>OX438894.1:14271277-16771277 GCA_949316265.1 Diarsia mendica | reverse complement strand
CATGCCTTGCGTACCAAGAAACAATATATTCGACAGTTTAAAAAAATACCCTCCCAATTTAATTAAAATTATTTAAAAATAGGTACCCACAATAATTATTTGTTTTGAGTCATATATTGATAGTGATCGAGTGATAACGTATAAAAGTGGCGAAAATATCAAACAACATTGAGTGCAATATTTAGCGTAACGTGAGCATATAAATTCGTGCCGATCTCAGTATTTTGCACACGAATGAATGTCGTTCATGTGCTCAGTAAACCGGTCGTCGCGCACATAATAAAGGCAGGGCGATAACCCAGCGATTCAGTTCGAGTTGACGCTCAGTGCGAGCCCTGTGACACAGTGTGGTTTGATAAGTCGGAAAAATTACTCGTGTACTTAGTCAGTTCATCATTAAAAACATGACGAAAATTCACAATTTTGGTGCCGGCCCGGCAAAAATGCCCGAAGAAGTAAGTCGTTTGACATGTTTATTAATTTATGACAAGCTTATCTATAAAATCTGAATGCATTAGCATCGGTACGCATGGGTAATTTATAACTGAAATGTTTGATTTGTCAGGTATACGAAATCATAAGGAATGAACTAACAAACTTCGACAACTCTGGTATAAGTTTACTCGAAACAAGCCACAGAACTAAGGGATACATGCAGTTTAATACAGAAGTACAAAATGTTGTAAGAAGATTACTGTGAGTATTTATTGAATGTATAAAATAATATTAATCTATGAGTGTTCCGACTTCCGATAAATACAATACGGGTCATTGCTATGGGGGGGCCACTAAATGTTAAAAAATTTACTCGGGTAACATTTTTGAAAACCGCGCGTTACATGCTATGCTTTCTCTAGCTAGGTCATCCAAATTGTAATTTTTTATACTCTTTTAACTTTAATCGCTGCATTATAAGCCTAGTAGTAGACCCGTGCCTCTAATAAAATTCTATACCGCAACCACATGGCTCCTCCAAGACACTCTCATGTCCTTGGTGTCCTTGTCTTGTCCTTGTGAACGATTTTGAATTGATCGAACCTTCACGAGTGAATTATAGAGTTTAAAATTTTGAACATGACAGACCTGACTGACATTTGACGGATTTGACGTTTTCAAAAATAGTGCCAAAAGTTCAAACTTCAAAGCAAAAGTAAACAAGAAAACTTGTCACATTTTCCGTAGGTATTTAAAAATTTTTCAACCTCTTTTCCTTCACATTTTTCTTAATATTCCTGAATTGTTCAAGAGTAAGAAAGCCTTGGTTTGTTCAATATTTCAACTGGTTGTTTTAAAAAGTGTTTATAATTTAGCCCTTTGTGATCAAACTTTGTTTATTCCAGAAATGTGCCAGCAAACTACAAAATTATCTTTATGGCTGGTGGTGGAACGGGTGAATTTGCAGCAGTTCCTCTTAACCTGATCTCCAGAACTGGAACAGCCGACTATGTCGTGACTGGTAAATATTTGTTGATTTTTTCGCATTGTCATTAATTCGCCAGTGGATTGTATTTTCCTCAGATATTTAAATCAATGATTTTCCTGCAATTACAGTAACTCCAGTTACGTAGTTTTTAAAATGTACAATAGGGATGATAAAGAAAAAAAATTGGTAAACAGATTAAATGCAAGAAATTAGTTGATTAATCATTGTCTTAGCATGCTACTCAGCGATTACTCCATGTAGACAAATGACCATCATCATTCCATGCTATAAACCCATTCTTATATTTTATGATGGTTGATTATACTTGGAATGAAGTACAATTTGGTATAAATAATCAAGACTTTCTTCCTTTATAGGTGACTGGTCTGCAAAGGCAGCAAAAGAAGCAAAGAAATATGGCAAAGTGAACTTGGTCCTGCCCCCTGTGGATCGCTATGTTGACATCCCTGATGAATCAAAGTGGAACCTTGATCCTAACGCATCTTATGTACACATTTGCACCAATGAAACTATTCACGGTAACTATCTGCTGATAACATTTTGCTTTTATCTCTTACTATATTATTTACTTTATTTCATTCTAATGACATGCTCTGTGAGTATTGTTTTTTGGTTGACATGTCTTTACAAATATTTTTTAATTAATTGTTCACAAATAACAATACTAAATAAAATATAATGCCTTTTTGTAGATGTTAGAGAGTTTTGAAGTATCTTTAAAATCCTTATCACTAAATGCCATAACAAATACTAGATTAAAATCACTAATAGTACACATAGTAACAACAAAATACTACTAGCAGTAATAAATTAAAATTTTAGTCTTGTTGCAAGACTAAAATTTTAATTTCTTAATTTCTTGTCTTGCAACAGTACTGCACTTCTTTGTGGAAGACAAAGGGGAGATTGTAGACTTCACCAGTAGTGGGACAAATGGGTTACAAAAAAAGGAGAGAAATATCAGAATGTCATGGTTCAAAAACAATTATTTCTTTATCCTTATGTAGGCAGTGTTTATGTTATACACAAATGACCCCAATTATATATTACAGTAATTGCAACAATGAGAGTAGGTTCTTTTATACACTCCAATGAGATAATTTATCTTAATTAGCTCAAGGTTCAAATGATTCAATGTGTACTTTTTGTTGCAAATATTTTAATATATAATTTGTATTTATGTTTCAGGTGTGGAGTTCGATTTTGTTCCTGACACTAAAGGAGTACCTCTAGTTGCTGATATGTCCTCAAATATTATGTCTAAGAAAGTGGATGTTTCTAAGGTGAGAATTTTGAGTTTTTTTTTGAGAACACCTGTATTTCCTTGAAAAGTTAGACAGAGGTGTGCTTATAGTACACATGGCTATATATCAATTACTGGAAATGTTCCAGTTAAACATGCCCTTAGCAATGACATATCCACTTATACTGCTTTGCATAGCTGGATGGAACTCCGTGCTTGTCTAGTATGCGATAAGAAAATTCACTTTCGCGTAATAATTATTCTGTTACAATTTTCAACCGACTTCCAAAAAGGAGGAGGTCCACAAATTCGTCTGCATGTTTTTTTTTTTAACTTTAAGTAATATAAAATCATGATAAAAACAAAATCCCAACCTAATCTTTTTTCTTGATGACTCAAACAGTTACTATATGAAACAAACCAGTTCAAACTGATAGCGATTCATTTAAATTACTTCTAAGTAGCTGATAACCAGTGGTCACATTATTATTATGAAATGTTTGTTATCAATTTCTTGGCTTGATGAAATATTTGTATTAGCAACAAATATTTCATCAAGCTGTGAAGGAAAACATAGTGAGGAAACCGGCATTTCTTAGAACCAAAAAAATCGAAGACATGTCGAGCCTTTTCAGGAAGAACATCGTAAGCGCCAAAATTCCCAAAAACCGGTTTTAATTATTAACCGCCAGATCAACTAATTTTGAATCTTGAATCTTAACATTTGAATTAATAGGGAGGTGCCCATAAAACACCAAGTAAAAAAATTCAAGTTGATGCTGTAAATATTTTGAGAAACATTAAAAAAGACGTTCTCCTGTAAAATTATGCAAATGGCGGTTACGATCTTCTTCCTAAAAGGCTCGGTGTGACATCTACCAATCCGCACGGGGTCCGCGTGTTAGTTTATAGCCCATCCCTCTCCTAAAGAGGAGGCCTGAGTCCCTGCAGTGGGAACATAATAGGCTGATGATGATAATGATGATTTCATCAAGCCAAAAACGTGGGCTCGATCTTCTTTGTGTAGTATAGATAGACTCATTGTAGATAGTATTTAAGATTTACATCTAGCGTGGCTTCAAGGCAGGTCACAACAGCGCATATTGTTACTAACCCAATGAATCTTGGTTAACTAAACAAATGAAATAAATATATAATAAAACGCGAACACACAAAGTGCATGCGTGTGCTGCAAGGTTAGGGATTTCGGTGGTGTGTAACTAACTATACACGTCGTTTCAGGTAATTACATAGATTACGAGAACGATAGGGCGAAACGGTAAGAAATATTTCATCAGCTCCTTATTTCATGAGAACTCTGTGCATAGCTACCTATGCAAATAGTTCTCATGAAATAAGCTGCCTAAAAGGAGCAATGTTCGTGCCACTAGCTGGCCACATTAGGCTTAATAGCACTTTTTTCCTACCCGTTGATGGAACCCATTTACATCAAACGAATAGTCGAGTAGATGACTCGTCTTATGTATGACAGAAAAAAAAAAAACGATAAATTCTTTTATAGAATGAATTTGCAAACTTGTCTCCGAATTATTTTTTTTATCAGTCGGACGATAGTAGGCCTTAAGAATGATAAGATAGTGAACTGATGTCCGATAAGAAATACTAGTGTTGTTGTACGATAAATAAAATGTTGACCTTATCATTTTGGGGGTCATGCATCGACGTGGAATCGGTCGGAAGGGCTTTATACAATAAAACTAATAGCCCGACGTGGTGTAGGTGGAGTCTTTTATTGCATTGATATAAACGAAACACTTGATAAATCAAGCCAATTCCTTGTTATTATGTGGTAACTCTATTATTAGGAGTTATTATAATTCTCTTGACCGAAAAGGCACCTCTGTCAATTTATCTTATCTTTTTATTTTGTATTGTGTTTTATAGCATCGTATTGGATGTATTGTCTGTGATGTTGCTATAACTAGTGGTAAATAAATAAATAAATCTCAGATCTACCCAGTGCCATTGGTGCCCTCACCACTGAAGCTCTAAGCCGAGGTGCGTACCCTACAGGGGGTGCCCTTAGTGCGCTGTCACATAGTCTATATGTGTTTACACCCTAGCTGGAGGCCTTACACTCAATGCATCCTAGATATGATTGTCTAGTTAAGCATAAGGCAGCCTCATAGGCTGACCTGCGAGATGCCTACCAGAAAAAAAAATCTTTGACAATTTGTTACCTCAGTCAACATTTTGTCTTTTGTAACCAACTGAAACGATATTTTTTTTTCTTTCAGTTCGGAGTAATTTACGCTGGTGCCCAGAAGAACATTGGAACGTCTGGCGTAGCTCTAGTCATCGTTAGAGACGATCTGCTGAATCAGGCGCTGCCGATATGCCCCTCGCTCTTCGACTGGACGGCCAACGCCAAGGCAGATTCTATTCTGAACACTCCACCTATGTTTGCGTAAGTATCTTTGATATTATGGCTGAGGGTTGCGAGTACCACTGTAATTACAGGCAATGAGACGTTTCAGTTTTTTCTTTAGGATGGAAACATGTATGATGCAATTAGAATTGCCTATGTCTGCAAACCTGCTTGATGACCAGGATAGCAAGACATCATTTACAATAAAAAAAATCTTAACATACTATTACAAATTATCTATGTCACTAGGTACAAATATGAAAGAATTTAATCTATCTTACAATGTGGTCTATTGATTTGCTTAGTAACTAGTTTTATCATAAAAATAATCAGCAGAACTAAGTGTTATTATAGTGTTCATACCTGATCATATTATAAAGATTATAATGTCCTGATAAACATGTAGAAAAATACCTTTTATCTTATTTGTTTTTCGGCAGAATTGTCACATGATTCTAGTTAAAATAAGATATGATAATAGCAAGTTTTATGAAACTTAGGTATTTTGACGTAATGTTATTTCTACCTACCTCAATGGGAAAAAGAAGTGCGTTTGAAGGTAGTATCATAGAAGAATGATAAATGATTGATTTGAGGTTGAATGATTCTGAATAGAAGTATTAATAACAATCGCTTTGACATGCAACTGATGTAGGTAGGTACTATTCTTATCCATTCATTTGCATACACCAATGTATAATACGTTTTTGTGAATGTCATTGGGCTAGGTCATGTAAATGTTCATTATGCGAATAATAAGTTGACACAAAGAGGTAAATTCATGTAAATAAACGAATACGATAACGTGCTACATAATAAAGTACTTTTGTAATAACAGTTCGATAATGATTGAGTTGCTCTCCAAACGGTGAAGGAAAACATCGTGAGGAAACCGGCATGTCTTAGACCCAAAAAATTCGAAGACATGTGACATCTACCAATCCGCACTGGGCCCGCGTGGTAGATTATAGCCCATCCCTCTCCTAGAGAGGAGGCCTGAGTCCCTGCAGTGGGAACATTATAGGCTGATGATGATGATTGATTGAGTAGGACCATATCACGCCTGTGATCCCCGAAGGGATAGACAGGCAGCACAGTACCACCTGCATTTCACTAGTTATGTTCAAATCTCATAATTATATTAGGAGCGACACTATTGCGTTCAACCAGGCATGACTCCATGCTCCAGAAATTCCTGTCGGAACAACTAAACATCTTTGTCTGACATGTAAATCGAGCCCAGGACCTCGGAGACTCGGCAGCAGCACTTATGACCCTAGATTGACAAACCTATATGTTTCTTTAAATTACCAAAAAAAAAAAAAAACATTACTGTCTATTAGATTTATTTATTTATTTAAACTTCATGTACAAAACTGGTACATAGGCGGACTTAATGCCACAAGGCATTCTCTACCAGTCAACCAATCACCAACTAATAAACAACAACTATCTCTTTATTCCAGTATCTACGTGATGGGAAGAGTTCTGGAATGGGTAGAAAGAAACGGCGGCGTCGAAGGCATGGCCATACTAGCCGCAAAGAAGGCTTCATTGGTCTATGAAACCGTAGAACAATCCAAGGGATTCTACTCCGTGCCCGTAGCCAAAAACGCTAGAAGTAAAATGAATGTACCGTTCAGAATTGGGTCACCACCCAATGAGGACTTGGAGAAGGAGTTCCTGAAGGGTGCTGAAGCGTTGGGACTTATTCAGCTTAAGGGACACAGGTAAATAATATACTCAGTCTTAAGCATGCTTTAATTACCAGAGCCGGTAGTCAAATGAATACTTCAATGTTGGTACTACCACGAATTAGTGATGATTAAATATCTTGACGGTGTACAATAATTATATTGTTGAGTTGTGGTGAAGTACCTACCTGTATAAAGGATATCATGATGCCTTTCGTACATCTGTCCAACCTTTATAATGTCTGCATCCGTTCACTAGCATTGAGCATTACCTAAAATATGAGGTTTTACCAAATAAGGCGCCGAATACTGTATATCGATTATCGTGACACAACTTGGGAGAGGCTTTTGTCTAACACAAGCCTTTGAATAGAAATACCTATTTGAATTAATTCCCCATTATAATCACTTGAGGCAAAATACACCTTCGCCGAAACGAAACGCCTGCGCCATAATGATGATAACATTGGTAGTTGTTGTAGTGTCTTGTCGAATAATCCAAGCTAATTTCATGGTATTAACTTTTCACAGAAACGTCGGTGGCATCCGCGCATCAATCTACAACGCCGTCACGGTGGAGGAAGTAGAAACTCTCTCGAAATACATGAAAGACTTCCAGAAGAAACATGCCAAGTAATTGTAGTTTATTTTACACTAAGTAAATAAGTTTGTACTAAGTATTTTACTTTGTTTTATCTACGGCGAATATCGCAAACTGTTTGGCTATTAAAATTAAGTTGAATGTATTGGCTGTGCTGAAATTCTTTTTGAAGAATAAATTATAGTTTTTTAAGCGAAATATTTTTTATTTTCTTTGGTAGTCCCAATAGTGGTTAAAGCTGAACCAACATTAGATTCGGATGAATATATAAACGATATTTTAATATCGACTATGTTAAGCTTAGAGAAACATAGTTTCTCAACAATTTAATATTTTGTGGTGACTTATACGGTGTGCGTAGCAAAAGGCTAAGTAAGAGGGTAGACAATTTTGTATGCACCTAATAATAATTTATTACCATCCACCCGCATTCTCCACTCATCTCGCGATCATGCCGCTTGCAACAGCATCGATATATCTGGAGTCGTAGCTACTTCAAAATCACGGAAGATATCCCGTAAGCGACAGTGAATCTTCGGTTTAGTATTTCCTGAGGTTACTTCCTCAATCAAACTACACTAACTTACACTTACACACTTTACATCAAGCTATCCGAAACTGCCAAATTATCTCAATTAAGCTTGAACCTAATGCTTTAGTGATAAGATTGAAAATCTGTTATAAAAAAATTAAAAATAAATAGAAAACAAAGAAATTTAACAGATTTTACCTACTAGCGTGATATGCTGGTACGTAATAATTATGATAACAAGACAAAAGTGACGTCTTTAGCCCGCAACAACAAAGACACCAATCATGTGATCACAACATGATAACAAAAGATTACATTATACTGGTTTATTTCAGCACTTGACACCGATGACATTAATTGAAAGTAGACGGTGGTCAAACTACGTAACACTGGTTTTATTGACACAATTGATAGTTGATAAGGGGATTTTTTGTCGAATGTTATTTATATTTCGGCGAGACGAGGTAGATAGATTTGACCCCCAGCGGTCGAGCCCGTTGGTAACTGCTACTATGACGTCTTTAAGCAGGATTGTTTTAATAATATTCCACTGTTGGAAAGCGACAGAGCTATACAGGGTGTCTAGTGCCATCTCTTTTCTTCACTGGAATAAGATTAAAACAATGCTGCTTTAAGACGTCATGGGCCACCAGATCTTGGTTATCATGTAACTCAGGGAAGCTTGTTAAACAAAAGAATATCTCTAATGTCTTTCTAATACAGTTGCTCAAAAAGTGACGTATTGCAGGGACGTATAGCGTTCGGGATCGGGATGTGGGCTATTACATACTCGTGCTTTTTCTTTACCTTTTCCGAACTCGTGCGTTCTCTTTCCCAACTGTCAAAATAATGTCCATTAAAAAAAAACCAACCACGAAGTTTTTACTAAAAAAATAACCATAGAAGTTTTTATGATTCATGCAAATATTTCTAAAAAGAAGCTACTAATTTGTTTCAATATCAGATTTAATTATTTGATTCAATAAGTTAGGTTAGGTTTCATTCCATTTCATCTCATTAAATTCATATCATTAAAAAAAAACTACTGAAGACTTGGCTGTATGGGCATAGTTCCTTTTGCCTACCCAGAATGGGTGAAGAAAACAAAAAATATCTCTGCTTATATTCTTTTACGGTTAGCGCCATTTTCCAAAAATGTTCTTTATTAAATTGCTTAATTTTTTCGCAACTGTATTAAAAATAGTTGTTTTGTACACGTGCGGAACCGTCATTGCAACTTGTACCGACTGTCAACCCTTACCTTCGGCTGCGCCTCGGCTCGGGTAGACATTTGTCGGAACTCTTTGCAATGACAGGCTTTCCGCACTAATAATGAAATTACTATTTCAGTAATATTAGTGTTACTAAGCGAGACTGTTGGGCACGAGGTCCTAGGAACATGGGTGGTTGTTAGTCAGTAGAAGTCCGACACTCCCTTCATGATGTCCCACCCGCCAAAAAAAAGGGTGTTACTGAGTTTTCTTATCAGGATTTTTTCAGAAACAGCTACGGTGTTTTAATTTGTCCCCGGTTGATGCCAATACTCTTGCCCCTAATGCCCCATTTACATGCGGGACTAAAACATAACTGGTGAAATGTGAGTGTTCTTCTAGATACGCCTGTGCCTAACCCTTCGGGGATTAGGTATAGGCGTGTTGGGTCAATAATTATATGAAACAGGTTTATAATATTGGAATTATAGGCATGTAACCTTTGGGATAAGGGGAGGGTAGTTTGGAAATAAAATTCTTAATAAATATACGTATTAAAATTTATTTCATTAAATTTTTTGTAAAAAAAATATCTTTATTATGTAATCACTACTGTGGTAATAGATTGTGATGGAATGTTGACCACCCAATGGAGATTCTTTGAGTATTTCAATATATAACATTTCTTTAGGTACGTACATAACAGATACATTGTCATCTAGAACTAGTCTAAAACTGTCCTATATATTTTGTTACGATTCTAGTACGGTCCCAATATTCATTGTTAAGAAGATTATGTATTTACTATAAATTATGTCAGCTTAAAAATACTTTAATACAAAACGTATATATAATACATGTCCCATATATTCACGTGATAATTATAAAAATATCATTCTAAACATTTCACTGTCACAATAACACTCACTCTCATTCATACACAGAATTATAATAATACAGTCCAGTTTATAATACAAAACATAAACCGTTAATTTATATTACCTAACCTTCCCTAATGTTAGTAATAACCAATCTATACGCTAAATACTGTTCTAAAGATATAATTATTACTAACATTACAAGAACAGTGTTCTAAACAAATATACAAAAATATTTTATTTTATAACATTATATTTACACGATTATAAATCGGAATGTTGTTGGAATGTAATTTTTACAATATTCGTTGAAAAATTGTGAGTACTCCCTGCTTCTGATATGGCAGTGTTCGCCTAAAAGTACTTGAGCATTTGTTCGTTGATGATTAATTGAGAACATCAACACATTCACTGTTTTCGAAATAATGTAACGCCTTTAATAAACTTTGACTTTTGTGACGATTTTTTGTAAAATAAAGTATATTTGGTGGGGGCTGTAATTTAAACAGTGAGTGTGTTAATACACGTAACGTTACAACTATAATTCTTAATAAAGCTAATAGAATACGACATTCTACAATAACATACTGAACTCTCGGCGCGTAGTCGCGAGCGCTACATATTGTCCGCCGTATATTTAGTATGCAATAATATCAACTATTACTGCCGGGTACACCGAGAATTGAAACTAGTACGAAGTATTATGTAAGATTGACCAGAATACGACAAAACGCAGTCCATTGTTACACTTACTGACCTTCACTATCGCTGTCACTCTTATCTGTAAAGGAATAACACACAAATTAGTATATCATAATTATTTCGTCATTATTATTTACAGTTTTGTATGTGTACCCCAGTGACCGATAATGTTGTTTGTGCAAGTGGATTTTTTGTACGTGCGTAACAGAAACAAATTGTTGTGATAATTCATTTCGGTGTTTATTTACATCAGGCTTTAGTTGTTTGTTACGCTTTGTTTTGAACAAAGGGTATGAATGTATGAGGTTATTTACCAGGCCTTTATTGTGTTGAGGCATGCCGATGGTACAATCACCTTCACAATTAAAGCCTAGGTATTCTTTCAGAAGTCTTCGATTAAAAACAGATCATAGTCCATTGTTATATCACAACGAACGTGCAAATTATTTTATTTATTGCATTGTTTAAGAACAAATGGAAAAGAGGTGGGGCAAAAGCAAGATCTTAGAATGGTTTAACAAATCGTAGAAATATGTAGTAATAGACACCAAAAACTATCATGAAATAATAAATAGGTATAATAGGTAGTTCAGTTATGATTTTCAGTGGGATAATGGATGGTGCAGGTGCTCGAAAAAGAATTACCAAGTGCAAATCAAAATATACGTTGTATATATATGGTACTACATTCTATTGTCAATTAGCAAAGCGTTATCGCAACTACCAAGCAAGACGTGCAAAAGCTGCATTCTCAATAACGAAAGTGCGCACTAACTAAGTGCTAAACATACTGACCTTTCTTACCCGGGTACGCATGCCTCTTTAGTCTGTCGTAGAGATCCTCCTTGGTCCCGTATATGCTGGCATTTGATCGCGCTAAGCTGTTCATCTTCCCATTCATGCCGTTGTGTAAGCTCTCCTTCATATACGTCTCGTTGTAGAAGTTAGGCATCTCCCAGCCGTCTTCTTCGTCGTCATAGTAGTGTGCGTACGTGGAATGGTGTGATGGTGCTATTGATTCTGCGTACGGCGTATGCGCTCCGTAGTAGAAGTTCACTTGGGAGCCGTTTTGGTCGATAGCTGGTGTTAATGTCTTCTTTGGTTCCTTCTTCTTTGTTGACCTGGTGAAACAGAAATCACGAAATTAAGAACTGTTCAAGATTTACCTTTGTATATGAAATTTCAATAATAAAAGGGCGTAGACACAACGTACCTCGCACAAATCATCCATACAAGCAGCACTAAGAATATGATAAAGATGACTCCTCCCGCGACTCCACTCGCGATGTACGCGAACTCGCTCTTCTCCCTGCAATGGCGGCCAGTGAACGATCCTGTGCACCGACAGGAAGGTTCGCCTCTAGCATCCTTCACACACTCGCCACCGTTGTCGCAGAAGTCTTGGCAAACGTCTGGAGATAAATGGCGAAGGGTTAAAGTATGGCTACAAAATATTTGACCGTATTCATACTGTCCGTGTTTCCATGATTGCTAAAATTTCACATTGTAAGTATACTGACTGGCCTGTTGGTCTAGTGGTTAGAGACCCTAACTGCTATGCCGGAGGTCGTGGGTTCGATTCCCACCCAGGACAAATGTTTTTGTGATGAGCACGATCATTTGTTCTGTGTCTGGGTGTAATTTATCTATAACTAGTGACCCGCCCCGGCTTCGCACGGGTACAAAAAAGGTATTAAAACCTTCCTCTTGAATCACTCTATCTATTAAAAAAAACCGCATCAAAATCCGTTGCGTAGTTTTAAAGATTTAAGCATACAGACAAACAAACAAATAAACAAACAAACAAACAGACGCGACTTTGTTTTATACTATGTAAGGATATGTATGTATTTAGAAATATATAAGTATGTTTATCAGTTGTCTAGTACCCATAACACAAGCTCTGCTTAGCTTGGGACTAGATGGCGTTGTGTGATAGTTGTGGAATATTATTATTATACTTGAAGCGTTGTCTCGTTCACCAAAATTTAAAACAGTGACTGGTCTAAACTAACATGGTCCTAATTTTTGCAGTCGTCTCTTGATTTAACTAGTACACAAAAGTGTGTGTTCTCTACTAAAAAGGCAAAATCAGCCAACTAGCAAAAAAGCGAATCATCGTGCAAGCAAACAAGCTAGTAGCACACACAAGGATGCAATCCTCACATGCTCCGCCGGAAAGGAATTACATATTATATATCGAAAACTAATAAGCTAAATCGAAAACTAATAAGCCCTATACAGAACTAATAAGCATAGGCAAAAATTATTACCGAAACTAAATACAAAATAAGCTAAAACTACAAATAAAATTTGTTATAAAAATGTGGAATGGATATCGAAAAATGAATGAATTTTAGGATAATCAAGGTCAAGAAGCGCTGTAAACATTAAAAGAGAACGCAAGAAGAATAAAATCAATTTTGATAGCAGAATCGGCATGAATGGAAAACTGGAAATGGATAGCCCAAGCAAGGCAAGGGTTGCTGTTTAACATACTCATTCGTTTACGACATTTATACATTTTGATTTTGAATATCCAAGTTTTAGAAATACTTAATAAACTCCAAAAGTCAGGAACTTGCCAACATTCTTTCAAAATTGATTTCGCAATCAATTCCTGTGTTCAGAGTTTTGAGAGGTATAAAAAAATTTGGTCTATTCAGCTGAATGCTTCCCACGATGAATACAAATTAGCTGTCGTACAAAAAAATCTCCATTATACAGGCATCAAGTTTCGAATGAGGTTTTTCCAATAGAAGCTCCATTTTTAGGTCAAAGTTCTTTGAAGAATATAGAAGCCACTTAAATATCGGTTTCCTAGAATAAAAATGTCTTCCTTACCTATACAGACTTTTCCGGTGCCGTTGAAGCCCGGCTTGCATTGGCACTTGAACTCGCTTGTCTCAGGTATCAGAAGGCAATAAGCGTTGACATCGCAATGCATCTCCGGGCCACTCATCTCACATGGGTTCGTGCATTCAGTTTCCGCTGTCTGTGGAAGTAATATGAGGGATATTTTTAAATACGTATGAATTATACATGAAAGCGTAAATCTGGCAGGGAGTAATGATTACATTCCTTAATCCTTATTATAAGGATAATTAAGGTCGAAAATCTTTTTTTCTTAAATATTAAAAATAATTCACAAGGACATAATTACCACAACAACCTTCTAGCAATTTAACCCCGAAGTTGAGCAATTTGGCATGCGCTTTGATCTCAAATAAATCTCAGAAGAGCGCTCTTATTTTTTATTGTCATCCCAAACGTTTTGACGATGATAAAAAGCCACTCAAGACATATTTGGGGCGTTATTAAGGATAAGTATGTTTTACTTACAGCACCAGGGCCTCTCGTACTTGTGTTGATTGGACAAGGAACGCAGACTGTCTGTTGTGTCTCTGATTGATAGGTTCCTTTTCTGCACTGCACACATGTGTTCAAGGTGTCGTTGAGATATGAGCCTGTAAATTACAAGAAAATGTCTTAGAACTTTATATCATAAAAGAAAATTTCAATTACAACAAATATCTAGATTGTTCATCTTAGAAATTCAGAAATAGAAATCGAATTGGAACCAGATTGGAACGGATTCTTAGAGTTTCGAGAGAAGATCAGAATTCCGTTGTCGAACTATTTTACATTTCAGGAGATTGTTTCAAAGTCAATTCGTAATTTTATGAACGTTTCTATGCGAAAGTTTGGGGCGAGAATTATTTGTATCGAAGTTTTAGGAAGGGGTACGTACCAGGTCGGCAGACGGGGAGGGAGCATTGATCGGCGGACGATGCTCCCGACTGCGGGGTTGTGGTGCCGGGCGGGCACGACGCGCACGCTGCTCCTGAGCCGTTGGCGCGCCAGGTACCGCGAGGGCAAGGCTCACAGCCACCATCACTACTTAGTTGTTCACCTAAAGATAAAAAAGAATTAGTAAAAGATGTACGAACAAAATGATTACAAAACTTTCCACCATCTCTCATTCAGTGATTCGTTCGCAAGTTTTTCGTGCTTACCTGAAGGACAATCGTCTCTGCATTCAGCAGCCGATACGGCTTCTGTAGCACGAGTGGTTTGTCCTCTAGGGCAGGCCATGCATGAGAAGGCGCCTTCGCGTGGTTGGTAAGAACCGTGACCGCAAGGACGGCACAGATCTGCTTCGGCATCGTAGTATTTTCCGGCTGCGCACCTTTCTGTAAATGGCACATAGGTATGAGTTGATATAATAGTTCAACGAAGTTGTTATTCTAGTATCGCATGCCTGACTCCTAAGCGTGGCCCTGGGTTCGATACTAAGTGTGGGCAAAGTATTACGGGTTTCCATATAATAATGTAACTTACTTTTCAACACACTTGCTCATAAAGTGGCTAAAATTTCACCGCAATTAGGCACATAATGACACCTATAATCAAACTGTGAATTTTTCATTACTATTATTCACTAGTGAGTTATAGGTTTTTTTTTTAAATTTAATTGGTTGAGTTGCTATGTTCTTAAAAAAGTTTCGATACAAAAAAGATCGTGTTCAATAGTAAAAATTAATTAATGTACCTAGTGCTTGCTCATTTCATGAAACTTTGTATTTATATAGATAATTTAAACTTAGTTCGTTTTTAATAAATAAAACTTTCACTCTAATATAATTTTTGTTTTCTCTGTGATAAATAAAAATTTGAATTCCCCATTTTGTACGTGGCTCCAAACACTATCCACGAAAAGCAAAAAAAAAAAAAACCTCTTTTAGTCTATGGCTGATCGCTTATAAAAAAAACATAATATTTTCCCGCTACTGCGAAAAAAATACACAACTCGTTTTCACTGTTACTATAGTTACTTTATTAGTTAAAATGTCTAGTTTTGAAGAAAATGATCCATGTTGTACACCGCCCGATGTAAGATTTGAAGCCCTAAGCGTTATGGAAAATTTGCTACCCGAAAACTCCAAGGAGAAGATCTATTAGCGTACCAAAATTTCAAGCAGTGGCAAAACACCAAGAAATCGCAGTCATTTTCTGAAAATGTGTTCTTGGCGTACTTTAAAGAATTATCTTATAATTACAACCCTAGCTCTACTCAATGTTAAAAAGTACAGTCCGAACGAAGAATGGAGTGGACATAAAAACATACTCTAATTTGTCAGCATAACAACAAAGACTGTCAGATGGATTTAGAAGCAAGAAATCAAAGGTTTTATCGTCTAACGATGTTGAAAAATTTATAAAAGATGCTCCAGATAACCAATATCTGGTTACTAAGGTTAGTTAAACTAATTTTAAATATCTATCTACGTGACTTCAGTTTCAGCGTGTTGTGTGATAATAATTATTTTTTTCTTTTTTTTCAGGTTGCTTTAATATTTGGTGTAACTGTAGGATACAAGAATTAACAAATATAACTGTAAAAGACATACAGAACCATGGCCAGTAATCTATCTGAAGAGACCGCTACGCCATCAAAAACAATTAATTATAATTTTACTAACTGCACATTTACTAATTGTTTCTATAAATAAACTTTATATCTACTAAATAAAATGTTTTTTCTTGTATTAATAAGCTATTGCATAGCTTCTATCGCGGGCCTTGAGCGTGGAGAGCGAATCCAGAAATTCCGAAACGAAAATATTTCAACCAGGTTGCTATGGTTACGGAAAATAACAAGGTTGTCAACTGAGGTTGTCTAATTAAATAATTGATAAAAAATACTATGCAATAGCTTTACCGCGGCAGTTTCCTAGTGCCACACGTTTTTTTTTATTCGCAAGTGTGTTGAAAAACGTCGTATGATACACGTGTGTATTGATGATTACCGTCCTCGGCTTTCTTAAGACCCTCACCTGACGGCTCGGGTCTCAATGCCGCCTCTGCGGTAATCACCAACGTTACACACTTATAACATAATGTACTATTATGTCAATAAAGATTATTATTATTACATAGCAGCTAGTAGCTCTAAATCTGGCCTTATGGCAATAGACTCGCCGCCCTTTACTGAAACATGACCTCAACAGCTTCTTGCCGACTTCCTAAAAGTAGAGAGACCAATATTTCGCCTGATTACGCTAGTAGTTATGTCATAGCAGGGTATCTTCTTTACCTTTGCAGTCATTAGCGCTACGGGCTCCAGTCGATTGTGTGACACCAGATTGTCCAGCGATGGCAGGGCAAGCAGTACATTGCACCTGTCCTGCTTCAGATTGGTATGAGCCTTGAGGACAAGGCTTGCAGGTGTCGCTGGCAGCATCCAGGAATGTACCGACAGCACAAGCCACTGTAAGAACAAAAACGGGGTTAGAAACCAACAATTTATGTACTGTTTCCTGTTGGTATAAAATAAAGTAACACTAGAGGTACAAAAACAGCCTTTACTATAGCGAGATAAAAGCTCAAAGTTACCAGGGAATTGCACTTACCACAATCAGGAGCCATAACAACTTGTCCAGTAGGGCAGGCATAGTCAGAAACTAGTTCCAAGCTGGCTGGGTCAGGCACGGTGTTGGGAAGAATGCTCCTCACGTCGAATTGTTCGTCTTCCAGAATCAGTTTCTCCAACAACCGTTGTACAGTGGAACGTTCATTGTTACCATTGTGGATGACTGGATCGCTGTGAGTTTAGAAAAAATCGTTAGTTTATATTTTAAGTTTGTGTGAATGAAAATTTCAATATGTCACCAAGCATGAATACCTACCTGTATTCAACTGTAAATATACCATATCGAGCATTACCTACGTAAAGTTAAAATTTTTATTGCGAGGTATCTGACAATCCTGTTCGATAGACTCTTTATTGTGCTCGATGTACCATATTTACACTCGGGTAGCATAACTATTTTATTTATTCAAGCAAATTAAACCTTTATGTTACAAGATACAAGTGCTTAAGTGCTACTTCAAAGCATGCAAACAACTTACTTGACAGACGGGAAAGAGATCTCAACGTTGTACGTATCGCCGACTTGACGACCCTCCCTACTGCTTCGAGTCCTAAGTGCCACAAAAACACATGCAATTGTGATAGAAGAACATCATGCTTTATTTGTACGGAAAGTCTATAAAGTGCGATTTTTGGATTGAAACATCAAATTTTTGCTACTAAACCAAAGTGCCTTTTGTACTGTGTTATATAAACACATGCTTTTATGTGCACTACATAGATGAGATTTTTACATTATTTGCGTAATATCTGTGTATCTACGCCGTCACCTTTTAATGACTCCTACTATTTAAATGGGTTTTCTAAGTAGTGATTGGAGTAGAACTTACTCTTCAACGGGGATGATGGCATCCAGTACGTAGGTATCTTCAGCAGTTGCGGCGGGAGGGGTGGATACTTGTCTCGTCTGTCTGTTGTTGGCGCGGTGGTCGCACTTCACATTGATGTCCAGTTCCTTGCACTCGCGGGTACCTGCGTTGAGCAATTACATTAGATGACTATTCATCTTATCGTCAGAACAAAATAAATCTGGTTGGTGAATATTCCGTTGCTCGGAGTTTTGAGTCTGACAAAGCTGTTTCAGTTCTCGGACATGGAGAAATATTCAGGATTGTAGACCAATTTTTAGTAATTGGAGAGGCACTAAACTAGATCGTATTTCGTTAGATGAAGTCATGGAGTACTTACCGTCAACAGCATAAGAACAGAAGTTCCAGTCTCTGTTAAGTTGATTGATGGCGCTGCGGACCTTCTGGCGAAGTACACCTTGACCGGCATCATTGCAAAGTACTGAGCTTGGGAACAACATCGATACCTTGAACACACGCTGAGCTGGTGAGGCGGCTGTAGTGAAAAGAAAAATGGTTTATACTTTAAGAGTAAGAAGAGAAGATAAGAGTATTAAATAAAGATTGAAAATGTTACTTACGTGAGCAAGCAGGATATACCAAAGGTAGGGTAGGATCAGGAGTTGGTCGCCAGAATCCTTCAGCACCACATGTGTAGAATGGTGGTACGGGTTGCGAGAATCTAAGTCCGTCGCGACAGGCAATCTCGCACACCTTGAACTGACCACCGGCACCCCAGTCGCGGCAGGACTGGTAACCTCCGAGCGGATCGGGTAGTGGTGGGCAGAATTCAGCTAGAAAATTAATTGACGATTAGTACCTCCGAAAACATGAAGAATAAATTCGTCGATCTGTGCATACAAAATCTTGAAAACTTACCCAATACAGTAACCTTGAAAGTGCAAGTAGCTGCGTTGCCAGCAGCATCATACGCGATATAAGCAATGTCATAAGCTCCCCAAGCAAGGTTCTGTCCAGGTCGATGAGCAGACTTCTCCATGACTTTAGCAACTCCAACGTTATCACTGAACATGGGTACATCCCAGCTGACGACTGAGGATCCGTTCTTTGCAATCACCCAGAGATCACCAGGGCAACGGTCTACACGCGGTGGTTCCTTGTCTACTTGCAGTTGCTGGCATTTAGAACCGGAATATCCGTTAGGACACACTCTTTGACCGCAATGAGATGGCACTATCCTCTCAACTCCTCCAAGTAAGTCATCATATCCAGCCCAAGTTAGACCCAAACTGCTGTACAGCACTGGCTCAGTTCTGCAGTCACGCACTTGTTTCTGAATTTCATTTGTGACATCGAGAGCACGGTTCCATATTTGTACTTTAGTCAGGTGACCTTGGAATCCAGCTTCCGTGTAACCCTTTGGATTGTCAGATTGAGGCTTGCCGAGTGTTACCCAAACACTGAAAGAAAAGTTAAGAAGTTAGAACGGTTATATAAACTATCACAAAAAAAACAAAATTTCTTTTTGTTTTTAAACTTACTATTGTGGTAGTGTTCGTCCGCTGCCGTAACCTTCAATCTTACTGGCGATCAAACCTTCAGTGATAAGAGTCAATTCTCCGCCGTTGTTACCATCCCAGACTAAAGCAACGTGGTGCCATTGTCCGTCATTTACCGTCGCGAATTCACCGAAGCTTAGGTAAACATCTTGGAGTTCGGGGAACAGTGAAACTTGTACGCCATTTGAGTGGGCTTGAATTATTTGCTTTCTATTTAGAGCAATGTGGGAGTTACTGGAAAAATTACATAAATTTTCAATAAATATAACAGAAAGGATTTAGAATGTATTTTCATCGTGGGTCGGTTTTTTCCCCAGACACAGACAGTAATGAAAGGGTTTTTACGTACCTAACACTGTATGCAGTGAAGAACACTCCGCCTTCGTCTTGTTGCGTGTATTGGACCCACATCGCTATAGTCAGGCTATCTGCCGAAGCTGTGTCGAATGGTACCACTTGAGCCGCACTCGAACGCAATGGGTCACTGAAGTAGAGGTCGTAATCTACACTGATTGCTGGAATAAAAAGAGTCGGGTATTTAGTACATCTCATAGTCGAGTTGATATTTGTACAGTCAGCAAAATGACTTAAAAAAAATCTTACTTTTTCTGCAGTCGTCACCAGTCATATTGAATGGGCATTGGCAGTAGAATCTACCAGGTAAATCAATGCATGTGGCTGAAGGTGGGCAAGAGTTATCCTTGCAATCGACAATGTCTTCATCACAGTTCTTTCCTTGGAAGCCTGGAGCGCAAATACAGTTGTACCCTTCACCCTCATCAACACAAGTGGCTCCGTTCTGACAAAGACCGGCGTCACAGGCATCGAACTCGTATTGGCAACCGATTCCAGTGTAGTCCAGAGAGCATGTGCAGTTGAGGCCAGAACCGAAGTCTTGACATTTTCCACCGTGCATGCATGGGCTGCCGATACATCTTTCTGGAGCAGTTTCACATTGTTTGCCGTCGGTACCACTTGGGCATCTGAAAATTTCCGGAACAATTATTATAAAACTCATAATTCATATTTTTTTTATTTTATTGCAAGCTGTTTATTTGTACTACTTACACGCAGAAGAAGTCTTGGAAGAGATCGATGCATTTAGCATGGTTTTGACAAGGCATGTTCATGCATTGGCCAATGTCCTTTTCGCAACGTTTACCGGTCCATCCAGGCTGGCAAGTGCACCTGTAGTCACCGATATCATCTTTGCAGGAACCACCGTTGAAGCATGGGTCAGAGGCACAGTCATTGATATTAGTTTCACAAGTTTCTCCTGTGAAGCCTTCACGACAGACGCACTGGTATTTGTTATCAAGATCAATACACCGTTCTGTTCCACCGGCGTTGCAAGGTTCATTCAGACATTCATCAATCGCTGTCTCACATTGTAGTCCTATGTATCCTGGACGGCATTTGCAAATAAAGCCGTCTATTTGGTCAACGCAGGATGCACCGTTCTGGCATGGGTTAGATGCACAGTCATCAATGGTATGCTGACATGTCTTGCCTGTGTAACCAGCTTCGCAAATGCAGTTAAAATCGTCAATGCCATCAATACATTGCCCACCGTTTTCACAGGGTGATTTAACACATTCGTTTATGTTGATGTCACAAGAAGGACCGCTCCAGCCAAGGTCGCAGATGCATTGATGAATGAAGAGTTTATCAACACAAATTCCATGTTTGCAAGGTTCGTTTGAGCAAAGGTCTATCTTCTCATGACAACGTTTTCCTGTAAAGCCTGGTGGACAAGCACAACTGAAGTCGTTAACTAAATCTGTACAAGGTGCGCCGAGGAGACAAGGCTTTTCAATACAGTCGTCAGTATTGATCTCGCAAAGTTGTCCTTCCCAGCCTGGTAAACATTCGCACTTGTATCTGCCTTGTTGGAGTGCAATGCAACTTGCGCCATTCGTACAAGGGTTTCCACTAGTCGAGCAAGGATCAATCTGAAAAAAATATGAATGTCATCAATTATCTTTCTATTGGATACTATCTTTAAAATGAGATAATGATTTTGCAAATTATGTGCAACAAATATGATACAACTAGCAGTTGCCCGCGACTTCGTTCGCGTAGAAATTTTGACTCACTGGTCTGGAATCTGGGCTGCCTCTGAATGTACTATGTCAAATCGAATGCCAAATGCCAATCGAAGTGATTATATTCCCTTAAACCCGCCCTGACGTAAAATCTGCTCTTACCGGAAATGTCTCAACTATGTTCTATCACTCTGCCAATTTACAAAAAGCCGAGGATTTCATATGAACTTACAGGAGCCCTAAGTCCAGGTAGTCCTCCAGTCCAGGTACCCTCAGACCTCCTTATTCCGGCCATGTCGCTAAATCTGTTCTTAGCCAACGTCTACTACTAACCATAGTAGCACAAAAAATGAAGGATTTTCATACAAACTGGCGTGAGCCCTTTGACCTCCCTAGTCCGGCCCTGTCACAAAAATCTTTTCTTAGCTGACGTCTACTAACTATAAACTACGTCCCTGACGAAAATCAAGAACGTAGCACAAAAAAATAAAGGACTTTCATACAAACTTGCGAGGGCCCTTAGACCACCCTAATCCGGCCCTGTCGCAAAAATAATTCATAGCAGACGCCTACTGACTATAAACTACTTCTCTGCCAAAAATCAATATTGTAGCACGAAAAATGAAGGACTTTCATACAAACTTGCGAGGGCTCTTAGACCACCCTAATCCGGCCCTCTCGCAAAATTAATTCATAGCAGACGCCTACTGACTATAAACTACGTCTCTGCCAAAAATCAATATTGTAGCACGAAAAATGAAGGACTTTCATACAACCTTGCGAGGGCCCTTAGACCACCCTAATCCGGCCCTGTCGCAAAATTCGTTCTTAGCGGACGTCTACTAACTATAAACTACGTCTCTGCCAAAAATCAAGATTGTAGCACGAAAAATGAAGGACTTTCATACAAACTTGCGAGGGCCCTTAGACCACCCTAATCCGGCCCTGTCGCAAAATCCGTTCTTAGCGGACGTCTACTAACTATAAACTACCTCCCTGCCAAAAATCATCTATATACGTCCAGCGGTTTTCGAGATTTCGTGATGAATGAGTGAGTGACCTTTCGCTTTTATAGATATAGATTAATACTATGATACAAAATAATTGAATAACGTACCGTGATGTCACAATCAACGCCCGTGTATCCAGATCTACAAAGACAAGTGTAATTATCGAATCCAGGTTCATCTTTGCACATGGCTCTTTCAGGGCAAGTGTCATTTCTACAGTCAGATCTTTCTTCTTGACAATTGATGCCTCCATATCCTGTAGGGCAAGAGCAACGGTATCCTTGTGGCAGATCGGTACATACACCACCGTTGTAACAAGGCTGACTTGCGCACTCGTCAATGTCTACTTCGCATCTGCGTCCAGAGAATCCAGCAGGGCAGTAACATTGAACTCCGTGTCCTTTAGGTACACATAAACCGCCATGTTGGCAAGCGCTGTTAGAGCATTCTACCGGTAGACATTCTTCTAAGCCTGTCGCTCCAGTTCCTACTGTTTTCATGTTCGTTGGACATTCACTGCACAAGGTTTGTCCAACAAGGTTTTGGTAGAAGTTTCGCGGACATTGAGAGCACGGAGCTAAGCCGGTTGGGGAGTAAGTTCCCGCCGCACATTTAGCTCTGCACCTATCTCTTCCGGGTGCAGCTGGTTGGTATGTGAAGGTATTTACTGGACAAGCTTGACAATCCTTAAATCCACCTAGCGGTGGTTCACTTGTGTAGCTATTTCTAGGACATTCCAAGCAAGGAACTAATCCAGTTGGCGAGTATGTACCGTATCCACAAACAGGTATACAGTCATTGATATCCTTGGAGCCTTCTTCTCTAGTGAATGTTCCTGAGGGGCACTTGAGACATGAACCTTGACGAGCTTGGTTTTGGAAGAATCCACGAGGGCACATAGTACAAGTCTTTTGTTTCTCTTCAGCAAAGGTTCCAGCAGGACAATGTACTGAAATATAAATTTATAATGAGTAAACTGCTCTTCTGGAAAATTGCTAAATTATGTCGTTTATACTCATAGTTATGTACATAAATGTAGGTCACAATACTCACAGCATCTTGGGACATCATTCGTATCCATATTCAGTACCTCACCGACGCTGCAGGTGAATCCTTTAGTAATTGAACTTCTGATAGCTCTCAGCGGTGGACATTGATTGCCGATGGACGACACATTGAGTACCGGTTCAATAAGAGCACTAGCGTATGGTACAGACAGATCAAATATAAGGTTCAAAGTTGAACCACAGAGATCGTAAAGCTGAGTTTGCCGAACAGCAGGAATGATAGCTAACACAAAGTCCATTTTGACAACATTTTCGTCAAGAAGTGTCGGTATAACATTGACGAATGTAACGTTGATGTTTACGTTAACGGCAGAACAACGTTGGGTAAGTCTGTCGTTTAGGACGTTGTCGTATTGAGCGACCAAGTCTTTGTACTGCGGCAAGCAAGCGTTGGAAACTGCACCAAGAGCACGGTATTGAACTGTAGAAACAACGTGGTAAGCGGCTTGCTGGGTATCTGTAACAAAGAAATGCCGTAGTTAGTATAAAATTCTTCAAGTAAAAAAAATTAAAATTTTAGGTACTTTTTGAATTATACATACTTTCAGAAACACAATCAGGTACCACAGAAGTAGGTACCCATTGACGTTTAGTTTCGCAAACGAATGTTTTGACTGGTTCTCCATCAGTGAATCTGAAGCCAGGACTGCAAGTAGCAATGCATTGAATTCCTCTATCGCCGGGCAGGCAGTTCATAGCGCCATGTGCCGGTGGCATAAGTTCCCAGTCTACACAAGGGGTGGCTTGAACGGATACCTAGAAAAAAATAAAATATTTAACGAAAATCCATTTAGGGTGCGTTTTTCTGAAATATATTTTAGTAGATATATAAATATCCTTACTTGGAAGTTGCACTGAGCTCTGTTACCATATTTGTCGGAAGCGATAACAGTTACATTTTCATAGCCACGAATGGGAATGACGGCTCTTTCCGGAATGAATTTAAGGAAGACTTCGCCGGAGGCATCTGTAGCGTTTATTCTTCTCCTTGTGTCGTTGAAGTTGACAGCGTAACTGTCCTGTTTATCTACAAGTTCTATAACGTAACTTTGTGGGCAGCTTAGTTTAGGAGGAGTGTAATCAGGTACAGTGATATTAACTTCGCAAATGGCTACATTTCCATCAAAATCGAATGCCACATATCGCACGACCATGTTGTGGAATACTTGGAGAGGTGTTCTGAAGTGCTGTGGTGTGACTTCTAATCTTGCAATAGCACCAGAGTTGTCAGTCGCAGTAGGCTCAGTAAAGTTGACTGGTAAAAGACCACCGTTGACATCGGTTTGTACTACAATCGGTTGCTGAGGACAGTTCTGGAATACTGGTGGCTCGTTATCTGTAAGAGGTACAGGATTTAGTTGTATTCATGTTATTCAGAGACGCAAAACATATTTTAATAGAAAAAGTTGTTACTCACCAACACAAGGAGAGTATCCATAGTCATAACCTAACAAAGGATCAGCGGCTGGCTCATCACAACCCATCAACTCGAATTTGAGACAGGCGTTGTCCATGAAGCTCACAATACCCAAAATAACGAATCTTGCTTGTACGAATTTGGGCAGTGTGATCATTGCCAGTTCACCGTAGTTTCCAGGATCTCTCATTGTTAGGTTGAAGTTAGGGAAGTAAACCACGTAGTTTTCATTCTCAGCTTGTTTGTAGAAGAATCTGATTTCTGTGGGTCTGCCTACAATGTCGGAAGTAACGACACCCTTCACGAGAATAGCTTTTACTCTGTACACCTTGCCCAAGTCGACGCTGACGTAGGTAAATGCTTCTTGTTTGCCACACCAACCGGTTACTGAGTTAAGCCTGATGTTCCTTGCCTCATAGTTTGGCCTTTCAGATGTTGCGTTGATTGCAGAGTCAGGTATTCTTCCAGATGCCAGACCGAGTGGCCTGATGACTTTGCATTCGGGTTCGCGTATACAAGTTATTGGTCTGGGGTTGATTAAAATATATCCTGGTCTGGAGCAACCGAAGAGAACTTCGGATCCTTGCTCGTAGCTTCTTGCAATCTGGTAGCCATCAGCTGGTCTACCTGGGTCTTCACACACTGGTCCTTCACATCTTAAGTCACCGAAGTCCCAAATGCCGTTAGCTTGACATCTGACAACATTGTCGTGTTTGTTTGTTTGTCCAGCGAGCTTGAAAGTGTTTTGGCATCCGAAGAAGAAAGAGCTTTGGTATTTGGTGTCAGTGTACTGGCCGTATTCAGCACCTGGTGTAGGCATGGGTACACCACAGTCCTTTCTGGGACATTGCGGTTGTGCTCCAGAGAACCAGTAATCGGGTAGACCCTGAAAAATTTAATTATTTATTGTTTTGTTTTAATGAATTGATGTAAAGGAAATATATTTTAGTTAAGGAACATAGCTGAGTAAAGGATGACACTTACCGGTTTAGGATCATATACACACTGTCTGAATGACGAGGATACTGTATTTCTCAACTGTCTGCCAGGTGAAGTGCAAGTAATTGTTACGTTGTCCCTGTATGGAACAAGCACGCTTTCAGGATCATCTCTGATCACATGTAGGCCGTCGTTTTTGTCGTCAGATAATGTTACACAACGAGCATCTGCAAATATTAATTCATTGTTAATAAATTATCTAACGGTGTTTGATCTATTTAATTAATGTCATGCCTTATAATGAAAAAATATGGTTGACGTGAATTGTACTTACATTGACATAAAGGTGCTGTTCCGTTCCAAGTTCCACTGGAAGTACAAAGAAGTGAAGAGAATCCAGACATTACAAATCCGAATTCACATTGGAACTGGACAATATCTCCGAAGTGGTACGCATCCTTTGTGGACAGCAACTTTCCGTTTTCTGGAGGTCCAAGTGGCGGGCACATGACTGGTACGCAAGATTTGTTCCTTTGGTACGTGTCTCCGTCCCTTTCACCGGTTTCTGACTTTTCGATGGCAAAACCAGCCGTACCGTTCGTAGAATAAAGCTCGTAGCCGATGTTGCAGGCGCATGAGAAGTTTCCAGGTCTGAAAAGGAAAAGCAAATCTATTAGGTATCCGACACGCTTTAAATTAAACATTAATTTGCTTGATCATGTTATTAAGAAAAATACTTACGTGTTCAGACATTTCTGCTCACATCCTCCATTATTTTCACTGCACTCGTTAATGTCTGTACAGTCTAATCTAGCACATCCCATGACTTCAACCTTCAGACAAGGTGCACTCACGTAATCTTGGATCTTGAACTTGATGTACTGCGCTTCGATTGGCATTGGCAAGTTAAGGACAGATAGAGTAGGCTCCAGGATACGGAATTCTACAGCAGTACCATCAGGGTTTGTGTAATCTTTGAAAGTATCAGTCAAGTCGTTGGTGTATTGAATTCTGATGGCAGAAGTGAAGGCGATGTTGCCGTCAGCGCGCATGACGCTCATAGTTCTGAATCCTCTGATGATTGTGGGTGCTCTCAGGTCGATGAGGATCCAGTTAGCTCCAGCCTCTAAGTTGTTACCACACCAGCCACCTCCGTTGTTTAATCGTACCATCTGTAGAGAAAAATCGATGAATTAATACTTGATTTATATAGAAAAGTCGTTAATTGATAAACAAAAGATAAAAAAATACACTTACTCCTTTAGCATAACCAGGTTCTGGAGCAGAAGTTGTAATCGATTCATCAGGAATAGCTCCATTGATCAATCCCAAATCACCAACTGGTCTGCAGTCTAAGCTTGGCCCGAAACCAGCTTTGCAGGGGCAGTAGAAACCACCCTGGGTGTTCTTACATTCTGTGGAAGCCGTGTCACATTGGCTGTTGGCACACTCATTGATATCTTCGCAAGTCGGTGGGTTGTCGAATTCTTGGTTAGGTCCACATTTAAGCACACTAGGTCCATTCAGTTTGTATCCTGAAATTATAAGAAAATTATAAATTAGCAGGTGTTTCAAACCACCCTTATTTTCACAAAATACTGTCCATATTTGATATTTACCCTTAAAACATTGAACACGAGCTTCATCACCGAACATGTAAATCCTAGTCTGGTCAACGATGAATCCGTTCTTGATCTCCGGGAATTTCGGGCAGAGAGCTTTGGAGCATGACGGCACATCTCCTGACCAAGTTCCGTTACTCATACAGAGTAGTACAGGCTGTCCAGATCTTACGTAGCCTGGTTCGCACTCGTAACGGACAATAGTACCGTAGCTACGGCCGCCACCGTTCAAGATGGTAACGTTAGCGTGAGGGCTATCCGGAAGGGCAACGCATTGTGACGCTGTGAACAAAGAAATGTTTAGTAAAGATATGTTAAAACACCTAATATTAAATATAGTTACTATAAAAAGCTTCCCCCAAAAAGCTTGCTCAGATTGTGAGTAGAGCGAAGTAATATCAACAAAAAAAATACAATTTCTGTCAACTCACCCAGACAAGTTGGTGTTCTCTCCCATCGCCCATCAGCTAAGCATGAGATCCTTTCGATAGGCTGTCCAGTTGGGAACGCAAATCCAGCATAACATTGGTAAGTTGCAACACCTCGATAAGTCACGTTTGTAGAGCCAATTGAAAATCCATTATCGATTTGTGGCACTGGACCGCAATACACCTCTATAAAGTAACAATAAAATCACATAAGTACCCCTATATAACCTAAAGTAATACTGCATTGTGCAATGCCACCGTTCCTCGTTTGTTACTTGCCTTGACAGCTAGGAATGTAAGTAGTTGACCATTTTCCTCCGTCTAAACATTTTGTTGTGATACGAGGTTTCCCTGTGGCGAATTCTTGTCCAATCGGACATGAGAATGTTATAACTGTCCCAAAGGCGGTATCTCTGTTCGACGCTAAAGCACCAAGACCGGATTTAAGAGTAGGGCAATCTGTAAAATAAAATGTAAGATAAGAATTGAATACACCTTTATTTGTTTCTCGTTTGTTCTTGTCGTAGCGTGAATGGCTTACCTGCCGAGAACGTCGCCTTCCAACCTATTCCATTATGCAAAGCATCAGACATAAATCGTAACAACATCTCGCCACTGGATGCAGTCAGTGTTATTCTTGGTTTAACAATAAATCCATTGTCAGAATGCAATCTTAAACCATTTGTACTAACTCCATCAAAAACTTGTACAACGTCGGATGGGTGAATGCTAAATTCGTCGAATTTCAACGACAGCGGGCCACCGTTAGGGTTCTTTATTCTGTATAAACATTCTTGGTTATTTGGGTAATTTGCTAGACCGTAAGCAGGTGATGTAACGGTACCATTTGCTGCAATGATTGTTGCTCTGCAGCCTTGAGAGTATCTCATGTTAAATCCTTTCTTGGAATCGCCAAGACTCGTTCGGAAGTACATGTACAGATGGTTCGTCGTCGACACTACAACCTTTTGATTTTCTTCACCTGGTCCAGTTAACCTTGCCAACACAGGGCTAGATGGAGTATTACCATCCTTGATGACTATGTAATCCCTGTTCATACCTAATTCGAGATCTTCGACTTCCAATGAGACTATTCTGCCAGGTTGAGCTTCGATAACGTATACGCATTCTAAGCCACCAGGGTAGCCATTTGGATAACCAGGCGAGGTAAGTACTTGACCCTGAGGCGTTGCTCTAAGCATGCCTCCGCAATTCGATGATTCGGTCTTCCAAGCCGCGCGGAAACCTTTCCTTTCGACTGAACCATCTGTACTGAATTTGATGATCATGAAGTTCGAAGCGGAAACGTAAATTTTGTTAGATAAATCTTGTTTTCCAGAAAGTGTCGCTAAGTTCACAGATTTATCTTCGGTCCTGCCGCCAACCAGAATTTGAACAGTGTCAAAAGACTTTTCAGTTTCAAAATCTTGGAACTGTAAGACGATATTTTGACCTTGTGGCCCCTCGAGAGTCCATTTGCAATCGCTGAAAGGAGGATATTTGTGAGGGTAGTTAGGACTCTCGACTACATCTCCACTGCTGGCCATGTAGAAGTGACATTCGGAAGCACAGTCCATTTCGTCGGAAGCATCACCACAATCGTCTTGCTTGTCGCATTTGAAGGCTGCGTTGATGCATTTTCCATTAGAACAATGGAAGGTTCCTAAAACAAATTGAAATTGTTTGTGTATTGTTATCTGTAACCTTAACATTGTATGACTGCGCTTGTAATTGAGCATACATAAGTTGATTAATAAACAATTGTCTGCTGATGTTGCTTACCGGCAGGGCAGGCGGTAGCTCGGCACATGAATGGCAGAAGGGTTTCACAGGTGGTCAGCTCCCACGACTGGCTATCGGATGTGACGTGAACATCGACACATTCTCCTGCCTTGGGGTTTGGCTGACGTAGATCCCAGAAACCGGCATACTGCGAGACTAGAGCACCGGCAGCTGATTCGAGTGTGTTCGTTCTTAGGTCGTCGACCGTCGCAAGTCCGAGCCAGTAGTGGTTGTTACTGGGACTGGCTGGGACCATGTTGGCAGTCATGTTGTTTTCCGAATAGCTATCTACAACCATGAGCTCGCTGCCATACCTGAAATATTATTTTGTTGTGAGATTAAGTGTAATTAACAAACGGAAAGCTTGCTAACAATCTGGTATTTGATTAACAAAATTAATTACCTTCGACATAGTTCTGCTGCTTTCTCCCACGAATGCCTGATGTTGAAGAATTTGTAACAGTGTAAACCTTTCAACTCCCATCCTGAAAACAAAGACAAGCAAGGTCTTAGTATCGTAAATTTCAAATCACAGAGAAATTCGAAGTTTATTTACAAAGAAACGTGTTGACTCTACAAATTACTTAGCGTGTATTTATGTAAAGAATACAAAATGTAATAAGATTAGAAATTTTGTGTAAACGTGGACGGGTATTAAGTGAAGGCTTTCTCCTTTCAAAGGGCTTTCGGAGAAAGCTATTCATTTCGCAATAAAGGCATACAAAATCGTGTTTGTAGGTCTTTGTGTGCTGAAACTATTTGAGTACCGGGAAACAATTTGACGAAAATTTTATGTTTGGTAATAAAGTAACCGCACAGTTGTTTGGGCGGCTATGGGTCGTGAACGCCGCATTACTCAGGGACTCCCTGACGGATCGAATTGTTTTCTCAAGCAAAAGTTTAGTGCGCCTTGATTGTGAAGTTGAACCAGTCTAAAGCGATTACTAATTCGGAATTAGTGATTCAACAGGTGTTCTTAACTAGCCTATGAAACTCGTCGAATGGGAGATTGAATTAGAGATTGCAGAATTTACGGAACAATCCGTAGCGAAGTATTTAACTGTGTTTGAAGAAATCGGAAAGCTGCGTTAAAGTGAGTTAAAAATTCAGTGTTCATAACATTATGAACTAGCCTAACATTTACTTAAAACAGGCATTAAGTTCAGAATAAGTACCATCAAAGTGTTCAGCAAGAAGATCCTCGTGTGAATGTACTAACATTTGGACAGTTTTCGTATACTTGTGTCAGTTTGTTGACGTGCCCTGAAGTCTGGAGTCCTTTATTAAGCTGAAGCTCAGCATAATGGACGTCAAGACGAGCCAAAAGCTTGTACAAAGCTTTAAGACTAAGTTCAAGTCTTAAAGCTATGTACAAGGATTTACATACGAAGCCACAAACAACTAGTCTGTCTAGGTACCTACATAATTTAAAACATAAACCTAGTTGGCAACTATTCTGAGATGAAATGGCACGATAACTGAAGGTATGTCGTTAATGCCATGATTGTTAAATGGGAATTTATAGAAAACAGCATTGTTGCAAAAAATTTATAACTTTCTTCATTGAGTTCCTGGATAAGCAATAACTAAGTTAACGCTTCGATTTGTTTCCAAGTTAATAAGTAGATGATACAAATATGTTGTTGCAGACATCGTAAGTTATCAACGTCTGTAACTATCCACGACTAAACTGTTTTTAATGAATGGTTGCAATGTGACACTCTTCCGCTTATTACTTTTGTAATTTTCAAGATTTCTCTTAACAGGAGACATCCGATGATTTTGTCTGATAGTTCTTATTCTATTTGGTGGACACTAGGACAAGCTTTAAATCACACCGTCCCGGAAGCTGTACGTTCAAGATAGAACCTACAAAGACGACTACGAGAAAAGAACGACGATGAACGACGACGAAGTATATGTTTTATTCGATTTCCGCGCATTAACGTACAAGATAAAAAAGTAAATAGGCATAAATAGAGCGTGCGAGTTTGACGAGGTATCGCGAAGACCGCGGTGCATCCACGCAGCCACAGCCACGCTCCACCGACCGCGCCCGCAACACGATGCAATGTGTTTGACCCACTTAGCCAGTTATGTTACTGCAGCGAAATGCAATCACTCTGTATACGACTATATTGTACGCTATTGCCTAAAACTGTAAACATAAACTCGCCGTTTTATAGCAACGCCTTTTTCGCAAATTGTATCCGGAAACACGACCATACAATTTAGCGATTTGGTCGAGAGAGGAAACAGTTTTCGGCCAGCCATTGGCACAAATATGTAAGTTTAAAGCTTACATATTTGTGCCAATGGCTGGCCGTGCTGTTGAATGAATTTGCATAGATGATGACTAATCGACGGGTCTGAAATTTCGACAGCTTCCGGACGCGAGTTTACGGTATTTTAGTGTGGAGACAATGATGGGTCCGCGTATGTTCATCTATAGATATGATCGCAATATTGTTCGTATCGCATGAAACTATTCGCGAGAGATCACCGACATATGCAGGTAACACATAGTTACGTGCGTACGTTGCACGTAATTATCCCACATAGTGACAAGCCACTGGGTTTTACTGAATGGCCTAACGCGCAAAGGAACGATCAAAGTGAATGGCTTCCATAGATTTTGTAGCTTATTGCGGCTACAGGAAATCTCTATAGACCAATATCCGCCATCATCATGAGAGCAATATCACAAGGCAATATTAACTAGAACGTTATTAGATCTACATAAATCACTATGGATAATAAATAAACTTTGAACTATATTGAAAACGCGATTGAGCTATTATGGATAACAAAATTAAACCAGATTAAAGATCAGAATCAGAGGTAGGGTTGGATGATCTAAGAAAATAACCAACGTAGTTAGTAAGTATGTATTAGCGAGATAAGGTCAAGTCACTTGCTCACTAGTTCTTGTATAGTACTAGCAGTACAGTTACTCCTCCTTATACGTACTTTCCCACATATAACATCATGAATATCATAGGTAATGGGTTTCATCGGGGATCGCATTCATTTCCCATGTCTACAGCCTCGGATGACTGAGCTTTGTAACTGTTGAATATCGAGATATGAGGCTTTCAATCAACGCAGATCATACCAGTTTACTACTTCTCTCATTGGAGAAAGCTGCGATTTTAATCGATTACGCACGTTTTTTTTATAAGTTAGATACGCTAATAATATGCCTATTCGTGTATGTAATATGGATGGAGTTACGCCATCATTGACATTTTGTTTAATATTGCAAAATCATGTAAGTACGCATCATTTGAAGATGAATCTTCGTGTTTACAAAATGTTAAATTAATTATTACATATAAATTAACAAGTAAACAAATTGTTTATTATTTTAGTAATCTTTGGGAAATGGACGTATTAACACAAAACAAGTCACTTGGGATGGACTAAGTTACCAGTTTTCCACGTAGAATCACGCTAATAAGCTTATTGATTAAGAAATAATATAGGCCTCTATAAAGGTCATCTGTTCCACACGAGTCACAACTCAAACCAACAAACAATGACTAAATCCCACGTTACAAAACACATGCATAGTAAACAGTCATGCGTCAATAAGGTTTGCACCAGACGGGACGAGAGCAATGTCGACCGGCCACCGACACGGTGGCTGCCGATCAATTGTGTCGAGTGCCTCTTAGCGAGGCAAACCTGAAACCTTTGAAGGATATACGGATATGCCTCTGGCCCTCTGCACCGGAGATTGACTTACTGCTCTATTTAGATCGCAAGTAGACGACTATTCTGTGGCTTAGCATGATTCTATCATGTCGCCGAAAATTCATTTTCTAGACAAGATTAATAATTTCTGCTAATATAATAAAGTAGAAGTTTGTTTATCTCAGGAACTACCAGTTGGATTTGAAAAATTCTTTTGCATTTGATATTTCGAAGTTATTACGAGGGCAAGGCGAAATAATACGATTTGCCGTTAAAACTTTGAAGCACTGCTAGTTTAAAATAAAATAGAACATTAACTGCATGCAACAGAGTGCAGCGTTAATTTTTATATTGTTATCGGCAAATCTAATCGGAGCGTTCGTGGGAAAAATGCAATCGTACGCAATGAAGTTTCAAACTTTGTTTAATGGGATTGTTACTCCTAATTGTTTGTTCTTTTAGCGAGTTGTATTGTTATCTGATTTAAAGTTGCTCTACCTGCTTGTTTGATAAATAGCAACATCGAAAACGTACTTAATTATTTTAATTAAATGTGGGTGTATTAGAAATACCTCTACTTAATGCTGTAGTTGTTACTTGTTTTAATATTATTCATCTCATATTTAGCATATTGACGACATGACATTATTTTCTGCTCTATATATCTTTGGCTGGAGTCACCGCTCGGAGTTTGATTGCCAAGTTCGTAGAAGCTCCCATATAAACTTTATATCCTATTAATACTTATTCTAAAGTTGAAGGTGCAGAGGTCGATACATTCGTAAATAAAACGTCATCTGTGAGTCACGTTCGGGCTATGTATGATCGAGGCGCTGCCTTTCACTCATTACAAATGTGAACTTCCAAGGCTACCAGTTTGCCGCTCAATTGACTATAGCAGCACAAAGACTACATTGTCTCTCGTTAGATAAAAACTGATCAATCAATGATATTCGTGTTCTGTTACGACATTTATGTACGTTTTAAGAATGCGAATTCGAAATCCAATCATGAAATTAAATGGATCAAAATTGGAGGAAATAAAAAAAAACATCGGGACCAAAGACTGATAAAACTTAAAAAGCTCCTATTAGTCTGATTTGTGTCCAGAAAATTACTATGATAGTATCATAAGTCTCAAACGATGTATCCACAAAAATAAGTTTCTTACTACGTGCATTGCGAGATTTTAATGATACTCATTCGAATACGAAAGCCTTCGGCAAAGTTGGGAAACTGACTACTTCATTATTTACACAGAGAGATATATTTATTAGGCTTCATAATTGCAATTAACTTGATACTTAGTGAAGTAATCCTGTAGGTCATAATTGAACGATCAAATGCATTGTTACTGGGAACGAATGCAGGCGAGTAGCAAGCGCGGCTTACTAAGCAACTGACCCAGATTGTGATGCTCCAAATGTCGTGCAGATGCGTGCCAAGTTTAGTCTACACTTGATAGTTTTATAGTCTATGCTTGACGTTGACGCAACTGACGTGTATGTGACAGTTGTTGAAAGTTAATTCAAAGAAACGTCAGAGTGACAGCTGACATTGAAATTGAATGGAATTTGGATATTTTCTCAGGCGGGCTACTATGTATGACGTCTTAAAACAGTCCTAACTTAATCTTATTCCAGTGTGCAAACGTGACAGAACTATACAGGGTGTCTAGCGCCATCGCTTTTCCACACTGGTTTAACAGTAAGTTAGGACTGTTTTAAGACGTCATAGTAGGGCCCCTGAATACAACGTTTTTATAGCCTGTCCTGCATTACGTAGTACTTTTTGGCAATATATGTTTAGCTTCAAGAGAAACACTGCTCACAAACTGTACTATAATATTAGTCTTTAGCTATCACAAAAAATCTTGAAATAAACTTTGGATTAAATCGAGATTATAATATAAGGTACCTACTATTCCAGCTGCTACTTAATCATTTCCTGAAATTCAAATCTGTTCGTCTCCAGGACAAACTTATTCTGAAAGTTTTAACTTATAACTAAGTCTTTCTGGTAGAATAGGTTTTCTTAAGGAATCTTTCATTATCATCTTTGGTAACAATTTTGATTTAAGTTTCGAAAGATTTTCCGGGCCACAGATATCTAAGCCTAATCTTGTTGGTTTTTATCCGTAAAGTTGAAAGGGTCTAGTTACAAGTAACAAATAAAGCTATAGAGTATTTTATAATTGGTCAATTAATAAGATATTTTTTACCAATGACGATCGGTTAAATATAGAAATCGGCTATTGTTGAACAAAATAGAGTTCCAAGTTCCAACCTTAACGTTTTTACTCAAACAGATTATTTTTATAAATTGTTCACGGAAGAAACTTAAGGTCACGACGCTTATGTGATCATTCTCTGATGTAGCCAAACAAACTATATCCTACTTACATTTTCTCGAATACACAATAGAATTGACAACCATTAACTTGTGTTAGAAGTATTTTATTTTATTGTTTTAAGTATCTACTTGATATTTGTGTTCTTTAAAGTTGAAGGTCTTTTCAGAAGCCATCTTGTTTGAGGCTTACTCATATTGCACATATTTTTGTATTTTTATCACGTTTTCCTACTTGACTGCGATCTTATTCTTAAATTTATCATACTTTATTTTGGTTTCGGTTTTGTGTACAATTTATTTACATAGAAATATTGTATCCCAACAGTATCAAAGGTTTAAAACTGAAAGGTCATAGTTTACTTATCGGATCAAAGTTCCAACAAACATAGCCTGTCAAAGAGTTGAGCTTATCACAAGAAAGCTCCAGGGAGACATTCTAAGCCCACATCTACATACATGCAAAGTTGTCTACCTATTAAAGAAGGTCAACAGACTATATACTGAGTAGGTAGCTGTGGTTATGATTAGCCCAGTTGTAGGCCAGGATCTAACGGTTGGTACGCCTAGATACAGGCTGTATAGAAAACTGGGGGCTGCAATTACTAAAGATCGATAACACAGCATTCATTCGCGGGACGGGATTACTTTTATGCTTAACGACTTTAATTTTATGACTGATGAGTGGTTTAAGAACTAATATAAGCTAAAATTAGGACCCATGGGAAAAGGTGAAAGTTCATATACCTCATCATCTGCCTAGCCTTTTCCCAACTATATTGGGGTCAGCTTCCAATCTAACCGGATGCAGCTGAATACCAGTATTTTCCATGGAGCGACTGCCTATCTGACCTCCGCAACCCAGTTAATGCTAGGTAATACAATACCCTTTGGTAAGACTGGATGTCAGAATTTCAGGTCACTGACTACCTGTAACAACTGCCAAAGATATATATGGCATATATATGGCCTATATATATGGAAGCCGGGACCAACAGCTTAACGTGCTTTCCGAGGCACGGAGGAAACTCGGTATGTCGGGCGGTCACACCCATCCACAGACCGACCTAGGCAAGCACAGCTTTACCTAAAGATCGACTTGAGTGGCAGTTCTTATTAAGCCACGAGCTCCTAATAGTTCAAAGTTCATATACCTAAACTTTTCTTATGTCTGTATTTATAAGTTACCTTTGAATGCTTAAATGGTTTTTGCGTGTTCAACACCTTAAGGAAAATAACTGTTGTTTTTCGTGTTTCGATGTTTCAACTTTTAAGGCTTCTTAGTTACGTTTATAACAAATGATTATTGTGTTTGAATAAAAGCGGACTTATAGAGTAAACAACCCAAAAAATGTTATTGTTTGGCAAGATCAAAACACAGTTTAATTTTCATTTGGAATTCGAGCTGACCAGAGATGAAATAATTGTTTACTTTTTCAAAAGCATAAGGCCCAAGCACTCTATGAGAAAATCGTAAACACGTCGTGTCGTAGGTATAAAGTGTGTAAAGAGAGCACAGAGCTGTCGGTTGCATTTATGTTAGCGCTTCATAACTCGGGTGCAGCGATGAAAGCGCTGGAATTCGGCGTTGTCTTCTATTGAACAATAACCACGTCTGTTTGTCCAACATTTTGAGTTAATTTTCTTCGCTTATGAAGTAAAAAGTATTTGCTTTGTCATCGCAATAACGTCACGGCCAATAGTTGAAGAAATTGTGATGGGACTTTAATTGAAAATTCTTTAGTTGACGTCAAACAATGCGTTGTTATTATTTTTGCTTTTAGAGGATTCGTTTGCATTTGCTTGTAGAGTATTCGTTTTTCGGAAAAGAAATATAGAGTAAAATAAAGAAAATGTTGTGAAGAAAGTTTGGAATATGAATTTGGGTGGGTATAAGATGGATGGACTATATAAAGGACGATATGCAAGAAAGAAGGTGTCTGGTAAGATGACGAGTGAAAGAGAAGTATGGAAGAAAAAGACATGCCGCGCGGACCCCAAATGAATTGAGATAAGGGCAAGAGATTGCTGATGATGATTGGGTACAAGGGGTCTAAAATGGCCACTTTTGTAGATCATAATGTGAATTGCGTTTAAAAGCGTAAAATGGACCTTTCATAATAAAAACTGCGTCTGTGACTATTTTACGAATGTTAACACAATTCATATTATTTTCTTATTATGATGTATTTTACTAAATTGTTACAGACGCAGTTATTATAATGAAAGGTCCATTTTACGCTTTTTAACGCAATTCATATTATGATCTGCCAAAGTGGCCGTTTTAGACCCCCTGGTCTCATAGAAAAAGTTGTTTAGTCCGATTTTCCTAATCATACCCTGAAATATTACAAAACTTTTGTTGTACTTCGTCATCTGCCTAGCCTTTTCCTAACTAGCTGGGGTCGGCATTCAAACTTTTCCAATGCTGTATAAAATATGACCTCACAATAAAGCTTATGTTTAATCACAGCGTTCAAATGCTGCTATAATTTACAAGGCAGCATCACAAGACGTAGGATGTCGGCGTTGCTCAGGCGTTAGTGTTGCTCCATCATATACCAACGTAAATTACAATGCTGACATGTATTGCACACAGGGCTGGGCAAAATACATGCTCTGCTTTAATTGAAATACAAATTACAAAATACAGTATCGCAAGTAATTAAATTACAAAATACAAATTACATTTAAGTAAGGTATTTAAAATATAAAATACAAAATACAGTATTTTAGCAATTTTTAATTGAAATACAAAATACAAATTACAAATACTTTTTTTTTAAAAAATAACCGCCTTCAAAAACCATCAGAAAAAAGTGTAAAGTAACTTTCTTTCGGAAGTCGGTCGCAATATTGAATTAAAAATAAAATAACCAACTTAAAAGTTTTTATTTTAACCTCTTTTGTATATTAAATTAATTAAAAACTATAAAATAAACTAAACTAACAATAAACTATAAAAAGGCATCGAAATACTGCTCCTCAACGCTGTGGCAATGCCGCCAGTCTTTTGGGCACATTACCTGCTTAATGTGCCCAAAAGACTGGCGGCATTGCCTCGTTGTATGGCAACACTTAGCCTCTGGCCAAGATAAAAGCCAGCCCTTGGGTCACGAGAAGCGTCAACTAAGCGTTTCGAGATTTCCTTAAACAGGCTATGAGCACTCGGACCCCACGGCCCCAGAGTTTCAACCCCAAACGGCTCGAAAATATAGTTTCCGCAAAGGTTACTATATTTACGCCGCTTGAGGTTTTCTGCAGCCGCAGCGGCTCCACCTGCGCAGCACGATGAACTTGGAAGATGTGATGGCGCAAGAGTATCGACACATGTTGCATCCCACACTAAAGGCCTACCCATCTTCCAAGGAAACAAAGACATGCCGTCCGGTCTCTTGCCATCGTCGCGTGCCAAGCCATGGGGTTCTAAAACAGCTGGTACGCCGACGGCGACAAGAGCACGTCGGATGATGTCGTTTAAGTTCGCGTGCCGCGCGAAACGGCCAGCACTACGGCTGCATGACAGGCCGTGGTGACCGAGGCTGCTGACAGCTTCACCACAATGACAGCGATGAGGAGAACAGCAGGCGACACCAAGGCGCAAAGAAGCAGCGAGGCGGAAGGTCGTGTCGTCGAACAAAGTGCCTATGCTCGACGACGGCAGTGTGTGAAGCCAAAGACCCGATTCCCATTCACCCACAGCCAGCAGGCGCGCACGCTCAGCAGTAGTAGCAGACGTGTTGACTAAATTGTTCTGAACTACTCTGCAAAGCGGCTCATCCCACCGTCTCTGGGAAAATGGATGGTCGGGTGCTTCAGTATTTGGGCAAGCGAGTTTCCAAGCCTCGATAGCCTCAGAGAAGCACGGCACATCAAAATCAATCAGTGTGGAAGCTAGGATATTCCTGATTAACTTCTCAGTGCCGTGGACCGAGGATATGAAAGCCGGTAAACTTAAACTGGAAATTTTGCGGACGCCGAGTCCTCCCATGCGTATGGGAAGAGTAGCTTGTGCCCAAGCTCGGTCATCCAATGCCACATTTAAAATTGATGTTAAGGTATGCTTGATAATTTGGTCCATTCTGTCCAAAAGGTGAGTGTGACTCCATAAAGGGGAAGCACGAAGGAAATATGTTAATTTAGGCCCGAAACAACAGTATCGAATTATGGTGATGGCCGAATGCATATTAATTTGGAGTAGTCTTTCCGAAACATCATTGAAATTTTGAATTTTTTCCTCGATAAAATCGGGAAAAGAATTTTCAAAGATTGGAGACCCAAGGAGACGAAGGGAGTTTTTTTCAATGAATTTGATGCCAGGAGCTGTTGCGTTAAATTTTGAATAAGTATTTTGTCTGTGGGTACTGTCCGTTACAAAAATTTCGCATTTAGAAATATTAAGTTCGAGGCCAATGTTATGTAGTTCATTTTTTAAGAAATTAAAGTCTTGTAAAACAGAATCTACATCGCCCCCCAGGGTTCCGTCATCAAGATACCAAACGTTAAATTTTGAATTTAGCTGTCGAATAATTGGGTGTATAGCTAAACTAAAAATCACTGGCCCAAGGGGGTCACCTTGTTGACAGCAATTAATTTAATATGTATTTATAACTGAATTGATTTAAAAAATATTAGTTGCATAATAACCTCTTTTGTTCAAAAATTTAACCCAAAATCTTGTCAACAACCAAATTTTTTTACACGTGCAAAACTAAACCGTTATGACTTGACTTGCCATCTTAGCTTGACAAGTTGACATTGACAATTCAACGTACATTTTTTTTTGCGTTTCGTTGGCCAATTTTGACCTACAGTCATATCGGTCAGTATAAAACAGGTGCAGTGTTGCTAGCTCTAATAACTGCTTTACCATCATTGCACTCTCGCCTCGCACTCACACTCACGATCGCTAAATGAAGGTATAAATGTATTTTTGTTAAAATGTATTTTGAAGCCTCAATTATTTGAAATACTAATTACAAAATACTTCGTCGTCAGGTATTTGAAATACGAATTACAAATTACATTTTAAGGAAGTAATTGAAATACAAATACAAAATACGTATTTCAATTACGTATTTTAATTACAAGTAATTCAAATACTGCCCAGCCCTGATTGCACATCGCGTCGTTGTATATGGTATTGTTAACAATACAAACATAACATCACGCCTGTAAGCCCTGACGGAGTAGGCAGAGGTGTACCTAATGGTACACCCACATTTCACCAGATATGTTTAAGTTTCATGTATAAAGAAGCGAGTCTTTTGCCATCATTCGGGCACAAATTCAGGCTCTGTGGCTGCAACTGACGAATTCGTCATTCAAACACTCAAGGGAGCGTTCAAGTATTACGTAACGCAATTTTTTGAGATTTTTGATCCCCTCTCCCCCCCATGTAACGCGCCGTAACGTTTTAATGTATTCCCCCTACCCCCTATTAAAACGTTACGTAACCACCAAGTGACAATTAAAACCTAAAATTGGAAATTTTGAGATAAAAAACGTTTTAAAAAATGCGTGATAGAATCTTTCTACGTGAGGGTTAAAAAAACAATATTACGTAACACGTGGTTCAAACCATCTCCCGCCCCTGTAACGCATCGTAACGTTTTACAAGACCCCCGCGTCCCCCCAAATTCGTTACGTAATAAGTACTTGAGCGCTCCCCAATAAGACTTTGCCCGACCCGGTAATCGAACTCAGGACCTCATGCTCAGCAGCCACACTTGCGGTTACGACCACTCGACCAACGAGGCAGTCATAGTCAGTATTGTTAACAATATTTAGGAGATATAACAAACAACAAGCTTACAAGCTGTTGTTGTACAAATTTACTAAAACTTTATAGACATGTATTAGGTTATGGTTATGTATTATGACTCTGCCCTGGACTGCCCACAGACGATGATACACTTGACATCGTGTCCTGCCTGTCCAGCTTCTTGCACATCACAGGAGCTAATGATTGGAACTGAAAATGCCAAACTCGTCGCTAAATTTTGGCCAGACTCAATTTAAATTGTCATTGACACGTTAAGAAGAACATGTATAAGGTACTTACTATCCAGAAAATAGTAAGAAACTGTTGTTATAGCAATGACTAACACTGAGCTGTACTACTTTAATAAAAAAAAACACCTTTCTCTCTTTTCCAAGAAGTCAGTCTTTGCTCTAGTCAAGGGCTGGCCCATACTATGAGTCAGCCTCTTAGATTATTTTATAACTTTTCTCAGAATTACTGTGGTCAGACTTTTGAATTCTGAGTACCCGTAACGACAGTCAATTTGTAATAGCCTGGACTTGTACTAATTAATTCTTATTATGCAATCGGGTAATTCCAAATTCTAGGATATAAATTAGTTAAACCGTTTAATTAAATAAATAGTAAAGGATCGGGATACTAACAACATAAACCGATGTGCAAATGAAATAACTATTTTCTTCGAAATCAGTATGAATACCCCCCCCCCCTACATACATTACTTTCCTTATAATTTAGTTCAGCTCACGATATCCATTCATCGATTTACTCAATCAATACGTTTAGAGATCCGGTGATAGACCAATACTGAACTATCAATAGACTCGACATACACTGATGTTGCCATCAGTATGCAGTCCAACGGCACCTTTCTAGTGACCGCAGTGTCTCAGTGGAATATAGCATTAATTTGTCTCTGTAGACGCCTAGACGGCCGTCAGTGGCTGCCAACCTTTCAGGCCGGATTTCGTATTCATATCAAGTTGCTGACCATTAAGAAAGGAAAATCTGTCCGGAGTATTGGCGATTTCTTTTTGTTATATGTTAAAAGGATGTGTGTGAACAATTTTTGAGTGTGCAAACATTAGCTTATTCGAATCTCTATTTATCTTGAATATTTACCTATGTATAATTATAATATGTTAATGCATGTTCACGTAATGATAACTAGTAAAATTAAGCACACAATTTCTAGCTACTATCAAACAGGAATTTTGTTAACAACGCCTGTATCATCTATTTTATGAAACGCCTCAAAGAAAACCTTCCTGAAAAAGTCGGATTATGTTTTTATGCATCCCACTGATTAACATACCGCGTAGAAAGGGCTCAGTTTGAACACCACTGCCCTAGTCTATGAGCCAGAGAGATAGTGTTATCATTGACAGAGGCTATTCAAACAGGGTTATTGACTAATTGAGATTGCATACGTCCCTGCTTGCGGAATAAGCTTACAATTCGTGTAATTAATTTAGTATAAGCTTTTAAAATTTTCTGAGCTGTAATGTTGTGGTAAAAAACGAATTTTTAATTTGATCAAGTCTTTTATCAACTTGAGTTGTTACAAAATGAACCGCTCCTAATTAATTTTCTATTGGAAATAAATGTAAGTATTCAACGAAAACTTTTTGAATAGACTTTCAAAATAGGAATTAATTAAAATTTATCTACGTTGAAAAGGCTGTCTATAACATTTCAGTTTCTTTTAATAAAAAGTAATTCCTGTAAATTATTTGATTTTGACCTTTGCCATTCATTGCCTTCACAAAACAAACAAAAGGGAGAGCTGTCAGTAATTTATGCAGATAATATGTTGGCGACCTCCGTAATTTCGTGTGGGTGTACCGCATTTTTAAACCGCGTTCGAAACGGTTGGGGCAGAGATTGGCTGATTTTAATAATAGAAGCTTTGTGTGCTCTATGGTAAGCTTGTCATTTACATAATCAAAGAGGTTTTGCCCTATTATTCTTTGAGAATTATTTAAAGTTGTCCAGCTGCCAGCGTTTCATACAAAAGGTTAAAATATTGGCTCAAATAAATAAAATGTGCATCTTTAAAAATATGACCCTACCTACACATACGACAAGTAGGTTTTAATATCTTAGTTCTTCCAGTATCAGTAATCTGAAGCTAAACGGAGCCACAAAGATAAAAGCACGAGGTATTTGAAAATTGAGAGAGAGATTCATATATTTTCATGAATAATATAATTCACTTTTATCTCAGAGAGTGTAAATAATAAGGATTATCATATATCTAAAGCATCTAACGTTTATTGGCTTAAGAACTTGAGGAGCAGAGTTTTAAATTATCTTTTGAGATTTATTTGAGTTGTATATTACTTTTTTATGCAAATTTAGTGTACTTAGTTGAAGGTTTTCTTGGGAACTTTTTTGGTTACATGGTTATTAAAACATAACTGATAGATTTATCTTTTATATGTTTTGAATAGTTTTTTAATTGCAGGTGCACTTAAATCCACCTTTACGAGGAATCAATGGTTCAAGACATCATCTTTATTAACGCTTGTATTCTCACAGATTCAAATTGTTACACCATCGTTTCCAGCCAGTAATAAGCATAACTAATTAACGCCCATTATGAACACTATTACAACGACTAAATCCTCCTTAGGTTCTAATTAGCTCTTACTTTCAAGATAGGTACACAATAGTAGATTATTGCATCGAGCACAAAGTAATTTATTATTGCACCGAGTGCCTGATTTACAGCCGGTTTCTGATTTGAGAAAAGTAGCAAATCTCAACTGATTATTCTCAAATACATAAGTATGTGCTTAAGTTTTTTGCGTTTCACAAGTTAAAATCTATTTTCGTCAAACCTTATTCAACTGATCATTTACTTAGGTATTCTTGATCAAAGCTAACACGTTCCAATTCACATTAAAAAACCGGTATTTTTCCAAAACTCATAATATTAAATCATTTTATTCTTATAAATTTAAAACAGACTTAAAAAGTAAACTAATTTTAAATAACAGCGTTAATATCAACAAATTTATTTTATTAAAGTTGCATTATGCACATTTTAGCAATTTCATATTTGACGTCTTTGAACCGAATCGTGAATCGAAACGAATCGTGAATCTGTGAATGTCATTGTGATTTTGTCAGACTGTTAGTAAATAGACAACAAGTTTTATTGGAATTCTGATAATCATCAGCAACATCGTGGAGTACGTGCGCCAAAAGATAAGGTACACGCCGAGGGTGCATTTACTGGAGTCGCGCCGCAATGTCAACTTCAAGGCGTTTGTGGTGCGAGTACCGAATTGTTATCTGCCCCAGGTGATGAAGGAAGACTTTTGGCCTCAGGACGTGGTGTTCCTTCGCTTCCGCGGACAAATTCCACTGGACAGCCAGCACAAGTGATGTGTTAAAAAGTGAAGTGCTACTAACATAGTCTTAAGTATTTTTGTTAACAAAAAATTGTATTTACTTTATTTATGTTAGTTTATAAGGTATATATCTCTGGGCCATTGTAGCCTGAAATAAAATGATTGAATTGAATTGATAATATTTTTATTAAAACTTCCCATTGTACCTAATAATACCTACTAATCCAGCAATGTCAAAAAGTCGTGCCGCTACTTAACTGATGGTCTCTCCTGTGCATTGGGCATACCTACAAACATATTGTCATCTCAATAAAACGCTATCGCACTAGTCACCCTCTCTATCACGCGGCTGACCCTGCTCACATTCACAGTGTCCCCCACAACAGCTTGAAAGCTACCAGTCGCGTAAAATCTGAGAGCTATTAAGAACTGCAACATGGGAGAAATGCAGTCTCGCCGTTGAATACGACAGGTCAGTTTAGGCTTTATTTTGTTGAAAATAAACCTAACCGACCCCATCGTGAAGCAGAACCGACTCTTAAATTGTTCATCGCTTAGCGTGATGAACAAGTTAGGCCGATGTCTTTCAGCAAGGAGGGGCCCGCAAGGGCCGACGCCCTTGCTGAAAGACATCATCGGCCTATCGCGGATTTTTGTACTAGATTACGTCACCTCGGCGCAAGGGCAAAGAAGGAACATGGGTTCGGTTTTTAGTCAGTAGAAGTCGGACACTCCCCTTCGCTCTGCCCAAGAGCGGGGGGGGGGGGGTCATTCGACGATTTTCCACCCACCAAGAAAAAAAAAAAAAAGGCCGATGTCTTGCTATTCTTCTTAGGCGCGGTTGTCTGCGTTGATGCATCTCCAGAGACGACAAGGAAGTATCATCGTCACTCATTTCGATCAAAATCACTTACAAAATCACTAGAGAATTATGTTGAGTACAGTTTGAGTAGCCGAAATTGGTGTGTCAACGTTCAACTACTTAACTTGTCGTTGATAATGCTTTGAGTATAGTCAAACACGTTTTTCTTAGTTCAGAAACGCAAGTGCTGGTCTTAAGCATGAATTGAGCATGCTTTCTGTCAAATTTGAGTAAATGATGACAGATTACTCAAATCTTGATTAGAGTTTAAAAAAACTCAATTCAGAAACGGAAAAATGTTTAAGTAGTACTTAAGTATAGATTGAGACGTTTTCAACTTCAAATACTCAATTCAGAAACCGGCTGTTAGAGCCTGAGCGCCAGCGAGGGCTCTAATCTAACAGGCACGAGGGCAATATAAATTACTTAAGGCGAGGTGCATAATCTGCTTTTCTTTCAACTATTACACAAAGGAATAGTAAAGAAACTCATATCAAACAGTTAAAAGATTTTCTTTATCACTGTCGGCTTCATTTAGGAGAATGTTTTCCGGAGTTAATGTGTCGCCAAATGATTCCATTTTAATTCGAAGCCGAAGCACTCAATATCAGATAGTATCACACTTTATCGTTTCCAAAAATATTGTCAAGCAAAATTAACAAAGTTCCCCAAAAGTTCCCGCCAAATCACTTTTTTAAATTTCTTTCATTTTATAGTAGTTAGCAGCAATCATTTTTTAAATTTGGAACAAGTAGGATAGAAGCGAATAATACGTACGTAAAAAAAAAGTATTGATATCGGCTGGCTGAATAGAGCGAATCCATTGAGATTGGCACCGGTGCGATTAAAAAAAATAAACTGTGCAATAATGAAATTTCATACATTTTTATTGCTCTAGAGCATTAAAGACTCGCTTTGTACTGAGTTTTTAGTGTGATTGTGATGAAATTATAGCATAGTTGGAAGAAAATATAATTGTAACCCGGTTAGTATATTAACGTATTCACAGCTTCGATCGATAACGTGACGTCAGCCATTGTTGCCTTCGCTTTTTAAAAACCTAAAGCCGGCTTTTGACTATGGGATGTAATATATATTACATCTCACTTAGACCGGGAGATGGTGACACAAAATATTAGGTCATTTGTACCAGTATGGTGGCTCTTCAGCAATGACAAAAACGAAAATGATGGTTATAGCGCTGGTATCGGCGGATTTACAAAGGAGTAGGTACCTATTTTTTTTCTACCGTCATTTTCGTTTTTGTCATTGCGTAATTAGACCCCTGAAAAAAAGCCATACTGAAAGCAAATGACGTAATATTTTGTGTCACCATCTCCCGGTCTAACTGTAAGATATATTATTATAGCACAGTGTGAACGGTCACGTACAAAATGTATGCGAGCGATATTTAGAGGTCATTTGAAGGAATATTACATCCCATAGTGAAAAGGCGGCTTTATTCTTTATTCATAGATAATTTGCGTTTGTTTTTTTTTTATTCCGGTTTATTGGCGTTACTTTGTAGCTTCAACTATCATTCTTTTATTTCATCCTATTCTACCTTGATTCTAAGTTTCCTATATAATTTTCTTCTTTAATTAACTCAATCAAGTCAAGCTGTTGTGCATTAAAAGTTTTTGTAATCAAATTATATTTTATTCTCAATTTGTTTCCTTAAGTAATTAACAAGGCGTAATTTTGTGTCAAAAGACGCTTTAAAAGCATTTTCGAGGAAACTTTTGTTCGCTAATGCTGTTTGAGTAACGAAGGCTGTATATAGCTATATCTATGTACTTGTAGAACTGTGAACAACAGCTTCAGAGATTAACTCCATGGAATTACGTGTAATCAGAAGTCAGTCGCGTTAATTCCGGCTCGGAGCAAATTTGGATCCAATCTGTCTACAGGAACACTGCGATTTGCGACTCTTGCTTCAATATCGCTTGTAACTTAATTACAGGAATAGAAGTAACAGTTGGGTCTACGCCCTGGTGTTATTTTTAGATCTTTCAATTAAAAAATTGTAAAAATGTAAAACAACTTAAAAATATATTAAAATTGTTTTTCCTAAAGATAAAGAAAAAATAGATAATTAAGGAGATACGTGTTCAAGAAACAATTATAATTCGTTTCAATGAAGAAGGTAGGCGTCAATGACTTTTACCGGTCAACAGTCACATGAAAATAACTTTTAGCATTGAAATACCTTGTGCAAAATAACTTATCTTATTGGAGTTATTTTAAAATTATACTTTTTATAGTACCTTGTTAAAAAGCTTGAACAAAGTCACAACAAACCTTCCTTCTTATATGAAACGCATAGTATGTAAGATTATTTTTTTACGTACAAAAAATAAAGTGCGATAAGCGACTCAAGCCGTCTACACATAAACCCAATGTACGGGATTTTAGTAGGCTGTTTATAAATTTAAGAAAATGTAAAACTTTGTATTGGATAATAAAAAAAAAAAAAAAAAAAAAAAATCTAAAATGTGGAAGTAGTGGTGCTAATTCCTCCTTACGTACTTAAGGTCGTAGAAAACTGGTTTAAAACATGTATAGGCGTTGTTTTAGACGTGTATCTAGGTACTGCCTATTAACTAAAATACGGGAAACTTTATTAGTTTTGTATTTTACTAGTCTTCAGGGCTTATTTTAGGTCCCGTCGGGGCTGTGGCTTGTCGAAAGGATAACGCGGCTCCGACACAAGGGCGAAGAAGGAACATGGGTTTGGTTTTTAGTCAGTAGAAGTCTGACACTCCCCTTCGCTCTGCCCAAGAGCGGGGGGGGGGGGGTTATTCGATGATTTTCCACCCACCAAAAAAAAAAGGGCTTATTTTAGGTGTAAACGATAAACGAAACTAATACAATATAATTATCTTAACACAAAACTGCTGGGTTTCTGTATGTGCAATGTTGTGTAAGAGAAGGTAATGTCGGATTCTTTGAGAATTCTGTTGAATAATCCAGATGTTAAACTATGTAGGTGTTACGTTGTAGGAAATGGGTGAGACAATGCAATGGAGTCAACGACCTTTTAATGATACTTGAGCATTTTGTAAACAACGTAAGTATTAATGATCAATCCCATATGTAACGTATCTAGGTTAATATTTTTATTATTACCTAATAATCTGTCAAATGGGCTGGTGATTTGAAAATCGTAATTTAATTGCTTCATTATCGTTTTTAAGTTAGGTACACAATATATGTTTTAAGCGGCCTAAGAGAAGTCCCTACCTGCAAGTGCTACTCTTTCAGAAATATATAACAAAAAGTACTTTGTTAACCCTCTTTATCTCATCTCAATGTATGACTAATTGATGGTTAATCAACACAGATTTCGAAATCAAAACCCGATTTTTCCGTCTCAATTACCCACCCGTTCCTGTCATATCAAACCGTTATCAGACAGCCAATCAGAGCTAATATTTTAACACCCTGACGATGACGTACGAAGCTGGGACTCAACGTTTGATTACACAAGCTTGTCAACGTACGTGAGCACCGAGTACCCGACTGGAGGCAATTTCCTAGCCTAATTATGTGGCGAATGAAAACCGACGACAGAGTGTCAAACTCAATTCATTTGTACGTCCTTCGTTTTCAGCTCTTGATTGGAAATATAATCCTTTAATAGGTCAAGCGGCTTGAAAGGGTTGACATAAAATTACGGCTATGAAAGGACCTCATTTCTCTCTCATAATTAATTGCGAAAGTAATTGAATGATATTCTGAGAGAATTGATGGAAACTTTTTGTATAGAAGGCGATGAAAACCGTTTAGAGAGAGAGAGTTACATCCGGTTTATGAAAATCTGAGTCGAATACAGACATAAATCTGATAAACTGGTCTGGATCTTTAAATAAATGACATTATATTTTGGAAAAGGCTAGGCAGATGATGGATATCATAATTATTAACTATTATTACAATGCTAAACTCATGTCAATTGCTTTGATTTGTGAACTTATAATAATAGTTAACAAGTTTAAAAACTAAAATCCGACTACAAACCGCGTTGACCGCATTCTGTACGTATATGTTGACTAAAACTATAATAATATAATAAACATATTTGTAATGTGCTCACCAAGACCTTTCATTTGATACCAAACATGTTACGATTATCTCAATTGATTTTTTTTCGAAGTTAGAATCTGACATTTAAGTTCCGTCATAACAAAAATTTATATAGCCTATGTCACCCGGGCTATTCTTACAAATCTACTGACACCTCATATAATAAAATCCATTCAGTATTTTAGGCGCTACGGTGGAACATACATACATAGACTGCTAAAATAATTACCCTTTTTTTTTTTTTTGGTGGGTGGAAAATCATCAAATGACCCCCCCCGCTCTTGGGCAGAGTGAAGGGGAGTGTCAGACTTCTACTGACTAAAAACCGAACCCGTGTTCCTTCTTTGCCCTTGTGCCGAGGCCACGTCATCTAGTACTAAAATCCGCGGCCCCGACGGGAATCCGCGGCCCCGACGGGATCATTACCCTTCCTTTTGGCTTCGCCGTAGTCGGGTAAAAATCAACATCAAATCAATTAATGTAACATAACAAAACTTTGTATCACGCTTGTATTTTTTCCGAGGGGTTAGGCCCCCGGGGTTTAATTAAAAATTAGAATAAACGCAAGACCTTTCGTCTGGTGACTCAAATCATGAAATTGCATCACTTTTTTACCACATAGCGTTAACGCCTATATGCGGAGTTCTAGAATTCGTAGAACAAAAGTGGTTCAGTTTCATGGTCCGAAACACCACACGAGAGGTCTTGCTTGAACTTGTATATATATAGTACATACATGCACTCACACTTTGCCAATTTTTGACAGTTTATAAAATGAGCTTTCAAAATACCAAGGGCGAGACTTTGCAAAGGACTACAACAATTTACACTATGTAGGTACATGCATCGTTATTCAATGTCTACCTAAGAACATTACGGTAGAAAATTGTATTTGATATGCAATAGGTGCACTTTGAAAACTCATTGCGAATAAGAAAAGCACTTTCTTTTCTCTTTGCATATGCGGAAAATACTTTAAAGTTATCTAAACTTAACACGTACCGGAGCTCGGAGCAACTAGACATAATAAGTTACTGAGACCGCATCATTAATCTAGTCTTCGTGTTGTGAGTTCGATTCTCTGTTACTTGATAAAAGGAACATTTCTTAGGAGTCTTAACCACCATGTTACTAGGTAAAAAGTTAAAAAAGAAAAAGAAAAGCCGTAGTCACACGTTATAAGTACCAACCCTTTAATACCGTGTGACTACGGCTTTTCTTTTTGTTCTATCCTGAAAATCTTGTGTCATACTTTTTCAGCGTCGTTTTTTTGTCGTAGTCGGGTTTTAGTTTTTTACTTTTTTTTTAAACAATTTTGGTGTTAATTTTTGTTTTTACTCTTCACTTTTTGTCCACTAGAGGGCGTGATTTTAAATGTGAGCAATATTTTGGAAATGTACAAGTGAGGCCTTTTCAAATGAGACCAAACATGGCGTATTTATCTCCATTTTTATTTTGTAAGCCTAACTTTTTGTCCGCTAGAGGGCGCCAAATCGCTTTTTGTGAGACCTAGCCTATGTTCAGCAGAAAATTAAGACGGTTCTAACGATACCTCATATGTCGAGTTACGATAATTAGATTAGAAGCCTCAGACCAACAAAAAAAGGTCTTTTTTTCTTGGTCTGAGTTAGAAGCTATGAGGGAACAGATGAAGATACTCACATACATACATACATAATCAGTCAAAATCATAACCCTCCTTTGGCTTTGCCGTAGTCGGGTAAAAATAAGACAATATTTTGGGTGCCTCCACCATATAATGCCGTGTCAATGTCATAATAATTGTATTTATTGCATTAATTAAAAACGTTAAACATTTGAGAATAATTTTAGATCGTCAGGTAATTTAGGCGAATTCCTGATAAAGAAATCAGCTATGATCTCATTGGTTAAGAAAACGTAAATCATAATAGTATATTTCATTATAAGTGCGGAAAGCCTGTCTGTGTTCCGCACGTGTACTGAACAACTATTTTTAATACAGTTGCGAAAAAATGAAGCAATTTAATAAAATAATAAAACCGTAATTAAACTCGCAAAGAACATTTTTGGAAAATGGCGCCTACCGTAAAAGAATGTAAGCAGAGATTTTTTTTGTTTTCTTTACCCATTCTGGTTAGGCAAAGGCCCATACAGCCAAGTCTTCAGTAGATTTTTTTTATTGATATGAAATAAAAATGAAATTTAATGAGATCTCATTGAATCAAATAATTAAATCTGATATTGAAACAAATTAGTAGCTTCTTTAGAAATATTTGCATGAATCATAAAAACTTCTATGATTTTATTTAGTAAATACTTCGTGGTTGGTTTTTTTTTAATGGACATTATTTTGACAGTTGGGAAAGAGAACGCACGATCCTAGTAAGTTAGCACGCGAGGCGCGTCACGTGAGCACACAAGACCGAGCGACACTGTGCCGCCCCACCGTAGCAGGTGGCGAGCGACACCGTACATTGACGCATCGCATATCACGTCTTCGCGCCAAGCGCTTATAATGGTGAATGTTTGGCAGCGGGCCGCTACATACTCTTTGCGGGCCGCCGGCCGGCATGGCGGCAGCGCGTACGCAGGCAAGGCGCGGCGACGCGTAGGGTTGGGAGGGGAGCGAGACAACATATTTAATATTATATTTATTTAGGTTTGTTTTTTGTTTGATAAGATTATTGTGTTCCAAATTATTATATTTGGTTTTTAATTGTTTTATAGGTTCATTTTATGTTCTATTTATGTAGTTAAGTAACATTACGGTTAGGTATATCTGTCTTGACGTTCGTACGTTTTTGTTTCAAGGGTTACCACTGAAAACCAGCGCTGTGCTGTGGGACCCCATAGCGCAGCACCATGCTGAGTGGTAACCCATTTGTCGCAGTTGTTTTTTTTTTATTGTTAAATGTTGTAAACTAAAACTTTTTTTTTTTCCTTTTTTGTACCAATTTTGTTTTTTAGTTGTAAGTTGTGTTTACTGCTTTTTTATTGTATGTGTGTAATTCTGCGGCAATAAATATTTTTTTCTTTTCTTTCTTTCTTTTCACGAGTTCGGGAAAGGTAAAGAAAAAGCACGAGTACGTAATAGCCCCCATCCCGAACGCTATACATCCGTGCAATACGCCACTTTTTGAGCAACTGTATTAAAAAGAGTATTTACGTAGCCTATGACTGCTATTCCCTACAAAATCTTTCACAATAGACAAGGCTCGGAATTCGAACGCAATTTCACGTTCGACTCCGGTATCTTACATACCCATAGACAAAATTATAACTTCGCCACCTAATAACTAACTTTAGTATTACGTTTACCTGTTTCATTACACCACAAACAAGACCATACATATTATAATGTAAGATTGTGTACAAATATAGTGGTTAGGTTAGTTTTTCAAGTCGTTAGTCAAAGCGACGTGAAATTCCTCAAGATGTAGTAGTCACCTCCTATTTAGCTTAGACAGGCGGATGCGCGAGCGCAAGGTCGTTAGAAACCGCTATGAAATCGAACTGCATGAACATCATACATTGTGGGTATTTGTGGGCTGTCGATAATATTGGCTTAGGTTTTGCCTGTGGCTTTGTTCACGTGGTACTTTCGATGTTCTCTATAATATATGTCTTGTCGATAGCTATTATAGTATCTGCTGAGGTTGGCCGCCATCCCTGAAATTCAGTCTGAAAGACTATAAGTTTGACTGAGATGAATGGTTATTATTCTGACAAAGGATACTTAGTTTTCTGATTGGTAATACCTACTACAACACATTATTATGCATTTTATTGTAACGTGTCTCGTTAGGTATATACTGTTGGCGATAATTCACAGATAAGGAACTGTTGCTCGAACATAAAAACTCATTGGCTTTAATTTTATGTGCCAATTGAACTTACTCCTTACATGAACGAGATATATTACATGCACCCACTTAACTTCGTATAGCATTGCAATTAAAACAAAACTAGTTGATAAAAGATTGCTTTGAAAGCTCACGAGAAGCTTGCGCCACGAGTTTCGAAACACATTGTTCTAAGCGACGTAGGCAGCTTTAATAATTACGCAGTGTACGAACAAGTACCTGCTTAGGGTGCTCTTTTAATGATAAGTGGAGGAGGAGCGGTTTTGCGCATCTAGATTTTAAAGAGAAAAAATACTATGGAGAAAAAATTAGAAATGTGACACTGAGTCTCAAATTCTCAATGGTATAATGGACAAGCTTGAAAAATACAAAGTGTAGCAAAATAGCAAACAATTTAAAAAAAAGCAAAATTAAAAATTTTGAAAAAACCCACGACTGTTAAAAATTAATTGAAAAAAGGATAAAATATCATAAAACACCCACCTTAAAAAAACCCAAGAATGTCCGTCGGGGGCTGACATTAAATGAACTAGTTTTGCAATGTTCAGCTCCCGACGGACATTCTTGGGTTTTTTTAAGGTGGGTGTTTTATGTTATTTTATCCTTTTTTCAATTAATTTTTAACAGTCGTGGGTTTTTTCAAAATTTTTAATTTTGCTTTTTATTTTAAACTTTTTACTTTTATTTTTATTTTTTTTATCTAAGAACATGCACCAATCAAACCTTAACCCATAACTGAAAACTAAATCAAAATCGGACTTGTAGTTTTGGAGAAAACTGGCAACTTTGATTTGCACAAAAAATGTTTGCTGCAGCGCCCCCTGGTGAGTTATCACCGTAACACCTATCTAAGAACATGCACCAATCAAACCCGAACCCATAACTGAAAACTGCATCAAAATCGGACTTGTAGTTTTGGAGAAAAATGGCAACATGTATTTGCACAAACACACAAACAAACAAACACACAAACAAACAAACAAACAAACAACCTCTCACCTCAAACGCATATACCGTCTCCGTTCCGTCGTGGGTAAAAATAGCTGACAAAGTCATGACCTTCAATTCAGAAAGAATAAACACTACAGTTTAAGTCAATTATCGGTAAGAACTCGTTTAGCATGGAATCGTAAGTGTTTGTTGTTTAAGCTTACAAGGTTGCAGTGATTTACTTTAAATAAGACTGCAAAGAGGACTATTACGTGAAATACCAACTAAAATGCACTGAGGTAATCGATAAAACATTAAACAAAGTTATTAGCAATTCGTACATTCCATGTCCTTTTATTTTTCTACCATATAAATGCGTCTCATGAAAGGCGGAGCGATTTTCCCCTCCGCTCAATATCCCGCTTCCGCTTATCACGAAACATGAGCTCTAATTACTGCTAGTGCCTAAATACTGTAGCGTTATGCGTTAATAGACTTGATTAATTGTCACTCTGTTTACGTACTTGAGCCATTTACTTCATTATATTAAAGTCTGAATATTAATTGCTAGTTTACATAGGATTTAGGATGACTACGGTTATATTTCAGTTTTATTGTGCAGTACAACAATGAAAATAAAGGAATGGTGTTTAGTTAAGAAAATAACAGAGTACTAATTATTATGAAAACCGTATCGCCCCTTATTAGATGAGACGTAAACATTACTGATGAAATGCGGGTGTACTATTAGACACATCTCTAACATAGCCCTTCGGGGCTTACAAGCGTGATGTATGTTTTAGATTAATCTGTATTAAGTTCCTCATAATGCCATGTTAACATTTCCAGACAAGAAACAAGCCAGTTTGTATGCAGTTGCTTTAATACACAAAGTGTGTATACGAATAAAGGACGACCTACTTCATTAGTGGCGGGTTTAATCCAGTATAATGAGATGAGACCCTTTCTGGCCACCCCCTTTTACAATATAAGGAAGTTACTGAGTATCCCTCGCGCCTACTAATTTCTTCTCGGATTAAGTTCCTCGTAATCAGGGGAACCTTTTTATTAAGGACCAAAACTTGGCTATTAACAGAATTAAGATAAAAAAGTTCAACATAGCCAAATGTAAAATCAGATTAGTCGCATACTTAGAATAAAATTAATTGGGAGTAAACGACAAACAGTTGCAGTGGGTGCCAGAAGATGGGCGTCGTCGCCGAGGGAGGCCTAGAAAATGCTGGCGAGACGACTTAGAGGCTTTTGCGCGAGATTGGCCGGAGAAAACCACACAGAGAGAAGAGTGGAAGACTATGGGGGAAGCCTTTGCCCAGCAGTGGGACAATATAGGCTAATAAAAAATAAAAAACGACAAACTACTTTGGAAAAGACTGCTTCGTTGGTCGTGTGAGGTCGCAAGTGACTGCTCAGCATGGGGTTCTGGGCTCCATTCCCGGGTCCTGATTCTCAGTAGTAGCCATGGAGTCCGGGCTTGTGCCTGGTTGATGGTAATATCATACCCCCTATTACATGGAACTTAAGCATAACTGGCGGAATGTGGGTGTACTCTAAGGTACACCTCTGCCTAGTGATGTGCCTGGTGGCAGTATTGCCACCAGCATTGCCAAAATTGCAAGCAGCATTGGAAATATTGCCAAAGTTGCCGGTCAATGTAGATTAGGGCCTATAAATGTTAGTTATAAGTGTATTACATAGTTTCCGTACTTAATTTGACTTATAGGTAATTAAGAAATATTCCCCGAATATTTCCGTTCCACCAAAATTTTCCACTTCGGGCCATATTGCCGGCAACGGCACATCTCTACCTCTGCCTAATCTTTCGGGAATTACAGGCGTGACGATAAGTTTATTTTCCTTTGGAAAATATAAAGTGGTAGATAGGTACACCCATTCTCAAAAACAACATGCCGTATGTATAAAACAACTTCAAAATAAAACAATAAAAGTTCATGTACATGCTGTTCATTAAACCGCTAAAACAACAATGTTACCAAGTTTTATATTTCCCAAAGGTAACCGGAGCACTGGCCCCGATTTTAATTAAATAGAGACGCCGTTCCCCTCCGAAGTTATTTGAAGTATTGGCTAAAAGTTATGTGAAGTAAATAAGTAGATATTAAACAATAAAGAGATTTCACTTACCATTTGGACACGTGAAAAGGTTGCCCTGTGAACAAAAACAAAATTATTAGATATTTCCACTAAAAAGTTTCCATGCGGTACTTTGATCCCTTAGAGTTTTGAAGTATTCGTGAATCGGTTCTGGTACCGATTGTGAGGGATAAATTCATAATAAATAACTAATTTGGAAGAAGGATCAAAGCGGCTCAGTCACCGGGTAATACTTCCGACACCCTTCAGGAATAGAAGAATGGCGTATTTTTAAGTGAACCGTAAATTATTTTATGTTATAGGTATTCTGATGAGTATATTAATTATCACCGTCGACGAGCATTCACTTCATAACTATCTACTTTGATTGCTTTCGGACAAACTAGATGGCGCTGAGCTTCAATAATTTAATAGAGTCTGTCAAGCGAGTCTAGTCCCATGAAAAAGGCGGCAAATTCAAAAATCACTGATATAAAACACTGATATAGCACGCTGAAAACTTATTGATAGAAGTCTGTCAAGCGAGTCGAGTCCACAACCCTTTTACTTTAAAATTCAAGTATCAATAAGTTTTCAGCGTGCTATATCAGTGTTTTATATCAGTGATTTTTGAATTTGCCGCCTTTTTCATGGGACTAGACTCGCTTGACAGACTCTAGTAAAATGTTCTTATTTGGAACATAGACAGTTTGGCACCATTACAAAGAAAACGATGTCAGCTACAAAAGCTTATTTTTGTGTCGCAGCTATCTATGCCCATTTAAAAAAGAAAACAAGCAATTGTTTCAACCTTTAAACTATTTATATACAGTACTAGCTGATGCCCGCGGCTTCACCCGCGTGGATACTGTAAAAACAATCCTTGATGCGGATTATATATCATTCTAAAATTTCAGCTCGATCGGTGCAGAACTTTTTGAGTTTTTGAAGCGTACACAAACCAACATAACTTTTTTATATATATAGATATAAACAGAGCAACTATCATCTGAACTGCATAAATTACCTTTCGACGTAAAGAGTGGTCTTGAAGGTAAAAAAAGTCAATAAATAATCCAAGTCAAATCGATCCGATCCTCTTTTGTTTAGCCACGAAAACTTTGCTCGAAGTCGCGACATTACACGCATATTAAAAATCGACTAATTCTCACAAAAAGTTGCCTCGGGCACATCTTATAACGACCGGCTGTTGGCTAATTAAATTCTTGCTCTCATTCTGAATGATGTTATTTATTGTACTAGATTAGAGATTAACGTAATCTATTAAGTAGAGCCACAGTTCTTGACTTCTATGTAATGTGCTTTCCAATGCAGGCAGCATAACCTGTTAGGTATCTTACCAGCTTTGTATATAGGAACCGCTTCGGTTATCTAGGCAACTTAGGTACTTGTGTCTTAATATATGGGCTAGTAAGCCTGCGAAGGCTTAGTGCCCCCTTTATGCTGAAGTAAACTTTGTGTAGGCCGCCCGTCATATTACCAAGCCCATATTTGGGAATCTCGTTACACAGCCACTCAATTTGGCTTGTATGTGACAACATTACGGCAATGAATCTCTGTTATGGGCCACTGTGTACCCATACAGTTTGAGGTTGGACGCTAAATTAATTTTAATAGGAAAGTCCCCGAAATAAATGTGGCAAACGAAACAGTTTCTCTACCTTTTTGCGCTCACTGTTTTTGAACGCTGCAAGCGATTTCGTTTATTTTGTAAAAAATATTTCATGGGCTCGCCCCTATTGAAATGCGGGTGTACTAATTGGTAAACCTCTGCTTAAGCCTTCGGGGATTACAAGAGTGATGTTATGTTATGTAATATAATCATAGCGCGACTAATGTTATACACTTCAATTTGGAATGATCAAATGCTTGATGGACTCTTTTTTAATCAAGGCTATTGATCATATTAAATCGAAACTGTTAGAACTGTCAATTGACACGTTTCATTCGACTGTCCGCGGTGGCTGCGGCGGCTAAATGATCAAAATTACCAGAGAACTAATGGATTGATATTCCTAGACCGCACACATCGAAACAAATCCGAACTGTGGTCAGTTTCACAGTTTTCCATTCGGAAATTGATATAACGGGCGGTCGTGACAGAATGAAACATTTCGAGTGGCTTGCCAAAGTGGGGAAAGTGGGTTTGTGCGAGGACACTCGCCACCCGTGACCGGACAAAACAGTTATAAACGAAACAATAAGTTCTAGAGGATAAAACAATTAATAAAACCGCGAACAATTCCACTTAATTGTTACATAAGACTGCTGATTGATGGTGAGAGCCGAGATTCAAATACCGACCCGTAGAAAGTACAGTCAATTGAGTAACCACGGATCTTAAAAGAAGTGTGAATTTCTATCAACAATGTACCCCTACACTTAAAACTGACATAGTAACTAACTTAGTATGTTTGCCGGGAACTTTTATGTGAGATAAGGAAAGAAAATGACAGAATTTATGACGCAAGTTTTATTTCAGAGAATTTTGCCGATTCGATTTTGCGGTTTTGTCACAACGCTGCAACGTTGTGGCGATTCATAATAATGTTATTAAATTCTATTCGAAAATCTGAATTCTGAATTAATAAAGCAAAACACAGCGATGCGTTCAAATATATGCTGGAATTATTCGTCACTGCTTTTACCAAATCAAACAGAGTGTGTCGAAAGCGCAAACTCGCAGTCGCAATATTTGTCTAACTACTCAATACTATAAAATCACAGAGCCGCCAATCTGTACTAACATGACACTCGGTGACATGAAAGTTAATGTATTCTGACGTTCTATGGTTTCTGGCTGTAATAGATGTAATCAACTTGTAATCGATCTCAGCACAAAACCGGCTGACGTTACGCAACTCGACATTATTTTGTTATGAGACGGCCTACCAGCTAGATATTATGGGAATTTAAAAACTTCATGGATAATTACGTCGTTCTAGCTTGTAAAATTGGTTGCTGTCCTATCGAATTTTGAACAATAACTGAATCTTTATGACTTTATTCATTGATTAATTATTAGAATGTAATGTGGTGTTGACATGTTTTGTTATTAATTATCCCAATCAATTCGTTCGTAATGTTCGCAACACCTCTAATTATTATCCATTATTATCAGAGTGCTGCAAAACCTACAACCTCTGTTGTAGTAGTGATCTATGGATAGGGTCACCACCATCCGGATTTCATTTTTTTTAATTTTTATTTTAGTATTCCCTTCGCATTTTGTCTGACCTTGTCTCTCTTCACGGTTTTTCGACATAAAGAGATTATTCGTTGAAAATATTAGTTTTTGAAGTATGAAAAAAGATTCAAAAGCATTTTACTTAAAAACATTATTTTTACTACACCCAAATCCAAACTTTCTTGCATATCTCATGGAAATTGTCAGGAGTTTTACAATAGGGAAGTGATAACCCTATCCACGAATAGTACACACTCAGTGATTACGACTAATGACTGTGGTCGAAACAGACTGATTAGTGTATGTTTAATAATGCTACTATGTTTACTGAAATAACATCAATACCTGTAATGTTTGGGTTGATGATTAAAACATTGTTATTTGAAATAAGTAAGCGGCGTTTATTTTGCTTCATGAGTACAAGATTATGTCGTGATGGCGGCGTGCACAGACAACCAACTCTAGATTGCTATCCATAGATAATCTATACTTTACATCTCCCTTTCTTTGAAGACAAACTGAAAACATGAGTTGTTACTAAAGTAAAGGAGAGTTATGAGTAAAGGCTGACATGTATGAATCTTACATTTGAATCAATGCTAATGATATATAACTTACATTTAAACATAATAAAAACATTTTAACATTTTACAAACAACTTTAAAACAAAGCTAACATTATAATTTAACTTACATTTTGAAACTCTGCCAACATTATAACAAAAGTTATGTTTTTACATCAATACTTATCATTCACTAATATATAAGTAACTAAGTTCTTTTAACTTTTACAGAGCTTAGTTTAAAGTTATAACTTATTAATTATAAAACTTATAACAAAACTAAAAAGGAACATAGCATAATAATAATATGGCCTATGTCAAGCTGTACATAGTACATTACACATCATTGTGTATATTTATTTAGGTATTTAAATTAGAGATTAAGTCTCTTTACAGGTTTGATTGTCCTACCAGATCTAGATACATGTAATGTTGTTTGAACTGGGTTTGACAGTTGGGTATGATTTGGTATACTTGGTGAGGAATGTGTTATAGGTGGGAGGATTTTAGGAATAGCTGGTGATTGAGCAGGAACCTGTTGTGCTGCTGGTTCATCTGGATATTTGGTTTCGGGTACTACTACTCTGTTACTAGTAATATCTGCTTCTGTCTTATGCAAATGGCTAAAGTTTCTTCTAAAGGTTTGGCCTTGATCTGTTTGGATGATTACTGACCTTGGTAAACCATCAGGCTTTTCTACCACTCTTGCCCCTTCCCATTGTCGATGACCAACTTTGTGTCTGACTTTGTCATTGATTTCAAAGTTGACTGGTTTTGCAGTGTGTTGATTACCATAGTTTGCTTGTTTGTCCCTCAACCGTTGTAGTTCAGCTGTAACTCCTTGAATTATTTTAGGTTTTAAATTGTAGTCAACTGTAGGTAATGTTGATCTAGTAATTCTGCTAAATAGTCGTTGGTTAGGTGAACCTAGTTGATCATTTCTTGGTGTATTTCTCCAATTTAACATTGCAAGCTGAATATCTGACTTATCAAGACTGCATTTTCTTAATATGTTCTTAGCTGTTTGAACTGCTTTTTCAGCAAGTCCATTACCTTGATGGTGATGTGGACTAGACGTTACGTGATTGAAAGTCCACTCTTTTTGGAAAATTCTAAATTCCCGAGACATATATTGTGTTCCATTGTCAGTTTGCAGCTCTTCTGGTACTCCATGTACTGAAAACCATCTTTTAAATTGTTCAATTATTTCATATGATGACTGACTTTTTAGTTGTTGAAAATCTAGATATCCAGAATAGCTGTCACATATTACTATGTAAGTTTTTCCTTTAAACTCAAATAGATCAGATGCAACTATTTGCCAAGGAAGTGTTGGAACCTTTTTGACTAGTATTATGTCTTTGATGTTGTTTCTTTGGGTTTGTTCACAGACTGAGCAATTCTGTACTAGTTTTATTATGTCATTGTGTTGTCCTTTCCAGTAAAGAAATTGTCGGGCTCTCCTTAAGCAGCTTTGTATCCCTAGATGTCCTTGATGAATACTCTTTAACATTTTAGGTATTTGTGATTTAGGTACTACAATTTTATTACTTTTGAATATAATTCCTTTCAGATAGCTTAATTCTTCTTTAAAGTTAAAATAATGTTGTATCTCTGTAGGAAGTTCTTTGACATTTTCTGGGAATCCTTGCATTATTGTCTTAAGAAGTAACTGTAAATGTGGATCTTCTTTTGTAGCACTGATTAATTATTCTTCTTTAGCATCTAATGACATGGGTAGAATAACTGCAATTTTTAGGTTTTCTTCTTCATCATATGTCAAGTTGGATGCATCACAATCTCGGCTAAGAAAGTCTGCCAATGGTATTTCACTTCCCTTTTTGAAAATTACTTTTGGAGAGTATGGTGACACATTATACATGATGCGTTGTAACCTTGCCGGTGCAGATTGTATGTTTTTCTTGAAAATTGTCTCAAGCGGTTTATGGTCTGATTCTACTGTCAGTTCTTTACCATAGACATATTCATGGAACTTCTTACATCCAAACAGTATAGCAAGTGCTTCTTTTTCTATCTGTGGATAATTCTGTTCAGTATTGGTTAATGCTCTGGCTCCATAGGCTATTGGCTGTCCGTCTTGTAGTAGTGCAGCTCCAAGATTTTTGGAACTTGCATCAACGGTTAAAGTTACTGGTTTATTTACATCATAAAGTCCCAGCACTGGAGGACTCTGAAGTACTTGTTTTATTTTATTGAGAGCTTCTTCATGATGACTTTCCCATGTAAAATTCACATCTTTATGTAATAAATCTCTTAGAGGATTGGTTAGGTCTGACATATTTGGTATAAATTTGTTTAGGTAGGTGACCATCCCTAGTAGTCTCTGTAGCTCTGTTTTATTTGTCGGTGTTTTCATTGCTCTTATGGCTTCCACTTTATCTGGGTCAGCTTCTAATCCAGTGGCTGAAACAATGTGTCCTAAGAACTTTATTCTTTGTGCTTCCAAAATGCACTTACTTTTATTTAGTTTGAAGCCTGATTTATTTATTACTTCAATGACTTCACGAACAGTTAATATTTTTTGTGTTCTTTTTGATAGCTTGATTTGCCAGAATCCTTTAGTACAATCTAATAGTGCGAAGAATTTAGAACCTTTTATGTCAGCTGATATCTCTTCAATAGTGGTGAGTGGAAAATGACGTCTCAGAATGTTTTTATTTACATCTGACGGATCTATACAAATTCTTATTTTACCTTTTTGTTTGACGATTACCATCGGGCTCACAGCAGGAGTTGGCTCTGTTTCCGGTTTTATGACGTCTAGCTTCACCATTCTGTCCAGTTCTTGCTTCACCTCATCTCTTATTGCATGTGGAATTCTTCTTGCAGGTTTGATTTCAAGCCTAGGGTTATCAATCAGGTCAATGTCATATTCATAATTTTTATAACAGCCTAATCCATTAAATACTTCTTCGGTGCACTGACTTTCTTTCAATGTCTTAACTCTTGCAACTAAACCTAGCTTTTCACAAGTTTCTAGTCCTAGGATGGGTGTAACTTTTTCTTCAACTACTTTAAATATAATTCTAGTTTCTTCATTTTTTAGTTTACATAGTAACTCTGCTTCGCCTAAAACTGCCATTTTGTCCTCAGTATAACTTATTAAATTTCTTGTCCGGCTTGTTTTCAGTCTAGTATTTGTTTTGTCAACTAAATGTTTGGGTAACACATTGCATTCTGCCCCTGTGTCTAATTTGGCGGTAAAAGTCAAGCTACCAACCTGTATTTTCTCGGTCCAGGTTTTCTTCTGTCCGGTACTTATAGTTGAAATGTATATGTCATCTTCTGAGCTGGAGCTTTCTTCTACTGTATTCACTTTATTTTTCGTTTTAGAGTTATATTTCTGCTTAGTTTTGCACATTTTAGCGAAGTGACCATTTTTATTGCACTTTGTGCATGCTTTATTGAAAGCTGGGCATTCCCTTGGTTTATGGTTAGTGCCACATCGTCTGCAGTCGAAAGTTTTGGTATTCGTATTTTTCCCCAATGACACTTTGTCTAATTTACTTTTGCCTTCAAACTCGTCAAGTTGTTGAGAAGCTTGTTCGCTAGTTTTACAGATGTTTATTGCCTTAGTCAAATCTAGCTTGTCTTCTGTTAGTAATTTTTCTCTAACTTGATGCGATTTTATGCCAAAGACGATTTTGTCTTTCAGCATTTCGTCTAGTAAGTTATCGAATTCGCATTTGCTAGCTTGAGTTTTAATTCTTGTTAGGAACTCGTTGACTTCTTCATCTTCCTCTTGTGTAATTTGTAAAATATATATCTTTCAAAAGATACGTTTGTCTTTGGCGCGAAATACTCTTCGAACTTTTTTGTGATGACTTGCAGGTTATCTTTGTCCTTTTTGCACAAGTTGAAATTATTGAAAATATCGATCGCGTCTGGGCCTATCACAGCCATGAATGTTGCTGCTTGGACCTCGGCTGGCTTTTTATCCAGTTGTATAGCGATAGCGTACCATTCGAATTGTTGTATCCATTTTTTCCAGCATGTGGATTTGTTCGAGTCGAATTGTAGGTTAGCTGGCGGCTTGATACCAGATACTGCGCCGTTATTTGACATTTTGCTTCTTTCTTACTTATTGTCGGTTCTTCGATAGTTTTAGACCACTTCTGACACCATGTAATGTTTGTGTTGATGATTAAAACATTGTTATTTGAAATAAGTAAGCGGCATTTATTTTGCTTCATGAGTACAAGATTATGTCGTGATGGCGGCGTGCACAGACAACCAACTCTAGATTGCTATCCATAGATAATCTATACTTTACGGCTTTCTTTACTGTACGGCTCTATGTTGAAGTGTTAGTTTAATAACATTTCAGTAACGTATTGATTCTTTTGTCACACTAGTCGGACATTGTTATTGGTTGTCCTACGTTATATCGATCTATCGTATGTCCTATTTGAAAACTGAATTGCCTAGTAAGCACTAGGCAATTCAGTCAGCCGTAGTTTCTTTTTTCTTTTTAAAAACGTTGCCCCACACTAGGAATTTCTCCTGTATCGTGGGTGCGTTCACAAACATTTAAACTCACATACACAAATACCCAGACCCGAAACAACTATCTGTAGAGGCCATACAAATATTTGTTCCGTGCGGGGATCGAACCCGCGACACGCAGCGCAGCAGTCCAATCGCTCAGCCACTGCGCCAACCGTGCAGTATGGGTCTGTAGAAGTAGGCTTTTCATCGTATATCGCAATGAAAATTAACTATTCCGTGTACAATACAATACAAAGCCTCATAATATCGACTTAACACGTCGATTTCAATTAAACCATTTACAGTCACTTGAATTGTCAAGGTGTCGGTTAGTCAACACAATGAATGACACTAGTAGCCCAGTCCATATTGTTGTAGGTTCTTTTAGCAGAACAGGCAAATAAATATTGAGACTTTTAAATCAAAATATGAATTCGAACTCAAAATCAAATTGTTGTTGAACATCATGAAAGAACAATAAGTATTTTCTGTACTAAACGTAATTCGGTAAAAGTAAGCGAATTTTGCAAATAGTATTGCGTATTGCATTGTCTAAATAAACAAACAGTTTAACATACAATGAGATGTTCCGCTAATATGATTGAGAAGGCTGTTTGTACATCCGCCTGTACCAAACAATTCCATTTGACTCGTTGATCAGGTTTTAATTAAATTTTTATTGTCTTTTTTTTGGGTCAACAGCCAGCACGTTGCAAACGATTATATCGATTAGTCCTTAACATTGATATTGCTGTCATTGAGACAATCCAATTTAAATGGCTTGAGTAGACTAATCTATCTAATCGCCCAGCTTTTTTATTGTGTCGTAATAAAACAAATCGTAACTTTGAACGGAATAATCCAAATTGCTTTTGTAAAAGTGTAAGTTAAAATGGATTATGTATATTTCCACTTGACCGAGTGGCACTTTTTAGATTAAAGTCTTGGCGTAAAATGTAATATCAGAAAGTTTATAAGAGCTTTTAACCGTCTACATCTAGGATCCTACATTGTACCTAATCCGCTGAGATGTAAGAAGGATTACACTCATGCACTAGCAATTAGAAATAAAAATACATGGTGTAGATAAGAGGACATTGTGACACAAACTTTTACAAAGAATTCGAGACATGTTTTGTCTTCGGTTATTTAAAAATCAGCTATTGAAAAAAAGTGTAAAATCCATAAGGTCAAATATGGATATTGCGGTAAAAAAAAACAATATTTTGGATGTCCTCCTCTCCTATAATGATATTAAATTGGGGTAAGTAGGTATATTATTTTTCGAAACAAAGCTTTGATTCGATTCAGTATAAAAATAAGCCATTACAGTCATATCATCCTATGGGTGTCGTGCGTCCAAAAACCACAACTCGTGAATTTATATATATTTTAAACTGAACATCTCTCCTAGCTCTGGCCTTTCAAGAAAGGGAACCCTCCAGACACAATCTTCTTTCACACAAACTACAAAAATGCTAAGCTAAGTAAATAAAAGCAACAATTAAAGCTTACCTCCGAACTGGCTTGCACAGCAACCAGCAGGAACACGACGACACACAGTGTCGCCGGACACCTTATCAACATCGTTTATCTGTGGACAAAACATACAATATAATATAGTAATCATATAAAATATAACATAATAATAGCTTAGCTTTTCTTAACAACACTGGTACAGACGTTTGTACCGAATTGTACAGTCGATAAAGAGAAAAGTGTGCTGTTTACTTATTTAGGGACAGGAAAATCAAAGGTCCGTACTGTCAATAAAACTTTGACTTTGAACCCATAGGATTCTTTGTTGTATTCATAACTAGCACTTTGCCCCCGGTAAAGATATAGTTTTCTAATCGTGAAAGATTTTTTAAAATCGAGTCATTTTTTATATTAAATCAGAAGAGACAGTGCTTCATGTACCAAGGAGACAAATAAATAAATCAGGAACGGCATTAAATGTATTTTAACATATTGTACGTTTTTATGAAGTTCTATAATTATGTAGTTCTTACTTTGAACAAACATTTCCTATGGGCATGGCACTATAAACTTCAACCTTCAAGCGTCAGATTAGACGTATAAAATATTCCTCTACCTGCATTTCTACCTCTTATGTCGTGTGTACTCTCGTCCTTCATGTACAGACTTATAATCGTAAAAGGAATTGCAAGAGAAAACTGGTGAGTGTTCTGTTTTATTTCACTTGCAATGTAAATGCTTTAAAAACGGTTAGTTTGTATGGCAACGCTATTATTTTGATAAGTTCAACACACTTTGTTAGATAGACACAATGCATACTTTGTACTAAGAATTGTTATGCAGAACTCCTTGCTGGATTTATAAATACTGGTTCGTAACATAACATAACATCATAATAATATCTATAATCCGAGAAGGGTTATTCTATTTATCTTCGGGGACGCCGGCAGACACCAGACGGGCGATCAGCCCTTTCGTTGTGGATTATTTCGCCCAGTTCCCCATTCTGGTGGATCCCCTTCATGGGTTACTGGTGGTCGGCATCGCGAATCTTCCTGTCGCCTTGCAGAAGCTCACCAGTTGTTCGGTAGAGATTTCTGCAAGCTTCTCTTCATTAATCTCATCTGTTCCTAGGATTTCCCATCTGAGTGGCTCATACATTGTGCATTCCGCCACAAGGTGGAAACTTGTTTCTTCTGCTTCTCCACATGCTGGGCATATGGGATCTTCCTTTACTTTCATAATCGTCAGGTGTCTATTGAGTCCACAGTGTCCTGTTGCGATCCCTACTACTAGTCTTATGTTTCCCCTGCTCATTCTGAGTAGTTTGTGGGATTTCTTTTCATCATATGACTTTAAGAAGATTTTCGATTGTCGACAACCTTCTGTTGCATTCCATCTTTTATTTGACTCTCCTGTGGTTATTCTATGGATGATTCCTTTTGTTATATTATGTGGGATCGGTAACCTGGGCTCTGGTTCCACAAAGGTTTCATCTGCTCCTTTTCTGGCTAACTCATCCGCTATCTCATTCCCTTCGTGTCCTTGATGACCAGGGACCCATGGATGCGACTGTTACTTCTGCTCTTTCCGCTAGCTGGTTGAGTGCTTCCTTACACTCTTTAACCAGTGCAGATGTGACTTCCACTTTGTTCAGTGCTTTGAGTGCTGCTTGACTATCACTGTATATAACTATTTTGGAAAGATCACCTGTAAGGGCGTTTCCAATTATTCTGGTACATTCCATAATGGCATGTATTTCTGTCTGGAACACACTTGCGCCTGTTCCTAGTGAGAATGATCTATTTATTTCCAGTCTTGGTATGTGTATTCCAGAGCCGGATAGCTTAGTTGATTCTTTCCTTGATCCATCTGTATATCAGACCGCCATAGATGGATCACTCTCGATTGTCCATTCTTCACTTGTGCCTATATGTATTCTATACTTTTTGTCGAAGATCTTCTCTTTTTTGATTAGGTCATTGTTGGCCATAATCATTGACAGACCGTCTTCGTACGGATTTGCTATCTCCGAGTGACCTTTGTCCATAAAATTGCCTTTCCAGAGGTTCAAGCTTTTCAGTTTGAACCACTGCTCCAAGGCTCTTTTCTTAACTTGTAGACTAAGCGGTATCATTCCTAGTATGACATCCAGGGCCGCTGAGGGAGTCGTCCTCATTGCCCCAGAGATCATTAACCCGGCCATTCTTTGAACTTTTGCTAGCTCTGTGCTGTTAGTCTTGATTTGTGTTCTGTGCCACCATACTATTGCTCCGTGTATAACTCTGGGTATGATGATGGCATTATATATCCAGGCCACTATGGCCGGTTTCATTCCCCAGGTTCTACCTATAGCTCTTCTGCATTGTAGTAATGCAATTTTTGCTTTCTCACATGTTTCTTTTATATGCGTCTTGTATGACATGGTTTTGTCTAAGATCACTCCTAAGTATTTTATTTCCTTAGTTTCTTCTATCCGTTCACCGTCTATGTATATTGGTGATAGCTCCTCGTATTTCTTTCTTTTTGTAAAAAGGACTAGCTTCGTTTTAGTGGGGTTGAGGTTCAGTCCCCTTTCCCTACACCATTCGAGGGTAGCCCTAATTCCTTTCTTCATTACGTCACTTATGGTGCTAAGTACTTTTCCAGTAATTAATAGCACTCCATCGTCCGAGTATGCTTGTATATATATGTGCATCTTGTTTAGCTTCTTAAGCAAATCGTCAAGTAGCAAACACCATAGGAGCGGCGACATGCAGCCTCCCTGGGGAAAGCCCCTCACCGCTCTCACTGTGATGGTATTGTTACCTAATTCGGCCTGAATTGCTCTGTGTCTTAGTACGTTTTCTATCCATCTTGACATGTAGCTTGCTATGCCTTCCCTTTGTAAAGCGGTCTTGATCGCTGTGGAGTTGGCTTTGTCAAAAGCTCCCTCCACGTCGAAAAAGCAGCCCAATGCAAATTCTTTGTTTTCTAACGCTCTTTCGATTCTTACCGCTATGTTATGGAGAGCTGTCTCCGTGGACTTGCCCTCCATATATGCGTGTTGATTTCTCTGTAGCGGTGTGTCACTTTTTTCCACTTTGTTTCTAATGTGTCTGTCTAATATTTTTTCTAGGGTTTTCAGCAGAAAAGATGAGAGACTGATGCACCTAAAAGATTTTGCTTCCTGGTACGTCGTCCTCCCAGGCTTAGGGATGAAGACTACTCTAACTTTTCTCCAATTTTCAGGTATATAGCCTGTGGCCACACTACTTCTGAATAGAGCTAGTAGATCTTTGATAATATACTTGTATGCCAGCTGTAATATCTTCGGGAGTACACCGTCCGGGCCAGGTGCTTTGTATGGTTGGAAGGATGATATACTATCCGAGAAGGGTTAGACAGAGGTGTACTAATAGTATACCTCACTCATATTTTACTAGTTATTATTATTTTAAGTCTCATGTATTAGGGGGCGAGCTTATTGCTATCATCCGGGAATAAATTCAGACTCTGTGGCTGCTACTGAGAAATTCCGGGTGGAAAAAGCCAATTCTTTGACCCGGGGATCGAACCCAGGTCCTCATGATCAGCCATCACGATTGCTACCACTAGACCAACGAGGCAGTCTTTCGGTTCTTACCAGTATTTACAAATTCAGTAAGGGCTTGTGCAACTTAATATTATTATTATGTAACGTTACCACGAATCATAAGGCAGTAAATATCTCGTTTATCCAGGCCTCTTCGAGACTACGAGAGTCGTAAACTTCGAATAGATAATGTTTAGTTTGCAGCCTATAAAATGTCCTGAAAAGATTTTACGGTGGAGTTCTCTCATCGATTTTATCTTTGGTTGTCATCATCATTTGCTTATCCTTTTCAGCGTCCAGTACAACTGGATACATCTAATTACATACTTCGAGTGACTACTTTTTTGAGTTCCACAAACGAGTTACAGTGCAGAAAGGCACAACGAAAATGGCCCTAAAGCGAAAGTTAATAATTATCATGCTGATTATTTATACAGTCTGTACCAATACATCATGTTCTGCCCAGTGATTCGCTCTTCATATAATCAAAAAGCCAACAACGAGACGTGCACTGATTAATATTTATGAAGTAAAATAACAAAAATCCATTCTCGACCCGTTTATGTATTAATTGTAATTAACGTCAGCATATTTGTACAGAGATTCCGGGAAGTGAATCAGTAGGCCTCGCATGAATGTGCGCTATCGCAACGTAAATTGGAACGAGTTTCAGCTGATTTCGCAAATGATTTTCACTTCGTTTTAAGAGTTATTCATATCGATGGGGGATAGATATTTATTTAAATCTCATGTCGTTACAATGATGGTATATAGACGGACTTAATGCAACAAGGCATTGACTTTTGCATTTTTTGTTATTCTGCTTGTCGCAAAAATAAAACCCAACCTCCGTACAGTGGTAATTTCGTTTTTTTTTTAAACGTACATTACCACCGCACCAAGGGTGTACTTGTACAGGTAAACCTGTCAGGCGCAGCCTAGGGTTTGTGGACTGCCTTTATCCGCGCGTTCACACTAGGGCTTCAGAATTCATGAAATACAGAAATGAAAACTTTTCATTGCAATGTTTCCCTTTGACCGAAAGCATTACCTAGTTGTGTCAGTCTGAAATTCTGAATTCATCACAAATTGGTTATTGGTATTTTTCGGAAAACGTCCACTTTAAATTAATCCGCCGGTTTTAAATCCGTCTGCGTACGCAAATGAGTTCGTCATCAGTTTTATCGTGGATTTATTTTTATTTTTTTTTGTCTGCCTACTCATCTTTTGTTTTTTTTTTTAATTGTAAAATTTATAGAACTGAAAACCCGCTTTACAGTAAGTACAGTTTTTTTTTAAATTGTGATCTATATTAACCTTTTACAGGTAAAATTGGATGGTATAAATGCAACTAAATAGTAGGATTTAAACGCTTGGCCCCAACCCCATACATAAATAACAACGAATTCATAGTTGGTATTAAGTTGTACTGTTTATGCAATACCGGGGTGGTTTTGTACTTGCAAATGCAATTGCATTCTACTTTGCCAGCATCAACACTGAAAACAATGTAGATATGCATCTCAGTAGAGAAACATTCAAACCTAAATTGTATTCAAATACTTAGTTTTGTTTAAAGTAATATGAAATTAATTGTAGTATTTTACTTAATTTTGTAGCGCAAACTTAACTCTATTGATTTAAAAAAAACTATGTAAAACCACGTTGACATTTTTGAGAAATAAAATGCAAAAACAGTGTCGTACAGTTTTGTTCGCTGGCTTTGTAATTTAGATTCTGTCAGCGTGTTCTCAAATCTATCATAATCCAGTCGTTTTTTTGTGAACTCTCGCTAGTACCTGTATCGGTTATTTGGAATCTGGGACAGCATGATTGACAATGTGGACAAAGGCTAGGGTTAGGTTCGTTTTAGGTAAACGAACCCGGGTGAAATAAATTATAAAAAAAAAAGTATTACGATCGACTACTGATGATGCTTTTTAGGTATTAGATAAACCCCCGGTAAAAATTTTGTTTCATTTTCAGAATCAGTTTTCGCAAAAATCTAAAAAAAACATCTGTTTTGAAGGAATCACTTCAAAACAGATCAATTTTAAGTAATGCTAAAGTAGAGTTTGACAAGGTCTCAACTTCAAATCTCAATACAGTGTTTTTTTTTTGTCAGAGAATAATATCGCATTACGGCTAATTAGCGGTTCAAAAATTATATAAAAACAAAAACGTCACTAAGCAAACAATCAAAATAACAACTGTAAAGAAATATTCCTATGACGAGTATTCGAATCGCGCTACTATTTTGGTTCCACGACTCAACTGTGGGACTGAAGCAACATTTTTTCGTAAGTAAAAATTATGAGAATAGTACACCACAATTAAAAGATAAGATAACAAAGCTTTGTCAAAGCACAATGAGGTGATTGTGTAAACCTGTTTCATTATGATAGTGCAACGAATACCGGTCGTGTGGCCGCTAATAAAGTTCTGCTTACACGGGCAATGTTTTTGTCAATTCATTGTTGCCAATAAGTTGCCGGTAGTTGTTGTGGTAAAATAAAGTAGTTCGTCCTGTTGACGCCGCAACAAAGATATGGCGTGCGGAAGAGAACTACACGCTTTGACAAAGATGCTTCTGTCAGGTGTCTCTGCCATCTTATTATCAAGAAGTGTTCATTCATCTTTAAGATTTTTTAATGTTTAGAACAATGCAAAACCAAAGCTTTTTGGCGACACGCGGGCACCGTTGCTCAATTTCCAGCAATTGTTGTCGCCAACAGTTGCTGAATAAGTTGCCCGTATGTGCAGCTTTGCTGACTAAATACTTAGTTGATTAGTGTTAGTGGTAAGTAGAGCAAGGGCAGTGTTTGGTGGTCTTGATTTTGATTGCACGGAAAATCAAATTGCTGTTGCATTGAATGTAATAGAAATTACTCGGGTAGGAAATTAACTTTGCTACATGAATCAAGTAAAGACAGATGTTCTGTAAATAGAACAATTGAAATCTATTATATAATTTACATACATAAAAGCGCATCCAAGTCAAAGGTATTTCTAACCTTTGATATTAAGAAAAACAATCATATAACAGAATTAATGCACGAAACAATTAGATTAATGAAGAGAATACCAAAATAGAAACTATATAATATTATAACTCAATCTAAATGCATCTTTCTGAGTTGTTAGACGCACTGCAATACAATAATATTCAAAATATTACAGAAATTATATAGATAAGTCATGCACACACACGTTTTGATGTCATTACGGGTAGTAATAAAAAGTGTAATGGAATAGCCCGGTTCCTTGTAACGGTGAACACGAATGATTGGTACTTACATATGGCGTAATGTACACGATCGCTTTCTCATATAATGGACCACCGGGATACGGGAAAAGGATTTTGTGGTTGTCTCTATTTTTATATTTTACTTTTGATTGGGCTAGATTAAAAACTTTTTAACAAAAAATAAAAACGACTTCTAGTGACTTTTTATTTTTCACTTTTTAGTGGTTCACATGTTTTAATGTGGACAATGTAGTTTTTTTTTGAGTTTTGTTGATTTTTCAAAAACCGCTTGTCCGATTTCGATAAAAAAATTATGGGACCATTTGGGAAGTATACCCATTCCAACAATAAAATATTTTTTTTAAATCGGTTAGCAAGTGTAGTCGAAAAAATATATATTATTATAAACATCCGAATTGAGAACCTCCTTCTTTTTTTAGAAGTCGGTTAAAAAATTGTGGAGTGTTATAAAAATGCCTGCCTCATTCGTCTAGAGGTCGTAATCGCGACTGCTTAGCATGAGGTCAGGACCTCATGCTAAGCAGTCGCGGTTCTATTTCAGGGTCGGATAAATTGTTATTGGGTTTTTCAATCAGGAATTACCCAATAACGGCCACGGAGTGTGGATTTGTGCTCGTTTGATGTCAATAGGCTCGCCCTCCTATTACATGGGTCTGAAACAATTATGAAGCTTAACCCTTCGGGAATAACAGGCGTGAGGTTATTTATCATAAAAATAAGATGATGAAAGCAATATTAGTGACGAAGAATACGCATCAAAAATGGCTGCTGATAAAATCTCATAAACCTTACGCGATTTTACGGACCAAAAGCAATGAAGAGGTGATTTAATAGCGGACATAAATACCAAAATCGATAAAATTATGCACTTAACACAAAAATCAATATCTAAAGTGAAGATTGCGACGACGGAATCGCTGTGCATTTTTGGTACAATTTTAATGTGAAAAGTTATGAAGGTTAGCTCCTATATACCAACTTGAAAGTGGGGAATAATCCTAGTTATATTACTAACTTAACGTTTCAAGGACTGGTACATGGAAGTTATATTAAAGTTTATTATGACACATAATTTTGTCGAAGGAAGTTGAATGAGAATTTTCCAGACTTTCAAAATTTTCCTTTTCAAAGAAAACATAAAATAGGAATTTAGTAAGAGACATATTTACGTTTTTTAACTTCGTTGTTTGGTTTACACTATTTGCTGTATATTAGTAGGTATCCTGAGTAAGTATTGCATTATAATATAATATGTTAAAAGTATTCTATTGATTAATATTATGAATTACTTATTGGATTTTTATTTTAAGACCCTCTTAAAATAAACCTATGTCTTTGTCAACTAAACAACAATATCTGCTGGATATCCATCGTACATCATTTAACTTCATCTTTAGCAACTTTAATTCAGTTTCAAGTGCTAAAGCCTTCCTATGAGGATTGTGGCTCCACCTAACTTGTGGCCGTTCTGACCCATTTTTTGCCTAAATCTTGACTCATCAACACAACGGACGATTGTGTCAGCCATATTTAATGAATAGTCAGGATACCTCCAAAATAATGTTGCTCAGTAATTTTGAAGTAACCTTTAACTGTCTGTCGATGATGTCATAATTCGTGTCCGGTTTTGATTGTACTAATTTGACGTTAACAATCGATTAATTAAAATAAATTCTAATGTTTAGCAATATAATATTAGTGGTCATACAGGATTTTTGATTATTTACAATTTAAATTCAAAAGTAATTAGATACACACAGTGGATAGTGTAAATAAACGATATAGAGACAGTACACTCATTCGTACATGAAGAAAAAACTATTTAAATTTTAAAAAAATCTAGTTACAAATACATTAAATAAAGAATAGATAGTCGTACTGTCATTGACAACTTCTAATATTATGTGTGCAAATATGCACACGATTTTAGAAATCCTCCTCTTCAAAGTAGGTTCACAATAAAGTAGGTAAGTAAAGAAACTATGCTACTAACTGAATACTGATAATATAATACTCGAAGATCAGGTTTCTGCCAGGGTTGAAGAGGTCAGACAATCGCCTGGTTACAAACCTGAATATCGCTGTGTCACGGATGAATAACCTAGTGGTAGCGGTGGCTTACTGTAACGAGAACGCGAAGAATTCATATAATCAGGGTTTGATTTAAATATAGAAGAACGGGGAAATGTAGACACTGAACACAATGATAATAAAAATCCGAATCAAGAGAAAGACTTCAACCAAAATTGTGTTTGAAAGGGAAGTAGAATTTCCGACATAAATGTCTTCCTTCTTAATAATAATATTTTTGTTCAATTAACTGAGTTGATCGAAGAATTAAGCGTGGAATGTGGAACCAATAAAATTAACATTTAAAAGCTGTTGTGATAGTTCACAGCAGCTTCTGCAAATATCAAAGTTACTTAAATGTTTTCGATCATTTTAGTTTTTTTATAATTGATTTTGCTTAGGTTTCAGCCTATAAAATAGACTGGTTTAATTTAAAGTAAGATCACAAGGTCGTCATTTTGAAATAGGTATCAATGGTAACAAAATAACATGTTCAAATAAAATCACTAATATACGAAGTGGATATTGTAGTGTTGCAAGAAAGGAAATCGGTATTACAGGAGGTGATATTACTGCAGGGATATTGCAACAGTCATACGCCAGTTAATAAGAAACTCGTTATAATTTAACCAATTACGTTGTAGGAAAATGTTAAAAACTTAAAGAGCCGGTAGCGTTTGATATGAAACCTAGTGCTAGTGCAATTAGCAAGTCAGAAGTTTTTACGTTACCACGTCGCAAGCAAAAATTGTCGCTCAGAACCATGAGTACCTGGAGCGAGAAACAGACCGTGGTGCCGATCTCATCTTCGATGTTACAGCTTGTGATAGCATTCCCGCTCTGTTTATCCAGATCTGTTGAGCCAGATGTCAGATGTGGTTCAACCGAGAGAAAAACATACATAAAATTGGATTGACATTAGGTGCAAAAAGTTTTTGTCAATCTTGTTCAAAGTTGTTTTTACGAAATGTATTGAAAATCATTGCCAAGTCAGCCAAGTGCCATTGCCTCTAAATCAAGTCGCCTAAGCAGATATAAACATAAAATACTTATTTCAACTAATTTTCCAGTCAATATTTTATCTATTTTGTTTAAATATGCGATATTTTAAGACACTACACTAGCCAGTAGAACAAGTTTTAGCTATTAGTCGTGACTACCAATTCCGGACCATAACAGGATTCCAAGTAGAAAAACTAAATTGCGTTGCTCTAGGTATAAAATGCAGGAGTTAGCGGTCCGAGGCAAATGAGACTTTTAACCTTATTGCCAGGGTCTGTTACCAAGTCAGGGGTCGACTACTTATCCAACTTCATTGAGCTAATCATAATATTTAAGAAGTGGAGTTAGGATTTCTCGTCACCCTACAAGATTCTTACAGCTGGGACACAAATCTAATCTCTATGCATAAGTGTGCCATATTCCTCCACGTGGTCTGGTACGGGCTGAACTATCCAAAACATGCCTCATATTTTCCAACAAAAAAAAAAAATGTGCAGTGAAGTGATGTAGATGTTACAAAAAGTAAAGGTCAGCTTGGTTCAGAATCCACTTTATAAGACATATAAGTCTGGGTTCTTACCATTGGGTCAGCACAGATCACAATTTCAATTTATATTCAAAAAACTATCCAAGAATAACAGAACACAAAAAAGTCCCGCAAACGTCTCAGTCAAGTAAAACGAATGTGTCTGTTTTATCTACTGCAAGTGCATTAAATGTCACGTTGCCAGTTCAATGCGTACAAGCATCGAATAACCTTTCTACCAGAAAGCTAGTAGGGCGGAAAGATTAGCCAAGCATACGTCCTATTTTCCTTCACTCACGGAAAAACTATCTCTCGTGAATATTTTCGGATTCGTACGTAATCGTATTTGATGTATCGATAGCCCACTAACTGTGGATTGGATATCGCTCCCTCGTTTTGGTTAACAGGAATGCGTTTGCCCGTATGGTAACTGTTGGTGTGGATGGATTGGGTCAAATTCGTTGGCCGTTTACTGCGTGGTTGACGAGGGTTAATTTGCTACAAAGGAATTATGTGCAGGTACAATGTAACAATGTTGTTTTCTGTTTCTTTAACACCAGCTAATTAAGGTTCAATTTCGGGTGTATAATTTACGTCTTGTTCGTCTTCTACTTTATTCCAATTCTCAGTTCTAAATCCCGTTGCGTTTAAAAGAACTAGTCGTGCTGCTATTATGCCTGCGTGCTGATTACTGAGTCTAACCTACAATGCGGGCTGAGACTCACTTGCGTTTACTATCAGTTTAATGGCTAATTAAAACCCACCTGCGAATAACTTAGATGCCGATTGAACGACAAAAATACAAGTTGCTGAATAGTCATTAATTTGGCAGTTAACGCTGAGCAATTTCCTTCTCTATTAGGTAATGAATTAAGTTCTTAACGCTGTCTAGGATTACAGATCTACGACCACTAACATTAAAGTCATCGACGTCCAGCATCGCAGTCTTCCGGCTGCAATAATGATGATGACTGTACAAAAAACTTCGAGTCGAGGAAACGAGACCAATAGGAACAACTTCCTCATAATTCGTGATGTATCGTATGCCCCCGTGGCCTGTTCTCACGCGCCGCCAGCCCCCCTCCCTCCCCCATTGTGTTAGAAGTTGCGTCTACGCCGGTACCAACCGTGAGATTACTTTGACGCTTTGATGCTTGATGCCACTATCTCTAAACAGATAAGACAATTTTGTTCCGTTCTAATTAATTTTATTATTTAAGCGAAAGTGGGTTACTCTGTTGTATCATTAGGGATTTTTTTGTGTTACAGGTTATTCTTTACTGTTAACATAATCAGTGTTGCTTGTAGCGTCTAATATTAATGGGTTTTGTTAAACTAACCAATTTGTGTCTGGTTATTTATGAGAATATGTATTTTATTCTATTTTATTGTTAGTTGCAGCCGCTGTAACAATAAATATTTATCGATATAAGTTATTGATTGTTTTACATTTATAATATTTATGATTTCTATTTGAATATCTGCCCGTAAGCTTATTATTCAGTTGAATTATGTTCAGTAAGTCTAATAATATTTATTTAGGTCGCGGTTTCATTGTTAACTAGGGGAAGTACGAAAGTGGGCATGAAAGTGTGGTACCCTTACATTCCTAGGTTGATATTCATGGTTGTATAGATTGAAATCCTTACATACCTTTGGCAAAGTAAACCAACTAGCTGAAATCATTTTGTGAAATCAAACTTGGGTCGTTAACTAAACCTTTTGTTAAGTTACACTACATTATATAAAACGTAAACACTCGTCTTGCAACAGTCCCAACTTACTACTAACCTGTTACCTGAAGCTTGCTTAGGAATTGATGTTAACGCTTTGCTTAAGTAATTATGTGTACGCCGCTACCAAATATTTGATCCTTACTGCAATACTCTATTAACCGTCAATACTAAATCTAATATGATAACTATGAAATAGTCTTGAAGGAAACCTTAATACGAACAAAGGTTATATACTATTAATATCCTTCTAGATAAGCCGTAAGTTTACACGTGAGTATATGATATTTCATTCATACGTAATTCTTCTCCTCGGAACCCAATTATTTAAGTACGTGCAAGAGCCAGATAAGGGTGAATTAGACTGACACATCCATTGTCTTCTACTGAGCACCTACGCGGTAATTTAGTCGATAAAACAATGTAGTGTATGTAAAACAATGCGGGCGGCCATTGTTTTGTCAAATTATTGCTGATTTTATTATTATTTCGATGTATTGGGATCATAATCGAATGAAAGGGTATGGAACTTGAGGTTGGAGTTTGATTAGTTCGTGTTTATTGCGATAGAATGATAGATACGAGTAGTGTAATTCATTGCTGTAGGCTGGTTTTGTTTTCTGATTTTAAAGTTTTATTCTTCTTTTTAGAGCGGATTTTCACCTATGAAGCTAAATGTGAGTAGCACATGTACAGTCACGGACTATAAATGATGAGCCACTTGCCACCATTCGTATTTTAGCCGTGTAATGCAAATCGGGTTTAATCGGTTATATTCGTACACAGAACAAGTGACATACTGCCAAATTGGAAATCTTGAAAGTGGCTTATCAATTATAGTCCGTGACTGTACTTACACGGCTCAAGAACTGTCAGATTCAATATTTTATAGCTATGTGTACTGTACTGATTTAGTTTCTTTGATGATATTCGCCTTTACTTCGATTTTACAAAGAGAATGCCATAATTAGGACCATCAATCGATGGTACAGAAATGAATGGTTATAATTTTAAATATGAGTCATTATGGCTTCATTAGTCTTCTATAACAGTATACTGCCATCACCAATCAAAACGACGAACACTCATAAAAGCATTCTAATAGGAGGCCTTTGTAGTACCGGACGTCTACACCTATAAGGCCTATGTTAGTTCAGCAGTAGGTACAACTTATATGTGGCACAATAAGTAAGTATGCATGTATGTCAACAGCCCATCCATAAAAAAAATAGAATTATAGTGTGAGTAAAACCAAGCTTGTTAGTGTGAAAAGATTACGATCTTTTTTTTATTACAAAAATATGGAATTTGGATTTCTCCCACGTCAGGCCGATGGTCTAGTTAATTGACCATTGTCTTAATGGGAATCTTACGCTGAACTGACCTGCTTATTGGCTAAGTAATCACAGGTGTTTGTCGAAATAAAGTCTCACGCTTCTATGCTGTAGCCTACACACGGTTATGCAAACAATGATCAATAAAATATGGGTAAGGAATAGGTGTAATTAAACTTTCGTTAAGAATATGATATATGGAAGTAGCGCAACGAGTATGTAAGGATTGTAGCGTTTTGAAGTTTTTGCCGTAGCAAACATGGGACATGGGAGTTTATATAATGAAAAAGAATATTTTATTACGTCCAATCCTAAGTAGAAAAATGAGAGGGAAAAGTTTTCTGTGTACTTAAATGAAAATATGTGTCGGAAGATCTTAACAAATACATAGTTTTAAAATCATTCTCGCGTGCATCAAATTGTGGTTCCTTAGGAAATTATTATGACAAAACACTCTGTATAACTTTTATGACCAGTGTTCATGTTTATTTTGGATTCAAATTAATTAAGAACACTCCTTAATTATGAATCTTCACCTTCTAGAGCTTTATTTGGAAACTATGTCAAGGCTAAGCTGGCTTTCTCACAGTGCGAAAACAGATGATCGTTGTAAAAGTTAGCGCTATTCGCTTTTGAAAAGCCAAGTGTCTATGATGGAGTTATCTTGAGTCCTGGCCGAAGAGTACTGGCCAGCATTCGCACTTTGCCACTATCATCTGCCTCCAGTAATCCACTGCTGGACATAGGCCTCCTAAATCGTACGACACTCAACTCGATTCTCAACAATTCTCAAGCCTTTCGATCGGTATGACAAAGCTACAAAGTAATTTCTTTTTACGTGCAGCGGGTTCGATTCTCGGTTTAACCAAGTAATTATTTAACAATCTATGAATGCAGTTAAAATTGTTTTTCAAATTAAAATAATGTCTTCTTTCAGTAAAATGTTCTCTCTACAATATTCAAGGTACTTTCCCTCCATGTGGCTAATATTTACATTTTTTTTTGCACTATTTTTGTTGTTGACAAATATAAAATTGTGGTTCTCAACTAAACATCTAAACACGGCCGGCAGGCCAACTAGATATGCTAACGAAATGTACAGGTTTTGTAAGAAATACAAGCATATTTTGCAAGTCTGTTTATACTGGTTTTACCTCTGTCACGGCTGACACTTTTATTAATAGATTTTTTATTAGATATACCACAGCAACAGGTTGTTCTGTCTACTTTATCATCTAAACCTGTAAGTATACATATTTTACTATAAAAGTTATTGAACCATTTGTACTTCAGTTAGCATTTTACCTTCTCACGCTTCAACGGGTTTCGCTATTATTTAGCGTACAGATAAACCAAAACCTGGACTATGACATAGGTTATTTTTAATCCCAGTACTTTCTCGTGGGATAATTTCGAACAGCTACGTGTGCAAAGCCGCGGGCAACACCTCGTCTCATAAATTCCTAAAGAAAGGTATGCTTAATATGTATGCTAATGTTTATTCAAATAACAAATTTATAACTAATTTGCTGTGAATCAAATTGATTGGTATCTCAGCTCATAAAAATATACTATCTAATTTGTTTATATAGTCTACGTAATCTTGACCTTTATAGACTCATTCATATTTAAGAAAAAAAACTAGATATTTCTTTCAAAAGTCATGAAATATTTCTAAGAACAAAAAGGTCACATTCCTTAACAAGGTCTTGTTTGAACACTAAATAGTGCTAACTCTATTAGAACGAAGCATGTCATTTGACTAGGTATTGCTAAAGTATTTTAGCTCTTAACACACATAAATTAAGACCAATATAGCAATTAGTGCCCGTTATGTGTAAAGGACTATGTAAAAGAAAAGTCGTCGACATGTTTTGAATATTAATATTGTTAGTTAAATATTGTGGTCGATACCACTGTATTATTTACCGTTAGGTGTGTTTTTTATTTGGCACAGCACGTTCTTTACTTAGAGGACACCAAAAACATTAGAGTCCACCAACCAAACGAGAAATGATACTTATTTTTCAAATTGGTTGCAAATAACGCCCTACGTCGACTATAAACTATATTTTAAAATTAGACGGAATTTCCGTCTTCTTCTTCAGTCGGTCCCTCATTACTGAGGATCGTGGTCACTGGACCCCTTCAAGCACCGGACCGGAGTAGATGGAGGCAATCTGCCTCCATCTACTCCGGTCTGAAGTTGCTCTCACCACCTGCTGAAATTTGCTTGAGGAAATAGTCTCTTTTACTTGGTCGGACCATCGTGTTGTCGACCGGCCTGGCACTCGCTTGCCTTCGGTATTACCAACAATGACCAGTTTCTGTCTAACCGATGATTTTTTTTTTGAAGTCCAGACATAGGTAATCTTGGTCAAGGCATATGAGATGCAGAATACAGTTCCATGCAGATTACTAGTGTCTGAGATAGTTTTTTAAGAAAAGGGATATACAGATTAGAGTAGGTCAGTTGAACGCATTAGCACATCAATGTCAAACTTCACTTCTGCTAGGTCTTAACAGGGAAGGAACCATCAAAACTGAACCATAAGTAGAAATCGATCACAAGCCTCTACCGAAACAAAAATACATTTAAACATAACTACAAATTCCAATTAATTATTTCAATTAACATCAAACAAGCAATTTATATTAACAGGTGAACTTTATTTGGTTTGTTAAATCCGTTTATTTTGTACTCGATAATACAAACTCAATGTGTGATCCTGAATACGTAGAGTGATTGAATGAAATTGAATCACTGAAATGTGTTTCAATTATGTTTATTCATTCTTTCACTAAATCTTACAAAGCACGTAAGTGTGTTATGTTCTAAATATAACGTGTTGTGACAAAATTGAATTGTAATGCTGAATGTTACAATCACACAAAAACCTACTCGAGGATTTTTTTGACGCTCTGTAAATCTTCCCTTTTTGATACTTGTACATATTTTATTATAATTATAGATCTGTAAATCCCAGTTTGTAAAACAATTTGATTGGATAAACCATGCATTTCGTTTTATAACAATCTCAGTTCTACCATGGGGCATCGTCACGGTAAAAAGCTTGTTTTTGATATTCAAATATGTCTGCATTCAGATTACGAATTCGAAATTAATTTTCAGCTAATACAACAATATTGACACATTTCAATTAATTATTTGTTGATGGTGAAAATAACTAATTAATCATTGGTTTCTGTTATCCATTATTTATTTGAGAGAAGCCAACAACAGCAGCTCACAAATGAGTCTCATTAAAACCTTGTATTGGGATATTATTTAATAATTCACTATGCTTGATGGTACTCATTAATTGTATTTGATAAGCTGTAAATAAGACATTTCTCGCACTTCAGGCGCCTTAAATAGAATCCTAACTCAATATTGTATCACGTTGCTTCAAAAGAAAGAAAGAAACATACAGTTTAAAAAAATACGTAGTTAAAAACGTAAAATACGGCCATGTTCTCAAAAAAGTGCAGTAAAAACAACGTGATTTGTTGTTGAGTAACGTTATTTTGACTCTGAAATTACCCTGCTTGCTGTTTTAAATGAAAAACGCTGCAACTCAATTTGCATTCTGCCCAAAATCCACAGGAATGGCGTAGAGTTGTTGGTTTTTTAAGAGTTTAAAACAAGCGTGAATTATTTACATCGCAAAACTTTTTCAATACGATTGTTTGTAAACTAAGAAGGAACGGGAATTCTCTCATGCAACTACCAAGTTACCAACTGTTTACTTTACAAATAAAGCTGCACAAATAAAACAGGTGTTCAGTAGATTTAAGTAGAAATAGAAAATCGCCAAACAAATTAACTTTACATAATCAGATTGTTTAAATTCCAATGTTAATGGGAAAGTCCGTACCGGACAATCAATGGCAATAACTGGCTGGCAATAAATGATAGGTGAGAATAGTGAAGTGTCTGCCGACGAATATTCACTTTCTCGACACGTGGGCCAGGGGCCTGTATTTGAGATATGTTTCGAAGAAAGTGAGAGGCGTAACTTTTTCTTTACTCAAACTGTTTGTGCACTTGCTAACCGCTGACCGGCTGATAGTAAGTACGTCTAGATGTCCGGGAAAAAACATGAATGGAATTCTTTATTTGTTTTGTTGGTGTCAAAGATTTTAATGCTAAGTAAATTCTGTGGTTTTTTTTGTGCCACTCGTACTTGTTTTAAGCTTTTAGAACAAACAAGGATTTCCTTTTTGCATCGATGATTAAACAACTTCTTAAACTTGTTTAAAGAATTCCATTGTTACCTGGTTCTGTCTCAACTTTCTCGAACAATTCCACTTTGGCGCGAAAGAGATGGCAATTACCTGCAAAGAGAACATAACGATTAAAAATTAAGTACGATTTCAAACTATGCTATAGAAATCTGTACTAAGAATATTAAACTTTTACTTCTATCTTGATAATAAATTAAACGTAAATTGGGGTCGGCTAAGTTATAAAGTTAATTAATTAAATAGTTTTAAGTTACGGTTGCAAGATAGATAGATAGATAGATAGATAGATAGAATACTCTTTATTATGTACACCAAATTACAAAAAAACAATAGTAAAACATTTTACAAGGGGTGACACAATGGGCGGTCTTATCGCTTAAAGCGATAACAAGTTCACTTAGAAGTTATTGTTCACAGGATCATTTTATCTAAATTAGGACTAAGATAAAGATACCTCTTAGAATGATTGATTGTACTGAATATTTTTCTACAATACTTTTCCTCATCTGACTAGAATAAAATCAAATATAGAGTGAAGTCGCTAATTGAATTTGAATCTATACGAATCGACTGCGAGGTTAAGTTGGTCGCTGCAAATTCAATCTGGTCAAATTAGGTATCATCGAAGTATCGAACCATCCCAATCACATTGAGCTTGGAGCTCCGTCACTAGATAAGTCGCAAATTATGGCCTGAACGTCGTGCACTACCTGGACCCTCCAGGGCTTATATGAGGCAAGCGACAGAGATGTCGAGGTCGCTACATACTGGTTTAACATACTATAAGTAACCAAGACGAAAAAAAGACGAACTACTTTTCTTTTTGGAAGAGTTTGAAGCCAATTTACGTTGAAAAGACACGAGCAATACAAATACACATTCAGTAAACATTGATGCAGTATCTCTTTTAAAACATTCGTCCTCCATACAAAGTAAAGTCGGACCGTGCCAAAGCGATAAAAAGCCTCTCTTTGACAGAACCTTTGATACAAACATGCGGGTAAATAAAACTGGCTGAAGTAACTGAACAAACATGCCTAATAAAAAACTTGGTATCTTTCTGAGCGTAGTGGTGGAACACAGAAGAGATAAAAGAGGTTAGAAAGGCCATGTGGGCGGGGCACGCGCGCCGCTTATATGATCAGACGATCATATGTCGACAAAATTTGATTTACTGACCAACAATCGCGCTCATATTGTGACAGCGAACGGAGCTCCGCGAAAAAAAAAGAATTATGCCGTGTTGCGCGATTATTACGTGTCGGAAAAGAAGCCAGGTGTGCAGTGTGGCTCGAGAAGGGATTTCTCTTCATCGGTAAGTCTAAAAACCTTAAAATACAAGTGATATTTGTAATTATTACAATAGTATTATGTAGTTCGCAGACAAAAATGATACAATCGCAAGCAGAAACGAAATTATGTACATTGCTTGCAATACGTGGGTACCATCTTGTACTACGTGGGCGATTGCGCAATGCATTTCGTTCACTGCGAACGTCGCGTGCGACGAGCCAAAGCTTAAATTCTGCCTACTCTTTGCGTTTCGATAGTGTTGTACCAAGTTGTCAATAATGTCGATATTTAGTATGTGTGAATGCATTCAAATGATTATTATGTTATGATTAAAATAACTTATGTTTATCCCATACTATCAATACCTTATTATTGTTTATTGATTGTTTTTCATCTAAAATTTGTTTTGAGGTTAGCCATTTATAAATCGAAACATACATTTTAAATTTTATTTTTAGGTTTCCAACAGATCCAGATATGTTACAGACCTGACTAAAGCTATTATAGAAAAATATTAGTGTGAGATTGCATTTTATTCTGAAAAATTCGAATTTGAAAGATAGCAAGCGCATGCTATTGCTACTTAATAAATACGTTTTATTTCAAGACAATAATAAAATCTGAATTGAAATTGAATTTCAAGTACTTAATGATCAATATTTGAAAAAAGTCTATTCTGTTTACTTTTTATCTTTAATTTTTTATGTGTGAGAGACCAATAAATATTTTTGCTTTCTTATTTTCTTTCTTTCTGTCCCGTCCCGAAATTAAAGCAAAAACTGCAAAACTTAAAGTAACAAAACTCAAGTAATTTTATCGATATACATTATCGACCTTTTGGTCACCGTAACATGTATGAGAAATATACGCAAGTGTGAGTGTACGTCAAACGCAATGTTTGCGCTAGTGTGACAACCAGTAGCAAGCTCGCGATCTAAGTGAGTGCGGTTTATTTGTGTGCATAATTCGCGTACTTATTAGCGTCTTGCATGTAGTGGATATAGAGAGTGGGAGACAAGCGGCGACACGCGTTCTAATACAAATCAGGAACTATTTCCTTTCTAACCTCTTTTATCTCTTCTGTGTGGTGGAACATGGAATAAGGAGCCAATGAATCCCGTCGGGGCTGTGGATATCGAAAGGTTACCGCGGCTCCGACACAAGGGCGAAGAAGAGGGAACATGGGTTGGTTTTTAGTCAGTAGAAGTCTGACACTCCCCTTCGCTCTGCCCAAGAGCGGGGGGGGTTATTCGATGATTTTCCACCCACCAAAAAAAAAAAAAAAAAAAAGGAGCCAATGAATGGAATCCGATGCAAGCAATCAGCGCGAAATACTGAATATACAGGTTAAAAAATGGTGGGTATTGTAAAAGAAGAGTCACTGCTTATCGAGGAGTAGCGTGTTGCCTAGGAACTAGGTGGAGGTCAAATAAATGGGCAATGGCTCCGTGTAAAATTGTATTTCGCTGAAAATGGCTGCAACACAAAGCCGATCCTAACATAGTTGAGAAGAGGTTAGACAGGACGGTGATGTGATATGTTTGGATTCTTTAGACACAACCGCCATTTGGTATTATTTATATATGACCAACATTTACATTTTTTGCTAAAGAAACATTTTCGGCAAGTAAGAAAATCTCGCAAGTATATTTTATGATGTAGCACTCTATCTTCTTCTTATTCCATGTAGTTGCAACGATAAAGCGCATAGCCGCATTTTATTGTGCGAAGATGTTATCGTTCTACGGTACGAAACTGTCTGTGACCCAGTTCGCGTAACAGTACCTAACTGCAATGTTTTAGAAATATAGCTAACGATGTGGTGTAGCCATTGATTAACTGACTCTGTTAGGTTTTATTTGATAGGTGTCATAAGTGTGAGGAATGCTGAAGTCATAAAATGTAGTGACGTCTTTTGACCGCTGCATATTTTTTTAAACCAACGGAGAATATTTCTAAGAACACAAAATACAACGCATTATTCTTAAATCGGATGAAAAGAGGCGATTCGTGAGATTGATCCAGCTTGATTAAAATACCGGTAAAAAAGGAAATTCAGTAAAGATAAATCCACGAGACGAAGATCGAATTACACAGCTATATTAAAAAGTATTTTGCACGAAGAATCGTTTACTCGATCGTCTGGATCCCGTTGAATCGAGCGAGCAATCAACGCGGTATCGAAAACATCGCCATATTCTGATCCGACGAAAAAATTGACTGTTTATGAAAAGCTTCAATAGCTGGTCGGTGCTGTTCGATTGGGTTTAGTCACGCAAACTTTTTTGTTCTCTCTCGTCTCTTTGATTCTTAATAGGAGTAAAAAAGACGGATGCTAACCTGGTACAATAAAGGTATCGTTGAGTCGAAATATTAACGTTGCACAAGACAAAAAGTCAGTTCTCTTGTAACGATTTTCGATTACCGATTTCGAGATATGATTTATTGACATGAGAATGAGAAGACAGGTCAAATAATAACTGGTGATTTGTAACGTCTTCAAAATCAAAATAAATCTTCTATTTTCTTCATTGTTGGTACGTTTTTTCTATAGGTGAATGCCTTTTCACTTGACTTGTAAACAATTCAAAGTTATCGCCACTTGTCGCTTCGTTAATCAAGCTGGCGACCTAAGTAGAGGCTAGCGTATAACGGAATGCGATTGCCCTGGAGCATGGCGGAAGTTAGTTACGATATCATTACATTGCATCTACATTTAAATATGGAGGAAAGGCATTAAAAATGATCGTGTTATCAAGTTTAACTGCATATAACTTCAATTATTTAATTATAGTCCTTCACCGGATTGTGAAGATCTAGGAGTGGCTGAAAGGTCGACATAGTGATGGAAACTAATTTCTATTAGCTATAAGTACTTCTCCCTATTTTCCTTCACAAATGAACGTTTACTTAGTATTTGAAATCTCGAGATTATAATATCAGTAATTAGATACTTAGAAATTACGGAGATTTTCTTGTAAATAGAGTTTTCTGAAAGGTCAAGTACTTGTTGACTCATTAGTGATATTATGTAACAGTATATTAACTTGAACATAGATGACATCATAATATTGCAGTCATCAATTTACTTGTCAAGCGTAGGTAATTGTGGCATTGATTTCTCAAAAATGTTTGCGACTGCTGTTTATGGGAAAGGCCCCATCAGCTGTGAAACTACAGGCTTTACAATTTTACGAAATGGTCAACAAAGTACACAATACGGAAAACAACAAAGGAAGCCTATTCAATCTTTAAAGCAGAATAAAACTTTTTCACGGCCTTTTGTGTGTGACGCGGTGGAAAGTCGTACGTAAGCCGGTCGGGTCGGTCGCAACGATACACGTACGAAGATAGGTGTCGCATACGTGATGCTCGCCTAAAACGGAACGCGGCTCCTCATTGCCAGTGTCACTCGTCCATTGACTGTTTAACAGTTACAACCTTTTATACCTCCCTCCCTAAATGGTGATGTACGCGACTCCAATATTCATGCGCCAAAGTGAAAGAGCCACCGAGAACGGTCACTGAAAGTTGACACCACTAGACTTTTCAATGTTATTATCGCGTTTATATTAATCGACATTGACATCTATGCATTTTTATTGCCGTATTATATAAGCAGCGCAGGAAAATACACCTAGTTGGCCCGGATCCAAGCTATGATTCATTTAGAAGATTATCCTCATGACACCGCATACCTGTATCATCATAACTGAAGTGAAGACGAGGTGTTTTCCGTCCGCAGCGAGTAATTAGCTTTGAGAAAGCAAACATGACACTAAGTAGGAGTTTCTGCATAGACGAGACTAGGGACTAAAGGACTTAGTCGGTTAGTATGTCATGTTAACAAGTACCAGCTTCCTGTGATTGGCTGAGTGGCTCTGTGGTAATTATCTTGTCTTTCTTATTGGGTACGTCAAATGTGGAATCAAGTGCTGCGACAGAGCGTAATTAGTGAACCGCGGGAAAGTTATTGACTCTAAAGAATTGCGATTGTTCTTCTATTCTATTCTAATAGTTTCTGGTGAAATCTCTTGATTGATACATTCGGTTTTTGACCTCAACTTTGAAGTCTCATTCTTATGTTTATTTCGGTGAATCCATTAAGGAATCACTCGAAGAAAGTAGGGCATTTTATCACCTTCCGATTTTGCAGAACTATTTAATCTTGTACAATATTTTTAATAGACTTCTGCAAGTCCGTAACCATAATTACAAACGCGTAAGACAATTCCGTTATCTTTCGCCCTGACTACTAAACTTCGCCGGTAAAAACTAGTACATACATCAGTGTACTGGATAAAAATGAACACTGGTCAGGAACTTAAGTTGTTCGAGCGTAATGTTAGTGGCTTTTTCCACTCGCTGCAGTGTGCGGTGGTGCGGAAGAAGCCCAACTCTTGAACGACTGCGCGCTCCTATCGAGTGAAAAAATCTCGTTAGAAAATGGGAAGCTAACAGTTGGAAACTAGTCGTACAAGTATGATCTCAGTAAAAGTATTTTTAGTTTACTTAACTCATTCATTTGAAGACGGATCTAGGAAGTTTTGTTGTCATATGAGTCACGCCCGACGTGATCCAAAAAAAGTAAAAGTTATGTTTAAATAGTTGTAAGTGAAGAAATAAACGAAAGTACACAACGTAATGAGTGTTTTAGGAGACTGTGTCGTGTGGGTCGTGCCTTTTGGACTAGCAAGTGGTCGTCGGAACGAAAATAACATTTCGAGCACGAAGCGAAATTCGCGGTCAGGTGGGAGACATAATGCACATTAACGCTACACAACCAGGTTTTACTTTTATTACTTTACTTCTGAAAGTCAATGTTTACGCTGCTGCAACGTTGCTTAAGGAATTAACGACGCGTTGTTGTATTACAAATAGTTTTGAATAGGCTATTAGGTACAGATAATTTAGATAATCAGACTAGATTAAAATACTGCAATCATTTCTCAAAATAGGATATTCCGTCACACTCAAAACGCACCAAATATGTGGTAAAGGCAGTAACGACCTTAGATTAATCGGAGCAGCGCCATATAATATTGGCAGCGACATTCCCCTCCTCCCCGTTGCACTTCCTCGTTTACAAGGATAGGCTGAACATGGCGATCACATCGCTTGAACTTCCCTTACTGAGCAGGTGATTATTATTATTAGTAGCACCACTTTCCGTTCATTGAACCGACACCGTTACTCCGTTTACGCATTTAGCTCTCGCGGCTACCATACGACATGACACAAATAACAATTGGAGAATTGGTTACTGCTGCTCTTAGGAAGCAGTAACGGTTGTGCGATGTGTGTCCGAACTGTTCTCAATAACTGTGACAGGTGTAGTGTAAACGTGTTACGAGATACAATCGATTTAATAAACCTGTGATCTGAAAATAATGATGTAGTAATTGGAGGTAAAAGCTAGATGATAGTAGGAGCTACAACATTGTTATTCAAACGAGACAGTTATGAACGCATCCGCGCTTGTGGTTTCGCGCTTTTTTTGTTCCGCCATTTTGTATTCCTGCGGGGAGGCGTCGGCGTCGTGGCGCGGGACTGTCTTGTTTTATGGCAAAAGTGAAACCGAGATTACGTGGTGCCCCGAGATGGTTGAATGACACTTAAACTTAACTGCAAGGTATCTCGGCTTCCTTTGCCCTGCCCATCGTGATTGATGCGGTTAACTGACAATGTGTTTAACAAAAGGAACTTTCACCGTCTCGCAAAAATTATCGTCGAAAAACAATATAGAGAAACTACTACTGTCTACTACCTATACCGTTTCTGCTTTGTCATCGAGTATTATGGTCGTAGATGTCTATATTTTTACCCGATCTGTAGAACCAAAACAAAGTCCTATTCCACTTATCGGGTTATATTATGAAAAGGTTTCTAATTGCTCACAACCGGTGTCTAATGTTAATAACACTGGTTGTTAAACATCACGGTATCTGCCGATCTTGCTAAAACTACAAACGAAGAATTTCTTCACGAGTTTCGACAAGAACGGGTTTGACTGGATCCACGAATGTCGTTTAGTTTTCGTAAGCACTTTTGGAGATACTTTTTCTCGGCGTTTACGACAATTTTCCATCTGGATTGTTATCTTTGATCATGGAAACCTTGCGTTATTAAAAAAGATGAGACAAGTTCCAGATTATGAGTTCCAACCCCTCTCTTCCACGTCGGTTCTTCTCCTAACGGACGGTTGATTCGCTTCAACCAGTGGATATATATTGATGCCGAGTTCAACGAACAAGTTTCTATAAAGTGAACTGCTAAAACGTTGGAACAAGTATTTTATCTTCTAATTTCGGGAGGGTTACGTGTCAATAGGCTTATTGTTCGAAAAAAGGGACTTACATAAAATGCCACGTAACTTTTGCAGTGACACTCTCAAAAAGGTCTTTTATCCCGAATGTTAGAAGTATGTTTGAATAATCTTATAAGTTTTTTGTTGGCTGTTGTCGAGTTGAACCAACAAGAGTTGGATGTACCGGTGGCCCGTATGTAAGAACATTAACCGACAGTCGACAGTCGACACCCAGTGGACATGCAAAGCAGAAGTTTTTATATGAATAACTGTGAGACTGGTTTATGTAATGATTTTATATACGTCGTGATTATATACCATGTGAGTCCAGCTAATGTTATAACTGCACATAAATATCTCCTGCTACCACATATTTATATTAGCAGAGAAATAGCTGTTAAAGATGGTGAGTAGTTAATTATACAGTGTTTTGCAAAAGAAGAATACTGACTGTCCTTCATTTTCAAACCATCGGTTCTAAGAAATGAAATATATTCAAACGTTATTGCCAAAGGCCAAAAAAACAAAAAGCAATAGGTACCTACTCAAAAGAAAATGTCCAGTGAGTCAGACAATGAGCCGGCTTTTATCACAGTGTGGTATGTCACTGTGCATATAAAACAGGTTTTTTTGCTAGACGTCTAAAACAGGTAATTTATGGAATAGCTAGCAAACACCTTTAAATTTTACCGAAAACTATAATGACAAAGTATTCTTGCTATAATTACCGTGTATTAAGTTCTTTGCAGACATTCCCTTTGAAAAAATCTTCTACCTGAGGGGTTGAGTCACCGAGAAAGCTTTTGTCGTAATCCTTATATTCGGATGGCGTACCGGACTGTTTGTGACGTGGGATTTCTGATGTTTTGACCTCTAACGCAGGTAACTCGTGATACATTTTTATGAAAGCGATTCCTGTGTAATTTATTGTTGTTTCTTTGTATTTGTTCGGGACCTGTTCGTACGTGTATAGGCGATACGTGTTCAGTGAGGATTTACGTGGTAGGACTACGGTTTACTTAGTGAAAAGGTTTCTTGTTTCTTCTTTGGTATTCTTCATGTATCCGGTTTATTGTCATCTTTCGCTATGGAGGAGTTACGCTTATTAACCGAAGCTCTTCCCAAATCATCATATACAATAATAGGAAGTAGGTAGTGAGGCTGTTTTTTAGTTTTTCGTACAACGAAGTCAAACAAGTTTAACCGAAACATCTTCGCGGCTTAAAGAGAAATCGTTAAACTGTAAATCCTGTTCAGTTAGCAACAGTTCCGCAAAATTTTAAAAGATGAAGACGCGTTTCGAGATCTGCTTCAAGTCATCGTATACTAAAACCAACAGAAGCTTCGTTTGGAATGGCAGATTACTGATACCTATGTTTCTGTGGCTTTACACGCTTCAAGGCCAACCGGTCCCAGTATATACACTTGAGGTATCCCTCCAAAAAGTTTTTTACTATCCTCGCTATCTTTACATAATAAACGACTACATTTTAAAATACCGGCTTTGGAGTCATCGAAAATATGTCGTTTTTAATCATTGGGATTTTCCTTGACACATTTTACTTTAGTCAAGTACGATATTTATACTGGATGGGTTAATCTGTTCTCTTGTTGTGCATAAAACGTTATCGATTCACAACGAGAGAATATATTTCATACATTTCTAATTTAATCAACGGTGCCGGCAGAACCTTGCTTGTTCTACCTCATATCATAGAATCACGACATAATAGTCCTAACGTGAACTTCCAAAATCCTAGTGGGACATCCAAAAATAAAAAGCCAACAGTTGAATGAGCAACAAAAAGTCTCGTAGCTCGTAGAGTCAGTAGAACTATAGAGTGTTTGAATGGGGCTAACGAGACAGTCGTCGAATGATGCCCGCTGTTTTGTGAGGCGTACCAGAAAGATCTTTTACATTTAGCACACCTTTTGTGTTAAACTCCATAGTGCTTCCTTTAAATGTGCGAGTGTTTTTAAGCGCATTAGCGGTGAAATGAGTATGTAGCAGACGAGAAACGTAGAAAGGGAACTGTGTTTCTAATGCATTGGGTTTGTTTACTATTCTGCTAGAAATTTGAAATACTTGAATATTCTCTACCGAAATTAATTTAATTTTGGGGACTTACCTAACGACTGTGTCAATACATATAATGAGATTCTTAGGAGTTTCTTTGTAAGACAATAGACAAAGAATTTAATTATACACTTATTAACGCTGGTAAAATTGTATACTAAAGGTACTTTAATTTTGCTGTAGCCAAGTAGGGATTATCATTCTTCGCTCAGTATCCTTAAGTTCAGTAAATCTAAAGGTTGTTGGGAGAGACTGAATGCGGAATGCGAAGGACTAACTAAGTATATTTAGAATTATATAAACAATTAAGTTACTAGCGATATGACTAAGAGCTTGAGGATATGCTTATTAATATTTATGATTAACTTTATATAAAGTTATTCGAGATTCTGTGTGAGTCACCTCGTCAGAATCTTTGTAATGATTTCAAATATTTTTGTATCGACCTCATACCTATCTCGAATATGTTGTGTTACCTCATGGTCTATAATATGTTTCTTCGTCATTGTTTTTAGAAAAAAGCAGGTGTTATGAATGAAAGACAAATATACAAAGTAATGATATTATGTCATTCTCCGTGATATAAAACAAAAAAAAAATATGAAGATGAGTAACATTACAATGGATGCATCAGTGCTCACCCTTGTTAAATCTTCATTGAATGGATTTTTTTATCGTTTTAAGGAGAGATTTTTGCAAAACTTAACTGACCGTGACAGGGTAAACCAACTTTAAAACATGAAGCCAAAATCAGTTTAAATCGTGAAACCAGTGAAAATGAAATAAAAAATTATATGAAAGTTAGAATAATTAGGTACTATGCAAAATATACGAAAAGATAACAATACTGGTAACATCATAATATTAAAGGTAGCTAGTTAGCTACATTATGTTTAATAACCACAATTCGTGCTGTTGCTCCTTGATTACTAACTACTTGTGCATTAAATAAATAAATAAGTTTTTAAAACTATGACAGTAAAACGGCACAGCACCACGGCAATAAACCTATAATCACAGTATAAATATGTACAGTAGTGTGACTCGGCCGTGTCCTTGAAATAAATGCCTACAGCCGCGCGGTACGTAAACATGCGTGAGGGCTGCCCGCCTCCAGTATTTTAATTACATGTGCCTATTTTGTGTTTCCATTTAGTTTTGTGATCGTAAATATACTTTTTAAAACAAATAAAATACTTTGTGAATTGAATAGAAAGTGTTCAATGAACATGCGTGTTGTTTTTTGATTGATAGATTTAATTAAAAAACCATGTTTTTTCGGGACATATAAAGAAATACTTATCCATTAAAAAGACACACATTATAAGCCTACCTACTAGTAAGTGAAATTATTTTATAGTCTTATCTTTCAAAGTTTCCAGGTAATTAAAAAAAAGTTATCTCTGGATACGTTATTAACGAATTCATAAAACCAAAAACAACACAAAAAATGTAAATTAAATGTACTTGTCTTATTTTTAGAGAAAACATCGCGCATTTATTGTTAAAAAACAACACACCGTCCGTTCGTCACTGCGGCACAGTCGCGACTGTCGGCATCCCAGGCGCATCCCTTAATCGAGGCGCGTAGGCATAGCTCGCGCTTCGTCCGTTTGTATGAAGTCGAACTACTGTATGATAATATTACCGTGCTATAATATTCCACGATCGTGCAACAAGTATATGAAAAATATGCAGTGAATTATTCGCAGCTTGGTTTCGAAATGACCTAACCGGTGCGGAGTTCTCGTGAGGCGAAAAGTTCAAGGTGTGATGCACACCGAGTGTATTGCAATATGTTGGTTATTGGTACTTACATCATTCATTAACGAGCCATTGAATAAACATTAGACAATCGCTGAAACTTGATTCTCATCAAGAAGGTGAAGAAATCCATAAAGAATTTGTGGATTGCGGATCAAATCTTTACTCTCTGATTAACGTTTGTGAAAATGTTGTTTATATTTGCAAATGTCTTCATTTTGATCGTTACATTCATTATTGAAATGGTCATCACGGTCATCACTTTCGTCTCAATACTGTACCATGATTCTACAAAAATGTTAACTGTCTGAATCATATAATTATATCCTAGACGTCATAGTAGGCCTTGGTGGACCACGACGAAAAAGGAGAGACAAGATCGACACCTACCGAAAGGACTGGTTTCAAATAACAGGGGACAGAATTGTGTGGGTTAGCAGAAGAAGGCTTTTGCCCAACATTGGGACAATATACACGATGTACAGTTGCAAATACCAATGGAGTCACTATCATGATTAATAGTCAGTTTTAAAAATTATACTTACAAAAAAATAGGTAAATTTTTTTTTTAAGTTAAACGGTTTTATGTTAAACATACATTGCAATGTTTAAGATAAATGTACTAAAAACCAAAAAATAATAAAATAGATACAGTCGTGGGAAAAAACCGTGGGGCACGTCAATTGTAATTTCCGCAGCACGACAGTTCCGAATTGACGTGCCCCACGGTTTTTTCCCACGACTGTATCTATTTTATTATTTTTTGGTTTTTAGTACATTTATCTTAAACATTGCAATGTATGTTTAACATAAAACCGTTTAACTTAAAAAAAATTTTTACCTATTTTTATTTTCTAGTTTTTAGCCGCCATCTTGGATTTTAATTTTATATAGTATATTGTATTCTGCTTGTTGAGCCCTTTCATTTGATACCCATATTGATGGGATTAATAAAACATAAATTATCCGCCATTTTGTAGCGGCGGCCATCTTGAATTTATAATGATAATGAATAAACATAATTGTATTGTCACCAAAATCCAAAGTGTACACAAAATTTCAGATTAATCGGTTGACAGGAAGAGGGTGAAATTTGAATTACTAAATTTGACCCAAGAATAAAACAAACGGGGTGAGCTAAATAAAACCGTTAAAAAAAATTCTGTACCCATTAAAATTAATAATTAATCAAAACAAAGGCCAACTTTATTACGAGAGGGAATCTAGTATAATGAGGAAAAGAGCTTAAAGTAAGCCTCTCTGATTCTGATTCGAGCAAAACTGAGTTAAATTAATAATGACGACGCTTCCTTCGTGAACCTCCACATTAAATTAAACGTGCAATTAAATAAAATGTCTGGGAGCAAGGAGTATTTTTACTCAACTTGAAAGAAGTTTTGCTTTTAAAATTTCTTGAAATAAACTTTCCTCGAGTAATTCTTTGTATAATCAGAATTTTTTGCAGTTCATTACTGCGCACGTAACAAGTAGAGGTGAATGGCCGTAGTTCATTTGTTTGCTAAATTGCTAGACATTTATAATAGTAATCGAAATAATGTATAAAGTACAGAACATTACTTGGGATTCTATTCTATCACTACATAAATATCCAACTAAGTCAGACTTTCTCGGACAGTTTCTTAACTAACACAAGATATTCCCAGATTCCTCCAGCAGTTTTTGTGTCAACTTTAGACAAACAAACAAAACTTTTGTTTGCACCGGATTAAATGATTAAAGTGTTAGTTTATCTTACTTGCTAAAGTAGAGTTGTGTGTAAAGTTGCTGACGCGCACGGACACGAGCGGGCTCGACGCGCGACCTTGCGAGTTCTATCCTTCCGCTGACGTTCGCGCATTTCTTATAAACAATACAATAAGTATTCTGTTTTCGCGCAAAGATCATTTGACACGTTTTGCATGCGCGCTCCTAAATGTAGCTGTGGAGATATGAAAATTACATCATTTTACCTTTTTATTTGCTGATGCTGATGGCTGAGTTTTGGATAAAAGTGTGGGGGTTGAAAATGAAACGGATTTTGTTCAGCATTTTATTTTTTGCCCTTTGCAAGCTGTTTATCGCTTAGTAACGGTTGAGGATGAAGCAAACATTTACCTCTGCCTTGGACTGTGTAACTAAGGCCAATGTTTTGTTTACTTAGTCCACAAGAGAAGCCCGGGTAACTTGACAGGCAAACTAATTCATTTTTAAATGTACGTTTACTTGTCGTTTCTGTATATTTAGGTCTTCGACCTGTGAGACTTAAAATGGTTCTTAATTATATCTTGTAGACCACCCTTAAAGCTATAATTACTGCTTAACTGCAAGGAAAAACATCCTGTTAAACCTAACAAAGTCTGGAAGACTGATTACCCGCTAACTAAGTCAGTTAGAAGAAAAATGTCTGGCTTTAACAAAAAATACAGCTGGGAGCTGAAACAAGAAAAGTTCCGTATTGTCAAAGCACAATGCCTTTGATGGGAGTGGAAGAGTTTAAAGATGTCACTGGAGACGCATTCACGTCGCACGGCGCAGAGGTGCGGCCGGCCTTTACCCACCGTTGCCAACTACTCTAGGGTTGACTGAATTGCCCAAATTGACAGTTTGTGAAGGTGTTTACATACAAATGATTTTTGATAAAGTGAGAACATCAGGCAAGGCTACCGAATTGAATAAAGCAGTTTTTGTTCAATCCAATACAGTGCAAGTTGTATGACATACTAGAACGCAAGCGTCATTACAATTAATGATATAAGAGAATGAGGTAACGAAGGATTATGAATATCACATTTGATTTTACGATTACAACCAGAAAGATATCAGTTCCCCCCACTTATTTAAATACCGTTTCATAATTCCACTGCACACTAAAGCATAAAATTTTACTGTTACTGCATGTAGTTAATTATCGATGAAAAATATTGACAATAATTGCTATTTTTTTACGAGCGGTGAGAAATTGTGCGGCAGTGACAACCTTGCTTGGTCCGGGCGACTTGATAAACTTCTGCAATCCGACTGCGGTTGTGAAGACAAATTGGATTGAAACTGTTCCACGGCTTTTTCTAATCTTTGAAGTTCACAGAGTAATTATGATTGGCTAACTTTTTCATTTGTAACACATGGCCAGTGCAGATAGACATGCAACTGCTAATTATACACTAAGTTAAGGCCCGTTAAGTTTTTATGTAAAACAAAATGAAAGAGATTAATATCGGTTTTCGTTTGAGTCTATTACTTGCGACTTCGATAGCTTGTCCAACTGTCAAACCAGTGATCGATACAAAAAGTGTTATAATTTCACTAATGACTTTACAATATGAATAGCCAATGCGATGAAAAACAATTGAAACTACACAAAATTCGGTCAGGTAAATCTAGCCGCAGGGGGCCAATTCTCGGTTTTAGAGATTTATCTCGAGTTCGAGTTCGTAAGTCTATCTCTATGTCTATCAAAAATATCTCTATCTATAACAAAAAAATTCGAATTGAGCAGAATTCCGTATTCTCAGTCAAAATAGAAATAAATGTCACGAAAATGTCGATTCGAGTGCAGCTAATGTTACCATTACCACAGATAATATAATACTAGCGTCCATTACGAAGAATCGCGCGTTCTGTTTTAGGTAGCTATGAGTGAATGAATGATTTTGTTTTAAAACGCTGACTAAACCTAATTATTTAAGTATAAAAGAAAGAAAGAAAGGAAGAAAAAGTATTTATTAGTTTCACAAACAAAAAAGTACTTATACATAATTATGAGAAACACTTAAAATGAGGACATAATTTATATATTAAATTTGAATAAGTCCCGTGCAAAGCCAAAGTAAAACGAAACGTTTAGTGTAAAAATAATCAGTTTGACAGCTGACTGTCTGTCAGTGACTAATAAAATTATGAAGCAAACAATTATTTACCTTCGTTTTCGGGTCTATTTTAGTGGTATCCAGTTTATTACAGGAGCCAATAGATCTAAGTATTAGAACCCTTATTAAATCTTTATTTAGTCTGAAGTTTTTAATGACTTCTGTTCCGCTCAAGTCGTAAATACCGACGGCGGGATAGCTGTTGTCGCCGTGTATTGGCCAGTTGCTCGCCACTTTCCAACAACTCCGAGATAAAAATGCTAATAAACTCGTCCATCTTTCAGTGGTTTCAAGTCCAATCGTAGGTACACAAATTACAGAGTCTGTTATCTGCGCGAAGGTCGTCGTTTCAAGAAAACACAATGCACAAATCAAAGAGTATAAATCGAATTTCCAGTATGAGATGCCAAGCCGTATTTTATTTAAAAACTAAAGAAAAGAAAACAGTGTACAATCCAAAACTCAACAAATTTACTCAGAAATGACGTATCTATATAATCGACATTACATCTCTACTGCTCAGAAGCACTCGAGATGAACTCGAACGTTAGCCTTCGACAAATGTCGAATTCGACATCCCCAGAATAGCAACTTTTAAAATTTCTCGAAAAAATGACGTCATTAGAAATTTTTCTCGAGTTCGACACCATCTCTAAAACCGAGAATTGGCCCCCTGAACGGCAAAACATGATGAAATATTGAATATCAATATCCAAAACGCACAATCGTTTTACAAATCTAAATGGGCGTCATATCGAGGTCGGCCACAATATAAATTTGGTTCAATTATCTAGCTTTTAAGGTTTAGATATAACTGTTACCTGTGCTAGGTTCATGTCGTTTTATATTCCGATGGTGTTCGAAAGTGCTGCGGTGATATCGTCAGTTTCTTTGGCGAATGGCAGTGTAGTGTTAACATTTATTATTCTGGAAGTGGCCGCAAGACGGCTGTAGAATAATAAGCATCTTTATGACTTCAATCTCAGATTTGAACGGGGTTAGAAAATATTTGGCTGTAGTGTTAGTTTTGCGTAAACACCTTTTTGATTTGCAACAGTTTGAAGTTCAATATAACATTTAAGATAACTTACTCGTAATGAAACTCTTATAGTCTACTTGACACAATAAGAGCACGTCAAGCATTTTTGAACGCGTTAAGATCTTTATTTTGACATCAACGATTATTGGAATTTCTAAATTAATTTTTAGACAAAATAACACTTTGTCTAACTGAGATGTCTTCAGCATGACATGCGTTGAGTAAGAAATTGTCAATTACGACTTTAAAGACATTTGTTTGAAAATAACATATATCTCGGGAATAACACGTATCTGAGCTGACGGTCACGTAATCTCACGAATGGTTATTGACTGGTATACGTGAGAATATTTGTATAATGCGCTACCTCGCTTACTTATTTGCAAGTGATTGAAACACTGGACATAAGTGCGTGTATACAGTCGTTTAATATTTCCTATAAAATGAAATCAGTGGCATGAAACGTTACGTGTTTCAACGTAACAGGCTAACAGCTTTATTTCAATATATTGGTCACACGCCGTTATAACTAACTATGCACGTATTAACGCTGACCCAAATTCTTGGCAGCTCAAGTATGCATTTTGATAAGTAGCGACTGTGGGTCTCCGATGAAGTTCTGATTAAATAATTCTAAAGAATGTTAGCCACAGTTACGTGAACACTTGAAATAAAACGGAGGGATTTTTCTCGTTTACAGCTTCAATTTTATTTTTCTTGCGTTCCGAGTCCATTGCAGTGCTTGCGGTTACGGCCAGACTATTCGAAGGTTTTATTTGAATGAGACCGAGTCAGTAATTAGTCAGTGCACCAGCAAGAATGCAGTTTTAGTACTGTACGATGTTGAACGATTTTTTTTATTTTGTATTTAAGATAGATGAGACCTAATGTAATTTATATGCTATTAAAACCTTTTAACGACATGCAGATGGCGGGGATAGTTGACTGCTAATTGTTTATTTCGTCACTAATGGCCAGTGGTATAATTTAACAAACAGTTGTCTGTCGACTTGTCATGTAAGTAGGTTCAGAAATTTGATTTCACGACATCCATTTCGTAACAAGCGTTCAAACCTGTTCACGAAATACAGTTTTTATTTTTTTATTTTACGGAAATATTCACGGCCGACGAATTCTGAGTAAGCTCGACTTTACGGTCAGTTTTTCTCCTTTCTTTTTTGTTAAAAAAAAAAACAAAACCCGCCAAACACTGCAAAGTGAATTTAAGAGAAAACGAAATTTAATATCTTGAGGACAGGATGAAAGAATTTCTAAACAAAAATATTCATATTTCTTTGTTAAAAGGGGTAAAGAGAATCTACGAGAATATATATCCGTCCACATTATGAGAAATGGCCAACTTATCATTGGTATCTCCGCCACGATCCTATTAAATCGACAACTAATATCATAAAACAGTAATATTGTTCGACGAGAGTTGCCAAAAGCGTCCGACGACAATACATTATGGTTAATATCGGTTCAGACGCTGTAAATCCAAGTTGATTGAAGTGCGGACATGCTGTAGAATATCTTTGGGTAATATCACCTTGGATTCGTGGTTTTGATACCTACTGTGTTCTGGAACACAATGCTAACCCGTTCCGTCGTATAATAAGTTGTTCAACATATTGTGTAAAGCCTTTGTGCTCTCATTGGAGGCGTCGAAAGCGTTTACGAACGTAATTTTATTCATGAGCTGAATTGTCTTTGAGATAAGAATCTTCTTTAAAATGCATGTACTTCTGTAATGGTTTGTTTGACTTTGTATTTTGTTTAAAAATTGTGTTTATGTTATTGGGCGATCTAAAGTACCCAACGCTTATGTTATAATCGATGTTTGGTTGTTAAGAAAACTATAGACATAAAAATTCCTAGACTAGACAGACTTCGTTCAATTATCTATTTAAGTTTTATCACGTATTGAATGGATGCCAACACATGCTTTGTCAAATGCTTTGTTATTAGTATGTTCTACAGCAATTCTTAAACGAATGTTGGCTGCACAGAAGAGATAAAAGAGGTTAGAAAGGCCATGTGGGCGGGGCACGCGCGCCGCCTATATGATCAGACGATCATATGTCGACAAAATTTGATTTACTGACCAACAATCGCGCTCATATTGTGACAGCGAACGGAGCTCCGCGAAAAAAAAAGAATTATGCCGTTTTGCGCGATTATTACGTGTCGGAAAAGAAGCCAGGTGTGCAGTGTGGCTCGAGAAGGGATTTCTCTTCATCGGTAAGTCTAAAAACCTTAAAATACAAGTGATATTTGTAATTATTACAATAGTATTATGTAGTTCGCAGACAAAAATGATACAATCGCAAGCAGAAACGAAATTATGTACATTGCTTGCAATACGTGGGTACCATCTTGTACTACGTGGGCGATTGCGCAATGCATTTCGTTCACTGCGAACGTCGCGTGCGACGAGCCAAAGCTTAAATTCTGCCTACTCTTTGCGTTTCGATAGTGTTGTACCAAGTTGTAAATAATGTCGATATTTAGTATGTGTGAATGCATTCAAATGATTATTATGTTATGATTAAAATAACTTTTGTTTATCCCATACTATCAATACCTTATTATATTTTATTGATTGTTTTTCATCTAAAATTTGTTTTGAGGTTAGCCATTTATAAATCGAAACATACATTTTAAATTTTATTTTTAGGTTTCCAACAGATCCAGATATGTTACAGACCTGACTAAAGCTATTATAGAAAAATATTAGTGTGAGATTGCATTTTATTCTGAAAAATTCGAATTTGAAAGATAACAAGCGCATGCTATTGCTACTTAATAAATACGTTTTATTTCAAGACAATAATAAAATCTGAATTGAAATTGAATTTCAAGTACTTAATGTTCAATATTTGAAAAAAAATCTTTTATGTTTACTTTTTATCTTTAATTTTTTATGTGTGAGAGACCAATAAATATTTTTGCTTTCTTATTTTCTTTCTTTCTGCCCCGTCCCGAAATTAAAGCAAAAACTGCAAAACTTAAAGTAACAAAACTCAAGTAATTTTATCGATATACATTATCGACCTTTTGGTCACCGTAACATGTATGAGAAATATACGCAAGTGTGAGTGTACGTCAAACGCAATGTTTGCGCTAGTGTGACGACCAGTAGCAAGCTCGCGATCTAAGTGAGTGCGGTTTATTTGTGTGCATAATTCGCGTACTTATTAGCGTCTTGCATGTAGTGGATATAGAGAGTGGGAGACAAGCGGCGACACGCGTTCTAATACAAATCAGGAACTATTTCCTTTCTAACCTCTTTTATCTCTTCTGTGGTTGGCTGTAGGCACAATGATATCGAAATCTGTGGTACCTACTCTGAGCGGAGTTTGCGACAATTGCAGTTCGTTCACAAATTATTGGGAGCAAGCTTTATATCGACTCCTACAAAACCGGTTCTTTGGCAACGTTTGAAATTACTGATGGAGGTCGACTTGGATAATAAAATCATTAGTTTATTATTTCGTTACCACTGTAAAAGGGATTAATTTCAATATCCGTTATGATGGGCGTCACAGTTAAGAAATTAAGATCAAAAATTCTGAATCATAAAATTCTGTTCATTTTGCATTAGTCACATGGGACAGTCCAATTTCTTTAGAAACTTGTTTTAAAACTTGACCCAAGTTGTAAGATGAGTAGGTGGATGTCGGGCTAGTATTTATATAAGATTCTACATTAAATTCTAAAGTTCAAGACTGAATGACACAACGATATAATAACAATAATGAACAGAACAGATCGAAAGGTCACTTCGGTGTACGATTTAATTTTGACAAGCTATGAGAAAATGATGTTTGGCAATAGTGCCGCAAACGATGGGACTCGTTAAATCAGGTTCTGAACACCTTTAAACTTTTAAGAACTAGGAGTATAATTAACGGATCTATCGTAGCTAAGTTTTCACTTGAAATCATTCAGATGACCATCAACAGGTTAAGATGGTTTATCTTATTTAGGTCTAACTTAAAATAAGATATAATACAAAAACCTACCTACATTGATGTTTTCTAACGGTATCTTCAGCTCATACAATATTCTTGTGGTGATTTATATTTAGCTGGCATCTCCATAATGAAAAGGGCTATACATAGACTTCCCAATAACCTTTCACAACTATGTAGTAGAGCAAAATATGTATTCTATGCAGGAATTTATCTTAAGGTTCGTCAGCATGGTGGCATTATGTTCGCATTCCTACGAGGCGAACGACAGCAGGCCTTGCGACCACACAAGGTCATTTGTGAAGGGAGACCTGAAATAGGGTCGACGCTCCATTTAGAATTACGACTGTAGATAGATAATGTCCTAATGTTTACTACTGTTTTTTTCTAGCTCGTTAAATGTTGTTTTATTTTGGGCTAAAGGAGAAGCAACATTGCCTTTAAGGCGACATTACCTGCCCGCGACCTTGAGCGCGCGTTTAACTCATCGCCTAAACAAATAAGGTTGAAAATGGCGATGCGTTTGATTCTCGTGACTGCCAAAATGAACGATAGATTATAGATATATTATAGATTCGCAGATTTAATTTATTAAAAAAAAAAATACGCTGTAATGTTAAAATATTTTTACATATGTCTTTAGTTGGTTAAATTTCCTTTCTGATAGTAAAAAAAATATAACAGTTGTCACTCAAAATATTGAGCATTTCGAGACGAAAAAGTTTTTTCGTGTGATTTTTTTTGTGATTTTGTGTTTTTTTTTTTCGAGGTTCTTGATTACTTTTAGAAAATATTTTTGCATAAGTCTTTTACCTATACATTTGACTATACACTGTATTTTTTTTGGAATTGTAATAAGTAGCAATACGGCTAACTCTGCGACGAAAAACAGGTCGTTTTTACGGTGCCCCTTTGACTGCGCCTTAACTATCAAAAATTGGGCGTTGTTGTAGCGATTTGAGAGGTGTTACGTTTTAAAATAGTATATTATTACTTTTACAGCAGTTCAGGTCGACCTTTAGGTTAAGTCGCGCTTATGTTGGTTCGTCCGTGGATGTGTGACCAACCATTGCATTCCGAGTATTTCCGAGTTTCTTCCGTGCCTCAGATAACACGTTAAGCCGTTGGTCCCGCCTGAAATTTGTTCTCTCTTCTCTATTTCTTCTCTTCCGTTTGATCTTTTACAGTTTTTGCAGTTTTACAGCTCCTTTAGAACAGATTGGTCTTTCAAATAATTATGATACAGATATAACTAGTCAGCCAACAGACAACCCTGACTTAAGCCTACGTGTCTACAAGCGTATTCTAGAACCAATATTAACGCCTTCTCAGCTTTTTGAACCTACTTCCTTATATTTGTATGCAGCTGCCTCCAAACAAGTTTTCGACAACAAGAATACGAGATGTGCGGCTAACAAGAAATAAAAGAAGGTGAACAGAACGTAAAACCCAATTATACTTTTTGCTCGACCTGGGTATTGATCGACCCTCGAAGTTACAATGAGCCGAGGAGCCTGCTTCTGCAGTTATGAGAGTCTGGAAATAAAATAATTGAATACTGGCGTAGTGAACCAAACAAATATACGTATCATAACCGTCATGCTTTTATCTGTAAACCAGAGCCTGAGTGGTGGTCAGGTTATCATTAACCCGCCCACATGCATTAAACATAATATACCTACACATGTTTTTTTTTTGTGCCGGCACTGGTTCATTAAGCGAACCTTGTCTAGATAAATATACTATGACGTTTCATGACGTTAAGAGCATAGACGGGCTGCGTATAATATACGTATATATAACTATTGCCGTCGCGCTGCGCTCTAGCAACCGGGCGGTATCAATATGTGAGTGCGATAGAGACAACTGCAGCTCAGAACGATTTTACCTATATAAAACCTTGACCGATCGACGTTTCGTATTCTCCTCGAAACCTAAGCCAATTAAATTATATTTGGTATCAAAATTTAAAGGAAGAATAGATCTATGCCCCTATTACTTGTTTTTATTTTAAAAACTTCAATTTTCTTTGGTAGTCATCTGATTACGTAGGTAAAAACGGGGTATTTTTTTAGGTTTTTGGTAAGTCATATTTATTTTTGTAATACATTTTTTGAAAAAAAAAAAATGACAGGGGCATGCCTTCAATAGACCTGGATTTTTATAAATAAAAACGATTACTCTAGAGGCATTATCCAGGAAGAGAATAGGGGAATACATTTGTATGGAAAAATGCAGCCCGTCTATGCTCTTAAGCTTGAAATGTAAATCTCGTTATGGTCGAAGAAAAGAACCAGAGTCTTAGGACCAAAAACAATGCGACGATAAACTACTGGATAAAGACGAGTAAAACAAACAATCTAGAAAAGAAGGTCGTCTGTGTAAGTTCGTAGAAAATATTTAATAAGTCCTAATCTCTAGCGACATCCCAAGCTCACGATCGTTCTATATTTGCACCATTAGGATAAGCTTTCTTTACAAGTGTAGCTACAAATTCAATATAAATGTTAACTGCTACTAAATCAGTCTTTTGTATTGGCTATAAATATAGATAACACGAGATAGCGTAGAATGCAGAGCCATTGTACTACTTCGACGATATTTATCGGACTCAATTTGTTGTTCATGGTATGAATAAAATCAGAGAAACTTCTGATCAAGGTAACACGTAGAACCAAGTAACGTTATTGTTAAACATCGTAGTCACAAAAACTTGAGTTAAGAGGTTAAAACGCAGTTTACTTAAAATAACCAAACACAAAATTAATGTAAAAGGAATAGATAGATACATAACTTTGACGAATTAAATAATGTGAAGATTAACAAAGTTAAAACCGGTAGAATCTCAAGCAGAAGCATCGATACTGATCAAAACAGACTTTTAATCAATTAAATGGATTCAGTAGCAGTCCAAGTATCGCACGACGACACATCGCCACGACATGCGACCGGTCGGCAAACCGTTACACAGAGATTCCTCGGCGTTTCCTAAATAATGCCACTTGAATGCGAGATGGCTCGAATGCAAATTAACAAGTTTTGTATGTGGAACGGCAATCGTGAACACATCCAACTCACATCAGTAAAGCACACTAGATTTTGTGTGTCTAGGGATAAAAATACGTTGAAGAATGCTTTATCGTTTTGCTATTCTTGTTAGATTTGATTTTATATTCATGGGACTTCGCAACGATGGTATTTGCTCGAATATCGAGCACTGCGATATTCATTTGATTCGGTTATGTGACTGGATATTCTTTCCTAAAATATTTATCTGGCATGTTCTACAATCCCCGGTGGAACCAAAGACTTATAAAGAGTGTGATGTGATCGTGTCGATTGAAAAAATCGTGTATAATAAATGAATCTGCAGCTGAATTAAAGACTTTACAGTTTAAGTAAACATCTCATTAATCAGTTAACAAAATATTAATATTCACAGTTGTCTCTCGGAATGCTTTTGAGAATTAGGTTCGTTAGAGTGGCCCACTGCACTCAGCCTCTCTAGTTAATTCATTTTAGTTACAGAATTCAGAATGAAGGAAGGTGCTTTAACTGGTTTATTTTAAAAGTTAGTGTCTTTGATAAACTTAGCATATTTATTAACCTATTCATATTTGTATCGTTACCATAATTTTGTGTTCTTATCGTGAGTATTTCTGCAGTTGATTAGATTACTTTTAGCCTACATAGTGTCCCACTGCTAGGCAAAGGCTCTCATCCTGTGCGAACTCAGATATATGTATAATTTATTTTTCCTACCTGTACCTGTATTTTTCCTACCTAACCTGTAACTAACTTCAGGATCTCTTCGTTTCAAAATTGGGACTTGGAGTGTTTATTCTTATAATCTTCTTCGTCTCGAGTCGATCTTATATACTTTTAATGCTTTTGATACTGTTGAATCGCCAGTTTGACCTTATGTTGGCATTTTAGTAATGACACCAGTTTCTCGAAGGCAATTAAAAGAGTATTATCGTTTGAGTCGTTTAATACGTTGGTTGTGGTTTTCTGATCTACAATAATGTTGTCAATATGTTATTTTTGCGCTGATATTTCGTTTTTGAGTTCTTATGCATCTAGCATTACAAACATAAACATAGACCTTTTTCTACATAGATTGATGTAAAAGTTTATGTACCCGGCTATTATTGTTTGTAAAGGCTGATTTGCTACTTTTAAAACATCTAGAAATACTATTACATGGACATATTATTTACCTATTTGAATTTAGACTTATATCCTATCTAAAAATAACTTATCTATGTTTAATACTATGTCCTAGCTCAGTGAACCAATTCGCTATGTGCTTTGTGAACTCGGTGCAAAACGCCATAAGCCACAACGTCAGTTTAGTACTACTCTGCCCAAATGTGCTCTACATTATCATTCGATTCTCAGTTTTATCGCTTTGAAATTAGGTGGTTTGTCATTTGCAGTGAATCTGCACTTCCCAGCGAGATGTTACATTGAATGGTCGGAAGCGTATACCGGTATACGGTACGGAAGCGAATTCTCTTTGGATAATCGAATTCATTAACCGTCTTTGAGCTATTATAAATAGCGCGGAATGACCAATTTGTTCCCCAAATCTTAATGAATTTAAAACAATAGAACAAAGATTTAACAAAACAAAAGAATAAAACGATAAAATTAACTATAAAATGTCACAAAAAGTATAAAAGTGATAAAAAGTTGCGATCCTGCCAGGATTCGAACCTGGAATCTTCTGATCCGTAGTCAGACGCGTTATCCGTTGCGCCACAGGACCTTGTATCGTGGTGACCAAAAATGTTGATCAGATAAGATAGACCTGTTTTGACGTAGCAAAAAAAGAACTATTTGTTCTCGAGACACTAATTTCGGTTTGGAAATCAATTTCGTCAAGGTTCTTTGTGTCTTGGTCATGCATGATATTTTGAATGCTGTTTCAGTGTGTGCATGCTTTGGTTTTTCACAGTTACCAATTTTTAGGCAAAAGTTGACAAAATTGGAATATTTAGAATATTTTTACTGTTAAGTGTAATAACCTTAGTCCAATTAACTTTGGCTCGTGTCGTCCTAATTGTTCTGGTAAACTAAATTCTATACTTTCTAAGACAGAATTTTCCTTATTAACTAATAAGATATTGAAGAAAGTTTTCTTCAATTTTCTCAAATTAATAAAATGGTTAATGAAATAGTGAATAAATATTTTATTTCTTTGCCAACAACAATCTAAAGGACACGACCTTATATTGGTTTTTTCTCGTATAGCACCTATACCTAGTAGATAATTTTGATGTTTTAATAATTTATTTTCTTTGACTAGTAATGTGTAAAAGTAAGCTAAATGAAGTTGTTTGTAGATTTTCTACCTTCTTAGTTGTTGTCATCGTTGGTAAATTCAATTCTAGAAGCGACTCAATCTTATAACCCAGAATTTCAGGCAGGGAACACAATTTTCAACTTATTGCTTTTCCTCAAAGAATTCTTGCTATAGGTTTTTCGTTATTGGTAAATATCTTTTATAATCCATTTTCAACTACGTAATATTTGAATCCCTTTGAATAAATTATGTACTTCCATAATCGAGTTATGGCGGCCATCTATTCTGCATAATGCCATTTCCGACTTTCACTTATACTGAAAACTTTCCAAAAATGGGTCCCTCGAATATCATCTTACGTACTTGACGTTTTTATTACTTAATTGTCGGTAAGTTACACTATGTACTTACGCGTATATTAAAATAAGACTGATTTCTCCATGTTCTATCAAATTCATTATTACATTTACCCAAGTAAAAGTTAGTGTTGAATCGATTTCGTTACAATTGTGAATGCATATTTCCTATTATAAGAAAATATTCGCGTATTCCAGGTCGAATAGTAAGTAATGTCGGGTGTGTTGAAAGTTGCGCGGGCGCACGCGACTCGAGCGCGCATGACCCCCTTAGCACTAACGGGCTGGTAACCGTTGGCTCGCCTCACGTCTTCGGAGCCAGACGTATCGCTTTGCGGTATTAGCCGCTTCACTTATATAACTACTTATTGAGTAATTTGAGGGACCAACGTGGGAGATACGAGACCTTAGAAATTGTCGAGAGCTTAGAACCAATATTTGCTTATTAACAAGAAATAATGTGTTAAGAGGTGTGTGTGCAAAGAATCAAGTATGGAATATTGATGATGTCTTCGAGAGTAGTAAAACTACTCGTTGCTATGTCGTGTTTTACTAGAATGATAATAGTGGTCCAAACGTAGAAGAACCCATAAAAATTCTTGCTGAATATTACGATACCGATTTAGTTATTTTAGAATAACGATAATACTTAATTTGCAGTCCTGCCATATAAAGAAATGACGTCAAGAAGCAACCGGCAACCGGTTGTTTCAAATACGAGTTTAAACGAATTCCTCTAAAAAGTTCACATTCAAATCACAGAAACATTGAAAATAAATTTTGTGAAGAGTCCAAAGAACATTTCGTTTTCTTCACAAGTTTTTTGCAACAATTAGTCACAGTTTTACTTTGTGCAGTTTTTTGCAACACTAATAGTTTTGTTGTTTGGGCAAAATGCAGGTACTCTACTTTCCATGCGGGTCGATTTGAAGCGTGGATAGTGAAAATTAAAGTATCTTTGGGCGTATGTTACACTTTCTCCTTGCACACGAATCTGGTAGCGTAATTACAGGTATGGTGTTTGGTCAATTAGAGCATCATAATCGTCTATGAATCGAGTAATTGGCGCAATTTCTTCAAAGCAATGGCTTATGAACCTATCCGTGTTTGCGTCGATGGGTTTTAAGCCAGTATTTAAATATTTTCGACGAGAATTACTAGCAGATGATTTTTATAGGTGAGAGCGTTAAAAAATCGTGAGAAATGAAGTGCAGAATTCATGCACATACTTTTAAGCAATAAAACACTTTCAATCCTACGATTGAAAGTGTTTTATTGCTTAAAAGTTGCTCATTAGATCACCCAAAACATGAATAACTCTACAGTTATTCATGTTTTGGGTGATTTAATGAACTTTCTTCATTATTTTAGTAGTTCATAGAATTTTTTGATCTTCACTACAATTTGCAGTAGTGTTACGTCTCTGCAGTGCTATCATGTTTTTGAAAAAACTCTATTACATTTATCTTGCAAAAATGTGAAAAGTCAAGCCATACCTATTATGATCGTCGTTTTATATGATCTTCATTCAATTTATAAATACTGCCTATAGACACGTATGAGTCTAACCTTAACAATTGAATATCTAAAATTCAACGAATAAGATCTTAAACGTTTATTTTTGGATTCTATAAGCGATGATCAGATAAAGCTTTATTTTGCCCTCAATGACCTGTCTGCCCCTTTTTTGCCAGTATTCGTCTTATAATGCTCTCTTTGTTCATAATTATAGCACAACATAAAATATGTGTAGGTTTTTGCTAACGTGGGATTTTAGTTCATCTTGTAATGCGTTGTTATGAAGCGTTTCTGGTTTCATCCAGTTCCTGCTTATTGTCTATGTTCTCTCTGCATCTAGGAAGGTTTGACAAGTTTTTTGCTTGTTTAGATTTATTTCTGAATGGGCTTTAGTAGATTAAACACCCGCATTGTTTTGCCTTAATGTAGAATCAGCATTCCTTTGACATATTTCTACGGAACATGCAAATTGTTGTGTCATCAATAGTATTTAGGTAATTACATCATCATCAACAATATTCATTAAAATATTCGTCATTACATACTTTTCGGTATTCATCGTGAATTCTCGATTCATATCATATAGAATAACAATTTCTATGCACAAGAGGATATTTTGTGAACAACCTTCGGGTTTCAGTCATACGAATTTCTCCGAGAAAATGATTTATTCATCAGAGCGCCGCAACACCCTATCGGTACCACAAACCTAATTTAGTAGTATGATTGATATGGAATTGAATATTTTTATTATAATTAATTCCGTTTCTTTTTATAAAAAGTCTCCGAGGAATGAGAACGAGCCCCTGAGACATGGAAAGGTTACAATAATAGTGAGCATTTTCTATTTTACGGCGGAGTATAAGATAGGAGTTAATTGAGACGTAGTAATTTCAAATATGAAAAAACTACACCAGTTAATCTAGAAACCAGCAAAGCAGCAATTTTTAAAGAGATTAGAGCTGTTATTTTAAATACCTTAGAAGCGTTTATTGTTTTTCTCTTAATTCCCAAAATAGTTAAGGGTTTTGATAATGTTTTAGTTTTCTTGGAAGGTATGCTTAATAGATAAGCTTGTTTAAATAGTCAGATTATTTAATAGGGATTCATTTGAACAGGATACCATTGGGTTGTGCCAAATGTAAGCCACTTTTGGCACTGTTTGGTGCTTTGGCACTAAGTGTACGGATCATAAGCGTGGCTTATTTATTATTGTATAGCTGTCTTCTTTGATTAAGTTATTATCAGTACAAATTGAGGTTATGCCAAGTTCTTGCTTTGTTATCGGTATAGTTAATGAATTTTTGAAAATAAATTTCGACTGGCCTGTTGGTCTAGTGGTTAGTGACCCTAACTGCTATGCCGGAGGTCGTGGGTTCGATTCCCACCCAGGACAAATGTTTGTGTGATGAGCACGATCATTTGTTCTGTGTCTGGGTGTAATTTATCTATAATATGTATGTATTTAGAAATATATAAGTATGTTTATCAGTTGTCTAGTACCCATAACACAAGCTCTGCTTAGCTTGGGACTAGATGGCGTTGTGTGATAGTTGTGGAATATTATTATTATTATTATTTTGTTTTACCAAGAAGTATTTATTTTTCGCCCTAATTGTTTTATTATTGATCTTTAACGATTCAAGGCCGGATACTGGACTCTAACAAAAATGACTGTGCTGATGTATCCGTAAGTCTCTGGCGTCTTCAATCTGTCCGTTTTGTGCCTTTTGGAGTTTTGGTCCTAATCAAAAACGGAAAAGTGCTAATTTCGTTTCTTAAGTCTCGCGTCTGTGGAAAGACTTTGTTTTGGGTAATCAACACCAGAACATGTAAGAGGTTTTATAAATTATGAAAATAGAGATGCGAGGGATGCACTCAGGCGCATCGCGAGTTACCGAAGCGACGAGTGAGGAGGTGCGGAGGGAATCGCGCGGGAGGGGGGGAGAGACCGGTTCAACCTCGTCACTAGTATACTTGGCTCTGGCTGTCCCCGTTTACCTCCCCTTCATGTTTATAATGTAATAATTTTGATTTTTCATTAAATACTTTATTTGTTTTGTCTTAATTAAGTTAAGAAATCTTTGGTCATTTTGGGGCACAGAAAGGTGGTGTGTTTGCTATTTTCATTTGATTTCCGTAGACTATTTGCTTTTCATTTAATTTGAAATTCTATATTTTTGTATTTTTTTGCACTGATATTAAAATTACTAATAGCTTAGAAACAAAATTGTCGCCTATAAAACAAATATCTTTCGAGATTTTATTAATTTTGAAATAAGGTATCTGAGAATTGATAATTGACGCTATTCTAATCAACCAAGTGAATCTAAAAGTTGAACTAGCTACATTTAAAGATCAAGATAAAATCCAATCGCACAATTATCCTATTCCAGATAAAAGTCAAGATAACAATATTACGCTATAACAATGTAAAGCACTTGAGATGCAAGACACAGCGCAGCGCGTTGATGTCTTCCGTTTGATGGCATAATCCCGAGCTTTTATAATCACGAGCAATTCGGCAGTTACCTCACAGTTCTGTCAACTGCCGCATTCATTGACAACGACATAATAGCCCCATAGAACGCTAGAGTCAAAAACCTCCGTCGGAAGAAAGTTGTTCAGCCGAAAGCGGTCTCTCGAGATCGGAATTTTGGTCGGACACGTATCACTGACATACAGCCGGCGCGCCCACCTGCTAGCAACCACACCTGAACCAAAAGTGTGTCAACATCGCTGACTCCTCGAACTCGACGATCGATCGTCACAACTTTCACATTACCTTAAATTAACACTCGACTGGGCTAGCACTGATACGTCTAGATAATACAGATAAGGACGTACCTTTTTGCACGCCGCGGGGCGTTCCAACTAAAAATCCGGTTAAGCACTATCAGGGGTTGGGGTTAATGCACGGCCACTGTGCTTGTACACAATTCACAACACTTGAGTCACAAGGTTTGCCACATGTCGGCAGGCCGGTGCGGTCACGACGGCCGCCAGTTTAGTACTGAGGCTTTCTTCGAGACGACGCGCGCGCGTGCGCAGGTAAGAATGAGACTACGGTTACCTACACACCGCTACGAGGTGCTACGACAGTGTGCGTTGACTTCGCCCATCGACGTAGTTCAGGCGTAGCAGATAATGTTGATGCATGTGTATTTCTGTTTACTTTTCAGGTTAGACTCATTTAAAGTGTTGAGATTTTCATTGGAGCTAATAAGTTTGGAAACTTGTTTATAACGGTTTTGTGGAGACAATGAAGGTTATGTCCGTGACGACATATTTAGTACAGTTGTAGGTACAGCATGTTTCGTCATTTTAACTGTTTTGTTTAGCATCTTCTGCCAATCCTTTTCCAAACTATGTTGCGGTCGGCTCCTTGTCCTCTGACTACCAGTATTTTACATGGAGCGACTGCCTATCTGAACTCCACATCCCAGTTATTACTGAGTAATATAATACCGCTTAGTAAGACTGGTTGTCAGACTTTCGGGCCACTGACTGTGAAAGATCTTCAATTATTGACAGCCGGGACTAACGGCTTAACGTGCTTTCTGAGGCACAGACAAAATTCAGTACATAATGGATGAACGCATCTACGGAACAACCTAGGCAAGCGAGGCTTATCTTGAAGATCGACCATCCAGCCACGAGATCCTCTCTTAGTGTGAGGCCAGACTGCAAACGATGGCGCGGGACGGGCGCGGCGCGACGTACTCAATCAAACGTATAAACTTCATTTGAGCGTCCATATTGGGCACGCGGGCGCGGGAAGCGGGCTCTTTTCCGCGGGAAGCGCGCGGGCAACTCGTCCCATAGCTCGTTCATACAAGTGGCCGCAGTGAGTGCGCGGGTGACAAGCGACCCGTCCAAATTATATTTTGACAAACACTGGACACGACAATATTTGGAAATTGGAACGAAGCCGCCTGTGGCAGCCGCATATGCGGACATGGCACAATCGCGCGCGTCTCCGCACCCGCGCCGCTCCCCGCACCACGCTGCCAGTGTGGCTAAGCACTTACAGTTTGTTTAGCGATTGAGCATACAATAAAATCTTATTTAATTATATTTATTTCAGTTTCCCTTCTGTAATGTAATATTATTTATTCTCTATAATATATTAGTTTTCATGGGGGGGGAGGTTGGTGTAGGTCTTAGTGGGGTGTATTCTTTCAGCCAGGAAATACACTCCGACAAAATGCTAAGAATACCAGCAGCGCACGCCTCGAGAGTGCGGAGTCGAGGCTATCAGGCGCACACCGACAAGTTCTTTGTATACGTCCACGCCGTCTCTAGGCTGACGCCTCGGCCTATTGATGGGCCCACACCTACATCAGTGTGGGTCGTCCTCCCCGGGCAATGCTGTGGTCTGCAACGAGTCCCCGTACATTACCACCTACCTCGGGATCACAGCAGCAAAATACAAAGAGCGACAGGCGAACCTTTGGCGCCTTAAAACCGAACCAACTGGCTGAGCCGAACAGTGGCGGCGCATAACCACATTTCGGGCCCACCTGGCCTTGGGGCACTAAATACCCTCAGAAAGCGGTACCACACTCATCAAGGGCAGGTAAGTGTGAGTTTTGGTTTTTAATACCTATGCCCAAACCATAAGATGGAGGCACATTTTAAAAAAATATTACCCCAGGAAGGTACCGCTGCCTCAGGCAGTGGAGAATCCTTCACTGAGCCTAGCTCAGTCTGTCCCACGTATTCTGGGGGGGACAAAAATTGCTCAAGTCTTGACTTGTCGGGCCTCGCAGAGGCCATACCGCGTGACACCAACACCACGTCACAATGGTCAAATGTTGCTGCACATAAGCGACCCTCTAAAAGGAGCTCGCGTGTGCAGCAAGAAAATACCAAAGGGCAGAAGGGCCTACCTGAATGGAGTCGCCACAACCGGCGCACAGGAAGGGAAGCTCCAAAGCCCCAACCCTTACCCCACCCTAAATCCGCTCCTACTGTGACGGTGACTGCAGCCACGAAAACGCGGCGCGAGCCCGATCAGTCCGACCCGAAGGCACCGAAAACGGCACCCGAGGGAACGGAGTCCCAGAACCCACCACCACCACCACCACCGTCTGGTCAGCAGAAAATGAGGCGCAGCCGGAGGGGTCATCGCGCACGGCGGCCAGCTGCGGCGGCTCCCACTGCTCCTGAGCAGGAACAGTCTGGGGGAGGGGTAAGTCTGGACGGGCACGCTTCTTCGAAGCGTCCTCGCCTTGATGAAACCCAGACTCCTAGAGGGGATGCCAAGCGCGCGAAAACCGGAGCGAAGCGGACGGTAAGTTACGCGGATGCGACACAATCGCATCTGATGGTAGCAGTTGTTACCGTCCCACCTAGGGACCTCTCGACCAGCCAGGCCAAGCAGCTGCAGGTGGCTATTGATGCCAGTATTCTGCAAGCCGCTCTGTCTCTGCAGTCTCCGAGCATGCCGGCCCCATCTTTCCGCGGTCGCCCTTTCCTCATGGACGGGGCCCTAGCGATGTGGTGTGAGGACGCAAACGCTCTCAGCTGGCTAACAAGGTCAGTAAAAAACATTCCATCACCTATTCCTGACACCACTCTGGCTGTCATTAGCCAATCAGAGATGAAGAAGAAGATAAAGGCAGGGCTTCTCATCCACACCCGTATCACGGAGACTGCTACACTGCACAGGGTCCTTAGCGCCCAGAACCCGTGGTACAAAGTCGAGTCCTGGCAGCTGTACGGCATGACGGTGGATGACAAACCCGAAGAACCAGAAGACGGGGAGAAGGTAGTCCACCTGACCCTGGGCATCCCCGAAGACCAAAAACAGGTAATCCTCAACCGGGACCGACGTGTAGCACACATGTCGGGAAGTGGGTACATCCGCTTTTTCACACCGGACGAGGCGACTACGGCGAAAGACGAACCAGCAGCGACGAGTGGGGCAACAGCCTCGACGCCGTCCACCTCGGCTCCCCGACAGGGTACGAGCGGGGGAGACCTGAACTCTTCGTCGCAGAGCGGCGGGCACACCAGCGACGAAGATGTCCTGCTCAGCCCATAGCTCTACCCTTAACGTCATACAGACCAACCTCCAGCATAAACAAATAGCGGCGGCGACCTTACGCAGAGTGCTGGAGGCAAACAACGAGACCGTCGCCCTTATCCAGGAACCCTGGATAAGAAACAACAGAATCTGCGGTCTAAACAACATCGGTGGTAAGTTAATGCTGAACACGGTAGTTGACAAACCTAGAACCTGTATTTATATTCCCAAAACCATAGCAGCCACACTGCTTAACCAATTCTGTTCCAGAGATCTCACCGCTGTGAAACTTGTGACAGAAACACAAACCATCCTAGTCCTGGCCTCAGTGTACATGCCGAGCGACGGTGACATTCCACCAAGTGAACTCGTCGAACTGGTGCGGCACTGCGAGGCATCGAACTGGGAACTCATCATCTCGGCTGACTGCAACGCACATCATCCGCTATGGGGAAGTAAGAATGCAAACAGAAGGGGTGAGTTACTAACCGAATTTTTATTCCAAACAAACCTAAACATTATGAATAGGGGTGCGGAACCCACTTTTGTAAGCTCTAGGTACCAAACTATTATAGATATTACTCTAGCTACACACGCGGCGGCAAATCTTGTTGAGGGATGGCACGTGTCGAGCGAACCATCGTTCGCAGATCACCGCCGAGTGTGTTTCAATTTACGGCATAAGATAACAAACCCTGTTCCATATCGTAACCCCCGAAAAACAGATATAGCTAGGTATACCAATTTAACAAACGAGGCACTAAGTGATGCACGAACACCTGATGAATTACTCAGTACGAACGATATAGAACGCGGCGTACAGTTCCTAACCGACACTCTTTTGAGCGGATACGAACTGGCATGTCCAATTATAACTCCTAAAAGCCTTGACAAGAGTTCATGGTGGGGGCCAGAACTAGAGAGATTGCGCAAGGGCCTTAGGAAACTCTTCAACCAAGCGAAAAATTCCAGGACCACCGAGGACTGGGACAAGTATAAAACAGCGCAGAAACACTACAAAAAACGGATCAGGTATCGAAGGACAGAGACCTGGCGTAATTTCTGTAGTAGTATAAACTCAACAAACCAAGCCGGAAGAATTAAGAAAGTTCTTGCTAAGGGTGATCTCAACCTTTTGGGCTCCCTTAAAAAAGACGACGGCACCTATACAACCTCGGACGAGGAAACCAGCGCAGTACTGCTGGAGACCCATTTTCCCGGATGCCAAATCACATCCGACTCAGAGTGGCCTACTGACCACCACAGCGCACCAACAACCAGCGAATGGGATGTGGCCAAAAAGCTCGTAACCGCGGATAGAATAGAATGGGCTCTAAGGAGTTTCAAGCCTTTCAAATCCGCAGGGCTGGACGGAATATTCCCGGCCCTACTACAATGGCAACTAAAACAGGTAACCAAGCACCTAATACCAATCTACCGGGCCTGTATAGCTTTCAAATATATCCCCACACTTTGGAGAGAGGCAAAAGTAGTCTTCCTACCTAAACCAGGAAAAGAGGACTACACACAAGCCAAATCTTTCAGGCCCATCAGTCTAACATCTTTTCTTCTGAAAACACTGGAAAGACTGGTAGATCGACACTTACGGGATGGAGCTTTAAAAAGCAAACCACTGCATCCCCAACAACATGCGTACAGGAAAGGCAGATCAACAGAGTCGGCATTACACATGGTAGTGCACAAAATAGAAACGGCTATAACCAATAAAAACTCAACACTTGCTGCCTTCATAGACATCGAAGGAGCTTTTGATAAAACAATACACAACAGCATTAACCACGCCCTGCAGAAATTTAGTGTAAAACCAGTAATAAGAAACTGGATCACTGAACTGGTCAGCAAAAGGGCGGTTCAGATAGTGGGAAATACTACCACAAGAGCCAAGGTAGTAAGAGGATGCCCCCAAGGAGGCGTTCTATCTCCACTTCTCTGGAACATAGTAGTGGACAGCCTCATAAAGAAACTGAATGACAGAGGATACACTACTATTGGTTATGCAGACGACCTGGCTATAATGATAAACGGGAATGCTGAAGATATGCTATGCAAAGTGATGCGCTCTGCTCTGCAGATAGTAGAGGAATGGTGTGAAGAACACGAACTTTCAGTAAACCCCAAGAAAACAGAACTTATCCTTTTTACCAACAAAAGGAAGTTACCAGAATTACAACTACCAAAGCTTTTCAACACAAGACTCTCCCTATCAACGCAAGTGAAATATCTGGGCATAATTCTTGATAACAAATTGAACTGGGCGAGTCACCTAGAGGCTAAAACAAAGAAGGCCTGTATAGCTTTTAATCAGTGTAGAAGACTAGTTGGTAAGAGATGGGGTCTTAACCCAAAGATCACACTCTGGCTATACACATCAGTTATCAGACCTTCTATTACCTACGGATCAGTTGTATGGTGGCCCAGAACTCAGCTGACCACGGTGAAAACGAAACTCCAGAGTCTGCAACGCTTAGCTAGTGTAGCAGCTACTGGATGCATGAGAACAACTCCATCAGCAGCGTTAGAGTATCTTTTAAATTTAAGACCTCTGGATCTGGTCATACAGGAGGAAGCTCAGGCAACCGCTTTAAGACTAAGATCAAACGGACTGTGGAAAGTAAATACAGAAACAACACACTCAAAAGTTTTGCATGGGATTCTGAAGGAAATACCACTCCTTGAGGCGCCCATGGATAAAGCTTCATGCCACCATGTGTTCGATAGAAGTTACGACATCCAACTCACTGCAGAAGCAGTAGATAGCTCTGGCATCAATGAAGTTAGGATATATACGGACGGCTCCAAGACCTCACACGGTACTGGAGCTGGCGTCTTCTCGAATGATCTAAACATTTCAATATCAAATACCCTAGATAAATTAAACACAATCTTCCAAGCCGAATGTATCGGTATCACCAGAGCGGCACAAGCAGTTGCAGCCAGAGACGTCAGTGATCTTAAAATAAAGATCATCTCAGACAGTGCATCGGTGCTTCAAGCCCTAAAAAACAACACAATTACCTCTGTCCTAATACTGGAATGCCACAATGCACTCCAATCCATTGCAACCACAAATAGTGTAACCCTGCAATGGATAAAAGGACATAGCAACTCGCTGGGTAATGACGCAGCAGATGAGCTGGCCAAGAGAGGCTCAAGCAATATAGTATTTGGACCGGAACCACTACTGCCCATACCTCAGGCCCAAATAAAAACATGGCTGCGTTCAAGAACCACAGAAAAGCACCTCACCGAATGGAGAAACAGTGAAGGATGCAGGCAAACAAAAGATGCAGTTCCGGAGGCATCAATGAAGTTTAGTCGCAATCTCATCAAACTTAAAAGGGACAAACTCCGTAAAATCATAGGAATTTTAACGGGTCACTGTTCCCTAAACAAACATCTACATAACATAGGTGTAACAGACAGCCCACTGTGCAGAGGATGCATGGAAGCGGAAGAAACGCCACGGCACGTACTCCTAGAGTGCAGGAGCGTAGCAGATCACCGGGCACAAACTCTACGATCCCCATTAACTCTCCCGGAAGCCTGCAGCAGTCTGGCAAGGCTGCTGAAATTCTGGGACGACCTATGTTGGTTGGAGTAGGTATTCTTAAAACATCACGCACAATGGCCCAATCAAGAGGCTAAGTGCGGATAAAAGCCCCGTTAAACTAAACTAAACTAAACTAATATTAGTTTTCATGCTCAACTCACTCAGAACTTTTCTTAATCAGCACTATTTAACATTTTACCGGTAACCTGAACAGCAACGCTTTCCCGTTCCACTATCACACTCTTGCGCTTCTACTATCCGTACGCACTAACACAAACTAAGCAGTTGTGGGTTACATATTTAATATTCAAGTTAACGCGAAAGACAACGGCATACTCACACAACTTACTAACACTAGATTTTTTTAAATACCAAATAACAGAATATTTTGGAGTCTAATATCTACTTGAAGTCGATGACTTTATAATTTTACGAATCTTTTTGAAACAGCACAAATCTAATAAATAAAGAGAGAAGTCCTGACTGACTGACTGACTGACTCATCAACGCCCAGCCCAAACCCGTGGACCTAGAAAGCTGAAATTTTGCACAGAGGTTCCCTTTATAATGTAGACAAGGAATAAGGAAGGATTTTTCGAAATTCAACCCCTAAGGGAGTTAAATAGGGGATGAAAGTTTGTATGGAAAATCGTCATTTTCACGCGGGCGAAGCCGCTGGCAAAAGCTAGTAATAAATATTATTATTCTGCCGTCGAAAGCTGTAATCACATAAGTGACCCAGACTTGAACTTCAATTAATGCTAAGATACTTAGTTACGCGTAATAATATGACATGAATCATGAATTTTATATAACAAAATCGTTTCATAAATATTCTATGAAGTTTTTTTCATCCCACGTTAAGTTAAAAGGTCAATGCCACAATGTACGAAAAATATCCTAATATAAACAAAGCCTCTGAATACAACTTTGTTTCTATAAATGTTACTCCATTGTATGTTGACTTGGAACAAATATGTTCAAGCATGTGATTGTATTTACAAAAGCGGGGTTGTTGATACCAACAACCCCGCTTTTGTATACAGTTACTACGTATTATTACTATGCTTTACATGTAGTTATATAATTTTCAACCCTTTTTATTCCTTCAAAATTGATGACCAAAATCATCATCATCTGCCTATTTTTTACCAAGTAGTTAGTGTCAGCACCCTGACTAACGGGATCCAGCTAAGAACCAGCATCTTTCATGAAGCCTCTGCTTCAACAAACAAGCCATTAACATTAAAAAAAGTAAGTTAATCGAAGTTTACATGAATGAGCGTTTACTCAAGCCATCCTAAGTGGTACATATGTGACAATAGGTTAAGAATGTGGTACTTTCCCCAGGCGTGACGTCACTATTCAGGCCGGCGCGGCGACTCATGCTACAACAAGGATACCATAAACAAGATACCGTTAAGTGTATAGGATGTACATGACAGCTAAGGCAAGTAAGTGCTTATGACAAGGTGACCAATACGGTAGGCGTAGTGATTATAGGTCAAAGAAAGCATGAAAATCAAACACAATTATTATCTACCTAGCCTTTTCCTAACTATGTTGGGGTCGAAATCCAGTCTAACCGGATGGAGCTGAGTACCATCAGTACCTACAGTGTAAACTATTTATAACCCGGTTCATTAAAGAAAGGAATCTAAAATGGCGGTTTTTATCATGTCCTCTCGCTCGCACACTATAGTGAGCGAGCGAGAGGACATGCCATGTGTTGCCATTTTAGATTCCTTTCTTTAATGAACCGGGTTATATTACTTCACTCGATTAAACGATAAACTCCTTACAACGTCGAAATGACTTGACTTTGGTCGGTTTACCTTGTTGTCTATAATTATAGCCCGGTCAATTTAGACATCCGAGGTTACATTAATTCCCACCAGGCTGAAAATTAGTAGGATTGCTCAAAACACCATTATATGTGAAAAGTCAAATGTGAAAAGTCCTCATCGATCCGAACGCCTGGAAAATAAATTACTTGGGGTCAAAGGACAAAAAACGATTTTCAGCAAAACGGTAAGTTTTATTATAAAATTACCCGACACAAAATTGTAGATCAGATCATCATCATTCTCCTGCCCTTATCCCAATTTATTTGGGGTCGGCGCAACATGTCTTCTTCTTCCATACTTCCCTATTTCTCGTCATCTCAGCAGTCACCTCCTTTCTAGCCATATCATCCTTCACACAGTCCTAGTTCATCCATCGTTTCTTTGGCCTTCCTCTCCTTTTATAGCCATCTACATTCATACTCAACATTTACCTCACAACATTTCCTTCATTCCTTCGCATCACATGTCCATACCACGACAATCGATTACCAATCAACTTTTCATTCACTGGCGCCACTTTCAGACTTCCTCTTATTGTAGATCAGATATTAGTCTATAAAAATGTCAAACACTTTTATTTCTAAGATCCACCGTTTATTTTTAAATCAAACAAAACTTGGAAGCAGACGGGGTCCAATTAAATCTAAAATTACGCGAATAGAATAGACCCCGCCTGCTTCCAAGTTTTGTTTAATTTAAAATGTGCTTGTTTTTTGCTTTTCATTTTTTTAGTTTTTTAACTACTTTTATTTCCATCTTTTTTGTTTGGAATAAGAATCAGCATTGCCATCTGACGTGGTAATGCAGTCAGCCTTCTGGGCACTTTTCTTATTGACAGAGATTTCATTCTTTTCCCAATTTGATACTTGTACATATTTATCTAAGTAGTTTAGGCAAGGGTTAAATGTCAATATCCTAAATTATTTTGACTTTCGCAACTCCTATTATTAGCAACAGATTAGCCGTCAACGAAAGTTAAAACAATTAGTCTGATAATATCACAATACAGGTCTTAATTTAATTGTACAGGACAGGCATTATTAACAAAAGCTAAGAAGTGGGAGTTCATTAGTTTCAATCAAAATTTAATTCCTTAAAAAGGACACAAATTCTACACTAACTAAATTAGTAACATAATATAAGGTACTCTCACTCTAATATCTAATTTTATTAGTAAGTTAATTAACTTGTATTATGTGGCAGTACAGCACTATTCCGAATTTATTTTATAGGAGACTGTCGTATAGCGGTAGCTTCTAATACTTTTGTAAACATGAACACAATAATATGCTTTCAGGGCATAAAAATTAACCTTCTTTACACTCACCTAGCGGCCACGCCTCGTTTACTAAAAAATATATCTTGAAACACAAACCCAACAGACGACAACGCAAGGGCGTTTTGCAGCAAATCTCTGGGTTGTAATCATGAATCAAAGGGGAAACTTTATATCTTCATAATATGTGATGTGTGACGACAGAATTTTTTCAACCCACTCATTTCCTTGGATAAAGGGATGCGAAAGTACGATGACCTACATTCTGGACCCTGCTCCCGATTAGGGGTCCGGATGGGTCCAAGTAACGAACCAAACGTACTTCGATGCTTTTTTTATGGTGCAACCATGAATGTTGATCCAACTTTTGTGGACCCGATACTGATCTTACACGGGAGAATGGGAAGACTTTAAAAGGTGACGTCATTTGTACGAACTAGCGGAGAAAGGGAAAAATTGCAATATAAAGATAAAGATTTTGTGGGGGTTCGTAAAGTATATATTTAATGCGGTGATGGTGGCAGGGAAATATAAAATGTGTAAGTTAAGGGCTGCAATTCGATGTGTTTGCTTCGTTACGAGTAGAACTAGTCAGTGTTACCGAAATAAGTAGAAATATTTTTACCCGAAGAACTAATAGAAAAATAGAAAATACTAAATTTCCCACCAACAGCGCAATTCCAGCGCAAAGTATTTTCCAAACCGTTTTTATTGCCGCCATATTGCAGCCGTAAGTCAATTCGTAATCCAGACAAAAACATTTTGCACGCAAACCTGCAAGCGGTCGATAGTGAGTAAAAAAGCCTATAGAATCCCGGGTTACCGGGATCACGTCAACCGGTAACCGATCACCATAATTCACGGGACTGTCACATCCTTATATAAATTGGACCCGTCCACTTAGTCGGGATAATACTGGAGAAGGAAAAATGTCCCATGCGGGTTTGCTTACGACTTTAGCTTTGTGTTTTGTTCATTACTCCCTTAAGTGTAGGGTAGATATTTATTTGGAGTTTCACCTTGTTTGTGATAGGTTGAAAATGTTATTCTGGTTGTTGATTTTATTCGTTCATTAATAAAGGATGTAAAAATATCCTTGACGAAGCCGAGATGCACTTCCTGACATAGTGTTTCTTTTTCTTGACCATGTTTTGGTACCTTCTACTTAAAGAAATAGGAAGTCAACTTTAAAAAACACAAGTTTTTTTTTAAATACTAGTTTTTAAGTTTATACTGTTACTTTAATTACCTCCATGACCCGTTTACTATTCAAAACAGCACAATGTTTTGAGAATGTTAACACGTAAGCTATCACTCCAAAAAAAGCCGTTTTCCAGGATTTATTTTTGCGTAGGGTTACTTAGTTTGATTCACATAATGCTGAAAGCTTCCTAAAGGGTCCGATTCCACCCTGTATTTTACTGGGTTACTATCATACTGGCTCAAAATTTCTTCAAAAAATGTAAGAGAATTGACTACCTACGTAAAGAACTCAAATGAAATTTATGTAATTCCAAAGAGACTTTACATGGGACATGGGGGAACCCTTGCGTCTAAATATCCAGAAGTCCTTATTAAAAGGAGTACGTCCTACAACATATAATACAGAAAACAATGTACTCGTACGATGTAGACACTACAGACAGTCAACTAACTGAAGATTTAATGAAACAAACCGGCAGTCCTTCGCACAGTTTCTAACATTAAAGGCCAGTGTACAATATTAGATCTTATGCCTTCAGGGATTTCCTGCACTCAAACGTCGAGGCCGACCCAACATAAGGATACAAATTTTAATGTCTGTTACGCAAGTGTGAAAGGGAAGTTTGCTAACCCAGCAATTTGTTAATTACCAAGTTTGGTTACATTGTCCAAAATGTCCAAAAACTGCTTTTACCTTCTGATTAGCTAGCTAATTATGTCACGGTAGTAACGTAGTTTAGTTTTGTTTTGGAACTATGAAATGAGTTCATTTTGTATCGCGATTACGCAAGGTTCATGCACTAACTTTTGTTAACTAATTACGGGTCTCCGGTGTATTTTCTGGTAAATTAACGCTGTATTTGTTGTGTAATAATCGGTTCATTAATCACTTGAAGTGTTGTTCGAGTTTTTGTAAGTTCGCAACCTTTTATTAAGTACTTTGTAACTTTTGTGCCTTTGTTAATATTACCAGTCTTCTGTCATTGTTTCAGTAAATCAGTACAACAATCATCTTTATAGGTATTATTTTCATGTCTGGCTTGACAGCCAAGTACAAAGATTTCCGTTCTATTACGCAGCTTGAGATGTTTACAAATTTAGGTCCGGCCTAGGGTAGACTTCACAAACAAGATTCCAAGAAGTTCTCAAAGGTCTCGTAATTGGTAAACTTCTTGGAACTCCAGCACATTGGCCTTTTAAATAAAGGGTTTGAATAGTTTGATGAATCAGGTTTCCATCCAGAAATAGTTAAGTATTCATAGAGATGCAAAGCTATGAAAATATTGCATTATTTATTTGTAGTTTAACAGTCTTTAGAAACATTTGGTACGTAGCGTCGCAAATCATGAATATGTAAACAGTTGGCCATTCTGATATTCGCAAGTTCATCCAACTTGCGGTAGTTTGGCACCCATCGCTAGTAAGTTGTGCTATAGTCCTGTGAAAACTTTAGTTATTCTGCACCTTCAGTTACTCCACAGGGACATATGAACCTATATTTCAGGCTCTATGTGTCTTCAACAATACATTTGCCACCTACGGCTTCACCTTTCGTACAGACTCCAATGAAGTAATTTCCACGTCTGAACCATTTTCACAGAAATTCATTCTATTACAATTTTCACCTATGTCAGCACCATCTCTCATACTTTAGTAAACAAATTCAGGTTCCATTTTTTGTGTCAGAACTTCTTTCTCATCTTCTTTTAATGATATTAGTTACTACATATGATTTATGTCTAGTGCTGTACCAAAAAAAAAAAACGGATAAAATAATTGTGTTAAAAGACCGGCAAGAATTTATTACAGTTCTTTATCCTTACAAATCCGAGACATTGTTCAAGGTCTTTCGTAAGCCTCTCTTTATTTAGTCCAATTTGTCTTCTAAGAATGGCAATCCACTAGCTTACATAAATACTTCTATGTGAACCATAATAAAGTTCATTTCAGCTCTTAATTCCGAGTTAAACTTCCGTAACATGTCAATATAAATTTTCATCACTCTCGTTAGAACATCTGCATACCAATTAATCTTTACTTTCATCTGATTAAGTGTCAATAAAGTTCACTAATCTTTTTATTATGCGAATTAACTTTGATATATAACTATAGATTCTTCAAATGGTATGTTAAAATCTTGAATCATGACAGTTGTATGCGAGGGGATTTTAGAAAGTGTATAATTTAAACTTAATTTTAAGTTACGATGTTGTATTATTACGACGTGTGCGTGTAATTCCGTATTTTTTAAAGTTATTATAGCTGGTGGCACTTGCAAAACCCATAACAATTGTCTGTTAATTTCGTGGGAGAGTGCGAACGGGTGCTTTAATGTATGGCGCGAATACTAGCGACGAGCTTACGTCTTACGAGCGTTCATTGGGACTAATTCAGCGTGTAGATAAAGTAGATAGAGAGAGAGAGAAACAGAGAGAGATCGTAGATTATAGTGATGGATTAGGCTAGGTGTGAAAACCTACTTTCAATCAACACACAATTGGTTATGAGAAGAATGAAGTTATGAGAAAAATTAGGATGGCAGGACGTCCACTACTGACTTAGCCTTCAATGGACAGTCATGAGAAGATTATGTAGTGAGTGAAAACAATTTTAGCTATTGTTATATTTTGTTTTGGACTTTTCTGTGATAATACTAATACAATGAAGATTCCCATGTCTTGTATTGATGAACGTTGTAGCCAAAGTGATCGCTCCGCTGCTACCAGCGATGTAGTGGAAATGTTAGAGTATTGGGCAAATAAAATTGAAGAGTATTCTAACACTGAAAGAGAACCTTGTCAGTAGACTAATATACTATCTAACAAAGCAGAACATGTATCCTACCGTCAAAACGAAACAGAAGAAGGTTGCACAGCGGTCTTTGCTGAAGTTCATATTATGTGGCATGCGATTTGAGGGGCCTATAGGATCTAGTAGTGATAATGATGACACGTACAGAAATGAACTATTCATTATAGATAGGTAATACGCCTGCTGTCACTAGGACCCCATACTCCACTAGTAGGAAACGTTACGTGGACGGGTCCCCATTGTTTCACCACGTTTTATGTTTCCTCGTTCGTGCTTTTATCACACATTTTTGTGAACTACCATATTGTATGATCGACCTAGTTATTTTGAATGATGCGAATTTTGGCACCAGTAGTTTTGGAAAAATGTCTACGGATTTATAGATACTGTTTTTTGAAGTGAAAACTTCTTTAGCGGTGTTGAGCACTTTGGGAAATTGTTCTGTGATGGGTATAAAATCTTAAACTCGCGTCAGGACACGTGACCACGTGACCCTGATCGAAAAAGCGTAAGACGGATGGAGAGTAGACAGCTATCCCCTCTCTACGGCGCGGCGAAAATGTATGCCTGGGCCTACTGTTTCGTTTAGGCAGCGCAGGGCGCTTAATAATAATAATAATTATTATTAATAATAATATAATTAATAATAATAATAAAATTATTAATAATAATAATATAATTAATAATAATAATAATAATTAATAATAATTAATAATAATAATAATTAATAATAATAATAATAAGGTACCGTACTACAGGTATGTGCCCGACCTAGTTCTCGAAAACGACCATGTCACGTTGTACTGGGATCAGTCTATCATCACTGACAGGACTATTGTTGCCAATAAACCTGACATAGTGGTGATGGACCGATCAGCGCGCCGCGTAATGATAATCGATGTTACCATCCCACATGACGAGAACCTCGTGAAAGCTGAGAAAGAGAAGCAAATAAAATATCTGGACTTAGCACACGAGGTTGTCGATATGTGGCATGTGAACTCGGCTATCATTGTGCCGATAGTCGTCACGGCCAATGGCCTGATAGCAAAAAGCATGGACGACCACCTGTCAAAACTTTCGCTTGGCGGTTGGATCAAGGGCCTGATTCAGAAGGCAGTACTTCTTGAAACGGCCCGTATTGTGAGGAGGTTCCTGTCTCTGGAACCCTAACCACCGGTGGCTTGGACCCTGCTCCCGACACCGGTGGACTACTACTTTTTATATTTTTAAATGTTTTTTGATATCTTTTTTAACAAATATTTAAAAATGTAAATTAGTATGTAAGAAAAATAAATAAAGAGAATAATAATAATAATAATGATGACAGCTGTCAAAATTGAAACAGCTATATCTCGGAAACTATCGACCTTAGACTAGTTGTGTGTAGGGACAATTGATAGATCTCAATGAGATCTACATTTCGGATGACAGCTGTCAAAATTGAAACGGCTATATCTCGGAAACTATCGACCTTAGACTAGTTGTGTGTAGGGACAAGTGATAGGTCTCAATGAGATCTACATTTCAGATGACAGCTGTCAAAATTGAAACGGCTATATCTCGGAAACTATCGACCTTAGACTAGTTGTGTGTAGGGACAAGTGATAGGTCTCAATGAGATCTACATTTCGGATGACAGCTGTCAAAATTGAAACAGCTATATCTCGGAAACTATCGACCTTAGACTAGTTGTGTGTAGGGACAAGTGATAGGTCTCAATGAGATCTACATTTCGGATGACAGCTGTCAAAATTGAAACGGCTATATCTCGGAAACTATCGACCTAAGACTAGTTGTGTGTAGGGACAAGTGATAGGTCTCAATGAGATCTACATTTCGGATGACAGCTGTCAAAATTGAAACGGCTATATCTCGGAAACTATCGACCTTAGACTAGTTGTGTGTAGGGACAAGTGATAGGTCTCAATGAGATCTACATTTCAGATGACAGCTGTCAAAATTGAAACGGCTATATCTCGGAAACTATCGACCTTAGACTAGTTGTGTGTAGGGACAAGTGATAGGTCTCAATGAGATCTACATTTCGGATGACAGCTGTCAAAATTGAAACAGCTATATCTCGGAAACTATCGACCTTAGACTAGTTGTGTGTAGGGACAAGTGATAGATCTCAATGAGATCTACATTTCGGATGACAGCTGTCAAAATTGAAACGGCTATATCTCGGAAACTATCGATCTTAGACTAGTCGTGTGGGAGTTGGACATTTTGACCCTGAACGTTAACGATGTCGACTGTACAGTCAATAAAATACAAAAATAATTTATTTTGAACTAGACTGTACAATGTTTTTATGATGCTTAATCGGAGGCATGGGAAAAAATATTCCCGCTCCTCCTACCAATCGGAGTTCCGATCGGAGGACAGGGAAAGACAAAATAAATGGGTTAGCATAGTTATGGCGGAATAATTGAATTTTTAAATAATGAATTTGGTTTAACTATGTCGAATGATCGCAATCTTAGCACAACGAAATACAAAACTACTATTGATGCGGTCTTTATTAGACATTTAAATAGGTTCGAATCAAAACTGTTCGTTTCTTACTTCAGCTACCATAAACCTATCGTATCAGTTTTAGAGATTGGCGATGATAGTTCTGGTAATGATGATGGTGAAAAAGTCGTTGAAATTATGGATGAAAGTTGATTTTTCGGAGAGATAAACTTTTTAATGTAAAATAATTGTAATAGTTTTAAAGTGTTAAATTTTTAATGTAATATAAATTGTCATGTTTGTGTACGATAGCGCAATAAATCAATATTGTATTCTACCACATAAATGATAGTACTTTTATACTGTTAAAGCAATTGGTGCAAAATTATTCCCTAACCATTCCAAAATATCAAACATGCTCAACGTTAATAATCAAGTTTTCACTTCTGCCGGCACTCCCGGAGTGCAACCCGTCTTTTTTTTTATGATAAGGAGTCTTATTGTTTTACGGTGAAAGACGAAATGTATGATATTTTATTTTGTGTCCAGTATAGATGCAAATTGTGTCAAAATAAAGATTACAGGGATTTTGTAGAAATCATGACAGAAAAATTTAATTTAAAAGGATTATGTCCCAACATAAAATGAAATAAAAATACATTACAAAAAAACTGGCCAAGTGCAAGTCGGACTCGCACATGAAGGGTTCCGTATCTAAACGGTATGCTATAATTTATACAATTTCTTCTACGGGCCAATGAAACTTGACCTCTGGATTGTATAGGCGCTCATACGATTCAGGGACCAAATTATATTGGTTATCTGCTGTTTCCATCTGTTGTTTCCATCCAAGTTCAAAATAATTTTCCTAGAAAGTCCTTATAAAGTTCTACTTTACAGATTTTTTCCATATTTTCTAAACTTATGGTTCAAAAGTTAGAGGGGGGGGGCACGCATTGTTTTTTACTTTTGGAGCGATTATTTCCGAAATTATTGACATTATCAAAAAATGATTTTAGTAAACCCCTATTCATTTTTAAATACCTTTTCAACAATATATCACACGTTAGGGTTGAAATTAAAAAAAAAATCACGTCCCACTTTACATATAGGGGGGCTACCCTAATAAAACATTTTTTTCGAATTTTTATTTCACCACTTTGTTGGCGTGATTGATACACATATTGGTACCAAATTTCAGCTTTCTAGTGCTAACGGTCACAGAGATTAAGCGAGGACGGACAGACGGACAGACGGACAGACAGACATGGCGAAACTATAAGGGTTCCTAGTTGACTACGGAACCCTAAAAATCGTGTAAATCCGTATTATGTTTTTGAAAACGAATAGGATTTTGCAGATGTTGTTTAGTATGGTTTGGGTTTATTTTGTAACGTTCGTATTTTACAACAAACATATAAATTTGATATCTTCCAGATATCATATTGTAAATCCCAAAACACGAAACGCGCGTTATTAATATCATTTTATTCATGAAGGCCCAGTTTGGACTCTCGGGAGAGATCTTAATTACTTTGTTTTTAGGGTCACAGGGCAAACGAGTCAGTAGATTAGAGTTTTTCCCTTTAGACCAATGTATTACACATGTTGTTCTACATAGAAACCGAATTAATTAAAGTTTCCAGACTTGGAGAGTTCTCAAGAATGGAAATAGTTTTGAAGAAGACTTGGTGGTTTGCGAGAACTGGTTCATTCAGTTGCAAATCGTGGCTGCCAAGTGTGCTGGACTGGATTGTGTAGTCCACCAGTGTAATTGGAACCCGCTTCAGTTAAATCTTTGGTTGCAGCATACAGTTGCGAAGATGAAGCGTGACTATTTCACTGAGTTAAGCTCATTGTTTACCTAAATAATCCTAACTAATATTATAAATGCGAAAGTAACTCTGTCTGTCTGTATTTCTGTCTGTCTTTGCTTCACACCTAAACTACTGAACCGATTTGTGTGAAATTTGGTACAGACATAATTTGGAACTTGAGAAAAAAAAAAAAACTATCCTATGTCCTAGGATAGTTTTTTTTTTTTCGCGAGATAAACCAAAAATCTGCCGGAAGTCACTATTCCACGCGAACGAAGTCGCGGGCAAAAGCTAGTATGTAATAAATAGAATATTTAATTTTATATCTGATGTAGTAACTACCTCGTTGGTGTAGAGTTCGCAAGCGTGATTGCTGAGCATGAGTTACTGGGTTCGATTCCCAGGTCGAGTAAAGTCATAAAGTGTTATTGAATTTGTCCATCAGGAATTTCTCAGTAGCAGCCACGGAGTCTGGATTTGTGCCCGGTTGATGGTAATACGCTCGGTCCCTATTACATGGGACTTAAACATTACTGGCGAATTGTGAATTTACTATTAGGTACACCTTTTCCACCAGCTTTTTGGGGATTACAGGCGTTTGTTTCTGAAGTGGTTTGAAGTTAGTACAGCAAAAACCACACACAACGTCAAAATGTGCCTCTTACTTGCCGTGTAGGTATGTCTAGAAATAAACGTACGAATTAGATGTTTGTAACGTGGATTATATTAAACAAAGTTTTTGTAGATGTTCTAAGACAGTGAATGAAACAACTTTATGGCTGCTATATATACACTTTTAAGGAGTAGCACATGGTATTTTGTGAAGAACAAAGGAAACTCGGAGCAATCACCACTCGTAACCTTTAACCATCTTTTACCTTTATTTGGCCTTTCATTCATCTCGTACTGATCGGCAATCTCCGTTCGGCACCAACTCTCGCTGAATAATGTTCGGTTCGACCGTAGAAGAACTCTGTCTTAAACCTACACATATTTATATAACCAGCTGCTGTCCGTGTGAAATGATTATAAAAACATTACTATTTCATGAGTTTTTTTTTTGCATGGAACCATAATTTATTTTCTGTTTAGTCCTTATAACATCAGCTATCTGCCAGTAAAAGTCCCGCTAAAATCAGTGTAGCCTATTCGAAGATCAGCCAAAATGAACAGAATACATTGCATTTAGTAAAAACTATTCTATTGAAATTACAACCAGACACTTCAATTGTATCTAATGGTATCTAGATTACATTAGATTTTGCCAACCGGCTCTACTGAATCATGCCGACCCGAACACTAGAGCAGCACCCCTTTCTTCTTTCTTTTTCGAGGATGGTATATCATCGAATGACTACTCCCGCTCTGAGGCAAAGCGGTAGGGGGGAGTGTCAGACTTCTACTGACTAAAAATTACTCATGTTTCTTCTTAGCTCTTTGTGTCGAGGCCGCGGTATCTCTTTCGAACAACCCGTAGCCCCGCGACGGGAGAGCAGGTGCTGCTCTCCCGTCTCCCTAACAAATAATGTCTAAAAACAAAAACGTGACATGTATCAAAGAATCGACATCTCTCATAACTTTTATACCAAACATTCCCGTATATTTATTCTGTTTAACATCTGGTTCAGAATTACAACAAGGATATGATAGTCCGTTGACTTTTCCGTCTGACGTGAGGTTTATGTTGGAGGCCGACCCGGCTGAACGTGAACTTACTTCTAATGGCTGAGGAGCTACTGACGACAGTTTACGATGGTTTGTGTGAAAGTGTGTGTTGCTTGAAATAATTTGTGAATATTTGTCGGTGTTAATGTATTTGTGATGTCTATGAGTTAGTTTTAAATCTTTGTTTGGAGTTGCAAATTTTCTGTAGTTTGGGAAAGATAGCACACGTGTCGAACGGAATAACTCGAACTGACTTGAGCCGGTCAGAAATAGCTTCCATAAATAAAAGCGAAAGAGATGTAATTTACCTCGTACCTGTTCGAATGAAGATTCTTAAAACTGCGCAAACGAAATGGAACAAATGTGGAGATGAATGCAAACGCTGTGGGTTGGAATCATCTTTCTATATCTCTTCGCCATTGTTCTTTTCAATAAAGAGTCAACTGGAAACAAACAATCAATCAGTTGAGGTTATCATTCCTCAACCGAAATATTTCCAAAACCGTGCAATAAAATTTTGTGCTCAAGTTTTACCGCCAGCAAAATTGAAAAAGTTTTTCTCTTATTTTTTTCCAAATTCCAATATGTGCGCAAACCTATGGCATAAAACCATGGCCTTACATACAGGCGTTATCCGGATTAAAAAGTTTTACGCTTCTGCGACTGATACAGACCTCTATTGCTTTTACATTCGGTTCGAGGTAAATACCTTTTAGTAATACTATTTGAATGGACTTTATTACTTGTTTTAATCCAGCAACATTGTAACTTGTAAGTGGTGTGTTGGAGTGTGTGTATTTTTGTGTTGGATTTTCTGGCCGTGTCTGGTTTTTCGGAGTTGTTTTTTTCGATTGAAAGGGAAGACTGTCTTGTCATGTGAGGAGAAGGGACAAATCGATTATGATGACTGATGAGTATAAATAATAATAGATGGAGAGGGAGAACAAGATCAAGGGAACGTTTGTGTAAGAAATGACGTGAAAGAAGAAGGTGTAAATGATAGCATCAATGTTGAGACAGAGAAAATGGAAGAGACAAACGTGTTTAAGGGCAAGGGCAGGGAGACGGTGTCTGTTTTTTCGGTGTCGACATGGGTCTCATGTCCCAGCGTAGACTTAAGTAGATAATGCAGTGGTGAAATGGGTAAGGCAAAAAGGATACCTAGTAAGGTCGGAGCAATGTGTGATTTATTTGAAAAAGTGTAGGTAAACACAAGTTCAATGAAACTCATTTTCATAATGTACTAAAATCGGTATTTCAAGACAAAACAGAGTCCACCCATCATCATCATCATTTTTGGGAACTTCAATGAGACAGTTAAAATTTTTATTTCTCTGTCTGTTACAGTGCTTGCGAGTGGTACAGCTAAGCACGATCTCCTGGCTTCGATTCCTGTTATGCTAACTGTTGTAACTGTTTCCATCTGTAATTTCTTTGTAACAACCCGGAATCTGGATGTGTGCCTTTTGATGGAAATAAGCTCAGCCCCCTATTACGAGGGACTCCAACATCACAGGCAAATTGCGACTGTATAACAGGCACTCCTCTGACTTACTCCTCGGGAAATACAAGCGTGATAGACATTATATAAAGCAAATAAACCCGTCGACCTACTTATCATCTACTTACGCGAGAAAATATCTCAGCGAGACACGTAGGCATCAAAATGTGTGACATGACGACGTTAATTCTATCTCAAGAAAGGTCTAGCCTCCTCGTCACGCAAACTGTCGGAGTGTCGGCCTACAGAACTTAGTGCTAGTGATTAAGTCGTGCCCTTGGTCCTAAACAAGGCCTAAGCATTCCTGTGTACAAATTACACGATTTATTTCTGATAAGGTTACAGCAGTGTTTTGTTACAGGAATTTCGAGGGTAAATAAAGGGATGATGAAGATAGTGGTTTTAAGTATTTCTTTAGTTAATTAATCTGTATCAACACTGTTGTAAATTTAGTTGAGAAACACCTTTTCTACCTAATTACGTAATAACTGTACCGTTATTTAGTTCTATCGTGTCTTGGGGGCCATGGAGTAACCCCAATCACATCATAATAGGGCTATGTGGTTGTAACTGACCCTTGTACATCTCTACCTTCCCTTCAAGGAATAACAGGCGTGCTCGTATAGTGGTGCTAATAGGTACCTTTGTCTTTTACCCTTTTTTTTTTGGTGGGTGGAAAATCATCGAATAACCCCCCCCCCCCCCCGCTCTTGGGCAGAGCGAAGGGGAGTGTCAGACTTCTACTGACTAAAAACCAAACCCATGTTCCTTCTTCTTCGCCCTTGTGTCGGAGCCGCGGTAACCTTTCGATATCCACAGCCCCGACGGGACCTTTGTCTTACCCTTCGGGGAATACTGGCGTGATGTTACGTTATGCTATTTCGTAATAAACTTTATTGCTTAAAACTAGCTATAATAGAGAGATTCAGACGCATTCAGACGCTTTGTTCTAGAGTCAGCGGGTGCATGAATATTAATATGAATTGCACGTCTGTTAGTACAGCTGAGACTGCTAACTACAAATACTACAATGATATGCTGCAAGGAGCTGCAGCTTTCCAATAACTCATTACCCCGGAACTTTGGACAGATTTTCTATGTTTTAATACTCTATAACTTCTTATACGTGTATGTTTATTTTTTTTCGATATACTCCTTGTTCCTTTAAATAGTACTTTATTGATTGATTAAAAGATAATGTAACTACGGGTTTGATAAAGATGACTGGTGTAGGAGGTAATGTATGAAGATCCACCAATTGTGGCCAATATATTCTAGGATTGATTTGGCGGGTGATGTCTCCCTGTTCTCATGACAACCTCGCAACCCAAGTTCAAAATAGGGGTCCATATTGGCTCACCTAAAGTTTTTTATCCGAAATTGTTCTTCCTAACGATTTGTAATCCGAATGATCACTCCTCCTAAAATTTTTCATCCTAAAGTTTGAATTCCTATTATTTGTAATGCTACTGGCGATGTTCCTAACACTCATGTTTCCGAAAATTTTAATTCCTATTATCGTTATTGTAAACATATTGCAACTCCTACTGTTTTTTATCCTAACGTTTTTATCCCTAAACATAATTACCATAATATTTTCACTCATACAACTGTTTAGAAAAAGGTCGTTTCACTGATTTTTGTCTTGAAATGAAATAAATGAATGAAATTCAGGTCAGAGTCTCGTCTTGTGGACACTATGAAAAAAATACTTAGAAAAATTTCGCGACCAATTTCGAGGTAGCGCTCGCCGGCCGCTGCCGCGGCACCGCTCGCTTCGCTCGCTCGGCTCGCGCGTAGTTGGTCACAGTTCTAACCTAACCTAACCTATGGATATCTTTGCATATAAGGTCCCATTAAAATAGGTGGACAAATTTTAACACAGCGTTTAAGTAAGCCTAACTAAAGACATCTAAACAACAAAAAAAAACACTACCTATATAAGGTGATTTTATTTTGCCTTAAAATAATAAATTGCCGGCACTCTAGAACAAACTCATCCCATAAAAGTAGGTATTTTAATGTCTTTTTCTTTTTTTTTTACTATTGTCCTTATTTTAGCGGTCTAAATGATTTCTAAAATTTTGTCCACCTATTTTAATGGGACCTTTTATAATACTGATTATTATGAATAAAAAGTAATATAAACAAAAAAGATATGACTTTGAATAATAGTGTAAAAGATGGTTAGGTTGAGAAAATATAGGAAAACAAATAATAGGATAATAGATGTTTATTGCTACTGACATTAGGAAGTTGAATGCTTCGGAATTAAAACATTAGAGACAGAGACTTTAGGAATTGCGATCGTTAGGATGAAAAATGTTAGGAAGAACATTTTCGGATTTCCAATTTTCGGAGTTGAAATTTTAGGTCAACTTTGGCGCACCCTCAAAATAGACTTTAGTCGGCACTATAAAATATGAATGTTAATTTATTAGTGTTCATAAATTAAGTTTTCAAAATTGAGCTTTAATTTAGGGGAAAACTTAGAAGTGAGAAATGTAATACTTTCTAATATATGTTCAGTTTCCAGTCTAGCAAAAATATATAATTTTCTAGAAAACATTCGACAACATTCGAGCAGCGCAAGAAATCTAAGAGCCTATTAAAACAGTATCTCTCGCAAATAAATAATGTGAACGCTCAGTTACCCTAGAATATTTATCACACGTATCATTAAAAAATGCGCTTTCCAAGCGCTTACGCAACAAAATGGGCTCATAAATGTAATGCGAAGAACCCCACCAGCTATTAAGGATTTATTTGCATGGTGCGGGTGGGGACACAGAGTAGTACAGAAAGAAGTTCGGCTGCATTTTCACTCAGTGTGAGGACACAGTGGAAATGCACGCTGTAGTGCACGCACAGATAGAAACGTCAAAATACGACGACTGCAAGCTCACACAAAACTAGGGTGGCCAATGTGGCCAACTTTAACTCTTTCAAAAAGTTCGTATATTTTAATTTTAATTACGTTTTTTTTTTTGGCAAGTCACTTACTTTTTTTATTTTCAAAGGAATTTCTACTCAAAAGTTCAAACAAAAATGACACATAATCAAATGACCACTGAAGAAGCAGCGCAGTGCTGTAAGCCTTAAGGCATAGCATATCATTATATCACAGAAGCCTTTTTGTCGGAGTCACGGTGTATTTTCCTTGTATATTTTGTTTTTCTTTTTAAGACTGGCTGCAGTCTGTACGATGGCCAAGGAAACAGGTCATGGTTAGGTTACTCTACTCTTCGTACCTACATAATTATCTTCCTATGCGTGCGTGCGCTGATTTTCACTCATTGTATGGACACGACCTTCTGTTAAATTCTGTGTTTTGTGGTGGAGGGGTTCTGTTATTACTTCTAAACACGTCACGACTTCGGCCCAATGAAAAGGGATAATTGCATAACCTGCGCCATTATTTTTTCTCATTTCACTTTGCGAGCCATTTACTATGGTAAATTGTGTTCTGAAAACTCGTTCTTTATTATCTGAGTTGGTTTTGTTGTTCAGCTTGATTTAGTGAGGCTTGAAACTGAAGCGGTCTTTTTGTTGTTCGTGTGGACTCGAAATTTGAGACTCTCTGGCTCTTTATTTTGTTTATTTAGGCTATCTCTAGTAAGGGTTAGGGTATCTCTACTAAGGGTTAGGGTATCTCTAGTAAGTTTGTGCTAATTACTCTTTCTATCTTTCTTTATCTTGTGGTTTTAGTGTCTCTGAGTTGTCGAGAAATATCTCTCAGGCATGTTGGTTTTCTCACGGTGTTTTCTCCAAAGCCCTTACATGATTCCGAATAACACATATATGTACAAAATAATACATCTATCTATATTTTATCTATATAAATAAAAAGAGAAGTCCTGACTGACTGACTGACTCATCAACGCCCAGCGAAAACGCTTGGACCTAGAAAGCTGAAATTTTGCACAGAGGTTCCCTTTATAATGTAGACAAGGAATTAAAAAGGAAGGAGGGATTTTTTTAAATTTAACCCTTAAGGGAGTTAAATAGGGGATGAAAGTTTGTATGGAAAATCGACATTTTCACGCGGGCGAAGCCGCTGGCAAAAGCTAGTTATATAATTATATAAAGACAAAATAGTGATACTAACTTACATAATTAGCTGGGACGCAGGCTGTCCTGTTATCATAGTGAGGGATCCATTATCCAGGGGACCAGTGTTGATTGACGGAAATCACAAATGTCGATTTTCTAACCATGTTTTCCATCGACGTTTTGCTAACCATGTCTTCCTTCTCTGTTTATTTAGTACTAACTGCATTGCTCTGTAAAGATTAACAGCAATAAACTGCGGTCATGTGTATTGCTACGAGAACTTCAACGACGTTTTGGAAACGACTTGATGATTGCAGCAGAAGGCTTCCTCATTAAATATCCTTAAGGCTAACATAACTGGCAAAATGTGGATGTACTACACCTCTGCCTAACCCGTTGGGGATTACAGGCGTGATGTTATGTTATGTTAGTCTAATTTTTCGATATCCTAGGTAAAAAAAACATTTGTCTTACTTGTTAACTGAGTCAGCAAGCAAGCTGAAGAGGTAGTGAGACGACCATGTTTGTCGAAGACTGATGGCCGGTGGTGCAAACTGATCCTGTATTGAAGCGTAGCGGGAGACAACCTTCACCCGCCCTGCGGCTGGGCCATATTGGATGTGGAAGGCCAAGGACATGATGCTGTGGTGGAGTTCGGGAGAGACCTTTGTACAATAGTGCAGACTGTGTTATACTAAGTCCATTAATAAGAAAATAGTCGTTGCTAAGTTTAATCCGCACCTGCCTAGGATGGCCCGTGGATGGGTGGCCCACCCATTACATACCAAGTTTCCACTTTGCCTAGAAAGTACGCTAAACTGTCCGCTAAACTGTCCTCCGGCTGTCATTTATAGATCTTTGTTATTATAGTTGTTATAGGTAGTCAGTGGCCCGAAATTCTGACAACCAGGAACCAATCAAGGGATATCGCAGTAGCAAGTATCGATCGGTCCATGTCGAATACTGGTTTTCAGCTGCATTTGGTTAGACTGAAAATCGAAGCTTATCTAGTTGGTAAAAGGCTAGGCAGATATGATAATGAAGAGAGTTGCCTGCCGGATACATCGTGTATAAAATAACGATGCGTTTCATTTAAGCTCTTTAATTTATTTTGACGAATTTTTTTATTAAGTTATGAGAAATTATTAAGGTCTTACCTTCATAAAATTTTATAAAAAAATTTGGCTTCAGAGTAGACCTTCGATTTTGAAAGCCCCAGTGGAAATCAGACCTAATGTAATCAATATACGTTGACTACTGATTTCGGTGCCCTTAATTTCTTACCTCATATAATTCCCGCCGCAATTGATTTGATCCAACCTTACAGAAGATTAATAGCCTGAAAATATTTATGTAAATTGGGGGTAAACCACCCAAATAGGTTTACATCTAACCTTATCGCTTGGTGTAGTGGAACCCATTAGAGTTTAAATGGTTTAAACCTACATGTCTAGACCTGGCAATTAAAATATATGGCTTGGACCTTACCTTACCAAACGTAACAGCAATATCATCTGACCAGTTTATTCCAAATTATGATGGAGTCAGTGCCCAGTCTTACCTAAATACAGCTGAATACCACTATTTTAAATGGAACAGTTTATCGTTGAATGAGAGTCGGGAAATCCCAGAAAATACGCCCGAGAATATATATAGAAGTGATGTAAATTGTAATAGTACTATACATTGAGATGTACAAAAAAGTTGATACATACAGCTGTATAGAGCGCTGTCCCTGTCACGTATTTCTCCACCACCGTCACCTTAACACTCGATGTACTATATTTAGGTATTTACTGTACCTTTTGATATATAGTGACCAGTATTATTCTAAACTAGTAGGTACATTTCAGTCCTGTATATGAAAGGTATTAAGCATTAATCACGGGGACCCTCTGTCTCCGCTTGAAGCTCACCATCTCGGTGACAGTTAGATTAGATATCTCCACAACAGAGGACAATTCGTCGAATATAAATCCGTATTATATATGGAGGTCCACGTTGTAAAACGTTCTTGACAGCTTAACCTCATAGTGGGTTGGCTTAAAGCCGTTTAGATAAAGTAAGATGGTTTAGCTCCCTTGAGCCAATTGTTAGTGTTACAGAAACATACGTTTTTGGTCGTAGTTTTCAGGATATGTTGGGAATTTGCAGTCGAGTGTTTCTATTTGCAGTGCTGTGCAGTACAGAGGACGTTGCCCCGATGTAGAAGATTAGATGGGAGTGTTTCAGAGCTGTCGGTAAGAGAGTTTTGTCTTTAAACTTTTCGTGTTTAACTTGAAATAATGAAGTGGATGAATGGGTTGAGAAATTGAAATTGATGATATTCAGTTACTGTAATAATGAGCTATATGTAAATCGTGATAATGTTTTATTCAACAATGCGATTGCCAGAAACGCATGGCTAGCATTATTTACGAAATCATGGTATGAAATAATATCAAATGTGATTATAGATACAGTCAAGTACTGTCTATCACATCTGTAAATAACAGCTTATGTTTAAGGCTAGATGCATGTAAAATATAGCCATGTAAACGTGTTATTTTTGTTATTAGTCCTTGTTAGAATAGTTTTATTCATTTTTAAGGCATATAAGAGCCTTATTGCTTATGTATTAACGTAAGAACCACTTTTATTTACCTTTTGTTTACTGTTTAGTGCATTTTAGTGCCTAACACATAAGATTTCAGTGTATAACTTGCTATGTACATCTAAAACATAGATAATCCGTACATGTAACCTAGATATATGAAATTTTGATATTGTATGTCCAACTACAACCTAATATGTACTAGATTTTACTATTTCCAAGTATGTAACTCGTTATTTCAATTTGTGTCTTATATAATAAATAATGCTGCACTCAATACATATACACACACACATGTGTAACATGAATAGGCGCCTCTCATTGGCTAATTGAAGTTGTCTCATTCTATCACTGCCGCGCGTAGCGCTAATGTGCAAAAAGTATAAATAGGGCCCAGCCAAAAATCTTGGTTCACTATTCGTTCGCCCGCTGCATAGAAGACAACTTATAAGAAGAATCGCTGCTCCTACACTCCACGCACACTCCACACGACTTTGTTTTAAACTGAAGAATTCGTCTTTCATTTATCTCCACATGAAGAAACATACAGTCCTAATGCTGAAGAAAAGTTAGGCACAGTTCCCCGCTGAAAAAGTCTGCGCCTTTCAATGGTCCTTCTCGACGGATCTCTGCAATCAAGCTTTGAAAAAAAAGAAAACTCAAGATTTCGTCATTCAAGAAAGAAAATTCAAGTTCTTCGCACGAATCTTGAAGAGAGAAACGTTCCTGTTTTAAGCAAGAAAGAAACAAGTACGCGCGAGTGTTAGTAGTCGGTCCTTGCCTAAACCGCTGCTAATTACTTGGAAGCAATCATCAATTATCACTCGTACGTGGCCACCTAGCGGTGTTAAACGGCCTATATCGTACGGAGGCACATGTGGACGAACTGACGCCTCCACGCACCATCCCTGGTGTTTCAGTCAGACCCCGCCGGTACGGTGTTGGTACTCTCTGGGGCCACAAGTTGGCATGCAACGACGGACGTGGTTTTCCTCCCACGTTTCTGACGCACCCGTGAGACCCTTCGCCCACTGCCGGGAGGTTCCTACCTTCCTATCCCTCACGATCCTATTCTGTTCGGCATCCCCACGCTAGTAGTCCGAACAGGCAGTTAGGCAAAGTAGGCGTCACATCGGGAAGAACAATAAGTGAAAGTGAAGTGATAAAGTGAATTAAAAAAAAAGTTAAATTCAGTGTTAATTCTAAGTAATTGGTAGGATTAGGGACCCTCTTGCGCGATGATGAATGACGCACGTGTATTGCGTTCAGGCAAAACTACGCCTCTCACAGACGCCACGCCGGTGTCCGGTCAGACAATGTCGACCGAAACAAATACGTGGAGTAATGGCACCAGCACAGAGGACACGAGCGGTGACAGCAGCACATCACGAGTCGAGCAAACGATAGTCACAAGTAGGTCCGCACAAGTCGATTTAAATAATACTTTAGTTAGGAGTGCGCCGGGCACTGTAGTTAATGTCCCCACGACGGAAAGGGCGTGTAGTAGGTTATCTATGCTAAAAGCTGAGCTAGAATTACATAATTCCGAGTTAGCACGAGCTCAGGCGGCATCCGCAGTTGCTATGAGTCGTTATGAAATAGCCAGGATCGAACTGGAAAGTTCTAACGACGCGGAGTGCCCGCCTAGGTTAGAAGAGTCGCGTGTTAGAGGCTGGATTTCGGAGCAATGTGTAGCAGAAAGGCCAGCTATCGTAGATAACACCCAAGTCCCGGGACAGGCCCCGCGGTCACCCACTAAAAGTAGGAACGAACCACGCGTCGGAAACGACATGTCTAACAGTAGCAGTGACATGGCGATGCTGGCCGGCGCGATATTGCAAGCGGTGAATTCCAGTAAATCAGACTCCGCGGCTCCCAAGTTCATCCACGAACTACCCCACTTCGACGGGGCGATTACGGAGTGGATGGCTTTCAGATCAGTCTTTAGCGACACAGTAGGCATGTTTTCTGACGTACAAAACGTAGCCCGCTTAAGAAAGGCACTGCGAGGTGCAGCCCGCGAAACCGTTAGGGCGTTATTATTCACGGTGTCGGATCCGTATGAAGTCATGGACGCCCTTGAAAGGCGTTACGGCCGACCAGAGTTACTCGTTTTAGCAGAACTCGAAAATATAAAACGCATGCCCCGCATGAGCGAAGACGGGCGCAATGTGAGTAGTTTCGCGAGCAAAATAGCGAATACAGTTGCGGCGATTAAAGCACTCCACCAACCGCAATATCTGTATTCACCTGAGTTAGTGAGTCGAATAGTTGAAAAACTCAGTTTAATTTTAAAGTACAAATGGTACGAGTTCCGTGCAGAACACTCCGGCCCACCGGAATTGGAGCTGTTGTCTCGGTTTCTGAACATTACTGCGGATCATTGCGGGACCATGTTTGCCTATGAAGCCGCGCGAGACGAAAGAAAAAATCGTAACAATAGGCCGCGCGCGATAAACACAGCTCGCGAACGCCCACATAATGATGACTCCGGTTCCTCGTCAGATGAGTCAGAAATCGAAGAAAAAACACACAAAAGAACGGTCGCCAACGTAAATAAATCCAACTCTAAAAAGCAGGCGCCGAAATCGCAAAAGCCACGACCATCACGACCGAATAGCGAGTCGTCAGCAGAAGTAAACAAAATTAAAAAATGCGTGTTTTGTTCAGGAAATCACACCGCGGCGGAGTGTGCTGATTTCGTAAAATTAACGATTAAAGAACGATGGGATGCGGCTAAGCGTGAAAAGTTGTGTTTTAGGTGCTTAGGTAACTCGCACATACGTACATTCAGGTGCAAATATGTACCATGTGGAATAAATGGATGCGAAGCATCACATAATAAAATGTTGCACGGCAGCGGTAATTCAACTTTGCCACTGTCTAACCGCGGTAATGTAAGCTCGATAAACCATATACATACCTCTAATACCTACCTAAAAATAGTTCCGGTCGAGTTAAGCGGCCCTATTGGTTCCACGGCCACCTATGCCTTACTTGATGAAGGCTCAACCATGACGCTTGTTGAGAGAGGTGTCGCCGACAGCATAATACCTAGGGGACGCGGCCAACTATTATCTCTAGAGGGGGTGGGAGGTAATCGTATAGACGACACAGAGTCGTGTCACGTGAAGTTATCGATCCGCGGTTCATGTAGTCGTAACTTAGAATCTATGAGTGCGCACACCATAGAAAACTTAAATCTAGCTCCTCAGGAGATAAGCAGGGACATAGTGCGACAGTGTAGCCACTTAGCGGAGCTTGAAGATGAGCTGTGCTACGAGCTGGGAAAACCAACTATTTTAATAGGCCAGGACAACTGGCATTTAATCACGTCCCGACAACTTCGTGTTGGCCATAAGTCCCAGCCCGTAGCATCGTTGACCAAGTTAGGTTGGGTGCTGCACGGGCAAGATGCACGTCCACGTAGTACCGTAGCGCTGGTTCACCACGTACGGCCCACTACAGCAGATGACCCCGCGTTAGAACTTATTAGGAACTTTTTCAGTTTAGATTCACTAGGAATTGAGCCACGACGGCCCGCGTCTGACCCCGAGCAGCGCGCCCTAGCGATCTTAGAAGGAACTTGCAAAAAGATTAGCTGTAATAGGTTCGAAACGGGATTACTGTGGCGCACAGACGATGAGATAATGCCAAATAATAAAAAACAAGCTCTCAGTCGTCTGTATAATTTAGAAAATAAATTGGATAAAAACCCAAAATTAAAAACCGAATATAGCAAGCAGGTTAATAACTTATTGGAAGCGGGCTACGCCGAAAAGGTAGACACCCCAGCTTCATCGCCACGTAGCTGGTACTTACCGCACTTTTCCGTAGTGCATCCACAGAAGGGTAAGGTACGTTTAGTGTTCGATGCGGCAGCTAAGTATGGGGGAAAGAGTCTAAATGACGCGTTGTTAGCAGGCCCTGACCTACTCCAATCGCTATTCGGTGTATTAGTTAGATTTAGGGAGGGTAAAATTGCAGTAGTTGCAGACATAAAAGAAATGTTCTTACAGGTCAAGATCGCTCAGCAGGACCGTGATAGTTTGCGATTTTTATGGAGGGGCGAGGATAGAGTAGGACCACCACAGGAGTACCGAATGACTTCACTGATATTCGGGGCGGCATCTTCTCCGTGTACCGCTATCTACGTCAAAAATAAAAACGCAGACAATCACGCTCAACAATATCCCGAAGTCGCGAGAGCCACGGTGCGTAATTTTTACATGGACGATTACCTAGGCGCGTTCGACAGCGAAAGCGAGGCGAAGCGAGTGATAGACGCTATGTATAAGGTCCACTTAAACGCATCTTTCGAGTTACGCGGTTGGGCATCGAACGTGCCGGCTGTTATAAGTGACGTCACAGATACGCGCTGTAGCGATTCGACTACGCTGGGGAAAAGCGATACGGAACGAACATTAGGTCTGATATGGAATCACGCACGCGATACGTTAGGTTTTAACGTGAATTTAAGAAGTACGCCCGCCAGCGTCATACAAGGCGACACTCTGCCTACCAAGCGACAGGTAACTAGCGCGGTCATGTCGGTTTTCGACCCACTAGGTTTAGTTTCGCCAATTACGATGATAGGTAAATGTCTTATACAAGAAGTATGGCGCAGTGGTATAGATTGGGACGACCCCATCACAACCGAGCATCACGTGACGTGGTTATCTTTTATTAAAAACTTACAACTTTTAAAGACGTTAGAAATAGATAGGTACGTACCTGCTACACCCCCTAACGAAGGGGAGTTACACGTTTTCTGTGACGCAAGTGAAAAAGTGTATTCAGCCGCGATTTATTTCGTAAGTACAAACTCTGACGGTACTAAAACATCACGACTGATAGCCGGTAAGGCCAAAGTGGCCCCGCTGAAACCTATATCTATTCCTCGCTTAGAGCTGCAGGCTGCAGTGTTAGGCAGTCGATTAGCTGAATCGGTCAAGCGCGAGTCGGATTATAAGACATTAAACTGCTTTTATTGGTCTGACTCTAGAACCGTATTAGCTTGGATTAAATCAGACCCGCGCACATTCAAGTCGTTTGTAGCTCATAGACTGGCTGAAATCGAGAGCCTAACTACTCCAGCTAACTGGCGATGGGTACCCAGTGCTGATAACGTCGCGGACGATGCGACCAAGGGAATTCCTGTCGATTTCAACTCTAACCACAGATGGTTTTATGGACCCGAGTTCATAAGAGGCGACCCCGCATTATGGCCGCAGGAAAAGCGAGCCGCGGCGCCGCCACCCCCTTCAGGGGAAGAAAGAGTTCTTAAGCAAGTACATGTGATTATTAGGCATGACGTTAGCGATTATTTACCACAGTTAGAACGTTTTTCGAAATACACTCGATTAGTGCGTGTTGCTGCCACCGTTCTGCTCGCCGCCGAGGTATTTAAAGCCAAAATGCTCAAAAGAATCACAAGTAAAGAACTGGCACCAAGCCATATAAAACTAGCTGAACTGCTGCTAGTAAGAAGGAGTCAATATAACTCGTTCGGCGAAGACATCACGACGATTGAGGCTGGGCGGCGACCACCGAAGAAGTCCCCGTTCTACAAGCTCTCCGTGAAGATCGACCGCAACGGAATCCTGTGTCTAGACAGCAGAATAACTGATAAGCAAAACCTGCCAGTCCTACATGCCAAAGAAGGCTTTACTCAGCTGTTGGTGCATCACACGCACTCAACTTTCAATCACGGAAACCACCAAACCGTAATGAATGAGCTGAGACAACGCTACCACATAATAGGACTGCGCGGCGTTATACGCTACATTTGCAACAAATGCCAATGGTGTCGGACCTATAGGGGAATCCCCTCAAAAATTCCCTTAGGCGACTTACCAACTGAAAGGCTGGCCCAAAACCAACCGCCCTTCACAGCTACTGCGGTGGATTATTTTGGGCCCATGCATGTTAATGTCGGGCGAAAGCTACAGAAAAGGTGGTGCGCTTTATACACCTGCCTCACCACTCGAGCAGTGCACCTGGAGGTGGCCACATCTCTCTCGGCCTCCTCTATGATCATGAGCCTGCGCAGAATGATAGCTCGCCGCGGCACGCCAACTATAATATACAGCGACAACGCAACCAACTTCGTTGGCGCTGAAAAAGAAATTTATGAAGCCATGCAAGGCAATGACCAAGAATTGAGAGCTTTCGCGTCTGAAAAGCTGATCACCTGGAAGAAGATACCACCTGGTGCCCCAAACATGGGCGGCGCCTGGGAAAGAATGGTCAGATCGGTGAAAACAGCATTACGAGTCACTCTAAACAAAAGATTTCCTCCTGACGATATTTTACACACGTTATTATTAGAGGCTGAACACGTGGTAAATTCGAGGCCATTGACCCCTGTGAATCCCAACTTGGATGAAGAAGCGTTGACCCCAAATCACTTCCTTATTGGGCGCTCAAGTGGGATGTCACCTTTTGGTTCGTTTAAAGACGCACAGCTGACTTCACACTCCTGGAAAGCTGCTCAGGCATTAGCTGACGCCTTTTGGGCAAGGTGGACGACAGAATACAAGCCTCTCCTGATGCCAAGATCTAGCACCAACCCCCAACATAATAACTTAAAGGTTGGCGACATCGTCATAATATGTGATGGCACAATGCCCAGAGGAGTGTGGCCTCGAGGTGAGATCATGAAAGTCTACCCAGGCCCAGATGGACGAGTACGAGTAACTGAGATACGAACAGCTGCTGGATTACTTCGTCGCCCAGCCTCTCGCCTCATCTTAATCCCTACAGCGGACTAAAACCTTATAAATTGTGCTCGCGCACGAGGGGGAGATTGTAAATAACAGCTTATGTTTAAGGCTAGATGCATGTAAAATATAGCCATGTAAACGTGTTATTTTTGTTATTAGTCCTTGTTAGAATAGTTTTATTCATTTTTAAGGCATATAAGAGCCTTATTGCTTATGTATTAACGTAAGAACCACTTTTATTTACCTTTTGTTTACTGTTTAGTGCATTTTAGTGCCTAACACATAAGATTTCAGTGTATAACTTGCTATGTACATCTAAAACATAGATAATCCGTACATGTAACCTAGATATATGAAATTTTGATATTGTATGTCCAACTACAACCTAATATGTACTAGATTTTACTATTTCCAAGTATGTAACTCGTTATTTCAATTTGTGTCTTATATAATAAATAATGCTGCACTCAATACATATACACACACACATGTGTAACATGAATAGGCGCCTCTCATTGGCTAATTGAAGTTGTCTCATTCTATCACTGCCGCGCGTAGCGCTAATGTGCAAAAAGTATAAATAGGGCCCAGCCAAAAATCTTGGTTCACTATTCGTTCGCCCGCTGCATAGAAGACAACTTATAAGAAGAATCGCTGCTCCTACACTCCACGCACACTCCACACGACTTTGTTTTAAACTGAAGAATTCGTCTTTCATTTATCTCCACATGAAGAAACATACAGTCCTAATGCTGAAGAAAAGTTAGGCACAGTTCCCCGCTGAAAAAGTCTGCGCCTTTCAACATCTCTCCTCAATTTTTCAGACCAGTCAAGATTTTTCATGAAAGGAGAATGGGAAAAAATGTATGGGCTCTGGTCCAAAAAAAAAATCTGCTGCCCCCAGGGTTAACTCTAATGTGGGTTGACTTATACTGTTGGACTGACTATGTGTGCAAAAATACATCAAATTCTAACCCACAGTTACTGAGTAATTCAACGATACACAATACTTCAACGATGCACTAATGTTTGCATTTATTTTTTGTGTAGGTATCTTATTTCTATTTATTTAAAAATATTGTTTTGTAAATAACTAATAGATAAAAAAATACATAATTACATAATATCCGTTTACTTTACGAACAAATACGAACAGATTTTAATAAAAATAATCTAGTCATGCCCCAGACTTGCGACATATCTCATTTGAAAGATGGGTTCAAATGCAACATTTTCTGTTATCGGACCGAAAACATCCATCCCACAGAAACATAGATATTAGCTAAAACGTGAATGATCAAATTGACCAAAAATTGGTAAATAAATCAAGCCTTGCCCCCAGATTTGCGACATAGCTCATTTGAAAGATGGGTTCAAATGCAACATTTTCTGTTATCGGACCGACAACATCCATCCCACAGAAACATAGATTATATTAGCTAAAACACGAATGAACAAATTGACCAAAAATTGATAAATAAATCAAGTCGTGCCCCCAGATTTGCGACATAGCTCATTTGAAAGATGGGTTCAAATGCAACATTTTCTGTTATCGGACCGACTACATCCATCCCACAGAAACATAGATATTAACTAAAACGTGAATGACCAAATTGGTTCATGAGGATTTTGTATGAACCGCGTCCCCACCCTCCAACAGTCACAGGATACATATATGTATGTGCTCTAAAAAACCCAGGGAAATAGTGATTATCTTTCTCAATTGCAAAATCGATAGGATTTTTTATTATAGCAAAAAATATCTATAGTTAGGTTAGGTTAGGTTCAGATAGCCAGTTTCCCAGTCCCTCGCCACTCAGACGAAGCGGGAATGCCGCTGGGTCTTTTTAGTGGGTATACCGGGTCAGACCGGGGAGTCCCACATAGCCCCCCATCCCCCGATGGGAGGGTATGCGTAATGCATTTTTTCCCAGCGCAAAAAAAAAGGCAGGTTAGGTTGCTACGAGGACGTTGTTGGGTTTAGAATTCACTTCCATGAATTTGAGGATTCTCTCGCTGTGGGGGGGTTTATCTGAAGCGCATGCTTAGCATTTTTTTTTATAATGAAACCCACATATTTCAAGAATCTAGCATAGTAAAAAACCCTTATTACGCAGGTGGACCAATTGATGCACCATTTTTAATATGGCAACATTCTTGAATTATGTGGGGTTTACCTGGGATACCCCAAAACATCAACCAAACCTAACCATTAAAGACGCTTTTTTTTAATATGGAAGGATCTACAGATTTTAAACGAGCACCATTTGATGGATATATATATATAAACATAGATATTAGCTAAAACGTGAATGACCAAATTCGTCCATGGGGGATTTTGTATGAACCGCGTCCCCACCCTCCAACAGTCACAGAATATAATATGAATGTGCTCTAAAAAACCCAGGGAAAGAGTTATTATCTTTCTCAATTGCAAAATCGATAGGATTTTTTTTTATAGCAAAAAATATCTATAGTTAGGATAGGTTAGGTTCAGATAGCCAGTTTCCCAGTCCCTCGCCACTCAGACGAAGCGGGAATGCCGCTGGGTCTTTTTAGTGGGTATACCGGGTCAGACCGGGGAGTCCCACATAGCCCCCCATCCCCCGATGGGAGGGTATGCGTAATGCATTTTTTCCCAGCGCAAAAAAAAAGGCAGGTTAGGTTGCTACGAGGACGTTGTTGGGTTTAGAATTCACTTCCATGAATTTGAGGATTCTCTCGCTGTGGGGGGGTTTATCTGAAGCGCATGCTTAGCATTTTTTTTTATAATGAAACCCACATATTTCAAGAATCTAGCATAGTAAAAAACCCTTATTACGCAGGTGGACCAATTGATGCACCATTTTTAATATGGCAACATTCTTGAATTATGTGGGGTTTACCTGGGATACCCCAAAACATCAACCAAACCTAACCATTAAAGACGCTTTTTTTTAATATGGAAGGATCTACAGATTTTAAACGAGCACCATTTGATGGATATATATATATAAACATAGATATTAGCTAAAACGTGAATGACCAAATTCGTCCATGGGGGATTTTGTATGAACCGCGTCCCCACCCTCCAACAGTCACAGAATATAATATGAATGTGCTCTAAAAAACCCAGGGAAAGAGTTATTATCTTTCTCAATTGCAAAATCGATAGGATTTTTTTTTATAGCAAAAAATATCTATAGTTAGGTTAGGTTAGGTTCGGATAGGCAGGTTAGGTTTCCTTGTCTGCCCAGAACAAGACACTAATGCGGAGATCGCAGAGAGTCATGGCAGTCAGGGTCATACGCGGATACCGCACCGTGTCCACGGAAGCGGCATGCGCCCTCGCGGGCACACCCCCGTGGGATTTGGAGGCGCAAGTGCTCGCCGAAGTTTACCAGCGTGGCGCAGACCTGCAGGTGGCGAGTGGCAGGCGCCCGCCACTTTAAGTGGTCACAAGGTGGCGCAGGGACGCACAAGCAAACATCCTGCGAGAATGGCACGTGAGGCTGGAGACGCCTAGTGCAGGTCACTTGACTGTGGGGGCTATCCAGCCGATCCTGGAGAAATGGGTACGGAGGCGACACGGGACGTTGACCTTCCGTCTAGTGCAGGTGTTGTCAGGTCATGGCTGCTTTGGCAAATACCTGCACAAAGTGGCTAGACGGGAGGCGACTCCCGTGTCACCAGTGCGGTTGCAGCGAAGACACGGCGCTTCACACCCTCGAGCATTGCTCTGCTTGGGTGGTGCAGCGCTGTGCTGTCGTAGCAGAAATTGGGGCCGACCTCTCTTTGCCGGCCGTGGCCAAGGCCATGGAGGCAGTGGCGTCCTGCGAGGAAGTCATCTCGCAGTAGGAGGCGGCGGAGCACGTCAGGGAGGAAGGCTCCCTCGCTGACGCAATCCGTCGCAGGAGGACAGGGCGGCGGAGGAGGCGCCATGGCGACCTAATGCCGCCCTAGGAGGTGCCAGCGGGCGATAGATCGGGGAGTCTGTCGTCGTCGCATAGCACGGCCCTCATGATTGGTGGCGATGTGAATTTGAGGATTCTCTCACTATGGGGGGGTCAGGGGGGTTTATCTGAAGCGCATGCTTAGCATTTTTTTTTATAATGAAACCCACATATTTCAAGAATCTAGCATAGTAAAAAACCCTTATTACGCAGGTGGACCAATTGATGCACCATTTTTAATATGGCAACATTCTTGAATTATGTGGGGTTTACCTGGGATACCCCAAAACATCAACCAAACCTAACCATTAAGGACGCGTTCTCATTTTCTACAAATGTAAGTGGTTTTTAGGTACCATTTTAACGTATAAGCAATCACAAATGTGAAGATATCATGGTCTTAATTTAAAGATAATTTATTCATCTCCAGATTGCCATCAAAAGAATTGTATGACTTCATACAAAAATTTCGCACAAATACGTTTTTCCCATCACAATAATCGCAGAAAATGTAAAAAAGTAGGGTCCGAATAGGTACCATTTTAGGTAGATTTACAGCATATTATAACTCCAAAATTATAATGAATTGCGGTACATATAGTCCTTTAGATGTTCCGATATTTTTTTTGTATTTAAAACATTGTATTTTTCAAATTATTACCTACAATAAAAACACTTGTCAATTTCTTCATACATTTTGCTCTCGGGATAATTGAAATGCAAAATTTAGTCTGCGCTCGGCCGCCGTCGTGAGTGGACCTATGTCGGATTTTACCAGAAATTCGTGTTGAAAAAGATCGCTGTACGTACACAAAATATTTGACTGACCAAACATGATACTTTACGTATTTTGTAGGCACTACGGACAACCAAGATTTTAGTCATCGTTTTTTTTTAGAAGTAAAATCACATAACGCTCCCTTTGGGATTCGCCACAGTCGGGTAGAAAGGGATTATAATAATTCGAATTTCGTTTCGAACTTGATGGAGTGACCTCATGATATACTGGAACTAATAAACGAGTTGAGCTAGGTATGCCGTGTTTGGGCTCGTTTAGTTAGTTACTTTGAGATCTTACCTCCGGACTCCATGGAGTGACCTGAAGGTATACTTTGAAGACTTTTACTGGAACTAATAAACGAGTTGAGCTAGGTATGCCGTGTTTGGGCTCGTTTTGTTAGTTACTTTGAGATCTTACCTCCGGACTCCATGGAGTGACCTGAAGGTATACTTTGAAGACTTTTACTGGAACTAATAAACGAGTTGAGCTAGGTATGCCGTGTTTGGGCTCGTTTTGTTAGTTACTTTGAGATCTTACCTCCGGACTCCATGGAGTGACCTGAAGGTATACTTTGAAGACTTTTACTGGAACTAATAAACGAGTTGAGCTAGGTATGCCGTGTTTGGGCTCGTTTTGTTAGTTACTTTGAGATCTTACCTCCGGACTCAATGGAGTGACCTGAAGGTATACTTTGGAGACTTTTACTGGAACTTATAAACGAGTTGAGCTAGGTATGCCGTGTAGAGGCTCGTTTTGTTAGTTACTCTGAGATCTTACCTCCGGACTCCATGGAGTGACCTGAAGGTATACTTTGGAGACTTTTACTGGAACTAATCAACGAGTTGAGCTAGGTATGCCGTGTTTGGGCTCGTTTAGTTAGTTACTTTGAGATCTTACCTCCGGACTCCATGGAGTGACCTGAAGGTATACTTTGAAGACTTTTACTGGAACTAATAAACGAGTTGAGCTAGGTATGCCGTGTTTGGGCTCGTTTTGTTAGTTACTTTGAGATCTTACCTCCGGACTCCATGGAGTGACCTGAAGGTATACTTTGAAGACTTTTACTGGAACTAATAAACGAGTTGAGCTAGGTATGCCGTGTTTGGGCTCGTTTTGTTAGTTACTTTGAGATCTTACCTCCGGACTCCATGGAGTGACCTGAAGGTATACTTTGAAGACTTTTACTGGAACTAATAAACGAGTTGAGCTAGGTATGCCGTGTTTGGGCTCGTTTTGTTAGTTACTTTGAGATCTTACCTCCGGACTCCATGGAGTGACCTGAAGGTATACTTTGAAGACTTTTACTGGAACTAATAAACGAGTTGAGCTAGGTATGCCGTGTTTGGGCTCGTTTTGTTAGTTACTTTGAGATCTTACCTCCGGACTCCATGGAGTGACCTGAAGGTATACTTTGAAGACTTTTACTGGAACTAATAAACGAGTTGAGCTAGGTATGCCGTGTTTGGGCTCGTTTTGTTAGTTACTTGAGATCTTTCCTCCGGACTCAATGGAGTGACCTGAAGGTATACTTTGGAGACTTTTACTGGAACTAATAAACGAGTTGAGCTAGGTATGCCGTGTTTGGGCTCGTTTTGTTAGTTACTTTGAGATCTTACCTCCGGACTCCATGGAGTGACCTGAAGGTATACTTTGAAGACTTTTACTGGAACTAATAAACGAGTTGAGTTAGGTATGCCGTGTTTTGGCTCGTTTTGTTAGTTACTTTGAGGTCTTACCTCCGGACTCAATGGAGTGACCTGAAGGTATACTTTGGAGACTTTTACTGGAACTAATAAACGAGTTGAGCTAGGTATGCCGTGTTTGGGCTCGTTTTGTTAGTTACTTTGAGATCTTACCTCCGGACTCCATGGAGTGACCTGAAGGTATACTTTGAAGACTTTTACTGGAACTAATAAACGAGTTGAGCTAGGTATGCCGTGTTTGGGCTCGTTTTGTTTTAGTTACTTTGAGATCTTACCTCCGGACTCCATGGAGTGACCTGAAGGTATACTTTAGGACAGATGCGGGAATAGACACTTGCGCGACTGAACTTTTACGCGACTTAATGGCCACTGAGCTTTACTCTGTAAAGTAAGCATAACATCACGCTTGTTATTACTTGAAGGTGGATTTTTTGGTTTTTCCGTCATGGGTGTCGTTTTCATGGTTCTTGGGGTCGCTGATTACGAAAATGAGGTCAAAATAAAAATCCAAGATGGCGCCAGGAAAATGTTTTTCCGTCATGGGTGTCGTTCGTAAAAAAATCCACCTTCAAGTAATAACAAGCGTGATGTTATGCTTACTTTACAGAGTAAAGCTCAGTGGCCATTAAGTCGCGTAAAAGTTCAGTCGCGCAAGTGTCTATTCCCGCATCTGTCCTAAAGTATAATAATAATAATAATAATAATAATATTCCACAACTATCACACAACGCCATCTAGTCCCAAGCTAAGCAGAGCTTGTGTTATGGGTACTAGACAACTGATAAACATACTTATATATTTCTAAATACATACATATTATAGATAAATTACACCCAGACACAGAACAAATGATCGTGCTCATCACACAAACATTTGTCCTGGGTGGGAATCGAACCCACGACCTCCGGCATAGCAGTTAGGGTCACTAACCACTAGACCAACAGGCCAGTCGTGTACCAAGTATACCTTCAGGTCACTCCATGGAGTCTGGAGGTAAGATCTCAAAGTAACTAACAAAACGAGCCCAAACAAGGCATACCTAGCTCAACTCGTTTATTAGTTCCAGTAAAAGTCTCCAAAGTATACCTTCAGGTCACTCCATTGAGTCCGGAGGTAAGATCTCAAAGTAACTAACAAAACGAGCCCAAACACGGCATACCTAGCTCAACTCGTTTATTAGTTCCAGTAAAAGTCTCCAAAGTATACCTTCAGGTCACTCCATTGAGTCCGGAGGTAAGATCTCAAAGTAACTAACAAAACGGGCCCAAACACGGCATACCTAGCTCAACTCGTTTATTAGTTCCAGTAAAAGTCTCCAAAGTATACCTTCAGGTCACTCCATTGAGTCCGGAGGTAAGATCTCAAAGTAACTAACAAAACGAGCCCAAACAAGGCATACCTAGCTCAACTCGTTTATTAGTTCCAGTAAAAGTCTCCAAAGTATACCTTCAGGTCACTCCATTGAGTCCGGAGGTAAGATCTCAAAGTAACTAACAAAACGAGCCCAAACAAGGCATACCTAGCTCAACTCGTTTATTAGTTCCAGTAAAAGTCTCCAAAGTATACCTTCAGGTCACTCCATTGAGTCCGGAGGTAAGATCTCAAAGTAACTAACAAAACGAGCCCAAACACGGCATACCTAGCTCAACTCGTTTATTAGTTCCAGTAAAAGTCTCCAAAGTATACCTTCAGGTCACTCCATTGAGTCCGGAGGTAAGATCTCAAAGTAACTAACAAAACGGGCCCAAATACGGCATACCTAGCTCAACTCGTTTATTAGTTCCAGTAAAAGTCTCCAAAGTATACCTTCAGGTCACTCCATTGAGTCCGGAGGTAAGATCTCAAAGTAACTAACAAAACGAGCCCAAACACGGCATACCTAGCTCAACTTGTTTATTAGTTCCAGTAAAAATCTCCAAAGTATACCTTCAGGTCACTCCATGGAGTCCGGAGGTAAGATCTCAAAGTAACTAACAAAACGAGCCCAAACAAGGCATACCTAGCTCAACTCGTTTATTAGTTCCAGTAAAAGTCTCCAAAGTATACCTTCAGGTCACTCCATTGAGTCCGGAGGTAAGATCTCAAAGTAACTAACAAAACGAGCCCAAACACGGCATACCTAGCTCAACTCGTTTATTAGTTCCAGTAAAAATCTCCAAAGTATACCTTCAGGTCACTCCATGGAGTCTGGAGGTAAGATCTCAAAGTAACTAACAAAACGAGCCCAAACAAGGCATACCTAGCTCAACTCGTTTATTAGTTCCAGTAAAAGTCTCCAAAGTATACCTTCAGGTCACTCCATTGAGTCCGGAGGTAAGATCTCAAAGTAACTAACAAAACGAGCCCAAACACGGCATACCTAGCTCAACTCGTTTATTAGTTCCAGTAAAAGTCTTCAAAGTATACCTTCAGGTCACTCCATGGAGTCCGGAGGTAAGATCTCAAAGTAACTAACAAAACGAGCCCAAACACGGCATACCTAGCTCAATATTATTTATTTATTATTATTATTTATTTATTATTATTATTAATTATTTATTATTACTCGGCTTACCAACCGACCAATGTCCATTGTCCAGTAGTATCTACTTTTATATTGTTCCATTTCACAGTACAAACTTTTTAAAAACATAATATTATCACAGTAACGTAAAAAACTACTCGGCAAAAAATAAACAAAAGACTCAAGAATCAAGTCGTGTCACTTCGCTCATAATTCCGCCGCGGCGAGCTTGTCGCTGTGTGTGTGACCAGTGCACGTGTAGTAGTAAGCCTCAATACCTAAAATTGAACCGCGAGAATTCGTAAACGCGTCCTTAAAGACGCTTTTTTTTAATATGGAAGGATCTACAGATTTTAAACGAGCACCATTTGATGCACCTGCGTATTAAGGTCTTTTTTTACTATGGCAACATTCTTGAATTAGGTGGGGTTTACCTGGGATACCCCAAAACATCAACCTAACCTAACCTAACCATTGAAGACGCTTTATTTTAAATCTGGGAGAATCTACAGATTTTAAACTAGCACCATTTGATGTACCTGAGCAATAAGGTACTTTTTACTATGGCAACATTCTTGATTATGTAGGGTTTACCTGGGATACCCTAAAACATCAACCTAACCTAACCTAAATATTGAAGTCGCTTTTTTTTAAACCTGGAAAGATCTACAGATTTTAAACTAGCACCATTTGATGCACCTGCGTAATAAGGTCTTTTTTTACTATGGCAACATTCTTGAATTATGTGGGGTTTACCTGGGATACCCCAAAACATCAACCTAACCTAATCTAACCTAACCTAACCATTGAAGACGCTTTTTTTCAAATCTGAGAGGATCTACAGGTTTTAAACTAGTCATTTGATGCACCTGCGTAATAAGGTTTTTTTTTACTATGCTAGATTCTTGAAATAATTATATGGGTCTCATTAAAAAAAAATGCTAAGCATGCGCTTCAGATAAACCCCCCTGACCCCCCCATAGTGAGAGAATCCTCAAATTCACATCGCCACCAATCATGAGGGCCGTGCTATGCGACGACGACAGACTCCCCGATCTATCGCCCGCTGGCACCTCCTAGGGCGGCATTAGGTCGCCATGGCGCCTCCTCCGCCGCCCTGTCCTCTTGCGACGGATTGCGTCAGCGAGGGAGCCTTCCTCCCTGACGTGCTCCGCCGCCTCCTACTGCGAGATGACTTCCTCGCAGGACGCCACTGCCTCCATGGCCTTGGCCACGGCCGGCAAAGAGAGGTCGGCCCCAATTTCTGCTACGACAGCACAGCGCTGCACCACCCAAGCAGAGCAATGCTCGAGGGTGTGAAGCGCCGTGTCTTCGCTGCAACCGCACTGGTGACACGGGAGTCGCCTCCCGTCTAGCCACTTTGTGCAGGTATTTGCCAAAGCAGCCATGACCTGACAACACCTGCACTAGACGGAAGGTCAACGTCCCGTGTCGCCTCCGTACCCATTTCTCCAGGATCGGCTGGATAGCCCCCACAGTCAAGTGACCTGCACTAGGCGTCTCCAGCCTCACGTGCCATTCTCGCAGGATGTTTGCTTGTGCGTCCCTGCGCCACCTTGTGACCACTTAAAGTGGCGGGCGCCTGCCACTCGCCACCTGCAGGTCTGCGCCACGCTGGTAAACTTCGGCGAGCACTTGCGCCTCCAAATCCCACGGGGGTGTGCCCGCGAGGGCGCATGCCGCTTCCGTGGACACGGTGCGGTATCCGCGTATGACCCTGACTGCCATGACTCTCTGCGATCTCCGCATTAGTGTCTTGTTCTGGGCAGACAAGGAAACCTAACCTGCCTATCCGAACCTAACCTAACCTAACTATAGATATTTTTTGCTATAAAAAAAAATCCTATCGATTTTGCAATTGAGAAAGATAATAACTCTTTCCCTGGGTTTTTTAGAGCACATTCATATTATATTCTGTGACTGTTGGAGGGTGGGGACGCGGTTCATACAAAATCCCCCATGGACGAATTTGGTCATTCACGTTTTAGCTAATATCTATGTTTCTGTGGGATGGATGTTTTCGGTCCGATAACAGAAAATGTTGCATTTGAACCCATCGTTCAAATGAGCTATGTCGCAAATCTGGGGGCACGACTTGAATTATTTATCAATTTTTGGTCAATTTGATCATTCACGTTTTAACTAATATCTATGTTTCTGTGGGATGAATATTTTCGGTTCAATAACAGAAAATGTTGCATTTGAACCCATCTTTCAAATGAGCTATGTCGTGAATCTGGGGGCACGACTTGATTTTTTAATCAATTTTTGGTCCAATTTGGTCATTCACGTTTCAGCTAATATCTATGTTTCTGTGGGATGAATGTTTTCGGTCCGATTACAGAAAATGTTGCATTTGAACCCATCTTTCAAATGAGCTATGTCGCAAATCTGGGGGCACGACTTAAATTATTTATGAAGTTTTGGTCAATTTGATCATTCACGTTTTAGGTAATATCTATGTTTCTGTGGGATGAATATTTTCGGTTCAATAACAGAAAATGTTGCATTTGAACCCATCTTTCAAATGAGCTATGTCGCAAATCTGGGGGCACGAATTGATTTTTTTTACCAATTTTTGGGCCACTTTGCCCATTCTCCTTTCAAAGTTTCCAGGGCAGACGTGACTGACAACGCGACCAAATTATACGCGTCGACCTAATTACGCCTGGGAACTTAATTGTTATAACGACCGGCGACATCTTTGATTTTATTTGCGTTTTATGTTATTCTTGCAAATATTGTAATGCTTTATTATGCTTTATTACTGTTTAGCTTCATAATGAAGTTGAAGTTCAACAGAATTCACAGTAACAAGGTTTTTTTTTTTTTTTTTTTTTAATGCCTCGTTATTCCTAGGGTTGCTAAAGGCTGTTGCTGAGGTCTTGTGTCAGGCAAATGTAATTAGGTTTATCCATCTCGATGTTTTCGATTTATTGCGTGGAGCCTGGGTATTGTCAAGTTTATGGCAATAGGCTCGCCGCACATAAGGAGCCAGGGTGAACATTGGGAGTTTGCTATTTGTGGGTCATTGCCATGCTGTATGTTGAACAAAATAATAGTATGTATGATTCACGATCGCGACCGTAACTCGTATGTATTACTGTAAGTCAGTAATTTAATCACAGGCATTGTTGATATTATGATAAGAAAATAATTTCCCCCATTTTTTTTTGATAATCAGTGTTATTATGTTATTCATCTTTTGAATTAAAACACCGTCTGTCAACCCTCAATATACTTTTTTTACAAAAATCATAAAAAATGTCTACTTATAATAACTAGAAGAGGCATAGCTTAACTATACGGATACTGTCATAAAAAGAAAAACTCTCAGTTTATTGCTTTATCTCCACTATTTTCATAGTCTGCCCGTGTGTGATAAGCTTAACTGCTCACTGGATTTATTTGGGCTCGTGTTTATACGAGTACAAGTTACGCCTGTGGCGTCTCCTGTTAGGTTGATAACGCACTTAGCGACCGAAGTAAGGCCAAATATACAAAAGCCATTTTGTGGGGTGCTATTAGTCTGATTTGCTCGCCAAAAAATCGACCTGACTTGTACCTTAGTCCTGTTTTAATCTTTCTCGGTCTATAACTAAACCTATTATACTGTCACTTCGGGATCTCTTCCTTGATTATCCATTATTATGAATTCCCGATATTTTACTACTGTTTTTTTGCCGTTGCGGTTTTTCTGCACCTGACAATTTATTTACGATCTACCCGCATTCTCCAATTTTCCTGCGATCATCGCGCTTGCAGCAGCGTCGAAATATCAGAAGCTCATAATAATGAATAATATCATGGAAGATATCCGGTAGCTGACAGTATAAGTTTACCTTAATTTTTAAGTATTAATTATCCTCAATACTCGAGCCTCTTGCTGTGTTTAACAAATTATTAATGTGATAGTTAAGACTGCACCTTGTAAGGTCCAAAATAGCTTGCCTTTTTTTTCTTTTTGTCCAATATTAACGTGCTATACTCTGGTTTTATTTTCAGCTGCGGCAATACTCAAAAGAATGCCTTTACTAAGTTGGGATGCCTGCAACAACGGGCAGCTGAAAATATTCAATGTGTGGGAAGAAAATTTTGTGACCTCAAGGGCGGGTTTCATTTTCCACGTCCCCTTTCTGAATGGAATTTATTTACCTACTGCAACGTGTGACTTTTTAGAAGGTATTTTGCAAAGTATTTTCTACGTTGCTTATGCAATGTTACATTCTAGAAACTTAGGTACATACATGTAAAATGAAGTGGTAGTGTAACTCCTGCACTGCGAATGGGGAAGTTCTGGACCAACAAAATATATAAAATGTCGTGCCAGCGATATGATGTAGAAAAATATCATCAGCTGCCTACCTTTTTCTCAATAATTATGCGTGGTTTTCAGTTTAACTGCTTTGCAGCTGAATATCAGTATATCACAGGCCACGTTCACAGCCTCGGGCGATGCATCAAGCAACCCGCGCCGTCACTATCGCCTTAGCCGTCGAGGCTGGGGTCTACAGGTGTAGGTTAACACACTCAGGCGGCGTCCTAATTGGCAACGATCGTACGATCGAACGATGCGTTCTCGTCGCAAGACGAGATAAAACACACAATTTCTTTAGTGTGTCCCAATAGATCTTACAAGTAATCGCACGAAAACAGTGAAATGTTTAAAAACTATAGTTTTTAAGCGAAAATATATATTTTAAATAATAATAATAATAATATTCCACAACTATCACACAACGCCATCTAGTCCCAAGCTAAGCAGAGCTTGTGTCAAATGGGAAATTAGTGTGTTTAATTTCGTCGTGCGACGAAAACGCATCGTTCGATCGTTGCCAATTAGGACGCCGCCTCAGAGGTAGGGCGAATATGAGTGTGTATATGAGAGTGCTCGTCTATCCTCGGTATTCCGCTCTATGCTGTACAGTCTCGCATTCCCTCCTCGGAGTGTCTTGGCGAGAGTGTACAGACACCAAGACTCGTGTCGCTTGAGTGAGTAGCTTAAGTTGTGGCCGCCAGGTAACGGAGTTGCGCTGCCTACAGTTGCAGCAGCACTTCGGAATTAGTTTTATTCGCTTACACACAAGCATACATATGTTTCACATAAGTTGTGTCTTGTGATGTTTACTCGCAACAATATACAACTCGTGCCGTTGCTCATAACTGTCTAACATACACATTTTGCCAGATTACACTCTCATACAACTCTCATACAATACGGTAGCCAGTTGGTTTGTTAGTTATCTGTTTAACTTTATGTACACTGAAACTAATGTACTCGTATGCGCTGTTACAATATGAGCATTGTAAATTATTTTAAACTTAACCTAAAGTGATCACACCGGTTTTTCCTCGAGGGTTAAACAGAAGACAAGTGTACCTAATAATAGTACCTATTCCCTCCTTTTAATATATCAATGACCTATTCCAATCTTTCACCAGTCATGTTGAACTCCCGTATATGGGATATCGCGTGTTGTCATCAAACAAGCACACATCCAGAATTCCAGTCGCCACTGCGAAATTCCTGATAGAAAACTCAATTACGCTTTGCCCGACCTGGGAATTGAACCCAGCTAGTAAGCTAGGTTTAATTCCCACGTCGTTGCCTCGTTTTCTAGTAGGTTGCTGCTTACCCATCTAACTTTTATATAATAATTGCTATACCCACGAGTGCCCACGACATGTAACGGAATAAAAGAAAGTCACCGGAATATAATTGAGTTTTCAGCACAATAAAATTTTCAAGCTGTAAGTACTTAATTTTCCCAATTTATTTCAGTAGTCGATTCGGTATAAATGCTTTCAGGGTTTACGTGTAATCAGTAATATGTTTGTATTAATTTATTTTTCAGTATTCCTTTTGAAGTTGACGTGAAAAACTGACTATCCGCTAAGGTAGTATTGGCGGAGGATTTCATACTCGACGAAAATTGGAGCTGAAAGTATTTTCAGTCAGTGGTAGATTGCAAGGTGTGCTCAAAGGCTGGAAATAATCACGTCAGACATGGCGGACTGGTGGTCCACTAGAGCATATTGTAATCAACGCAACGTTGCGCGTGTGTAGGTTCTTCTTTTTCTTCTATTTGCTGAGTCGACGATGACGGTTTTTTGGTCATTTTGGTTGAAAGACTTCATCCGGAAGGACTGAGGATCAAATGAAATCATGCTCATTGGTTTGTGTATAAACAACCAAGATATTAAATCATGTCATCAAAGACTTTTTGAGCAATTAATTGGTCACCGTAATTCACCGAACGTTTTGAGTTTAATCGAAATAAAAAACAAACAAAAAAAAATATTTTCATAATGTTATGCTAAAATTAAATTTTAATAAATAATGATGCTTAATTAAAGTCGCAATAACTATGTGAAACAAAAGTAGGTCTAAGTGCCAAGTTATTGTTCGTAACATTTAACATTTAAAACGGACGTCGAGATTTTGAGTCCCAAAACCTAAACGAACCTAGAATTACCCTTATTTGTTTCAACAAATCTGTACAAACGCAAACATTCTCGCACATACCCAATATTTAATTACACTCAGACTTCAGAGGGGCAGAGTTGTGTTCTTAAAGCGCTTTCATCGCTAATTTCATTTGAATTCACATCAATCACTTAAAGCTTGTTGGCTCAAATAACAGTACTACATATTTGATTTATTCATAATTCTCTGAATTCACTGATTTATTTATCAAGGTCTGTTTCACACCGTTGAGTATTTGGTCTATCATTGATCAATCACAATTTGGTTTTTATTAAATAGCTCTGCTTTCTTCGGAATCACTGTAATCAAGTCTACAAAAAAGGAATAGAATCTATTCAATGATTTGGCATCGTGGACTTTAATTTTCACTTATATTTCATCGTATATTTCACCACAAAAATGTAGGTAAAGCCCTGTTGTTTCTGTTATCTATGGTAAAGCCCAATACAAAATATACTTCTTCTTCTCCACTCGTTTTCATCTCAAAAATTTATTTTCCCCTTTTCCTAGATAGCTAAATCATCTTTTATAAACTCCATGTACAGCTTTTTTGGTCTTCACGTACTCTTTTAATCACGTACAACAACATATTTGCGGAGACACGCGACATTTTACTCATTCCTTCGTATCACACGCCAATGCCATGGATAAGACAGGTCCGCTTATATTATAAAACACTTTAAGAACAAGTACATAGAACTGCAAATATATTGTGTACTCACCACAATCCAATCCCATTTGATATTCCAAGTTGGAACGTGAGGTGAGCAGTCCAGAATTCAAGACTATGAATATTTACACTGGAACAAGTAAAGTATATTCAGACGTACGGGGGAGTATCTACGATGCAGATTACATTGTTCATAAAGTTTTGATAGTGCAATTCGGGGCTGTAACGTAAACTACACACCTGTATTCTCGTAGGAGTTGGGCAGAAAGATACCTAGTCAAGATGATACTGGTCCGGAAGATAGCAACACTTTCCTCTTTTACGCCATTCTTATCTTGTCTTCACCCCTCTGATAGGAGTACAAGAAAAAACAAGAAAATGTGTACAAAGATCATTTCCAAGACTCTTTTATGCTTTGTCATCCTAACCAGTTATTAGATTTGATTTACCTTCATATGGCAGACCGATGATATCAGCACATGAAGTGGATACCATAAAATAAACTGTTAGAAAAATACATACGACCGGGGAGAACACAAGTGATGACGTAGGTACAACGTAAACCACATGAGACACTGCCATTACCAGATCCATTCCCCTCAAATGTAAAACACACGAAACCGTGATGGAGAGAAGTTGAGGTATATAAAGTAGGGAACTTTATATACCTCAACTTCTCTCCATCACGTCTACATTTAGCCGAATTTATAGTTGTCTAAATAAATTCCTTTTGTGAGCCATAACAGGTGATTTGTCGGGGTTATGCTGTATTAGCGTGTGGAAATTATGAGACAGCGTAATGAGGGTGCCATGAACACGTTCAACTTTGCTCTCTAATACTTTAATTTTATGTGTGAAGAAGATTCCATTTCACATTTTATGTAAAAGGGTTTTAGTGTCTGTAGTATAATAGACGTAAAACCAAACAAGAAACGTGGCTTTATTTAACTAAAAGAATTACACTAACTAGACATTGAATATGTAGTTACAATAAATAAGACAAAGATGATAGCGCTGTGACAAACGTCATGTAAAGTCACTATAACCATAAATACTACGGAGGTTGCCCACGTTGCGTATCACCTCATTCTTCCCCGGTTGAGTTTTCACTCCCTTCTCGATTTACCACAAAGTCACTCAGGTAAGAGGGCGGCTTTCTGGTCCTGTTTGATCTCCGAGGTAGAGCTTCGGTCTGGAGTATCGGAGAAGGCGACGAGCTACGTAGATCCTGTGAATGTCGCGGCGATGATAGCGATGGGGTGACAGTTACGGGCGGAGCTGTAGTGCTATCTTCCATCTCTTCAGAAGCTGATTCAAAGCTATCATCTCCACTGTAGTCAACAGTATTTGGGAACGGTGCCAATTGACGGTTCGATACTGTTGATGTTTCCCCATTGTCACGTCGAATAAGAGAATAGTGAGGATTAGTTTCAAGGAGTTCAGCTTCTTCGACTAGAGGGTCTGTTTTAGATTGTCGGACATTCTTCTTTACCAATATCGGGCCTGGTTTCAGCCAGGACGGCAGTGAGTCTCCATTCGGGGATCTTCTAGGGTATGTAAAAAGTTTTTCATGTGGGGTGGCGTTAGTAGCTGTACATAAAAGAGAACGTACACAGTGCAATGCATCCTTCAGTACCACTTCCCAGTTTTCCACAGATAGTCCCTTTGACCGGAGGCTGAGTTGGATAGTTCGCCAGAGAGTCCCGTTTAGACGTTCCACTTGTCCATTACCCTGAGGGTTATAAGGTGTCGTTCTAGATGAGGCTATGTTTGATTTTCTTAGGAATGACTTGAATTCTTCGGACATAAACGATGAGCCTCTATCACTATGAATATAGAGAGGCTGGCCAAAAGTAAGGAAGAGATCTTTCAAGCAGTTGATGACAGTGGCAGATGTCATATCTTTACATGGATATGCAAATGGAAATCTGCTGTACTCGTCAATTATCGTCAATATGTACTTGTTGGAGGTATTAGACGGTAGTGGCCCCTTGAAATCTATGTTGATACGTTCGAGAGGGGCCGTAGCTTTGATCAAGTGACCTTTTACTTTGAGGAACCTTGGTTTTATTTCAGCGCAGGTCGGGCACGAAGCAGTTATTTCCTTAACGTCGTTTGCTGAATAGGGCAAGTTTTTGGATCTCACCCAGTGATACATTCTTGTCACGCCTGGGTGACAGAGTGCGTTATGGAGTTCTTTCAGCTTGCTGATATTCATAAAGGCACATACGCGGGATAGAGCGTCCGCAGCTGCGTTTTCGGAGCCTGGTCTATAAATAATATCATATTTGAAACAAGACAACTCTAATCGCCAACGTAAGATTTTCTCATTCTTGATTTTACTGTTATGATTCTGATTAAACATGAAGGCTACCGATTGTTGATCCGTAATTAAAAGAAAATGTTTGCCAATTAGGTAGTGTCTCCATTTCTTTAAACTTTCCACTATAGCGCAAGCTTCTTTTTCGATTGAGGATTGTTTGCATTCAGAGTTTGACAAAGTTCGCGAAAAGAATGCTACTGGTCGTCCTTGTTGAGTAAGTGTAGCCGCTAGAGCGAATTCTGAAGCGTCAGTCTCAACTGTGAAAATATCGTCGTCATTAATCGCTACTAGAGCCGCTGCCTTGATGTCCTGTTTAAGTTGTTCGAAACATTTGAGAGCCTCGTGTGATAAGGGGAAGCTAGTGACGCAGGTGAGGGGTTTTATCTTTTCTGAGAAACGCCCTATCCATTTTGCATAGTGCGCGAACATTCCTAGGACTCGTTTCAGTTCACTTGCTTTAGTTGGTGCGGGTAGGTCTAGCAGAGGCTTTAGCCTTTCAGAATCAGGTCGGATAGTATGATTTTCCACGGTAAAGCCAAGCAGATTGATTTTAGTTTTATTGAAAACGCTTTTTTGTTCATTGAGAGTTAAATTAAACTTCTTAGCGGCGTCCATGAATCGTTTTAGATTACGCTCGTGATCCTTATCATCCTTGCCGCAAACGGTTACGTCATCTAAGTATGCGTACGTTCCATCTAATTTTTCTTCTGATATTATAAAGTCCAGAGTCCGCTGGAAGGCAGCTACACCGTTAGTCACTCCAAACGGGATGCGTGTGAATTGATAAAGTTTGCCGATTGCTTCAAACGCTGTGTATATCTTCTCATTTTCCAGGATTGGGACCTGATGATACGCAGATTTCAAGTCTATCTGACTAAAGACTTTAAATTTTGATACGTTGTTCACAACCGTTTCGATATTTGGCAAGGGAAAGGCATCTAGGTCAGTAAATTTATTGATAGTCATTGAATAATCGATCACGAGCCGTTTACGATGGGTCCCTCCTCCCGCTACGAGGACTTGGGCCCTCCAAGGGGAAATGCTCTTTTCAATTACCCCATCTTCGAGCAACTTGGATACTTCTTCTTGTATGAAGTCAACGTCTGCTTTAGTATAGCGCCTGCTTCTGACAGCAATCGGTTGGATGTTTGGCGAAAGATTGGTGAATACAGAGGCCGGCGGAACTGAGGCTTGCAGAACATTACAGATTTGTAAGGGCTCGCCGGGACCTCCCAGATTGAAGTGGATGCTAGAATGTTGCTTGAGTAAGTCGTGACCCACGATAACGTCTGCGCAGAGATTGTCAACTACTAAAAGCGGTGTTTGCTTGTAGGTATGTTGATTCATTTTAATAGTTGCGAAACATACCCCTTCAACGAATGAGACTTGGTTAAGAGAGGCGAGATTTACAGTTTGTTTGCACGGTTTCTTGGGCAACTTCATAATGCGAGCCACTTTACTGTTTATAAAACTGACTGAACTACCAGTGTCGACGAGAGCGTCAGCTTTGTATTCGTTTATTGTGATAGGGATTGTCGCACTCCTAAGACTTGAAGGAGAAGCAGCAGAAATAGCCCCGCTGTAAAAGTGGTCATTGCTCGAGTTGGCAATTTCTTCAGTCCACACAGAGTTTATGTTGTGCCCGGATCTGCAAACGCTAGCAAAATGGCCTTTCTTCGAACACTTTTTACAAGTAGCTTTGCTAGCTGGGCACCTTATTCTAGGATGGACATTTCCGCCGCAGAAGAAGCAGCGCTTGGTTGATTGTTGTGTTGTGGAGGATGGTGCGACCGAAGCAGTCAGAGGCATTCGAGATGATGAAGCTACAGCCAGATTGTCCGATTCCTTGTCTCGGGAGATTTCAGGTACAGCATTTAGATGCGGAGAGTTAGTACTGATCGTCTGTGCATCTTTCTCAGCAGTTTCCAAGGTAATGGCTTTATTAAGAGCATCTGTAAGAGCGAGCGTAGAGTTCTCTAGAAGTCGTTCACGGATTTTTTGTGAGAGGAGGCCGGAAATAAGAGCACCACGAATTGCCTGTTCTTCATGTTCTGTCGCGGTGACAGCTTCAAATTTGCAATCTTTAGCAATCAGTCGAAGAGCTCTAGCATATTCGGAAATAGTCTCGTCCGCTCTTTGTTTTCGATTGAATAGAACATGTCGAGCTAGTATCGTGTTTTTTGGTTTGACATAGATATCTTCTAGAACTTTCATAGATGCTTTATAAGTCGCGCAAGACTTGATATGTTTGTAGATCGAAGCGGATAAATGGTTGACTAACAGCTTACACTTGAGAGAATCCGATATATCTTCAGTAATCTCTTCAGCGAGAAAGCTTTCGAAGGTCGATTTCCAATGCAGCCATTTTGCGTCGGCATCCGCGACATCAGGTTCGACGTCAAACTTGTCGGGTCGGAGATACCTTGACAGTGATGATTTGTCTAGTTTTTCGTCAGGCATTTTTAGTTAAATAAATTGTAGTATAATAGACGTAAAACCAAACAAGAAACGTGGCTTTATTTAACTAAAAGAATTACACTAACTAGACATTGAATATGTAGTTACAATAAATAAGACAAAGATGATAGCGCTGTGACAAACGTCATGTAAAGTCACTATAACCATAAATACTACGGAGGTTGCCCACGTTGCGTATCACCTCAGTGTCTAAACGAAAGTTGAAATGTGTGGCCGTACTTAAAAATTACTTATAGCAAGGACGTCCTCTAGTTTATTGCTCAAAGTTATTTCACAGGCGTTTTAATATTAAATGTATATTTTCTCGTCTCGACTACTTCCTGCCGTAATTTCCCCTTTGACTGCGTACTACCTGGCTGTTTGATCGAGTTTAATATGATTTTCATGTATAATATGATTATTTTGCTGTTTTACTTACAACATTAGGTACTGTTGCTGTTTTACTTACAACTTACAACGGTACTGGATGTCTTGTTCTGATATAATTTATTTATTTTCGGTCAGAAGTTCAGTAGCAAACTCAGAAACCTATAGCATCAAAATAAGTCGCGCTTACGACCTTCTTCAATATAGAGCTTTATAAAATCGTTTGCTTATATGTTGCTGGCATGACATACCACGCATATGAACATTGAGAAGCTATTGCACTTATGACTTTTGACTGTACATTTTATATTTACTTCGGTATTACGGTCGCACCAACCTGTTGCAGCACGCGCCGCTGAAGCGCGCGCTGTCACCGTGTCACAACAAATTGACTACTTCGAGTGAATTCACACGGGCCGCATTTTGTAAAATAAGTCTAGATTGTTAAAATAATATATTATGCGATCGGTTAAAAAAAAAACTAATTAGACCGTCAGTTAGATTTCCAAAAAATATTGAACACATATTTTTCTTTTTTCACGCAGTGAAGAACTTAGAAAGTGAAAGTGAACTTAGAAAACTCGTCCGAAAATCTAGTACATTTTTTACCTACAACTCCTACAAGTGACGTTTCCCCCACCCCATCCCATGATCTTTGACGCGTTTTATCTTCGTAATTTTCTATTAATTTGATAAAACAAAAAACACGTATCCAATATTTTTCGATAATCTAACTGACGGACTAAACAGAATCATATTTTTTTGAGTCAGTCCGATCCCCTATTGTAAGTCTCATTTCGTAATCTTAACTTTAACTACACTGTAGTTGTATTAGGTTAGCCTGTAGTAATAGTGTGTGTGTTTAAATAAATAGAGCTTTTTGTGACAGTTAATCTTGGCCTGTGCCAGTCTATACTGTCGTGAGGGTTTAGCCAGTACAAATAAATTAATGTATGATATTTAGTCTAGACTCTCATTCTCGAATATATTCAGGGCTGAGTTCTCAGTTAGAGGAATACTGTTATTTTAAAATGTAGACTACCAATTTGTGTCAATTCCTGTTATTCGTCTGTGTTCTACGTTGTATTCGCAAAACCAGGGAAGTGTTGTTTACGCAGCGTAGTTTTTAGATACGTTTAAAAATATTCTCATCCGAATAATGAATTCTGTAGAAAACACCCGAGACTTTTAGGATTTCAATAACCGGGTTTGTTTGTATTATTATACGAACGATAAATGAGCTAGTAGAGCTGAAATTATTTCCATACGGATAAAAAAAATCATGTTATTTGAAAGTACCAAAAATCACTAATTTGGCGCATTTTGACTTCCAAATCCTTCTTCAAATAAAAGTATTGAGCTGTTGAAAAGTCCGTATAAAATTCTGCTAATAACTGGGATTTGCGATTCGCCACCGTGTGTGCCTTTAGCCACAGAACAGATGGAAGTACAGAAGATTCATGTTACTATGAAAAACAGGACTGCACAGAATCAGACTGAAACTAAATACTAAGTACTAAAGTAAGACTTTCACTCATTTTACGGAGTACGGACGTTGCGGATGCCAGTAGTCAAATCAGAATACCAGTCTAATACATGGAGTGACTGTCTATCTGACCTCCAACAGCCTATTAGTATTCGATAATACTAATAACTGCCAATCCGCACTGGGCCCGCGTGGTGGATTATAGCCCATCCCTCTCCTAGAGAGGAGGCCTGAGTCCCTGCAGTGGGAACATTATAGGCTGATGATGAATACTAATAATATCCTATATCCTATATCCTATCTTATATCCTTGGTAAAAGTGGTTGTCATACTTTCAAGCCACCAATATGACAGCTGGGACCAACGGCATGCTCGTTATGTTTCTGTGACAAATAAATATTTTTTCTTTCTTTCTTTCATTCACGGATCAACCAAGCCAAGAGTGGTTTAACCTGAAGATTGACCTGAGCGGCTGTTATGATTTAGCCATGAGCACTTCAGTCTATGTATGACACAGCTAAGATATGAGTTTTTAAACTGACATGGTCACTGACACTACTATTAATATCATAAACGGGATATTTACCATGTTTGATTGTAGTCCACGCCACTATATTCCTCGTCTGGTTAGAGAGGCCATTGAAATCACCAAATACAAAAACTTTAACCGGGAGGACGGGTTTCAACTGTCGAGAGCCTGGAATCCAGTAGTTCAACTGTGCAAAAACCGAAAAAGTGTCGAAAAAAGTTCGCGAGTGGACACAGTGAGTTTTGTGTGTCGGGAACAGAATCGTGTCGTGAGTGTAGTAGTGCCGAACGCAAAAAACGAACTAGAAAGAGGGTAGACCGTTTTGTCTGCTCATAAACATCCACCCGCAATGACTTCAGTTTATCCGTGATCATGGTGCTTGTAACAGCGCCGAAATATCGGGAACTCGAAACTACAATCAAACATGGTAAATATCCCGTTTATGATATTAATAGTAGAGCTAAGATATGCTTTTTTTGTGATTACCATGTCTTCCCGCGAAGAAAGATGTTTTATTTGATGGTCCCAGACCATTTCATCTTTCGGATACACACTGTAAGAAAGGCACTAGCTTACTGCCACACTCAGAGACTTTAATGATTACTTAAGTCCATCACTTAGTAAAGATTTTGACAGTTTAAGGTTTTGTACGTTAAAGCTTTACTAAGTGACAAAGACATTTATTCGTAGGATACGGTACTTACAAGGTTGTTACATAAATGGTATAGTTCTCGACATATCCACCGCCAGACGCGGCATACGAATATTTAGAGTAAGTAATAATTGATACTAAAATTAATATTTAGTATCATAGTTCAAGTAAATTTTTATACACACACACTTATACCTAACACTAAATTACACATTAAACTCTAACGAAACTTACATTCTAATAAAAGCAAAACAAAACCAAAAAAATGTGCAGACTGTACCTATAATAATTATAAATTATAATAATATGAAACACAACATTAACATTTAGAATCATAAAAATATAAAAAAGTGTATAAATATTAATAATATTGTAGGCACCTATTTATCATCGAGAAATTCTTTTATTGAGTAAAAACTCTTATGTAGTAGCCACGATCTCAACTTATTTTTATAAAAATGCAGGGGTGTCGACTTAAGTAATCATAAAAATAATATCTCTGAGTACCGCAGTTAGTATAAAGTGGGCCTTCTGCGTCCATGTTGTTATTTGTCTTCGTGTACAGTTTGTAATTAGCGCCCTCCAGACTCGGGGTGATTACTCCAATTACCTCTTATTGAATTGACCGATGACACGTAGCGGTAATTAGGGACTTTTACACTGTTGATTGTTAATTTTGTTAGCTTAGGACGAGATTTTGGGTTGAAATATGGTGACGAATTTTTGTATGATAAAAATGCTATTTGAATTCCAAATTGGTTGGTTTCTGTTGGCTTTTTACTCTGTTGTTGGTTTTGTGTTTGGGCTCTGAATTACATATTATTCTAATCCTTGGGTAATCATCTAGTAGCTATCCAGATCAACAGACATCTTTTTAACCCCGGACCAAATAAGGGGGATATTAAAAGTGTGTGATGTGAGTATTTGTGTATCTGTGGATGAGCCGATTTTTATTATGATTTTTACTCACCTAGCCCATGACCTGTCCCCTGACGACTTGAGATACATTTTAATCCAAGCAAACGATGCCTTTTTTTTTTTTTGGTGCGTGGAAAATCATCGAATAACCCCCCCCGCTCTTGGGCAGAGCGAAGGGGAGTGTCAGACTTCTACTGACTAAAAACCAAACCCATGTTCCTTCTTCGCCCTTGTGTCGGAGCCGCGTTAACCTTTCGACAAACCACAGCCCCGACGGGCGTCGGCCCTTGCGGGCCCCTCCTTGCTGACATCTCTTTGAGGCGCGCGTGGAGCAGTACGATGCCTTGAGATACGTTTCCAAGTCTCCACGTGGGCGAAGTCGAAGGCAAAGACTAGTTGCACATAAAAATTAATGCTACAGTAAAAAAGCTATAGTGTAAATACAAAAAGTTGTAACATTTTCCAATTATTTTCGGGTCTACTTATAACTGAACAATCTTCTTACAGCCGTAATTGTATTAATTATTCCGAATCGTACATTTAAATGAAGCGTTGGCTGGAGGCCTTTTACGAAAACTTTTATATATTAATTCGGAATAAATAAGACAGGTAATGTGGAATTTACGTTTTATTTTATTGTTTTTGTAAGTCAGGTTTATTTTAATATAGCTGTGAGATATTTACCCATACCTGTACTTTGTGTGTGTGTGTACTTTTTATGTAAGTAACATTATGCCTGCAAAATCTTAGCTTAACCATAGATAAGCTAAGATTTAGCTCACTCATAACTCGTGCTTGTTATTTATTAACTTACAACTACCAATACAGGGTAATGTATATTATAATGAAGTCCCATGCCCCGGCACAAAATCCGTTGCAGAAAAAAAAAAGTATTGGACAACCTTGGTGCAGCAGTAGTGCTTGCGTGCTTATTTTGATTATCTGTCGTCTACGGCTTTTAATTTACCTCAGCCACTTTTTTTTACCAGCTTCACCAACCAAGACCAACGGTACCTTACATGTTGGGGCAGACGTGTTCTTGAGTGGAAAATGCGAATCAGTAAGCGTGAGGGCTCAGTAGGCGACTCGGCCGCTGTAACTCGCCCGATCCGGTCGAGACAGGAATTTCACTGTTATTAATATTTTCGAGTGGCGTTTCGGACGAATCCTTTTTTAGAGTCAAAGTACCGTCAGACACATAATATAGATAAGGTTTAGTGTCCTGTGTTCGTCCCACAAACTAGCAGGAGAACAGAAGTAGGAAGGAGGTATTGTATTATAAAAGAGATACCGCGTTATCTCTCATATTATAGATAAGGTTTAGTGTCCTGTGTTCGTCCCACAAACTACCAGGAGAACAGAAGTAGGAAGGAGGTATTGTATTATAAAAGAGATACCGCGGTATCTCTAGCAACATGGGTGGTTTTTAGTAAGTAGAAGTCTGACACTCCCTACCGCTTTGCCCAGAGCGGGAGGAGTCATTTGATGATTTCCCCACTATATAATTTACCATACTGGCCTCCTGCTAGTTTGTGGGACTTTACTATCCTGGTTTATTATCTCCAACAAAAAAAAAGTAAACTGTATTAGAAAGGCTTAATATAGATTTGATTTAAAGATTCCAATTTTCAATACCTCCTGCCTACTTCTGTTCTCCTAGTAGTTTATAGGACTTTACTATCCTTTTATCTCTTTTTTTACACATTTCATTACTCCTGTTAACTCTTATTTGGTGACAGCCCGAAAGAAATGATTAATCTTCTACTAACTTATGATACCCTAGTACTACATAACACATTTCATCACTCCTGTTAACTCCTATATTTGGTGACAGCCCGAAAGAAATTATTAATCTCCTACTAACTTATGATACCCTAGTACTTCATAACACATTACATTGACCGCGGTCCCGGCTGTGGTCCCGGTCCCGAAAGTCTCACGACCCCAACCTAATGTTTTTCATTCTGACTGTACAAAATATGCTTAAAAAAAAGTATAGTCCGAAACACCACTCAAAAATATGAATAAAAATTAAATTCCTGTCTCGACCGGACCGGGCGAGTTCCAGCGGTCGAGTCGCCTACTAAGCCAGCGTGAGGTGGGACGCACTCTGGTTGGGTGGAGTGACGATCCTTGCAAGATAACTGGTAGCAACTGGATGAGAGTTGCTGAGAATCGAATTAAGTGGCGTGCGATTGAAGAGGTATATGTCCAGCAGTGGACTGATATAGTCTGATGATGATGAATAATTACGTGAAAAAATGGCAAATTAAGATCATCATCAGGCAATGGCCACAGTAACTGAACTGCTGGGAAACATATTATTTTCCTTGATGAACGTTTCACAGTTTTCTGTACATTTTTTTCTACAAAAATTCAGTGTGTTAAACTGTTCCTTATTTTATATAAAACTTCTAACAATACTCTTGTCGCGACGAGAACTTTTAAAAGCAAAGTATTGTATCCTATTAATTTTCTAATTCGCAACAAATTAGGGTGATGTTCCTTAGAAACTTTGTTGTGCCCATGTTCAATTTACAATCAATTCAGACATAGAATGTTTTATTAGTTTCAAGTGGAAATCTAATCAGCTTTTAAAAGCTTTTAGTTCATAGCCTATATTTTATCTTTTTGGCTCATTTATGTCTTTATCGTGTTAACCAAATTCACCAATTTCATGTCATGCCGTCCTTTATAGCTACGTCAGCGAATGAAGTTCATTTGCCAAACATACAAACTGCGGCGAAGCCCAAGAAGAGGGGGTAATAATTGTCATCTCGATACATGATGAAGAATTAGAATAAGAACTAGGTGGAGAGTCTCATCATTTCCCTGCCCTTATCCGAATTTATTTGGGTTCGGCAGATCATATATTTTTTCCCAACAATGTGGCGAGTCCATCTGTCATTAACTGGGCACAACTTCATACTTCAAGCTACTACTAAGAAATACGTAATGATAAAACACAATCATAATAGAACTTGGAACAATATAAATAAAAATATTCCTATAGAAAAAATACTCCAGCTTCGAGCTCAAGATCAGTAACCCTCACGCCAAATAAAAGTTTATTCACTTCAATATTCCATGTGTACTACACGAAACAAACATCGAAGTTCGCACAACTAAATTGTATTTGTAACTAATCGGTCACAAACTCAACTCTCCGGGCTCTCTCTTCGAATATGTTGGTTCTTTCATTACGTCACAAACGTTGTTAGGGTCTTGTGATGCCGTAGGGACTATTTGGACTCTGTCTAACGACGTGTGAGCCCACTGAGACACAGTCATCATGTGTATGTCTCAAACCAAGGTCGGTGTAAGGACGAAAGGATAATGAACATTAATCTACGAACCTGATCATTCTGAAGAACCTCACCAAATAGAGTTAGAATACATAGTATTTATTATCGTAGGTTTAGAACCCCTGTAGTTGTGTCAGGCGGTTTTGAATTTGGAATGGCTATTCAATCAAAATTTTTTTTTGAATAGTGTAAAGTTTGGGATTGTATTTCAAAGTACCTACCTACTGGTAAAAAAAGAAGGTACCTATCATAATTATGTAAATCATTTTACGCTTTTTTTCAAGAGAGTAGATAGAAACCATATCTACATAGAGCTGCTCCGATCCTTGCATAGGTACTCCTTGTCTCCTTTAGCTTCGTCCACGTTCATACATCTGGCCCACAGCGGGCCATACACGCTAGTTGTGAGAGTTGCGAACCTGACCATTGAAGCAATGGTTATGCGGCATGCGGAACCGGCATTAGGTCCCATGATAAAACAGGTTTTCCCGGGTTTTGAAACGACGTTGCTAGCTGCAGCGTCGAAAGAAGAAATAAAAATTTATTAAATTCGCACAGAACAATAATAAAAAGGAAACAAAAAACAAGGTTTCATTACCTCGTTAGATTTTAGTTTCTCAAGTGGTTTTCTATAGAAATGGGAATAATTTATTTCGCAAATTAATAATATTATACACATTGTTAACATTCAGCTTTGTTCAGACACAATAACTTTGTGTTTTCTCAGGATTGTAGAACCTCGCTTCTACTGTAAGCTCTTTATTAAAATACCTTGAAACAAAGCTAGTTACAAAATAATATAGTTCATGAAACTGAAATTCTTTGTCTGTGTCAACGTTTGATCCTATTAATAACTCCTATTTCTCAATGGAAGTAACTATAGGCAGAAACCTTTTGTTTGCTGATAGTTTCACTGAACTAAATAAATTGATTGATCATTTTGAATGAATTTTGTCGGTAGTGCTATGCTGTAAGGATACTCTTCCTCGATAAATACTTGAAGAGGCTCTCATTATGCAGCTGGAAAGCCCTTGAGCTTGATACAGAAATTGATACTTCTGAACTTTCATTCTCAGGATCCCTGACAGCCGGTATTTTGGACCCTGTTCCCGATACCAGTGCGCTTCTTTTGTTGTTCTTTTTTGTAAGGAATTTAAAAAAATGATAAATATTTGTAAAGACATGCATAAAAGTCCGGTCATTTCTGACATTATTAGAAGCAGAGAGGTATGGCAGATTGTAGATAGTTGTCTACACATCAGAATTTTCTAACCATTTAATATAGGGTATTATAATTTGATACCTAAAATAAACCCAATCTTATCCGACCTAAATACAACCCCAGTTAAAATTAGATACTCAACGTTGTAACATAATTATTTTGGCAATTTATTACCTGCTAACCAAAGACATACGGGAGGGTCTTCTAAAGTGGGTGGTTGTCCCAGGGCTTGTGGTTGCCCGTACGAGTGTCGTCTGCTCAGAGTGGTTAGCCTCTAGCCACGAGCCACAAGCCTCCTGCGTGCACCTCACTATCTCAACGTTTATTGGTCATTTATTAGGTCGTGTTACGTGGATAATTCAAGTAGAACATTATTAGTAGATTTTGTTTGGTTGACTACATATTTTAGTGAGAAATTGAGTGCAAAAACGAGACAAAAACGAGATGTTGGTTGTGACAATACATTTTGATTCTTTGTTTTTAAATCGTCAATAAGGCGGGACCTATCCCACAATCTAAAAGGTGTTCCTGTAAATTACTTCTGCCAATCCTTTCGGGAATTACAGGCGTGATTTGTGTTATATTAATACACAATCTATATATATCTATATGTCGCAGATTCAACACCGAGGCACAATATTTAGAGTTGACAATTTAGAATAACGCCATCTATCATCGTTTTTCGGATCTATCATCGTTAAAGTCGGAAACGTCAAGCAGTGAGCTTGGGTGAGGTCGATGCAGAGCGTGGCAGGTCTGGTTTGACAGTTTTCGGTTGACAGATGACAGCTGTCAGTTGTCATATGTCAAATGTCAGTTGTGAGTGGTCGGTTGACGTTGACGTTAGACGCATTTGACTTGAGGGACGTTACTTTTTGGTGGGACACGAGCGCGAACGGTTGTGCTGCCGGCCTGTATCAAACTTACCGCGTTTCCGTACTTTAATCCATTTCCATCGGCTTGATCGTTTGAGATTTTGTTAATTTGATAGCGGAAGTGAATAAATAGGCGGTTGTAATCAGTGTTGAGACTATTATTTCGTACCTCCGCCATGCCGAACTTGGACTCTGACAACGATGTACCCCACAATAGTTGACCTACCGTCGTCATCAGAAGTGGTATGTAACTCTAACGCCTACATAGTGTAAAAGACAGTGCTAGACCGGAAAAGTGTAAAGACAATGCGCGTGCGTCTGAAAGTGACAAAGAAACGGAAATGTGGTGTTTTATGTTCGAGCAGCTAAACAAAAACTTTATGGCTATTGTGCAAGCAATGAAGACACCTTTTGCGAGTACGGATATTCGCCTACCGCATTTTGACTCTGAAAAACTGAATATTGTTCCGCGTGCTTGGTTGGCAACAGCCGACATGTGTGTTATCGATCCGATATGGGAGAAACGGGACGAACGGGAGTCACACATCCACTGTAGGTGCGTCGTAAGTCGGCACCTCCGTCGCTGGTTGTCCTCCGCTGGGCCTCCTCCGGGTAACCGTTGGTCTCACCTGGTGGGGATGGACCGCCGGGGTGCTGTGAAGACAGCAGCGCCGTGAAACCGGCGCTGTGGCGTGCCTACAGGGGACGCAGCGAATTTCACGAGACTCATGTGAGAAGTTTCGTCATGGCTGTCGTCCATATCTTGTCTTGGGATGAAATGGAGCGATTTTAAGGAACTGTTTATAGTCTGGAGCGCCCCGTATGGTGATGACGATCGCGAAGACCCTGATGCGACATCAGAACCGGGATTCACTCGAGCTGAAGAAAATACGAAGAATGGTGCGATGACGTCATGGTGCGATGACGTCACGGTGCGCTGAGAATTTACTTCGGCAGCGGCGCCGGCAGCGCGGCGGCGGGACGCGGCTTGGCGGCGCGTGGTTCGCAGCGCGGCGGCGCGGCAGGCTGACCAAGCAGTGCCTGCAGCCTGCAGCAGAGGCAAATAGCGAGCGACGTGTTGAAGTTTGCTATGTGAGCAATCCCAGCGGTGTGCTGATGAATATCTGGTGAGTCGTATCCATTTTACTATGATTCTGGTGCCGAATGCTCTCTGATCAAAACTGTTTCGTTACAGTTCAGTGGCAAGCGTGTAAATAACATTGTAAATTGACCCGGGATAGGTCATGATAGTTTGTACTTCACAATTATTTACTGAGGTTATGATTATCGATTTACTATTAGAGATTTTATTTCATGTTGTACCGGATAGTTGTTTTAAAAAAAAATGATATTTTAATTGGCGTTGAGATTTTACAACAAGGATTTAATGTTAGTTAGACGTGTGATAGTGTTGTTTTTGTGTCGTGAAAAGGTTGTTAGGTTATGTGATGTTTCAAATAAGCTCAAGAATGCTTCTAATATTCTAATTGATTTCAATACAGTTGATACAGATGTTCCGTTAGAATTTCGTTCCCAATTAATTAATCTATTGACAGCATATTCATCTTTGTTTACTAGTGATTTCTAGATCCCATATTATTATTACAACAAGACTAATTGAATACTAAGTGGTCAACTTAACATTTAAAGTACCTAGCATAGTAAGAGTTTTCTTATAACCTGTAACGTTACAGGAAAAATAAAGTAACATGTTGAACAACCCTACTTTAAAAAATATTTTGATGAAGGCTCGAAATGATTATCTTGATGGTGTTGTGCATGTAACTGGATGGAGGTTACATGTGGAGGTGACCGGATAGAGGTTGCCTGTTGTGTATGTAACCGGATGGAGGTTACATGTGAAGGTGACCGGATAGAGGTCGATTGGTTTGATGCTTATAACCGAATGGAGGTTATAAGTGTGATGATGAAGACCGGATGGAGGTCGATTGTTTTGATGCTTATGGCCGGATGGAGGCTATAAGTGTGATGATGAAGACCGGATAGAGGTCAGAGTATGAGCACTGCAATATTTTAATGAGTTTCCTATTATTTAAATGAGTATGGGTGTTGTTCGATATGTCAGCTTTGAGAAAAAGAGTTTGTTATGATTTTTATTAGAACCTGTAATGATTTTGATCAGAATACCTTTTATTCCCCACCCACTTGGGCCAGGAATGGCCGAACGGCTGGTATTGGGCAGACTTCTGTAAGGTCAACTGTACAAATTTTGACATCTGTTAAGACCGATGAAATTGTTTTAGAAATTCTATTTCACGTTTTACCCTACAATTATTTGCGATTAGTTTCGGTTCATAATGTCATCAAATGAGATACGATTTGAGAAAATACGGTCAATTGAGGCATGTGACGCAATTGCTGACTGTAAATTTGACTTTGACACGATAGACACTGACAAAACGAGATCGGGTGATGATGAAGGGGTCAGACCTTAAGTGAGAGGTAAAAGATGCAAATGTAGTATGCAAGTGATTCAGATTGCATACATTGCAATGCTGTTCGTTGCTGCACGCGTGTAAGTGTTTACTTGAGGGCTGTGACCAACGTTCAGCATGGCAATGTAGCTAAAGGTGCTAAATAAAGGCAATGTGTTGAGTTGAGTCGATGTTGGGTACCGGATAGAGGTCCCATGGTTGCCGGATGGAGGCAATGAGATGTGTTGAGGTTGGGTTTGGGTACCGAATGGAGGTCCCATGGTTGCCTGTTGGAAGCTGTGTGTGTTGTATGTGTTTTATACGAGAGCACACGATATTAATGAAACCACCATAGAAACGAGACTGACACTTTTATTGAGTACCCACAACAAGATAAAGATGAAGGCAAACTAATTACCTAACTACCTTATTATTTACATAAGTATATAACATCTTCACACCTCTGTTTAAAAGCAATCTTACCATCATCGTTACATTTAACTAGTACAAAATCTTATCAGCAACAATCAATTTAACTTAAGTTTATCTAAACACATTTAAAAAATAAAGTAAACTCTTAACAATTACCGATTAAGTAGGTGTACCTATATATCCATGTAAATGCGTTGGTATAATGTAAACATGACTTACAATATTAAACTAAACCTAAGATACATAATTTTCGACCACGTTGAATGTTTTATACATTGTCTACCTATCTAAAAACAGATTTAGCTAGGTGACGTTATTAAGTTGGCTACCTACCTACCTTTACCTAATCTATGTGACAACAAATCGTTGAACCGGTCTGCGCGTGCGTTTTTGCGAAACCAATTCATTCTGCTGATCAATTGCCAATCTATTGTTATGCGGTATGTTTGAACGTGCGACTATAGGATCAGTATGGCTGTCGTTGTCTCTCGAGGTACTTTCCTTATTATTAGTATCTTCACTAATAGCAGGACAGCTATTATATGGTATTGTGTTAAAGTCTGAAATGTCGTTATCAATATTATTTCTATTTTTCCTCCCTGGCCCCGATTTTTCGTCTGCCGTTACACTTCGCAATATGATGTGATCAACATGTTTTCTAAATATTTTATCATTCTGGCGTACCTGATAAGAAACCGGACCCGACCTTTTCAGTATAACGCCCTTTCCCCAATAACTTTTATTATTCTTAAACTGCTTGAACTGTACCTTATCGCCTATTTCAAATTCCCGTACTTTACTGTTACTTTTTTGATTTATAATATTTTGTTTGTCGCGCACGCTGTCTTCAATAGTTGGCCGGATTATATCACAGTGTGTCCGTATGTTGCGTCCCAATAATAATTGTGCCGGGGACTTACCAGTCAAACTGTGCGGAGTCGATCTATAATATAACAAGAATTTATCTAATGCAAGCTGTAAATCTTCCTTTTCAATAAGTGCCTTTTTTAGACAATTTTTAATTATTTTTACGGTACTTTCTGCCGCTCCGTTACTACTTGGTTTGTACGGTGACACCAAAATATGTTTTATATTACAACTTGCCATGAAATGTTTGAAATCTTGACTACTAAAAGGCGGGCCATTGTCTGATACCAACTCGCGTGGCAATCCGAAACAACTCATAATGCGCCTCAGCTTTGAAATAGTAACTTTCGCTGACGTTGTACCTACATTATGAGCTTCAATCCATTTGGAATGAGCGTCAACTAGTACGAAGTATGTGTGGTTGTCTAACGAAAAAAAATCTACGTGAACTCTGTACCATGGCACTTCCGGCCATGCCCATGGGTGAACAGGAGCTGCCGCCGGCGATGGCCGTACACTCGCGCAAGTCTCGCAGCCCTGGCATTCCTTCTCTATGTCGGCGTCGATGCCGGGCCAGTACACATAGCCCCTAGCTAGGCTTTTACACTTCACTATACCCTGATGACATGCATGCAACATTTTCAATACTCCCCTTTGTAATGATTCAGGAATAACGACCCGATGACCAAACAGTACACACCCTGACTCCACATCAAGAAACTCCTTAATAGTAAAAAAACTTTTTAAATCTTCATCTTTACAATACAACCAATTATGTTTAATAGCTTGCATCAATTTTTGCAATGTTTTGTCGGTCGCGGAATGCTTGGCCACCATCCTATAATCTATAGGTGCTTGTTCCGAAATGAAGTTGATGTATAATTCAGTTCTGCACTCTTTATTCTCTTCGATTATCGGTATATGTTTATAATCTACCTTCAGATTTTTGATTTTCTCCGCCTCGGTGCGACAGAGGCGAAGGGGCGGAGGTAGAGGTCGAGCGCTGGGCTCGGCGTGAATAGTAGTTCGTATTGAGACGTGCTGGGCGTCGGACGAGTATTATAGTAGCCATAGAATCACGGGTGAAAGCGCACGCGCATTGATTAAATCGACTTGTGGAGTCATTTCGCGGCACCCAATTATACTAGTTAAGCAGTACGGTTAGCGACGCTGTGAATGTCGAACGGGTTATTGATAATATCATTGGTTTGCCTTGTCACGGGAGTGCTATTGGGAAAGCACCGAGGCTTTTGTGGTTAGACTAATACGGAGTGAGGGTGGTGGCTCGCGTTAACGGCGTGGCTTGCAGCGACGTGGAAGAATCGTCCGGAACTACCAGCAAACCATCGCAAGGTCATATACACTCATTATACACATACACAGTTACACAACTTGCGAGGGGTCAAGGAAGTGAGACCGGCTCGAAGAAATGAGGTAAGGGTAGCTGTAAGTTCAGAAATTGTAATATTGTTCGGAGGCGCGTATCGCGTCTATTTGATCCCGTTAGGACGGCAGCTGTTCTGAGACCTGTCTCCCATGGGCCCGAGATAAGGTTCGGCTGAGTCCTGGCGCGATCAAATTCTGGTAGCAGAGCAGTGGTTATACCCACTTGTAAAAATTAGTAGGTACTTGGTACCAATTTACTTGTAAAAATTGTGTTCATGTACAAATTCAACTTGTAGGTAGTAGTACATTGACCTACATACCAGTGTACACCTCAAGTTGAGTTTGGAATTATTAATAATAAGTACCTAAATGGAATGTGAATATTCGTTGATAAAATAATTTGTTATTTACGTTCGGTTACGCACAAATATAACCTCATCACAAATCGTGTTATGATTGTCAACATTTGAGACATAGAGGAATAACCTCTAGAGCACATAGAGGAATAACCTCTAGAGCACGTAGAGGAATAAGTTCAAGAGTTGGCATAGCGTCGTAGATTTATTCACTCAACGAATATATTATTATTGTTAGTTCCGGATACAATAATTGTTATTTTTTTTGGTTATTGTTATTTATTATTGCATAATCGCGTATTGAAGTTGGTACTATGGCTCCGTCAGTAACGAAAACTATCGCAGCCAGAATCGAAGCTGAATTGAGATGGTTTTCATCGGTTGTTACGTTGGTAGGTCGCACCGATCGTGAAGATGCGTTATTGTCACGCGCTCGGCAAGTTGACGAACGATATGACGCCGTGTTAAAGTGTCACGCTGAGTATTTAGCATGTCTCGAATCGACGGATCTGTCGTCGGTGGACAAGGATGCTCAGGTGGTACGGGGCAATGTGGACCAGTGTGGGGAAATGTCCATGAGCATAATCCAGGCGGCGGCCGACATTGAGCGATCGCGCATGGGTGACGTCAGGGAATCATGTCGGCCAGCAGGCGTAGGAATTCAGGCGCCGTTGCCACCAGTACATGTACCCGAGTTTAGCGGCGAGTATGCCGATTGGCCGCGATTCCGCGATATTTTTAATAGTGTCGTGCATTCGCGTACGGATCTCTCGCCCGCCTACAAGATGGCTCAATTAATGGGTAGGCTTAACGGTGAGCCGCACGACATCTTGACCCACCTGGAGATTACGGACGCCAGTTATGAGACGGCATGGGGCCTATTAATCGACCGATATGATAATCGGCGATTAATAGTTGATGGCCTCATTGATAAGATTTTTGAAATCCCGAAGGTGTCTAACGTGTACGAAATAAGGTCGAAAATCCTTAATCCGGTCACGGTTGCGGTGAACACGTTAGATCGACTTAAGTTGTCGTTAGGGGACAATAAATATATCATCGTCAATAGGGTTTTACGGAAGTTGCCGATCGACGTGGTGGCGCGCTTTGAGCAGTCACATGGTGGCGAATCGACGGACCACCTCCCAAGTTACGATGACTTGAGGGTGTTTTTAGAAGGCGAGTGCCGGCGGGCGGATTGCCAAGGGGCATCCACGTCGCACCCTCCTCCGTCAACCCGACGTACGAGCGGGCCCAAGCCGGTTGAGCCCCGTCGGGGGGGGAAGAAATACCACGCCCTCCAATCGGAAGTGTGCGCCTTCTGTCGGAAGGAAGGGCACGGTCTCGCCGCATGCGCGGACTTTAAGGCGCAGCGGGTGCATAGACGAAGAGGGGTGGTCAAGCAGCGCTATTTGTGCTTCCGCTGCTTGGGGACTCACTTTGTACGTGAGTGCCACAGGACCACTAACTGTGGAACCTGCGGAGGAGCCCATCACGAGTTGCTATGCCTGGCGGAGAGTAGGGAGGTGCACGGAGCCTCGCCGGGAGGTCACCCCCCCTCTCCTAAGCCAGATTCGGGTGGTCGGTCACCCCCCCCTAGGGGGGGTGGGTCGGCCAGGAATCAGCGGTCGCCGCCCCCTCGGGGGGGTGGGCCAAGGGCTGATCCAGAGCACAACCCGATACCGTCGTCTTCCCCGCGGGGGGGGGATAGGCACCGAGACTCGGGCAGGGGCCCGGAGGTAGTACAGACGGGTTACGCGGCGTACTCGAATGCGTTGGGGGGCATGTTGCCACCCCCGAGTAGTCGCTTCTCCCCGCCTCTCGCAGAACGCCCTCGGCTGACGGCGCGCCCGCCACCGTTCGGAAGGATGCCAGTAGGCTACTTCCGACCGGCACGGATGTCACCGATGGGTCGGGAGGGTTACTACCCGGGTTGGGACCCGTATACTGGGACAGTATTTACTCCCCCTCCGGCAGGGGAGGAGGGAGGTGCCTCCTATTAGCAACTAGCAGCCTGTTCGTCAGTGGTGCCCACCCCGACAGTAACGGTATTATTACCGACGGCTAGGATTACTGTCAGGGGTACTGACGGACAGCCGGTGCACGTGCGAGCACTGTTAGATTCAGGGGCACAAGGTTGTATTGTGTCCAGCTGTTTAGTGAAAAAGCTGGGCCTTACATTAGAGCCATCACGGGATGGCGCCGTAGGTATAGGTGGCAATCGGGTGCCTCACCTCAGGGGTCAGACGACATTCCTGTTCGAGATGGGTGACACGGCATCGGTCACGCGGGTGAATGCCACGGCGATCGTTTTGGACGAAGTGGTTGGGGTCCTCCCTCAGACTCGGTTACCGTCTGCGGTAAAAGGGTTGACCAATGGATTGGAGTTAGCCGATCCCCACTTCGCGATCCCCGGACGGGTGGACGTCTTGCTTGGGTCTGACGTCCTCGGGAAGCTGCTCCGAAGCGGCAAACGGGAGCTGCAACCAAACGGGGTTGTGGCCATGCGTACCGCAGGTGGTTACGCGTTATTGGGCCCAGTACGGGAACCACAGCACTCAACGGATTATAGCTCCATATATTATGGCAGCGTGTTATCCGACGTCCTGCAACGGTTCTGGGCAACGGAAGAGCCACCCACCGCTCTTAGAAATAACCCACGTGATGAGGAGTGCGAAACATTCTATCGATTTAACACGGTGCGCCTCCCATCGGGTAGATTTATGACAAGGTTGCCATTTCTGTCAATTCGACCTCCGCTGGGGAGCTCATGGAGTCTGGCAGAAAAGCGGTTAGTGGCAATGGAAAGGCGCATGAAGCGGGACTCCAACTTCCGACAGAAGTATGTGGAGTTCATGCGCGAATACCTGACGTTGGGTCACATGTCGGTGTCCAGGGTTGACTATCGTCATGAGGAGCATTATGTGTTGCCTCATCATGCTGTTTTGAAGACACCTGACTCAAAGATTAGGGTCGTGTTCGACGGGAGCGCGGAGACGTCTAGCGGGGTGTCCCTGAATCAATGTCTCCATGCTGGTCCTAAGCTGACCAGAGACATTGCAGACATTCTCACGGACTTCAGGAGACACCAGGTTGTCTTCGTTACGGACGTACGGATGATGTTTCGTCAAACTGAGATTCATCCAGACGACCGTCGGTTCCAGCTGATATTGTGGCGAGAGAGCCCAGAGGAACCGATGGTCACGTACGAGCTCAACACAAACACGTACGGATTAAAGCCCAGCCCATATGTAGCCATGCGTACGCTACGAGAACTGGCTGATCAAGAACGGCTCCGCTTTCCCCGCGCGGCTGCTGTCATTGATAGGGACGTCTATGTAGACGACATTTGTACGGGCTCAGACAGTATTGAGCAGGCGCTCATCTTAAGGGATGAATTGGTGGCGCTCATGGCCTCCGGTGGCTATGAACTCAGGAAATGGCTGTCGAACTGCCCAGAGGTACTGGCAGGACTGCCAACTGAGTATCAACAAGACCCGCATTTGTTTGAGGATTCGGAGAATCTTCATGCGTTGGCCATTTTAGGCGTCCAGTATCGACCGAGTCAGGATGCCTTCACATACAGTTGTGAGGCCGAGTTGCTGTCGAAGACCTGGACCACGCGATCGGTCCTTTCGACTATCGCACGAACGTTCGATCCAACCGGTTGGATCGCGCCGGTCACGTTCATGGGAAAGTGCTTCATTCAGAAGCTTTGGTGGAGTTGTTGGTTAGGGACCGTCACACCAAGAATTCACACGCAGGCTGTAACACCCTTCTGGGCATTTTGCAGCGTGAATTTTGGATTTTATCGGCCCGCAGAATCATACGAAGCGTTGTGTTTCGTTGCTTGCCTTGTTACCGACTCAAGGCAGCCACAATGCAGCCACAAATGGGAGATCTCCCAGCCGACCGAGTCACGGAGGCTCGGCCATTTGCTGGCGTAGGGACAGATTTCGCGGGGCCCTTCATGGTCAAGACATCGCACCTTCGCAACGCGAAGTCGGTTAAGGCATATCTGTGTGTCTTCGTGTGTCTGGCGACCAAGGCCGTTCATTTGGAACTGGTGGCCGATCTCTCTACGGAGGCCTTTCTGGCGGCGTTAGATCGATTTGTTTCTAGAAGGGGAGTACCGTCACTGATTCGGTCGGACTGTGGTACCAACTTCAAGGGCGCCGACCGGTGCTTAAAGGAAATTGTATTGTTTTTAAGTCAGAATGAGCGAGAGATTGGCACGGGCCTCGCCAGTCGGGGCATTTCGTGGTATTTTAGTCCACCTGGATGCCCCCACTGGGGTGGAATTTTCGAGGCAGTAGTCAAGTCTTCCAAGACTCACTTGTATCGGGTCATCGGCTCAACGATTCTCACCTTTGAGGAGTTGTCAACGGTGTTTTGCAGAATTGAGGCGGTCTTAAACTCGCGACCTTTGTGCCCGTTGAGCGCTGACCCGAATGACCTTGAGGCCATGACCCCAGGTCATTTTTTGATTGGCCAACCACTTAACGCCTTGCCGGAATATCCGTATACTGATGTCAAGTTGTACCGGTTGTCACGGTATCAGATGTTACGGCAAATGAGCCAAAATTTTTGGAAGCGATGGTCGCTGGAGTATTTGCATATTCTACAGCAACGCGTTAAGTGGACGGACAGGACGACCCCACCCTGCGTTGGAGACCTCGTTCTGGTTAAGGATGCTAACCTATCACCGTTGTGTTGGCGACGGGGGCGCATTGTTAACCTGATTACGGGCAAGGATGGGTTTCCAAGGATCGCAGACGTCCAGGTGAGGGACTCGATCCTTAGACGGGCAGTTTCAACTTTATCTCGACTCCCGGGAGTTTGAGCGGACCGACAACGGGTCGGTCCGGGGGGGGTGATTGTTTATAATCTACCTTCAGATTTTTGATTTTCTCCGCCTCGGTGCGACAGAGGCGAAGGGGCGGAGGTAGAGGTCGAGCGCTGGGCTCGGCGTGAATAGTAGTTCGTATTGAGACGTGCTGGGCGTCGGACGAGTATTATAGTAGCCATAGAATCACGGGTGAAAGCGCACGCGCATTGATTAAATCGACTTGTGGAGTCATTTCGCGGCACCCAATTATACTAGTTAAGCAGTACGGTTAGCGACGCTGTGAATGTCGAACGGGTTATTGATAATATCATTGGTTTGCCTTGTCACGGGAGTGCTATTGGGAAAGCACCGAGGCTTTTGTGGTTAGACTAATACGGAGTGAGGGTGGTGGCTCGCGTTAACGGCGTGGCTTGCAGCGACGTGGAAGAATCGTCCGGAACTACCAGCAAACCATCGCAAGGTCATATACACTCATTATACACATACACAGTTACACAACTTGCGAGGGGTCAAGGAAGTGAGACCGGCTCGAAGAAATGAGGTAAGGGTAGCTGTAAGTTCAGAAATTGTAATATTGTTCGGAGGCGCGTATCGCGTCTATTTGATCCCGTTAGGACGGCAGCTGTTCTGAGACCTGTCTCCCATGGGCCCGAGATAAGGTTCGGCTGAGTCCTGGCGCGATCAGTATACGTGATAAGCTATCCGCGACACAATTATGTTTTGAGCTTATACATTTTACTTGATAGTTATACGCACTTAGTATAACGGCCCATCTTTGCAACCTGTTGCTTGCCATAGATGGGATCGCTTTGTTTTCATGAAAAATAGACGCTAACGGCTTACAATCCGTCACCAAAGTAAATCTAATACCGTATAAATAATCATGAAATCTATTCACGGCAAATATAATAGCCAGCCCCTCTCGACATATTTGCGAATAGTTCCGCTCAGCAGGCGACAGTGTGCGCGAAGCGTGCAGAACGGGCCGCAGTTGGCCGCCGCCGCCGTGCGCACGCTGCGCCAACACGGCCCCCACTCCGTACGGCGATGCGTCACACGTTACATAAGTCGGTAAACTCGGGTCCCAGTGAGCCAGCACCGGCGCTTCGCGTAATAATTGTTTTATGGATTGAAAGGCCTTTTCACATTTGTTTGACCACTCAAATTTTACATCTGACTTGAGTAACCCGTACAAGGGTTCTAAAACGCTGCTAATGTTTCTCACAAACTTGCCATAATAATTGACCAAACCTAGAAAGGCTTTTACTTCACTTACATTAGTCGGTTGCGGTGTTCTATTTACCGCATCTATCTTGGAAATTTCTGTTTTTAACCCGTTTGCATCGATCATGTAACCTAGGTACGATATCGACTTTTTAAAAAAACTACATTTCTTTTGTTCTACTTTTAAACCGCTCTCGGACAGTATTTTAAAAACCTGCATCAATCTATCCATGTTTTCTGATTCATTTGCACTACTTACTAATAGATCGTCTTGGTAGACGGCTACGTACGGCATTCTAAACAACTTTTCCATTACTCTTTGAAACTTACTGGCCGCGCACTTAATTCCGAAGGGTAACCTATTGTATGTGAACATACCTTTATTCGTGACGATCGTGCAGTATTTTTTTGCGCTATCACTGAGAATGAGCTGTTGATATGCTCGACTCAAGTCGATCTTACTAAAAATTTTACCTCCTTGCAGCGATGCGAAAATATCCTCAATTCGAGGAAGTGGGTATTTGTCATCTACTAATACCGGATTGAGCGTAGTCTTAAAATCTCCACATAACCTTACCTCACCATTTTTTTTAATGACGGGGACCACCGGCGTTCCCCACTCGCTCCACTCGACGGGCGAGATGACACCCTCCCTCTGGAGGCGCTCGAGTTCCGCGTCGACGGCGGGCCGCAGCGCGTACGGCACGGGGCGCGCGCGCCGCCACACCGGCACCGCCCCCGCTTTCAACTCTAAGTCGATCGTTCCTTTGTTAAACGCTCCTACACCACTTGAAAACACCTCGGGAAACTTATTTACCAACTGATCGCTAACCTTTGATTTATTACAACTATTATTCTGCCCTGCTAAGCCGAAAGGCGCTATCTCTGAGATACGCCCTTTTAGTTTTTTTTATACCATTCAATAGCTAGAATAATTTCGCATCTAATGGTATAAGCCAAATAGCGATATCTAATTAAAAACATTAAAATAAACCACTAAGAAGTTTTTTTATATCTCAATTTTTCCATAAATTACTAAGAGATTTGACGGCATGTCGTTTTTATGAAGCCAAATAGCCTTATATTGACATAGGCTAGAAACGCTTAAAAAATGCGCGTAAATGTGGGTAATATTAGTTCGCTAAGGTTTGAGATACGGCTATACCTAAGTAATTAAAATTGACTTTAATATCTTTAGTAATAAGGATTAAACTCACTTACATTTAACAATAGAGCGTGTCGTGACATGAAGATAAACATTAGTAAGGATCATATTTTCTTAGTTTGTTTTGTTGGAAGCAAATTTTATTTTTGAATTTAATTTTATTATTTTTAATTTAATTTTTAATTTTATATTAAATTTTATTTTTTTTATTAAATACAGTATTTTTCTAATTACGCAGAGATAAGCTTTTGTGTACATGTGTAGTAATATCAAGGTAATTTTTTATAGTTAAGTAATTCTCTAGTTTCTCACTTTCTTTGAGGTTAAATTAATTTCTAACTTGAAGTTTTGAGAACAACACTTCGAAATTACAAGTGTTCATCTCAGTAGTTAATTATACACTCAACTGCACATCAATTGTGATAAATGTTAACTAACCTTTAGAGAAGCTCTGAGAACAGAGGCAGTTTTAACATTAGGTACAGAACTGGTTTCGATAATGAACCCATTACGGCTAGCATTATAGGTACAAAGTTCTTAAAATTAGACAAACTTCCATCCCCAACTAAAAAAACAGTACTTACCAGCAGGAATATCTCAAAAAAAAAAAAATCTCTTTCCAGTAACCTGTTATTAGAATGTCTTTTTGGCGGGGACTGCCAACTTTTGAATAATTTTATTTCATAGAAAGCAAATAAATTGCGTTAACTTTTTTTTGTAATTTGCTGCTACATTTAATAAAGTTGTTAAAAAAATATTAAATGAAGTTTTATTACAAATTTATTCGGTATTTTCATCAAATATGAAAAAAAAACATTTTGTATGGAACTTTCTATGAGCAGAATAAGACTAAAAGCAGTATCTCAATTTTTGAAGCCTTTGTTTTTAATCAAAATAGCGGTATCTCACAAAATAGGTATAATGGTGCCATTTATGGATAATTTAAGTATGTCAGTTATATCTAGGGTCAAAAATATGTTTATATAAGTTTTAACAGTTTTAAAAATATTAGTTTTAACCCCCGTTTGAAGGTGGGAAAAATCCATTCACAAAAAGTCGTTTTTCTCAAAACTTACTCCGATTGAGTTAGCGCTTTTCGGCTTATCAGGGCAGTATTGTCGACATGAGCTACTGAATGCTTTATGTCTGGAATAGAGGGGAATTGTATGCCAAACGCACGCATCCACCTGCGACCGAATAACGAGTTGCTGTCATCATTGTCTATCACAATTAATTTTAAACCATGAACAATCTTGTTGTTATACTGAACGGTACATTTAAATTCACCTCTCGGTAACACCTTTTGACCATTATACATCTTCAAACACGACTTACGCTGAGTTAACTCAATATTACTGAAATGTTTTAAGTACGTACTTCTGTTAATGATACTCATTCCCGCTCCAGTGTCACCTTCCATCGATAACGGCCTCCCGTTGACCCGTACTTTTAAGATCCACCTTTTGTCCTCATCGTTATCACTCAACTGATACACCTGATTTCCCTCGTCCTCGCTAGAAGTCATATCTTCGTCTTCTACTTCGGACGCCACCTTGTGCACGCTACCACGCTTACGAAACCGACACACCTTAGCCACGTGGCCGCGATTACCACACACAAAACACTCCACATTCACAAACGGACAGTTCTCCTGACGATGCGGTTGACTGCACCGGAAACAGCCGGCTTGCCGGCTACTGCCGCTGCCCTTGCTGGCGGCGGGCGGCGCGCCTCGCTGCTGCGGTGCTGCGCGGCCGCGGCCTCTGCCCGCAAGCGAGCGCTGGCCGCGCTGCGCTCTGCCTCGGCCCGCGCCGTACCCGCCTCCGTCCACGGCATGCACTTTCTCCTCTGAGCTAGCGTTGCTGACAGCCCCTGCCGTCTCCTGTGAGTCTCGTACGGCGGCTTCTAACGACAACGCTAACTCCACTGCTCGATCGAACGTCAACTCTGTCTCTGTCAACAACCTCTGTTTGATCTTGTCACTCCTCAACCCGAACACGAACTGATCTCGTAAATTCTCCTTCAGTATTTCAGTAGTTGTAAAGACGCACGTCTTGCTGAGTTTTTTTAATTGCGCTAAATATTCTGTTACCGATTGTGACTCGGTCTGTTTGTATGATCTAAAAATCATTCGCTCAGCTATGACCGATCGCTTTGGCGCTAAGTGAACTTCCACCAACCTGACCAACGCGTCGAAATCGGTTTTTTCGGGCTTCTCCGGGAAACATAAATCAATCATAAGATCTAATGGTTCAGTGCCCACCACTGCCACTAAGTACTTCGAATACTCCGCCGGTTTGATGTCATGTATTGCGAACCATGCTCGCAACCTGCTGACGTACGTAGGCCACCGATCAACATTTAATTTGAACTCTTGTAATTGATTGATATTCATGATCACTCCACTTGCTTCGCCCATCTGCCTTTCGTCTTTGATCGAAATAAACACGCTGGGGTTCTTTACTCGTCGCCAAATGTTTTATACGAGAGCACACGATATTAATGAAACCACCATAGAAACGAGACTGACACTTTTATTGAGTACCCACAACAAGATAAAGATGAAGGCAAACTAATTACCTAACTACCTTATTATTTACATAAGTATATAACAGTATGGTACCGAGCAGAGCATTGCATACTGGATTTGATCGGATACTAGATTTGGTCGAAAGTTGATGATTCTTAAAGAATGTTGATTTCAATGTTAAGATTTTCTTTATGAGATTTGATGAGATTATGGATCAGAACAAAATTTTGTCTTGGTCAGCGAGGCCGAGTAAGGGACGATTTACTTTCCGTGAATTCTTGTTGCAGATACCTCACACGAGGACGTGTGAAATGTCAAGATGGCCGTGTCGCAGATTCAACACCGAGGCACAATATTTAGAGTTGACAATTTAGAATAACGCCATCTATCATCGTTTTTCGGATCTATCATCGTTAAAGTCGGAAACGTCAAGCAGTGAGCTTGGGTGAGGTCGATGCAGAGCGTGGCAGGTCTGGTTTGACAGTTTTCGGTTGACAGATGACAGCTGTCAGTTGTCATATGTCAAATGTCAGTTGTGAGTGGTCGGTTGACGTTGACGTTAGACGCATTTGACTTGAGGGACGTTACTTTTTGGTGGGACACGAGCGCGAACGGTTGTGCTGCCGGCCTGTATCAAACTTACCGCGTTTCCGTACTTTAATCCATTTCCATCGGCTTGATCGTTTGAGATTTTGTTAATTTGATAGCGGAAGTGAATAAATAGGCGGTTGTAATCAGTGTTGAGACTATTATTTCGTACCTCCGCCATGCCGAACTTGGACTCTGACAACGATGTACCCCACAATAGTTGACCTACCGTCGTCATCTATATATATATAAATAAAAAGAGAAGTCCTGACTGACTGACTGACTGATTGACTGACTCATCAACGCCCAGCCCAAACCCTTGGACCTAGAAAGCTGAAATTTTGCACAGAGGTTCCCTTTATAATGTAGACAAGGAATAAGGAAGGATTTTTCGAATTTCAATCCCTAAGGGTTTTAAATAGGGGAAGAAAGTTTGTATGGAAAATTGACAATTTCACGCGGGCGAAGCCGCTGGCAAAAGCTAGTATTAAATATTGTAACTGTCCAAAAACCGACACATCATTCGTTTGTTAAAAGTGAATGTGTAAAACAGCTTCCAAACTTTGTCGACCAGAGAGGCGGATCGGCACAATCAGACTTGCGGTCGGGAACAAATGTGTCGCGTCAACTTCGCGAGTGCTGTGAACAACTCTGCAAGACTTGCAAGTTATTGTGGGATGCCCGACATTTATTAAACATTTGTTGCAAGTTTTGCAAGTGGATTTCTTGTGTCTGCAACTATTTTGTTTGTTAACTCCTTGGAAGTTGGGGTAAATGTTTGATTAAAGTCAAAGAGATTTAAAAGACTTAAAATATTTGAATGTCTTCGATTAAAGTTGTGGTGTTCGGGAATTTTTACTTAATTATGTGGTTTTGTAATTAATCTAGTAATTAAGATTTGGTTTTTGAACCTGTTTAGGACTGAGATGACGTTAAATTGATAGGTATTCATCGCCTTTTACGAAACATAAGCTTAAAAAGTAAAATCAACCTACCAGAGATGGGGGGGGGGGGGGGGGGGAACTTAAAAAAAGTATTAATTAAACTACAATGTAACGTTAATGAAGCAGTCTATTCGTTCCAAATCCACAGCCATTCTTAGTTTATGCATAGTCATAATTTACCAACTGCATCTTTTACCGCCACCATAAAAATATAATACTAAATTGTAAAGATTTGGTGACATTTTCATGTTTTCATTATTTGGCCAAGTTGTCAGTTACATACTTTTATAGGAACTCTATAATCAAAAAATAATGTTTTGAAACAACAGATTGTATTCTAAAATTAATTTTGTTTATATTATTAAATCTTTAAAAATATAAGCTGCGTTTTTGCCATACTTCTTTTGACTTCGTTAAACATCTTCAGTAAATAAATAAGTACAATACAACATTTTCATTAGCCTCGAAATGTTGTAGAAATAGTAAGTTTTCGTCGAATAAATTATTATAATAATTATTTGTTAACTTATTCTAAAATCTTATTTCAAAATTTTGCCATCTCTAAAATTATTAGGACGTTTTCTTATCAATTGTTTACTGGCACTTATCAAGGCTTCATAAAAAGTATTTGTTTTAAGTTGCGATTCAAACTTTTCGCAGTGTTCGAATAGTGTTGGGTACAAGTACTTCAGTTCTGCGTGATCTAACGTGGGGAACAAGTGATGTAGGGCGTGATCCCCAAACCGAGTAATCGATTTAAAATGGTTGCCCGCGTAATCGATTCTCTCCACGATTGTGTCCAGCTGGTGCAGACCCCAATCAATAATTTCGTCTCTGAAAAAGACAAATAGGTTTGAATAAATCAGTGTGTACTATCAATTTATACAAATACATCGAAGGTCAATGACGACAGACGGTTTTTTTTTATTTAATTCCGAAAATTTATCGTCCATTTTTTGTGTTCACTATCAAATTATTTTCAAGTCAGTGCTTTCAATGGACACTGACATGAAAGGGATTTAGAAAATTTATTTTCTTAAGAAGACTTCTTTTTAAAGGATTTGAGATTTTTGGAACATTCTTTATATCTCTATTGTCTGTCGAAGTCATCTATAAATTTGATAAACTTGAAATACGTTTATTTGGCATTAAAAACAAAAATACCTAGATGAAAATGCACAGATGTAAATAGTTTTATTAAATTAACGACACGTTTACCGATTGAAACTCGCTGAATCGGGTATTTGAAACAGTTTTGGAGTAAAAGTTAATTGTAATTGCGTCAAAGGTGCAGTTTGGGAACGGCCAGAAGTTGCCTTTGCCTCGGTTCAACGGGAAGGTTCTGACGATAAAACTCGGCTATCGATTCACAGCTAATTGTACTGATTGCTGTAACGTGCAATTAGTCGCCTTTTGAGCATACAATCAATTTTTTTTAGTTCATTCTTTGAAAGTTCACTCATTTTAAGGAAATGTAGATTGATTAATCAGATTTTTTTGGGTATCTTGTATTGCGCTGTAGGTTTTCAAACTGCCTAACTGCCACTTGTTACATATTAACTTAGAAGTCTATTTCAATCTAACTATTTTTGTTAGGTTTGTCAATTTTTTAATCCTAATTTTGTGGATAAAATTGTTCGTAAAAGTAAAAGTTCCGTAGTCAGTTTGACAAACAGAACGTGAATCAGTGAATCTGATTCGATTTGAAATGTTTTTTTAATTTTAATTTGTATTAGATTTTTTTTTGAATAACTTCGGAGTTATTCAAAAAAAAGTTTCATGTATTTGGGATGTCATAATTATGTGGTGTATTAAATAGATGGAAGTAAATATAATTATTTCTGTATAGATAACTTTTCCCGAAACGGCGGAATTTTCGAGAAAATTAAGAAAAACTAAAAACCGAAAAACCCGTAAAAATCTCGATCTAACAATGGTGCGAGGTTCATTTATGGACTAAAATACTCGGCATTAGATCATAATTATTTCGTATGACGCTTAGTTTAAGCGTCATATTTTTTTTTCTTAATATCCGGATGGAAAAATAACGATTTAAAAAAAAATATCACTCAGAAACTAGACTTGGCAGCTAAATGGGGTTACGAAAACTTGCATTTAAAATATCATTTCTGTAAGGTTTTGCAATAAAAATGGGATGTCCGAAAATCGAGCTTCATAAAACACTGCGGAGCGGTATAAACTACATAAAATATTCCAGAGATCACATTGTACTAAGACGTGTGCATTCACCACACATTGTGCGTCAATCAAATCTCTGTAGATTTGATTGCGTCTCTACGCAAGAGGGAACGAAAATAATGAACCTAACGGTTTAGTTAGGTTCATTATTTAACAGCAACTGTTAACTATCAAAATGACTTTCGAGATCTTCTCTTTGTAAACCGACTTTCAAAAGGAAGATGTTATCATTGGTCCGACTTTTTTTTCTACATTTGAATCACAAATACCTTAATAGAATGGTAGAGGAAGTATGACCAAACAGTTTTGTTAGTATTTCTTAATTATGTAGTTTATAAAAAAAAAAAAAACACCCACGAATAGTGGAGTTGTCTAATACCAGCGAGAAAATCTTTAGAATTAGTTCATAAGTTCAGGAGGTTACCCCCTACACACAAACAAATTATATATTTTTATAATATTAAGGGCCGGTTTCACCACTTGCTGATAAGTCCCTGATAGCCTATCCGGAACTTATCTGCCAGATAAACTACAACTTTTGATAGCATTATCTGTCAGATAACTGTCAGATAACTATCTGACACTTTATCCGTAACCGGTGAAACTGGCCCTTAGTGTGTCAGAAACAAGCAGTTAATTTCACAGATACCCGACTACCTACATTAGTTATGATGTAGGTACATTTTTTACAGACTGATTCAATGCGACTGCCTGTAAGGTCAACACCGAGGTCTCTTTTTTTTCAGCTGTAGTTTTTTTTTTTAGTTAGCCTAATCTTTCCCACTCCTGAGCAAAGGCCTCCCCCCATTCCTTCCACTTTCCTCGTTGTTATAAAGAAAAATTGTGTAGGTGTCTATGAGTATTGCGAAAATATAATGAATGCAAATAAATTCAGAATTTATATTCTGCTTATAAGTTTGATCACTTTATAACTCAAGAGAGGTGAATAAACCTAAGACAAACTTGACCTTTTCAATTTTAGATCAGATTATTTCAGAAACTGCAACAATTCGGGAGATAGTGTAGATATAATCTATTCTCTCTCAAATTCATATCATTAACAACGCACATAATACGACGTTAACTAAATGTAAATTACATGTAAGAACAATAGCAAAATAGACGCTTGTGAATAGTAAAGTCGTAGTTCACGTCTATTATTATAATATTTGTGGACGTGTAAACTGGTATTAAATATAATTAAACAAATAGTACCTATTATACTCGTATTTCATTTGTATTGGAGCCCATTGCACTTAATTCATTTGCATGGTAAATACTGTAGCAATCAAATTATGGAACAAAGTAATAAGTTAAAGAACTACAATTCTTTATCGGCTTGTAAAATCGCTTTCCATGTCAGGATTTGATATTTGTCAGGAAGTCAGGAGTTTAGTAACTGGTTTGTACTGCATTCCTCTTTTCTTTGAAAAGGTTGATTTGTATGTAGGAAGTTATCTCTAAAACTGCTTATATTTTGTTTTGAACCTTCAGGTGATATCGGCATCGCCCGCACGGCTATAAAAGTTTTAATAAGTAAAATTGCCAGCTTCAAGAACTCTCACCTCGGCACGTCGCCTTCAAAGAAGTTCCTATGACTATGATGACCGGCTGTCAATCCATAAAACACGAAGAAGAAACTGGCTGGTATCATTGTCAGTAGCCATATAACGATGGTCCAGTGAAGGGGTACACCTCCCATCAGGTACATCCACGTTGGTGTCGTGAAGGGAATCAAGTTCATCCAACTTAAAGACTTGCCTCCATGGTTGGTTGCGCAGAGGACTACCCTGGAATTTGGAAAATTATTCTATTAGACGTCAGAAGATCTGTCTAAATGTTTAGCATGGGTATTGGATCAGTTGAAAATTAAAGATGTTAAAATCTTCATCAAAAACATTATTTAAGTCAAAGTCAAAGTCAAAGTCAAAATATTTTATTTCACATAGGCCTACATGGGCACTAATTGTAAAACGTCAAAAAAAAAAAAAGTGGGGCACGGTTCGGTGCATTGGTCGATTCCTATGGAGAAGAACCGGCAAGAAACTCTAACCCCCTTATTAATAAAAAAAAGTTAAGCCTGCTTAAACTTACGCTTGGTTTATCTCGCATGCCGTCCCTTTCTTTTGAATATTTTTGAAGTGAGACGGCATGCGAGATAAACTAAGCGTAAGTTTAAGCAGGCTTAACTTTTTTTTATTAATAAGGCCGCAAAGGTTTAACAATACGTTTATACACACATGAAGACTATGCAGGTCTTTTGAAGAAAGCACCACACAGATTTGAGTGGACCCGTCCAGTCAGTGCAAGCATTTGTCAGTTATCGTGTATCTCAACTTATAACGCAAGGAGCTTAACGTCACGACTGTCACGACGAGCAGTACCAAAGAAAGGACATTTGGGTGGGTCGCTTATAGTACTCAAACTGCCAGACAATCGTTAAAAGACCCACATGATCTTCATATTCACAATATAAAATAATAAAATATTTAGCATATTAAATAATAATGTCAAACTATTAAAATATGTCAAAAATACACAAAACTAAATAACAAAAATTAACAAGGTAAATATTCATCAAAAATAATAATATCATACTTGAAAAAGTAAATAATGTCAATGTGTATAAAAAAAATAATAAAATGTCAAATTGTAAAAGTAAAAATAAAATAGGTGTTAAGTCAATTCAGATTGGAACAGTTCAATCCCAAGCTTTTTTGTCCTCTATATAATCTTTAACAGCATAAAAAGCTTTCTGGCAAAGTTTTCATTTTATAAAGGATTTGAATTTATTTAGGCTTAAATTTTGAACGTGGCTTGGTAGTTAATAGTCCGGTCAATTTAGACATAAAAGTAGTGGTCAAATAACAATAATTCCCACAGAGCCAAATATTGGTGGAGAGCTGGGGTATACCATTACAAACAAAGTCTTAAAAATCCCCATCGATCCTATGTGTGCTACAAGAGTTATTCGGGGTCAAAGGTCAACATTTGAGGATTTTTAAATTTTTCTCGAAAACGGTAAGTGTTATCAAAAAAAATCTCAACCCAAAGTTGTAGATCTTAAAATTCTCTACAAAAATGCTTTTCATTATTATTTTCTAAGAGTTACCATTCCTGAGATATCGCGATTCTAACAGTCACATTATCACTATCACTACATAGTATAAAATAAAGTCGCTTTCTCTTTGTATGCTTAAATCTTTAAAACTGCGCAACGGATTTTGATGCGGTTTTTTTAATAGATAGAGTGATTCAAGAGGAAGGTTTATATGTATAATAACATCCATTTGCACCCCGTGCGAAGCCGGGGCGGGTCCTTCTTTTTATATAAAAGCGAAAGGTAACTCACTCCTCACGAGATCTCGAAAACCGCTGGACGTATAAAGATGATTTTTGGAAAGGAGGTAGTTTATAGTTAGTAAACGTCCGCTAAGAACGGATTTTGCGATAGGGCCGGATTAGGGTGGTCTAAGGGCCCACGCAAGTTTGTATGAAAGTCCTTCATTTTTTGTGCTACAATCTTGATTTTTAGCAGAGACGTAGTTTATAGTCAGTAGACGTCTGCTATGAATTAATTTTCTGACAGGGCCGGATTAGGGTGGTCTATGAGCTTTTGCAAGTTCTGATTCATACAAACTTGCGTGGGCCCTTAGACCACCCTAATCCGGCCCTATCGCAAAATCCGTTCTTAGCGGACGTCTACTAACTATAAACTACCTCCTTGCCAAAAATCATATTTATACGTCCAGCGGTTTTCGAGATTTCGTGAGGAGTGAGTTACCATAAGCTTTTATATAAACAATAATGAGACTAGCTGTTAGAATCGCGATATCTCAGGAATGGTAACTCTTAGAAAATAATGATCAAGAACATTTTTGTAGAGAATTTTATGATCTACAACTTTGGGTTGAGGTTTTTTTTGATAAAACTTACCGTTTTCGAGAAAAATTCAAAAATCCTCAAATGTTGACCTTTGACCCCAAATAACTCTTGTAGCACACATAGGATCGATGGGGATTTTTAAGGGTTTGTTTGTAATGGTATACCCCAGCTCTCCACCAATATTTGGCTCTGTGGAAATTATTGTTATTTCAAATGTCTATATTGACCGGACTATAATTATAAAAACGAATAGGTACATTGGCATTTAGTTGATCCACCTATTTTCTTGACCCTTGTTGTGGGTACAATAAATTAATGCTTATTTCTAGTATTTATATTGTGAATATCACTATATTTCTTAAACATCTTTATATTTATTAAATATAGTATAAACCTGCACTGTTTCACTACTTTCTAGTATTTTTTTTGAGACAATGTAACGCAACAAACATCCATCAACAATTTTTAATGTCATTCCAAAATTTTCTTAAATAGGTACACAAATGTTCGTTTATAATCACCCTTAAAATCAATTAACAAAATCCAATAGGGAAAGGTTATAGTATTTTTCTCTGTAGGTTTTTGCAGTTGGTAAATAGCATGCCTGTTAAAAAAGTTACAATCATTCGAATTCTACAAACATTGTTTTTAATTACTCAATTCTGTAACCAATGTAACCTTTTATTGTACCCGGAGTACTGTTTTAATTGAAATCAAAAACTTATCTTGTTTCCAAATTTATTATTTGCCTCAATTCAACTCGAAACGGACTCGAAACGAAAGGTACTGTACAATACAATCAAATAACATGGCAATGGGTTAATCCTGTCATTGAACACTCAATATCACTACGACTTTGTTAAAATTTTCCACTTTGTTACACTCATTTCGTTTGCTGAGTGAAATGTTCTGGAAACCGGTATTAGCACACAAGTTGTTTGTTTGGGAACACAAACGGTTTCTATATTATTCAGTTTTGTTATATCAATGTTTACGAGCCTCGTGTAACGTTGCTTAGTTTAGACATCAGTTTGTTGGTTGCAAATAACAATCGTTCCAATTTTGTTAATTTTGACTTACATCAATGTAATTGAAAGCTACACTTTTGAATTGTTAGGGAGTCCACCATTTATTCTGAAAGTTGAGTTTAGTTACCAAATTGGCAGTGTGGAGTCCCTCTGCAGTAGGTATATGCACCACCTCCTGTCCTGCCCATCCTACACAACCACTGAACTTTTCAAGATTTAATTGAAGCAAATGATAGACCTGTGCAGGTGGCTACATACTGGTCTAACACAATTTTGAGTTTATCGGTAAATAAAGAAGAAGAAAAAGAAGTTATTTGCCCGTTCTAAAACATGACCTCTTTTGGAGAAGAACAGACCAGAAGCTCCAAGGACTCTACTAGTTGAGCTGGGTAAGTATTACAAAATTCAAGGTCCAACTGAAAGTGTTTACAGATAGGAGTGAACAGTGCATTTGTTTGAATCAATTTCAGTATCATTTAAGAGCCAAAGAACCCAGCGTAATTTAAGTAAGTGCGTAATATTGATAACATTGAACCTTGTGCTACTTATAAATAATACCAAGTCACACCGTGTCAGCAAAATAAATAATTTATCACAAATTAGTTTCATGTAGTCTTAGCAAATACAATTAGTAAATAAATGCCTAAATATTTTTTTATCAGTTGGAATTGAAACCTTCGGCAGTTTTACTTAGGTATTAAATAAAGTGTCGCCCACTGATGATTCATATGACAGGTAATTCAAAGAAGGCAGGTTATTACTTACTCTGTAAATAATAACACCAATAATGATGACCCATAAACAATGGGGTAGTAGAAGGCACCCATCTGAGCCCATATGGGTTTGTCCTTGTATGGGAGGAACTGTAGAAATGGCTCTATCATGGACAGCTCCACATCATGAGCTGTATTCGTGTGTAAATGATGGGACATCGCGTGGGATATCCGCCAGTCACTGGAAAGAAAACGAAAAATGGATTTAGAAATAATAGGCTTAGAGTGCACTTTGGTATTAACGTACGAGTAGTACATAGTCTAGTTTGAGTCCTATTAGTTTTATACAAAGATTTTCCTTCTATTATTAATTATTAATCGATTTTATAGAGCTGAATAGAAGAAAAGATAGATAGAATGTTGGATTTATAATTTAGGCTGTCATCCCTTTTATAAACTTGCTGCCCCGCACTGGGATTCTTAGGGATCATAACCTATGAATGTAGTTCAATAAAATCTATATTAAATCAAAGACTACAAAGCAATGAACACAGTTAATTCGTCAATTAAAACCAGTTACAAGTCGAACAAGTCATGACTAACTTCAGTTTAAATGGCGGGGTTTTAAATCCAATTAACAAATCTCTTTTACAAAAAAATAACCGACTTCCAAAAAATCAAAGTGCTTAGCCACACTGGCAGCGCGGTGCGGGGAGCGGCGCGGGTGCGGAAACGCGCGCGATTGTGCCTGTCCGCAGTTGTCTGCGGCTTCCACAGGCGGCTTCGTTCCGAATGTTATCGTGTCCAGTGTTTGTCAAAATATAATTTGGACGGGTCGCTTGTCGCCCGCGCACTCACTGCGGCCATTTGTATTTGTATGAACGAGCTATGGCTCTGTATTGCCCGCGCGCTCCCCGCGGAAAGTAGCCCGCGCCGCTTCCCGCGCCCGCGTGCCCACTATGGACGCTCAAATGAAGTTCATACGTTTGAGTAAGTCGCGCCGCGCCCGCGTTTGCAGTCTGGCCTCACACAAATTTGTTTTACAAAAATGTTTTGTGCTACATTTGCAAAAGAGATTTTGTTTTCCACTTTCTAGTTGTGGTACGAGTATCTCACACAAATCCTTGTCAAGTAGGTATCAATTTATATTGTAAGTTGTAACTAGAAGTCAACATAGACGTACTTAATACATGACATCCTTCTTTTTTAGAAATCGGTTAAAAATATAATGTTGTACCTAGTTCTCGATCTAAGGCGATTCTTTACACGACATCGCTCGATTGCGATTTGGCGTATGTGTCGCCTAGGCTTGTTTGATATAATCCGTTGATGCCTACCTAATACACCTACTTACGGTGATACATAAAGCTAATAAAGTCCTCCGTCGCGTCTGTCTGTCATTCTGATTCTCATGCTGTTTTCACTAATGGATAGAGTGGTTTTCGAGGAAGGTTTTAGTTTATAATTTGACCGACATCCACACGGACGAAGCCGCGGGCATCAGCTAGTTCAGAATAACCTGATCTCGCTTTGTATGAGTTTCTCGTACAACGAAAGATTCATTATTAGTTTTGCATAGCTTGATTGCTCGTCGTGCGTACTTCTCCGGACCGCAAGGCACACCGTCACAAAAGAAATGCCCAAGTGGTGTTTCTTAAATCATCTAAAGTGCTCTGAGGTCTGAGGCATAATTGAGAAAGATAGGTAAAAATGTATTATAGGTGAGAAATTGCGACACACTGGCTATGTGATTGGCACATCGGATTCTGCAGCATTTGTTGTAAACAAAGCAAGCTTCTTCATCTGCCTTTTTCCAACCACGTTGGGGTCGGCGTTTAGTCTAACCAGTGCAGCTAGGTACTAGTTTTTTTTTTTAAATGTATCGACTGTCTATCTAACCTCTACCACCCAGTTAACATTAGACAATACGATCCTCTCAATTTGGATGTTTTTTTTTTAAATGTTTATTCGGGCATACCTCCGTCACTTGCTAACCGATTTGAAAAATTCTTTCTTTGTTGGAAAGGGCATACTTCCGAAATGGTTTTTTATCGAAATTGGACAAGCGGTTTTTGAAAAATCAACAAAAGTAAATAAAAAACTACATTGTCCACATTGACCCATGAACACGTGAACCACTAAAAAGTGAAAAATAGTCGGTGGCAAAAAAATGTAATCAAACCACCAAAAGTCACCGACTTCAGAAACTGATTTTTCTTCTAAAGTTTATTTTTCACTTTTTTGTGTTTTTTTTTTTGAAGTCGGTTTTATTTTTTGTTTAAAAGTTTTTTTTTTGGTAGACTGGTGGTTAGACTTACAGGCCACTGACTACCTTAACAACTATGAAAGATCTAGATATAAAATATACTGCCGGGACACGTAAGCTGGTTTCAGATGCTCTCCGAGCTCGAACTCTGTATGCTAAGGATAATGACCCATATATAGACCTCGCGGCTTTGGCAAGTGCAGCTTATCATTGAAAATTGACCCGTTTGGCTGTTATTTTTTTCCTTTAGCTTTTATTTCACGGACGATCGAAACCAATCAATATACATAAATGCGACTTTACTATGCCAGCCTGATTTTGAGTGTTCCCTCGGCAGCGCCAGCGGCCTATTAGTGAACGCGATAAATTGGTCAAATGTGGGTCTGCAGTTCCACTTGTACAGCTATATTATCTGTCTCATTGTCAGAATCCTTACTAACAAGTGGTGTAGCAAATATTTACCTTAAGTCAGAACCCTTAGTAATAAAAAGAAATGTGAAAGTCTGTTTGTTTGTGTGTCCTGCTTTCTCGTTGCAACAGACCAAAACCAAATTAGGCACAAACGTGTTAGTCATTGTGTAGTTACTCAGGTTTTTTTTTGTTTTTACATAGCCACCTACCGGGCCCAAGTAATTTGACAAGATGTTCATCGATACGACAGAAGAAGTAGATTGTTTCAGCTAAGTAAATGAAATTGCTGTCTAAAGTAGCTGGCCTCTGATAGATGAGTAAAATGAATACGGAGGGGAAGAGGGAGACATTCAATAAATGAAATCGTGAGATTTTCAGTTTTTAGGGTACTTGTTACTAAACCTCCGCTGTCCCGGTCCCCGTCTGGCAGCGGGATGTATCTCGTGATCTATGATAGGTGGACGCTTGAAATTTTTACAGAATGTGTATTTCTGTTCCTGTTATAGCTACGAATACACAAAATAATAATAAATTAAAGTGGGTTCCCCTACTACAATGATAAGGAACCCGTTGTGTGCGAGCCCGACTCACACGTGGTTGGTTTTTTTTAGGTAGCTGAAATAAATAAGAAAAAAATAGGTAAAAAAACTTTTTAAGTTAAACGGTTTTATGTTAAACATACATTGCAATGTTTAAGATAAATGTACTAAAAACCAAAAAATAATAAAATAGATACAGTCGTGGGAAAAAACCGTGGGGCACGTCAATTGTAATTTCCGCAGCACGACAGTTCCGAATTGACGTGCCCCACGGTTTTTTCCCACGACTGTATCTATTTTATTATTTTTTGGTTTTTAGTACATTTATCTTAAACATTGCAATGTATGTTTAACATAAAACCGTTTAACTTAAAAAGTTTTTTTACCTATTTTTATTTTCTAGTTTTTAGCCGCCATCTTGGATTTTAATTTTATATATATATATATATATTTTTTTTTCTAGCCTGCTCTGTCCCACTCCAGGGCAAAGGCCTCCCTCCACTCCTTCCACTTCTCGCGAGAAGAGAAGAATTTTATATAGTATATTGTATTCTGCTTGTTGAGCCCTTTCATTTGATACCCATATTGATGGGATTAATAAAACATAAATTATCCGCCATTTTGTAGCGGCGGCCATCTTGAATTTATAATGATAATGAATAAACATAATTGTATTGTCACCAAAATCCAAAGTGTATACAAAATTTCAGATAAATCGGTTGACAGGAAGAGGGTGAAATTTGAATTACTAAATTTGACCCAAGAATAAAACAAACGGGGTGAGCTAAATAAAACCGTTTAAAAACATAATTTCTTACTCAAGCAAATGCAGAATATTTTTTTTGCTTTGAATGAAGACAATGGTTAATCCTAGTAATGTCGACTGAGTTGATAATGCTTCGCGTCACACTTTTTTGTTACTTTATTTAATTTTGTATTCTGCTCTAAACTATCAAAATTGAGCATCACGGTGTTACATAGCAAACGATAATAATAATATAATGTACGTATATTTATAATAAACAGTAGCGAAAATCAGCGAAATTATCCTGTAAAGTTTTCATAAGTCAACAACTAAGCAATGTTGGTTTATGGCGCGCAATATCCTCACTCTGCAGTCCAAGTTTATGTTGCATTGCAGCCATCTTAACGATTATAGACGTCTTATTGGCCGCGTTATACGTGTCATAAATCAGTACAGATAGAATTTTGTTTTTTAAGTGGATTATTCCAGTTTGTCCTATTAAGTTGTCACATAGGTGGGGGAAAGTAGAATGTTCACCATAATTTTGAATTCAGTGTGAGTCACTTATTGATTTTGTGTGTGGTATATTACATAACATCACACCTGTAATCATCGATGGGATAGGCAGAGGCGTTCCCTTTAGTACACTCACATCTAGCAGTTTTGTTTAAGTTGCATGTAATTGGGGGCACGCCTATTACCGGGTACAAATCTGGACTCAGCGGCTACTAATGAGAAATTACAGAATATTTAGAATTACATTTTTTTAATTTTTTTTTCCATTTTGCCCGATTAAATTGTCCCACAATTTGGAATTCACCAAATGATTTTGATGGGGTATAGGTTCTTTTCATTTAATATTTACGGGGGGTAAATATTTAATGAAAATAACACAACAATACCGTCATCATATTATAATGTACACCGGCAGACACCATTATAATGAAACAAAGAAACTACCAGAAAAATACAAAAAACAGAACGAAAAAACAATACATCGAAATTCAGTCCGTATGCAACTGTCAGGTAGCTGTGAGCAGCTTGTTCTAGTGGTTACATAACCAGTATTAATTGGTCTCTTATTGTATTGAAACTCCGTACTACGCTAGACCAGCTAGTTTACCACACACACTAGTGACATGTGACTGCTGTCCACGATACACCGCAATTAGTTGTTCATTATTACTGTGGTTTCAAGTTGGAGGTCAATCAACAGCTCAAGTCCAAGGTGAATGTATTATTTTTATAATGGCTTCTTTCTTGGTTAGATGTTTTTCCCTGATCATTTAGTTACTATTTACGTTTGCTAAGTTAATTCTTATAAATATTGGTTCAAAAGTTAATGTAGTAGTTAAACTAACTATAGTAGTTAGTTTATATAAATTGTGAAAATTACCTTTTGACAAGTTTGTTAAAAATCGTATTTTTCAAATTCTAATAGCATGTAAATGAGTCTAGAAGGATTTAGTAGTCGCAAAAAAACATAATGTATGTCAAAGGGCAAAGATAAAATTACACAATGTATTACGCATTGCCAAATACACAATTACTATTTGCGTAAACCTTCGGGGATCAGACGCGTAATGATATTTGTGTAAATACACAATCAGACGTGTACTTAATGTAGGTATAACCAACATAATTGATCACGTTTAAGTTAGTATATTTACCCAATATTAAAATTTATTAAAGGTATAGTAAACACGAACTCACCTATACGACATTCCACATAAGTTAAATAAGTACATCCTCCAACTGTCGCTGCGATGGAAGTAATTATGTGCACAAGTGACAAGGGAACTTAGCACTAAGCCGTTAAAGATTGTCAAGGAGGCTCCTAAGAGGAAGCTCTGGGTCCAACCCCAACAGCTCATAGGGCTTAAAATGAGCAAAGCAAATAATAAGAAGTCGGTCACGAAGTCACTCTTCCTTCTTAAATCTTTCGGGATTTCTGGCAGTTGAGCCACAACTTTTAGTTTCAAGGTCTTGTAAAACCCATCTTCTTTAAATGTGTATGGATAACTTCTGGGCTTTGTTGCTTTTCTTACGTAGTAGTTTGGTAGTAATGTCTCTGCAACTCCTTTGAGGTGATGTGTCTCGAAGGCCTCTGTTATGTCTGTGCCCTGAGGAACGCCAAAAAAATATTGTTAGTTCTACGTTAGTGATTTGGTTTTCTTAAACTGGACCGATAGAATATTGTTAGTTTCATTTATGGAGTTGTAAGTATCTAAAAGTTTTGCCGTGAAATAATCTATTTCAATTGTATGCGTATTACTTCTGTACTGTTGTTATTTTCAGTCAGTCAGTGGCTTCATATAGAATTTCATTAACATACAATTGAATATGAGTTTACGACCTTTAAACAGTATTGATTTTAGTAGTAAGTATTATTCTACTGGTATATTTCTTTGTTTTCTCATTATCATAACATAATATTACCACGTCTGTAATTCTAACCTAATGATAGACAAGATTAGGTAGAGGTAGCTAGTAATAGAAACTAGACCCACATTTCGCCAGATATATTAAAATGTCATGTAATAGGAGCGAGCCCATCAACTAGGCACAAATTCCAATAAAAAAAACCCAAAAATACTTAGCCCGACATGTGAATCAAACCCGGACCATGTGCTACCACTAGACCAACGAACCGCCACTTGCTATCTAAGCTCCAGTTATTTGTGGGGCAATCGATATGTCGAATTTCGAAGACAAATTCACGAAACATTAAATTACTCATTACTTAATAGTTTACGGTAAATTACAAATGACAAGACACTTGATCACAAATGGAATTGACAATAAATTAATTAACATAATCAACTGTTAAATTCGTAAATAATTAAAGGAACAAGGTAAGGCGTACTCTCAAATGTCGAGATGTAATAATGTTTATTGTGTCAATTGTCAGTACTTATTGCCCTCCATACTACTTGTTTAATGGAAAATACTTGTTTATTTAACAGCATCTGAATGAGAAGTTTTCTGTTTCCTGTGTTCTGCCATCGAGTTTGTTAATTCAGAAGTGATAGGGGATCGGACTGACTCAAAAAAATATGATTCTGTTTAGTCCGTCAGTTAGATTATCGAAAAATATTGGATACGTGTTTTTTGTTTCATCGAAACATTATAAATTGACGAAGATAAAGCGCGTCAAAGATCATGGAGTGGGGCTTGAAACGTCAATAGGGGATCGGACAAAAAAAAAATAATAAGTCCGTCAGATAGATTTCCCAAAATTATTGGACACGTATTTTTTCTTTTTTCACGTAAACTTAAAATGAAGACGATACAGTGCTTCGAAAACTCGTGTGACGTCATATGATAGTACATTTTGACGACACAAGTGACGTTTCAAGCCCCACTCCAAGATCTTTGACGCGTTTTATCTTCGTAATTTTTTATTGATTTGATAAAACAAAAAACACGTATTCAATATTTTTCGATAATCTAACTTACGGACTAAACAGAATCATATTATTTTGACCCAGTCCGATCCCCTATTGAAGGTACAAAATGTACTATCTTAAGACGTCACACGAGTTTTCGAAGCACTGCATCGTCTTCATTTTTAGTTTACGTGAAAAAAGAAAAAATACGTGGTTAATATTTTTTGGAAATCTATCTGACGGACTAATTAGTTTTTTTGTCCGATCCCCTATTACTTATACAGGGTGGAATCCCGACACTGATGCACAAATGCTTTCTATACCTATTGACGAGAAAGAGAGAATTATGGTAGATGAAGACATGCTGCGCCGACCCCTAATTAATTGGGATAAGGGCAGGAGAATGATGATGATGATTGTCATCATCGGTTTTAGCCTTTACCTAAACATGTTGGGGTCTGAATACTAGTATTTTACATGGAGCGACTGCCTATCTGACCTCCACAACCCAGTTAGTACTGGGTAAAACGATAGATACCCTTTGTTAAGACTGTTGTCAGACTTTCAGGTCACTGACTACCTGTAACGACTGCCATAGATACCTGTAACGCTTACCATTGCATTTATTCGGTATAGTCGACCAAGAAATTGGTTTACCACTTTTGATGACATCTCCCAGTAACATAATTATTCGCTAAGGATGACAGATTGACAGATTCTGACGTGAAAATAGCACTTGATGTTTTGTACGTGCAAATGATATTCAACCTTAGAGTGGTAAACCAATTTCTTGGTCGACTATACATAATTCTGAACCTCCAATTTAGAAATTATAGATGAATTTATTTTCGTTTCTGTGTTAGTGTCCCTTCAACCATATTTAAGTCGTCGTTTCGAGTATTACATGATAGTCAAGTGGTTTCGTGTGCCGTTTGTGGGGTCAAGACAAGACTTTGCACTTGGAAATTATTTAATTATCAACATTTACTTCCGTCACATGAAATATTCGATTTCGAGAGAGTAATAATTGAACCCTTGGTTACAAATGTTACAATAGATTGAAGAGCTAGGGCATTGCATTGATATTCGAAGGACTCAGCTTAGAGTCCTTTGAATATAATTATGTCGGCGATGTTTATAAACCAAATCATTAATTCACGATCTATTTAAGTCACGAGTAAACAGGCTTCTACTGGGTAAGCTCGTTCCATCGTCGACATCATCTCTGCCCTTAGGGCAAGATTGAAGTCAAGAGCAAGCCCATTTATAATAAAAAAAAAAAAAAACGAGTAATAAGAACGCAGTTTCATTCGAACCTATATTAACCTTGGTGATAACTAGTTTTTTGCGGATTAACTTAATTAAAAAGTACAATACGGTCACAGACTCGAAAAATTACTTTGCTCTTATTTATAGATATCGCCTCCCTCCTTATTAATTTTTTTACATCAGTTTCTCAGTAGCAACCCCGGAGTCTGGATTTGTACCCGGTTGATGGCAACAGGCATACCCCCTATTACATGGGACTTAAACATAACTGGCGACTTGTGGATAATTATGTCCTAATGCAGATCAATCCCTTTGGGGATTACAAGCGTGATGCTATGTTATGGTTGTTCAGAAAACACGGGACACAGGGCACAGGCACAGGTATATCTTTTACTTAAAAGGAGGTATCTATGTAAGATAAACTGTAAAAGCTGTGCAAGTTTCTGCAATAAACCTTTTATTTATTTATTTTAACATGTAGAATACAATGAGTAAACAATACTCCAGTCTATTGGACACCATGACAGTAGCAGAACTGTATTATTTATTGTTCACTCGCAGCTCACAAATGGCAGTATCAGGTCGCAATGTGATAGAAATGGAGCTTGTCCCCATTTATCGCGATCGGATCGCAGTCCGGACAGTACTGGTCATTTTTATCGGTCAAGGAAAGAGGAAAACCATTTACGGGTTTGGTTCTACTTTTATAGAAAAAAGATGGAAAGTATTTGGAGATTTGTTTGGACTTTAAAAGACTTATGCCATCGGACTCACGCTAATATATTGTACGAGATTTTAAATACGCACTAGACTTTCAACCCTCGGTTTAACGCAGAGAGCTAAAACTTCGACAGCGTGGTTTCTTGAACAACTGGAATGTGCTAAATTGGCTTCTCAATGCTCGGCTCAGTACCAGGAGTTAAAAATCTAGAGTGTGATAATATTAAAAGCGCGATGCCTACATCTTAAGTTCAGATGGTTGACTTCTGCGGGGGTTTGACGCCCCCGACCTTAATTGTAGCCTTTGAGACTAGTTTTGATATTTATCGAGTTAATTATAATCAATTATAAAAATGGAGAAACCGGTGATCCAACGGAAGTTAAAGCAAATTAAATTAATTAAGAACCAAAATAATAAAAACAAGAAGAGTTAGTTAGTATGTACGGTCAAAGAACGACAATATTAAGCTATTTTGCAAAGACATTCTTTTCCCACATAGCAGGGCACCTTTTCATACTGACATTCTAGATTTCTTTATAGATTTTGGCAATACATAGACGAAAAATTGATAAGACACAAAATCATCAAAAGTTGAGAAATTTTAAAGAGACTTACAGTAAATTTAGGTCATCAAAGGATAAAGAAAAAGAAGTCGAAAGAATTATAAAATGAAAGAGAAAACCTAATGGCATACTTATAACATTTTATATCTTCTACTCTTTTAAAAAAATGTTAGAGTTATCTTAGTAAGAAAGAAATACTGCCTCGCAAATGAACTTAGATCTAACAAGAATGCAACCAACCTTAGTAACAGATATCCAGTGGGTTCCTCCAGGATGTGCAGTCACGAAGTCCGTTAAATCATACAGGCAGTCATGTATCCTCCACAAATCTTCGGCGCCATCTTGCATCCGCTTTGCCTTCAGCCAGTTATGGGCAGATTTTGGCACCACGTCCCGAAGTATTGGGTATTCCAATCGGGGAAAGCTTATCTGGTATCTTTCTGTATTTGGTGCCATTTTGTCTTGTCACTGCGAATAAATAAGAAACCAATTGTAGGTACATGTAGTTAAGAAAATGAATTAAATAAGAAAGTAACACTATACTACTCGTACATAAATATTTCGATATTAATTATTATTTTATTACGAACTAATGACTGCCTCGATATAGTAATGACCGCAAAGCACTAATACTAAGCGAGAATGAGGTTTTAACTTCGATTCCAAAAACGTGCAATCTGTTACTGGGGTTTTGTACAGAGATTCTCAGAAGCAGCCTTTTTTTTTTTGGTGGGTGGAAAATCATCGAATGACCCCCCCCCCCCCGCTCTTGGGCAGAGCGAAGGGGAGTGTCAGACTTCTACTGACTAAAAACCGAACCCATGTTCTTTCTTTGCCCTTGCGCCGAGGCCACGTCATCTGGTACAAAAATCCGCGGCCCCGACGGGCCTCGGAAGCAGCCTTGAGGCTGATTCTGTGTGATGCTAGCGAAGGAGGTGGCGGAACGAGAGAGGGAGAGAACCTCTCAACGTCCCAGCCGCCGCGGAAGGCGCTCCGGGCGTCGGGGGTCACGCGATGACCTCCGGCCACCGTAGACGCGGGCCTGTGGACGGTGAGTAACGGGCTAGCTCGCCGTCCGGCCGTTGTCATGACGGCAACAGACCGTGTCGGCGGCGCGTACGTGTTCTACGCGCGCCTCCAAGAGATGTCAGCAAGGAGGGGCCCGCAAGGGCCGACGCCCGTCGGGGCTGTGGATATCGAAAGGTTACCGCGGCTCCGACACAAGGGCGAAGAAGAAGGAACATGGGTTGGTTTTTAGTCAGTAGAAGTCTGACACTCCCCTTCGCTCTGCCCAAGAGCGGGGGGGGGGTTATTCGATGATTTTCCACCCACCAAAAAAAAAAAAAAAAGGCTGATTCTGTGCCTGGTTGAGGGCAATAGGTTCGTCCTCCTGTGGTATTAAACACATCCATAAACACCTCTACCTTACCCATCGAGAAAAAAACCCGTGATGTTACTTTATGATTCAGAATTAACTATATTGTTGTAATGTTGTATTTTTTTCAATTGTCTAATGGTAATTGGAAGAGCGGAGTCGCCTAACACAAGCATCTTCCTTGCATAAAAGGTGACCTTCAAGTCATGTGTGCTATACCTGTAAGTTATTGATATATTTTGTGCCCTCTGTGCTGTTTTATTAACAGTGATTGGAATAGGTAGAGCTATTTAGATTCATTCATCATCATCATCAGCCTATTAATGTTCCCACTGCAGGGACTCAGGCCTCCTCTCTTTGAGGGCGTCCCCTCAAAGATGACATTTTAGCCCATCGGCTATAATCTACCACGCGGGCCCAGTGCGGATTGGTAGATGTCACATGTTTTCGAATTTTTTGGTTCTAAGACATGCCGGTTTCCTCACGATGTTTTCCTTCACCGTTTTGAGAGCAACGGTGATGAAATAAATTACACAAAGTAATGCGCCTGCCGGGGTTCGAACCCACGACCTACTGTTCGTAAGTCAGGGCCGCCACCACTGGGCCACCGCTGCTCTCTAGATTCATTCACCACAAACATTCATGTTACTACGGATATTCCACGGGAATTCGACTGATACTACGGGATTTTATTGAATTTCTTTATTTTTGTCAATATGTATAAAAATGGTTTATTTTTGGTCAATATGTATAATTTCTTTTATGATTGTACTACTTAAAAACCAAATCCCGGGACTCGGGGAATATCCATATTATTCTTACCTATGGCAAGGCAAGTACATAAAACAGCTCTGCCAATGTACAATGATACAATTATCATAATGTTTTTATTAGTATCAATACCGATCATGTATTTGCTTACGGAATTATCCATTTTTTTCTAATGCCGTTGAAATTATTCCACGAATTCTTGCTAAGCTATAGTTTTTGCGAGCTGACGCTCATACAATTCATACTAATGGACTTCGACAGTTGAAATAAATATAATGGAAATTATACATAGTGTAGACGTTGTACTTCGATTTCAATAAAGTGAATAAATCATGATCTGAGACCAATGGGGCTATGAGGTGTGGATTTTTATCGAACTGTACGAAAATAGATCAGATAAAATCTAATTCTAAAATACAATCTGCTTATATTTTTTTTTTTAGTAAATTAGTTGGTTTATTTTCCTATTACTATATTATTATTTTTGACGGCACGGTTGGCGCAGTGGCTCAAGCAATGGACTGCCGCGCTGCGTGTCGCGGGTTCGATCCCCGCACGAAACAAATATTTGTTAGACCCACAGATAATTGTTCCGGGTCTGGGTATTTGTGTATGTGAGTTTAGATGTTTGTGAACGCACCCACGATACAGGAGAAATTCCTAGTGTGGGGCAACGTTTTTTTTAAAATAAATCAATAAAATAAAATAATTAAAAGCAAACTTGCTAATAAATCCCTCTTATATTTTTTAATATAGATTAAGCTTACTTAGATACACCTCTGCGTAACCCTATAAGGATTACAGGCATAATGTTATGTTATGATGTTATGTAACCCCTCAGTAACCTTATCAACCATTAGTCTAATTTATCATTGTAGATGAACAACTTTTGTTCTTTAAATAGATTTTATACAGCCATTCTCATTAGATATCTACTGAAATTACATAATCATTTCAGAGATAAATCCGAAAGGATTAAAATAATATAAGCGTAATTACGTGATTAATAATAATGATTGATAACCACATGATAACAAATGCGATGATAAAGATTTTTAGTTTTTTTTAGTTTTCTTATAACAATTTTAATCAAACAGGCTCAATATTTTGGGTCAATAATAAATATTAACAATGCATTTGCAATCATCATCAGCCTATAATGTTCCCACTGCTGGGACTCAGGCCTCCTCTCTAAGAGAAGGATGGACTATAATCTACCACGCGGGCCCAGTGCGGATTGGTAGATGTCACAATATGTCTTCGAATATTTTGATTCTAAGACATGCCGGTTTCCTCACGATGTTTTCCTTCACCGTTTTGAGAGCAGTGGTGATGAAATAAATTAAACAAAGTAATGCGCCTGACGGGGTTCGAACCCACGACTCACTGTTCGTAAGTCGGGGCCGCCACCACTGGGTCACCACTGCTCTCTCTGGCTATGTTAACTCTTAATTTATGTTTTAAAGACCTTTTTGAAACCCTTTTTTTGTCAAACGTATCAACAGGTAAAATCGTCATTTTTTAAAGTGGTTACTGACGATGATTCGAAATTCACATGCGTAAAGAAATAAACTCTAATTATTGTTTGTAACCTTTACGTAAGTGCTTTGTCATCATCAAAACCATTCAAACTGGCAGTAGTTCCTACTATTTAGAAAGACAAGAGGTCAACAAAACTTAAACCGGTCCTACAAAATTATTCTAAATTCGATTATTACGGATTTGTCCAAAACTAGAAACTACTTAATTAACTTAACTACTCAGTCTAGACTGTAAATTGCATCATACATAAAAAAGGGGAATTATAAAACGAGCGAATAAAAAATAACTAAGCGACTGATGATGATATACTGTTTTTATATCTTGAGCGGTATGAATTTGAGTAAGCGAAAAATAAACTAAACTAACGACAAATATTGATTTATAATAAAATCCGGAACGAGCTTACAAAAAGTAGGCTGCGATAAATCCATTTCAGATATTAAAATTACTAACTGAGCGACAAAATTACTAAGTGAGCGACTAGAAATACACAAAGGGTAACTTAAATATTAAGATAGAGACGATTTTTCCAATTGAGGTTTTACATATTATACTACTAAAAAGTTCAGATTGAGCAACGTTTTGTAAGCTGCTTTATTAATAATTAATGGTTACTGATATTCTATTTGAGGTCTTATGTTTATTATTTTGATAACTTTTTTAAATTAAAACTACAGATTGTTTGTTGCTAGTCGTCCGCTAAGTGGATGAATCACCGTCTCGCGACAGTATCCTTTATGGGCGGCATGGGCACCGGGCCGTAGGCCGACGAAGGAGGCCGGCGGAGGCCCGGCACTTCGGGGACAGAAGATATTAGTGTTATATAATATGCGAGCGAAGCGAGCGTGCGTCATGGAGTACATGCGTTGCATGTATGAGTGACGTGACCAAAAGCTTTGTTATACTTTGTTCTAATAATATTATTATGATAAATAAACATTATGTGATTTTAATTTAGGACTTAAAAACTTTTATGGAAAACGTTTTTATGTCTTTCGTATATTATTGATTGTAATATATAAGACAAATGGATTTAGGTCATATTATATTTAGGGATTTCAATTTTATGGCATGTGATATTATGTGATATTTAGTTCGGGTAAGTTATCATTCGGACAAATGATGACTAAGACAAAAAAAGTTATGGCATTTTAAATTATGGTAAAAAAGTTAGGTGACACAATAGAGAACCCTTCATTTGATTTAAGTAAATACATATTGGTTTATTTTTTCGGAATACATGCAACCTACCCTTAAATAATTAAATTTATTAGCTAAAAGTGTTTCTTCAAATAGTTATTTCATACGATAATTTTCAAAAAAAAAAGTGTGGTCATTACTCTACTCATTATAGTAATTTTCAAAGTGATTTTTCTAATCGAAACACTTCATTTAAGATAAAATGCCGTTCAGTATAAATAAATCATTTGCCAAATATTGAAAAAAATGCAGGACGTAACGTTGTCACTCATACAAATATTGGGTCGCTCAAAAATTATGAAGCTACTCATTTTGTATTTTAAGTAGCTCAAATTAATGTTTGTAAATTGCCGTTCTGTTGATTTCTTGTCGCTCATTGTCAGTCGCTCACTTAGTAATTCTGTGACCTAAATTAATTATTTTTGTAACTTAAAATTTTCATTTACAGTCACTCGTTTAAATACTACCCCATAAAAAAGGTAGTTTATACTTATAACTAGTTAATGTAGAATTAACCTTTGAATTTCAACTGATTTTATTTTATATAGAAGATTTATAGAGGGAGAGCCGGCTGCAAAAATACCTACCTCATCAGGTACCCCAATAGGCTATCTTTATATCGTTAACCGACACTTAAACACGTAAAAAAAATCAGGTCTGCCAGTGCCGATCCTGCCGGGTCATGGAAAAAATTCATATTTTTTTTCGTATTTTTTTGGTGAAAGTTACGTCACAAGGTACCCGAATTAAAGTGCTGGCAACAGTTAACCATTGATTAATTACGTAAAAAAAAGTAGGTCTGCCATTGCGCACTCTGCCGGAAGTACTTGGCAGACCTCTAAAATATGGCCCCTCCAGCACCATGAACCTACCTCATCGAGTACCCTGATGGAACCTACGCCAAATAATAGCCAAGATGCCCTCGATAGAGGATCAAAAGGAGGTCTGCCAGGTCTAATCTTGCCGGAACTTAGTGTTCAAAGCATTTGAAGTTGGTATGGTAAGTAGGCAGCATTATTTCATACAAAGAAGAAGGGGCCAAATGTCCCTTGTAACACTTTCTCCTATATATCAAATGAAAGAGCGTAAAAAATAGATAATTTTATTCTAAAACAGTAAATGTGTGAATAATAGGGGAAAAAAGTTATTCACCGATAAAGAGAGAAAATATTTTTTAAATTTTTTTTTTCATCGGACATACTTGAGTGAGGTGTTTATTGATAGGTCTTTTAAAATGACTGTGATGTTTCTAAGATCATTTTTTCTCAAAGTCAATCGTTTGAAAGATAGACAGTTTCAAAGTACTAAAAATGTGTCCCCACCCCCTCTAACTTTTAAACTAAGAGAGTGAAAACTCTAAAAAAAATATGTGCAGTAGATCGCAATGAAAACTTACAACCAAGATTAGTTTGAACGAGATAAAGTTAGCCGTTTTTGAGATATAGCACATTTAAAAAACCGCAAATATAACTTTGTCATTCATACAATTACTATGAAAAACAAACTTATCACAAAATGTGTATTTCTGTTGCCGCTTTAACAAAAAATAATACAAATTAAAGGTGGCGCCTACGATGGTACGGAACCCTTCATGTGCGATTCCGACTCACACTTGGCCAGTTTTTTTTTTAAATCCAATTTGTTTTTATCTCCAATTATTCACGTTTACTGTGTGAATAATTGGAGATAAAAATTATTCACCTATAAAGAAATGATTTTTTTATTGTATTTTTTAGTAGTGACCCGCCCCGGCTTTGCAAAGGTGCAATGTGCGGAATATAAAACTTCCCCTTGAATCACTTTTGTCTATTGCTGAAAACTGCATTAAAATCCGTTACCATGTCTTAAAGATCTAAGCGTAGAAACAGGACATTTAAAAGAAATAGAAAATGACTCTTAATCCACTCTGTCATTGCGAAGCATTGTGTGTTTATGAGCAATACACTCAAAAAGTATTCTTACTCGTATATCGTAGAAACGATGACATCGTCCCAAGCACGAGCAGGGCCAACGAAGTTTTGAAAATGGCAGCGATGTGTTTCTGTGTGATTTCTGATCGTCATTATTTCATCAGAGCTGTGGTGGCCCAGTGGCTGCCCCGACTTACTGTTCGTAAGTCGGGGCAGCCACTGGGCTGGGGCTCAAACCCAGGCAGGCACATTACTTTGTGTAATTTATTTCAACACCACTGCTCTCAAAACGGTGAAGGAAAATATCGCGAGGAAACCGGCATATCTGTGACATCTACCATCCCGCACTGGGCACGCGTGGTGGATTATAGCCCATCCCTCTCCCAGAGAGGAGGCCTGAGCCCCTGCAGTGGGAACATAATAGGCTGATGATGATTATTATTTTAGCCGAAAGACGTCCACTGCTGGACATAGGTCTCCCCCAAGTGTCGCCACATTGACCGGTCCCGTGCATCTCGCATCCAACGGATCTCCGTAACCTTCACCAGGTCATCGGTCCACCTAGTGGGAGGCCTTCCAACGCAACGTCTTCTAGTTCGCGGTCGCCACTCCAGAACTTTCGGCCCCATCCGTCATTCGTTCTGCGAGCAGTGTGTGGTTTTATAAATATCCTCATGCATGGTCTCCCCTTCATCGTCGGCGTGGTGTCCCGAGGTCGGCGCGTAGACCTGTATGACCTTCAGCACAAATCTTGAGGATATTCTGAGTATAAGGTACACCACCCTGGTCGACACACTCTCGATCTTCACCACGTTATTCATGAGGGGCTTGTGGACGATAATCCCAACACCATCCTGGGACTGCCGGTAACCCTCTCGGAAGTAGAGGCGGATTTCAGGATTATCGTGTCCTCCCCCTCTCTTCGGACCTCAAATAATTCCACAATACTCCATCGCAACCTGCTCAATTCCTCTTCGAGTTCCGTTATCATCTCGTAAGTCCGGAGTGAACGCGTATTGTATGTTGCCAGGTCAAGTCGTCGGTATGTTTTGGGGTAGCCGGACCTTTTCCCTTGCCACGCCGCTGCCTCGACCGCTACCGTAGTCGAGGGTAGACGGGCTGCCGGGTACTAGGGGCTATTTTTGTGCGCTCATTTTCATTTTGGGAGGTTTGCCATAATCGCCACGCTTGGCAGACGGGTTGGCAAGCGCAGTAAGGTCATAACAAAGCACAGTAGAATGCTGCTGCCCATTCTCTGGTACGTCCCTTAGTCGCCTCTTGCGACACTCACGGGTAGATATGGGATGGTGCTATTCTTTACGTCCGACACCATATGGAACGCGTTTCTACGTTTAGATCTTGTAAACTACCCAATAGATTTCAATGAAGTTTTTAGAAATAGACAGAGTAATTCAAGAGGAAGGTTTATATTCAGCACATTGCACCCGTGCAAAGGGCGGGGCGGGTCGTCGTCTTTCGGCTGAAATAATGATTATGAGAAATTCGGACGATGTCATCGTAAAAAGTGCGAATACTATTTGAGTCTAAAAAATTAAAAAAACATTTCTTTATAGGTGAATAACTTTTCTCTCCAATTATTCACACAGTAAACGTGTGAAAAATTGGGCAAAAATAAATCAATTATTCACTCACACAGTAAACGTGTGAATAAATGGAAAAAAAAAATGGAAAAAAAAACTGCCCAAGTATGAGTCGGACTCGCACATGAAGGGTTCCGTACCATCGTAGGAGCCACCTTTAATTTGTATTATTTTTTGTTAAGGCGCGGCTAAAGGGGCACCGTAAAAACGACCTGTTTTTCGTCGCAGAGTTAGCCGTATTGCTACTTATTACAATTCCAAAAAAAATACAGTGTATAGTCAAATGTATAGGTAAAAGACTTATGCAAAAATATTTTCTAAAAGTAATCAAGAGCCTCGAAAAAAAAAATCACAAAATCACAAAAAAATCACACGAAAAAACTTTTTCGTCTCGAAATGCTCAATATTTTGAGTGACAACTGTTATTTTTTTTTTACTATCAGAAAGGAAATTTAACCAACTAAAGACATGTAAAAATATTTTAACATTACAGCGTATTTTTTTTAAAATAAATTAAATCTCTGATTCTGCAGTCTTCAGACGAAGCTCGGCAATACCGGCAGCTCAATAGACAGATCTCCAAATCCTTGAAGAGCGACCTCCGCCGCTTTAATACCGAGCGTATTAAAGACGCGATTGAACGCAACAAGGGCTCCAAGGTATTTGCAAGAGATCTGTCTATTGGGCAGAGCCAGCTCACGAAACTGAAGACCGACGATGGCAGGATCGTGTCCGCCAAACCGAAGCTTCTGAGAGAGATCGAGAGTTTTTATGAGCAGCTGTACACGTCAACTAGTCAACCCGTCGAAAATCTAGCGAAAGACCCCAGAGCTAGACTGACCCGACACTATACCGAAGACATCCCGGATGTCAGCCTGTACGAGATTAGGATGGCTCTGAAACAGCTTAAGAACAACAAGGCGCCGCGTGATGACGGAATTACGGCCGAACTGCTGAAGGCGGGTGGCAAACCGGTCCTTAAGGCCCTTCAGAAGTTGTTTGATTCCATCATACTCGAGGGGAAAACGCCGCAGGCTTGGTGCAGGGGTGTGGTGGTGCTCTTCTTCAAAAAGGGTGACAATGCCCGGTTGAAGAACTATAGGCCCATCTCACTTCTAAGCCATGTCTACAAGTTGTTTTCAAGAGTCATCACGAATCGTCTCGCACGCAGGTTCGACGATTTCCAGCCTCCCGAACAAGCCGGATTCCGAAAAGGCTTCAGTACCGTAGACCACATACATACGCTGCGGCAAGTTATACAGAAGACCGAAGAGTATAACCTGCCTCTCTGTTTAGCGTTTGTGGACTACGAGAAAGCCTTCGATTCGATCGAGACTTGGGCTGTACTGCAGTCTCTCCAACGGTGCCAAATTGACTACCGGTACATCGAGGTGTTGAAGTGTTTGTACAAAAACGCCACCATGTCAGTCCGACTTCAGGACCAGACCACGGAACCTATCCTTCTGCAGCGCGGTGTGAGACAGGGAGACGTCATATCTCCGAAACTGTTCACCGCTGCATTGGAGGATGTGTTCAAGGTTCTGGATTGGAAAGGACTTGGCATCAATGTCAACGGCGAGTACATCACTCACCTTCGGTTTGCCGACGATATAGTGGTCATGGCTGAGACCATGGAAGACCTCAGTAAAATGCTCGATGACCTCAGTGGAGCTTCTGAAAGAGTGGGTCTTAAAATGAACATGGACAAAACCAAGGTTATGTCGAATGTTCATGTAACACCCACTCCTATCAAGATCGGAGACTCTACGCTCGAAGTTGTGGACGATTATGTCTACCTGGGACAAACGGTCCAGTTGGGTAGATCTAACTTCGAGAAAGAGGTCAATCGTCGAATCCGACTCGGCTGGGCAGCGTTCGGGAAGCTGCGCGGTATCTTCTCGTCCAACTTACCCCAGTGTCTCAAGACGAAAGTCTATGACCAGTGTGTGTTGCCAGTGATTACATACGGGACCGAAACGTGGTCGCTCACAATGGGCCTTATCAGAAAGCTCAAAGTCACCCAAAGGGCAATGGAGAGGGCTATGCTCGGAGTTTCCTTGCGTGATCGAATCAGAAATGAGGACATCCGCATGAGAACCAAGGTTACCGACGTAGCCCGAAGAATCGCCAGACTTAAGTGGCAATGGGCAGGGCACATTGCTCGCAGAACGGATGGCCGATGGGGCCGAAAAGTTCTCGAATGGCGACCGCGAACCGGAAGACGTTGCGTTGGAAGGCCTCCCACTAGGTGGACCGATGACCTGGTCAAGGTTGCAGGAACCCGCTGGATGAGAGACGCACGGGACCGGTCAATGTGGCGACGCCTGGGGGAGGCCTATGTTCAGCAGTGGACGTCTTTTGGCTGAAATGATGATGATGATGAAATTAAATCTGCGAACTATCGTTGATTTTGGCAGTCACGAGCATCAAACGCATCGCCATTTTCAACCTTATTTGTTTAGGCGATGAGTTAAACGCGCGCTCAAGGTCGCGGGCAGCTAATGTCGCCTTAAAGCGGCAACAGAAATACACATTTTGTGATAAGTTTGTTTTTCATAGTAATTGTATGAATGACAAAGTTATATTTGCGGTTTTTTAAATGTGCTATATCTCAAAAATGGCTTACTATATCTCGTTCAAACTAATCTTGGTTATAAGTTTTCATTGCGATCTAAAGCATATATTATTTTTAGAGTTTTCACTCTCTTAGTTTAAAAGTTAGAGGGGGTGGGGACACATTTTAGCACTTTGAAACTGTCTATCTTTCAAACGATTGACTTTGAGAAAAATGATCTTAGAAACATCACAGTCATTTTAAAAGACCTATCAATAAACACCTCACTCAAGTATGTCCGATGAAAAAAAAAATAAAAAAAATATTTTCTCTCTTTATCGGTGAATAACTTTTTTCCCCTATTATTCACACATTTACTGTTTTAGAATAAAATGATCTATTTTTTACGCTCTTTCATTTGATATACAGGAGAAAGTGTTACAAGGGACATTTCGCCCCTTCTTCTTTGTATGAAATAATGCTGCCTACCTACCGTACCAACTTCAAATGCTTTGAACACTAAGTTCCGGCAAGATTAGACCTGGCAGACCTTTTGATCCTCTATCGAGGGCATCTTGGCTATTATTTGGCGTAGGTTCCATCAGGGTACTCGATGAGGTAGGTTCATGGTGCTGGAGGGGCCATATTTTAGAGGTCTGCCAAGTACTTCCGGCAGAGTGCGCAATGGTAGACCTACTTTTTTTTACGTAATTAATCAATGGTTAACTGTTGCCAGCACTTTAATTCGGGTACCTTGTGACGTAATTTTCAGCAAAAAAATACGACAAAAAATATGATTTTTTTCCATGACCCGGCAGGATCGGCACTGGCAGACCTGATTTTTTTTACGTGTTTAAGTGTCGGTTAACGATCTAAAGATAGCCTATTGGGGTACCTGATGAGGTAGGTATTTTTGCAGCCGGCTCTCCCACTATTACATCCGTTAATTCTAGGTGACTTTAAATGTTTTAATGTATTTAAAGTATTAAAAATAATATCTTAAAAAACTTCCTTCTCATCATTTGCTTAGCCTTATTTCCAAACTATTGCATATAATTAAACTAGCTTTTGCCAGCGGCTTCGCCCGCGTGAAAATGACGATTTTCCATACAAACTTTCATCCCCTATTTAACTCCCTTAGGGGTTGAATTTCGAAAAATCCTTCCTTATTCCTTGTCTACATTATAAAAGGAACCTCTGTGCAAAATTTCAGCTTTCTAGGTCCAAGGGTTTGGACTGGGCGTTGATGAGTCAGTGAGTCAGTCAGTCAGTCAGTCAGTCAGGACTTCTCTTTTTATTTATATATATAGATATATGTCACGGCTAATACCCGAAGTGCGGCTGCACCTAGTTTTAGCCGGTTAGAACTAGGTGTAGCCACTTACTCTTGGTTAAACCTAGTACGAGCCGATTGTTTTCGGGTAAAACTAGGTCTATCCTTCATCATGCCGGCTACAACTAGGTTCGGCCGGATAAAACTAGGTCTATCCGATATCACGACCGTCTCGCGGCAGTATGACTTTATGGGCGGCATGGGCACCGGGCCGTAGGCCGACGAAGGAGGCCGGCGGAGGCCCGGCACTTCGGGGACAGAAGACATTAGTGTTATATATATACGCGAGCGAAGCGAGCGCGCGTCATGGAGTACATATGCGAGGATTGACCTAGTTTTACCCGAAAACAAACATTTACATCGGCTCGTACTAGGTTTAACCGAGAGTACTTACTCTCGGTTAAACCTAGATTTCGATTGTAGCCACTTGGCTACACCTAGTTCTAACCGGCTAAAACTAGGTGTAGCCGCACTTCGGGTATTAGCCGTAACATATTATATAGATATAGAAGATAGATAGGTAATCCAAGTGTTCTACATGGCGCGACTGCAAATGCGATATACTTCTTGATATTTACATATCGACTGTCAAACATATATATATGAAAGACAGCCAGGATCAACGGTTCAAGGTGCTCTACTAGACACGCAACGACTCCTACCGAGCCGTTCCAGCAAAAAGCTTACTAACAAATGAATCAATTGACATAAAAAAGTAAATAAAAACATTATCGCCGCTATCTAAACATAACATAATCAAAATGATCTAAATAAAGCATAAGTTTGTTCTATATTTGGATGTCTGGTTGATTTGCATAACCGTTAACAAAGTTATAAAATTCATTTGTCCCTCACTATGATCTGTTATTAATTTCGAAATGATGTATTCAATACGTGATAATCGTTTTTGCGTTAAATGGAAGGAGTTTTTTAAAATTCATCCCCTAAAGGGGTTAAATATGTGGAATGAAAGTTGTTACGGAAGTTCATCATTTCTGCTACCTACTTACTACAAGACAAGACAAGTTTGCTCTCGTGTCATCGAAAACTTTACAAGCTTGAGTCTCACTTTATCAAAATATTAATCAGTCAGCAAGGTAGTAGCGTTGCAGAACTTTTCTTGTGTGCCGAATATCTTAAATTCCCATTTTTGCTTGCTTTTAGGCCTATCGCATTGTCGTTCCCTGCTTTGTTGGTATCCACTGAGTGGTAATTTTTGCCCACTGTCCCTCCAGATGTGTCCAGCCCAGTTATATTTCAATCTAGCAGCTTTATGGCCAGCATAAACTATTTGGGTGTTGGAACGAAGCATGGTGTTCTGATGCGGTCTGTAACTTTGACACATAGTATACGTCGCTCGATGGCTAGTTGGCAGACCCCAAGTAAAGATTTCTGGTGCTTTGTAAGCGCCGTAAAAGTGAGGTTATTTTTGCCACACAGGTATAAATTATGGCTGCTTCTGTTAATAAAAATCTCAAGTAAAACATTATTCAGCCGTTTTAATATGGTTTTTATAACCACTTATTTACATGACTCACAAGCCACTCTGGAACAGCAAGGCTCTCAGGTGTAGTAGGTATTAAATAAAATATGTAATGCACTTAGTATCAACTTGTATAAATAAAAAACTTCTTATATAAACAGGTAAATACTTAAACCTGTTTACTTAAAGGGTTAAGGATACAATCAAGACGTTAACGATCAGATACTCACTGAGCCAGAAAGTTATGTTAATTGTCATGGAAAACTGGGAAAATCTTTTATTTTAACTGGTAATTTAAATGTTTCATATGCTCGCGTAAGGGTGTAACCTCGCATCGGGTTGTTCGCAAGAGATACAGCGACCTCGACATAAAGGGCTAAGAAGGAACACGGGTGGTTTTTAGTCAGTAGAAGTCTGACACTCCCTACCACTCTGCCCAGAGCGGGAGGAGTCATTTGATGATTTACCACCCACCAAAAAAAAGGGTGGTAACCTCCACAAATGAAGCGAGAAGGTCTTTGTTTCCCCATATTTAAGAGAGCTGTTGCCCGTGACCTTAATTTGCGTGAAATTATTAAATAATATTACTTTCCTTTTTCAATCTGATTTGGTTAATTTCAAGGGTTTAACTTATTTGCACCGAACTTTATCTCCAAGAAAATGTTTAAAACTAGCGAATTTTACGAAGTTTGAAATGGTGTTTACATTACTCTTTTTTTGTTAAAATATTTGTGTTATGATGCTATGATTTACAGATTTATCAGATAAAGAATGAAAATATACGATTTTGCTGAAACATCCCTTTACTTTTTAATAGGAGACAACTGGCCCGTTCCACTAAACTGGTCCGGGCGGATCTACCCATGCACATTAAAAAAGTGGAAATCTCTTGCCCGCAGGCCAGTTATTGCGTGGGCGAGATGTGAAGTCCCATAACCCTTGTTTAAGTGTTCATGTCATGCGACTCATGTCTTCGATAATAATCGACCGGAAACATATTATAGGATTATCCGAATAATAAGACAGTAATTAGGTTCAAACTACTAGGTACACAAAGAATAGTTAGTAATTCAGTTGACATGTTGAAAAAAGTTAGGTAGCTGGAAGTATTCTGAACGTATGGAACTTTTATTAATTTATTTATTACTAGCTGCTGCCCGCGACGTCGTCTGCGTGGACGCTATACAACACCAAAAGTACCTACGATTATACCTTTTTAATAACATTCATTTACCCGTTTCTCCTTACATTTTATATCCACAGAAAAAGCAGTAACAGAGGGAGACTGTTTTTTGTAAAATTGACCTTCAAAAAGTGCTGATTGCAGCCTGCTTTGAATTTATTACTTTATGGTGATTCTGGTGAATTAAGTCATAAGTTGTGACTGAAGCAGATGGAGAAAATAATGAAAAAGGAATACAGAATAGGGTAAAAATACATACTTATAGGACTTCTCGATGAACAACATTAGTGGTTTGGCTCTCCGCAGCCAAAATATAAAGCGAGTCAGGACTGGTGACGCGGGAGCAAGCGACGTACAGCTACCCGTGTGAGAAGCAGCTCGTCCTGAGGTCGATACCCGCTGCCCCCAGTGTCTGCTACTTCGACTTAATTATTCATCGCTAAGCCAACACTTACGGGGAACTGTACGCGCTTTAACTGGAACGGGAAGTTATGAGGTATGAGGTGAATGCGTGGTATAAATACTGCCTCGCCGACGCTACAACCCGTAAGAATTTCCGCCTCAATGGTATGTCTGTGGAGCGAGATGACTTTAAGGCGACCCCCGTTACACAACTTCGGAGGAGATAGGTTCCGAAGAAGCATAATCGGGACACCGACCTTCAGCTTGATGGTATGCGCTGGAAGTCCACTTGCTGCACAGGGAGTTCAGGAATTCCACGGGATAATGTGTGGCGTCATCTTGCTCAACGACAGTGTTTAAGAGGTGTAGACGACTTCATTCCCCTCAATTTCCGAGAGAATGCATTCAATAATTGCTACAGCCTGATCATTTGTGGGCGTCAAAATGGCCTGCTCACACACCCAAGAATTCTGCTGGTGCGGTATACGACTGATGACCCGTACACACAGCGAATGAGTTCTTCTAAGCTGGATACAACTCTACCGAGAGAATCTGGAAGCACCACCTGTCCACCCAGTGCCTTCGTCAAGACTTAGAAGGACATCGGAGAATTCTTGAGCACGTGCATTGCCGCCGAGCCGTTCCGCCGTTCCTGCGGATGTCCTGCAGGGTTCTGTCCACGGCCTCAACTGCCTTCCTATTGGCCATCGTACACTCATCCCATACGATCAGAGAGCAATCCTTGAGCACATGTCCCTTATCAAGTTATCACTGTCACGTGACACATACAAACAGGCGTTTCGGCGCTCTCTAAATCGATTGGAATTTTAAATATGGTATGTGCTGTCTTGCCACCCGGAAGCAGTGTGGCAGCGATTCCCGACGACGCTACAGCAATGGCAAGTTTGCCTTGCTTCCTGACCTCTGCAAGTATGCTAGTGGTAACAAATGTTTTTCCTGGTCCACCAGGAGCATCCAAGAACAACATTTTACTCTGGTTTTGCCAAACGCTTTCAAGGACGTTGTCATTTTGTTTTTGCTCTGAAGAGAACAAAGCGACATGGTCATTTCGTATGGTGGTCATTTCGCCCGTATCGTAAATTGTCTCAGCGTTATACTCCCGACTTCCACGGTCTTGATGCTGTGCGGATTGGGGTGCTGGTACCCCATATTCGACCAGTGGATTGCCGCCAATAGAAATGACCACGTCTTGAAGTGAACTGAGACAGGTGTTCAGCACGCGTTCATCAGTTACTTCGACTTCGTCTCCAGTAGCACGCCTCAAAATATTCAGTCAGATGATGGCGATACTGCTCCCACAAAGCTACCGGGTTCGCGACTCCACAAAACACCAATATGACGGCAAACAGATGACGCATACAGCTGGGACTGTCACTGACGCTCGCGTCCGCGAGGGTGTCATCCCAGTTTTGGTGATTATTTTATACTAACTCTATTACTATTTAAGTTATAATTATATGGCGTGCTTAATTTTCCTCTTCGTTATTTAGCTCAAATTGCTTAGGTACAGCAATAGCGTGCCGTTTTCGAGTATTTTTGTTATAAATCTATGCAGTTCTTTTTGAGTTCTGTTTGTTATTACATACAGACAAACTGGATGAATTTTTAAAGACATAGATGAAGCAGCTTAAAACTTATGAATTGTCTTGCTTATCTCTGAAACGAACGATATAATTTTTAAGAAGAATTAAGCACAACTCCATCTATGACTTTTAAAAACAACTATTAACCTCGTCAACATGATCATATTTAAATTATTTGTATTCAAAAAGGGTTTACACATGTAATTCGACTTGATGTTTTTGAAATCTCATAGATGGCACTGCTTTAAAAATTGTCTTGATACTACTTATATTTATTAATTATGTTTATCGGCCTAAGTTACTTTTATTGCATTTTTTTTATAGTGTGAAGCTAGCTTATAGCTTGGTTAACATAATAACAACATTCAAATATGCATCGTTAGATTACACGTTGTTACAGAATGCGTTGAAGAAAAAAAGGTTCACTGCTCGTTCCCCGTAGGTGATAGCGTGATAATATGTAGCCTATGTGTTGACCCGACTTCTTAATAATATTCGTGCCAAATTTGAAGTAAATCCATGCAGTACTTTTTGAGTTTATCCCGGACAGACAAACAGACAAACAGACAAAAATTCTAAAAACTATATTTTTGGCTTCGGTATCGATTGTAGATCACACCCCAAGTATTCTTTAAAAAAAAATATTCAATGTACAGTTTTGACTTTCCTACCATTTTATTATATGTATAGATAAATGGGCTTGCTCTTGACTTCAATCTTGCCCTAAGGGCAGAGATGATCCCGTCGGGGCCGCGGTATTTTGTACTAGATTACGTGGCCTCGGCGCAAGGGCAAAGAAGGAACATGGGTTCGGTTTTTAGTCAGTAGAAGTCTGACACTCCCCTTCGCTCTGCCCAAGAGCGGGGGGGTCATTCGATGATTTTCCACGGAACGAGGAACGAGCTTACTCAGTAGAAACCTGTTTACTCGCGACTTAAACAGATTAGGGTTATATGAAATCAGAAAAACCGACGCAGGCAGGGAATTCCACTCCTTGGCTGTGCGCATAATAAAGGACCCAGCAAAGCGCTTCGTTCGAATGTGTGGAATGTCGACTAGGTATCGGTGATACCCTGCAGTCCCGATGGAAGAAGGGAGATGGTGGGATCAGCTCGTGGAGCTCTTGCGCACACTCTCCGAAGTACAGTCTGTAGAAGACCGACAGACATGCGACTTTGCGACGGTGGGCCAGGCTATGTAGCTTGATAACCAGCTTATCGTCACCAATTAGCTTCCTGGCTCTGCGCTCTACAGAGTCAAGTGTGGCAAGCTGGTATTTGGCTGAGCCATCCCAAAGGTGACAGCAATACTCCACACTCTACTACTCTACTCTAACTTTAACAGGCTTTTAGGGGGAACACTAGGACCGTCGGGGCTGCGGGTTGTTTGAAAGAGATACCGCGGCCTCGACTAAGAAGGAACATTGGACCACCCAAACCACCCATATCTGACACTGGACAGAGTAGGAGTGACTCATGACATCAAGGACTCCTCGGGAGTCATTTGATGATTTACTACCCTCCAAAAAAGGGGGTACACTAGGAAGACTACCGTAATGGATGGGGGGGGGGGACCTTATTTTTTCGGACTTCCTTAATTTTTTTCGATTATGTCTCTTAAACTTACATGGACAACCTATTACACCTCCTATTACAAGGGACTTAAACATAACTGGAAAAATATGGGTGTACATTAGGTACACCTCTGCCTTACCCTTCGGGGATTACCGGCGTGATGTTATGTATACCTATTATTATTATAGCTAGCCCATATTGTCCCACTGCTGAGCAAAGGCCTCCCTCCATTCCTTCCAACGGTCGCGATTCTGTGCAACTTCTTTCCAATTCTCAATGAAGACATCCAGTTCGTCCCGCCATCTCCTACGTGAACTGTTGAAAATCTCTCATCGTCGCGACAACTTTGCTCCGTACATTATAATTGTAAAAATACTGTTTAAATACCGAAATACACCATCAAACCTCAAAAGGGAGTTTCATTGAGATATATGAAGCCCCAACATCTAGCCATAGCCACGACCCCGTGTCGCTGTTTCAGGGTACCAATCCTGAGCTTTACGGGCCCACAGCTCATTCGGCATGCGACAGACATGTCCTGCCCAGTCCCATTCAAGTTGAGCAGCCTTTTGAGCCACGTCAACGATATTATACCTAACTATAAACAATTTAAAAATGGTAAAAGTACATAATCGGTGGACAGACATTACATTATTCTATGAATGTTACGTCAAAGTTATTCACAAATAAAAACCTGCATGTAATTATGAATATGTTAATATCATAGCACAGGGTATCCTAGTTTGGGTTCCTGACTCCCACGATCCTCTGTACCTCCAATATTATTGTTACACCTCTATATTGTATTTTGTACTTTGTGGGAGAAATAAATGTTATTATTATTATTATTAATATACTCATTAATTTAATAGCGGTTTTACATTCAACATATTACAATATAAGTATAAGCTAATAAATGAAATTAAAACCGCAGCGAGCATCATAATTCTTAATATGGTTTAGTATTTTAATTAATAAGCATAATTAATTATAATATGATACTATAATAACTTGGGAGGCAAAGGCAATAATATAATTGTGTGGGTTCCTCGTGCATTTCTGCCTTCTTCTAAGTTATAAATATTAATATTTTTTTGTATTATTTATGAAGCGATACCGATATTAGATCAGTGGTGGCCCAGTGGTAGCGGCCCCGACTTACGAACAGTGAGTCGTGGGTTCGAAACCAATCAGGCGCATTACATACTTTGTGTAATTTATTTCATCACCGCTGCTTTCAAAACGGTGAAGGAAAACATCGTGAGGAAACCGGCATGTCTTAGAACCAAAACATTCGAAGACATGTGACATCTACCAATCCGCCGGATTATAGCCCATCCCTCTCCTAGAGAGGAGGCCTGAGTCCCTGCAGTGGGAACATTATAGGCTGATGATGACCGATATGAAAGCATAGTTTAATCAGCCTATCGCTATCACATGTACACTGCAGCACTGATGGGACCAGACATACTCTTTGTAAGAGGGAGCATCTTCTTTGCAAATGTGAACCCTAATTTGTAAAGTTCCACTAAAGATGTTCATATTATCTTTAGCATTCTATACTCTGCTTTTCATTATTTTTAAAGATCTTAAATTGGGTTTAAAGCTAAGGTACAATGGACCATCGTATCATCATCGTCTGCCTAGCCGTTTCCAACTATGTTGGGGTCGGCTTACAGTCTAACCGGATAATAATACACGCACGATCATTTGTTCTGTGTCTGGGTGTAATTTATCTATAATATGTATGTATTTAGAAATATATAAGTATGTTTATCAGTTGTCTAGTACCCATAACACAAGCTCTGCTTAGCTTGGGACTAGATGGCGTTGTGTGATAGTTGTGGAATATTATTATTATTATTAATACCATGCAGTATATCTCATGGAGCGACTGTCTATCCAACTTCCATAAACCGGTTACTACTGGATAATACGCTAACCCTGGATAAGACTGGTTGTCAGACTCGGGCCACTGACTACCTGTTGCGACTGTCAAATAACTACGAACTAGCTTTTGCCCACGGCTTCGCCCGCGTGGATGTCGGTTCAACTACAAAAGTGACGATTTTCCATACAAACTTTCATCCCCCTTTTCACCCCCTTAAAGGTTAAATTTCCAAAAAACCCCTTCTTAGTGCTCCCCTACATTATAATAGGAAGCCGTGTGCAAAATTTCACATTCCTTGCCCCAGTAGTTTCGGCTGTACGTTGATATGTCCGTCAGTCAGTTCTCCTTTTATATATATAGATAGATAGATGACAGCCAGGACTACGAATGGCACAAGCATACAGTTTAAAGTTAATGTTTAAATTAAAATAAACATTGAACTAAGAACCATTTTTTATTATCTAGCGGTAATTAGCAAAACGAAGGGGCTAGAAACATTTCTTGCAGTTGCAGCATTTCTATCCGATAGTGAGGGAATAAGAGCAAATAAAGTAGAACAAATGAACTGAATCGTTCTTTTTTGCTTTTAGTAGATAGCTTGGTACGTAGTTCGTTCTATTTTGGTTTCATTTTATTTGAAAATGCCCGATAACAAAGCAAAATTGTGTCCTGAAGCTACTTTCACAATACAGGACCTTCAATTCATAACCCCCGAAGGGTTAGACAGAGGTGTATGCATCAGTAGGTACACCCACATTTCGCAAGTTATGTTTCAGTCCCATGTAGGGGAGACTGGGTACACTTGATTATTATTTAATGTGCGTGCATTGTTAATGATAGACAAAACAACATTTGTAGATAATTTGTAAACCAAATTAGTTTGACAAAACACTACAGATAAGAAATTATTTATCGCGAATCCAAAGTACACAAAACAAATATTAAAAGAACACACCAAAAACACAAAACACTAACCTCTTATTTTTATTCCTTTCTCTCCGTCAAAGTTTTTGTTTACAATCACAAAACACAAAGTTGAAACGGTTATTTTTAAAAGCGTAACATGAAAGTGGGTGCGTCCGCAAATCGGCGCGTGTTGGCCCTGACTGCGCCTGCGCATGCGATCGAGTTCCGTTGATACGCCAGTGTTACGCTTACCAAACGTAATTACTTATATCAGTGGTTCTGCTTCGATGAATACTTTGTCTGTTTAAATGATTGTAGGAAGCTAGTATGCTAATCCACTTTTCCCCCTCAGGGGGGATTTTCAGGGGGGATTTGTGGAATAAGCCATAAAAACAAAGAAGACATTTTTAGGGTACAGACGGCTACACATCAAGCTATACATTTCCAGTTTACGCTGATCTCGCACTGTACGGAAATCTTACTGGAAATGTACTTATAGCTTGATGTGTAGCCGTCTGTACCACGAATGTAGCCCGAGTTACACATTTTTTTTTAATAATTTTAATTTTGTGTTATGTGAATCAAAGCTACAATTATATTTAATCGATTACAAATATGATTATTAGGTACGTTGCGCTGAAATTCCTCCCACTAGGTGGAGCGATGACCTGGTGAAGGTTGCGGGGAGCATAAGGGTTCTGAGATGCACGGGACCGGTCAATTCGCCACATTGGCCGGTCACGGGAGGACCGGCTATGTCCAGCTGAATACATATATATTGATTTTCGAGTTACTCGCACCTTTTGCACACGACTCTACGTTTCAGGTTCAATTAAGACTACAAACGAACTTGACAAGATATTAATATAAAGGGTGTAAAAGTACCTTTAACACAAACTAAAGGCACTTGTTCTCCCCTCCACTAAGATCATTTTTTTGGTCTAGACCATACCCAAAAATAAACCGTTTCCCAGCAAAAGTTTTTGCGTAGGACTACTTAGTTTGATGTAAGTACAGTGGTTGACGGCTGTGTGAAGGATTAATTTACACCCTGCATTATTAAGATAGTAAAAATATACATTACTAGCAGACGTCCCGCGGTTTCACCCGCGTAGATCCCGTTCCCGTGGGAATTCAGGCATAAAAAGTAGCCTATGACACTCAGCAATAATGTGGCTTTCTATTGGTGAAAGAATTTTTAAAATCGGTTCAGTAGATCCCGAGATTACCCCTTACAATTTAACAAATACACAAACTTTACCTCTTTATAATATTAGTATAGATTTCTAATAATAAACAGGAACCTATGCAAGATGTGCCACTAACCGTAACCTGAAGTTATCTAGGATGGACTGCCGGAAGACTCAGAAACCGGTCATCATGGTGTAACTCAGGGAAGGCCTGTAGCCGATTTGATTAATGAATATAATACAGGTAACGAAATATGACCAGTAATATCTTCCTGATTAAACATAATGTTATTAATGTTGATGACATAATATCAAATTAGTCCAGTAAACTAAAAAACCTGGGGGTCTAAAATGGCTACTTTAGCAGATCATAATAGGAAAATAAAATGAATTGCTTTAAAATTCGTACAATGGTCACAGACGCAGTTACTATTATGAATGGTCCATTTTACGAATTGTGACGCAAGTTGGACGTTCCATTCGTTTTTAATAAAACAAAACATAGCTTTATACAATGCAATCCCCGAAGAATTTGACAAAGGTGCACCTAATTGTACCTATACCCACATTTCGCCAGTCCCGAATCCGAAACTCCGTGGCTGCTCCGGAGAAAGTTCTAATGGAAAAACGGAATTTCGAACGAACATATCATCGAACCCAGGAAGCTCTACAGTAGCGCTTGTGGCCACTGGAACAACGGAAAAGTAGTTCTTGAATTTGTTTTAGATTGTTATGCTAGAGTGAAGTTCCCGACATTACACAATGCGTGTTTATAATAGTTAAATTAGAAGATTTTGTTATCTTTTTGGTGAAAGAATGACCGAAAAGCGGTACAATGACATAGTTACCTACATTAGTGTAAAGTGAAGCTCAAGTAGAATCTTTATAATCAAAAGTGAAAGTAAGTATGTACTATAATAATTTTGGAGAGACATGAAAGGGCTTAGGTTTACGCATTAACCTTCTATTGTTCGAAGTAGGTTAACTACAATATTTTGAGATTAATCTCCTCTAGCTTATGTCCGCGGTTTCGCCCGCGTGAGGAGTTTGATAATTGTCAAACCGGTTCGTACTACCGAGATAAAAAGTATCCTGTATATAATAACTATGTACGTGCAAAATTTCACCCAAAAACCGGTTCGGACTTTTTGCGTAAAAGAGTTATAAATAAACATTCAACCGTCCAGATATCTAGACATACATCCTCCCAAACTTTCGCATTTATTTTTTATTTTTTATTTTTTATTAAGTATAAATGGGCTTGCTCTTGACTTCAATCTTGCCCTAAGGGCAGAAATGATGTCGACGATGGAACGAGCTTACCCAGAAGAAGCCTGTTTACTCGCGACTTAAATAGATTAGGGTTATATGAACTCGGAAAAACCGACGCAGGCAGGGACTTAGCAAAGCGCTTCGTTCGAATGTGTGGAACGTCGACTAGGTAGGTATCGGTGATAACCTGCCGTACGTCTAGTCTCCCGATGGAAGAAGGGAGATGGTGGAATCAGCTCGTGGAGCTCCTGCGCACACTCTCCGAAGTACAGTCTGTAGAAGACCGACAGACATGCGACTTTGCGATGGTGGGCCAGGCTATGTAGCTTGACAACCAGCTTAATCGTCAACAATTAGCCTCCTGACTCTGCGCTCCACAGAGTCAAGTGTGGCATGTTTGGCAAGTTTGTATTTGGCTGAGCCATCCCGAAGGTGACAACAATACTCCATCCCGGACCGGACTTGAGCTTTATATAATACTGAAAGCTGTCCAGGCTTGAAGTACCGCTTAACCTTGTTTAGGATGCCCAGCTTTTTTGCCGCAGTTTGAGCTTTCGACTCGATGTAGGCGCCGAAGTTCAGATTCGCGCTCAACTTCATAATATTAGAAGGATAGTAGGTTTTGTGGGACACTTACCAAGAGGTATTACCCAGAGAGTACCCAGAGAGAGTATTACCCAGATAACTGGGTAGTGGTGGATCTGGTTAGACTTAAAACCTACCCCAACATGGTCGGAAAAAGGTTAGGCAAACATTTACTATTTTACGGAATATTCTTAGAAAAAAGCCAGACGGTTAATGATGATTATAGTTATATTAATTTTCCAATTTTTTTTTTTATTTAGTTTTTGCCTGTTCATTTAATTGACGATAATTATGACCTATAGTTAGATTTAGTAACTGTTCCTACCTACAGTTAGTTAGATTTTATAGCTTTAACCTAACAATTTTGAGTGTTTCCTTATTAGGTTTTAAAAAACTATCTGCATTTAAATGTTAATTGTTTCTGGGTCTAATCAACTGATGTAATCTAAGGAAAACCAGCTCATAAATTCGATTAAGCTTAAAGATTATATTCGTTTATTGAAAAACCTGATTTGCTAATCGGAAAACCTGACTACAATCATTATGTACTAGCTTTTGCCAGCGGCTTCGCCCGCGTGAAATTGACGATTTTCCATACAAACTTTCATCCCCTATTTAACTACCTTAGGGGTTGAATTTCGAAAAATCCTTCCTTATTCCTTGTCTACATTATTGAGGGAACCTCTGTGCGTTGATGAGTCAGTCAGTCAATCAGTCAGTCAGTCAGGACTTCTCTCTTTATTTATATAGATTAGAATGATATATATACATTTTTAAATACATACAAACGGATACCACGAACATTTAATAAGTATATTCAACTTACTCATTGCTATTAAAATCAGAAAAATTGAGTATTATGATAGCATGACGGTTGACAGAGAAGATGAACGATTACGTGTTCCGTCGACCCGAAGTAACGTGGGACAAGGGCAGTAAGATGATATATGTAAATAAATAAAAATTATAAAATCATGCAATCCTTTACATTTCGTAATACCCAACTGATGACGCAAACACATAGATAACCTAAATAAAAGATCCTGTTATTGAAAACTGAAATCGTAAAATTTAAACTTGTTTGCAGTACCAAATAAATAACATTAAAAACACGTATTAAAAGCAAGCGTAAAGCAGGTTAATCAAGTTTAATTTAATCAATTTCACGTAAACCGATATTGTGATCTTCACGAATCGTAGTTATACTGTAATTTCGTGGTAAATCTAGGCTATGGGTTTAGAAAGGCTATGGGGTAGGCTTTTGCCTAGCAGTGAGACAACATAGGCGAAGAAAAAAAATATAGCTTGCCTTGGTCTTTTGACGCTTGTAGGACAAGCCAGAGCAAAAGGGAAATAAAAGCTTCTATTCGAACAGATTTAACCATGATTTCGATGGAGAGCAGCGGTGGCCCAGTGTTGGCTGCCCCGACTTACGAACAGTAGGTCGTGGGTTCGAACCCATGCAGGCACATTACATTGTGTAGTTTATTTCATCACTGCTGCTCTCAAAACGGTGAAGGAAAACATCGTGAGGAAACCGGCATGTCTTAGAACCAAATATTCGAAGACATGTGACATCTACCAATCCGCACTGGGCCCGCGTGGTAGATTATAGCCCATTCCCTCTTAGAGAGAGGAGGCCTGTGTCCCAGCAATGGGAACATTTTTTTTATTTTTTTTTATTTTAAAAACGTTGCCCCACACTAGGAATTTCTCCTGTATCGTGGGTGCGTTCACAAACATTTAAACTCACATACACAAATACCCAGACCCGGAACAACTATCTGTAGGTCTTACAAATATTTGTTCCGTGCGGGGATCGAACCCGCGACACGCAGCGCGGCAGTCCATTGCTTGAGCCACTGCGCCAACCGTGCCGTCGAACATTAATAGGCTGACGATGATGATGAAGCATGATTTATTTACCGGGTTCAGAACATCAAACTAAGCACAGAATAAATAGATCTAGCACAAAAGAACAATGGCCAAATTTCTATAGGAGCTGGACCCGACTTTTATTTTTCATGTCCCAAAACAAGCTATAGTTTAATTGGTTTGTTTTTATGTTGTAAACACCATCCTGTTGAAAAATAGCCACGATTTTTTATAATAACGTCAACAATACTTTTGAGGTTAGAATCAACAACTACCTTTAACCCGACTGCGAAGTAGCCTAAAAGTGTAGTTAGCGATAAGCGAAGAGGCTTATTATCGATCTCGTTCCCATTTATTTCGATTTCTCTCAGATAATTACCCAAAAAATGGAACATATCTCAAAACTTACTTCTTGTCTGTCCATAAGTCTCAAGTTGTCACAAAGAGCCTTCTGTCAAGCCGTCTCGTGGAGTCTGGCCCGCTTCGACGGCAGATTTTGACCGACAATTCAATGAAAACTACACCTATTGCTCTAACTTTCACAGCGTATAGTGTAAAAAACAAGGATGGCATAATAATTATCATCACACGTGAAGTCTTTTATGAACGACTTCAAAAAAGCCGCGGATCGATGACCACAGATTATGTAACTTGTCGATCACAAATGACGTTCCGTTGTACGTGAACAAAACGCTAAGTGAAAAACGTTGCCGTTTGAGTCGCTAAGCTTACTATGAACCTACATAATTATTTTTATGACAAGAATCCAGTACATAATAAATAAGCATAGTAGTTGAAATTGATGCCTGCGTACTAATTGAATTGAATTTGGATGAACAACTATTCAGAAAAACGTGAATAATTAGTCTTTGAATACCAAGTCCTTTCATCCGCGAAATGAATCGTAATTAGGTGCGTTCCAGTGCGTTCTGAAACTATTATTTTAATTATTTTGAAACAGTTACAAGAACACAAATAAATGGATAACTTTTTTTTGTGGCTACTTAGAGAGTTATTTCTTGCGTTTTTTAAGACCTTAAAAAATAAGGGTATTTTTCATATATATGCCATATTGGGACCCCATCGTTTCATCGTCAGGTACGATTTGGCCGACCTTCTTTACGAGTTTATTATAAAAATGCACTGTACTTACATAGGTTTTTTAGAGCTCCATAAACTCTCAAAGTTTCGAAAAGAATGTCCTGCCAAAATGGCGCCCCGGACCTTTTAAAACCTCTTTACCTAACTGCAATAGTCAACTGACATTTCAATACCAGTTGGCGCCATTTTGGCATTTCAACTAAATCAAATAACTTATCTAAACAAAATAAATCAGTATTTTTTTAAAAATACTGTAATTATCTTAAACGTTATAAATGTATTTAAATAGCTAACAAAAAAAAAACCATTCTTCCGCAATCAAATGAATCCAAAATGGAATGCAAAGCCCAAGTTTCTAGTACCCAGTATGCTTTTAGGTAGTCGGTCCATCTAGATTAGTAGTGAAACATGCTCTATAAAGCTAAGGGGGTCATTTATAAGAGGGGCAGCTCAGCTGTCTGCATATAAAGCTTAGCGGTCTACACGTATGACCCCGGCGAAGAGCATATAATATTATATCGAGCGGCCTGACTGTTAGAGCTTAGTCAGTTACGTATGGTATCTAGCTTTGAGTTCAAGATTCTATTTATTATTCTGAGCTCTTATTTTTGATTGTAGATTAGTGTGAACAATTGTTTGGAGACATAATAAATACAAATAAAATCATTCCGAAAATTAATGTCTTATAAGCAAGACAAACTGACATTTCAGTGGATGTTTTTTTTTTTTTGAGACAGATGTATTTAATTTGAAATAACGTTTTTTTCTTTCAAATAACCTTTAAATTGCATATAAAATATCAAATTTAAACCATTTTCTGCGCTTCATTTCACTTTCCCTGCATCTAAAATACACCATTTATCTGTGAATACAAATTATATGCCCCCCACCCCTATTATATTAATAGAACTGACAAAATGTGGATGTTACTACAAATACACCTCTGCCTACCGCTTCGGAGATTACAAGCGTGATGTCATGTTTACTTACTTACTTAAGTTTTGCTTTCAGTACGCGACCCTAATTAATTTCATCATACTAAACATCACTATTAACTAAAGTTCAAACAGAAATATTCCGTCGAACGGTCTACTTCCAATTCACTAAGAACCTTTCAGTTACAGTCGCCTACTTCTTTGCAAATAATGTTTCCATCAGCATAAAAGATGAGTGGACCTATATTTAGGATCTAGGTAGATTGGAGAAGCTAGGCGGAACATCAGACCGACATCTACAAACGCTATTAGAACGATCTTTGTCTAAAAGTCATTAATGTAATTGTGTTGTCCTGTGTGAGACTAATAAATACATTTTCTTTCTTTCTTTTCTTTCTAATGTCACTGTCGCACAAATGTCAAAGACCTACAAGTCGAAGACCTATCTATCTTCGAGTACTTCGCTTCGGCTTTGAAATGTTCCGCTATAGAGACCGGAACATGTCAAAAGCACACCACGCGATCAGTAACGTTTGTAGATCTTAGCCCTCAGTCCATTCAATTCAAATAGGGTCGGGTTCTAAAGCCAGTATTTTAACAAGATTACCCGAAGTTCGTCAAAGATGTAAAATGAATTCGGGTTTGTGGCCATCAGCGCTCAAGTTTCATCCTTTTGTGAATTATGAATTGTAAGTAAAACTTCGCACAACCCTTTGGTCTTTCGGAAATAGGTTTTCCTTGATAGCAATTCCAGTATTCTGAATAATTACAATAACAAACAATAACAATACAATATACAATATAAGTCTTAGAAATTATATGAGTATAACAAAGTTCTATGCCTGTACTAGGGTAAACCTGTATCACAGGCGATATGGCTTCTAGTACTAATAATAACTATTGAAACACCAGATTTCTAAACAATATTTAATATTTTTATACTAAAACAATTTTTTTATTTACATTTACGCCTAATTTACATAAACTTTTAGCGATGGGTAGCTATCTGGACCAGGGCTTATGAATACTTAAAAAATGAAACTATCAGTTCGATGGTCAGATCCACTGAGAGGAAAAAAAGTTGTCTTTTATTATATATTTAAGTTCTGTGTCACTTCGAATATTTTTCTTTTTTACGAAAAATCTAGCAGACAGTAATTATATGAGTGCATGGCACAAGCAGGTGCAGCGTCGCTACATCACTCCCCCCTAAGCGAAGCGTACGTTGAGTTTCACTGCACGGCCGGATCGAGTGACGTATGTGTCGCGCGGCGGCGCGCTAGGATTCGCTGACGGCGGCGGCGGCTCGACACTCGCCGTGGGAGTGCTTTCCGTGCAGGGTGCTGGCTGTTGCGCGCACGTTGTTTGAGTAGAGTTAAATTCTTCTTCGTTGAGAAGGTGTGCTGGTTTCAGTCTGTCTATTGAGACAACTGTAGTTCGGAGTGGCATCTGTATGGTGAAGTGTTTGCTGTTGAAAAACTGTAAATATCTTAAAACTATTTAAAAATGTATTTAAATAGATAACACGCTTCACTTTATTTACTTAATTTTTTTGCCTTATATGAAGTGAAAATATTATGTGAAGATGCTGAACTTCACATATTTTCACTTCAACTGAATAAATCTAATGTGAACGTGGAATATAAAAAAATAATTTTCACTCGAATAATTGAGAAAAAGTCTGATAGCATCTATAAATATTAATATCGTGAGAGTAAAGCAATATAAGCGCTTGAATTTAATACTCCCCTAATGTTTAACCTCCAGACGAAATTCCCGTAAAAATTACCTAATTTAATCAGGTTACCAATAAACTCAGTACATAACATCCCCAGTTAAAGCGAACTAACGCTCGAACATTTCGTGGTACATTGAGTGTGAATATAGGAATACACACAAAAAGTAAAAACCTAGTTTACGATACATACTAACAGAGTCCATTTTCTAAATCACCCGCGTTATTTGAGTCGATAAATTGGATACCTAGGTGTGAGAACACTTTGGATTTATTTCATTTGATCCTCGGTTGCCGGTAGACTAGCGCATTCAATGAAGAGTTACCGCAGGGTAGAATATTTTTGTTTGGAAAATATATCTGAACATTCAGCAAACAATTGAGCCATTAAATGGGTCAAAATAATGTAGCTTCGATAGCATATTTACTACATGATAAATCAGGAGCGTTATTTTGTGAAACTATCAGTATCTCCGTAATATTAGTAAATAGATAACCAATGCTGCACGATATCCGTAGATGTCCACTGCCGGTGCACGATATACGTAGATATCCACTGCTGGGCTTAAGCCTCCCCATTAGTCCCCATATCATCCGGTTCTGTGCTTCTCGCACTCGGTGAATTCATCAGTCTTTGTGGGACTTTGCTCTGCCAACGCAGCGCCATATAGGAATAGAAACGTCTCTGTTGGATGACAAAGAGCTACTTTTTTCCCAGATATATGAGACCTAAGTAGATAGATTTTTCGCTCTCGTAAACCGTTATATTAATGCAATTTTCAAATAAATCATTAGAGCCGCTTTCAAAACCCTCCTTGTAAACATGCAAACAATAATACTCATTTAATAGGATATTCATAATTTAGTTATTATATGAATTGTAGTCACGTCTTCAAGATTGTTGAGAAACTTCGGGTACCATCAATATCATGGGCCTAATCGTCCGGCAATAATGGGCAAAACTGTTGGCACATAATAGTCCTTTGTCTGTCTAGTTACAAAGACACATATATTCCGTATGGACCACAATATACATTAGATTCTGATCTGATATTAAAAATAAATAAGAGCCATGTTTCGAGTCGTCGACATAAGCTCCACGGATTACATTCGACCTAGGGGCTGTGTGGGTTTACAATGACGGAAAATGTGATTAGTTTTCTCTCTTTTATTTTGTTTACTTAGGTATGCGTGTTTTCTCGAACAATAGTTTTTTCTTAAACGTAAAATGTAAAAAAATAAACAATAACTTGGCCCAAAAAAGTCATATAACCAATAAGTCCATGACCAATCAACACCGATTCGCCGACGCGGACGTGTATTGCTTCGACAAATCGTACCGGTTGCCTAGCAACAGATTATTACCGCAATTCACTGATGCCGAACAGTTCGATCAAACAGTGCGATTAGATAAAAATTAAAAAAAAAAAAACATTTATTTCAGGTTAGAGACACCCATAATAGAGACAGATAAAAAGTCACATACAATAAAATACTGTTAAAAGACTGGACTGCGGAAACCTAACTTTAACAGATAATGTAATAAAATATCAGCCGAACTCCGGAAATAGAAACGAGAAACGAATAGTAAAACTGTAGTGGCTACTTAAGAAATGATTTAAGTCTTGTATTACCTAACAATGTGATTCTTTACCCTGATTAGTAAAATCGGGCACTAGTCTTATCTCAAGGAACTGTCTTCTGTTAAAGTTGTGCCTAAAATTCGACCCTTGAAAACCACTTTTTTATGTTTCACAAAGTTTGCGTTGTGCCGCCGGCAATACCATTGAAAATTGTTTTGCGTTGGTAAGTGCTGTTTTAGTCTTTTACACAAAAACTGCTACAGACAGTTTGTGGACGCGATTTCAGACAGAACATGCCTGACGTATTTGTCAGTATCCGGTCCGCAATCTTTATATTAGAAACATCCTTTTTAAACGGCTTTCTGCGGGAGGTAGAAAATATTTAATTTTAGTTTACAAAGATCAAAAGGAAAATATCAATTTAAAATACATCCACCGCTGGCATCCTGTTAAAAATTACTCCTAAACTAAATTTGACCAAGAAAATACGTCCTTTAATAAAATAAAACAAGAATTAGAACCTTTTGTCAACAAACAGCGCACACAGCCTTTCAGTACATTTGTAGCAATTCACAAGAACCATGTCCACTATCTAGATAAAGTCGGGTGCACAATTGAGATTTACACAGCTCACCTTATTGAATTTGTTCAGTGTACCCTTTAGTGAAAGCCGGGGCAACGCGATTCATTTGTGAGATCTCTTTGAAACTACGACGATCCTGTTTACGATAGTCATGCCTGAAAGCAGATGTGTTTTGCTTGTTGGAATATGTGATAAGATCTTTGTAGGTGTTAGGATGAAACTACGCGTTTAATCTTCTTATACCGTTACCATTACTGGGACTTAAGCCTTTAAGCTTGGCACAAGCAAAGAGAAGCCTAATCCCAGCAGGTGGAGTCGGGCTGTGAGTCGCCACTTGCCCAAAGGCGCCATCAACAACAGGTCGACGAACAACCGATTAATTTGTGTAACGGGTCCAGCGACTTCAAAGATCTTGTACCTCATGGTCTAAGTAAAAACCATTCATTCTAAATCATTATTTTTTTAGAAAAACCTATTCACGAACGAGCTTGAACAGAGGATGATGATAATGCCCGTCGGGGCCGCGGTATTTTGTACTAGATTACGTGGCCTCGGCGCAAGGGCAAAGAAGGAACATGGGTTCGGTTTTTAGTCAGTAGAAGTCTGACACTCCCCTGCGCTCTGCCCAAGAGCGGGGGGGGTCATTCGATGATTTTCCAACCACCAAAAAAAAAAAAAAAGGATGATGATAATGATGAAGCCTTTTAGAGGAAGTGCACAAGTCTACCAGTTTGTTTTAGAGAAAGGTCACACTATAGTAAAACATTGTGACGGCACCAGCATGCTCCGGAATAAAGAAAATTAAGACACTGAGTCCGCTTAGTGAAGTATGACTTAAGCTTTACCAAGTCATGGTCATAGTGAATAACACATTCCCTCCCGTGGAGACGTGGTCTGTGTCCCAACTGTGGGCAGGTATATAGGCTGATTATATTATTTAGTGTGACAATGGGCAAAAAATGTAAGGTCTGAGTCACTATTATGGTTACAACAACATAATTATGCTATCAACCGCAGCTTAACACAGACAAAGCTAGGGTACTGAAAAAATTGATGAGCTGAAGTAGCTTCATAACATAACTGTGTAGTGCAAAACAAAGCGCCTCAAAATGTCCGTGGATCGCACAGAAAATATAATAAAAGAAAGCAATTTTTCACTTAAGCGCTTTCCTCGTAAATCCGCTAGACTTGTTGAGAATTAAGTGCACTTTTGTTTTTCTCATCACCGCCTCCGGGTATAAATGTGAAGACATTTTCGGCTCACGGTTTTGATCCAAAGTTGTATATAATGCTTTATTGTTTTCAGAGTGCTGGTAGAGTAGTTGTTACTTTTGTATTTTTTTTTTTGTTTGTTGAACATGGGAAATATGGAGTATTTTATAAAGTCTTACACTGGTCTCGTTAGTCGTGGACTGAATAGGGTAGTCGACAAAAAAAAACGAATTAGTCCGTCAGATAGATTTCCAAAAAACCGACTTCGACAAAAACAAAACACAAAAACACCAAAAAGAGAAAAATAAACTTCAGAAGAAAAATCAGCTTCTGAAGTCGGTGACATTTGTTTGTTTGATTTTATTTTTTGCCACCGACTTCAGAAGCTGATTTTTCTTCTGAAGTTTATTTTTCTCTTTTTGGTGTTTTTGAAGTCGGTTGTTTTTTTTGCAAAAAAGTTTTTTTATTTTTTCATTTTTAGTTGTAATAAGTACCTATATTATATCTTAAACAAATATTTACTATGCATTTAAACATTCAACCAAGAAACCTAACCCTTAACCTTCAAGATTCCCCTATTTTTGCTTTCAACTCTTAACCGTTGAGGAGTAGTATACCTTCCATTATCAGCTCATCAACATGAATACAATGATGACTGCTAGATGCGAATACTTGAATAGCGCCAGAAAAAGCACGAAAATTCATAAAACAACAAAAAAAATGTGTATTGTACACATCTGCATACCCCTCAGAGCATACAGGCGTGATGTTACGTCATGATAATGTATATTCAATAAACATCCAAGCGATTCCAGCAATTACGACAGATTTGCCGTCTATTTTTGAAGAGTTCCATTGTATATCTCCGAAGATCAGCACCAGATCTTCACCAAAAAAAAATGGGACCACCTCAGGAGTATACTCTTTCAAATAAAAAAAGAATTTTGATAATCGGTCCACAAATGGGGGAGAAATCAGGTAACATACATAAAAAAAAAAAAAAAAAAAAAAAAAAAAATACATACACCCGAACATAGTAACCTCCTTTTTTGAAGTCGGTTAAAAATATTGAACACGTATTTTTTCTTTTTTCACGTAAACAAAAAATGAAGACGATACAGTGCTTCGAAAAGTCGTGAAACGTCACAGCTTGGTTCAATTTTACCTAACTATGACGTCAAACGCCCCCTCTCCATGGTCTTTGACAAGCTTTATTTTCGTCAATTTTTATTAATTTGATAAAACAAAAAACACGTATCCAATATTTTTCAATAATCTGACTGACGGACTAAACAGAATCATATTTTTTTTAGTCGGTCGACTACCCTATTTGAGCCGGACTTGACACGCTGCATACATTCCGCACCATTAGACAATTGACAGCAATTTTTTTTTTATAATTTTGCATAGAAGCCCACATTTCTAGAATGACATCTTTAACATTGATTAAAGCAGAATGCAACTATGGGTTTGACAAGGATGATTGATGTAGGAGGCAACATTTATACGGAGGACCTACCTTGTTTTAAAAAAAAAATTGTAATTGAATTGTTGCGCGTAATTTCATGCGTCTATGACGATTTTTAAGTTGTTCTCCATCTTTATGTTACCAGCCTTGCAGAATTCAAAAATACTACAATAACTATAACAACTTTTGAAAATAATAATAATATTCCACAACTATCACACAACGCCATCTAGTCCCAAGCATAATAATATATTACCTTCAAGAAACTGTTTCATACAAATATTAAGACCTATTCTCACGTGTATACGACCAAGTTTCTCGGTCGTATAAACCCATTATGACCTTATTTAAAGTAATTCAAGTTTTCCTGCAGGAAATTTTGTCGTTTTTAATAAGCAGCATGAGATGGCGAAACTCGAGCAAAAAGTCTTTGACGATTTTCTTCGCAACTTCGTATGTTTAAAAGTTTAGCTTAGACCGAAGAAAGAAATTAATTGCTCGCTTTAAAAGGATTTTTTAATAAATGCACTTACGAAGTTACTAATTAATAGCTTAAATATCTTAGAAATTGTTATCATTAATCTTAAAAGTTTAGAGAATTATGTTGTTAAGCTTTTGTTTGAATTATATTCTTTGCAGTGTTATTTAAAATAATTTCAGAGTGTTTGCTGAAAAGAACGAAAAAATAGCTGAGTGGTTTAAAATGGGTTCGGTGAATTGATATAAACTTCAAAGAATCTGTATTTTAGACCTTTTTGCTTTATTTAAAAGATTTTATAAAAAAAATTGAATTGATTAAGAGAGCAAGCAGCTCTGCTCTCTGATGTCACTAAAATTAATATTTTCTACCTAATAGTGCAAGCTTTGCAAATTCTTAAAGCTCTCTTTGATTAACATTCCCTTTGTCTAGGCCACAAGTCTTGTAGATACGAATATTTGAGAAAATCTAGATGGATCTAAGATTTATGCAAGTTGCTCCATTTAGCATTTTTTTCTTGTTCAATTAACCATAGTAACATTGACTTTAGTTTTAAACTTTATGTAGGTACATTCACGAGCAGTTACATTTATACTTTGTTTAATTTAAAGTAATTTTATGTCATTACGAACATTATCTTTTGTTGTTTTTGTTTAAATACATCTTTAATCAAAGTTACATTAGTTATACCACAAGACAATCACTTTCGAATCGTCATAAATATACACCTATTAGTGCTTGTGACTGTACTTGCCAACATTTTCCAAACAATTTGCTACGCCCCAAAAGTCTTAGGCCCCGAAAAAAAACAGAATTTAATTAGAGACCTTTAAGTTAAGAGCCTTAAAGGTAAGGCAGAGTTACATATTCAGCTCCATTAACTAAGGTAGCCACTTTAAACTTATTTGTAATGATCTGCAATTCAAATTGAACACTCTCCTAATTTACATCACTCCGTACTTAAGGTTTAGGCCGAGTGTTTTATAATTTTCATAGGTAAACATTTTTGAGGTTTCCTTTGTGCAGCCTCTTAATGGAACTTACTGCCGTCTTCTGACAGTATAGATTTATAAAGTGTAGAAGTTTGTTTTGTCTCGGCGTGTCTGTCGACTTTCAGTTTAGGTAAGTTTATGAAATATGTGTTTCTAATAAGTTTTATTAAGTAATAAAACTAACTAACTACCTGGCTGTAAGTTTTCCAAAAATAATAAAATAAATAAATAACCTATTTGAGTACCTATTAGTTTGTGAAGAGAAGTTGTGTTTGTCATGAAACACATTGAACATTGTTGATGATGAATGAGGACTTTATGGATCGAGTAAGAATTTTAAAAGGTTTCAAGAATGTGGATTGGATATACAGTCACGAGCATAAATATGTATACACTTAGCTTAGCTCCTCGCGCGCCTTATTATAGACACAATTAAAAAGCCATTGTTATATATCTCCTGGAGATTTATTAGCAGACGGGAGGATAATAATGGTTTCGACTTTGAGATGAACTATTTTGTAAAGCTTTCTAAACGCTATGTTCAAGTAAAAACGTAAAACGTTAATCAACACAGTATGAGAAAATCTCTTTTATAAGATGCTTCGTGTACTTATACATATTGGCTCTCGTGTCTCCTTCTTATTTAATCTGAAGAAAATGTTTAGTAATTTAAACATGTACATGGTATTTCATGTAAGACAAGTACTTATCTAACTTATTTTATAAACAAAACATTTTCAACGACCTCAGTGTAAAACAAAACGCCGATTGTAATAACTAAGTACTACAAAAAAGATAATTATGTTTTTGTTTACTGAAAATGGGCTGTACAAGTTGTACTAAGCTCCCAAGTTTCCAGACTTGTCTTCAAAAACTTTATTACTAAATCTTAGTTCGCCTAAAGAAAACTTAAGTTTTTCTAAATCGCTTGAAAGTGTTTGCTATTTATGCCACATTAGGCACTTTAGAAAGTACACAGAAAATTTCATCTTTATAAATAAAAAATAATTATTTTTCAAAATCGCGACCGTTGGAAGGAATGGAGGGAGGCCTTTGCTCAGCAGTGGGACAATATGGGCTAGCTATAATAATTATAATTATTTTTCAATATTCGTTGATGATCTTTAAATAATTTTAATTACTGAAGATAATGATAGAGGGGACATTGAGAGCCACGTAAACATAAACGTACGGTTAATCTGAAAGCTTCATTAACACAATGGTATACTGGCATGTGGAAAAACACAGAACAAATATAAATATGGATCAAGTTTGACACATTGAATATTTTTAAATGTATTTTTTCTTGGCACGCAGTGCTACCTCAAACTGTGACACTTATGTCGTTGTGATACTGTAATCAACAGTTAGGCAAACAAAATTCCCCGTCGGGGCTGCGGGTTGTTCGAAGGAGATACCGCGGCCTCGGTACAAAGGACTAAGAAGGAATATGGGTGGTGATCAGTTGAAGTCTGACACTCCCTGCCACTTAGCCCAGAGCGGGAAGAATCATAATTGATGATTTCCCACCCTAAAAAAAAGCTACGAATATTCACTGATAGAAAATCAAAAGCCAATCATAGTTATTAAATACTAGCTTTTGCCAGCGGCTTCGCCCGCGTGAAAATGCCGATTTCCATACAAACTTTAATCCCCTATTTAACTCCCTTAGGAGTTGAATTTCAAAAATCCTTCCTTATTTCTTGTCTACATTATAAAGGGAACCTCTTTTCAAAATTTCAGCTTTCTAGATCCAAGGGTTTGGGCTGGGCGTTGATGAGTCAGTCAGTCAGGACTTCTCTTTTTCTGTATATAGATAATAATCTATTTAATTAAGAGGCGTACCCTACGTAGTTCCATACTATAATGTTACTGGGCCAAGCACAGATGCATGACATAATAATATATATATTTAATTTTAACAACATCCATAGATTGTTAGTAAAAAACTTAAAACTATGTTAGTAACACGTGTAGGCTCGATAAAGAATTTATAATCGGGCAATTATACTTGCCCGCAGCGCAGTGACATTCAGGAGACTGTTCGAGCTGCCCCGGACCCTCTGCAGCAGCGACGCGGCACGCTTACGTCTGATCGCTGCAAAGCCATCAGTGTGCGCATCAGCAAACATTTCATAAGCGTAACGTGCTCGTAAACTCAAAAGATTACCTATAAAATTGAAAACACTCTTTTCCAACATGTTAATTTCATAATTTGAAACTTTTATCATCTACGGGTGATACTTATTGAGCAGTGAAAACCTTGTTAAGTTACGTTGCGCACTCATGCTTCGGCTGTTTTCATCAAAAAGCTTTAATATTTTTAAAATTACAAACATGTTGAACCCAGCAAAAATTAAAGGACCAAAAAAATTGATTAATGAGTAGCGGAAAGAAGTTTGTAACATGACTCCAGCAGCCGGGGCAAAGCAAGTGATTTATTGTTCCCTTATTAGAACATTGTACTACAATTGTTTTGTTGCCAGCAAAACAAGATCTCTTCTGAAGCTGATATTAGACGCTTCACTAGAGTGAATGGTTCACTCGCGTGAATGTTATATTTTAATTCTTATATATTTATTTCATCTCGGACACAAAATACCTATATTTGTTGGGTATTTTGTGTACTACTGAGGCAGTCCCAGTGAGGCAGTGAGTTACTCTTAGTTCTTGTCTCGAGATTGTTTTTCTAATCAATTTTTATTCTTCGTTTTCACATCACTATGAATGTTCATTTGCACGATTAGTTAAATTTTTCTATCATAAGAGTGTTGGCATGCTAAAATCCGAAATTGTGAAATCGCTTTAGTAATGAATTAGGTCTTTACTTTTAATACATTTTGAATTCAGATGTTTTATTTTGAGTGAAAGATGAGTGATGTGGTGAGTGAAATGTCTGTTGTCAGCTTTATTGAATCCAAGGAATTGATTAGTGTTTCACATATTGTTATCCTTGTTATATATGTTTAGCTGGACTAGTTATTTAGGTCAGTCTGTCGCAATGTAATATAAGCATTTTACTAGCCTGTTATTGTCCAGTGGCTTAGATTAACTAAGAAAGAAGGTACATTTCTGATATTAAAATGTCGCAATAGTTCCTTAGCCGCTAAAGTAACCTAATATTTATGTATGAACTATTATTTTTCTTGGTTTTTCCATTTCACGTAAACTATCATCATTGTCATATTCATCAATTGAAATTGCCGAGATTTTGATGTGCAAAGATGCTTAAGCGTAATCTTTTTTATTACCACAGATATCGATATACCTGGATAACGCAAGTATCACGAGTGCAATTTTTCCACTTCCCAAAAAGGAAGAGGTTCTCAATTCGATTGGTATTTTTTTTTTGACTTCCTGTTAGGACGACATTTTACTATTCAGTTACTATACAGAATAGACTACATTTTTACTTCTTAATTGTCTAGGTTTCAATTATGTGTGCGATTAACTCCTGCGCTGCGTGTCGTTGGTTCGATCCCGGCACGGAACAAATATTTGTTTGGCCCACAGTTATTCAATACAGAATAGTTGTTCCTGTTTTAGTTGTTTATGTATGTGAATAAACGCACTCACGACATAGAAGAAATTCCTAGTGTGGAGTAAAGTTTCTTTAAAAAAATATATAACTACACACCTATCAGCTTGCTGAGACAGTACCTTGGTAAGTATAAAATACCGCGAATTGGCACGCGAAACAGGTGCTATTGCGATACCTAGGTTTATCTATAGGTATATGTGCTTATTACCTATTCTTGGGTTTGTGAATAGTTGCATAAATTACCAACACGAACCAGCTGAAACTCAAGATTGAATATAGCAGCTAGATGGCACCTGAAAAGACAAACATTAGCTGGGAGATTAGGCATACCATTATTATCCCACACAAGGGTCCTTATTCCACCTTGCCTATTCAACAGGCACAAGTGCACATTTAATTAGGGTTCCCAGAGCGTTTTCCGAAGAAAATTCTTACATATTTTGGAGAAAAATTCAGACTTTTCTTTTCTTGTTTTTTTTTTGTCCGTCTGTCAAGACTCTTTTTCTCAGGAACACATGGAGGTATCAAGCTGAAGTTTATATTAAATACTTAGGTCTACTGTCCCTTAAACCTGTGAAAAAATCAAACTTCTAAGCCAACGCAATCAAAAGATACAGCCGTTTATGCCGCAAATTCGAGACTCGCAAGGGAATCTAAACCTACAGGGCACTTCCAGTGAATTCAGAATATTGAAATATGGTACGAAGCCACGTTTTGTAGCACAGATAAAGGAAAAATCGTGAAAACCGTAAATTTTTAGTAACATCATAATTTATTATCAAAGTGATCCGTGTTTTCCTTTCGAGGTATACGGAATCCTAAAAATAGTAGTAATTCAACAGTATTAATACTTGTACGAGTAAAATACTTTAAAGTTCTCATTTTGGAATTCCCGGACGTTTTCACATGTCCGGAATGCCGGGATCGCATTCCGGACCCTGATCTATCGGACTTGTCCGGAAAATTTCGCACGTATGTCAACCCTACATGTAATGGATACTTGCATTTACCTAAGCCAGAAGTGGACTATCAGTAGAGCTATTCAAAATTGAAATTATAGATGAAGCTCTTCCCGTTGAGACTGTTTGAAATAAATACCGCGGGGTCGACACAAAGGGCTAAGAAGGAACATGGGTGGTTTTTAGTCAGTAGAAGTCTGACACTCCCTATCCCTCTGCCCAGAGTGGGAGAAATCATTTGGTGGATTCCCATACTATAAAAAAAAAGCTCTTACCAGTCGTTCGATTTACGGATAACTGGTATCTATATAGAACGAATCGTTTTATTCGCTAAATGCTAGGTTTGTTTCTTGCCAAAAGGCCTTGAACTTTGTTAGTTGAAACGTGTGGAAGCTTCTCACGTACCCTAAGGGTTGCGTGCTTAGTCTGATAATCAGAGTTGTTGTTTTATTTGTGAAGAGAATAGTAGTAGAAACTTACCTATTTATTAAGTGTTTAAACGGGTATATAAGGATGGAAGCAGGTGGCGTTCTGTAGTTTCTGCCTACACCAATGGAAAAAGGGCGTCAGTTTATGTGAGTTTATAATGTAAACGATTAAAATAAATACGAAAACGGTTAATTAATGAAACAATTTAGGAAATTCTAATACTTGGAAGTTTGAATTATAAGTGCATATTATATTGATATTTCATTCAATCGACGCTGTTTTCCCATAATACATATCGATCATAAGTATGGACAGAAATTGCGAAATTGACTGCACACCAAGATGAGAATCTGTAATACATGTTCACTGCAGTCAAATATTTTTGAGACCATTCTGAATGCATAGAGTATCAAGTGTATAGAACAGAGTTGGTAATTAAACTGCTCTGTTTATTATATTCGTAACCTAGAACAGCTTGTTCTCATCTCTATAAATTTCTTGGAAATAATTTATTACTGCACAAGTGAAGTTATGTCTGCATTAACAATACCTATGGTTATTGAACTTTGTGTGGAAACTTGTCAGTGGCCATATTATGATTAAACTTTGTTTTACTCACTGTCTGTTTAGCTGTACGTTTTCCTAAACATCAAATAAATAATTTAATTACACAAGACTGGCGAAATACGGGTATACTAATGAGTACACCTCTGCCGAACCTTCGGGGATTACAGGCGTGATGTTACGAAATAAATAATTCTAAAGCGTAAGTATGTATCAAGTTCTGTTCCAGGGATCTCCGCATTTATGTTTATTTATACGACACATTCCAGTTTTTAGAAAAAAATGTTGTCATATTATTTTCTGAGCAACTAACATTTAGGTCAGTTCACAAACGAAACGTGTACTCATCGTGTGTCAAAAAAAACTGGACTTAACTGTAGAATAACTGTTTCAGGATGAAACTGTCTCTTCACTACATTTTGCACAGAGGTTCCTTTTATAATGTAGACAAGGAATAAGGAAGGATTTTTCGAAATTCAACCCCTGAGGAAGTTCAAAAGGGGATAAAAGTTTGTATGGAAAAACGACGACGAGTAAAACTGTAACACTTTCATACGTTTTTAGACAACTGATAGCTTACCTTACTTACCTGTCCATAAAATAAATCAACTGATTTGATTGCTAAAACTTTTTATACAGATCGTAAACAGATGCAAGTACACTTGAAAACAAAAAGTTTCAAGTGTTTAAGATCCCAGTCTACCCTGTGACTCAGAATATCATTGGAGGAAAAGTTCAATCAAGTAAAAAGGTGGCACTTCCATCGCTTTGCGTTTGCTCTGCGTACCAATACAGTACGATTCGTCCGAGTGGTCTGTAGTATAGGAAATCATAGCTTTTAGTATTATGAAATTTCGTCTATAAAGCTTCATGATCAAATGATTGTGTTCTAATTTCCAGCAGTTCATCGGTAGGTAGGCCATTTATGCCTACAAGTAACTAAATATAGTTCCTTACAAACTTTTTGTCTGACGTTACCAACGATTCTTTTACCCGTCATTAAACAGGATATTGAAGACCGCATGTCATAAAAACTGTAAATAATAAGAAACACATATTCCAATAAAACAAATACAGCATCAACAAGTCACTTTTATTCTCACTTATACCGAACTAATGGACACAACAACATAAAATACTGCACAGGAATTTACGACTGGGTGTGATGCTTTCATTTTTATATTTCATTCTACGCTCCATAGGTCACGTTAATTGAACTTTAGTGCTTGGCCAGACTGCAAACGCGGGCGCGGGGCGGGCGCGGCGCGACAAACTTAAACGTATGGAACTTCATTTGAGTGTCCGTAGTGGGCACGCGGGCGCGGGAAGCGGCGCGGGCTACTTTCCGCGGGGAGCGCGCGGGCAACTCGTGCCATAGCTCGTTCATACAAGTGGCCGCAGTGACTGCGCGGGGCGGCAAGCGATAAACCGCGCGGGAGCGGCGTATCTCAAACTTTAGTCTGCGCCAGATAACCAGATAAATTGGATTTATTTATTTAGCTTTAACTTTTATAAGTTAAAGCTTAAGAAATTAATCCAATTATTTATAATTATTTATAGAAGTATCCAATTAATTAAAATAACCGAATTTTAAAATTCTTACCAAAAAAATGTTTGATTTTTTTTTGCTTCGGCGTAAGTTGTTATTTTTTTTTATAATATAATTTTCTATATTTTGTAATTATGTAGTCAAACGTATCCATTGACATTCTTGTATATTCAAAAAACTTTTGAGGTTGCTCTCGCAATCTTTCATACAGTGTGTAAAATTCTCCTTCATTTTCTCTGGTTAAATTAATTTTATTAACTCCATTTTTCACTTTTAGCATTTGCCATTTAAAGTAAGAATTTTCCAATAAAAACAAGTCTTCGTCATCCATATTATATTTTGACAAACACTGGACGAACAGTTGAACGCGACAACGCTCGGAACGAAATCGCGGTCCAGTGCGGACAGGCAAATCGCGCGCGTTGCCGCACCCGCGCCGCTCCCCGCGCCGCGCTGCCAGTCTGGCCAAGCACTTAACGGTCCAAGAAATGGGGCATTTATTGACTTTCAGAATAGGATAGGTTATAAATCGTAAGGGTTGAAACCGAAAACCGTCCGAAGTTAAGGGACCGTGTGATGTGAAGGTTATTTGTCTTTATCTTAATGTTAGGGTTGGTGCACATTGTTGGGGGATGATAGATCGTTGTGTATATTGTTCTGTGTATTAATGTTATCTGCGACAGTGTGTTCTGTGGCTATTGTTGAATTATTTTCGTTGTTGTGTTAGTTATCGGTAGTTTTCATTGTAGTTGTGAATCTGATATATTGTATTATGTACTTGTTTAAAATATGTTTCTATTCTGTGACGTCAAATGTCAATAGATAGATAAAATACTCTTTATCATATATACATCATAAAAATGACGGACATAAAATGTGGCTTTTACATAGACCAAAGCTATCGCTAAAAGAATTAATCATAACATTTTTTGTAAAAAGGAGCATCAAATTCTTTTTTACTTTATCTTCAGTTAGGGGTAAAGGAACAATGGCCATTCGCCTCCTACACTTCAGCCATTAAATTGACAATTTCCTTGATAAATTATAATTTAAACTTTTTTCAATCTCTTTGCGAAATTAAATATTCTGACAGTCTATGGGAGGCAGCAATCTAATATTAACTACAGAAGGTTTTACGTGGAAAATGTTTATGTGATGTTTTCAGATTTATATAGCGCTATCAAATGGACCCTTCGAAAATTATGCTTTATACTTAAACTCGTAGGTGAGTTTTGATCGTCTTTTTAAAAGCTGGAATGAAGTATTAGAAAGCTGAAAAGAAAATTATTGTCTATTATATTATAATATCATATTATCTTTTTTTTTCCAATTATGTAGAGGTTGGGTTCTATGTAGTTGGCCTACCTACATGAATTTGATGATTAAATCGTACGCAACGATTTCCGCCACATTTTATACCAGATGACAGGATGTATACCAGTATTTCTTGGAGCGACTGCCTATGTGATTTTTAAAACCCAGTTAGTCATTCATGACATTTTTTAAACGGTTTTATTTTTTATAGATATGTACATAAACGTAGGTCTGTTGGAAGAAATTTCTTTTGAAATAAGCAGTACCTTTGTGCTCTTCTATTTGTTATGTTTTTATCCTTTTTTTTGTATTTTGTGTGTGCATAAATAAATAAATAAATAAACGAAATATATTGATCTCTATTTTTTCCTGTGGTACGCTCTAGGGTTCGTTTTGATTACGAGACAACTGTATAATAAATAATATTAATTTAGTTCTGTCTCCCTGCTCATCAAACGTCAAAATCAACGCATCAAAGGTTTTCCTCAAAACTACTTCTAAACCTGCAAAGTAAAGGAAAACACGAGACTGACGAAACATGGCATTTGCAAAAAAGTATTCATCCGTCGATGTACACATACTCTTACAGCATATTCATGATGTTTCTATGATTAAAGCAACTTCACAGTCGGAAAGTGCTCGGTGCTCATTGAAATGCTCACGTTTCGTGCGAGTGACTGCTACTCTAGTGTTCTTTCACTCCTCGTTATTTGTCACTCATGCAACGTCACTGCATAACTACCCGCATTCCCGTGATTTCAAATTATAGTTCTGGCGCCATTTTGTGAACCAACTGAGCGTGGACAGAGCGTAACTGCTAAAAGGGTATTTTATTTTGATGTTTTTATGTAAATTGAAGATTTTGTATTGCGTTGTTTTAATATTTTATTGATCAATCAGCCACACTTCTTTGTGCTTGGAGTTGGCAGAGGTATTGATTGTGCTCTAGATGAGGAAATTAAAAACTCAACTAACACATGTATCTATCTAGTCAATCGAAACTGATTACCTACTTGAGTTTTTTTAATTATAATAATAATTGCTGCTATAGAATTGGCTATAGACAAGAATCAGAACACTATAAGAACGTGACGATTTGAACTTGTCCCTGACTGGTTGGTCAGAGGGCCAGTCAGAAACGCTAATCAACGGGAGGGTTGGAAATGAATTGAGGAGGCCTTTGCCAAGCCGTGGGAATGAATAGGCTAATTCATCATTTTTTCTTGCCTCTGCTTTCTTTAACTTCTTTTTTAAGTTATGTTTTGTCTGTAGTTTAGTTTATTAAACAGAATAAAAATCGTATCTTAAATAATAACGTTAAGTCAAGTAATTTTCATTTAGACTTGTTTAAAGATACCTATAAGTCAGTCGTATCTATAAGTCATTGCACGTGTCTTCAAGTCTTCTGAACTTTTTTCTTTCTTCTTTCTTTAACATCAATTGGAAAAGACAGTGTGGTTCATTATTCGTTAGTATTTCGTCACAAAATAAAATTATTTTTATGCATGTAACATGCACTCATTAATTATGACATAGCGTTAATTGAAATTTGGGTCTCGTAATAATAGTTTGGTTTGACTTGTACGCATGATTAATATGGATTTGGAAATAAATTGCTGTATGTAATACGTCACATTATAAGGCAATAATAATCTGTCAGCACGTTATCAAACCGCCTAATTAATGGTCTAATTAGGTGTGGTCTGTAATTACTGCATGCCTTTTGTCAGAGGTAAATAGATAGACTAATTGTTAGTTTAGTAATTAACCCTATCTATAAAAATCTAGTTAAATAATTGAAAGTTTGGCAGCATACCCGATGTTTAAAGTTACCTTTAAAATTAAATCAATATCTGTCTAGCCTATTTTCAACTATGCCAACATAGTTGAAAATCGGAAATTGGGTCGGTTTAAGCATGGCAGACACTTACACCTAATTAAATGGTTATTGATAACATTGTTCCATCTTTAGAAAAGAACTGGGGTAATTGTAGAAAATTATGCACCCTTTTGGGGTGTTTTATACTCAACTCCTGAAGCGATGATATTATTTTATAAGGGCGCATAATATAACCATTACGAAAATGTGAAGCTTTAAAAAAGAAGAAACAAAAATGAAAATTAGCATTTATTGCGCAAAGGGTATTTGTACAGCAAAGTTTGAGTTACAAATAAATGTGTAAAGTTTTTTTTTGTTTGCCGTGTTGTGGCTTAGTATATTTATAACTAGCTGATGCCCGCGACTTCGTTCACGTGGAAATTTTGATGAGTGACTGTCTCGTTGATTGAGTGACAGTGAAATTAGTGATAGCTTTGATTTCCACAGCAGCTGTTCCAGATCTTCAAATATACGACAACAGAGAGTGCTTATCAGGCTGAACAACTCTTGCTAAGACGTCATTCCTATATATGTTATATTGTAGCTGGGCTCTTGGACTTCCACATCAGCTGTTCCAGATCTTCAAATTTATTCTCTGAGCAGAAAATGCTCATCACGTAGAACAATTTTTGCTATGGTACCATTTTTGTATCTCTTATAGTTAAGCTGGTCTGTTGCAGTTCTGCATCAGGTGTTCAAGTTTCCAAGATAAATTATAGCCTATATGTTGCCCAGACTTAATAACTATACAACAAAAAAACAATCATTCAAATCCGTCGAGTAGTTCCGAAGATTAACGTGTACAAACAAACAGACAAACAGACATACAGACAAACAGACAAACAGACATACAGACAAACAGACATAATTTTTTTTTCAGATTCGTGCTCTATTACTGTTTCTAAACCCTCCTCAATTATTATTTTTTTATTATATTCAATGTACAGACACAGTTTTTTTACTGTTTTATTATAGATATTATATTATAATTATATATATATATATAGATATATAGAAGATAGAAGATTATAGATTATTATGTATTATGTATATTATGTTTTACTTGCGTAAGTTTACTAAATGTCGGCAAACCATAAACACTTAACCGTAAACACTTTATGAAGCAAAAAGAAATGACTATAGTCAAAAAGAGTATTACATCACCATCATAATACAATAAATCTCAATAAATTATTCACTGGTTAAACGTTCATATTCAGTGTCCCAACCAGACAAAACTTTGTGACTACGAATTCCCCTCACATGCCACAAAATGTTGAATACCAACATTGTATGTCAGAAACAATTTAAATTATTAATTTACTACATGACATGTACAATTCCACGCTCTCTCAGAATTTCAAGCTGTAGCTTCAGAATAAATATATAAACAGGCCAACAGAGTACAGAGATATCAAATATTTCTTGTAGCATTTTTTCGGCTACGTTAAGCGGTTTTCGAGCTACGAGCTGCTACGGAGTTTATTTCGTCATGGCTACGACATGGCTGCGCTACGCCGCCTATTATTCTTCAGTAGTATTTCCTCAAATCGAGTATACATCTGATATGATTGATCATGTGAATCCCGTGATTATACCTTTTTTTTAAAGATGGGAAATTATCACTCCTCTCGCTCTGGGCGGAGTAGAAGGGAGTGTCGGACTGTTGCTGACTAAAACGGACGGCACGGTTGGCGCAGTGGCTGAGCGATTGGACTGCTGCATGCGCTGCGTGTCGCAGGTTCGATCCCCGCACGGAACAAATATTTGTATGGCCTACAGATAGTTGTTTCGGGTCTGGGTATTTGTGTATGTGAGTTTCAATGTTTGTGAACGCACCCACGATACAGGAGAAATTCCTAGTGTGCGGCAACGTTTTTAAAAAAAAAACCCGTCTGTTAAAGCACCAGTCCCACCGTTGGCTCCAGTTAATTCGGCGCAACTCGTAGAAAATAAGAATTTAGCTATAAGTATTTTGTCAGGCGTTTACGGTTCTGTCCTTGTTATGTTTTTCAATGTCAAACTCAATAAATCTAAGTTGGCTCACTGCGTGCTACATCCTGAGTTTTTTAATTTCCAAAATTCCTGAAAGGTTCCTTCAGTTCTTATACATGGTCCATCGAACGGATAATATAATTATCAACATACTAGCGAAGTGGAATAAGCTGAATTGGATAATTTGGAAATTTTATATTGAAAGAGTGCTGGAGTGACGAGGTTACAAACACGTGATTGGAAGAAGAGCGATTCGGACATTAAGTGAAATAAAACAGGAAGTGTTTAAGCATTATAATTTAATCAAATTCACCCAACACTCATTAATGTTAAAACAGGTAAAATAAAATATAGGAATTAAGTATTTATCAATAAGGTTAGTAACATAAATTTTATATTACATTTACAAAGTTATTTACTTATTTTTATTTGTTAGTGTGTACATATTTACAAGGAATTATTTACAGAGCATTAGGTTAAATCAGATTTGTATAATCATAGTTAACGCGTGCTTAAAATACAGTACAGTAGTGTTATTGTCAACCTACATTAGTTAGCTATTTAGTTTTCAATATACAAATACTATTTTCCAATTTAGACCTTTAAAATTAATTGTTGCTTTGTAAACCTTTTAAAAAAGTAGATAATTTGTTTTGTTTGTTACGTTATTTCTATATAGAATAGTAAATCTTATATACTTTCCTATGGTAGTTATTATTAGCAGTGATAGATAAAATTAAGTCAACTTTGTACAATTAATAACTTAGCCTAATTTGTTTACAGTCTCATTAGTAATCACGATAGGTATTTTTGTTACGAAGAGTTTCGTTATTTAACATTGTAATTGTGTAATTACAGGTCTACGACACTCACCTTTCAAAAATGACTGATATCAAAGATCTTAAAAAGAAGCGAAGCAGTTATAAAGGAAGATTAACAGTATTTGGAACCTTCTTAAGTACCTTAAAAGATGATATAACCCCCTTTCAGGTAATGGAGTTGCAATTGCGAGTCAACAAATTAGAGGACCAGTTTAATGATTTTAACGAGGTTCAATTGAAAATAGAATGCATGTGTGAATCTATTGAAACTGAGACACTCGAAAGAACCGCAGTTGAATCTCAATATTATGGGTTGCTAGCTCAGGCTAAAATTATGTTAACTAACTTTTCAAAATCTGAGCAAGATGAAGTAAAATCGAATTGCAGTAGTAGCAAGCGTCAGTTCGTCAAGTTACCTACAATCCAATTACCCAAATTTACGGGATCATATGATAACTGGCTTGAATTTCGCGATACTCCTTCCGCGAGGTTCCTTCAGTTCTTATACACCGTCCATGTACCTCCTGATGCCCTTTGCGTCCCGCGGTGACTATTTGAACAAATACTGCAACCCCGGCAGGCACTGGCCCTAACGGGGCTCATCCACTATAGACTACTGGCCCGTGTTGAAAAAATTATGGGTCATGTGAACCACCAGGTGACCTATCTAGAACGATATAGGAGCTTAAAATAATAAGATTCAGCACTATGCCGTCACTTGTAAGCTGTCCAACCGAGTGCAGGTGAGAATTCAAAAGTACAGGTAGACTGGGTACATTTTGGTCATATATTTTTGTACGGCATTCTTACCATCGATAGATCCATGAAAAATAATAAAAAAATAATACTGAAATCTCTGCTGCCGTGACAATAAATAGTCCTAGAAAGTAAATTATTGCATGACAGCTTTTTACTTATGAATAAACATATCACAATACAATTAGAATAAATTTTTTAAAAGCTAAAGAGCACTTAGTTGAGCTAACCTTTTAACTATCATTTTTATTGAGCTCTTAAAACTGCACTTTGCAGTTAATTAAATAGAAAGGGCAAGCTCCTGCGTCGACGACAATAAATTCGTTTACTGTGTGATTAATTTAATTATAAGGTAGTCGAGTTAATGGAAACAGATGACTATGAAATAAATTCTAGAAGGTTCCTGTACTCACTTATTTAAAAATACTATCAAAATTTTAGTTTTAATATATTACATTACATTGCCTAGCATGTACAGCAATTAGCAATCATGTGTAGCAATCAACCGGGTGCAAACCCGGTTGATGGACGATTATGAACCAAAACTTAATTAAGAGAAAGAAACAATCCTGACCAGGACCCGGGCCTTGGTCTAGAACAACAACGTAGAAACAACTCTTAAATATCGACTAATTTTAATTACTATACTATTATAGCGTATATTATAATCACATGTGCGAATAAGCCATTTTGCAAGAATAAAAAAAAATATCAATTAAGATTTTATCGTGTAAAACAAGTCTTAAAAATCTAAATACAGTATAGCACAGAATAGTTTTTTCTACTTTCGCGCTGTTTATAAAAAAGTCCAATGCCAACTTAGAGTTGAGAGAGCTGATTGCATTTAGGTGCTCTTCAGTCAAAACCCCTACAGTAGGATTAAGTGCTTTGTGGCCTAGGCAGAGCAGCATGTTAAGTCGTATAGCTGTCCATTGCTGACTAAGCGGCTTTACCATTTGGCTTCATGATACTGAGGTAATGGAGTAATTATGCCGTAGGTATGGTAAACTGACTGTTTATCAAGAGATGTGCGTTTGAAATCTAAAGAGGTCTTGTGACGTAGATGAACTCTTTATATTGCATTTTGAAGAATTTTGAGTATCAATATTTTAGCTAGTTCTGGTCTTTAATATTTTAGCAAGTGATCAGTCAGTACTTATCGTATGGATACATGAAAATTCTCATCATTTCAGCCAAAAGACATCCACTGCTGGACATAGGCCTCCCCCAGGTGTCGCCATATTGACCGGTCCCGTGCATCTCTCATCCAGCGGGTTCCCGCTACCTTGACCAGGTCATCGGTCCACCTAGTGGGAGGCCTTCCAACGCACGTTGCGTTGGTTTGACGTTTTACGTTGCCTTCCGGTTCGCGCTCCCCATTCCAGAACTTTTCGGCCCCATCGGCCATCCGTTCTGCGAGCAATGTGCCCTGCCCATTGCCACTTTAGTCTGGCGATTCTTCGATGTAAATTCTATCTTTATATGTTCATAATTTACTATTAAAGTTGTGTTGTAATTTGTAATACACCACCACAATAACTGAGATGAGTGGAAGAAACTAGGGGAGGTAGAGGAGGACAACAAACTGGTTGATAAAGATATACATAATTACTTACATAATATAATAACGTTACTTTTTTTTTCAAAATTCCTCTTTTTTGCTCAGCAAATAATGTTTATTTTTATTTTACTGTAACCAAAAACTACTGTACTCACATAGTGCACATCGTTTAAAAACCAGTAAACAAAAGAGTGTGTCAAAAACACAGCTTTTCGTTTTCATACACAAAGTCCACTATTAATAACTGCGGGCTGACACTACATGCGTGCGACTTATACACGGAAAATTGCATTGTGAGGAGACGTGACCAAAATTTATGTACAGACTGCTGTTGACCAAATTTTTGTTGTCCGTGACCAAACTGGACTCTGCTGGGCACCAAAGTGGATTAGCCAGGCGACGTTGACGAACGACCGATGCTACCCACCTTTGTTGAATTATTACTGTAGCATTTACCCTTACAAACTGACTATTACCTAAAAGGGTTCACGAATCCAAATTTGCAAGTCCGCTTGAAGATTTTCTTTTGATCTCAACTTTGATTTATGCACCAAGATCCCCTTTACGTGAAACTTTAACTTGTATATTGATATAACTATCATCTACATCTAAAACTTCCGTGGGAACATTTCAGTTCTGTAATGTTTTTACAATTTCATTCGTTATATGAGTAGTTGGATTGTGGATCAGTTAGAGTGTAAGCCGCTTACGGGCGACCTCCGTCGAAAAATATCTTTGCTCGCTGAAAATTCTCAATTTTCATACCTGTTGGTCGTAAACCGCTTACAAAATATGGCAAAGGTCTCTTCTCATACAGAGAAGATACGAACATTGATCACTACGCTTGCTTAAGATGGTTTGACGATTTGAGATTTACAGTAATTATAAATCCTGGTTTTCCTTCTTTTCTTTTCCTTCGTCGACATATTTCTGTGATGTCCAAGAAAAACGTAAATATGTGGTTATGACAATATAAATATTCGTGACTTAAATATTATGCTAAAGCTATGACATATTCCTTTGTTAATTAAATAAAATATGGTTGCATTGCAATATTGTTCTGGTCATGATTTTTTTCCCCCTGTACTACTAACATTTATTACACGATTTATTAAAACCGACTCTCCATAAATAAACTGTTATATCCATAACAACCCCCTTTTATTTAGTAAAGTAACCATCAACTTCCTATCATTATTTACAATTTGTCGAGATATATGTCAAAAATCGGAATTGCTTTTATCGTTCCAACCTTTTTATTTTCGCGAAGGGTGGCTCGTTTTTCTTTAGTAACAGAAATCGGACAAGGCATCACTTTCGCTTTAAAAACCACTCCGATAAAATCTCTAGAGAAGGCCATTTTGCACTCCAAATAAACAAACCTAAGTAAAAGTATTTGGGAAGGAAGCACTGCTTGATTTAATGTTGATATTCTGAATTTTGAATGGCCGAAGTTTTATTATATTTCTCGGAATGTTATTTCAAGTATAACTCGACAAAAGGTGTCGGTTTTCGAGGATATTCGAGTTTTGGCTTTGAATTTACGATGCTTATACATTTAGATATATTTTAATGAGTAAGCTTCTTGTTTATTAAATCGTTCATTTGGATTTCAATTTTTTGTATATAATACGCTGATTAGCTTATATTGTTCCCACAGCTGAGAAGAAATGGGCTAAACCTGTGATTGACCACGCGGGCCGAGTGCGAGTTGGTAGATGTCCAATATTTTTGAATTATTACTGCATGTAAAGGAAGCTATCGTGACGAAACCAATGCTGGTTTCGTCACGATAGCTTCCTTTACATTTTTGAGAGCAGTGGTGATGAAATAAGCTTTCGAGGTGACTGGGTCAGTACTGTTAGTTTTTGACAAACAAGCTTTGAACCTTTCAGTATAGTTTTTCCGACATGAAGTTCGCACACCAATTTACCTCCTAGTCCACGCGAATCCATATCTAACGTGAACGTTTTAACTTTAGTAATTAATTCTATTACACAATAACAATTAAGATCGTGATGTTTAAAGAACTGGGGGCCAATTAGGACGGTGCAATAAAGATTACAATAAAACTCAATGTGTCTGCTGACAGGATTTATTTTGTTACGGTCCTGTATAAAATGAGCGTTATAAAAGTATAAAACGTTACGATTTTGGTAAAGGGTAGGATTTTGGTACTATGTTACTTATATTACGACATTGTTACATTATATTTACGAGAGCATTCTAGATAACGTTCGAGTCTAGAACTTCACAATGGAATAATCTTATTTCAGACGCATGTCTTCTATCATTCATCCTTACTGCGGCCTAGCATTTTGATTCAAAGCAAGCACTTATCCGAAAATTACCCAATTAATGCAAAGGCCTAATTTACGCGCAATTAAATTCAGACGACAGACTAAAAATCCTTAGTAAAAGCCTAATTATAAAACCTTTTAACGCATTACACTTGTGATAACACAGAAATGACGTGTCAATGTCAATTAGTAGTTGTAGAGCAGCTGACTCTCGCCCCCAGACTAATACAATTATGTAAATGCTACAGACGTGCCCATTCATACGGCTAGGCATTCACAACGAAACTGCAAAACGTACTGCGAATACATTTTGCATTCCAATGCGTACTTTCAGTGCTAACTGCGATAGTTAGAAACAAATTCTTGTAGAAAGAGTTCAATGTTTGTGAAATGAAAAAATATAATGATATTGATGCCTTTTACATTTCACGTTTGTTTTAGGCCCTCGCCCAAGCAATGCAGTTTTGATGTGATTTCTAGTGAAATAATAAAATAGTAATCTTATTTCTACTTCAATAAACATTACATTTATGTGGTCTAAGCCCCTCAACTAGGACAATCTGCATGATATCTTCTGCAAAAGATCTTTTGCATGTAACAGAGCTGCTACTGAGAGCTTTGTCCGGGTCAGGAAGCGTAACTACATCATCAGTAGCGATGTATTTTTTTTTAAACTAGCTGCTGCCCGCGTTTTCGTGAATTTTTTAATCTTTTTTTTTTTATAAAAAGTATCCTATGTGACTTCTAATACCTCCAAGAATATGTGTACGAAGTTTCATGATGATCGGTTTAGTAGTTTTTGCGTAATAGCGTAACAAACAAATTTACATTCACATTTATTAGTAGGGATATTATGGATGCCTGTTATTAAAAAGTACAAACAATTAAATTTAAAAAAAATAAAATGAAACAATTTTCTTGCTTATTAATTTTGAACTTGTCATGTAAATAACCATAATGGAAAACTAAGACCAAATATATTGAAATAGTAGGACGTATTGTTGTCGGACTTAGTAGAAAATAATAAAAGGCCATGGTTTGACCTTTTTCTCGCTTGGTGAGTTAATAAAAGGGACTCTTACAAAGAAAAGGAAAAAAGATACCTATCAAGAATGGCCGCCCGATATTGCGACTTCAATTAATTGGATCCTTATTATTAAATTTCACAGCTACTTAATCGAGGAAACCAAACATCGTGACTACCGCGTTTAGTGGTTGCAAGAGACTTAAATGCATGAGGTTCTGGTATCGATTTCCAGGTCAGGCAGTGTAATTGGAACGCCGGTGCCGCGGATTTTAGAACTAGATGACGTGGCCTCGGCGCAAGGGCAAAGAAGGAACATGGGTTCGGTTTTTAGTCAGTAGAAGTCTGACACTCCCCTTCGCTCTGCCCAGGAGCGGGGGGGGGGGGGGGGGGCATTTGATGATTTTTCCACCCATCAAAAAAAAAAAGGCAGTGTCGGGTTTTCCATCAGAATTTTATTACAGTAGCAGCCACGGAGTCTGGATTTGCGCCTGGTTGATGACAATAGGCGCGCCCCCTTAACACATGGGACTCAAACATAACTAGTGAAATGTGGTACGCACACACATTACACCTACCACCCTCCGGAGATTACAGGCGTAATGTGGTTGAAAGGCGCAGACTTTTTCTTCAGAGTGATACGCCTGTCATTTCTTCATGAACTGCAGCCATAGGTAACTTGATGTTGAGGATATTAAATAAAAGACGATTTCTTCAGTGAAACAAGTTCGCTGCGATGTGGAGTGTAGTGCGTGTGGAGTGTAGAGGTGACGGGTGATTTCTTCTATTAGGTGTCTTCAAGCAGCGGTCGAGCGAATAGTGAATCAGAATTTTTGGGCGTGCCCTATTTATAACATTTACATCTCAGCGCTAGGCGCGACGGTGAGCAAATATGGCAGCTTTTGACTGGCGAATGAGAGGCGACTATTTATGATGTATATGTGTGAGTGAGCTGTAAACGCATGTCTGTATATGTGTGTAAGCAACTATTATTTATTGTACATAAGACACAAATTGAAATAAAGAGTTACATACTTGGAAATGGTAAAATCTAGTACATATTAGGTTAAAGTTGGACATACAATGCAAAAACTTTATATATCTAGGTTACATGTATAGATTATCTATGTTTTAGTTGTACATAGCAAGTTAAACAATGAAAACTTATGTGTTAGGCACTAAAAGGCACTAAACAGTAAACAAAAGGTAAAAAGAAGTGGTTCTTTACGTTAATACATAAGGAATAAGGCTCTTATATGCCTTAAAAGTGAATAAAACTATTCTAACAAGGACTAATAACAAAAATAACACGTTTACATGGCTATATTTTACATGTATCTAGCCTTATATCTAAGCTGTTATTTACAGTGGTGTTATCATTATCTATGTAAATAAAAAAAATAGGTAAAAAAACTTTTTAAGTTAAACGGTTTTATGTTAAACATACATTGCAATGTTTAAGATAAATGTACTAAAAACCAAAAAATAATAAAATAGAAAACCGTGGGGCACGTCAATTGTCTAGGTACAAATTATCGACTTAATTATTATTAATATGATTTTAATCAACGATTGTAGACAATTGACGTGCCCCGCGGTTTTCTATTTTATTATTTTTTGGTTTTTAGTACATTTATCTTAAACATTGCAATGTATGTTTAACATAAAACCGTTTAACTTAAAAAGTTTTTTTACCTATTTTTTTATTTTCTAGTTTTTAGTTTTTATTTCGCATTCTGTTTAAAGGGGCCGCCATCTTGGATTTTAATTTTATATAGTATATTGTATTATACTGGTTGAGCACTTTCATTTGATACCCATATTGATGGGATCGATAAAACCTACGTTATCCGCCATTTTGTAGCGGCCGCCATCTTGTATTTCAATTTTTTTTTTATATTGTATTCTGCTTGTTGAGCCCTTTCATTTGATACCCATATTGATGGGATTGATAAAACCTACGTTATCCGCCATTTTGTAGCGGCCGCCATCTTGGATTTCAATTTTTTATAGTATATTGTATTCTGCTTGTTGAGCCCTTTCATTTGATACCCATAATGATGGGATTAATAAAACATAAATAAATTATCCGCCATTTTGTAGCGGCCGCCATCTTGGATTTCAATTTTTTATAGTATAATGTATTCTGCTTGTTGAGCCCTTTCATTTGATACCCATATTGATGGGATTAATAAAACATAAATTATCCGCCATTTTGTAGCGGCGGCCATCTTGAATTTATAATGATAATGAATAAACATAATTGTATTGTCACCAAAATCCAAAGTGTATACAAAATTTCAGATTAATCGGTTGACTGGAAGTGGGTGAAATTTGAATTACTAAATTTGATCCAAGAAAAAAACAAACGGGGTGAGCTAAATAAAACCGTTTAATAATAATAAAAAGAGAAGTCCTGACTGATTGACTGACTGACTCATCAACGCCCAGCCCAAACCCTTGGACCTAGAAAGCTGAAATTTTGCACAGAGGTTCCCTTTATAATGTAGACAAGGAATAAGGAAGGATTTATAAAATTCAACCCCTAAGGGAGTTAAATAGGGGATGAAAGTTTGTATGGAAAATCGTCATTTTAACGCGGGAGAAGCCGCTGGCAAAAGCTAGTATTTTTATATCAAGCATCGTTCCGTTTTCTGAACAGTGCTTAAATCCTTACCAACCTCTTATCCCTTGTAAAGCTGAAGGATGTGAAACGGTCCAGCAATAAACTAGTTGTGTATTCCGTCCTCTCCGGACCCACAATGTTGCTTCGTCCACGGTAAACATTTGTTATTTACTTACGCGACCCGATGCATCCTGCTTTCCACCTAGGCCACGCTTTTACAGACGACCTTTACTATCATTTGGTTGTTACTGCACCTTTCCTTATCTAAAATTCAAATTACTATCATCACTATCACTACATATTATAAAACAAAGTTCTCCGCCGCATTTGTTTGTCTGTCCGCGGTAAACTCAAAAAGTACTGCACTGATTTTCATGCAGTTTTCACCAATGAATAGAGTAGTTCTCGGGAAAGGTTTTAGTACATAATTCGAACGACATCCAGGCGGACAAAGTCGCGGGTATCAGCTAGTTAATAAATAAAATTGAAGTATCTGTTTGTCCCGTCGGGGCTGCGGGTTGTTCGAAAGAGATACCGCGGCCTCGGCACAAGGGCTAAGAAAGAACATTGGTGGTTTTTAGTCAGTAGAATTCTGACACTCCCTTCTGCTGTGCCCAAGAGCGGGAGGGGATTATACTATTTGATGATATCCCACCGGTTTTTGTATATGACAGACTAACAATCATCCATCTATCATCAATTGATCACGCACTTTCACATTTATAATATTACTAGCTTTTGCCAGCGGCTTCGCCCGCGTGAAAATGTCGATTTTCCATACAAACTTTCATCCCCTATTTAACACCCTTATGGGTTGAATTTTGAAAAATCCCTTCTTATTCCTTGTCTACATTATAAAGGGAACCTCTGTTCAAAATTTCAGCTTTCTAGGTCCAAGGGTTTGGGCTGGGCGTTGATGAGTCAGTCAGTCAATCAGTCAGTCAGTCAGTCAGGACTTCTCTTTTTATTTATATAGATTAGTAGAATAAACGGTACCTTTACGTATAGCGTATAGCAAAAAAAAAAATTGTCTGTCTGTAGGCCTATCTGTCTGTTTGTTCCGTCTAACCTCCGAAACGGCTGGACCGATTTAGAATTATTAAAACATGTAGTAAAGAGCCTTCTTGGGGTCGAATCAAGTCAAACAGCTACCGTAATGCACTTCGTAAGTCTTGCTTTACCACTAAACTTCAAAAGCTTTACATGTACTTTGGTTAACAATGCCCGGAAAGTTGAAACTTCGCTTAAAGTACTTAGCCTTGCCGTGTGATAATGTGAATATTACAGGCAACTTTGGGGCAGTCCAACAATTAGGAGGTTATCTAACTAACTCTATCGTATCACAAAATAAATCATTATTTATTTGATTGAAATTACTGACAGTGGCTGTTGTTGTATGCCTAGATGTTTGGTCATGTGGAGAGGATGAGTGTAAGGCGACTATCAAAAGGTATTTACTCATACAAATTACATATTGTGAGTAGCAGCGCCGAAAGAGGACGGCCTCGCAAGGCATTCACTAACCTTTTTGGTGAGGAGACCAGGGGGTCTAAAACGGCCACTTTAGCAGATCATAATAGGAATTGCGTCAAAAAGCGTAAATGACCTTTCATAATAGTAACAGCGTCTGGGACCATTAAGGAAAATAGATCATAGGTAAGTAATAATAGGAAAACAATATGAATTGTTAAATTCGTAAAATGGTCACAGACGCAGTTACTATTTTGAAAGGTCAATTCATATTCTGATCTGCTAAAGTGGCCATTTTAGACCCCCTGGGGGTCTAAAATAGCCACTTTTGCAGATCATATTAATGTGAATTGCGTTTAAAAGCGTAAAATGGACCTTTCATAATAAAAACTGCGTATTATTTTCCTATTATGATGTATTTTACTAAATTGTTACAGACGCAGTTATTATAATGAAAGGTTCATTTTACGCTTTTTAACGCAATTCATATTATGATCTGCCAAAGTGGCCGTTTTAGACCCCATGTATAAACGTGTACCTACCAGGCAAAAGAAGTATCTATAAGAATTGTAGGATCGAAACACTTGGCGTTCTGTGGTTTCTGCCTACCTCCATGAGAAAAAGGTGTGAATTTATGTGTAAGGTCAATTACAAGGTCGATTAACGATTACCGTGGACAAAAGAAAATATTATTTATTTAATTGAAAGAACAACTGGCATAGGAACTAGCAAAAAACATTCGTAATTTAATTTAGGAACTGGTCAAACGATGTTATGTTCCCTAAAAAAGCTACCACTCTCAAGTCAAGGTCCAGGGAGCCTTATGTTTGGTAATTGTGTTTTTCTCTTAGGATACTCTCTGAAAACCGGTGTTGCTAGCCGGTAAAGTAGACTTTATTATGTGGGTATATTGTTACTTTTACGGCTGTTTCTGTTTGTTTTTTTTTTATCGAAGATAGAAGAATTTTATTATTCACATTTTATCTCCTCCATCCTCATAATTATTTATATTTATTTAATTATGAGGTCTGACAACCAGTCTTACCAAGGGGTTATTCGAAATAGATACCGCGGCCTCGACACAAAGAACTAAAAAGGAACATGGGTGGTTTTTAGTCAGTAGAAGTCTGACATTCCGTAGGGAGGAGTCATTTGATGATTTTCCACACTGCAAAAAAAAGCTGGGATGTGGAGGTCAGATAAGCACTCGCTTCATGTAAAATATGGGTACTCAGCAGCATCCGATTAGACGAAAGTTCTCTTTTTATCATGTTAAGATATCGACACTCATCAGCGGACTTTCTCTAGATAATGTTAATTGACCTTGTATGAAAAATCATTTGAACGATGTTTTCCTGTTACAATCAACGTAAAGGTCTAGCTAGGGTAAGCTTATCTACAAAGCGTTCGCTTTGTAACACGATCATGTTGTTCTTAGTTCTCAAGTGCTTGTTCTGTTCTCCGACTAGGCTAGCGGTTAAACTTCTTGAACATCGCTTTAGGCATCCAATCTTGCTATATTAATTAACAATATGTAGAGCAAGATATCAGACATGGTTGTTTGGTTGTTAAGAAAATGTTGTGAGTAGGTAGTTTGTTTTTGTCTGCTGTTGATGTCTGATGTAACTTCGAATGACAGTTGCTTTTTAACCGAATGCCACAAAAAAGGTCGCCAATTGAACCCTTACCCGTATTTATGTAATCTTTCCAGAAATAAAACATGGGCAGGTTGGCCGATGTGGATATGATATTTCATATTTCATATTTCATAACCCCATTTGACTATTGTCAAATGGGGTTTCCACTGCCGACCCACTCAGCAGGATATGCACCACCTCCGCTCGTTTCAAAATTGAATCGAAGCTGTGCACGTGACTATATACTGGTCAGATATAGAAGAAGAAGAAATAATACTTATCACTGTGTAATTTTGAGCGGTTTAACTTTGTATGATTATTTAATGTAAAACTACGCTTACGTTTTTGTCAATAGAGTAAATTAAATCAATAGATCAAATTAGATCAATAGAATGTAAATTAAATGTTATACATATATTTATGTGAAAGGTGTAGGTAATTTTCTATTTGTTTCTCCTTGTATGTTCTTGTTAAGCTGCGACGAATAAATATTTTTTCTTTCTTTCTTTCTTTTCTAATTACTTTACTTAAATTCTATATAATTATCACTTATTTTGTTACTGTTACTTTAGTATAAATCTGTTATTTTAGTTTATATAACTGTTATTTTAGTTATAATCTTACAAATGTCTCTCTAGCTATAAATTTTTTAAAGTAATCTGTGGAAAACGTAGTGGGTAGCATATTTATCATATTGTAGTACTTAAGCCTTATCATTAACCTGTAATATGTTACTGTTTGTTTTTCCTTAAGAAATAAATAAATTACACCCGATAAGTGTCTTAATAAAATAAAGATACCCTTTTTTTGAAGTTCAAAAAACTCGTTATTTTTATCACGCCTTTATGTCATTTTATAACGTTTGGACCACCCTATATGCATCGATAATATTAGTAAAATGCAGCGAATTAAAAATACGTCACTTCAGTTCTGTTCTAAATAAACTTATTACATCAGATACATCTTGATACATTACGAGGAAGGATTCAAATAATGTTTCATTATTTAATTATCCAGTCAGATAACACAAGAAGGATGCTTTTACCTCCGCTAATATTCCTCAAAAACGCGTATATTACTTTTTATTACACCCAATTTGGTCCAAAAATACGCGTTTCACTTAAATTCATGGAAAATAAAAGCATTATAACATAGCAACAACAATAAGCCGACGTGGGTCGAATATTTATTAAGTAGAAGGTCTAATTGCGAGGTTATCTTGGTGTTGTAGGATAATATTCTGACCTGGTAGGTCAAAATGCAGTATCTCAAAAAATCGAAAATTTTGAGCTCGAATAATCTTTTAAGTAGGTTATCAGGTGTTAGACTCATTAAAATTATCTGACCTCACGTTTTGGGGTACACCTTATATATTTTTGAACTTTTAAAAAGTGCAGTACTGCATATATGCCTAAACTGTATGTAATATGAATAAATTACATTTAATTTTGATTTTGAAACGTAGGTTTATCTTATCGATACTGGAACACTAGCTGATGCCCCCGGCTTCGCCCGCTTTGATGTCGGTTAAATTATATACTAAAACCTTCTTCGAGAACCACTCTACCTATTGTTGAAAACAGCATAAAAATCGGTGCAGTAGTTTTTTAGTTTATCGCGAACAGACAGACAGACGCAGCGGATGATTTTATTTCAGTGATGCGGGTGCGGGAGCGGGTGGTTTTATTTTATTTTAGTGATTAAAAGAAACAGTAACCTACATAATTATCAATATCTATTTTTTGTAATGACTAAGAGACATACTGCTTCACATATTCCTTATTTTCAAGTAAATCTAGACTTGTGGAGTTACCCCCTTTTAGCGCTTTGTGAAGTTTACGTCATTTTTCGCGTCGAGTCGGCGACGTCGGTAATTCTAAGCAATTTCCCCGCGCTCCGGACTGATTTCGTTTGCGGACGACTTAATTATATGCTTCGAGTTTGTATTTAATGTGTTGTGACGTCAACGTCCTTAATGCAGTGGAAGTAATGGTTGAAATTATGTTTATTTCCTTAAGGGGGAAGACTGTTGTAAATATAAACATTGCTGATAACTCTAAGAGAAAAGTTTTTAACATTTCAGCAGGATAACTTACTACCTACTTTTAGGTGGTAAAGTTTTCATTCTACACAGAATAAAGGCGTCCTGGGTTCATAAACAATTGTAACAATGAGGTACCTACTGAAACTCTTGTTTTAGTTAATTCTGATACCTAAAAGCTGCAAACAAAAGCAAAAACACTAATTAACTCACCAAATAACAATTGTGACAACACACCAAAACATTGCGAATTCATTCATCAAAATAAAACATACGAACATGTCAACAACGAACACGAATCCTAAATGAGCTTATTCACAAACATAAATGTTTTAACATACACTAAGTGGCGCCTAAACTAATGCCCAAACAAAGCAAGCTGTTCAGTTTTCAACCCTCGACTCTAGTAACTAAAATTGAGAATATAATAGCGCGATTTCAGTTACTAGTTAGCTTATTAGTTAGCCTTAGCCTATTGTTTGTGAAAACTAGCACGACAATCGTTGCTCAATCAGAAAATAATACATCAAGCTCAAACCCGCCAACGCTATTTAATGAGCACTATTAAAAGCTGCCATTTATTAAATAAACGCGCGTGGCAAATATGACTGGTCAGTAATAAATTTTGTAGCCCCTGGGAATTAACATGGAGTACGAAATAGGGGATGCGCAAATGTGTGCACTGTTTCCTGACTCATACGTCTGACTACTTCAACGTGCAATTGCGATAACCGCAAGTCCAATCGCGGTGGAACATCACATTTTTTTTTGTGAATGAAACAATTAGAACTGCAACCAAAGAGGTTTACGTCTACGTAATTGGACTATCTTCTGGGTGCATTGAGTGTAGGGCCTCCACTTAGGGTCATGAAATTTAAAAACTATGTAACTACACGCCAAGAGCGCCTCCTGCGGGATATAAACCTAAGCTTAGGGCGACTCAGCAAAGGACAGGATGGACTGGAACCATTAATTATTAGGGGAATTTGCAGCTAATCGCAGTATCATAGACTAGCATAGAGACCAGGAAAATTGCATTGGTTTGTTAAAAAAAAATTTTTTCTTTGGAATAACGTAATTAGGGATATGAGTTACAAGATGTAAAACTCTTCATACTGCGTTGAAAAGGGAGGATCTTCTGACTAGGTGGATATTGTGTCTAGTGGGCAACTGCCCAACAGTTGCTGTCCTGTTCTTGTATACCAATATTTTTTATACTGCAGAAAACTTATATAGCACAATGCAGAATTCGATGGTCTTATAAATGAGTCACAGACGTCACTGGTACTCTTTTTTTAAATATAACTATCCTAGCTACACGGATTTGTACCTTCATGGTCGGGCAAAAATTAGCCGAAAATGTAGTTAGAGCGCATTAATCTGAGGGATTTTCACTCATGACCCATGCTGTGCTGCTAGCTGTGTTGAAGTCTAGAAATGTAAAACGGTTTCCAGGCCTTTTTGAATTCCAGGAAGAACCATCAGCCTCCATAAAAGTAAATAAAAGCTTTTAAAAAAACAGGTTTATTTTAATACGATTACAATTTGGATTCATGCAGGTAGAGGTATTATATTTTTATTTTATTGAGGTAAAATGTAATCAAAAGATTTTGAATATAAGTCAATACTCATGTATGTAGCTACAACCATTTTGTTATGTCCTATACTTTTTTCCTTTGTGTGTTTTCCTTTGATTGTATTTTTTTCGTGTTTGTATATATGTATATTTTTAAATTCATTGTACATTATTTTCATTACAAACATAAAACGAAAATCAATCTATAGATTGAGTTTCGTCATCGTGACATCTGAAAGAACTCCAAGCAGAATGGAGTTGTCATCAACATATTTAAGACAAAAAAAAAACAAAATAATGATCTGAAACCAAACAAGATCTAAACGTAATTCAATTGAAACTGTTAACATTTGACAACTGCTTTGAAATCTCCGACTTGTGGGAATTCGAGCCTGTTTCGCAACCTACGCTTAAGTTCCCGTAAACTACTTAGTTAGATAGGCCCTTTGGGTCCTTTCCCCGAATAGCCACTAGGTACTTACCGAATAAAAAAAAATAGAACAAAATTCGTATGAAATTACCTGGCAAGTAAGTTAACGGGAAATTAATCGTAGGTGGTAAACAGGTCCTTAGAATAATAAACTTTTCTGTCGTAAATGTGTCAAGTAGTTTCAATAACATAATATAGATCACTTTACTATACTACGAAAACAGGATAGTAACTTTACTTTAACAAGCCTATTTAATCAGCTTATTACATGTTAGTTTCAGGCTTACTTTTACAAAATATTCTTTTAACAAGATCTCTTATTAAATTATGAATGTTGGACGTACAACTTGTTTAATTTTTCAGCTGATACGTTTTGCGGGCATCCGTGAACCGGATAGGCGGGGGTCGGGAATGGAGAGGGGGGTCCAACAAATACGATTACAGGCCGTACTCCTCATTAAGACGATGACAATAGCTATTGACTTCTGATGTTTCAGTATTTTTGGACACGCCCACAATTTTTCCGATACCCTAGCGCCATACTACCAAGTAAGAAACAAATAGTCCAGGATCCGCGGTCCATTTTTGCACTTGATTACTATCAAGCTAATTTTGATGAGACGGCGAGACGCCCAACAATTTCCTGCACGAAACTCTCGAATTCTCGATTGTGGTAAGTAATAGGGGTAGCAGGGATAAAATATGTTGGTTTGATGATTCTCAAAAGTGTTAAGTACAAACACTTTTGAGAATCATCAGCTGGGTTTTTTTTGTTAAATCTGATGATAATTATCTAAATTATTTTTGTTTTTAATATTCCACAACTATCACACAACGCCATCTAGTCCCAAGCTAAGCAGAGCTTGTGTTATGGGTACTAGACAACTGATAAACATACTTATATATTTCTAAATACATACATATTATAGATAATAATTTAACGTAATTTGAAAAAATATTTGTCCTACAAAATGTATGGTTTGATCAAAGAGTCCCCTTCCTTCCTTCCAATATGTATCGATAACGAAGTCATTAAAAATGATTACTTACTAACTGGGTTTTGGGGATTGGATATTTTCTATTATACCCACTCTTTACAAGTTGCCTACAAGATTCTAAAAATTATATTAAGTGTTTGGCACTTACTCCACGCACCATCAATACTCCTGTACATCATAAACAACAGGCTAATACACTTTCTGGAGCCACAAATTCCAGAAGAGCAAGCAGGTTTTGTTAAAGGCAAAGACACGCGGGAACAAATCCTGAACGTTCGCCAAATTATAGAGAAAAGCCGGGAATTTAACAGCCCTGTATTGATATGTTTCATAGATTATACCAAAGCATTTGATTGCGTGGAGTGGGGCAAGCTGTGGGGGGTTCTTAAAGACATGGGAACGCCTCAACATCTTGTTGACATAGTCCGATGCCTCTACCTACACATCAACAACCGCTCTTTCGTCAAAATAGACACCGACTGTTCAAATGCGTTAGGCAGGGATGCATCCTCTCACCTCTGCTCTTCAATATGTATGAAGAGTAATATCATTCAAGACTCTTTAGGGCTGGGACAAGGGGTTTACTGTTGGTGGAAAGTGGATTTCCAATCTGAGGTACACTGATGACACCGTTCTCCTTGCTACAACATTTGGCAACATGAAAGAGATACGGCACAGATTGGAAGTGGAAAGTGGCAAAGTAGGGTTTGCAATAAATAGGCAGAAAACCAAGCTTATGGTGGTAGATCGTGCGGGAAAGCTATCGGGCGCCTATAACATCTAAGGCATCTATATGGGCCTACTATACACGCACGCACTTCCCCACAGTTTTCGTTCACACTTCACAGTACATCGCGCGTATGGTTGGTAAAACTGTATTACCATTACAAACCACACGCGCGATGTACTGTGTGCATCGTGTAATCCCGCAGGCAAAACTGTGGGGAAGTGCGTGCGTGTAGTAGGCCCAATACTGTGGTGTGGACAGCTTCGATTAACTGGGCTCCAATATAAGTAATGAAGGTAGCTGCGTCACAGAAATAAAACGGCGGATAGCCATGGCTAAAGATGCTATATTACGCCCCCGGAACATCTGGGAAAAACGTGGTATAAGTTTTAAAACGAAGGCCCGTTTGGTCAGAGCACTAGTTTTCCTGATTTTCCTCCATAGAGTTAATAATAATAATATTTATTTATTTTCAGGCTACTTTGGCCCATAGATAAATACAGACTAACATACATACGATATAATTGACAGCTTGTGTTAGTAAACAAAACCTTAAAACTATATTAGTATCACTACACTTGCACTACGTCACTGTGCGATCATGTGGCACTCGCCACGTACTTGATCTTCTGGCGCACGTACTCCACGATGTCCTCCGTCGTAGTGGTGTAATGTAGACGGGAGAGGTACAAAGGAGTGTTCGGCTTTGCGGCACGAATATGCACATTGGGCTCCGATGGAGCCGTGCCGCAGCGGTTCTTGATGGTTCGCTGACGGCGCTTCCTCCTCAACACCGTCACGAAACCATCATCAGCCTGGATCGGTTCCTTTTCAGGCACAGGCTTCTCGGAAGGAGCATTTTTCCCCACAAGTTAAGACATGGACAATCCAAACAAGAGTAAGACAGAGGATAGACGCATTCGAAATGTGGTGTTTTAGGCGGATTCTCCGAATTCCATGGACGGCCAAACGCACAAATGTGTCTATCCTTTACCAACTCGATATCAAGACTCGATTGTCAACAGTTTGCCTACAGCGTATTTTGTCTTATTTCGGCCACATAATGCAAAGAGGAGATAGCAGCCTTGAAAAGCTGGTCATTGTTGGCAATACCGAAGGCAAGCGACCGCGAGGCCGGTCGCCATTTTACAAATTTGGAAGTGTCTGTCTTCCAAACGATTGGCTTTGAGAAAAAATTGTTTGTGGAACCTCAATGTCATTTTTAAAGACCTGTCTAATGTCTATAGACACCCCACACGTAGGTATAGGTTTGATGAAAAAAAAAAATATAGTTTCAGTTCCATGTATGGGGCGACCCCCTAAATCCTTTTTTTATTTTTGTATAAAAATCGTAAAGCGGTTCACAGAATACTTGTAGAGTTTCAACTGTGTAGTCTCAATAGTTTCCGAATGAAGTGGCTGTGACATACGGGTGGACAGACGGACAAACAGACATGATGAATATATAAGGGTTCCGTTTTTTGCCATTCGGCTACGGACCCCTAAAAAACAGCTGGTTTGTAGTAATTTTTGATGAGCTCGTTATCATTACATGTTGGATTTAGATAATGATCATCAGATAAAAATAAAATAGTTAGTAATAGATTTTTGAAAATCATCAAATAAATAATTATAATAATATATAATCAATATATATTTTATCCCTGCTGCCCCTATTACCTACCACAATCGAGAGTTTTCGTATAGGGTAATGTTGGCTCACGGAAAATTAGCTTGATAGTAATCAAGTGAAAAAATGTACCGTGGATCCTGGACTAACATTGTGACGCGGTCAATAATAATTTATAGATGAACGGATAGCTGTCAGTGGGGCGCAAAGTGACATACGTCCGTCTAGCACCGCGCCTAAGCGCTCACTGTCGGATTGCATACGTAAGAAAGAGAGCGCGATGACGCAACGCTCGAACTTCTTACAAACCATATAATGATTAATTATAAAATAATAATTTATTAAATAATCAAAAATTAAAAACAACCAAATTTTGTATTTAAATATGATACGTTATTGTTATAAATTTTACCAACGTACGTTCATCAGTAATACAGATATTTTTGTTGGAAGATCATTTTAAGAGGTTAGTTTACCATTTTTTTGTATCGAGAAAACTTTTCAAAAACGTGTTTTGAAAACAACGAAATTATCAGAAATATGTTCAAGATTAACATATATTTTTCCCGCCGTGTCAAACTGTATAGATTTGGCTAAAAAATTGTTCAATACAAGCCTATTTGGCTCTTGTCAGCGCCTTAATGTGGCATGTTAATTAAAAATGTATGCTTATATAACAGCGTCGTACTTCGCTCGTACGAGTATTTACAAATAGGGCAAGAAAATAATTTAACATAGTGTTGAATGTTTAACTTTAGAACTACCTGATGCACTCTATCCATAGAAGAAAACAGTGATGATAATATTGAAGAGACTTTAGATGATTGAGTTGTCATCACTGGTTTTGCTCACGTAACCGTCTTTAAATGGCCAAAACGTGTGACTGCAATCCAATTCTGGTTTACAGCAATTAAGGAGTCTATTGCTCTATGTCCAGCAGAGGATCACTATCAATCCAATCAGCTTATCGTATAGTTACTAGACTTGAGTCTCTTCGAAGCTGAGCCCTAACGACCTTCCTGCCTTTCACACTCAGTCGGTCCATTTATCTGTCGGTTACCACTAGCCGATATACATGGTCTACACACCAAAACATGTTTTGTGGTATCATTATGGACCTGAACATTTATCAATGTTGCAAATTTGAATCCATTAGCAACGGCAACCATTTCTGTAGAAATATTGGTTGTTTTGAGGGATGAAAAGCTGGTCAGCCTGGAAAGCCGGGAAACACCCCCTTTCCATTTAGTAACAAATGTCTCTACAGCGCGGCAGCGGTTAGTGGAGACAGACAGAGAGCCTAATTCGTGACGTCATCGTATTTAAATCATTCGAATATAATACAATTGTGGTCGGCAACAGCTGCTAAAATTAATTATGGTAAACTCTCGCCGAGATGCACTCCGATGTAGGGTGAGTACGAGGGTATATATAGTCATGCAGCTCTTGTCTAGCCTCGGTATTCCTAGCTTGCTCTTCGGAGAGGCAACGAGAGATCACGGCCGAGAAAAAGAAACGAAGATTACAATAGACGTAAGTTTCAGTGACGAATGGCATTTTGCAAAACCTATTCTATTTTCATTTTGACCTCATTTTCGATAACAGCGACCACGAAAATGATACTAAAAACTAAAACCGTAAGTGCCAATATGGTCTTCACTATCACTACCACTATTCATTCATAGTATAAAACAAAGTCGCTTCCCGCTGTCTGTCTCTATGTATGCTTAGATCTTTAAAACTATGCAACGGATTTTGATGCGGGTTTTTTTTATTAGATAGATTGATTCAAGAGGAAGGTTTAAGTGTATTTTATGCACCCGAGCAAAGCCGGGGCGGGTCACTAGTATTTAGCAAAATCCCAAAGTCGCGAGCCATAGCTAGCTCCCTATAAAACGTCTTCATACAGAACAGAAACCAAACAACAACATGAAGAACAATAAGTATATTAAGCTAGTATAGAGAATCATTGAAGATATAACGTGACAAGTCATTGTGGGGAAATGGGGAATCCTTTTATCCCAATTATGTACGGGACCTAAGTGTACGATGGTTTCCATTAGGGAGGTTCCATGGCTGTAACCTAATATTCGATTTGCTTTTACATTGGAGCTGACGGTAACCTTGTTAACCTTTTATAGGAAAGGACTGGTCCAATTGAAATCGAGACTTGAGAATTCAGAATTCAGAGTACATGATTAGGGGATAAAATGAAATTTTACACAGGAGGGTATTTTTGTCTTCTTATTTTTTGGGAAAAGGTTCTTGAAGAAATAGTTCTTATTTTTGTTAAATAAAGTCATTACTACTGATTGAAGTATGCTATTATACTACATATATTAATCAGTGGCTTATTGTTTTGACTACAATTCAGTATGCTTATTTTTTTTTGACAAAATCTAAAACACTGACGTGTGCTGAAGCAACTGCACACTATTTTGTATTTTTGTTTCTAATTTTAAAAAGTTAATTTTAGATGTTTGAACGTAAATGGACCTGAAGGAGTGTATCAACATCATCAGCCTACACAGTAATCCACAGCTGGACATAAGTTTCTTCAATCGCATGCCATCAACATGATGCTCGGCAACTCTCATTCAGTTGCTAATTTCCTTAGCCTAAGAGATCCCTTGAATTTACGGAACAAGCATTCCGTGAGTGTCAATTTTTTGACCCAGAAGGAGTGAGTTTTCAGCAAGTGCCTTTCTTTAGATTCTGCCAACCCCGGTGAAAAACGGGTGTGAGTTTATGTAACCAAGTATAAATTATGTGGGTGACTATGATTAATCTTCATAGTAATGAAATTATAATCATCACAATAATCATAATTAACATCTCACGATTTCATAATCTAAATGCGCGTTGTAATTTCACTAATTGCCTTCGCCTCAAGCAGTTTGATAGACTGTCTCATCTCGTACTACGAGTATTAATTCAAATAGCCGAAACGTTCTGCGGCGTCAGGAGTCTGCTCATTAAGAAAAGTGGGAGATCTCCCGGCTTATTCCGAGTGATGGCCGGCCCGTCCGCCTTCCTTGATTACTCATTAAAATTATTTTTTTAAACCATTAAGGCTTTTATTCATTAACTTTTACGGTATACTTTGCAATTATGTAAACTAGTATTAGTTGGGTTTATATTTATGAATAGATGATGTAATTAGGTATTTCAGGCTGCGTCTGCTTTCCTAGGCATTCAAGGAATGAAAGGAGAATGTGTTGGTCGTTCGGTATCCATTTGGATGATATTATTAGCAAAACAAAATAAGGCAAAATCGTTACGCCAAAGTATATTAGGCAAAAGAACATTATGCAAAAAGAAGGGATCTCTGGTCGTTCGACGGTAATATGGGCGGACTATATTATTGCCATTGCGGGAATATCCTAGACTAGCTGACCCACGCAACTTTGTCTGCGTCTCTATATATAACTTATAACTTTCCTCGATAAATCAACTATCCAACCAAAATTATTAAGTTAAATCGTAACAAACAAAATTTTTTATCTTTCCTCTTTATAATATTAGTTAAGATTATACTAAAATGTGAATTACTATAAATATCTCTTACTGTTAAATATACGATGTCGATAACACCCTGTACTTGTAAACATTATTTTGTTTGAATTTGAATTTCCCGGAGGCCAGCCAGAATCCCCCGTACCTACATTGCGACGCAACCCGCGTAATTATTTTTCCGCGCGGGTATTTTCACATTGCGATATCTTCTAAGATATTTGTTTAAACTGTATAGAGTAAAGAGCACAAATATTCTACATTAAATTTCCGTTCTAACGAACACATTTATTTAGATATATAAATTAATACCATATGGGTTAATAAGCTTCGCAAAAAATAATTCTTTTTAACCTAACATTTTAATAGTAAAAAATGGTTACAGTGAGTCAATCTTAAAAGATAGACAGATGCTGTCGAGGACTTTTTTTTAGAACTTTTAAAGACGAATAATTACTTCATACATGATATTCTCGTAACTTAAACCGTTTTCGCAGCGCACGCAACGGAAGCTCTCAGAAAGGAATTTTCTTTTCCCGTTTTTGCAACATTTCTCATTTATGCTCCGCTCCTATTGGTAGTAGCGTGATGTTATATAGCCTATAACCTATGTTACAAATCCAACCAGTAGTTCCAGAGTTTATCGCGTTCAAACAAACAAACAAACTCTTCAGCTTTATAATATTAGTATAGACTAGTATTTGCGTGGCTGCGCTCGCTGCGCGCAGCTCGCGGGTCTGCCTACCTACACCTACCTACTACCTACCTACACCTACCTACACCTACCTACACCTACCTACACCTACCTACACCTACCTACACCTACCTACACCTACCTATTTTGCATGCCGTAAGGCAAAATGTATCGGGACGCTCATCAAAACTCCATCTTTGTATACCTACATTATTGCAAATAAATGATTCTGATTCTGATTCCTACTACCTACTACCTACCTACACCTACCTACACCTACCTACCTGCCACCTACCTACACCTACCTACTACCTACCTACACCTACCTAATACCTACCTACCTACTACCTACCTACTACCTACCTACTACCTACCTACTACCTACCTACTACCTACCTACTACCTACCTACTACCTACCTACTACCTACCTACTACCTACCTACTACCTACCTACTACCTACCTACTACCTACCTACTACCTACCTACACCTACCTACACCTACCTACTACCTACCTACATACACCTACCTACTACCTACCTACCTACTACCTACCTATCACCCACCTACCACCTCCTACTACCAAAAAACATACCCTAAAGTTTGCTTGTCGTCGTCCCTGAGTTACGCTTCACCCACTCAACCTTCATTACGCTAAGGAGGTCGCCGGCTCGCTTCGCTCGCCACCTCCCCCCCTTCGCTCCACTCGGTCTCGCAGGTTCGCTCCACTCAGGACCTACCTACCACCGGAAAGCTATCGTGACCTTATCCTTACGCTACGGGGGTCGCCGGCTCGCTTCGCTCGCCCGCTCCACCCTTCGCTTTACCGGTACCACCACAGAATAGGCTCCTTTCAATGAATCTGAAAAAAAAAATGTTCCAAGTCTCTTAACTTCCGAGATCCGAAAGGGGGGGGTGGAGGGGGGCAAGGAAAGTCAAATTTGAAAAATGGTTTTTACTTCCCCGAGCCTCCTCTATACGAATCCCTAAAAAAAAACACGTAAAATCTCTTCATTTCCGAGATCCGCCAAAAGGGGGGGAGAAGGGGGAAAAGGGGGGTCACTTTGAAAAATGATTTTTACTTTACCGAGCCTCCTCTATACGAATCCCTAAAAAAAAACGCGTAAAGTCTCTTTGTTTCCGAGATACGATAGGGAGGGGGAGAAGGGGGGGCAAAAAGGGGGGGTTTGGGACTTTTCCCATACTCACCAGAGTTACTTGTTTACGAATCTGTCAAAATATACCCACCTCCCCATCCACCATCTGGGAGAACAATTCTGTCAGTCAGTGAGTGGTAATCGAGCTTTATATAGTATAACTAGTATTTGCGTGGGTGCGCGAGCTGCGCGCAGCTCGCGGGGCGTGAAGAGGGGGAGAGGGGGCGCTTTGAAAAATGATTTCGACTAACGCATTGCACCTCTCAATGAATATGAAAAAAAAAAAAAAATTCAATGCAGCTCGCGGTACTACCTACCTACACCTACCTACACCTACCTACACCTACCTACACCTACCTACACCTACCTACACCTACCTACACCTACCTACACCTACCTACACCTACCTACACCTACCTACACCTACCTACACCTACCTACACCTACCTACACCTACCTACACCTACCTACACCTACCTACACCTACCTACACTTACCTACACCTACCTACACCTACCTACACCTACCTACACCTACCTACACCTACCTACACCTACCTACACCTACCTACACCTACCTACACCTACCTACACCTACTTACCTACTACCTCCTACTACCACTAAAAGAACATTACCCTAAAGTTTGCTTGTCGTCGCCCCTGAGTTACGCTTCACCCACTCAACCTTCGTTACGCTAAGGAAGTCGCCGGCTCGCTTCGCTCGCCACCTCCCCCCTTCGCTCCACTCGGTCTCGCAGGTTCGCTCCACTCAGGACCTACCTACCACCGGAAAGCTATCATGACATTATCCCTACGCTACGGGGGTCGCCGGCTCGCTTCGCTCGCCCGCTCCCCCCTTCGCTTTACCGGTACCACCATTTTACTTCCCCGAGCCTCCTATCCTATACGAATCTGTAAACAAAACAGAAAAAAAGGGGTGAAGAGGGGGGGGGGGGGGAGAGGGGGGGGAGTTTCTAAAAATGATTTCGACTAACGCAATGCCCCTCTATATGAATCTGAAAAAAAATTCGTTCCAAGTCTCTTAACTTCCGAGATCCGAAAGGGGGGGGTGGAGGGGGGCAAGGGGGTCAAATTTTCAAAACGGTTTTTACTTCCCCAAGCCTCCTCTATACGAATCCCTAAAAAAAAAACACGTAAATTCTCTTTATTTCCGAGATCCGCCTAAAGGGGGGGAAAAGGGGGGCAAGGGGGGCCACTTTGAAAAATGATTTTTACTTTACCGCGCCTCCTCTATACGAATCCGTAAAAAACAAAAAATACGGGTCTTTTAGTTTCCGAGATACGATAGGGAGGGGGGAGAAGGGGGGGGAAAAGGGGGGGTTTCGGACTTTTCCCATACTCACCAGAGTTACTTGTTTACGAATCTGTCAAAATATACCCACCTCCCCATCCAACATCTGGGAGAACAATTATGTCAGTGAGTCAGTCAGTGAGTCAGTGGTATTTAAGCTTTATATAATAGAACTAGTATTTGCGTGGCTGCGCTCGCTGCGCGCAGCTCGCGAGGCGTGGAGAGGGGGAGAGGGGGCGCTTTGAAAAATGATTTCGACTAACGCATTGCACCTCTCAATGAATTTGAAAAAAAAATGTTCCAAGTCTCTTAACTTCCGAGATCCGCCTAAAGGGGGGGTGAAGGGGGGCAAGGGGTTCAAATTTGAAAAACGGATTATACTTCCCCGAGCCTCCTCTATATGAATCTCACGTATGCCACCACCTACCTACACCTACCTACTACATACCTACACCTACCTACTACCTACCTACTACCTACCTATCACCTACCCACCACCTACCTACTACCTACCTACTACCTCCTACTACCACTAAAAAAACATTACCCTAAAGTTTGCTTGTCGTCGCCCCTGAGTTACGCTTCACCCACTCAACCTTCGTTACGCTAAGGAGGTCGCCGGCTCGCTTCGCTCGCCACCTCCCCCCTTCGCTCCACTCGGTCTCGCAGGTTCGCTCCACTCAGGACCTACCTACCACCGGAAAGCTATCATGACTTTATCCCTACGCTACGGGGGTCGCCGGCTCGCTTCGCTCGCCCGCTCCCCCCTTCGCTTTACCGGTACCACCATTTTACTTCCCCGAGCCTCCTCTATACGAATCCGTAAACAAAATAGAAAAAAAGAGGTGAAGAGGGGGGGGGGGGGGTGTTGAAGGGGGGGGGGAGGGGGGGGGTTCGAAAAATGATTTCGACTAACTGCATGCCCCTTTCAATGAATCTGAAAAAAAAAATGTTCCAGGTCTCATAACTTCCGAGATCCGCCTAAAGGGGGGGTGAAGGGGGGCAGGGGGTCAAATTTTCAAAATGGTTTTTACTTCCCCAAGCCTCCTCTATACGAATCCCTAAAAAAAAACTCGTAAATTCTCTTTATTTCCGAGATCCGCCTAAAGGGGGGGAGAAGGGGGGCAAAGGGGGGCACTTTGAAAAATGATTTTTACTTTACCGAGCCTCCTCTATACGAATCCGTAATAAAAAAAAAATACCGGTCTCTTAGTTTCCGAGATACGATAGAGAGGGGGGAGAAGGGGGGGGAAAAGGGGGGGTTTCGGACTTTTCCCATACTCACCAGAGTTACTTGTTTACGAATCTGTCAAAATATACCCACCTCCCCATCCACCATCTGGGAGAACAATTATGTCAGTGAGTCAGTGAGTCAGTGAGTGGTAGTTTAGCTTTATATAGTATAACTAGTATTTGCGTGGGTGCGCGAGCTGCGCGCAGCTCGCGAGGCGTGAAGAGGGGGATAGGGGGCGCTTTGAAAAATGATTTCGACTAACGCATTGCCCCTAGTATTTGCTCGGTGCTGCTTGCAGCTCGCGGTTTGCTTTTGAGGAGTTCTAGTTACCCTTGTAAAATTTTGAGAATCCATAGGAATCCTTAAATGTTTATTTTTTATTAAAGAAAATACTGACGGACAAAGCCTATTATAATATTAATGAATTTTTAAATGACAAATCGCTCTAAAAATACAAATTAAATTTATTCCATTTATTATGAATCTCTTGACTATCTACCAATTTATTTTATTTCTAATTATGATTTTAATTGTTGATTTATTTATATTATTATTCTTTGTATTTTAATTGTAAATCTTATGGTCTTTCGACCTAATTTGTACACCAGCAATGGTCAAACATGTTGAGCCAAATACATTATCTTAACACCTGAGGATACCATGTAAATTACATACATTATCTTACATACATTATCTTAACACCTGAGCATACCACATACATTATCTTAACATAGCATACATTATCTTAACACCTGAGCATACCATGTAAATTATCTACACGTGTTTTTGCAAATAAATGAATTTGAATTTGAATGAATTGGAAAATCCATTAGAGTCCATGGTCTTTTAAGTAAATCAACTCAACGATTTTTTATTCCTTTAGTTGATGTACTTAAAAGTCGGTACAAATAAACTATTTAGTGTTTGCTCTAATCGTATGCAACATATAGTATGAATAAACCTTAAACGTGATGTCAAAAAGAACCTTAGTCTTTCACTTTTCAAACTCTAGTGAAATGCCAAATAAAGCCTAGAAGAGACCCGAAAGGTTTCTACTTCACTGAACTCTTAAACGTAGTAAGTCTAGAGAAAGCCATAGGAAAACCTATTATTGTTTGAATGAACTCGTACAATTTTTTTTGCGCCATCTATCGTGGTCTTGGGAACTATTATTTTATTTTGAAAAGAAAAATCGTCATTACTAAGTAATAAATCATTATGATAGGTACCTATCTCACATGTCGCCCACCTGTGTGAATCGTGGAAGGTTTTCTTACAACGGTTCACCAAGGTGGACCTCAGGGAGGGGCACTTAGCTGGGGCCATGTAGCTGGTCATCACTACTAAAAAATACCCACTATTTTTTAGTAGTGATGACCAGCTACATGGACCGGACCAGCTATTTGGACCTCTCAAGAAAGCTTAGCAATATTAAATTTATGATGATTCAGTTATCTTACAGTTAAGTCAATGGCTGTGTTGTTGATTGAGTAAAATGTATCATGTGAATTTAAGAATAGTATTAAAACCTATGACTAAGTTATTTGAAAAACACATTCGATTCCTCATCGTTTTCACAGGCGATAGTAAATAAAACTATGTTTTACTTGTTACGATGTAAATATAATTTGAAACAATTCCATGTATTTTTTACAAAAAGTATATTTAGAAAACATTAAGCATCTTCTCCGGTACCTACATTTGTACATTAATTCGCCCGTGGTCCCGGTCCCTGGAAGGGACCACGAGTATTTTTTTGCCCGTGGTTCCTTCTAGAAATATATATACCTACTGCCGAATTAAATTGTACTCCATGACGCGCGCTCGCTTCGCTCGCATATTAAATAACACTAATATCTTCTGTCCCCGAAGTGCCGGGCCTCCGCCGGCCTCCTTCGTCGGCCTACGGCCCGGTGCCCATGCCGCCCATAAAGGATACTGTCGCGAGACGGTCGTATTACAGGAACACGAAGAAAAAAAAGGGTCCACGGAATTTATCAGTATTTGGACCACGAAGAAAATAAAGTAATTTACAATCAAAACACTTTGATAGAGTTTTTACTCTGGATGTCGATTGTCGATGCTGATTGTGACCTACTTTACATTTTAAAACTATTTATTACATGGTTGTTGTGCCAAATTGTAAGGCAGGTTGTCTTCAACAATATGTCCAATGATGATGTAGTATGTGCGGGCTAATTGCTCTGCCAGCTTCATCGACTGCTGACTCTGGATTGCATTGTCTGTAAAAACACATCACCTAATATAAGTACATCTATAAAACAAAGTCGGGTTTGCTAGAACACATAACTCGAGATCGTAACTGTCAAACATTTAGGGCGATTTTTACCAAATCTTATTTAAAATAACTTTAAACGTATTTAGTTAAATTTGTTTTCATTTGTAAGTATTATCTATCAAATGACATTGACCACAACAGGAATGATTTAACTCGGAAAAAAATATCAAACTATAACTTATTCCGGTTACGGTTTTATATAATCTTTCGTTTCTATTCTATGTAACATAATATAATAAAAAATGGTATCTTTGTTTTGGTTTACTATGAATATTATCCGTTACATCCAAGTGAGCCTAAAAAAAAATGGTCTCCTTTGACAGATCGTTAATCGTGTTTAATTTGTGGTGCAAGACAACTTGTGTTGCTAAACAGAATTTTGTCCTTAAATAAAATTTTAAACATGTTTATCCGTTTGGCAAAGGTCGCCCTTAATGTTCATCCCGTCGATACGGTAAACTCTCCCCTCAAACTAAAGAACGTATTTAAATAAAGGTTTCGAATCGACAACATAATTATCACCACAATATTCGGATAATGGCATATTTTAGATTTAATAAATGTAGTAATAATAATGTCAGTAATGGGAAAGGATTGATTTATAATATAATATTGATTGTCAAATATTTATGCGTGCAATCAGAAATTTATTTTGTGTACAAATTCATGCATTCAACCGTTGGTTGGAAGCATTTGAAAAGTTTTGCAAGAGTACAATTTGTGGCTATACTTACAGCAGTAGCTGTATGATGGCTGGTCTCCTGAAGTTGTGATGAGTGCAGTTACCCTTGTAGCTGGCTGTGGTGGCTCAGCATTCTCCAATGCCGGCGTGCTCGCCGCTTTAAATACTCCTCCAGGTTTAGTTGTATCTAATTTGCAGGACAGAAAACAATAATAGAGTAACAGCCAATCAGTGAGACACAATATTTTTTAAACTACTACTGTGTATGTTTTATTATAACAACTTAGGTAGGTACTTACCTTACTCGATTAACATAATTCTAAATCGTAACTAAACTACATCTATAATAAGTATGAATATCCAAAACTACAAATCTTTTTCCACACCACCTACAGATAGCGCGCGAGTTGAATGCAGTCGGGGTCTGAGGTAAAGAGCGGGAGCACCTCCCCCCGCTATCCGCACGCCCTACCTCACGCGCCTGCAGTGTAGTGCTTGACAATCCTTGTCAACTATCGTACCGCATTCCTAAGCTCTGCATTCAACTCGCGCGCTATCCAGAGGTAAGAAATCAGGCGCGTTTTTTTTTACGTGGTATCCCCGAAGAGGCCTAATCCACCTAAACTATATATGCTATGCTACATAGGTACATTATTCTACACTTTTCTAAAATCAAAGTAGTCTAATTAGGTAGGTACATTAAAATATGTTTACTTAATATTATTAAATAAACTGAATTAAATAAATATTATGTTAGTGTGGGTGTGTTAGATTTTAATAACAAAAATAATATATTTCAACTTGATCATCACTCTCTAATCATCTTAATTACATTAATTTTCGTTCACGCTGCACGTATGTATACTTACATATATTATTACTATTAGAACAAATTATTGTACTTAAATATTATTACATACATAGAAAATAGTTACGAGCATGATCATAATAATAAATAGAAAAAAAAAAAAAATAGTAATAAGTACCTAAAAATAAATACTCTGTGTGTCAGTGTCATTGATAAGTGTGATATAGTATGATATGATTAAAGTTATACAAATACGTTCAAATATATTCATAAACACAAGTTCACCACTTTCACAACATACAACATAATCTTATTATCCTTCTTTTCACATATACACACACACATACTACCCCTTGACTTCATTCATAACCCTTTTAATCAACATTTTACATACAAACTGCTAGCAATTTCACTTATGCACAGACACATACTTCCCCTTAACTTCATTCATAACCCTTTTAATCAACATTTTACACACTTTGCTAGCAATTTCACATATGCACACACACATACTTCCCCTTAACTTCATTCATAACCCTTTTAATCAACATATTACACACTTTGCTAGCAATTTCACATATGCACACACACATACTTCCCCTTGACTTCATTCATAGCCCTTTTAATCAACATTTTACAATTGCTAGCGATATACATAATACGGAATACGTGCGTGCAAAGTGTATGTCATGAAAAATATATAAATATAAATCTATGATTATAACAAATTTTCATTGATAATCATGGCAAACAAACCCTCCAACCTAAACTATTCTTCTTAATTATAAATAAATAAAACGGAACGTGAGGTAGTTTGAGATGAATACGTAACAATGCGAGATCGTTATTGAACCATGGTTACTGGTCAGTAGAAAATCCGACCGACCGTAGATCGGAAACGGTTGGCTGCCCGGTCAACCGTGATCTGTAAGTAGTTAGACTTTGAATTCTGATCAGAGTCTGTTTACTGCCGAAAACATGCTCTGGTTAGTGATGAAGTCAATAGAACCGAGCGAATGGTTGCGAATTCGTCGTTGAGGTGGGCTGTCGTGTCGATGATGAGGGGTCAGTGGGGTGTGGTCGATGTCGGCTGGTTGCTGGGATGTCTTGCGTTGACTGTGGCGCGAGGGTCACGATGGGGGTCGATGTCGGGCTGTGGATGCTGTCTGACTTGTGGTGGGTCGGTTGGGGCGGATGATGTGTCCGTTGGCATGGGTGTTGTGGGCGGGGTGAGGGTTGAGCGCTGACTTGGGGACCCGTGGCTGCAAGGTAACGATGGTCGATACCGCGCGGTCCGCATGGGTCTCGGGTCGGCGCTCGCCATCCATGCTGATATAATTTGTTGTCTTATCAGTAATAAGTCGCACTGGCAAAGGCGTAGGTAGTCATTGGTTCATAAAAAATAAAGAGAAAATACTATTATAGGTCATCATTTCAGCCGCAAGACGCAGAAACGCGCCTGTGTGTGGGAGGGAGCATTTATCATCACTCACCTCGCTTGAAATTCACATACAAGTTGCTGCACGTCTGTAGCAGTCTCTGAAAGTAATTGTATTCGCACATTGCGTTTACAGTCTTACTGCATATTGACATAACGACCAGCAAATGCCACTATCATAAAATAGTTTTGAATGCAAATGATGTCAGTCTAACCACTTGGGAGATTCCTGATGCCTTACTGTTAAAATAAACGTGTTATAATAATGACAGTAAGTCAACAGAGTTCTTTGAGGACCTGTACAATTGCTAAAAATGCTAACGATTTATACCTCGAAAACAAAAAAAAAAAAATGATGTCAGTCTAACCACTTGGGAGATCCCTGATGCTTTACTGTTAAAATAAACGTGTTATAATGACAGTAAGTCAAAAGAGTTCTTTGAGGACCTGTACATTTGCTAAAAATGCTAACGATTTATATGTCGATAACAAAAAATTAAATGATGTCAGTCTAACCACTTGGGAGATCTCTGATGCCTTACTGTTAAAATAAACGTGTTATAATGACAGTAAGTCAACGAGAGTTCTTTGAGGACCTGTACATTTGCTAAAAATGCTAACGATTTATATCTCGAAAACAAAAAAAAAATGATGTCAGTCTAACCACTTGGGAGATCCCTGATGCTTTACTGTTAAAATAAACGTGTTATAATGACAGTAAGTCAACAGAGTTCTTTGAGGACCTGTACATTTGCTAAAAATGCTAACGATTTATATCTCGATAGATAACAAAAAAATTAAATGATGTCAGTCTAACCACTTGGGAGATCTCTGAAGCCTTACTGTTAAAATAAACGTGTTATAATGACAGTAACTCAACAGAGTTCTTTGAAGACCTGTACCTACATTTGCTAAAAATGCTAACGATTTACATCTCGAAAACAAAAAAAAAAAAATGATGTCAGTCTAACCACTTGGGAGATCCCTGATGCTTTACTGTTAAAATAAACGTGTTATAATGACAGTAAGTCAACAGAGTCCTTTGAGGACCTGCACATTTGCTAAAAATGCTAACGATTTATATCTCGAAACAAAAATGTCAGTCTAACCACTTGGGAGATCCCTGATGCTTTACTGTTAAAATAAGCGTGTTATAATGACAGTAAGTCAACAGAGTTCTTTGAGGACCTGTACATTTGCTAAAAATGCTAACGATTTACATCTTGAAAACAAAAATATTAAATGATGTCAGTCTAACCACTTGGGAGATCCCTGATGCCTTACTGTTAAATAAACGAGTTATAATGACAGTAAGTTAACAGAGGTCTTTGAGGACCTGTACATTTGCTAAAAATGCTAACGATTTACATCTTGAAAACAAAAATATTAAATGATGTCAGTCTAACCACTTGGGAAATCCCCGATGCCTTACTGTTAAAATAAACGTGTTATAATGACAGTAAGTCAACAGAGTTCTTTGAGGACCTGTACATTTGCTAAAATTGCTAACGATTTATATCTCGAAACAAAAATGTCAGTCTAACCACTTGGGAGATCCCTGATGCTTTACTGTTAAAATAAACGTGTTATAATGACAGTAAGTCAACAGAGTTCTTTGAGGACCTGTACATTTGCTAAAAATGCTAACGATTTACATCTTGAAAACAAAAACATTAAATGATGTCAGTCTAACCACTTGGGAGATCTCTGATGCCTTACTGTTAAAATAAACGTGTTATAATGACAGTAAGTCAACAGAGTTCTTTGAGGACCTGTACATTTGCTAAAAATGCTAACGATTTACATCTTGAAAACAAAAACATTAAATGATGTCAGTCTAACCACTTGGGAGACCCCTGATGCCTTACTGTTAAAATAAACGCGTTATAATGACAGTAAGTCAACAGAGTTCTTTGAGGACCTGTACATTTGCTAAAATTGCTAACGATTTATATCTCGAAACAAAAATGTCAGTCTAACCACTTGGGAGATCCCTGATGCTTTACTGTTAAAATAAGCGTGTTATAATGACAGTAAGTCAACAGAGTTCTTTGAGGACCTGTACATTTGCTAAAAATGCTAACGATTTACATCTTGAAAACAAAAATATTAAATGATGTCAGTCTAACCACTTGGGAGATCCCCGATGCCTTACTGTTAAAATAAACGTGTTATAATGACAGTAAGTCAACAGAGTTCTTTGAGGACCTGTACATTTGCTAAAATTGCTAACGATTTATATCTCGAAACAAAAATGTCAGTCTAACCACTTGGGAGATCTCTGATGCCTTACTGTTAAAATAAACGTGTTATAATGACAGTAAGTCAACAGAGTTCTTTGAGGACCTGTACATTTGCTAAAAATGCTAACGATTTACATCTTGAAAACAAAAACATTAAATGATGTCAGTCTAACCACTTGGGAGACCCCTGATGCCTTACTGTTAAAATAAACGCGTTATAATGACAGTAAGTCAACAGAGTTCTTTGAGGACCTGTACATTTGCTAAAATTGCTAACGATTTATATCTCGAAACAAAAATGTCAGTCTAACCACTTGGGAGATCCCTGATGCTTTACTGTTAAAATAAGCGTGTTATAATGACAGTAAGTCAACAGAGTTCTTTGAGGACCTGTACATTTGCTAAAAATGCTAACGATTTACATCTTGAAAACAAAAATATTAAATGATGTCAGTCTAACCACTTGGGAGATCCCTGATGCCTTACTGTTAAAATAAACGTGTTATAATGACAGTAAGTCAACAGAGTTCTTTGAGGACCTGTACATTTGCTAAAAATGCTAACGATTTATATCTTGAAACAAAAATATTAAATTATGTCAGTCTAACCACTTGGGAGATCTCTGATGCCTTACTGTTAAATAAACGAGTTATAATGACAGTAAGTTAACAGAGGTCTTTGAGGACCTGTACATTTGCTAAAAATGCTAACGATTGAAGTTATATCTCGAAAACAATTTTTATTTCCGCTTAATGTAAAGATACATTTCAAACACAGTTCAGTTTTAGGTATGTACATTTCAAATGTGTGTTGGTAATTTTTTACTTTTAGGTTTTTAAATTTATAATTATACTTAGTAAAGCAAAAGTAACTTGGGTTGTCTTTATATATAAGCTTGTCACTATTGTTGTGATCATCATTTATCGACTTGACATACGCGTTAGGTTTACAAGGTAAAACTAAGGTAGCCAGAGTCGTTTAGAAGGCTTGAATAAGTTTTGAAGTTAAATATCGAAAACACAAATGATGTCAGTCTAACCACTTGGAAGATCCCTGATGCCTTACTGTTAAAATAAACGTATTATAATGACAGTAAGTCAACAGAGTTCTTTGAGGACCTGTACATTTGCTAAAAATGCTAACGATTTATAAGTCGATAACAAAAAATTTAAATGATGTCAGTCTAACCACTTGGGAGATCTCTGATGCCTTACTGTTAAAATAAACGTGTTATAATGACAGTAAGTCAACAGAGTTCTTTGAGGACCTGAACATTTGCTAAAAATGCTAACGATTTTATCTCGAAAACAAAAAAAAATTAAATGATGTCAGTCTAACCACTTGGGAGATCTCTGAAGCCTTACTGTTAAAATAAACGTGTTATAATGACAGTAAGTCAACAGAGGTCTTTGAGGACCTGTACATTTGCTAAAAATGTTAACGATTGAAGTTATATCTCGAAAACAATTTTTATTTCCACTTAATGTAAAGATACATTTCAAACACAGTTCAGTTTTAGGTATGTACATTTCAAATGTGTGTTGGTAATTTTTTTTTGCTTATCATATTATGTACCTACCTATTAGTATGGAGTGCGGATCCCTTGCGGGTAAGATATAGCTAAATTTAAAAAACATGACCCGTCTCAATTCAAAAGGCACTTTGACTCTGCTTGGAAAGTTTTCTTATGGAGTCACATTTGCATTATATGCTTTCTAGGTTTTTGCGTTTTTCTTGGCTACCAATATACATTTTAATATGTATTATAGTTAAAATTTATACAGAGCAATACCGTATTCATATTAATTATAATAACTAAGTATAATGTACTTAATATTTTTTTTTTATGCCCTTTTTTTTGCATATTACTTTTTTTTTACACATGCCCTTTTTTTTGCATGCTATTTTTTTTTTGTTTTTTACACATGCCCCTTTTTTTGCATGCATTTTTTTTTTTTGTTTTTTTACATGACTCTTTTTTCATGTTTTATATAGGTATATTTTTTTTTAGTTTGTTTTCGCATTAAGTACATTTTTTTAACAATAATAAGCTAAATAAAAAATACAGTAAATGATTTAAAAATCTTATTAAGCTCGCACTCTCCGGAGGAAATGAAGGTGGAGGTTTAATATTATGTAGTATTTTTGGAAAGGCATCAGACTTGGGCGACACTGCAAGCGACGGGCCAGGGCTGCTCTGTCGACGTGAAGATCAACTTCGTAGATTAAACGTGAGAATCAGTTTAGTAGCGTGGACGTGGAGATCAGCTCCGACACCGTAGTTCAGTAGTCAAGGTGTTGACGTAGCTCTATAGTTCAGGCTTCAGCATAAGGTCAGTGTTGAAAGAGGACTCTTGGGCGACACTGTAAGCGGCGGGCCAGGGCTGCTTTGTGAAGATCAACTCCGCAGATTAAAGTGAGAATTAGCTTAATAGCGTGGACGTGGAGATCAGCTTCTTGTTTACTATTGTTTACTATAAGTATGGACAAACTCGATGGTTCATCATCAGAACCCAGTTGTAGACTGCTGTAATTGCGTCCCGTAACCACCTTTTATAATGAAAATCTTCAACATTTTGCTTCCAAATCCTTTTATGAAGTTGATGTTGGATTTCATTCTGATATCTCATCTGCCAGTCATTAAATCAGCCGGTGTATTCAGCCAAGACATATTAAAACCTCCACAATCGAATCTGAGAGAGTGCTAATTATTTTTTATAAATGGAAATTATAAAAATAAAGTAAATTATATAAAACAAAAAATAACCTTCTTAGACTAAGCCAGTAGCAAAGAATAACAAAATAAAATAACAACAACGTAATGTTCTTTAAAAATCAGAGTGAAAGTTGAAATGAGAGTCCAATGAAAGTTTTTAGGCTTCCTTCATGCGCAGCTTTGCTTAAGAGTGAAAATAGAAGCGACATGTAGAGTAACGGTAAGAGATAGAGCGAAAAGATTAAGTGCCTTAAGACCTTGACTACCTTAGTTTTTATTAAATAAAACCTAATGTGTATGTCAAATTGTTAAATCATCACGAAACGACACTGGCTACCTTAGCTTTACCTTGTAAACCTAACGCGTATGTCAAGTCGGTTAAATGAAACAAAACCGGAATCTTAAAATCATAATAAAAAAATAAGATATTATTATGATATTTTTTAGCGAGTCAAATCATTCCTGTTGTGGTCAATATCATTTGACAGATAATACTTACGTGAATAGGGGCAGTTTTCGGGTTTATTAAAAACTATTTTATGAAAGTGGCATTTGCTGGTCGTTATGTCATTAAGCAGTAAGACTGTAAACGCAATGTGCGAATACAATTAGTTTCAGAGACTGCTACAGACGTGTAGCAACTTGTATGTGAATTTCAAGCGAGGTGAGTGATGATAAATGCTCCCTCCCACACACAGGCGCGTTTCGGCGTCTTGCGGCTGAAATGATGACCTATAATAGTATTTTCTCTTTATTTTTTATGAACCAATGACTCTACCTACACCTTTGCCAGTGCGATTTATTACTGATAAGACAACAAATTATATCAGCATGGATGGCGAGCGCCGACCCGAGACCCATGCGGACCGCGCGGTATCGACCATCGCTACCTTGCAGCCACGGGTCCCCAAGTCAGCGCTCAACCCTCACGCCGCCCACAACACCCATGCCAACGGACACATCATCCGCCCCAACCGACCCACCACAAGTCAGACAGCATCTACAGCCCGACATCGACCCCCATCGTGACCCTAGCGCCACAGTCAACGCAAGACATCCTAACAACCAGTCGACATCGACCACACCCCACTGACCCCTCATCATCAGCACGACAGCACACCTCAACGGCGAATTCGCAACCATTCGCTCGGTTCGATTGACCCCACCACCAACCAGAGCACGCTCCCGGCAGCAAGCCGACCCTGATCAGAATCCAAAGCCCAACCACTCACAGATCGGACAGTTAACCCGGCAACCATCCGCCTACGATCCACAATCGGAAGGATTCCCCACAGACCAGCACCCACGGCTCAACCGACCCCACACTGAGACGCATATCACCAAAAACTAACCTCTTTGATCCGTTTTATTTATTTATAATTAAGAAGAATAGTTTAGGTTGGAGTGTTTGTTTGCCATGATTATCAATGAAAATTTGTTATAATCATAGATTTATATTTATATATTTTTCACAGTTAGTGTAATGTAAATAATATATATGACATGATATTACATTACCTAATATAAAAAAGCTAAAACAACTTAAATAAAAAACGCTCATTGAATAGCAATGTCAACATGATTTAATGATTAACTTAATTGATTTGCCTACGAAGATCAGAGGTAAACAGTTTTAGACTTATTCAGGCAGCATACATGAATTAATTTATAGGAGCTCCGGTATTATTACATTTTTCGCGTACGGTTTGCCACCTAAAACCCGATCTTGATGAATTAAAATTTTTACGTTTTCTCTTTTGGTTGCTCGACCTAGCGCGACGTACAATTGCCCGTGACTAAACATATCCGACCTGAGATCTACTCCGACCCGGCTCAGGGTTTGGCCCTGACTTTTGTGAATAGTCATCGCGTAAGACAACTGTAAAGGAAATTGACGGCGGCACATTTCAAACGGACTTTTGGGATCAATAGGACCCTTAAAAATAATACGCGGAATTAAATATTCATCTGTACCCGACGATTTTTGAACTGTAATTAATCGCGGCGACGTACCTGTTACAATTACTTTAGTTCCGTTTACTAATCCGTCGTTAAAACTGAGATTACGCATGATCATACAAATACATCCTATTTTGAGCTTAAGATCGTGCTCTGGAATACCTTTTGGTTGCATTCTGTTAAGTGCATCTGGCCCTAAAAATAATTCGTCTGCATTTTCATTTTCGACTTTATCGATGGAGTAGAAATGCAGTGTTTCTCCATCTAACCGATCGAGTATTAAGTTATTTATTTCTCGAACGGCGTCGTTTCGTGTGCATAAAATTGCTCTATGTATGCCAGCACACGGTTCTATATTTAGAACGGGGAAAACAAAGTCAATCAAGTCATCTAATTCTGATACAATTTCAATACCACCTAAATCAACTAAATTTTGAATATTTTTGCCAATTCGAAAAGGATGAGATGGTAATTTATTTGAGCCTAAATTTAATAAAAATTCTGCAAACTCTACGTCATCCCTGCATCTTTGCGAAGTAGCTAGGGAGAAAGATTTTATACTTTGCCAGATGCGCGATGTTTTTACTGATGAATTTAAAATATCTGCATTAGTTTTTGCATTTGTAACTACAGGGGGAATTTGTCTAAAATCCCCTGCAAAGATAATAATTTTGCCTCCAAAAATTTTGTCATTACGCATGAGATCACGCAACGACCTATCCAGTAAATGAATTAAAAATTTATGTGCCATAGGGGCTTCGTCGTATATTATAACGTCTGCGTGCGATATTAATTCCGCTCTTTGCGTGCCGTTTGTGATGTTCCAAAAGTCATTGTCTTCTACCAGATCTATGGGGAATTTAAACATGCTATGCGCCGTGGTCCCTCCTTCGTAGTTTTGCGCCGCGATGGCAGAACTCGCAGTACATAAAACTACTCCGTTTAAGTTACCGCGTACGTACGCAGAAATAACTTTTAATAATAAAGATTTACCGGTACCCGCGGGACCATCAACGAAAATCGCGGTATCATTAACGTCACGGAAATCGGTATCGTTACAAAGATTTAAAACGTAATCAAAAATATTTTTTTGCTCTCGAGACAAGCGAGGAATCCACTCGTCTGCAAAATGTTCCAATGATTCGCGGTTGTGTTCTACGCGTTCCCTGCCTAACTCGGTAGTGGTATCTTCGACTTCTGGCAAACCGTGTTGTTTCAACGTGGATCCGTGTTTCCGAAGCAACCTATTTATTTGAATGAGACACAAAGTGTGTACTCTTTCGGTGTCCGCATCACCACCTAACCTATGTGAAATATCTTCACTGAGTTGATTTTTAAAAGTGTCCCAGAAAGACGCGACTGGCACACCGTTTACAGCCAAACAAACGAAGAAGCTACGCAGGCGTGGTCCCGTTAAAAAGTTTGATGCTTCCAACATAGCTCTTTCGTATTCGACTTCGTCATCGGCAAGACCTACAATTTTAGCAGCTTCCTGAAAAGTTTTACAATCGGGACCACCAAGAGATTTAAGATCGGTGTAACTACGACACGGGAATGTTTTTAATAGAATTCTAAGATAAAACTGTTCACCTCTGTTAGGTGCGACCCAAAATAGACGCGCGACAAGCTCACCCCTTTGTCTTTTGGTAATGAATTTATGATTTAAAGTTTCAATAATTTCAGTGTTTTTTGTTGAGGGACGCTTCGAATGGATAATGTATTGTTCGTAAAAGTCACAGTAAGTTAACGAGTTTAATTCGTTTCTTACTGGTCGGTTAAAATATGTCATGAGGTCCGAACCAGCTTGTTGCGCGGCTTCTACTTCAGTGCCTGGCTTAAAATAAACGGTTTGCTGATTTTCTAAATGAACCGACAGTTGTTTAACGTTGGGTTCCCTCGCGGTCACATCGAATTCTAACGTCCTCCACGCGGCGTCGCTGGAGCCTATATAACGTTTTGTGACATACTGTTCTATTTCGTTATTTTCATGTTCTTCCGGTACGACAGCTACGCGTGATTCGTCAGGACCCTTAGTAATATATTTAAACAAATACTTGACAATCGTGCGTTGCGAGGAGACTTCCAAGTTGATGTGAGCATCGTATTTTAAAAGAAGACTTGCGTTATAAGGGACTACCCAAGTATCGTTTACAATTACTTCTCTACCGCGATATTTTATAATTGCTTCGTTCTTACTGTCTCTACACAAGTTAATAAAACCTTTTTCATCAGAAAAAGTGGTGGCTGTTTCACGTTTTGGAAAAAATTTTGAACATTTACTTTTCTCACTGTCCCAACAAGGTAAATTAGTTCTGTGCGAGGGACCGCAAGGACCGTGAATCATGTGATTCAAAACAGCTTTGCGTAATCTTCCCTCTGCCTCTGATGCATCAGGAATGTCTGCTCTAACAAATTTATCAATATCTATATTTTGGACAGGCCCGCCACCTTCAACCCTAAAACAAATGTGAGCGTGTGGTAAACCTCGCTTTTGAAATTCTATTACGTGCATCATATAAATACATTTACCAAACCAATTACCACTTCGGATATCTCTTAATAATTCTGCTAGCTTTAAATTAAAAACTCGAGCACACACAGAAGGATTTACATGGCTGCCTTGAGTGGATTCTTGAATTTCAGGCCACTTGGGATTACAGGTAAACGTCAAGAAAAATGATGGGTTCCCTAATCTGCTTACTATGGCAATAGCATCACTATATTTGCCTTTCATGTATCGCGGCCCCCCCGTAAAAGTGCTGGGCAAATAAACGCGACCCGGTACGAATCCCTCTCCCTGAATAGTTTCATCCTGACGAATTTGACGCGCGACTTCGATGCTCATTTCAACTTCTTGAAGGGGAGCGGACCTCAGTGCACTATTCGAGTCATGTTTTTGTAAACTTGCTAAAAAACGTAGGCGTTCTTCTACAATTCGGCAATACATGTCAACTAACCATTCTTCCGATAGCCTGCCTGTGTCGGAAAATCGGGGCTCCGACAATAACAAGCAGCGAACGTATTTTGCCTGAGTTAATTTATTTCCGTTATTATCTACTTTGTTCGGATACCAACCCGCATTACCCTCGGGATAAAGTAACGGATATTGAAAACTTTCATACAACGGATGCATTATATCTACAGTGTGTGGTTTCCTATCACCGATTTTCCAAACTGCTATGCAATGAGGTATAAAATTTTCGCGTTCTGTACTAATAATAGCCGCAACTTCTTTACCAACAGGTAAATCTCCTAAAATGTTACCGTGGGTTGAGCGAGACGTGTGCTGAAATTTAATAAAGGCCTGATCGGATGGTTCCCTACTTAATCGTTTAAAACATTCGATAAACGGATTGACGTTATGTAAAAAGTTAGTTATGCAAATAATTACCTCCTTATCAAGGTTCATATTTGCGGCTATTTGTTCGCGTTCGTTTGTATCGTTAATGTAAAGTCCTAAATTATTTACGCTACCAGTGTAAGCTAAATCAAAAACTCTATGATAGACTCGACCTTGAATTTTCAGAAAAGATATTCCCGTTGGTTGTTGGTACCCGTGAGAAACGCCTAAGGCACTGAAGGCAAATAAATTATTGTACGCTCGCGGCCTACTCAGAAACGACGAGTGAGAGTAAAACTCCTCGGTTAACGGCATGAAATTTTGTATGTTGTTGGCGCCCGATCCACAACACCATTGTTTTCTAGGTTTTTCTTCTTCAAACAGACGCGCATTACAAGTTGGACACCTAAAAGTGTCTGAAGAAGGCAAGGACGTTTTTTTTAAAGAAAATAATTTTATTACGTTTAATTCAGCGTCCCTCTTCTGTGCTATTAGGTTTTTAGATTGACGTAGCGGTATATCAATATGGCGGCTGTTTTTATTATATTTATCAGCGGCTATTTGATTTATTTCAGGGTTCTGCTTGGTATAACGGGCTACAGAATCGCGATTAATTTCTGGATTTTCCGTTGTGTATTTTTTTACGGCATCGCGATGAATTTCTGGATTTTCCGTTGTGTATTTTTTAACGGCATCGCGATTAATTTCTGGATTTTCCGTTGTGTATTTTTTAACGGCACCGCGATGAATTTCTGGATTTTTTTTATTATATTTTTTAACGGCATCGCGGTTTATTTGTGGGTTTTTTTTAATATATTTTTTAACCGCATCCAAATGGGCGTTATCTTTAGTAGATTTCCGGCCACGTTTTAGTTTTTTGGGTCGACCCGTCTTTGTTGACGCCACATGGGTGTCAACATTATCCACGATCAGTTCTGAAAACATGTTTTGTAGAACGACAACTGGTTTTTCGATTACGTCTGTTGCCACAGCCACCGGTATTTTATTAGATTTATGGGTATCTGCGACAAGAAACGTTTCTACTACCGGTTGATATTCAAGTAATATCGATTGTGACTCTAATTCTGATAATTGACTTTCTGTTGATGGGCATTCAAAGGCTATTACGGACTCTACAAAATTTTCTGTAGTATTATGATTGATAACGCGTAGTCTGTGCATTGAATACTGACCTACACCTGAATTTCGCATTAACAGCAATCTGGCTAATTCGCGAATCGTTTTACATTTAAACAGTCGTGCAACCCCGGATGTAGAATATTGATTATTTTCGTCTACTGCATGACTGTTAAATAAATAGTATGCCCCATCAAATCTCCAAAAAGAGACCGTGTAGTCTTGCCCGGTAAATATTATATTATCCGTCTGATTGTTATGGTTTCCATTGAAAACATCGGATTCAATCGTGTTTGCAAGTGTTAGAATGCCTAATTCACTTTCTAAAATTTGAGGATATAATCCATTTGTAATCCAATTGGCGTTCATATTTTGAATTTGAGCTCTATTGTTTCCGACGACAATCTCCGTAGGCAAATCGTCGGGGTTCAAATATATGATACCCTCCGGTAGAAATGGCCTAAGCGACATATATAACGTGCTTCCACTTTGGAGAATGACATCGATATCATGACAAGTTAGATTTCGATGTCTGCAAACTGACAATACTGACGCGCAAGCGGACATTGCTACGCATTGAGCGTTATCACCTTCATAATCACCTTGATGTTTTGTTCCTAAAACATTAACAAAAATACAAGGTCAAATGCTAGGTAGATAATTACAAAGTTACCACCTTTTGTTAAGGCAAAGCGTCTTTTTTGTCCCCCTTGATTGGTTGTTACAGACAGCCCGCTGACAGACAGACGCAAATAGGCAAAAATACACGTAAGTATATATATTTAGTAGGGGAGCTTCCTTTTATTATTTGTTATCAAAGCGGCAACTGAAATCATATTATTATGATCATGAGCATACAGCCCGCTAACAGACAGATGGACGGACGGACGAACAGGTTTTTACCCTTCAGGTACGGCATCCTAAAAAATAATGTTTGTATGTTTCTTGAAATTAATATGGTGTCTCTTTTAAGCATTATTTATAATGATGATCAGTACTTATGTGGGTCAGTTTTCTAAAACATAAAAACATTCAAAACAAAAAAAAAAAAAAAAAACAGCTTTATATTAGCTGACCGATGATGAAACTGCTTTTCTATTCTTTGTTGTTGATAATTATGTACTTACCTACTTAAATAAATCAAACATTAATTTGTGATAGCATATAATTATTTGATAATTAGATGACCTATGAGATTATTTATTTACACTTCAATAATTATTTCCTGACCCTGCTGGACCTGCAGTCTCGACATTAGTAACGACACTATCGCAAACTTGCGATTGTTAAATACTAACGAAAAAATTAGATTCAAAAACGACGCTTGCGAGAAACGTAAGTCTTTATATCCAAGTTAGCGAGCAAAGGGTTAAACTTTCCATCGCAGGACAACGATTTAAGCGGAGGAGGGGAGGGGATAGGGGGATACCTCCTGTATCACCCCACCCGTCGGAGCCCCATGGTTATGGAGATATTCATGGTTAAAGTTTTGAGGTCAGAATAGCGATTTAGAACCTGCTACGAATCAACATCTCTAAATTATGTTTGTAAACCTGAATCCCTGCAACCTGGTGAGATACAGTTGCCTACATTAAGAGCAAATACGTCGAGACTTGTAATAATGTGTACTTGGGTAGTGGAGGTTGTAAATGGTAGGTTTAAGAGAGATTATAAACTAATAATAAGAAATGATTTCAGCAACAATGACGCTACCCATCTAATAACTGATTTTCGAATAGCCAGCCCCCCATGATAAATGCTTTCCATTTACCTATTACAGATAGACCAGATGTCTCTTGAGCGTGCCTTGCAAAAATTAAATGAAACCAACACATTAGCTGATTTTATTATTGAAAATAATATTAATGTAAGAAGCATCATCTTTTATTAGCATTCATGCTGGTATTCTTCTAAATGAGTTCCCAGTGATGACATAATCTGATTTAATTTTATTTGCGTTGGGAACTTATCAGCTAAAGCTCTTATTACGGAGAACATAATATAAGGCAAAATGGTATTTTTTAAATGGAAGTTTGCCGTGATGTTGAGCCTACCAGATTTTGAGGGTGAAATGTTTTTTATTTAGGGCAAGAATACAGTCAAAACACCGTAGTGGGAAAGTATATTACACATTTATATTTTATTAAATATCCAGAATCCACGGTTATTACTGTAACTGTATAATTGGAAAACGTACCGTGGGTTGCTGTGCTAACATCATGACTATTGTTTGGTATATGGGGTTGGCTGGACATCAACAAGATATTTCAGCACCTGCCTCCTTCAGATCTCTGCGACAATCAAGTCATACTTATTGTTGCTGTTAGGGGACCTGAAAATAACTACACTTTTATGACAGACGTGTCATAAAAGTGTAGTTATTTTCAGGTCCCCTTGTGACAGATGACCGATCTCGAAGGGGTTCATCATCTTCCTGCCCTTATCCCATTTTACTTGGGGTCGGCGCAACACGTTTTCTTCTTCTACTCTCCCCTATATCGAAAGGGTTCATCATTATAATTATTATATTACTTTCCTTGGAGTTCATTGAATAACGATTTAGTCACTCGAACGTCCCGGGCTCTTTTGACACTCTTTACATTATTTAAATGGACTGGTAAATGTGGCGACACCTGGGGGAGGCCTATGTCCAGCAGTGGATGTCTTTTGGCTGAAATGATGATGAAGATGGACTGGTGATGTTCTGCTACATCATTAAGTAATTCTTTTGATTTTTGACCGAATTTGACCTTTGATTTTGTCAGATGAAATAGTTTGACAGCTGTCAACGCTGTCATGAACGTTTCTTTAAACGCAGTTATGATGCGAGGTGGTGTATTTTCATATTCTAATAATTATTAATCTGTACCACAGAACATAATTATATACTCTAGCGAGATCTGTACTAAATGGGACCAAATGGCAACTATACCGCATCAAACTAAAAAAGGTAAAAATTTCAGTTAAGACCCAAAGTTTACAAAGGGGAGGGGGTGAGTGGGGGAGGAGGGCTACCCCTCAGTACAACTCCCATTTCTCGGAGGCCCATGGTTTCCGAGATATCCATGATCAAAGTTTTGAGATTAGAATAGCGCTAAAACGCGAAACGGGTACAAATTTTGTGTCGTTTGATAGGGGAAGGGTGAGGGGGTGGTGCCCACTGTGCCCTGGCACCACTCCCATGTAAAGGCGACGCACCATTCTTATAATAATAATCAACGCATGTACTCCATGACGCGCGCTCGCTTCGCTCGCATATTATATAACACTAATATCTTCTGTCCCCGAAGTGCCGGGCCTCCGCCGGCCTCCTTCGTCGGCCTACGGCCCGGTGCCCATGCCGCCCATATAGGATACGTAGTACAAAAATATGAACTTCCTAAGCAACGGGTCATAATGGAAATTCTATCCCTAAAAAAGAATAAAGGTACAGTTACACATGCTCAAAAATAGTATGCTTATTAGCATGCCTAAAATGAGCATGCTGTTGGAACTCAATACATTTCCTTCTATTAAGCATGCTTATTATAAGCATGCTTTTTAATAAGATAATAAGAACATGACAGATAATAATAAGAACATGGATTTAGAACCAAATGGAACTTTCCAGACAAGTTTCAAAGTCTTCTCGTCACCCCAGCGAGCCATTTTTGGCGAGAAATCGGCGCCTGTTCCTGCAGCGACGATCGGAATACTACTAACAAGCATGCTCAATAAGCAGACCTGTCCACACGTGCTTAAACCACGCCCCCCGCCACCCGCGCCGCAGGTAGCATGCTCAAAAATCGCACGCCTGTCGATTTTTGAGTATGCTCGAAATAAGCATGCTTATTTTGAGCAAGGTATGGACACACGTGCTTGTAAGCAGCAAATGCTCGGTTGAAGCATGCTTTCGTGCTTTAAATAAGCATGTGTAACTGTACCTTTACGTAAATCGGATCATAAATCTCAGTAATCGTTGTACCTAGATAAAAAAAATATACCAATCGAAGTGAGAACTTCCTCCTTTTTGAAGTCGGTTAAAAAATATGAACTTCGAAATCGTTGTTCTGCAATGGAAAGTTTTAAACCCAAGACAATTTTATGCCTTTACAAAATCTCCTTAAATATGGGGAAAAATAGAGAACATGGTTCAGTAAAAATAATTAGTTTACTTGTAACTGAAACTGAGAATATAAGCCTTATTTTGAAGTCACTATTTTTCATGAAAACTCGTCTTGTAAGGTTACAAAGGTGTAACAAAGTTAAATAAATTATTAAATATTTAAGGAAACTAAAATTTGCCTCCTTGCAACATTTGTTTAGTGTTAAACTTGTCAAGTCTTTCGTGACGTTTTGACGTTTGTTTACATAAAGTCAACTAACAATATTGTTTTATTAAGCATTTTTGATTGATAGCCAAGAGTACAGTACTTCTGCTAACCTCTTTGTGGCTAAAGCTGCGACCCAACTGGATATACAAGTTCTACATTCAATAGGTAGCTAGCAGCTGCTATTGTTGTGTTGAAGTTTCTGTGAACAATTCTCTTGCTATTCCGTCAGGATACAGAAATACCTAAGCAGATTCAAGGGATTTTTCATTTTAATCACGCTGATTTCGTGTGTCGAACCATACCAAAGCTATCGAAGTATCGGAGGTAGCATGTAGCGAGCTGTTCACACTAAAGACCTCTGGCCTCCGAAGGGCTGGGGACTATGATAAAGGAATGACAATGTGTATTATTATAATTGCAGTGTTCCAATATTCCATATTACCATAACAAAGTTTTTGGAAATACACAGCAGACACAAAAAAATGCTTGTGTAAGTACAAGATAATTCCAAAATATTCAATATGTACAAAGGTTTGAATCTTGTCAACCCATCTTCAAATCACAGAACCATTTAACTAAAAGGAATAGAAGAGTTTTCTATTACATTTTTGAATTATCCAAACCTGTTATGTGTAAAATGAAACTCTTTCAAAATAGAAATAACTCAAACATGTGCAAAGTCATTTGTAGAATTACCGTACCTATACATAATCTAAATATTTAGATGTTGTACCTACTATTTAGGAAAGTAGTTTACACCATGAGAAGTTCCTAAAAAAAATTACATCTCATTCTTCCCATATTAAAAATGCATTCTGATATTTTTATTAATTCTATGGTTGATTTTCACGTTAGTATTTCAACAATTTATAATTTTGTTTTGTTTGAAGAAAGTACCTATTTTTGTATTTGATGCAGATGTTTGTACGTAGGCCATGTTTAGTTAAATTAAAGTTGTAAAATGTTTTGGTGATAATAATTGTATGTACCTAGGTACCTTTTGATCAACAGTAATATTTTTTGTATTGTAAAGATGATAATTGTATTGCTTAGTTAGATAATTGATATGTGTAAGTATCAGTTATTGTCTTGTTTTGACTTAAGATAAGTAGATACTATACTTACTGTTATTTATAATTATCATGCCATTGTACCTATTATGAGTTAGATGGAATGTGTTCTGCAAATAAATAATTGTAATAAAAGGTTTTGATTGTTTTTGGTTAAGTAATTTAAAATCAAATGTTGAAAGTATGTTGTATGTGTGTACTTACCTATTATGATCCTAATTGGATTGAAATAAAATTATATTGTTTGATAGGTATTTAGTAGAATATTTGAATGTATTTGATATCTACACTAATATTATACTTAAAAAGGAAAACTTTGTTTGGTTGTAATGAATAAGCTTAAAAGCAACGACCGTTTCTAAAAATTCTTTCACCATTCGAAAGCTACATTATCCACGAGTAACATAGGCTACTTTTTATCCCTGCACTACTTTCTATCACCGAGTGCGAGTGCGGCGCTCCGGACCAAACAATGCTCCACCTGCTGGAGTGGCCTAGATGTCCTCATACATGCACCCTTGACGACCTGAACAGCGCCTCTGCGCTGCATTAAGCGTGGCTACCGACTGGGCCCAAACCGTATGAAGTGGAATCAATACGAAAAGAAGATCTCTGTATTCCCACAGGAACGGGATCTACGCGGGTAAAACCGTGGGACGTCCGCTAGTTATATATACTTACCTAAAGTTGAAAATAAGAATCGATTAGGTACAGTTTTACTTAATGTTTTATTTTTATTTACTTATGTGAATCCTCTTCTGAACAATGAAATATAAGCGACGCCTATTCACACATACGTCCGGAATTTATATAACTATGGCCTCGTTCCCACTACCTATGTCGTGACAACAGATAATCGTGTAGTTTTAAGGCCTCAGCCTCGAATTTGCGGGCAGCGGGGCGGCGGCGGCGGCGCGGGAGCGGCAGGATCTTATGCGTACAATCAAATGGACCAGTTCTCGGAATACAGATTACAGCGGCGCGGAAGCGGGCAACGAGCGGTGCACTCCATACAATTCGCGCCGCCGCCGCTGCCGCCCCCCTGCCCGCAAAATTCGAGGCTGAGGCCAAGTGTCGTGGGTTGTTTCTTGGAGGTGTTCACATTAGGGCGACACGATTATACCTATGTCGTTTACAAGTTTTTCCAACTAAAAACCAACGATACCTAAATTAATTGTCACGACTTAATGGGAACATTAATATTCAGTAGTAATGTATTATGGACTAAAACTTACCAGAAATCAGACATTCTGCATGTTCTCCAGCTCTGCGACGCGACACACTTAATAAGTTTTCAGTACTTGCTCGTTTCATGTTGTAAATTAATTATTTTGATAAAAACTACTAATAGCAACTTGAAACGATCAGAAAGAATGATAAACAGACGCTACCTTTTGCCGCTCTTTTCATATTTTTTTTCAATTCACTGCTACGTTATCTATGGTCTAGGCTCTTTGACTCTTTTTTCAAATAAATCAAATGATTATATTTCCTCGATCAATAAAATATTAAGTACTATTTTTTTTAGACTTTTTTATCAGTAAAACTTTATTTTAAAAGTTTGTTTTTTAAACAAACAAAAACCGTGGACCAACTCGCTGTCCGCCATGATAGTCTATTATAGAATATCTGTGGTGCTGTGGCGTGATGTTCCAAATTATCTGTCAAATTGTAATAGCAAATTAGCAATATTTAGAAATTGATCACAAATATCCTGTGACTAAGTGTTGTGTAATTGGTTATAAAAACGTAGGAATTCACAAATTCCCAATAAATCCTAGTGTATAGAAGAAAGTGGATAGCTGCCGTAAGGATTAAAAACTTTGAGCATATTAGAACGACGAGGATAGGTCGAGATCATGTTCATGAAAATGATTATCAAACATTATGTGTCACTACTGGTGAGTGTTATAAACCTCATAAATAAGATAATAAGAATAAGATAGTCTGTATATACCTAGATACATAACATAACATTATTATAGTTGTTCATCTTGTTTCAGGATTGCCTTGTGCACACAAATTTTTAAAGAAAGATGCAGTACCGAGTCTCTTTCCATGGAACCAGAAAACATTATCAGCCAATGCTCGAGCAAAAGATGGAAGAAACATTCAAACGAATCTTTTTAACACCTTTCAAGTAAACATCCTAGTTCAAGACAGTCACCCACAGCCTTCAACGTCTACACATCCTCAGCCATCTACTTCTCTTGATACATCTGTTGATTGTGGTAACAATGACAATAGCAAAACATCAGTTGTTACTCAGACTGCCATAATGCTGTCTCTAATTTGTTTTGTCAACATTACTGCCTATGGCAAATCATCTGAAATACAGGTGGTCTGGGGTAAGTGGAGTTTCTACTGAAGATCAGTTCATCATGATGCTTATAAAACTTCAAACATCGAGTCCCGATCTTGAACTATCAAAAATGTTTGGTGTCGGTAAGACACAAGTGTCGAACATAATTATAACATGGGTTAACTTTGTCAATGACTTATGATCAGGCCTCAAAGGGACCTTGTTATTTTTTACATGCCTGCAGAATACAAACAAAATAAAATGCAACAAGGGTGATTATAGATTGCACAGAAATACCTATTACAAAACCAAGTGACCCAAAATCACAGCAAATTACTTTTAGTTCCTATAAAAATAAGAATACAATAAAGTTTTTAGTGGGGTCTACCCCTGGAGGATTGTTATCTTATTGTTCAGAGGGTTTTGGAGGATCAATTATTAGTGATCGAGAAATGATGGAAAGGAGCAACCTGATAAAATTGTGCGATGAAGGAAATAGCAGACCGGGGTTTTAATGTTTAGGACCTTTTTGCATCGAAGGCCATTGGTATAAATATTCCTAGTTTTTTAAAAGGAAAAGCTCAATTGCCAGGTCTTGCCCTTTTACATGATAGGAAAATAGCTTCACAACGTGTAGGTACATATAGAACGCTTAATTGGCTTTTCCTTTAGCATCAAAAATATTTTTCATAATTATGTTTAATGTTATGCAATTTCCGAGAGTGTATTGTAAATAAAACTCTTATATAACTTTTATCTGTTTTTATTATATTATAACAATCCTTAGACAAATATTTATTTATAATTTCAGCCTTCATTTATAATGATTGTAAAAGTAATCTTAAAATGTACCTAAAATATTATATTCTGTAATATTTCTCAGGATCTATCCAAGTGATCAAGTGGATTTTTGTTTTTACTTGAGGTACTTACCTACTTTATAGGTACATTTTTTTGGTCATCATTTGTTAAAATGTTACAAAATGTATAGTTATTTGAAAAGTAAGTAGGTAGGTACCAATTCTTCTATGTTCATGTCTGGAATAAGATCAAAGCTGGTAGATGGCAGTGGTTCGTTTGATAATAAAGGGATTGATTATAAGCAACGCCTTGCATTTCTCTGTTGCAATCGCTCAGTTCGAGCTGAGGTGACACTGTGATTCATTCCAACAAAATATAGAGGGCACAGCAGATTTCTTCAAAATTTTGCGTTGGAGTGGAAAGCCTGAAACAATATTGGGTGATGTTAATACTTGGCTTAGATCAGTGCGGCTTAAATTCCCCATGAGCGAACGTTGACTTGAAGTGGGAGAAACCTAGTCAACGTTCGACCCTTGTTTCTCCCACACATTCAAATTATTAATAATAGGTATCGTACTAACCTGTCGCCTTAGAAGTGGTCTCGTAGTCTGTTTCGTTGAAATGTTTCCCACATAACCTCGAAAAATTACTTGTTCTGATTTTTTTTAGTTTCAGCGCCTTTTCCCACTTTCTCTTCATGCGCAAATTTCTTGGAAATCTGACAACGCCTATTTCTTTGCATCCAAAGGCTACACAACGACCCATAATACCTATTGAAAAAAGTCACAAAATATTAAAATATTGTTCAATTTCTATGGAGATAAAAAACAGTTTGTTTGTAGCCAACGTACAGCGCCCTCTACGTGGAACTATTTGACAGTCTTCTTCCCCATTGACTTCCTTCCATCCATTCCATGTTCTTTTTTTTTATTATTTAGCTATGATGTGTGAAAGCGATTATTCTAATCGATTCTTTTTTGTAAAATTCGATTAAGTATATTTTTTTTTTAAATTCTGTAAAAACTAAAAAGATTAAGTACTAAAATAAATAATTTTAAAATGAATTAACTATTTGATTTTATACCAAGGAGTTGTAATTTCGCCTCAAATCTTTTTTGCAAACTTATTTATTTATTTATTTATTAAAACTTTATGCACAAGTAGTAAAACCGTACAAAGGCGGACTTAATAGTCTTGGGCATTTTCTACCAGTCTACCTTAGGGTGATGCAGAGACATTTTACAGTAGGTGAAAAACAGAAACAAAAATTAGAAAAGAAATAAATTTGATTTCATTACGAGTATCGATTAGGCTGAATGCAACTTTTTAATCGTAATTATGATACCTACTTGGGTTTACGGTAAGCACTATCAAGTGTTATGTTCTTTATAATCTATGGTTATATTGCGACATAATTTTTAGGAATATTTGCCACGACTTTGTTCGTTTTTATACGAAATTATGAATAATGACAAAAGTAAGAACGCAGGTAGAATAACGATAAACTTGTACTTAAATGTACATTATTCCAGCACATCTAGGTTACCAATTTTTTGAAAGTGTGTACCTAGTATTATGTATTTTATATACATATTTGGCAATAGATTTATATTTTATGTACCTATTAAATACTTCGCTCGCCACCTCCCCTCTTCGCTCCACTCAAGACCTGCCTACCACCGAGGAAAAGCTATCGTGACCTTATCCCTACGCTTACGTTACGCTACGTTACGCTACGTACCTAGGCCTTACTACGTACCTACACCTACCTACTACCTACCTTCACCTACCTACACCTACCTACTACTTACTTACTACTTACTTACCTACCTACCTACACCTACCTACTACCTACCTACTACTTACCTATCACCTACCTTCTATCACCTACCTACCACCTACCTACTACCTCCTGCTACCACTAAAAAACCTTACCCTAAAGTTTGCTTGTCGTCGCCCCTGAGTTACGCTTCACCCACTCAACCTTCGTTACGCTTCACCCACTCAACCTTCGTTACGCTAAGGAGGTCGCCGGCTCGCTTCGCTCGCCACCTCCCCCCTTCGCTCCACTCGGTCTCGCAGGTTCGCTCCACTCAGGACCTACCTACCACCGGAAAGCTATCATGACATTATCCCTACGCTACGGGGGTCGCCGGCTCGCTACGCTCGCCCGCTCCCCCCTTCGCTTTACCGGTACCACCACAGGATAGGCTCCTTTCAATGAATCTGAAAAAAAAAATCGTTCCAAGTCTCTTAACTTTCGAGATCCGCCTAAAGGGGGGGAGAAGGGGGGCAAGGGGGGCCACTTTGAAGAATGATTTTTACTTTACCGAGCCTTCTCTATACGAATATCTAAAAAAAAACACGTAAATTCTCTTTATTTGCGAGATCCGCCTAAAGGGGGGGGGGGGGGGGGGGTGAAGGGGGGCAAGGGGGGTCAAATTGGAAAAATGGTTTTTACTTTCCCGAGCCTCCTCTATACGAATCCCTAAAAAAAAACACGTAAAGTCTCTTTATTTCCGAGATCCGCCTAAAAGGGGGGAGAAGGGGGGCAAGGGGGGCCACTTTGAAAAATGATTTTTACTTTACCGAGCCTCCTCTATACGAATCCGTAAAAAAAAAAAAATACGGGTCTTTTAGTTTCCGAGATACGATAGGGAGGGGGGGGAAGGGGGGGGAAAAGGGGGGGTTTCGGACTTTTCCCATACTCACCAGAGTTACTTGTTTACGAATCTGTCAAAATATACCCACCTCCCCATCCACCATCTGGGAGAACAATTATGTCAGTGAGTCAGTGAGTCAGTGAGTGGTAGTTTAGCTTTATATAGTATAACTAGTATTTGCGTGGGTGCGCGAGCTGCGCGCAGCTCGCGGGGCGTGAAGAGGGGGAGAGGGGGCGCTTTGAAAAATGATTTCGACTAACGCATTGCACCTCTCAATGAATCTGAAAAAAAAAAATTTTTAATGCAGCTCGCGGTACTACCTACCTACTACCTACCTACACCTACCTACACCTACCTACACCTACCTACTACCTACCTACACCTACCTACTACCTACCTACACCTACCTACTACCTACCTACACCTACCTACACCTACCTACACCTACCTACACATACCTACTACCTACCACCTACCTACCTACTACCTTCTACTACCACTAAAAAAACATTACCCTAAAGTTTGCTTGTCGTCGCCCCTGAGTTACGCTTCACCCACTCAACCTTCGTTACGCTAAGGAGGTCGCCGGCTCGCTTCGCTCGCCACCTCCCCCCTTCGCTCCACTCGGTCTCGCAGGTTCGCTCCACTCAGGACCTACCTACCACCGGAAAGCTATCATGACATTATCCCTACGCTACGGGGGTCGCCGGCTCGCTTCGCTCGCCCGCTCCCCCCTTCGCTTTGCCGCTGTACCACCACCGGACAGGTTTCAACGCCCCTCAATAGTTTTATGTAAGAAAAAAAAAAAAAAAAAAAGTGAAAAAGGGGGGGGGGGGTTGAAGGAGGGGTGAGGGGGGGAGTCTCGAAAAATGATTTCGATTAACGCAAAGGCCCCTCTCAATGAATCTGAAAAAAAAATGTTCCAAGTCTCTTAACTTCCGAGATCCGAAAGGGGGGGGATGGAGGGGGGCAAGGGGGTCAAATTTTCAAAATGGTTTTTACTTCCTCAAGCCTCCTCTATACGAATCCCTAAAAAAAAACACGTAATTCTCTTTATTTCCGAGATCCGCCTAAAGGGGGGGGAGAAGGGGGGCAAGGGGGGGCACTTTGAAAAATGATTTTTACTTTACCGAGCCTCCTCTATACGAATCCGTAATAAAAAAAAAATACCGGTCTCTTAGTTTCCGAGATACGATAGGGAGGGGGGGGAGGGGGGGCAAAAAGGGGGGGTTTCGGACTTTTCCCATACTCACCAGAGTTACTTGTTTACGAATCTGTCAAAATATACCCACCTCCCCATCCAACATCTGGGAGAACAATGATGTCAGTGAGTCAGTGAGTCAGTGAGTGGTAGTTTAGCTTTATATAGTATAACTAGTATTTGCGTGGCTGCGCTCGCTGCGCGCAGCTCGCGGGTCTGCCTACCTACACCTACCCACTACCTACCTACACCTACCTACTACCTACCTACTACCTACCTACACCTACCTACACCTACCTACACCTACCTACACCTACCTACACCTACCTACTACCTACCTACACCTACCTACTACCTACCTACACCTACCTACCTACACCTACCTACTACCTACCTACCTACACCTCCTACCTACTACCTCCTACTACCACTAAAAAAACATAACCCTAAAGTTTGCTTGTCGTCGCCCCTGAGTAACGCTTCACCCACTCAACCTTCGTTACGCTAAGGAGGTCACCGGCTCGCTTCGCTCGCCACCTCCCCCCTTCGCTTCACTCGGTCTCGCAGGTTCGCTCCACTCAGGACCTACCTACCACCGGAAAGCTATCGTGACATTATCCCTACGCTACAGGGGTCGCCGGCTCGCTTCGCTCGCCCGCTCCCCCCTTCGCTTTACCGCTGTACCACCACCGGACAGGTTTCGACGCCTACTTTAATATTTGTTCAAACACCTAATGGCTATCTCTAACCGTTATGAAGTTACAGCCCTTTTAATTTTAGGGGAGGTTGGGGAGGGGAGGGGAGGGGAGGGTATACAAATTTCAACGCCCCTCAATAGTTTTATGTAAGAAAAAAAAAAAAAAAAAAAGTGAAAAAGGGGGGGGGGGGTTGAAGGGGGGGTGAGGGGGGGAGTCTCGAAAAATGATTTCGATTAACGCAAAGGCCCCTCTAAATGAATCTGAAAAAAAAATCGTTCCATGTCTCTTAACTTTCGAGATTCGCCTAAAGGGGGGGAGAAGGGGGGCAAAGGGGGCCACTTTGAAAAATGATTTTTACTTTACCGAGCCTCCTCTATACGAATCCGTAAAAAAAAAAAAATACGGGTCTTTTAGTTTCCGAGATACGATAGGGAGGGGGGGGAAGGGGGGGGAAAAGGGGGGGTTTCGGACTTTTCCCATACTCACCAGAGTTACTTGTTTACGAATCTGTCAAAATATACCCACCTCCCCATCCACCATCTGGGAGAACAATTATGTCAGTGAGTCAGTGAGTCAGTGAGTGGTAGTTTAGCTTTATATAGTATAATGTCGAGGCTTGCACACGAGCGTGGAGCTTGGCACAAGCAAATATAGGCCTTTACTCAGTAGAGGGTGATGTTGGACTGAAGATGATGATGATGATTCGTGTGTTTAGCAGACGGGACAGTATTTACTGATTAAAGTAACAATGAAAGTATATAAAACTCGGTTTTGGGTGGGCTGTGAAAGTGAGATAATCATTTCATGTAAAAATAATTGGTATTCCCGACTAGATTAAAAGGTGATCCTTTAACTGGAGAGAGCAAGGCTGTTGATGATTATTTCATAAACCTAAAACACTGTACACATTAGTATTTTTTTGGTAATTATCTTAAAACCACACGAGCATTAAAGATAAGCACATTTCATCACATACAGTTGGAAAAATATGAGGTCCAACGTATATGATGCGGTCATTTGTAGTATGAATAAAATTAGGTATTCCAGAGAGCCCCTAATACAGTACTGGGATAAAATACCTCTTTACAAAATAATGAGGTATGAACTGTGGGGTCTAGACAAATAAAAATGTTCTCGTTATCTTTAATGTTAATAGAATTTTTTTGTAAAAGCCTCTCGACCTTTCAAAATAAGAGAATTTTCGTGAACTAAAAATTATTTAGTAAAACTATTTATTATTTGTGTTATAAAAACTCGTAAACATCTACGCATTTTTCCAATTACGTTGAGATCGGCTTTCAGTCTTACCGGATGAATACCAGTATTTTACTTCGTATTGACGAAGAAGATAATTTATTTTTCAACACACTTGCTCATAAAGTGGCTATAATTTCACCGCAATTAGGCACGTAATGACACCTATAATCAAACTGTGACTTTTTCATTGCTATTATTCACTAGTGAGTTATAGTTTTTTTTTTTTTTTTAATTTTATTTGTTGAGTTGCTATGTTCTTAAAAAAGTTTCGATACAAAAAAGATCGTGTTCAATAGTAAAAATAAATTAATGTACCTAGTGCTTCCCCATTTCATGCAACTTTGAATTTTATTAAAAACGTATTAGTTTAAATTATCTATTTAGATAATTTAAACTAATACGTTTTTAATAAATGAATCTTTCACTCAAATAATATAACTTTTGTTTTCTCTGTCTTCTTGTAATAAAGAAAAAAAAAAAACAACATTTTGTCCGTGGCTAAAACTCTATCCGCGAAAAGTCAAAAATAAAGAAACCACATTCTTTTAGTCTATGGCCGATCGTCATTGTTACAGTAGTGGCGCCACTGGTCAAGAAAAAATGCATCGCTACGTCAAACTTAGTACATTTATTTTAGTTCCGTGTTTTCCCGCCTGCATAGATAACTTGGTAGAACTGTAGATGCACGCGCATTAATTTTTCCCACTATTGTAAAAAAAAAAAAAACAGAACTGGTTTTAACTGTTGAAGTTGGTAGAACTGTAGATGCGCGCGCATAAATTTTTCCCGCTATTGTGAAAAAAAAACAGAACTTGTTTTAACTGTTGAAGATGACTTTTTAGTATTATTTTCTTCACAAGTTTGTTGAAAAACGTCGTATGATACACGTGTGTATTGATGATTACCGTCCTCGGCTTTCTTAAGACCCTCACCTGACGGCTCGGGTCTCAATGCCGCCTCAGCGGTAATCACCAACGTTACACACTTTTACCATAATGTACTATTATTTCGCTAGCATAAGGCTCTTAAATGTCATGGGTGACAAGATAACTGATATTTATGTTTATGGTCATCATAATCTCATAATTGTTAGCGCAATTTGACCTCTCTCTCTGTTTTCTATAACAATTAATCTTGAGTATTATCTACAACTGTTTTAAAAAACATTCTTAATTCATATGATAATTATGTGAGTGTTGTTCCTAGTATCATAATGTAAAAATCGGTACGAAAATCGAAATCTGTATTTGTTCTGCGGTTTTATAGACGTAAAATTTACGTCTATAAAACCGCAGAACAAATACAGATTTCGATTTTCGTACCGATTTCTTTAAAAGGATCTTTAAAAGATCCGAGGATCTTTAAAAGATCTTGTGGCAGAAGCTTTTAATTGATATTTAATACATGACTCTAGGACCGCCGTTGTATAATAAACGACGAAGAATTTCAAGATTGCGCTACGTGAGATCAAGGAAATTTTACTGCACTGTACTTAAACTCGACATATTCTTAGTGCGACAAATTGAAGTGCGACATAACGTTAGTGCGACAACCCGAATTTCAGCACTGAAGCGCATTCTGTACCTCAAGCTAAGTAACATCGACAACACTGGGGTCAATTACTGGGGCCTAGAATGATGTAAAAATTGTGTCATGATATAAACATATTCGTTATGCCTGTTAACACATAAACCCAAAATATAGCAACAGATTTAATCTTCGATAACACAGAAAATTGTATGCAGCTTTCAGCAAGCAGAGATCGATACAGTCTCTCCATGTAAAATACCATTATACAGCGCCACCTGATTAGATTGGAAACCCACGGTAACGAAATTAGCTTAAATATCATAAGCCCGACATATTGAAAAATAACGTCATATACGTCGATGTTATTAAATTAAATAAATAAAAATAAAATAGTAGTTTATGCGACTGTGCATAATGAAGGGCATTACAACACAAGTGTGGGTTTAAGAAACGAGCCGAAGGCGAGTTTCTTAATAGCAGCACACGAGTGTTGTAATGCCTAATTATGTATAGTTGCATACACTAATTTATCTACCCGAATATCATAAGGGCTCTATGATGGGCTCAGGAACCATAGGGAAATGACCAGCATTGTTACCAGTGTAATGCAATATGTTATGTAATGTTAATTTCTGAGTCACTATCACTCATTTTCGACAGAAATAAAGAACTTATCAGAAAATTTGTCTACTCAATGAAAGGGAATAAAAAGCTAACGAACAAATGACAGCTCGAAATGGCGGCTTTTCGGATATCTGTAATTTTTTTTAAATCATACGCAAACGAACAAAGTCACTATTCTTGTGTCACTCGAGATCAAAATGTCGTGCGATTTATAATTAAAATCATACTGAATTGGGGTTTCGTATCGATAGGTATCTGTTTTAATGTAGATACTAGAATAGCACACTCACTTGAATTTGACACCTGTTCCCAATTTAAACTCATAACCTACTGTTTTCAGTAGGTTATGAGCTCATTACAGTTCTGTTAATTTCTGCTGGTTGGTAATGCTGGTCATTGCCTATGGTTTTTGAACGCATTAGAGAGGGTTTATGATATTTGGGTAGATAAAAGCCTTATATTTTCTAAAAAACATGCTACAATTTAAACCTAATAAAAAACTAATTAAAATATAGCTAGTGCACGTCGATCTTATTAACCAAACGTAATTAATTTTCCGGTTAAACGTGAAAATTACTTAACTGTATTACGGTGACAAAATATTATTAATTATAATAATAATTTTGCTGTAAAATTCAGCCTGAATATCCTAAAGCAGCCATAGTTTTTAGCGTTGTGGTTTGATGATATATTACTGGCTTTTTTTGTCAGGACGGTTTTATTAGGTCGGGACGGGACGTCCTAATGGGATACAAGTATCTTTATTCCAATATCCTTATTTACATAGTTATTAGATCTACTACAGACTAAAAACATATCATGGTTTTGGAATACTCAAATAACTAATGTGATAGAAAATCGTGGCGTTTCTCAGTTATCGTGGGTAATTGGAAGATAATTAAATACTGACAACAAGTCTTGCCAAGTGGATTTGTTAAACCCAGTAACTGGGTTGTGGAGGGCAGATAGGCAGTAGCTCCATATAAAATACTGGAATTCAGGTGCACTCGGTAAGAATAGAAGCCAACCGAAAGATGGAACATAAAGAAAATATGTAACATAAGAGAAAGAGAGAGCAAGAGAGAGAGAGAGTGGAGAGAGAGAGGGAGTGGAGTGGGGAGTAGAGTGGGAGTGTAAGAGTGTGCTTCCAAAGCAAAAGTGAACAGGCATCTTCTGGTCACACTCGTATCATGATAGACCTCATCCATCGCTTTCCCTCACACATGATCGAGATCGAGAATAAGCCCATTTAGTAGTAAAAAAAAGAGGGTGATGGCTAATATGACCACTAATAAAGAAGTATGGACAAAGAAGGCGTGTTGCACTAACCCCAGTCAGAATTCTACTGACTAAAAACCACCCATGTTCCTTCTTAGCCCTTCGTGTCGAGGCCGCGGTATCTTGTTCGAACAACCCGAAGTCCCGACGGGGATACGTTACTCCTTAGGTTATTGGTGTAAGATAATGATAATTGCTTTCATTACACTACGTGCTACAAACATCCCTCTTAAAGTCCATTTCACGAAAGAAGTCCCGCAGACGCAGCGCTGTATTCGCGCGACATAATGTTGCTATCTCTCTCTCTCTCGCCATATCTCCCCATCTGTCAAATTTAGTTCCACAATTGTCCGCGGGACTTTTTTCGTGAAATGGACTCTACTAGAACTATAAGATAAACGTAATGAATGTTGTAGTACCTACATTCAAAATGCAAGCTAAATGCTGTAGCGAGGGTGTTGCGTTATTAGGATGTTGATTGGTTCGCGTTTCCACCAGTAGATTGCAATGAACGAGCTGTATAGCAGAATCTAGGGTCTATTAGGAGCGTGTATTTGGTTAATTGTTCGTTGTATCGTCAGAATAATGTTACATTAACTGCCGCACTCAGAAGCGTTTAATGATAACTTCAGCCGTCACTTAGTAAAGGTTTTGTAAAATATTTACTTAGTGACGGCTTAAAAGTAATCATTAAACATCTGTGTGTGCGGCAGTAAGATGCACTTACTAAAGGTGAATAATAACAGCACTTAGGCCGATGTTCAGGTTAAGTTGCGCTTGTATAGGTTGGACCGTGGATGGGTAACCGAGTTTCCTCTGTGTCTCAGAAAGCACGTTAAGCCATTGGTGGCAGACTGACAGTGACCCGAAATTCTAACAACCAGTTTCACTAGGGATATCGTATTACCCAATACTAATTGGGTTGTCAGAAATGCATAAACATAATGACGTGCATACAAAATGACAAAAAAAGTATACAACGCATAACAAATATTTATAAATATAATAATAATAAATCTTTATTCAGAATCCCAAAAAGGCAAAATACAATATGAATCTTAAAACTAAAAATATAGGTAAAATAATGTTAGATGTCTGTACTAGGATAATCCTGTATCACAGGCTGTAGGAGTTTAAACAGTATTACATATCCAAGACAGAAGTTAGTTTAGGATATAGCAATTGGACGTAACAAAAAAAAAGTTAACTAATTGCACATTGTGACCGCGAGGGGCCAATAGCAAAGTGCTGGTTTTCAGTGATCATAAACAAGAACCAAAGCTAACACTTAAGGAACTGCAGGTACTATTGTTACTATTACTCAAATAACCAAAGAAACAGCTAGTTAGTGTATCGGATACGATCATGATACGATCTTTGTAGTATGTTTTCTCTTTCACTAAGTTCAGGCGTATTGTGTACAAGACGTAACGTATTCAAAAGATTAACTTTATTTTCTTGAACGAAATCCCGTTTGTCACTTACAGGTGCCGCTATAATTTCGTGGCAAAAGAAAATAATTCGTATATTTTACAAAAATATATTATGGTTTTTTTGCTTCAAGTCTTTTGGCGTAAAAGGAAGTTTTGTATTGTGAGGCAAACAATAAAGAGGCAGTTGGCAGTCGCCCTTTGTGTCCTTTGTTGGGTTTCACTTGCACCGTTTATTTCTTTATGAGTCGAAAAAAACAAACCTGTCATCTCATGGCTTTAGCTGCTCCGTTCCGCAATGCTGTCACCGTCGGACTGCCAAGTAAAAGGTGCCGAGTTTGAACCAGAGACGCACCATTGATTTTTCGATGTCATTTGCGTTTTGCATGATTATCACTTCTATGATGAAGGAAAACATCGTGAGGAAACGCATGTCAGAGAGATATTTCTTGATGGCATGTAAAGGCATCCCAGAGGCCCATGGGCGGCAAAAAACCTCTGACATCAGGTCAGGCACTAACCACACGATGAAACAAAGAAGCTGTTCCGTTGTGATATGACAAGAGCTCTTTTTCATTAAATGGACATGTTCTGCATTAAGTACAACTACAAGAATATTGCTGCTTTTCTTCCGCGTTCTGGAATTTATGCGTTGAAGTGTGATATTTCTTTCCAATCTTAATTAGAATTTCTTAGCTTGGTGTCCACTTATTTATTTATTTATTTTACTATTTATGTACACACAATTACTAGAAAACACAGGAAAACAACATAATATAACATTTTAGTACAAAGGTACTGCTTATTTCACAAGACTGCCAGCAGACCTGCAAAAGGAGAAATGATAACAAGAAATGTAGACTATAGACTATGTAGAATTGTAGACTATGTGTAATGTATACTTATGTGCTGCTTAAAGTCTAGTAAGTTATCTATCAGTAAGATACCCTTTGTAGAATTTTAAAGAATTATTCGAACACTCTTATTTGCGTCTGTAATAAAAGTTTTTTTATAAAAATGAAGTTGTAAAAAAACTTTTCAGACAACTGTCAAGTCTTTAATTAAAAATCTGGTTAATTCTACTAAAATATGCATTAGTAAATATTTACTCTTAAAAAGTTTGCGGATTACAAAATGACGAAACTGTTTATTTATGAGCAGAAAATTTGAACAAAATGTAAATTTTGTTTTTGATCTTGATTAAAACCTTTCAGAACAATAACTTTTGGCTTGGTAAGTAGTTGGAATAGATGCCTTAAGTTATCTAAGTTAAATTAGTTAGGTAGCAGGTGTAAAATAATAGTGTTAGGCTAACGTTTATTTTTGAAAGCTGCTCAAAATATACCCAGAAAATATATTTTCGACTCCTTTGTATGAAAGCAGTTGAATACCCGACCTCCATAATCCAGGTAGGTAATATTATGGAATCCTTTGGTAAGACTGGTTGTCTGACGGCCGCATGTAACGACTGTCAAAGATCAACAAAAAATGACAGTCGCAGTTGGTTTCTGCTATTTCGTCTTAGTCAGAGAAGAAACATCGACCTCGTCCAGTAAAAAAACCATTAAATGAGTTTTTAATACCTTACTAAAATAAATATGATTTCTTTTCGCTAACGATTAACGCTAAAACTTCCCCTTCCTCTACAAATTGTTCAGAAGCACAGTGCTTGGCGGCTTTTTAAATCGTCCTTTGTTGACCAAATTCAAAATCAATACCTTCATCCAAATCAAATAATCTACTGAACAATAGAATTCCATCACACGATGAATCCTATCTATTAATAGCACCGAATCCTCCAAGATCTCCAAATAAAGATGTTTACACAGGACATAGGAATTACGATCCACAATAACTCACGCTTATGTCAGGATAAATAGCCAATTTGCGTGGAATGGATTGCCAGATCTGAAGATAACTTCGACCTGCACATTCAAAATAAGAGGGGATTTGCAGGTTACGGAAATTACGTAATAAACTAACAAAACATGTAGATTTTATGGGAGTTCCCATAGGCAATAGGAATTTATTTGTGCTCTAAATTAGGTTAGGATTCTGAAGGAGTAAATAATCCACGAAGGTTTTATTTGTTGAATTAAATTAATCATTCTGCGTATATTTTGACCGACCAAACTGAGTGGGTACTTCAAAAAAAGTTATTGTTTTGAAGCTACAATAAAAAACAAATCGAAGCACTTACTGAATATTTTATAAATTACTCTATATGTAGCCTTGTTATCCTGGTTCCAGAGAGAAGAAAGACAGAAATATATTAAAAAAACAATACCTTTGACATATTTCTGTATGCACGTGTGAACTTATTTGTCATACATGAGGAAGCTAACTCTTTACAATCCCCGTGAGACGCGTCTAATTTGCATGACGAAGTAACGAGTCTCTTCGGGAACGTACTTGGTATTAATACAGGTTAGATTTTATGCTAATCCCAATTTTGTTGTGACTGCAATCAGCGTGTGAGTGAGTTTACGAGTGAATGTAGCAGCTGCAGGGTAGTTTGAGATGATTTTTTATGCCCCATATAAACTATGTAGTACTTAGTGTATCGGAAATCTGTATAACTTTACTCACTCCGCTTCTTCTTCTTCTTAGCGTGTCGATGGCAATCTAAATTGTGTCGGCCCAGAATTAAGCTACTAGTTTGTCGTTTTTGGTAGCTTGTCCGCTTGTCAACCTCCTTGTGATAACAGAAGGCCATGATATTGATCTATAACGACTCTTTGATTCATGACGAAACGTTTCGCCGACGACGACGGCTGGTGGTTGGTCAGCTTTAAGTAGTAAAATGTATGTCGCAATCGGAATTAGGTTTGCTGTAAGGAATCCCAATTCCGGGTTAAGCTTGCCATTGTACCTAAGCTATATTATTTCAATTTATATCTATTCTTTTTTTTGTGTGCAATACAGAATAAGTCTTTCTTTTAATAGCTCGCTCTACAACTCTTCTTTAAGTGGCAGTTCATCATAGTAGGTAATCAAAAAATTTCAAAAGTTCATTCACACATAAAGGCATGCATATTTTTAACCCAGCTTATAATTCATATCCTCTAATATACGTTTGCGTGGTATCGACATCTCATCTGATCCCGTTTTAAATTAGGGTTCGAACCCTCGACTCGGCTTCAGGGTTTTTACATTGCTGTCGAGGTTAATTCAAATTAAAGTGCAGTACCATCGTGCCTTCCGAAAGCTCTCGCAATTGTAGCGTGAATTTAAATTAGGGGTTAAAAGGTCGCGTAAAGCGAATTAAGGGTGAAATTGTCATTCTATTTCCTTAATGGGGACAGCAATAGTACCTTTAATGGTGAGATGCAATGGACAGATTAGGAGAAAGTGACTCTGATTCGGAAGGAGATTGCTAGAGGAAGTGGGTAAGGAATTTTATTCTTAACTCGCTGTGTCCGCTGCTTTGCTTGCGTGACTGATCTCCTAAAATTTTATAAGTCGGTGAACTGGGTAGTGTCTCAATATATCCGGTAGTAGTAATTAATCCTATGACTGCGATAATTAGTTTTATTTTAAAGTTTGATGACAAATTCTCAGTCTGTTATTGTAACTGTCTTATAATTATCTGGCTGATAAGTAAGGGGGTCAAATAAACAAATAATTATACATTGACGACATTAAATGATAACATTTTACTGGATGAAACAGGTATAATAATAAGATAGATTGACGCCATGGTCCGGGATGGGATGGGATGAGACGCCGCCGCCCGTCGCCTTCTGCGAAGCAGTCATGCTAGCGAAGGAGGTGGCGGAACTTCATAGGGAGAGAACCTCTTCGTCCCAGCCGCGAAAGACGCTTCGGGCGTTCGAGGGCCATGTGATAGCTTCCGGTACCGTGAGTAATGCGCTAGCTCACCGTCCGTCCGTCTTATGACGTCGACAGTCCGTGTCGACGGCGCGTTCGTGGCCCACGCGCGCCTCAACGAGTTGTCAGCAAAATTGCAGGCAAAGGCCGACGCCTGCCGTGACTGCGGGTGGTTCGAAAGAGATACCGCGGCTCCGGACACAAAGGGCTAAGAAGGAAAATGGGTGGTATTTAGTTAGTAGAAGACTGACACTTTCCACTCTGCATAAAGCGGGAGGAGTCATTTGATGATTTCCCACCCTCCATTATTGGAGCCATTTATTAGATAGAAAATTAGTCTTACGAATAGATTTCTAAAAGATAACGCACAGACGACATAAGTAATAGACGAAAGATCATAAGACGTGTGCCAAAATAATACAAAGACCATGCATGTAATAAATACATTCCATAAAAAGGTTGTTACTTTTATTTCTGCGTCTTTTAAAAAACAAAATAATAAATCCAGTGCGTACGTTTATTAACAAAATAAATATAACGTAACAGGAATGAAATCTGGAGGTTCATCTAAACATTACATTAACTGAGAATGTTATCATAAGCTTGTTTTACGGCACATTAATTCCATTTTACAGCACAAGTATTACAATCTAATTTTTCCGTGAAATTAGGTGCGAAATTATTTCTTTGTTTTGAATTCTGTGCGCATTGTTTCCTTTATTTGTCCTAGGACCATTTTGAATTGTGTGGACACTCGGTAGTTTGCTTGGTACTTTTCGCATAGTTCGATGAAGATTGGGTGCATGTACTTGAGGAGACTATGGTCTAGGGTAGGAAACATGTGATGTAGGGCGTGGTCTCCGAATAATGTCATGACTGCAAAAGCGTTGCCGTTGATGTCCTTTCGGTCGAGTAAGGCTTCTACTTGATGCATTCCCCAGTCAGGTGTCTCGCTACTGAAATTTTTAAATGTTTTTTATATAACATTAAACAGGGTAATTTTTTTGTTGTGTGACCACGCATAATATGCTACATATAATATAAGTTTATAATTATTTACGATTAACACATGGTTGAGCTAGTAATGTACAGGCACGTTTTTCATTTATTTACTTTTTTAACTTGTGGAATGTGGATGTAGGTACCATGTAAACCTCTGCCTAATCCTTCTGGAATTACACGTGTGATGTTATGCTATTTTGTTTATTTATTGTAGCATTGAGTTTTAGGTACAAATTAAACACTGGATTTAAATTCAAAATGATTTAAATTAACCTTGCCATTTTAGTTTATGAAGTCACTGAACGATAACTGATAACTAGCTTCGTCAACATTATTCTAGACTTATCGGAGTAGAAATATTCAGTTATTTAGATTAAGCTATGCGAACAACAAAATCAAAACTGAAACTTCGAACTCATTACTACCAAGATACATTTTAGTCTATTTCATCTAATAAAATAAGATTAAAGGCGATCGGTAGACATGATATCTAAGATCATTCAATGCAATCAACTCTATAATCGTTTTACAATAACAAGATACCTATTAATATCACGTCACGAAACAAGATAAAAAAAATAAGATCACATCAAAATGATAAACCACTTACGCAGGTTGGTCACCATCTTTGATAGCATCTGGGTGATGATGAGCAGCATTTACTCCAATAGAGTAAAATAGTAAGCTCCCTGTACAATTGATCCACAGCCATGTTGAGATCACTTGGAGTATGGGGGCGCCACTAGTGAACCCCATCCATACGGGAAGGAGTAAGCCAATGGCGTCGTGCCAACGGTAATGGCTCTTGAAAAACCCTTGACGAAGGAATATTGAAAGGAACCTGGAATAAGTAGACGGATTTATTCATTAATCTCGTTTATTATTTGATTGAATAGTTTATTATTATATATTTAACTAGGTGATTCGCGCGGCTTCGCCCGCTTGGATGTCGGTAAAATTATATACTAAAACTTGCCTCGAGAACCATTCTTTTCATTGGTAAAAACAACATGAAAATCGGTGCAGTAGTTTTTGAGTTTACCGTGAACAGACAGACAGACGTGGCGGAGGACTTTGTATACTGAACGGATTATAATAATAATAATATTCCACAACTATCACACAACGCCATCTAGTCCCAAGCTAAGCAGAGCTTGTGTTATGGGTACTAGACAACTGATAAACATACTTATATATTTCTAAATACATACATATTATAGATAAATTACACCCAGATTATTTTTATTAAAAATATTCGTCTGTTTAGTTTTTCTTTTATAAGCGATTAAAGGAGTATTTAGATAGTTTAATGCGGTATTTCTACATAATAATATAACGCCGATCACATTGAGGTAAGAACACAAAAAAATTGTGAAATGATAGTACCTAAATTAAATGTGGTGTTGCTATCGTTCTTGTCTTACAATCCGATTATATTCATAATGTTTGATATATGAAATAATCATTGCACAATATGATAATGACAAAAAATTTGGTAAGATATAATTAAAAAATAATCGAAAACGGAATCTAGAACAATTAAGATTGTGTATGATAGACTATCTACACATCCAGTGGAGAAAGAAAATAAGAACATCATTTGACATCGTTGGTAAACGTTGACTGACTTTGAAAATCAAAGCATTTATTTCAAGGAGGCCAGTTACAGGTACTTTTGAAGAGTCGAAACAAATACAAAATTAAAAGAAGCAACAATCCCAGTCACAAGCCATTATAACTGTGAATGTACTGTAATTGCCCTTAAACTACTTTACAGAAAGTAACCTTAACCTTCTAAAATATAACTTACCTCTTGGTGAAACTTATCAAGAAGACAAAAGGGAAGAAGAAGATCTCAGTTATAAATCCCAGTCTTGCATGTAGTGGCTTATCTTTCCTGGGATTGTAGAACAGGAATGGTTCCAGAGAACTGATCTCCAAGTCCATGAGGGTATTCGTGTAGAGGTGATGAGACAGCACGTGAGATACCCGGAAATCTCTGAAAATAGAAAAGGGCTTGCATGAGCATCTATAAAAGGTAAATCTAAGGGCATAAAATGACCACTTTACCAGATCATAAATGAATTGCTGCATAAGTGGTAATTTTAGACGCCCTGGGCCTAAACCTTCTTCAGTAAACTTCACTGAGTGAAGAATATGTTTGCTTAGTATTGCGTCACATCTTGTATTAAAGCATCTGCATAAATCTCGTATCTCTCTATCTCTCTCTTGTCTGACCAAGATTATGTGTGGACTTTTGAAGAAGAGATTATGACCTCTGAGTTCATTTCGGTCTCTCAGATGGTACTGACCTAAACGTTATTAACATTCCATAGTTTAATTTTATCTAAATGTTGATTTTGCTTGAGGCAGCTAAATAAACTTTCGTTATCAGAATTATATAAACATAATATAAAAACATTGTATAAGATAAGATAAACAAATATCGTTGCTGTTACTTAGCTCTAAATTCTTATCTGTTTGTCCAGACACTATCATTTAGATACTGTAGATAAGTCTATCCATCAGAAATTAATGGAAACGACGAAACCGAATTGGAAACGAAACACTTAAAATAACACGAAGTTTATTAGTCGTTATTGGAGACGAGTTTAACTAAGTCACTGTAATAATCTAAGAGCATTATTAATTAATTTGTTGTTTGACAGATGACGAGAGAATGAACCTCCTATAAAATTGCTCTTTGAGTCCATTTCAACTCATTAATGCTTGTTTGTGGAGTGAGATCACAAATCAAATAATATACAAATACGAGTACATAGGACACACCTAATACAAATCTTATGACATCAATCAAGGTTGTGTTCCTCAAAAACGGTCCCACCGTAGGTAGAACAATAATACATTAACTTAGGTTCACAGAACAAACATCACGCCTAAAATCCTTGGAGAGATGTACCTACTTAATAGTATGCTAACATTTTGACACTTTTGTGTTTAAAACCCATATCTGAAGAGGCGAGCCTATTGCAATTAACCAGGTACAAACCTGGACTCGTAGCTGCTACTGAGAAATTTCTATTCCTAATGAAAGAACTCAATTATACTTTGCCAGAACTGAACCTCATGGCCACATATCACGACAACATGTTTTGTTAAAATAGTGTTCTGTGTTAATTAGTGGTAAACTGACGTCACACACGTATTCTTTTTTTTTGTGGTGGGAAATCATCAAATGACTCCTCCCGCTCTAGGCAGAGTGGTAGCGAGTGTCAGACTTCTACTGACTAAAAACCACCCATGTTCCTTCTTAGCCCTTGTGCCGAGGCCGGTATCTCTTTCGAACAATCCGCAGCCGATGGCCACACATCACGACAGCATGTTTTGTTATATTGTGCTACTAGCTGATGCCCGCGGCTTCACCCGCGTGGATGTCGTTCAAATTATATACTAAACCTTCCTCTTGAATCACTCTATCTATTAAAAAACTGCATCTAAATCCGTTGCGTAGTTTTAAAGATTTAAGCATACAGACAAACAAACAGACAAAAAAGCGACTTTGTTTTATACTATGTAAGGATGTGGTAATTAGTATAAACAAGTTCTACAACCTGACGTCACACCCTTTCAGCATAGATAGTTACACGTCAAAGGAGTAAAAGACATCTCAAGAAACGTTGAAAGCTTAAAGTCCTTAATTTCTCGGCGAGACGTCTCACCTTGATTAAAAACTCTACAATTTTCTCATCAGCATAATTAAACTACGTAGTTTGAAGTTCGCTCTAGAAATCATGCTGGTTAATAGATTTTGTTTGGTGGGAAAAGGAGTTTAAATGTTCAGCTTGGTAGGTACTGCAGATGTTTTGTGCATCTAGTGGATTTTTTTTCAGACATGATCTGAAAATCACTACTTATTATAAAACAAAGTCACTTTCTCTGTCCCTATGTCCCTTTGTATGCTTAAATCTTTAAAACTCCGCAACGGATCTTGATGCGGTTTTTTTAATAGATAGAGTGATTCAAGAGGAAGGTTTTAATACCTTTTTTGCACCCGTGCGAAGCCGGGGCGGGTCACTAGTAGTCTATAATCCCCGATGTGTTCGGCAGAGGGGTGAGCCTCCTGGTATCAACCGGGCACAAATCCAGACTCCGGGTCTGTTATTGAGAAACTTTTGATGAAAAAACTCAATAACAAGTTGCACTACCCAGAAATCGAACCCAGGACTTCGTGCTCAGCAGCTATGCAATTATTTATTTATTTAGGATCTCCAACAAAGAATATACACAGATCATGTTATATTTAGTGGACGACAAAAGTATCGCGTAAGTGTACTCCTTCACTTACAGGAGACCACAGCATGCACAACAAAATTTTATATAAAGCTAACCAGCTACGAAATAATAATAAAATTCAGAAATTAAATACACAGGATTAAAATTAAAATCGGTTTTGTACCGATTTTAATTTTAATCCTGTGTTCATTCAAAAATTAAAGTAAAAAATTAATATAATAATGTCAGAAGTTAAAGTCAAAAATTTAAGAATTATGAGAAGTTACAATAAGAATAAATAGAATTTAAAATTAATATTAAAAATTACAATCAAAATAATAACAAATAAATTAAATTAAGTAAATCACTATTTACAATAAGAAAGATAAACTTTAAATTAAAAATGAAAATAAAAAAAAAAAACAAAAATTAGCAATTGCGACCATTAGCCCACATAATACACAAATAATACATATACATAGCAGTCTGATCTGAATGCATCGAATGAGTAACGTATTCAGATCAGTCTGCATAATTATTTGTCATTTTAATAAGTATGGGATACGCCAATGGCACAAAAACCAGTATAAGCTGGCCTCTTATACTTCGAAATTAAGTACTATGCTATAACAGCAGTAGATCAAAATGTTACTACCAATGACCTATACCTCAGATAAAAGTATTAAAAATAACTCACCTGTAAGACCACATGCTCATATTAAACAAATACATCCTCCAATTCGTTTTTCTGTGTATGAAGTTGTGGCAGGCCACTGTCAGAAACGCCAAATTCACTGACGCGTACATATACCAAAACTTTAGTGCATACTCATTTGTAACCCAGCAGGAAAAAGCAGAACTTATGAGTAGGGATAAAAACAAGCCATCTGTTATACTATCTGCAGTTTTAGATGCATCCTTAGGGATTTGCTTGAGTTGCTCAAAAGCCGCTCTCTTTAGCGTTTTATAAAAGCCATCTTCTTTGAACGTGAACGGCGAATTACGCGGAGTCTTTGCATCCCTTATATAATATTGTGTAAGAATTTTCTCTGTGGATGGGTTCAAGTGATGAGATTCAAAAGCTTCAGTAATGTCGGTGCCCTGAAAATAATAATTTAGAATTTTATTGCTTTGGGAATAAGTGTTGTGTTTTGGAATAATGGTATTTGTAATTCTGATCAATCTTGAGGTAAACAAGAAGCCAAGGTTGATCCCTGCATGGGTGACCGCCTATTTATTACACACCGAGTTTTCACTGTGCCTCGAAAAAGCGTTTGGTCCAACTGTCATTTTAAGCTTTTTGACTGTCGTTACAGGTAGTCAGTGGTCCGAGATGACTACTATCTTACCGAGGGGTATCGTATTACCCAGTACTGACTGGGTTGTGTGTGTGTTAGTTAGGCAGTAGCTCTATGTAAAATACTCGTATTCAGCTGCATCCGGGTAAACTGGAAGCCGACCCCAACATAAGATGGGAAAAAGCTAGGCTGATAATGATTGTGGTATTTCTAATTCTAATACGACATAACAAACGTAAGCATACATTTGGTTTGAAAACCGTTTAGATAGCAAAAGAAGTAAAGAGCAAGATCAGATATAATTGCGACATCAAATGAACGATTCCTTTCACGACAATTTTAGACGTTCAATAACATATCTACGTGTCTCAAGAACGGCACACTCTTCAAATAAAACTACGTACATTAAGACAGTAGGAAACTACACATTTTAATGAGCTCAAACATAAAAATTAAGTATCACTTACTTGGGTAAGTTCCAGCCATTCTTCACCACCAGGGTGTCGCTTTATAAACCTCGTCAAGTCGTATAGTTTGTCATGAATGCGCCATAATCCTTCGGCGCCGTCGTCCATTGCCTTACCAGCGAGCCATTGCACCGGGTCCCTGAGAGACCCATCTCGTAAAGATGGGTATTTTAACTGTGGAAAACTAACATGAGTATTTTTATCTATCGCTCTTTGCTGAGCCCCGTCTTCCCATTCTGCATTAGGGGGCATAATTTTTTTTATCGAACACTATTTTTCCGCAAAACTAGACCGGCCAGTAATGTTTAATGCACTGAACTCAACAATCGACATCAATGACAGATCTATTAATTTATTGACCAGATCATTAGTACAAATAATAGATGGGTGATTGGTTCCTTTGATGTTGTAAATAGTACATTAAATGACCAACACATTAGCCTAATGATATATTTTGAATATTATATTTCATCCTGGTGACTGACAAATGCTTGAATTGATGAAAGTTTAAACTTATTCAACATATTATTCTGGAATTTTCGGATTCATTCATGTTGTAATTAGAAAACTGAACTTTATTCCTGATATTAGGTCTTTACCTATGAAATTGCCGTTCTGCAGTACTGGCCATTTCAAATCAAAATAATTTTTGTTAAAGAAGCTGATGATACACAATCTACGGCTGAATTAGCAGCAGCTTTCGACGTTAGCGTCAAAACAATATTGGTCCATTTGCGTCAAATTGGCAAGGTAAAAAAGCTTGACAAATGGGTGCCCCACGAACTCAATGATCGCCAGCGCGAAGTACGCGTCGAGACGTGCCTTGCACTGCTCAACAGACACACAAATGAAGGAATTTTGAACCGCATTGTAACCTGCGATGAAAAATGGATCCTGTACGATAACCGTAAGCGCTCAGCAAGTTGGTTGGATCCTGGTTCAGCACCTAAACAATGCCCTAAACGAAAACTTACCCCTAGAAAAGTGATGGTCACTGTTTGGTGGTCTAGCGCCGGTGTGATTCATCACAGCTTCTTACCAAACGGGGTGAGCATTACTGCAGATGTGTACTGTGAAGAACTGAACACAATGATGGAGAAGCTGGCACATCTCCAACCAGCATTGGTCAATCGCTCGTCTCCGCTGCTCCTGCACGACAACGCGCGACCTCATACTGCACAGCAGACGGTCTCCAAGTTGCAAGAACTGGGGTTGGAAGCTCTCCGTCATCCGCCCTACTCACCAGACCTTGCGCCTACAGACTACTACTTTTTCCAGAATTTGGATAACTTCTTGGCGGGAAAAAAATTCAATACCCGAGAGGCAGTACAAAATGCCTTTGAAGAATTTGTTGCCTCACGACCAGCTGATTTCTTTAAGAAGGGCATCAATAAACTGCCACTGCGTTGGCAAAGATGCATTGATTGCATGGGTGATTACTTCGATTAATACAAATAAAAAATACATGAAAAAAATTCGTTTAAATTTTTTCAAACAAAACGGCAATTTCATAGGTAAAGACCTATTATTATAGAATATTAAATATCTTTATGACCATTGACCAGTGTATAAAGGCTTTAATAATCATATTACTCTCAAGTGCATCATGATAACCTTTATAACAAATATTTATGTTTATTACACAATGTTTATACATTTACTATTCCGTTACGTTAACCCATTAGGCACTGAGTTTTTGAATATAACACACGAAAACACTAAAACTATTTAAATGATTCTATTTATTGATTGATTTTTATTTCATTTCTTTTTCTGTCTTATAATGCTTGGTGCATTACGAATATTACACTGTTTATAACTAGTGTAGATATTATCTTTACTGAATACACCCACTAATTATTATGTGTGCTGTATTTAATTTTTAATTCAATGATAGCACAAAGACAAGCCATCTACGTAGTTTACAAACTTGTGTAATGATGGTAAGAAATAACGATATCAGTATGCCGTAACACTATCTTACAAAGAATTTATTGAAAAATACAAAGAATTTAAGTGCATAATTTTGGCACGTACTTTTAGGTACCTACGATAAAATATTCTGTTTCAGTCGTAGAATATGTAATAGGACGTTTGCCAGCTGACTCGCTTTCAGTTCGCGGTTATAGTTCTTCTAAAAGGCCAAGGAATCGTAAAAAGCACATTTCAGGGCTCAATTTTATATGTATATGCTGCTGTAAAACTTTCTTGCTGCCATGGGAGTAGTGTTGCCCAAAATCGGTCTTGGTCTTGCAGTCTTGGTCTTGTTCTTGCATTTTCGCAAGACCAAGACCAAGACCAAGACCGACTTATTGTAGCAAGACCAAGACCAAGACTGAACCCTGCAAGATTTGAGCAAGAACAAGACTTAGCCTGCAAGACTCTTGCGTCTCGCAGTTTAGTGAAACTGAGATCTGGGCGTTATTATTTTCTTTCTATGTTTTGGCGAATTTGTGTACTACTGTATGGATATTTGTATGTCTGAATAAATAAATTAATTGAATTAAATTAAGTAAGTATTTTGTTTCGACGACGACAAATTTTATTAGTTAGAATTATCAAGTCGAGACGATGATGAAAAATATGTAAGTGATAATTATTTCAACCGCTAGCTGTTTGTGAAGAGTTTAGGATAGCCACTAAACACGCTCAGTAAATCATAATAGGTACCTACCTAAAGTCAGTAAGTAATTACGTTTAGGGACTAAATTACATATATTTTTTTTATAATTATTATGAAGTTAATATAATTAATTTGGTGGTTTACTAATGCCTATGTCAATTTAAACTGTCAATGTAAACATGTACCTACTCTGCATCTAAACTAACGTGTTTAGTAAATAGCAATAGGCTAATCGGAATTTGCAAGACTTGCGAGACTCTTGCTGCAAGACCAAGACCAAGACCAAGACTTGAGAACGCAATACCAAGACCAAGACCAAGACCAGGTGTATTGACGCAAGACCAAGACCAAGACTGGCTAAGTCTCGTCTTGGTCTTGCATTTGGGCAACACTACATGGGAGGTATGTTTGAGGATTCTGAAAACTAAAAGTCAATATTGACGAGTGAATTTTGTGCTAGAGCATGTGGTTTTCGCTTGACCCTTGTCCTTTTACCAATTTTAAAGTTTTTCCTGTCATAGTATCCTATGGATCCTTAATTCATATTTCAACTAGGTGTCAGTCACTTTCTCACCAAAAGATAAGATAAGAGAAAAAATCGTTTTAGATTGCCGGATCATTTATCGTTCCATCGTGTAATGTGACACAATCTGTTATAACGAGTGAATAAAAATACGCAAGTTCATTGTTTTGAGAAGTATTTTAAAAAGCAATTGTAAAATAATCTAATCTTTTGTTAAAATATCAGTCATTTGTAATTACATTATGAAATAAAACAGTAGATTATTGGCCCTCCCATTTAAACTGTGTTTAAAGTTTGGGCAGTGCGCAGTGTGAAGCGATAACAAAAAAAAATACTATAATTAGTTTACTAAAATGGCTCCAAAAGATAAAAATTATATAGAGTGGGCCCATCAAACGGCAGCCGAAAAAAAGACTCATGTCAGTTTTCCTCAATTGAAGTACCCTTCGCTAAGAGACGAAGGATTTAAGGATCCCATACAATGGTTGGAAGGCAAAGCCATGGACGATGGAGCAGAAGGTTTATGGAGAATACGTGATGGGCTTTACGATTTCGACGAGTTTCAAGATAAGCACCCTGGCGGAGCCGAGTGGTTGGAGCTCTCTAAGGTAACCTAATTACCGTTGAAATATATTTTTGTTGTGAGCAAAGTAGGGTTTAGGCCCGCAGTAATAAAATATGAAAGTCAATTTGTCCCACGAAAGCAATATTTGTGATTTCTTATTCTATTTACGGGGAAGTTAGGACTGAATTATTGTGTATGAATCATTATTTTGGGACTAACATAACGAATCCAATAAATCTCTTTCTTATTCCCGTATCGATAGAACATCTAAATTATTATGCTGTTGGTAATGTTAACTAGTAATAAATATAATATTTGCAGGGAACAGACATAACAGAAGCCTTTGAGTGTCATCATTTAAATCCCGCTGTAGAAAAAATGATAGAAAAGTATTATATTAGGAAATCTAAGACACCCAGAAATTCACCGTTCACATTTGAGGAAGATGGTTTTTACAGAACTCTAAAACGTGACGTGAGAGAGGTTTTAAAGACTATACCAAAGACTGAACGAAGACATTCAGATTTTATTATTGATAGTCTGTTTGCAACGGTTTTGCTATCTTCAGCCTTATCTTGCTGGGCCGCAGACTACTGGGTCGTGATGACGTCATATTTGGTAGCTTCTCTCGCCTTATCATGGACCACTGTCGCTTCACACAGCTATATTCACATGAAAACTAACTGGAGGATGTACCTTTTCAATTTCACTTTGATGTCTTACAGGTAAATTATATGAAATTGAGTTGATAATATGCCTATTAGATGAAAAAATCTAGAAATATTGCATTCTTATTTTTTGGTACATAGTTCTAAATCTTTTATAGGTATTAAAATAAAAACCTCCGTGGCTCCTTCATCAGCTGTCTACTGAGCTTAGTCGGAACAAACAGATAGACGAAACTTATTTGTAAAAATGTTGTTTTTGTTATTACCAACAAACACAGCTCTATTTATTTGAATAAATTACCTAATTCTGGAAGTAAGCTGGAGTGCTATTAAACAAAACAAACTAATTATTTAAAATGCAATTACTTAAATATGTGTAAATAATGGTATTATTGTAATTTACAGAGATTTCAGAGTATCACACGCACTCTCGCATCATCTTTATCCTAACACATTAATGGATCTCGAAATCAGTGCATTGGAGCCAATCGTCTTCTGGAATCCTAGAAAGAAGCCTTTCTACGTCTACTTCGCTTTTCTGATTGAACTTATTTTCTACCCATTCATCGGTATCATTAATTTCTTGAAGAGGTAATATAATGTTTTGTATCAATATTGTTTTCTCCAACTAATGATGGTTGACTATCATCTAGAACTATTTATTTTTCAATATTATACCTACTACGTACACAGTTTATTTTATTGTTAACATTGCAAAAGCTATTCGCATATAAAAATACTTGCTGATATTCATAATCGTTACGTAGCATGTTCTTTTATTTGGAAATATTTAATACCGTCAATAATAGTCAAAGAACATGTTTGATCATGCTATAGCTTCCGCCAAGCCAAATATAATTATGGAATTGTTTTCAGGCACGTCAGCATCTTTGTCCGCAAGGACTTCTTCACCCGCCACTACAGGTGGCACGATCTCATTGCCTTCCTCCTTCCCCTCTGGATGTACTTTGCCAGTGGCACTACCTTCTGGCACGCTGTATCCACTTGGTTGTGGATTGTTATTACTACCAGTTTCATCACATTCACTATTGGCACCAACGCTGCGCATCATCACCCCGATATCTTCAAAGATGGTGATCAACTGAAGTAAGTAAATTATAGTTTATTCCGCAGTTTGGTGAAGGTAGGGGGGCATGGGAGTCCGGTCATAACAGACCATGACGTAGTCTAGTAGTCACTAAGTATACAAGCAAATGACTGAGCTAAAATGTTTGTCAATTAATTTGTCGTTTCGATTTGATTTCGTCTATGTAAAAATCATTGCCATGGCCGGAATTGGAGAAGGTTATTTTCAGAAGCAGGTTTGTTTAACTGTCATTTGTCGATTCCCCATTGTCTACAATCAGTATTAAATTGTGACTTCCTCATAAAATCGACTCAAGGAAAATCAATAAATCAGCCATACTTGCATCTGTGCAATAAAATTGTATGATGTCATAATTATGTCAAACAGCACTTCATTGAGTTTAATTGGTGTTCACTTGTTTTCTGAACTATTACATCATTATTTTAGCCTGGAATCACCCACTTTTGGGTAAAGGCGTCCCCTTTCATCTGTCACTCTTCCGTATTCTGTGCGTCCCTTTACGTCTATTTGCCGCAATCTTGGCGATATCATCAACCCAACGATCTTTTTGACATTTCTTAGGCACTACCTTGGCCACCAATTTGGTCAGAATGTTACTCCGTCGGCCATTTCTGTGTGATGTCCTGATGTCCAGATGTCCAGATGTCCTGCCTAACTTCATTTAAAACGTATCGTCCTGATATTTTAGTTACAAAGACATACATTTAAGATCAGTTTTTATTGTTTAATTTAAAATAACTAAAATCATTTAACTATACAGAAACAGTTTTCATGACAGCTTTATAGCTAGCTCATAAAACTTTAAACTTCTTTACTGGATCTTTGGACATAACGCGATATTTATCTGTCTTCAGGGACACCACTGTCGACTGGGGCATGCATGAACTGGAAGCTGTGATGGACCGAACTGACGTCAACAGCAGTCTCTTCACAACCATGACTTTCTTCGGAGACCACGCGCTACATCATCTATTCCCAACGGTGGACCACGCTACTTTAAAGCATTTATATCCAGTGTTCTTAAAACATTGCGAAAAGTTCAGGGCTAATTTCAGATTGACTTCTTCGCTCGATCTTTTTATTGGACAGCTGAGAATGGCTGTCAAAGAAGATCCTAATGTTTTGGCTAAATCGAATTAGTATTTTGTGGAATAGCTTAAGAATGTTTAGCATCGGTTCTGATGTATTATTAATTAGGTAATTATTAGTTAGAAATATTTCTACAGAAGCATGTATTCATTTTAAGAAGTTTAAGGATACGTTTGAAATGGCGTAATAAATAAATGTTGGCAAATTACGCCGTCATTTTAGTAAAAATATTTATAACAATAATTATAATTGATTAAAATTATCAAACTGCAGGTTATTTTTATTCATTGTTTTGATGATATCGTTCCATGCTTCATACTACGCAGTGAAGATCGCTGTTTTCAAACGCTCAACAAACTGGAGAGCTGAACCTATAAAGTAAACATAATTAAATATTTGTTAATTCATTTATGTAATGGTTTTAGATAAGACAGTTATCAAATCTATTACTGGAAAATAAATATTTGATGTAAAGGTCATTGTCATTGTTCCAATCAAGTTTTTTTGTTTGATTAGTAGTAACTACTAATACTGTTATCTCAAGTACTCGCAGTCAGAAATAAACAAAACTTTCTGATTGGCTGTTAGAACAGTTATACCTAAATGAACCATAAATGGTTTTTAAAAGCTGCTTTAAAGGCGCAGGCCACACATAAATAGCGTCGGGCACGGACATGGCACGGCGCGTTGTCGGCACACGGAATGACGTGGCTCGGGCGTGGACATGACGCGTCGTTCGTTCTATTTGAATGGAATAAGGCCGCCCGCGCCATATCCGCGTGCGACTCCTTTGAGTGGCCAGCGCCTTAGACGGTGCGTCAGACGAGAGATACAAACTGTGTAGGAAAAAACATGCCATCTCTCCACATTTCATCTACCCGGAAGAGCTCCAGCCGCTCAGATATGAACTGCAGTGACCAGACCAATCCTCGATCCATATAAAACAAACTGCCAGTTTAGAGTCCCTCTGCAGAATATGCAACACCTCCAGTCCTGCACAACCACTTGCATCTTTCAAGATTTAATTGAAGAAAATGTTAGAGCTGTGCAGGTGTGGCTACATACTGGTCCTACACAATAATATAAGCTCATCGACAGGTCAAGAAGAAGAAGTATTTAAATAACATCTTCTTCGGTGTTATATTAATAATTTGTAGACTATAGCGGTTATAATCTATATTGCAATGTTTTGTTTTACAAATGTGTTTATACGATAAGGATGACCTTTGGTTTGCGCTGTGACTTCGCTTATCAAGAGTCAATGAATAAATAATTTATCCCAATCAAGTTTTCCTAACAATAACACAGTTTAATATACAAACGGTCACATGTTAGAGAAATTGTTAGGGGAAGAACATCACACATGATTATTCTCAAAGCACCTTTGCCTTTTCCTAGAGCCTCTTTCCTAGATCATCGAAAATCGTAAGAATTTATTATTTTTCCAAAACTACCAAAGAAAACAAAAAGTAAAAAAAAAAAAATAGTTTAGTAAAAGATTTTTACCCGACTGCGGCGAAGCCCAAAAGGAGGGTTATTTAGTAAAAGACTGATACGGGCGAATCCGTGAAATTGAAACCGTAACTTTGTTTTACATTAACACGCTATAAAAAACAAATTTAGTTTTGCAGTTGAGTGTAAGAAGGCCGTTAAAAAAATGAATATATATATTGTTTGGTGCTACTGAACCGACTCACACTTGGCAGATTTTTTTATAATTCGTAGTTGATAAGTGAATATAATTTAATTTTCTTGTTTAGTAAAGACAGATATATTATAATCAAGTGTTTACAAAAGCATGGTGATATAAAAGCAAGTGAAGATCGGTTCCCGAATTAAACTGTCTTTACAGTTTGGACAGTACACATCAAAGTGCAGTTTAGTGAAAAATATAATTAGTGTAGTTTTTAAAAATGGCTCCCAAAGACACAGGGTATATAGAGTGGGCCCATAAAACAGCTGCGGAAAAAAAGACTCATGTGAGTTTTCCTCAATTGAAGTACCCCTCGCTAAGAGATGGAGGGTTTAGGGATCCCGTACAATGGTTGGAAGGAAAAGCCATGGATGATGGAGCAGAAGGATTGTGGAGAATACGTAACGGACTATACGATTTCACTGACTTTCTGCAGAAGCATCCTGGTGGGGAAGAGTGGTTGGAGCTTTCTAAGGTGAGATTAATATTGTCTAAGATTATTATTTCTTATTATTTGCCATTTGAGTCCCACTGCAGGGCAAAGGCCTCCTTTCCCTCTTTCCACGTCCCTATCCAGTGCTCTGGTTTGCCAAGAAGTTCAGTTGAACGAAAGCCTACCTTCTTCACATTATGGAATTATAGTTTTTTTTTACTTAAGAATGTCTTTTAATCTGTTTGTTAAACTCTTGTGATATGAGTGACCACGGGAATAGGTATTTAAAACTTACTACAGTTACGATTACTCTAGTGGTCGCAAGTGCGACTGCTGACCGTGAGGTCTTGGGCTCGATTCCCAGGTTAGGCAAAGTTGTATTGGGTTGTATCTTCAGGAATTTCTCAGAAACGGTAGCTGGATTTGTGCTTCTGTTGATAGCAGTAGGCACGTAGTCCCCTATTGCATGAAACTTAACGCAACTGGTGAAATGGGGTTGTATCATTGGATACACCTCTACTTAACCGTTTGGGAATTACAGGCGTGATGTTATGTTATGTTTATTTTCGTCCTTCTGACATTCAAAACTGCCTGTAATGGCTTAATTGAAATAAAATATTTGAGTTTGAGTTTGAGTTTTGAACTTTTGACTATTCTAAATTATAGCCATTTGTATTACGAGTGTATTACACTTAATTATTTTCATCACTTTTATGAACTTTCCTCAAAAACTTTGAAGTATTAAAAAGTTACAGTTAATAAATAATTATAGTTATTAGAATTATTCAATAAACCTAGTCTAATATTTGCAGGGAACAGACATCACAGAAGCATTCGAGATTCATCACTTCAATCCCGCTGTAGAAAAAGTAAAAGACAAATATTACATCAGAGATGCTCAAACGCCCAGAAATTCGCCATTTACGTTTGAAGAAGACGGATTTTACAAGACATTAAAACGATCGGCAATAGAAGTGCTAAAGACAGTTCCTCCAACTGATAAAAGAGCGACTACTCTGATTATTGATGGCCTCTTTTCCACGTGTTTATTAGCATCTGCTTTATCTTGTTGGGCCACAAACTACTGGGTTGTTATGGTGTCTTATTTAGTGGCGTCTCTAGCTTTAGCTTGGATGACAGTTGCAGCACATAACTACATCCACCAGAAAACTAACTGGAGGATGTACCTCTTTAATTTCAGTTTATGGTCGTATAGGTAAGTACGAAAGTGTTTCCATTATTTCCAATAATTTACTACCATCATTAAAGCGAGTGATGTGTAGTAGTAGTGATGTATGTATGTAAGCGGACATAACTCCTCAAGGCATTCCTTACCAGATATTTTTATTAAATTCTGTCCATCTAATAGCTGTCCACTGCTGGAGATAGGCCTAACCCATGCTGTGGAATAGCAGCGGTATCTTTGGAAGTACAAAGCGTCTTAGCATAAACTTAATTTTACTATCTTAATCCAATTGTACTGTTTTTCTTAGCAATCGTAACCCACCACGCGGGAAGGGTTATCAGTTGTCGGATTTTTGTACTAAATCCGGCCACCGACGAAACTAAAAATAATAGTACAGTCAAATTGTTTTCACAAAAAAAATATAAACACATCTCGACACCCAAAGGTTATCAAAAACGATAATACTAAAGCTATAATTGTTTTTGCAGGGACTTCAGAGTATCGCACGCTCTCTCACATCATATTTTTCCAAACACACTGATAGATTTAGAAGTCAGTGGTTTGGAGCCGTTCGTGTTTTGGAATCCTAGGAAGAAGCCTTCATATGCATACCTCACAGTCTTCATTGAATTCGCGTTGTTCCCGTTCCTCTTTGTTATCAATTTCTTGAAGAGGTAAGACAGTATATATTACGAGTATAAAGATATCCTTTGCTGAGACTTATTAGAAGCTAGTTTACGAATCAGCTCATTTGACAGTCTTTTACTAGTCTCACGAAAGAATTGAAGATAGTCCAGTGTATAGGTCAGTAAGTAATTATTGCCACTAATTATGCTCAGGATACCAGACTTTCACAGTTATGTACAGTCGAACAAGCTAATAAGTAGGTATACAGGCAAAATCATTATAATTCTAGTACACTGAAAATATTGATCGCAATTTTGTTTTATAAAGCGTTTATTAAGCGACTGATGTCAATCGCTGTATCGTTTGATATCAGTCTCTAAATGTATCTGTATAATCTTAAAAGTAAATGCAAGTTAGCTATAGCTTTAACGGAGCTAACATACTAAACTGTCTCGTTAATTGGCGTTGTACCCAAAAATCATGAAAAACCTGTGTACCTGTGTAATACGATTTTGTATACCCCATGCAGGTTCATCAGCAATTTCATCCGTAAAGGCTTCTTCACCCGCCACTACAGGTGGCACGATGGCGTTGGTCTCCTTCTCCCCATCTGGATGTATCTTGCCAGTGGCTCTACGTTTTACCACAGTTTTGTTATGTGGCTGTGGATTGTATGCACCGCCAGTCTCATCTTCTTCATGATTGGATCCAACGCTGCCCATCATCATCCTAGTATCTTCAAAGATGGTGATCAAGTTAGGTGTGTTAATTCAATTACCTAAATTATATCTATTAGTGATTTAGACGGATATGTTACAGAATAATCCGTTTTTAAGCAGCAAACATATCATAATTTTCCTTGTCTTATACCAATTAATTTGGGGTTGGCGCAGCATGTCTTCTTTAGACTTTTCACTGATTGTGATTCATGTAATACCTATAGTTCATACAATGTGACTTTTGCATTGAAACCAATAATTTTAATAAAGTATGATGTCTTTTGAAGTCATTATCTCTTGTTTTGATTCAATTTGTTACCGAATATTTGACGTTAATCAATTATTTACGATTTCCCAGGGCACCAACCGTCGATTGGGGAATGCACGAGCTTGAAGCAGTGATGGACCGCACTGACATTAACGACAACTTCTTCAAAGTGATGACTTTCTTCGGTGACCATGCGCTTCATCATCTGTTCCCGACCTTAGACCACGCGGTTTTAAAGCATTTGTACCCAGTGTTTTTGAAGCATTGTGAAGAATTCAGGGCTAACTATAGATTGACGTCACAGTTTGATTTCTTTATTTCTCAGCTTAAAATGGCGGTCAAAGAAGATCCCACACTGTTAGATGAATCAAAATAAGTTGATAGTTGTACTGATTACGTATAGGTAAGTAGTAAGAAGCTTCGATAGCTTTGTATAATTAATACGGCAGATTTTTGCGCCTTGTTATTTTGGTCTATTGTGGATATTTTCTTCTTTTAAAAATACCTTTAAATAAAGGTAAAGTCAATAAAATAAAATAAATATTATTATGAAACATTAAGTTTAATTTTTTTGTGTCTTGTATCAATTACAAATGTTATAATCTGGTGAATACTCCAACGAATTTTTATAATAATTTACTCTAGATTAAGAATGAGTACCCCAAAGTTTGGATTGACTTACTTGACTTAATGTCCTATGTCCCCTAGATGGGGCAGAGGGCGTCCACAGATATCCTCCATCTCGATCGGTCTTGAGCTTCTCGCTTCACCTCGCTCCACGTCAATCCGATGCTCGCCGCTTCTGCCAACACGGTGCGGCGCCAGGTTTGACGGGGACGGCCACGCTTTCTTTTCCCTTGGGGATCCCAGTCCAAAGCTTGTTTGGGTATGTGGTCGGGGTCCCTTCGGAGCGTGTGACCAATCCATCACCACTTGCGTCGCTTAATCTGATGGTCGATCGGGCTCTCGTGGCATTTCTCCAACAGCTCTACGTTGGAGATGGTCTCGGGCCAGTAAATTCCAAGAATGCGACGAAGACATCGGTTGACGAAAACTTGGATTTGGCGTGAGATGATCTTTGTGACCTTCCACGTTTCGTACCCGTAAAGCAGCACGGATTTCACGTTGGACCCGAAAATCTTAAGTTTAATCCTTCGGGTATGTTTCCGCGACTGCCAAACAGGTCTCAGCTGCGCGAAGGTAGCTCGGGCTTTGGCGATCCGTGAGGCGATGTCCTCTTCACTGCCCCCAGTCTCCGCCACGACGCTCCCGAGGTAAATGAATTTGTGGACACGTACCACTGCCTCTGTGCCAATCAGCAACGGTGAATGATTCCTCACACCAGCTCTCATCTCCTGGGTCTTCCTGATGTTAATTTTGAGCCCCGTTTCTGCCGCTTCCTGACGTAGATCGCTTAATTTTGCTTGCATGTCGGCGTGGGTATGACTCAGCAGGCATAGGTCATCGGCGTAGTCCAAGTCTTCCAAGACGTTGGATAATCCCCACTCTATGCCGCGGCGCCTGTTCTCAGAGATGCGAAGCATAATTCCGTCAAGAACGACTAAAAAGAGAAGAGGCGACAGGAGGCAGCCTTGGCGGACACCCGCGTGAACCGCTACGTCATCCGAGATGAGGCCGTCATGGGTTACTTTACAAGAATACCTCTTGTAAATACCCTTCAACAGACGGATGATTTTCGGCGGCACTCCAATTTCCAGTAGACGAGACCAGATGCTAGCCCACTTCAATGTATCAAAGGCCTTTTCGAAGTCGACAAAAGTTAGATATATCTCCCTCTGCCATTCTGATGCCTGTTCCAGTATGATACGGAGAGTGTTGATTTGGTCCGTACATGAGCGGTTCGAGCGGAAACCAGCCTGTTCCTTGCGTAGAAGAGGATCCACGGCCTTCGACAGTCTATCAAGTCAAGTTATCTTGCAGAAAACCTCCGAAGGAATCGAGAGCAGCGTAATACCTCTCCAGTTATCGCACTGGCTAAGATCACCCTTCTTAGGATCACTTTCACTTTCAAAGTTTGGATTATACCAGTAATAATAGAAATAGAGCAACATTAACTTAAAACACATTTTTTTTCCAATGAAAATCTCATAAAAATGTACATTAAAAGAAAATATAATTCTGAGAAATACGACTAAAAAAGTTCAGTTGGAATTTTCATGCGATGTTTAAGGCTTTTGTTCAGAAATCTTTTCTCATGTTCTAAGTATGTTTGTCTTAAGTATTTATATTTAGTTTCAAGTAACACAATAAAGGTAGATGTTTCAGACATTTATATTGTAGGTTGATTTACGAGAAATCTTTTGCTCTTAAGTTTTTTTTAATACCTACCTACTTAATTTGTCTGAGAAGTTTTCTCTAGAACCTTGCTTTAATTGTTTATTTATGAATGAACGAGATAAAGTTTGTTACAACTTTCAAATGAACCATACTACACTATTTTTAACATCGTCGTGAATTTCACTTTACAATACTAAACCACTGAGTCATTTCGAGGGCTGAGCAGTCTAAAGGGTAACCTACAAAAGTTTCTGGGTGCGTTTAAGTCCTCTGTAATAAATAAGGGGTGAGATTATAATCCTAAAACGGACATGTCTAAATTCTGGGACACTACTGAGAAAATTTGTATTAGAAAACCCAGTAACACTGTCCGACCTGAAAATCGGAGTTGTGTTTGCAACCACACGGCCAACTGTGCATTTATGTAATGATACCTATTTACTAGTTACAACGATTAGAAAGATGATTAAATTCCTACATAGTATCTATTAAAGGTTATGCAAAATATCAATGTTTCAATTCTGCGGAAAAGATCCAGGCTTTGATGAAGGAATGCAGAGAATAAAAATTAGGCTAATACGCTTCCGAGCGGTTATCGAGTCAAAATCTCCCATAGATGCCCCGTGCAACGGAACCCGTATCGAATATACGTTTGGGTGCAGGGCACGGTAATTTTTATTGCTTTTTCTGCATGTGCATATTTTACAAGGCAGATGTGAGTGGCAACGCCGGGAGGGGACACCCTAGAAAGACATGACACTGACCTTATTGGAGATGTTCTTCAGAAAGGACAGGTGCATAGTTCTCGAAACCGGCGTGCGTGTATGACCAGATGACGTATGAATGTAGACGAGGGAAAAGGAGTATGTATGGATCGTAGCAGGTGGCGTTCTTTGGTTTCTGCCTACACCATAGACCGACTGACTGTGACTGATCCCCCGGTGACTGTGTGTATTTTTGTGCCCGGATGATAGCAATAGGCTATTTACATAGGTCTTAAACGTAAGGGACGAAACGTGGGTGTAGTGTAGTAAACTTCAGCCTAACCCTTCGGGTGTTACAGGCGTGATATCTTTACAATTTCAGGATTCTATAATTTTCATAGTATCTACCTACGAATGATTCAACCACACAAGTTTCTCAAAACGACTGATCGGTTCTCGCAGTAAACTAAAACATTTTAACAATTGTATAAAATATGTAGGGTGAACGAGTTTGAGCCGTCTGGTCCGTTTCGGTGGACTTTGGCAAATGGATGCGGGTCGGCTAACAAAACGGTCCTGTCTTTATGTAGGAACTAGCCGATAGCAAATAAACTGTAACTGACCAACATTTTCTTATGTTGCTGGTCATTGGGGAAATTCACTATTTCTATTATGACGCGTCACATCTCGTCACATGAATATTATCAAAAAAAAAAAAATGTGGCACTCGGAGACTGCCGCGGTAAAGCTATTGCATAGCATTTTATATCAACAGCAAATAATTAATTATTTAATTTGATAACCTCAGTTGACAACCTTGTTATTTTCCGTAACCATTGCAAAAAGTACTGAATCCTGAATATTTTCGTTAGGGAATTTCTGGATTCGCTCTCCACGCTCAAGGCCCGCGATAGAAGTTATGCAATAGCTTAAAAAAAACTGCCCATAACGTTGTAATTAAGCCATCTGTGAGAGTGGCTCATAATGCACAAAGCGGGACCTGTGCGGTTTAGATAATGTCATCATCATCATTTTCCAGCTCTTATCCCATTTTTTTTTGTCTAATCTTCTTCTTAGCGTGTCGATGGCAAATCGTCACTAAATACATTATATTAATTTGGCCCAATCCAATTTGGAACTCCGTTCGCTGATGCAGTCATTATATCGTCAAGTGTGCAGGTGTCAGGGCATGCAGCGCAAGATGGAAGGTGGGCCATTGGGCATAGATAAAAAACTAAAGATATGGTCGTCCGAACATTTTGCTCGATGCGTTCCAAATACAGAGAAACACTGACGCCATCTATAAGAACTACTCAGGCTGCTCGTAAACGTAACCTTGTATGAGCGGCGTGGCGTGGTATTATCGATGTATAAAGAAATTAAATAAAGCTTTCAATTAAGAAAAAAAAGTATGTTTAATGCAGTTTTTTATAGGTACATATTAATAATAATAATAACATTTTTATTGGCCTTCGAATAAAACTATTAGATAATTAAGTCTTTTCATTTCATCGGCTACAAGCCTACAACGCACGCCGCTGCAAAGTTATGTCGTACAGCCGTACGGCGCGAGGGGGCGGGGCCTCGCGTCGTCTTTGCCAAACGTCAAGACAAATAAGTTGGGATGAAAACTGTTGTAAATAATGTTTTATGTTGATTTACTGACATATTTTTGACTTACCGGTGGTGTGAAATGTTATAATTTTTTTTGTTGTGCTTTGCGTCGTAGTTCACGCAACCTTTCACTACACAACTTGGCATTTTCACTTTTAAAATTTACGGACGCACCCGAAGATAGCCGATCGTGAACTAAATCACTTCGGTTTAGTCAAGACCTTTTTGGGACCATGTTCGAGGCGTCATTTTATCTTGCGGTCCGCCCAGTCCTTACGCAGTAATATATAAGTCAATGCCATTGGGGCACTTTTTGTCTAATGCCATATGGAAAGTAACCAGTCTCTGCCAATCCTTTTCCCAACTATGCCTGGGTCAACTGTCAGTTATATGTACCTACAGAGGTATTATTAAAATATATTTAAAAAAAAACTTAATTTGTCTAGATTTCTTTTTCAGTCACATTTAATATCTAGTAAACGATTTACAATTTGCAAGCAAGTAACATTAATCACATAAGTTATTACTAAATCTGAAATCTTGACAAAAAATGACTCAAAGGACCAAAAAATATTGGTTAGTATTCAGAATGTAATCAGTTCGAAAGCAATATTTTTTGTTCGACTTCAATACAATGTTTTTATGATGGAAAATGCCATTACTGAAACAAATGGCTTTGAGACGTTACATTTTTAATATTTTCTACCTGTTTATTGTTCAGATATTTTCTTTTATAGAATTTAAGTTTCAAAAGAAATACTTAAAATAATTGGTTTCGTGTTTAGTTTACTCGATTGAGGCTGAACCCTGGCTGTAGGTAATTTCTTATTTTCGTTTCGACCTTATAATTATTGCCACGGGCCACCAATAACTGGCCAAACGTCTACACGTCTTTGGTGATTAAATGTATTGTTATGTAATTTTAATTAAGTAAAAGCGATTGCAAATAGAAGGCTTTTTTTACTGAAACTGCCAAACAGTTTGGCAAGTAGGTGACCATGTTTATTGCTTCGTCAGAAGCCTTGTGAAGACGGTGAACAGAAATTTGGAACACTCCATTAGGAGAGAAGTAGACTATTGACCACGTCACATTTGTACTTGGTGTAGTATGAATGGTTAACGCTTCATCGGATTATGATCCAACAAAGGCGATAATATTTTTACAAATATTTATTAGTTAAGGCACACTCAGACGTTACATAGCATGTGTCGCGGATACCTTAATTTGTATGCCTCGTTCTATGTGCACGCAAATGCTCACAGCGGCTTACGCGCGTGTTGAGGCTACAAACGCCTTTGCTTGCAAGCGTTCCCCGTGGATAGTTTGTTATTGCACGTGATGCCATGTCAGAGCTATAACGTCCACTGAGCGTATTTTGATACGTGATGGCTCGGAAACTATGCTGAATAAGTATAATAAAAATAAGTCTGAATAAGTTAGTGGTTGTGGTGCGAGATGTTTGCGAGACTTTACAATGTCTGAACTTACCTTTCGATTCACAGGATGTACTCGTATTTACACATCTTTTACTATAGGCATTAGGCATAGTAAAAAGCATTACTTCAGGTAAAGGAATGTGAACATATAGGTTATTCAGAAACTGTAATGTTTTAAGAATTTACAGTTTAACAGTGTTTAGCAGGGTCTGAATCTCACACAAACAAGGTAGTCTGTATTTATATATAGCTTAAGACGGAAGCCACAGGTTCACAGATGACAGAAACAACAGGAGATATGGCAAGGAGGCGTGGTACATGCGAACTCATGTGGCCACGACGGGGCCATATGCCACTTTCAATAGTAAGTCGAATGTCAACTTGCGACGTCTTCACTGCTCGTGATTTTTTACAAAATGCCGCGTTGTTCAGTGAATGTTTGTAAAAATAATAGCTGTATTGTGAATTACACGAAAGATGGTATCTCATTTCACACGTAAGTACTACAAAAATAATGTTTTTTATATTAAATTCATTAAAATATTACTTCGTGGTACGAGAAACATGGTGAAAAACCAAATCAATTGTTTTCATTAGGAACAAAAACCATTGCTTGTTTAGTACAAATCGACCAGTGAATCGGCTGATCTAATAGCGCAATGGATAGGTGTTTTACTGATGCTCTCACTCACACAATATTTTCGAAAAGCTGCTGCTGTCAGTCTTTGTGAGCTAGAGATGTCTAATTGTGATGTTTGTAGTTGTCGATATTTTATACGATGATTCTGCGTCTATGTACGAATGATTATACATATTATGCATTATATTATCACGCTTTCTTATTTTTGCAAGCAATACTGAAAATAGAAAGTGCTTTTTAATGCTTAATATTGACTGAATAAATAGTATTCATTGGTTGCTCGAGTTATCTATCTATCTATCTATATACTTAAATAAAAAGAGAAGTCCTGACTGACTGACTGACTCATCAACGCCCAGCCCAAACCCTTGGACCTAGAAAGCTGAAATTTTGCACAGAGGTTCCCTTTATAATGTAGACAAGGAATAAAGAAGGATTTATTTTTTGAAATTCAACCCCTAAGGGACTTAAATAGGGAATGAAAGTTTGTATGGAAAATCGTCATTTTTGTAGTTAAACCGACATCCACGCGGGCGAAGCCGTGGGCAAAAGCTAGTATTTTATTAAATCAATAGCTAATGGGAATGCATGTAACTGGAAACTTCAGAATTCGGGCATTTACTTCTCTCTCTACACTGACATGTTTTGGATTTGTTTTTTATTTTTAAATACGTTTTATTTTTATTTTTTGTTATTTATTTGTGTCTGTAGTAAATCGTAATATCGTAATATTAACTTACTTATTGTATTGAGTCTGGTTCATCTAAACTAACAGACAGACAAAAGTACTGCTTATAATTGATTGTATTGTACGTAATGTTTTAAGAAATGCGGATGTGTTTGCGAATGCGTATATCTATTGTTTTTACTGCTCTGCGTGTGTGAACTGACGACACAGGTCCCCATACATTTTCGGCTAAAGGGCATATCTCCTGTTGTTTCTGTCATCTGTGCACAGGTTAATCCGCAAAATTAACCGGTCCAGGCTATACCTTGAAAAAAAAAATGGTTCACGGCCGTAATAGGTATGTATGTAGGTACGTATTTACAGAATTCATCAAGTGACTATTTTGAGGGCTGTTGATGAAGTTAATGATTATCACTTGGTAAACCATATTTATCACGGTCGCGAATCTTATTTTAATCAACATACACCCTGACACTGACTTGCATATTGTAAATTAAAAAATGTATTTCGAGCGCTCACCTGGTGCTTTCACCTTTATTTAAAAATTAAACTGTCTCAAACAAAAATGGAAAGAAAAAGTATTAATTCAACATTATACAAAATACACCTTCATTATCGGATAGTGATTGAAACGACAGCAGATCCATTGATAAAAATAAATAAGAAATCACGCGAAGCAGTCTCGCAATAAATAATCCTAAAATAAACAAGTACTTGTAAAGCAAAATTGGAGAAAAACGTAATTTCCGCTGGGATACGAATCACATTTTAAGCGTAACGCCTCTGTCAGTTAACCGTTCGTTCTACCCTCACTTAATTATTGGAAGCGTTTTTACACATCGATTTGGCGCGATCCGCTTCGATGTCCAGTATTATACATAGTCCTTTGTCTGTTTATTTATTGCTGTTTATTTTTATTTATGTAGGATGTATTTTTTTATTGTTTGTTCTTGGAAAAGTTGATGACAATTAAGTTAATAGTTTTTGAAATTCGACTTGGATAGCAAGGTTTAAGACAAAAAAGACTTTCAAATTAGGCAAGCACTTGACCTGAAGATTGGTCGCGGAGTCGCTGTTGTTATATAGCCATGAGCTAAAAACTTTATTTGATATTATTTTTTAGGATAATTAATCCAAACTATTATTCTACAACTATTTGTTTTCATTCTCTAAAATGTTTTCCACTACTAAACTAAGTTTCCTCTCTCACTAATTGTCCATTTTATGAGATTGAACTGTCTCGTATTACGGAACACATTACCTTAATGAAAGCGGCATTTAAGCCGGCTTTAAGGATTATAAACATATTGACCTCTCGGGGGCACTTCATACAAATTCTGTGAAGGCTATAAAGGTGTTTAAGGGCTATTTATGTTATAATGAAGACCGTGGCTATTATTACAAAATAAGGTTGTAAATCTGCTGAAAGCGCACACGTGGGAGGTATCGTTCACTGTAGCGGAGGAGCCCTGATTGCGTCTACGCCTGATTTATTCCTGCACTCAATTTATTTCTCGGCGAGAGATACTTAGTACCTACCCACTGCGCACTAGAGTCTGCACTCACGAGTGTCTGTTCTAGAAAAGTATTTTATTATCGTGATACAAATTATTTATTATTTATTTATTTATTTATTTACCACTACTTATAGCAATTGAGAACTTGTATCCTTCTTAGCTTAGATAACGATATTTTTGTGTAATTTCCTTGATGGGTGTTTACGGATTTGCGCCATCATTTCCTGTCTGTCCTATATCAACAGAGATTTAGAACAAAAAATGGATTGGATTTTTTCGACACTTTAATAAGGTCTAAAAATGTTTAGGGTTTAATCGGAAGATTAACGACCCTTTTGTCACGGGTCTGAAGAAATCTTGTACCTACATAAATCATGTTCAACACATTGACGCAAAATTTCAAATTCAAAACATAACGATGGAAATCATCAGAAAATGATCTTATCTAAACAGATAATATTATTATGTAATCTAGAAAAAAGTTGCCCAGGAAGTATGTACCTACACGAGTTCAATAAATTTTCTATTTGCCATCGAACTTTGCAAGTATTTATTGAAAACTTCTCTGCTAGGCATGTAAATACTCGAAATGTGGAGTCTCGATATTAGAATTCTGCGCCTGCTATCTGAATTTATTGGTGCAAAACCGTTACCTTCCAAAGTGTAAGTTCATGAGATCAGAATTTTTAGAATATGTAATCGGTACTTCGCATGTTCTCGGGAAACGTGACAAATTCACTTCGATAGCAATCCGGCTTCTGGTAATGGTTCGCTTTTGATCCAACACGTGATTTACGAAGTCAAAAAACACTTGAAACAAACACATTCCTTTCAAAGTGCGGGATCACTGCATGTTATTCAACTCCGTGTAAACAAGGAGTCGTTTCCAACCATTTGCAAGAGACGAGTGTTGAATGGAAGTAAAAACAGTTACGACTGTACTGAAAAGGAAATTGTCATCATTTCCCACAATCCTTGTCGGAGCGTTTTAAAGAAAACCTCTCCGAGGAATAGTTCTTTATGCAGCCGAGTTCAAAGAACTCCCTTCAATTGAGTGGTACTCAGACCTAATGAAGTGTAAGAAACGCTACACACTATTGCGAAGTACGAAGTACTTCTTAATTTTTTTTGTTTGTAAAGGGAGCAAGCAGTGAGTGTGTTGAAGCTTTTGCTTTGAATAATTTTGCGAATTCTTAGTGCCTTGAAAGTTAAATGTACTGAAATATTCTAAAACATTCGTGTTTAAACACATGTAAAAAGCTCGAAACCGTTGAGGTACAGACTCCACGCCACATAAACATTTGAATACAGACAGACAAATAAATATTTCAATGCGGAGTAGGGGCGAAGTGTAAGTCATTCATCGTCTGAGAGTGTCATTTAAATGTGATTCATGAAAATGTACTCAGTCCTCGTGTTCGCAGCTAGAGTTGCGAGTGCGACACACGTTACTGCCGAAACTCGTGTTCGGTCTGAAGTTACTCCTAGAAATGTTTTACACTTTTGTAGCTCTTTTATGTCTCTATCTTGTTGAATAACTACAAAGTTCTGTTAGTATTTTCACCAAAAATACAAAAAAATCACAAAGACATAGTGTCTAACAAAAACTAGACCATAATTAACAAAAGCTATTCAAGTCACAAGCTACCTTAAAAATTCGCTCATCAGAAAAGTTGGATCGTAAATTAAATAATCCTAAAAGTTTAGGTCGTCGTAAAGTCGGTCGCGGAAAAAGTCCATACTTTTTTACTGATATACTGTGAATTCCGTTAAATTGTATAGTAACTGAAAACGGAGGACCTAGTTACATAAAGCCTGCGGTAACCCGACGCTATAGTCAGTGTGTCAGGCCCCTAACACCACAAATATGTATGCGAAGCTGCAGCTCTCTAAAAGCTTTTGTCCAATATACGCACGGTTATTTTCTTGAGATGCTCACATTGCTTACAATGCATATTTTATTTGGGTAAACATGTAGCTACTTGAAAATTTACTGCGAACAGTAACACTAGTTTACTTAAAAGCAACGTATGTTTACATCGAAACGAGAAGAGTTTCGTTTGAACGAGTAAAGAACTGGACATAATTAAGTTCGAGAGTCAAGTTATGGTCCTGAAATAGTTTTTTGAAGATTGATCTTTTGCTAGTCCTGGTAAATACATTTTACAATGGGTATGTGCCTATTAAATAAAGCTTGGCATGGCAAAATCATTCATGTAGACATGTTTACGTTACCCTTTTCATTCATGAAAAAACAAATATTTAAAAATAAATAATTATGTTGGATGATTGTGAACATTCTGTGTGAATTCTGCAGCAGAATTGAATGGCTGAGCTCTCGTACTTTAAAATGAACAATAATAATATAAAAATCTAAACACCTATTCAAAAATAGGTGTTTATATTTTGTAATCACTTTTTCGGAAACGGTTCTAACAATTTCGATGAAAGCTAAATTATTCTGATTTAGGGGGGAAAAACATCAATCTAGGTAGGTCTCACTTGATTTACAATTAAATTTTTCCTATTTTCAGTCAAGTAGAGCTCGGTCACCTTGTGTATACTACTTAAACAACTCATTTTTGGACCAAAGTAGTCCTGAATGAACAATTTTCTTATTTTCTATAAAATTTCATCTTATTTCATAACACATTGCCTCTGCCTATGAAACTTTTTCTTCACATCTGGAAAATGAAAAAAGAAATGTCGGAAAGGATATTAAAAGAAAACGAAGTTTTTCAAGAACTTAGAAATTAAAAATAAGAGCATATAAAATGTTCTAATAATTTTCTACAAGTTTGATAAACTGAAAGCAAGCAAAAGATAGCTGGATTTTAATTTAGATGAAAGATTTTAATCAGGAGGCGTTGAGAAAACGGACGGCCTTTGCTTACCCGTAGGATACAATATTATAAGCTGAAGTTCAGTCATGGACAACTTGAAGTGATGTTATTTTAATAAATTAAATTTAGATTTTGATTAAATTTTCTCGTCGATAAACTTCAAGATTAGATATTGAATCATATTAGCTGTAGCAAAATTTACTCTGATAATATTTTGCTTTCGCTTCTCAACCAACTTATTTTACTGGTTCAGTTTGTACTATTTTGGATCATAGCAAACAAAATAGAAGTGTATTTACCTTCTGGTGACTTTTATGAAGTTTGGACTGTAAAATGATAAAAAAAGATTGATCAACAGTCACCGGATATTTTTTCGACGACCATTTACAAAATACAGCCCCCTTACAGCCGTTTCAGCTGTTGTATTTATTTGTCTGGTTACGCAGCATATCGTCATTCTATTGTCCTTATCTCTATTCTTCTTCCATACTTCTCTATTCTTCGTCATCTCATCGTTCACCGCCTTTTTGACATAATTATCATGCTTTACACGTGCACATGCTTTACAGTCCATCCATAGTTTTATTGGTCTATTTTTATTTTTTAGACCAATTGACCACGAGTCACAGTAATATCCTATCCTATACTGTAAAATAAAAAAGTTGCAATATTTGGATATACGGGAGCGAAAAATAGCTGTCTTTTAGGTCTTATATCTAACTATGTAGGTCTCATAATATTATGGGAACATTAGTTTTCTCTAATTAAAACTAAGCAGATCGTTCACCCAGGTACGTTTATTACCTATACTTCAAGCAATTAAGAAAGTATGTTGTTGAGACCCTTGAGTTATTAATATTTAACTAATATTTTATACTTGTGTGTGTATTATTGGGTACCTACATACGGGTGTAATGACGGACCTAACGTTTCGATCATTACAGGTTTTTTATTTTTTTTTATTTTATATGGGCTTACTCTTGACCTCAATCTTGCCCAAAGGGCAGAGATGAGGTCGACGATGGAACGAGTTTACCCAGAAGAAGCCTATTTACTCGCGACTTAAATAGATTGGGGTTATATGAACTCGGGAATACCGACGCAGGCAGGGTGTTCCACTCCTTGGCTGTACGAATAATGAAAGACTTAGCAAAACGCTTCGTACGAATGTGTGGAACATCGATAAGGTATGGGTGATAACCCGCAGTACGTCTAGTCTCTCGATGGAAGAAGGGCGATGGTGGAATAAGCTCGTGGAGCTCTTGCGCACACTCTCCGAAGTACAGTCTGTAGAAGACCGACAGACATGCAACTTTGCGACGGTGGGCCAGGCTATGTAGCTTGGCAACCAGCTTAGCGTCACCAATTAGCCTCCTGGCTCTACGCTCTACTGAGTCGAGTGTGGCAAGTTGGGATTTGGCTGAGCCATCCCAAAGGTGACAGCAGTACTCTAAAGGTGTTATGTTATTTTAGATGTGCTTCTACTAAATTGACAAATATTATCGTTGCCAAACTCATTTTTTCAATGCTTTCTTATTTCAAAGTCCCCATAGGCTTAAATTACCCTACTCCACTTGGCTTGGCAGAATTACTGATCGCAGTATATCCGTGCACAGGTGTGTTTTGCTATCCATTCTGTTTATTTAATTTCTAACTCACCGCTTCCTTATCCCATGGGAAACTATGATGTGGAGGCAATCAATTCTCAAGCAACCACTAGGGACTTCATTCATCACTACCTATGTAAAATATGCATAAGAAGTAAATAGCTTGAGGATGCCTCGATAAAAAACCCAAATTAGAATACGTACTTATCGCTCTACACCAAGAACTACCTCGCTACTGTTGAATATGAGGGTATTTGATGCGATACCCAGGTGAAGCTGAGGTACTCGGGTTTTCTATTAGGAATTTCCCAGTAACCCGGTATAATCGACCCATCTCGATCATAATGTGAGTGTGGTGCCCCAATACAGGATATCCCACACCTCCTCTCGAACCCGTCTTGCACAACTAACTGCATGCTCAAAGACCTGTATGGCGCAAATGATAGAGCGGTCCAGGTTGCCACGTACTGGGTGGACAGAGTTTAGTCATCGACTCGAAAAGAAGAAGAAGTAACCCGGAGTCTAGTTTTGTACTTAGCTCATAAAGGACTTAAATATAACTGGCAAATTTTGTGTCTGTATTATATAGATACACTTCTAACTTACTCTTCGAGGATTACAAGCACTATGTTATGTTACGTTTTGTGCATTGAAAACAAATTCCAAACATAACAAAATATATTTAGATCATCAATTGCCCCAGCCTATTCTCAACTATGTTGGTGTCGGATAAATGTAAAAGCGAATAATTTCGCATAGAACGTTATAATCCGTGTGATGATGAAAGCAATTACCACGTGCTATACATAATCGGTAATCACAAACGACGTACATTATGTGAACCGTTTAATTGGAGGCGCTGATAGAAATCGACAAAGGGGAATGTTCGTTGATTTATGTATGGGAATGCTTTTAATATTGTTTAAATTATAATGGCTCATTAAATGTTTAATGTTATGTGCTAATCGGTCTTTACTGGAGGAGGTCAACATCACCAAACTGCTATCCGCTGTTGGCTTGGAGCGTGCACTCAGCTTTTTACCCACGACGGAACGGAGACAGTATATGCGTTTGGGGTGAGAGGTTGTTTGTTTGTTTGTGTGTTTGTGCAAACACATGTTGCCATTTTTCTCCAAAACTACTAGTCCGATTTTGATGCAGTTTTCAGTTATGGGTTCAGGTATGATTGGTGCATGTTCTTAGATAGGTTTTACGGTGACAACTCACCAGGGGGCGCTGCAGCAAACATTTTTTGTGCAAATCAAAGTTGCCATTTTTCTCCAAAACTACAAGTCTGATTTTGATTCAGTTTTCAGTTATGGGTTCGGGTTTAATGGGTGCATGTTCTTAGATAGGTGGTACGGTGACAACCCACCAGGGGGCGCTGCAGCAAACATTTTTTTGTGCAAATCAAAGTTGCCATTTTTCTCCAAAACTACAAGTCGGATTTTGATTCAGTTTTCATTTATGGGTTTAGGTTTGATTGGTGCATGTTTTTACATAAAAAAATTTGAAAAAAAAATAAAAAGTTTACAAAAAGTTTAAAATAAAAAGCAAAATTAAAAATTTTGAAAAACCCAAGAATGTCTGTCGGGAGCTTCCATTGCAAAACTAGTTCATTTAATGGCAGCCCCCGACGGACATTCTTGGGTTTTTTTAAGGTGGGTGTTTTATGTTATTTTATCCTTTTTTCAATTAATTTTTAACAGTCGTGGGTTTTTTCAAAATTTTTAATTTTGCTTTTTTAGGACATTTTAAACGTTTGCCTATGGTAAAGGTGGTCGTGACCCCCAGCAGTCAAGAAAAAATAACAAAGAAGATGAGTATCTGAGTCATAGAAAATAAATCCAGGGTTTTTATTCTACAAACTCATGATATCATCAAAATGTTAAACATAATTATATTACGCGCCTGAAAATGTCAGAATAGCAATTACGCCTAAGACAGCCCTTTTTTTGTGGAGGGTGGCAAATCATCAAATGACTCCTCCCGCTCTGGGCAGAACTGTAGGGAGTGTCAGACTTCTACTGACTAAAAACCACCCATGTTCCTTCTGAGCCCTTTGTGTCGAGGCCGCGATATCTCTTTCGAGCAACCCGCAGCGCCTAAGACAGTCCTCAGTCTGACCACTTTATCACTCTTGTCGTTGTCAGTTGGAGTCTGTTTTAAGACAGGAAAAGCCTCACAACGCATAAACCACTTCAATAAAGTAAGTATTCCTTGCTTACGTTATTGAAGAAGTGCATACCTACTTAGGTAAACTATTCGTTCTTGATATTGTCTAGAGATTATGCTTTTAAAGTAGGCACGACGACTATAACATATTTGTAGTGGCGCGGGCGTAGTGATTACTGTTCCTAAGTTAGTAAACATTCAGTATCTAAGTAATAGCTACTTAGTTTAAATGTCACTCTACACCCACAAAAAAGGGTGCAATTATTTTTAAAAGTATAGTAAACTCATCTAAGTTCGTGTTAAAGGCATTTGCAGAAATATAAAAATAAAGTACTAAGTATCAAATATCACCGAATTAGGTGAATCACAGATTTAGATGAGTTCACCCTACCGTAAATATATACTTTCATAGCATTCAGTAAATCCTGTTATTTTGACAAACAGAAACTATAATTTTATTTTATTGATTATATTTTATTTACAAGTAACAAGAGCAACCAAGTAAAATAGGTCTTAATGTTAAGTCCAATCTCAATCCGCAATATTATACGTCTTCAAAACTATAATAACTCCCGTCTGCACGTCATTTGTTCTCGATACAATTTAATTAGCCTTTTTACGTTTCAAGATAATTAAGATAAGTTGAAATTAATTAAATAACTGTGTTACCATCAAACGATTTGGGGAGTCAGGCTTTCACTCATTAGCTTTCACTAATTATTGAAGTTTATTCTCTGCACGTAATAATTATTCGAGCCGACACTGAATTCGAAGTAATGAAAAGGTTCCAAGTTATAAAGAAAAGTTGGTGGCACACCGCGTCACGTCAAAGCTTTTTAATGTATTACCCACTTTTTCTTGGCGACCTAATTTTGAATTCATAAAGCTATCAGGAGTTTGGATTAGCATTACAAATGAACAATGGTGAACGTGATTATCGCTTTGTGAGATATCTTGGATTATTTTCTGTTGTTTGCCGTTGTTCTTCTTTGCGTCTTCTAGTTACCTACTAATCCCATTTTGTTTACTACTAAAGTTCAGTGCAAAAGCAATTATTTTGTAATGGAAACTAAGATGACAATGTTTTTTTTATACTTACTGTAGTTACACTATCGCAAACAATTAAAATAGAACAAATAATAATGTTTCATAGTAACATCGAAGCATCTTATTCGATCGATTTTCTGCGCTAGAGCACGTTCTTTTGTTTAAATTTCTTTCAAGACTGTTTAAATAGAAGCAGGATTGTCTGTAAGACCTAGTTCTTCTATTTAATAAACTACGACTGTCTAGTGATATGCCATCTATTACATAGATTTATGTGTGTTGTAATGAGATCTAGAATTCTAGACCATTCCATCTTATCCCTCGGGTGTCGTAGGAAGTGACTGTGTACTAATAACATTGTGGAATTCCCAATCTAGTGTGAGTTGCAATATTCCTAGGGTTGGTCTCTAAATCAGAAAAAAGTAACGATAAAATTTTACTTCAATTCAAAACTGAATTGTCGTTCTTTTACAGTAATTTAATGTCACATTTATCTCAATGAACTGAAAAATACAACTGCTGAAAAGTATGGAAATGTAATGGAAAGTAAGGTATAGTTTTCCTACTTTTATGGTTATTTAATAGTTATTTAGGAATGTAGTTCCATTGTCCAATTATTAAAATAAATAAGTTAAGCTGTTGTTACAGTTGAATTAACACAATGATTGGACGAGAGGAATTTATTTCATTGAATCATTTTATCAATATTATTTCGTTATAATTGTTGTTATTTTGATTGACTTATGCTGGTGGTTTTAAATAATTACTCGTTTCTCTCATTATCCTCTTCAACCTATGATAAAACCATGCCGAGTGTAGGGGTTCCAAACCACTCTACTTTTGTGTCTTGACTACCCCTATTAGATTACTAATTAACAACTCTTTAATCAACCCTAAACCACTTACTTCTCAGTTAATACCTGAATGGTAGTGTTGTCACTTGACCTTTTGCATCCCGTTGGGAAATCTGGCATGACCTCGCCGCATAATGTTTCTCGTGTATCATGTTAAATTTACATACCGTGTCAACAAAACATATGCAGCGCAGAGCCTTGAACGTGTAACGAAAGCGTAAAGCATTTGTAAAGCGAAAAAGAAATATTATCCCGGAAATATTCAAGAGAAAACGAACCAGTTGTCTGATACGTGTGATGTATGAGTGCACAGGAAAATACGTAAAGTTTAAATATCCTCACATTATTCTCAGATCGAGAATGAAAAATAGCGCGTCATGTTTGTACAATCGAAAACCGATTCACAGAAAATAAAAGCGTGGTTCGCTCTAAGATTTTCTCAACTTGAATCCATGTTTAAATTCTAGATAGCGGGCTGACTGCTATTTCAAGGTAAATCGACACAGTCGATGTGTCCCCGATTTGCTGGAAACATCGATTTTCATCGTGCTCCAGTTTGCCCATTGTATAAACATATTTCTGACGTGTGAGGGTCGTGATAGTGTGAATGGATTCATTCTGTCTCGCTGTCCCTATTTCTAGTTGTCAATTTTTCATGTCGTTCGTTGTTTGTGCCAATATTTCAGTGTTCAGTGAAATATAGGTAACCTGTAATATTGGAAAAGTTATTACTCCCAAATAAATTTTTATCTTATTATTTTTTGTCCGCGTTTCGAAACCCGCCTATAAGTATTAGTACATAAAGTATAAAATATCGTTCAGTTATGAACAGCGTTCCCTTCCTCCGGTTCACCCAAAGACTGTCTATAAAAGATCACTATAAGCGATAAGAGCGCACATTGTAACACTCCGTGTAACATCAGCTTACCATTTGTTACAAGGAGATGGGGGTTATATTGACTCGATATTTCACAGAATTTTTTAAGGAAGGAACTACTGGCGGTTGCCAAATACTTGATTTGAACAAAAATAAACCAAATGTAGTGGCACACGCAAAAGTGTGGGTGCAAAGTTTTAAAGGTTAGCCTTTCGGAAATTACAGGGGCTTGTTGTGTGTGAACATAAAATAACATCACTTCAGCACACACCCACATTTCGCCAGATAAGTTTAAGTTCCATGTAAGAGGGGCGAGCCTATTGCCATCAATCTGGCATAAATCTAGACTCCGTGGCTGCTACTAAGAAATTCGTGATGGAAATCCCAATACCACTTTGCCCGACTCTGGAATCCAGGAGCTCTCATGCTCATGCTATACGAGAACTTTTTCAGTAATACAAAGTAGAATCCAAGAAAAATACTGAAGTTCAATTAAAAATTTTCATTAAACTCAATATTTTTATCACCATTCCAGTTATCGATGTGACGCTAACAGTGTCCCAGTTGAAGACACGCCATGAATTTAGAGTAGCTGACTGACTATTAATATTATTCCAAGATATTATTTTACCGAGCTTAAATTGAATGTAGGGGAGACCGGGGCAAGATGGGATACTTAAGAGAAAAAACGTCATTATATGAAAATTAAACTGTTTATTAAAAATCTCTTTCAACAAAAAAAACACTTACACTTTTAACCAACACAATTATAATCTTTCATAGCGCTAAAGCACATATTTTTTTGGCAAATAGGAAATAAATGACACATGTCAAATATCCCGTCTTGCCCCATGACCGGGGCAAAATAGGAAACGCTATGGGGCATAATGAGTATACAATTTAATAAAGAATATTTGTGAAGTTATCCACCCATTATCATTAAAGGTCCCCCAAAATCCCGGTGGTGCATCATCTAGCCATTAATTCTTCATCCATTTTCGGGCGTAGATCAGCATTGGTGGTATATAAGTTCCAGCAGCATTAAAACAAATTTCAGCCGTAACTAGTTGTCCTCTTTCGGTAGATGACAAGCAGCTACCTTGTTTTTCCACGATCTGTTTTACGTTTATAGTTCCATGCCATTTTAACTGCAAATAAAAAATAAACTTGTTACTAAATTCGTAGGTATAAAACATTTTTGTACCTACACATACTTATGGGGCTATCCCATTATGCCCCGACCGTTTTACCCCAACAGACACATTTTGCAAAAGTAACAACAGTTTTAACCTGCAAAATTATTCTGCGAAAAAGCAAGCTACATTCGTTAGTTTAACACTATTACATTAAGTATCTGAAAAAATGTTACAATAGCACTGATACTTACCTTGATGCTCATCGATACAAAACACATAAACTTCATAAAAATTCTTCAAAACACAGTTTTTTCGCGCCACGCAACCAAAACACGCAACGACACGCACGCGCCGCTCGGACTCGTGTGACGCAACTGAGCATCGCGCGGATGGCCCTGTGTAAGGGTCTGTTTTGTTCACGAGTCACGCATAAAAGCACATTTCCCGTCCTGCCCCGAGCTTCGTCTTGCCCCGGTCTCCCCTAATACTTAATCTTACTTCGTAGATTTATGATGTTCTTCAACTAATTATTTAATGTAATGAGATTTTGAACTTTATAGGCAATTAGGGTGCGTATTTTTTATTAGAAAACGTGAGGTATCATGATATTACCACGGTTTAGAATGTAAATTAAAATTTATTGAGTTATTTGAAATTATTAGTCTTTGTAAATAGATTGCAGGCAGTAGTCATTTCTTTACGATGGTACCTTTTCTGGGTGATATACTTACTAGAATTACATACTTAAATAGACTCACGCATTTTTTGCATGTATGTGTTTTACCTACCCCTCTGGCAGAAACCACAGAACGCCGCCTACACAATCGTTACATTCTTCTTTTGCCTCATCCTCGTCCACGTTCATACATCTGGTACCCGCACGCCAGCTGCGGTTTTGTACATAAAATTAGTAAAACAAAGCTGTGGTAAAGAACTGACAATTGTTATCCCACAGCTACCCTACAGCACCTATGTCCAGCGCTTTTAAGGTGAAAGCGCCAGTCGGGGCTGCGGGTTATTCGAAAGAGACACCGCGGCCTCGACACAAAGGTCTAAGAAGGAACATGGATGGTATTAAGTCAGTGAAGTCTGATACTCCCTACCGCTCTGCCCAGAGAGTGAGGAGTCATTTTGATGATTTCCCACCCACAAAAAAGCAAAAAAAGGTGAAAGCGCCAGACTAGGCTGTGTAGTGTGTAATTATTTTATTTTTTCAATTTGCAGGTCAGTGGCAGGCTTTCATGGAAAATTCAATGGGATTAAATAAGAGCTTTGTATTGATGATTTCAATGATAATAATTCTGTATACTTACTTGTTACGGTTGCAAGTTACATTTTGTTGAACATACAACATCACACTGACCTGCATATTATTGGAAAAAAACGTAACAAAATTAGAATTCTGCGGAAAGTGTAAATAAATACAGTGCTAAAATAAATGCATTAAATAGCAATAGATTTCCTGAATATTTCCTTGTCTGAACCTAACTTATGTCACTTAGCTTATTACATACTAGCGGACGTCCCGCGGTTTCACCCGCGTAGATCCCGTTCCCGTGGGAATACAGGGATAAAAAGCCTTATGACACTCAGCAATAATGTGGCTTATTGGTGAAAGAATTTTTAAAATCGGTTTAGTAGATCCCGAGATTACCCCTTACAATTTAACAAATATACAAACTTTACTTCTTTACTAGCTGACCCGTGCCCACTCCGTTGGGCCTAATTAGTCGAAAGTGTGCTAATTACGTTTCGAAAAATTCAATTTCGGGGACGTCCACTGCGTAAGGAGCCGACCACGCGACTGAGCCGCGCGGGTACCTACCTCTCAGATCAGATGTAAAAGGCCACGCCCCTTTCTCCCGAACCCGAAACCATCCCGCGCCCTCCGCTGCTTTGGAATTTTCTCCGATTCACTTTGCAAAACGGACTACCACGTAAAAGCCTTTTTATTTTTCGGTTTTTTGTATAACCTATGACACTCAGCAATAATGTGGCTTTCCATTGGTGAAAGAATTTTTAAAATCGGTTCAGTGGATCCCGAGATTACCCCTTACAATTTAACAAATATACAAACAAACTTTACCTCTTTATAATATTATTATAGATTGTCGCTAATCTACCTAAATTAAAATGTCAAAAATATACATTTACATAAAACTCTGTTTTCCAACAGTTTTTAGTTACATTTAAAATAATAAAGTTAATTGGAAGCGAAGATTCCCTTTTGTCTATGCATTGTTGAATTTGATTGGGCTCCCTAATTGCGACTACACTATTGAATTTGCATTTCGACTGCACTGCGGAAATGGAATTTATTACTAGACTGCATTGAGGGCCAAAATAACCAATAAACCTTTTAACCAGTGTTTGATAAAGATAGTCACTTGTATGTTCGCTTTTGTTAAAGTATGCCTCGTCATAAGTTAAAATATTTAATATTTTAAGCCTATTTTGTCCAACTGCAGGGCTAAAGCCTACTTTCCCTCCTTCCACCTTACTTTTTCAATCCTTTGAGAAAGAGTTCAGCTCATCCCAGCTATTACAACATAATTGGCGAAATGTGGATGTAGGTACCGTTGGGTAAACCTCTGCCTAATCTTTTGGGTATTCGATTCGCGATTTTATGGAAAAAATTATGTAGTTTATAATGACATACCTACCCATGTGTGACTTAGATATACATCAAACGCAATGATTAAATTGTGACGCCTACTAGGCGCGTGGTTTAATAATACCAGCCACTCGGTAGTACAATGTATTCTGACAATACACGTATTATGTATTCTGTGCACTCGGTTCGGTTCTTAGGTTAAGCCACGTTAACTCAGGTTGGCCTGTGGTCACCACTCATTACATTCCTCTGTGCCTAGGAAAACACATCAAACCTTTAGATCTTTGGTAGTCATCATTACAGGTTAAGTCAGCGGCCCGAAAATCTTACAACCAATCTTACTAAAGGGTATCGTATTACCCAGTTCTTAGTGAGTCCTGGGGATCAGTTAGCTAGTCTCTCCATGTAAAATACCGATATTCAGCTGCACTTAGTTGGACTGGAAGTCAACCCCAACATTGTCGGAAAAGGCTAGACAGATGACTGGTTTTTATGTAACTCGAATGCTACGTCGTCGGGGCTGCGGGTTGTTCGAAAGAGATACCGCGGCCTCGGCAGAAAGGGCTAAGAAAGAACATGGGTGGTTTTTAGTGACATCCACACAAAAAAAAACAATGGCTACGAACGCACTCACAGGAGGTTTCTTTAGTGCCTAGAGCCAGTCGCCTAGCGATAAGCGAAAAGAAATGAACATTCTACAATCTGCAACCGAGCTACATCGATATACGCTAGGCGCCTAGCGAGGCACTAAGCCACCTGTCAGTGCGTTCATAGCCTATGAAACGCTTCCGTAGATGTCACACTGCCGCCTTGTGGTTTCGCCGCTGCAATTGGCGTATTTGAAAAAAAAGAACTAAAACTAAAACTTAAATTGACAAATAGGTGCAGAGTTATGTAACTTACTCACATTTCATTGATATTCATTCAGATGGTTCATTAATATTCATTTGTGATGACTTATGAGAGACATACAAAAATGTAACAATGGATCATAAATTACTTTCAAAATTCGCCAGATTGTGACAAAGTGTACCAACTATCAAAGATCTACAAATGATTAACGGCTTAACGCGCTTTCCGAGGAGGAAAGTCGGTATTTACTGGGTGGTCAGCCATCCACGTACCTACCTAGACAAGCGCGGTTTAACCTCAAGAGCTCCTACAGTTACATTATTATGTAGCATATGATAAAAGATAATGTCCGTTCTAAAAGTGTAACGACTAACAACTGCAAAGGGCACCCTAGAGAAATTGAAATAAAAAGTTCGTTTTCTTATACCGTAAAGTTTTAACGGTAGTTAGTTGTTTTAGGGCCTGAATTGCTCGTCCAAGTACTTGCAGAAAGAAACTTTAAATTGATTCATAAGCGTTAAGAAACCAGCTAATCAATTCTTTCCTTGGAGTCACCATATACTCGTATAGGTACATACAATGTAGTATACAGCGGCCAGTCGGCAACGTTGTTATTTTATTTATTCACTTATTTTTTGCCACGTCAACAAAGTTAGTTTATTAAAATTTATACAAGGTTTCAACGAACATACGACAATAAATGAAAACAATATTAATACTAGTTCGAAGATATTTTTAAATGATCTAATAAATAACTCTGATAATCAAATTAAAAAAAAAAAACGAAACAGCATGAAACTGATACTGGAATAGAACACCATTTATAAAATATTCTTATAATAATAATAATAAATAAAAATCTTTATTGACAAAATCATTTCTCACAAACATCAGTGTAGCTCTGGCTCTTGCTAGGAATACCTGTATCAATCATTGTATTTATAAATTGCTAGTACCTATAAATCATTGTATTACATGTCTATACGTGAAGACTTGTCATTGGCTTTCTGGTGACTATGGTTTCTTCTTTTTGTTTGTGTTTATTAGCTGTAAGTCTTCCAAGTATTATATAAATAAATAAATAAACTCAGGTCTGTCTGTCTGAAACATTAAAATCCGTTAAAGCGTGCAAAATTAACAGAGAAACATACACTATTCTCATAATAATTATGTTTATTCTTGCCGATATAGACGAAGGAAAAATTCCTATCGCCTGATAGGAAATTCTACTTCGTCTAAGATTGTTACTTCCCCATGGTAAATTATTGCGAAATTAGATAACCTATTTTCCTTCTACACATACATACAAATAAACACACATTTCAAGAAAACAGTGATCGAATCTAGAACAAGGAATGATTTGTAGACGATATGTTATGTCGACTGCTCAAGTGGGAACACTACAGCCATAAGTTGTCAAGAAATGATGGATGAGACAATGCGGAACCCGTATTTGTCGGTGAAGAAACGTCTGAGGGATTTGTGTTTCTGCGTGAAACAATCAATCTTGTTCATAAGATTTGATAGGAACGTTTTTACAGCAAATTACTTGGTAAATCAAAATGTTGGGCGTGTGATTTCAGATTTTATCTCTAACCATTTATAATGTGGGTTAAGTGTGTAAGACCTTGTCCTCAAAGATAGATAAAACCGTTTAAAAAAAAGGGCGTGTCTTTGAATATGGATCATACTGCTTGCTGAAGTATCTATCAGTTTCCGTGACAAAAACCGCTTCCGGAATTAGCCCTACTCAGTTACTGGTTAGAAAGAATTTCAAATCACAAAGTAAAGATTATTACTGTTATTTTCTGTAGTTTATAAACCATTTACTGTGTGGCACGCAGGCTGCCTTTATTGACACTTCTAAAATGAAAACATTACATGCACATGCTATTAACCCTTCTAACACACTTCATTGGAGCTCGTGGCTAGATAACAGCCGCTCGGCAGCCGTAGATGGTTGTTGGTTGACCTTTTTCCTACGTGCCACGGAAAGTACGTTAAGCTGTTGAACCCGGCTATCATTTTTAGATTTCTAACAGTCTTAACAGGTAGTCAGTGGCCCGAAAGTCTTTCAACCAGTCTTACCAAGAAGTATCATATTTTATTACCTATTACTATTAGGTTGTGGAGGTCAGATAAGCAGTCACTATACGCAAAATACTGGTATTCAGTTACATCCGGTTAAACTGAATGCCGAACCCAGAATATTTGGGAATAGGCTAGACAGATGACTACTCAATCGAACTTTTGCTTCTCTCATTAATTAAATTCAAGTGATTGACGTTTTCCATATTATCAGGAAAAGCAACCATAATAATTAAACAATGTATTTACCCACATTACACGTAATATCCTCAGCGCATTTCGGATTCGCAGCAGAGCGGTCGTCACGAGGGTCCCACCGGACCACGCGGGGTGAATTATGGTGCAATAAATTACTATATTATCGAGCGCAGTCGATTCTGTGCTCCTGCTTGCTGGACACTTCGTTATGTCTGACGCCGGATATGGAAAGTTCGAAACTGTGTGATCTTATGCTACGTCTTCTTTAGATCAGTTCTCGTAAAAAACTGCAGTGACACTGCCATCAAATTCAAAATGTGGCAGTATCCCCGCAAAGTTCGCTTTGGCATGACCAAAAGCAAATCTCAAGGTCAAGGGAGAACTGCTTTTTGCACGCCCAGTTATACGTGGCCAGCTCTAGAGTAAGCTCTCGAAGCACCCTGGTGTTTCTAGCACCTGAAGGAAAGACAAAAAAAATGGTTTACCAAGAAATACTGTAGTATGTAGTTAAGCTATTTCGTTGTAAACAATTTTAATTATTAATTTAACAATTCTGGTAATTAGATTTTTAGTTTTACGGAGAACTTCGTCCTTTCTGTTTGGGATATTTTCAGTTCGTATATTCAATTAGAGTGAGAGGGCTTATAATGTTTGTTTCTGAAAAATAAACACACGTTAAATGTAGAGTTGTAGACCACGCGGGCGAAGCTACGGGTGACAGTAGTCTTAAGGCGCGGCCCCACCGCGGTGCACGGAGAGGCTACACACGTGTATTTAGCTTCGCTTTGTAAGAAAATGTATGTGGTTGTGTCCACTGCAACCCACGGAGAGGCTACGCATGAATTGACGTCATTGATACATGCGTGGCTTGCTCGAATAGGCGGTTACATAGCTCAACGCGGTCGACGTGGGTCTACGTTTCCACTGAAGTACACGTATATGACCCACGACTATGTACAGTTCGCTTATCGATGTACAATCGCTTATTATGTTATATCGTAGCCTCTCCGTGCGCTGTGCCACGCTATACATAGTCGTGGGTCATATTCGTGTACTCCAGTGGAAACGTAGACCCACGTGGCCAAACAAATTAATACACGCAACTAAAATGCGCCGCGTGCCCGTGCACAGCATGCGCCGCGGTGGGACCGCGCCTTTAGGCAAAGTGCCTAAGACTACTGTCACCCGTAGCTTCGCCCGCACATGGAGCAACTTAAGTTGAGGCAACTTAAGCAACTTTAAAAGTTTCCTGTAACTAGTTGATAGTTGCTACAACGTGTACGGTTGCAGCAATTTTATAGCAATCTGTGAGCAACTTTCATAACCGAGTTACTCAATCTACGCAGCGAACAGCGTTCAGTGTGACGATGAATATCGAAGAAGCAGAAATTGTTCTAATTTTATTACGTCGTCGCCGTTTACGTTAACTTAAAAAATCGGTATAATATTTATCAGTAGCTAGTTGCGGCAATTAGCAACTAACTTAGTCATCGATTGCAGCAACTGAAAACTGTTGACGATTGCCGGAACTCGAAACTCGAGTTGCTATGTGTGCGCAGTCTAATTGAAATATATGTAAACAGCTAGTTGCCAGCTAGTTGCCAGTTGCTGCAATAGTTGCTCCATGTGCAAAGCGCCTTATAATAGACTGATTAATAATAATTATGTTACGCGTACCTACTAGTTAAAATATTTATAGGTATTATCAACTGGTAGGTACTGATTGTATTGCCTGTAGGTTCGCAACCTTTACAATGGTAATATCTTTACAGTTATTATAATAACTATGCTAGCATTGCTATGAATACATGAATCAAATCTTTATTGTAGTTTGGAAGTCATAGGAATAGGAGTGTTGCTTGCAAATGAAAGTATTCCGTGTCATTTTCAAGGACTCATAGTTTTAAAGGTGTGTATTTTTTTAATCTTTACATCATTTTTTTTTAGACAGAATGCATGCTGCGTTTCCAATTGCTTCATAAAAAAGTCAGTTTCATGTTTGTCGTATTGTCAGGCTTTATTTCGTTTGACTTGGTCATCGTGTAGGCCGCTGATGTGTTTTGTAAAAAAAAAAGCATGCATTATTAAAGTAACAATAGTTTTTTTTTTATCGTTGCCTCACATTTTTTTTGGCCCACTGATATTTTGCTTATCATATTCATATAACACCAAATTATTACAGTAAATAAACGTAAGATTACATTTACATGTAACCGGAATCTTAAAATCGTAATAAATAAATCCTACCTATCCTTATAAACGCGAAAGTTTGTAAGAATGTATGTATGGATGGATGTTTGTTACTCTTTCACGGGAAATTCGGAACGGATTTGGATAAAATTTGGCACACAGATAGATAAACTATCTGTGTGCCAAATTTTATCCAAACCTGGATTAACACTTATGATAGTTTTTATCCCGATTTTATCTTCCGTGGGATAATTTTCGAGTTGTAGCCGGCGAAGCCGCTGGCAACACCTAGTAATTTATATTTTCCTGATGGTCTATATCATTTGAAATTCTTGTCTAAAAATATACTAAGTTCATTTATCATCGTATTTACTAATCTTTTATCTTTACAGATGAAGCTCTTCCTTGCGGCAATCATATTTGCTTTAGCAGACGATGTTATTAGTCGCTGTGTTAGGGTTCTTGACACGGATTACGAGGACACAATCCTTAAAGGCGATATTAGAAATCCATACCATCTTACCATCGATCATAATACGAATACGCTGTTCTACAGCTACACAGCACCAGAAGCTCTATATTTGTTTGAATCGGCGTATCTCAGTTTGAACACAGGTGCTTTCGGCAAAATTAATGGCATTAAAGGAGGTTTTGCACATGCTGTTAACACTAACAATCATATTGTTTTTATGGGCGGAGAAGACGGATTGTATAAATTTAATTATAAAACGATGAACGCAACCAGAGTACACCTCAAGAAGAAACTAAATATATTTCAAATGTTCTACAAAGATGGATTATATTTTACAACTTGCCCAGAAGAGAGGGTATATTTCATTAAAAACCATCAATGCGCGAAACTGCATGCATTAGAACACGTCAATGTGTCGCTAATTGCTGTTGATCCAGTCAATGACCTTATATTTTTCAATGCTACTGGAGTGTTTATGTATGAAAGAGCTAATGGGACCACTGTATTTTTAAGTGACGTTGTTGCCAATGGCGTCACTTCTGACCGCTACGGTAACATTGTCTTCTCAGCTCTAAACGGAATTTATTATCTTAATATAGCATTGAAGCAAACCCAACATGTGGCTAACCTGGACAATACATATGGCGTTGTCGTGGAAAACAACGGAAATATTATTTATGCAGCAGAAAAGAGTATTCGTAGACTAAAACCGGGTTGCAAATAGCGTAATCGTTGCAGTATATTTATGATCAAATGACGGCACGGTTGGCGCAGTGGCCGCAGGGAACAAATATTTTTCAATACACTTCCTCGAAAACTAGCTCTTATTGCACTACGATTAGGTTCGACATGCATCATATTTCGCACGCGTGCGGTAATAAGAATACAGCGTGCTGTAATATTATTACCGCACGCTGTAATCATAGAGCAGCGGTAATTCGATTAAAACTTATGAAATTAAAAAAAAAACACCACTGACTATTATAGAGCAGGCGTGTTTTTTTTTTAATCTCGCCATTTTGATCTGCGTCTTTACAGCGTAAATATTTTTTGAATATTTAAATTGTGTTTGTAAAAAGAATACTACTAATAAACGTAAATATTTTAAACAATTATTTACTTTTATGAACAAGTAAGCATTTTTTTGTGTTCTTAATTAAAAAATATTTAAATTTTATATTTTTCCTGTGAGGCTGTTTGGCGGCTTTATACCTTTGCTTCTTTTTCAACCTGGCGAAATCAAACCGCGGAAAAAAAGTAAATTAAATCATAGTCTCATCAAATTTGTTGACAAAAACACATAACGTTTTTAGTTAATTTCTTCGAAAGTGTATTGAAAAACGTCGTTTGATACACGTGGGAATTTGTTATTGCATTTCTCGACCCCATGAACACCCTCGCCATACGGCTCGGGTGTTCAATCTGCCTCGAATGCAATAACAAACTTTCCGCACTTGTATCAAAATGTACTATTTCAACACACTTGCTCATAAAATGGCTATTATTTCACTACAATTAGGCACGTAATGACACCTGTAATCAAACTGTGACTTTTTCATTGCCCTTATTCACTAGTGAGTTATAGGTTTTTATTTTTATTTTATTGATTGAGTTTCTTTGTTCTTAAAAAGTTTCGAAACACAAAAGATCGTGTTCAATAGAACTCAAATAAATTAATGTAGCTTTTGCTTGCTCATTTCATGCAACTTTTTTAAATTAATAATTAATTAATTAAAACTTGCACTCAAATATAACTTTTGTTTTCTCTGTAAAAAAGAAAACTTTGAATTCGCCATTTTGTACATGGCTAAAACGCTGTCCGTGAAAAGTAAAAAAAAAACGAAACCTCATTCTTTTAGTCTATGGCCGATCACCATTGATTGTTAGTTGGCGCTTAAAGAATAACTGATACAATTTTTCCCACCATTGCGAAAAAAAAATCACAACTCGTTTTAACTGTTGAAAATGTTTTTTTTTTTAATTTGATTGTTAGATGCGCGCTTAAAGAATAACTGATACAATTTTTCCCACCATTGCGAAAAAAAAAATCACAACTCGTTTTAACTGTTGAAAAAAAATTTTTTTTGTATTATTTTCTTCACAAGTGTCTTGAAAAACGTCGTATGATACACGTGTGTATTGTATGATTACCGTCCTCGGGTCTCAATAGTAAAATAACAAATCACCGGTAATCACCAACATTACACACTTGTACCATAATGTGTATATGACCTACAGATAGTGGTTCCGAGTATTTGTGTCATTATCATCATCATCTCAGCCAAAAGACGTCTACTGCTGGACATAGGTATTTGTGTATGTGAGTTTAAATGTTTGTAAACATACAGGAGAAATTCCTAGTGTGTTTAAAAAAAATAATAACAAACATACAATAATTATTCACATTCACAAAAAGTAGACTGATAGATTTTTTTTTAATAATTAAGTTCGTCTTTGTCCTTATTTTTACTTGTACATGTAGTTGTGATAAATTAATAAAAAAAATTGTGTAAACAGTATGATTTTTTGGAGACTTTTTGTTGTTGCTTTGGGATTATTCCAAAAAAAAAAAAAAAAAAAAACCACCACAATAGCCTGTATACTACCTGTACTCGTATTTAAAGTTAAATTTTTCTGCAAAAATATGCGTTGCGTGAATGTGTAAAGTTCTTGTTTAGTTTCGTCAGTAGATTTTTTATAAATTATACGCTAGCTCATTGGTTTAGTAGTCGCAAACGCCATGCTTATGAGGCCCTGGGCTTGATTCCTTGGCCGGACAGAGAGGTATCCGATTTTCCATCAAGAATAGGGGAATAGGTCCCCGATCGTTAGGTAAGCAATGTGGAGGGCTGGTAAGATATTGCGCCATATTTCAACTACCTCGCCACATGCTATTCATGGCTTTGGGTTTATACTAGTGGCTCTATTCTTCTGATGAATTTGCACTATAACCCTGCGCTTAGAATGTTTTATATACAAAGTTATTTTAAACCTGTATCACAATTTCTGATGCATTGACCGAAGTAACTATTGCTTCCTCTTTTTAGTGTATAGGTAGCAAAAAGTTCAGATGCTAAGCCCAATACTCAGCCACGTGCTCCGCTCACTGATGAAGTAAACGCGGTGTGTGCCGCGGAGCAGTGCTACATAGAAGGTGGGCCATTGTCTGTGGGGAGATAATTCTTGGCAATGGCCTATTTATATAGCTAGCTAACAACAGCAACATCTTAATCCGTTCAGGAGATTTAGCGTGAAATAGTATAAATATTATAATAGTTGTGAGATAAGACGAATTACTGAAAATGCTCGCCTGGATTAAAACTATAACAGTCGTTGAACAAAGTCCTCTCCTTTCTTCATCTCTATGGCTCACACAGAGCCGACGTGGCCAGCCCACTCTTTGGTATGGGATATTTTGTAGTCGGTTAAAAAAGAAAATATTGAATGCCTGGCCATTCATTATGCAAAATATCACGCAATACAACATCAAGTAAGTTTTAACTGCCAACAAAAATCCACACGACTTCGGAATCAACTCGGGGAAGGCATGAAATATGCATAAATTCGATCCTGTGTGATTTTAACGCGGGGCTTCGCTACTTATACGAACTTTGGGAGCGAATACATTATGCAACGAGACGGCACGTTTGCTTTGTAATTCATTTGGTGGTTCGTTAACCATTTTAACAGGCTTAAAAAGAAGTCTTGCAAAAAGACATGTAACTTCGCTCTGTAATTGAAAATACAGACGTAAAAGAAGCATGTTTTAATGTGTTTGATTTAGCTTTTGATGTTTAATGAAGCATGTGAAGACGAGGCGTGTACTTTTGACTTACGAAATAACGGTTGATTTTAGGTGGTTTTTTTTGGAGGGTGGGAAATCATCAAATGACTCGTCCCGCTCTGGGCAGAGGGGAAAGGAGTGTCAGACTTCTACTGACTAAAAACCGAACCCATGTTCCTTATTTGCCCTTGTGCCGAGGTCACGTCATCTAGTACTAAAATCCGCGAGTATTAAAATCCGCGGAGCAGGGGGTCCTTGGTTCGATATCCAAATTTATTGAACATAGTGGTATTGGGTTTTCCATCGAGGCTTCTCAGTAGCAGGCACAGAGTCTGGATTTCTGCCCGTTTGATGGCTGATACGTTAGCCCCCTGTTACATGAAACTTTAACAAGACGTGGTGTGGGTCTTCAGAAAGATCAGGTGCGTAGTACTCGCAGCCGTGCATGTATGACCAGATGTATGAACATGAACGACGAAAAAATTGTATGTTTTTTTTTATTTTATTTTTTTATAATAAACGGGCTTGCTCTTGACTTTAGTCTTGCCCTAAGGGCAGAAATGATGTCGACGATGGAACGAGCTTACCCAGTAGAAGCCTGTTTACTCCGCGACTTAAACAGATTAGGGTTATATGAACTCGGAAAAACCGACGCAGGCAGGGAATTCCACTCCTTGGCTGTGCACATAATAAAGGACCCAGCAAAGCGCTTCGTTCGAATGTGTGGAATTTCGACTAGGTATCGGTGATACCCTGCAGTACGTCTAGTCTCCCGATGGAAGAAGGGAGATGGTGGGATCAGCTCGTGGAGCTCTTGCGCACACTCTCCGAAGTACAGTCTGTAGAAGACCGACAGACATGCGACTTTGCGACGGTGGGCCAGGCTATGTAGCTTGATAACCAGCTTATCGTCACCAATTAGCCTATGTAAGGATAGTATCTGGTCCCCCAAAGGGAAAAAAGCTCGAGTTTATCCATGTGAGCGTAACAAAAGTTGAAATATGAATGTAGTATTAAGTACACCTCTGCCTTACCCTTCGGAGACTGCAAACTTGATGCTACGCTATTCCGAATGTCGGTTCTAACGCAGCTAATATTGAACAACGTGTTATTTCACACAACAAGTGAGTACACACAGCAGGTGTGCCATGTCGAATGTTGCAAACGCAGGATTTAGTGTGCCCCGGGATCCTTATCTCTGCTGACTAGATAATAGTTTCACCATAGAATGAACTATGCCTTCTTACCTTTCTCGTACAGGTTTGACGACGAATATTTGTAGGCTGCATGCTAAAATAATATGCTGATATTAAAATAACCTGGATGGGACTGGCACAGGAACTCAGAGATCGTCATAAAGAGAAAGATGACTTGGTGAAGTTAGGCTGTAGATGATGATGATGATGAATCAGAATTAAAATAAGTTTGAGAAGCATTCCTTTAAAACAATTACTGTGAAAGATTTCATATTCTTTACCTCCTTTAAGAGGAAATGCGAGTGCTGTCTCTTTCTACTATCGCTGTCTCTCTCCGTCCTCCTGCCTTCAAATTCGTGCGATAAGGACAACTGTAGAAAAAAGTTAGAATTCGAGGTTTGGCTCTCGCCTATTTCCTCCTCCAATATTGAACCAATTTAAAAGATATTTTAGACAATGAATAAGGAGGTTATATACTACGCCACTATGTTTTTCTTTTTTTGTTAATAGTTGTCAAATTTGTACACTAGGACTCTGTTAACAGCGATCTAAACAAGCAATTTTGAGCATTTTTTGAGGGTTCTAGTGCTTATAAAAATAATTTATCACCAAAAAGGAAAATATAGGGGCATAGAAATAGTTAATATTTATTATTCTGTAAAAAACCATTGCTCTAGGGTCATTAACCAAAAAGAAAACAGGCGAGAGAGTTTGTATGGAGAAAAGACCACTCGCGTTTCCTCTTAAAAGGTTTCAAAATAGACTTTAAGACTAGTTTCCTCCGCATAAATTAATTTGTTTTACATAATTCATTTTAAATTATAGCTTTTGTGTTATTTTAATATAATAATTATATACATAATTATTTATAAGTTGTTAAGTTTTACCAAGATCCATTCAGTAACTTTTGAGTGAAAGAGTTATAAATACCTGCTCATTCATACTAACTTGCGTGTTTCTGATAGTTTTAATTAAGAAAATATTCAATCTTAGACACCCATTTCAAATGAATTATTAGTTAGTAGTAAACTACTAAAGTTATAATAAGCTGTCTAGCAGCTGACACCTTCATAAACTTCTGAAGGAATTATTAAATTATGATGTATATACAGTCAAAAGATATACTTTGTTAATTAATAGTAGTCAGAGGTGTCTTACTTTTGAAGTGGTTATAAGAGATACAAACCCTCAATAATGATTCTATGGAGCGTCTTGTGATTCAGGGACGAAGGCATGAGACCAGGTGGTGGATCACCAGCCCGATAGTCAATTTCATCAAATGTGGCAAACTCGCTGGCAAAATTTATTTGCTAGCCATGCGACCAATAGAGACTGGTAGAAAAGGTTTCGGGAAGGCAGCGATCCCAGTTATGGGCTACACCACATGACAATGACCACACTGTAAATAGTAAGCACCTAAGAAGCAAAAGCAACCTGAAGTCTAAAGAGTGGTGGTGGAGCAACTGCCCAGTACAATTTTATTGGTTAAGATGAACTAAGTAGGTATAATAATTATATTATAAAGTAATGTTAATTGTACCTAGATTATTAAAAACCTAGATAACAATCAATTTCATATATATTTTTTTTTATTGAAAAACGTTCCCCCACTTTAGTGTTAGTTACATTTAATTCGAAGCTGCATGAGGCACACCGATCCTGAGGAATGTCTACTAGATTACATGCAGTCGTTTCCACCGCCCTAAGACCGGAGACCCACCTATCAGTCAACGTTCTAGGAATGGTGTTGAACACGGCGTAGCAGAGATGCGGATCTCTTGCGCATGTTGGCTGACAAAACTATTAACGTACGCATCGGCAAACATGGGTGGACGCGATACAAAAAAGTCAAATGATAATAAACTCTCTAGATGTTACAATAAAGTTACAAATGAAATGAAGAATGAATTAATTCTAGAGAACAAAACTGAATAAAGTAACATTGTTATGATATTTGATAGAGCCATCTCCCCTATATACAGAGTTCACGCAAGACCTCGCTAATCGTAACAAACAACAACTTCACAAATATTCAGATTCCAAGAAAACTTCAATAATTTCTCGCTAAAACCCTACAAAAGTAACATTCATTGTACGTTTTATGAAGCCGAACTAACAAAAGAAACTAAGTCATCCATTTCTGGCGAAATCGTTTACCCCGCCAATGTCTGTAACTGGTAATTGAATCCAACAAAGAAAGATAGAAAAAAAAAGTAAACTTGGTACGTGATACGAAAACGGGATTCGGGCTATCAACACTTGTTTTGTAAGTCAATGTAAAAGAACCAATACTGTTGTATGCCTACCATATCAGATTTAAAGAATAAATTCCTTTGCGCAATAACGAGTAATTGTTTATGTATATTTATGAACTCCATTGAGGCTGTACGATCTCATTACTTTGGGTTATTTACGGCCCTTTGGTAATATTGTTTGTATGTAATATAGATGTTCAATGTAGTACTTATTTGTTTGGTTGTAAAGTAGTAAATGATGCCTCGTTGAGCTAGTGCTGAGCGTCGAGGTCCTGGGTTCGATCCTGAGCAACTTGTTATTCGGTTTTTATATCAGGAATTTTTCAGTGACGTCTACGGAGTCTGGATTCGTGCTTGGTTTATGGTATTAGGATAACACTTCTGATTAACCCCTCGAGGGTTACAGGATGATGAATTATATAGATTTATTATAAATAAATTAAAATAGTAGTTATTAGTTGATCATTTCGAGGAAAACTTTTTGTTTTTGTGGTGATTATCGTTCTTTTATAAAAAAAAACTTCTTTACAGATAGAAGAAGTGATGCATTCGACGGGTTTTTTTTAATATCTAAGGGCTGCCCCAACATAGAAAGTACTTGACCTAATCAGTCTTGCCATATCGGTCGTGTAGATAAATCACTTTTATATAACACCTTGACCTTTGAGTATGAAGGATTTCTCGTGTTTGCAGATGGACCTTACCCCTGTCATATCTGGACACTTACCGTACTCTGGATCAGGAAACGCTAATAAAAATTGAGAAAGAAACTTCCCCCGTCGGGGCTGCGGGTCCCGTCGGGGTTACTGGTAGTTCAAAAGAGATACCGCGGCCTCGGCACAAAGGGCTAAGAAGGAACATGTTTTTATAGTCGGTAGAAATCTGCCACTCCCTACCGCTCTGCCCATTGAGTTCAAGCTAAGCTCTGACATCACACGCAGCCTGTAGAATGTGACACAAAATTTGAGTTTCCACAAAAGAGAATAGAAGGATTTCTGAGATGTAGTACGGCCCTGCACAAAGTAACAGGTACCGCGTCTAGAAAAAGTTGGCACACCCTTACCATTTCTGGATAAATATGGTTTTATAAAGTTGTTTTTCTATTTTTTCTGAATCTACCAGAAAGCCTTATAAGCCCATAAGGCTTTCTTACAACTTTCTTTCTTTCTCATTTTTGTACACTTAATTCGCAACGCAATAAATGTTTTGACTTTGACTAAGTAAAATCAAGGTGAGCGTGGGTAAATTAACTTTCTATTACCAACATAAATATGAGAGGTTCCACGATATTAAATTTGTAGAAAATGTACTAAAAGCTATCAAAGTTCACATGAGTCATATCATGAGCAGATTTACAATAAGATACAAAATATAGAACGCCAAGATGTTTCGTAATAGTTCACATTTGAGTTGGAAGTATCCTGAATGAACAGCGCTTGTGCCGCTGCAATAAACGTGGCTACCTACTGGGCCCAAATCGTCATGGAAGTATATAATCGACACGAAAAGAAGAAGAAGACAGTTGAGTTGGATTATATTGTACGCTGAAAACACAAAAAAGTGTAATAATAAGGGAATGTTCAAGGTTAAGGGTTAGGTTTCTTGGTTGAATGTTAAATGCATATTACATTGTATTTGTATAGGATATTACATCAAAAAACTGAAAAATTAAACTTCTTTTTTGCAAAAAATGTTCCATTTTTACTTGTAATACCTCATCTCCTTATTTGATTATGTGATATTTAAAGCCAATTTAATTTATCTGGAAGATGTAATAACCTTGTAGTACCATCTTCCTGAACTCCACAAAAATGAACTCAAAATTCCCTCCGATTAAACGGTTAACACGAGAGCTTTTAACCCAAACCACGAGGAAGGTAATCGTGGCATTTTTGTTTAGCAAGAGGACCCTTATACCCGAATAAATCATTCATCGGAACGTGAAAGTAAATATTTGGATCACGGAGGGTGACCTCGGATGTCGCTACAGGCCTATTAAAATAAAAGAAGACCGCAGGTTTATGTAAAGGATTTTTTTTTCTGATATTGTTTTTGTCTATTTTTTTTTGTTCTGTTTTTGTCAACATTGGGGACGACAGGAGGAAGTGTGGTGATTTATTATAAAAAAAATTGTTTCTTTTCATTTGACCCTCGAAAATGAGAGGGTTATCTATTTATTGTGAAAATGAATACCGCGTTTTCGGAACGGAAAAGTTTGTTAGTTTGTGTTAGCTGATTGCACAATCGCAGCTGTTTTTAAACGGTATTGCAAATTCTGAACCATTTCTTAATATTGTATCGTTTTCAAGGTTCGATTCTAAAATCTATTTGAGCCAATATTGTCGCGAGGGCGTTGGGTTAATCTTTTATATAAATTATATTCTAGTTATCTCAAAGTTCATAATGTGATTGGTTTCATAGTAACCATATATAAATGTATTGGTTCGCTTTAATCCCAACGCCTCACGATATAATAGAGATACTCACCGATACGGATCCCCCTCTGACTTGCAAGTATCTCGCAATCCAGTCTCTTATCTCCGGTCCACAAGGGCACCGGAGTGTTATTCATCCAGCTTCTCAGGAGTAATTAGGACATCTGTAAGTTTTAAGTACCCATGAATCTTTGGGCTAAGTATTACCTATGATATCTGTCTTAATTGATAAAGCCTTTTATAGCAGTTATCCAATTACCATACCTATGATGAAGTTTACTTTAAGTTTTCATCAATAATGTTTGTGACACTTATGTGCTAATCAGATACTGGATTCTTTCCACGTCTGTTGAAGCACGCATCTCAGATGACTAGCGTGTTTCACTGCTACTGTGAACGGACGTACCGATCGCGAGCGCGTGCTCTAGTTAAGAGTATTTTGCAGACGCTTCACAACACCGTCGTCGTGGTGTACGTCGATCTATCGGGGCCACTGCGATGACCCAGTTACAAGTGCGGAAATCGCCATGAAGTGTTTATTATAATTGTTTAGGTGTCACGCTCACCTTAAAACTAAATAATGGCTGCACAACAGTCCATTAAAATCAAAACTGATCTGGAGAAGCAGTTGTATGACTGTTACATCCAGGAGAAATCGGACAGAGAAAACCTGCAACAAATGGTACGTCAACTGAACAGCCATATACAAAGCTTGCAGGAACAGGTTCAAGATCTTCAAGGACAATTAAAATGCTTAAAGGTACAAAAAAAAGAAGAACCCTCAGATAAACAGGCCAGTGGGACCATAACACCTGCTCAGCCTACTAAAAGTGACGCTGAGTACTGCACGGATGAGGAAGAACTTACTCGCCAAAGAGACTGAGTGGATTAGGGTGAAAAACAGGAAGAAAAGGAAGTTGAACACTTCCCTTACTCCACCACAACCACAACAAGCTACAACTAGCATTCAGCAGCAGCAACTCAACAACAAAGAGGCATTCTGGCACCACCTCCAATCGTAGTGGACGGTGTTAAGAATTATCAAACGTTCTACGACTTTTTGACTGAATCTCAGCCAGTAGAAACATTTACCGCCAAAATGTTGAGCGGTAATAGTGTGAAAGTAAATGCCAAAACTGAAGAGTCCTACAGAGAGATCGCTCGTCGCTTAACAGAAAATAACTGTTTATGGCACTCATATGAGGACAAGCAGACCAGGCCAATAAGAGTAGTGGCGAAAAAATTGCATTCTTCCTGCCTACCGGATCGGATTAAAGATGATTTAACTTTGCAAGGATTTCAGATAGAAAATGCTATTAACAAGTTAAGCTGGAGAACAAAAGAACCGCTCAACATGTTTATTCTATCGTTCAAAAATGATGAAGATGTCAGTAAAATATACGGCATTAAACATATTCTAGGGTGTAAAGTTGAAATAAACCCGCTTAAGACGTCAAAAATAATACCCCAGTGTAAGAGATGCCAGGCTTATGGTCATACTCAAAAGTATTGCTCAAAAGAGCGAAGGTGTGTTAAATGTACAGGTAAACACCTCACAGCTGATTGCAGCAAACCTGCGCAAGAAAAACCTAAGTGTGTTCACTGTGGCTTACCTCATCCAGCCAACTACAGGGGGTGTTTAGTTGCCAAGGAGATGCAAATGATTAAGAACAAAAAATCAAAAAATAGTCCACCTAACAACCCTGCCGCTAAGCAAATTGTTAGAAACACCGACAAACAGGCAACAAAACAAAGTGCACCGTTTGCAAAGACAACCGTGGTAAATGCACATACATCCAAAAGTGTCTCATACGCACAAGCAGTAAATCCAAGCACGAAACCATCAAGTCTTGAAGACAAGCTCAACCAAATCTTGAAGTGCATATTATCCTCATTTGACAAGAGACTAGAGAAATTAGAATCAAGCACCATACAAATCAGTCATGAATAACACACTAAAAATAATGGCGTGGAATTCCAACGGATTGCTGCAACAACAACATGAGTTGCAAGTAGTCCTAGACACAGAAAATATTGATGTGTGTTTGATCTCTGAAACGCACTTCACTAAACAGTCTTTTGTAAAGTTTAGAGGCTATAAGGTTTATCACTCGCTGCACCCTAGCAACACGGCGCGAGGAGGTAGCGCGGTTATTATTAGAGAAAATATCTGTCACTACGAACAATGTAAATACGAGGAACAAGACACGCAAGCTGTGGCGATATCAGTAAAAACAAATAAATTTAATGGTTACATTAAATTTATATATATGTATATATAGTAGCGGCCGTATACTGTCCCCCAAGACACAAGATAAACAAAGAACAATATATACACTTATTCAGACTCCTCGGACAGAGATTTATACTAGGCGGTGACTTTAACGCTAAGAACACTCATTGGGGATCGAGATTAACTTCAACTAAGGGCAGACAGCTTCTAAGCGCAGTGAAAGACATGCACTGTGAGGTCATAAGTACTGGAAAACCTACTTACTGGCCGACTGACCACCAGAAACTACCAGACCTTATCGACTTTTTCATAGTCAAAAATATATCAACCAACTATCTGAATGTGGAAGAGGGGTACCATATGAACTCCGATCACTCTCCGATATTATTACAATTAAGTCACAAAATATTACTAAGAGAAAACCACCTGACGTTAGTTAACAAGTATACAGATTGGGAAAGTTTTAGCTTAGAGCTACAAAATATTATTGACCTAAAAACTCCATTAAAAAGCAAAGATCAGCTCGATTTTGAAGTAGACCAGTTTAACATCAATATCCAACAATGTGCATGGAACAACACACCACAGCTTATAAACAAGTTTAAAGGAAATACCTACCCAAAAGAAATAATAGACCTATTATATGAAAAAAGGACTCAAAGAAAAAGGTGGCAGCAAACTAGATTCCCGCAAGATAAAACTGTATTGAATAACCTTACCAAAAGACTGAAGAGAAAGATACAAACCTTTCAAGATGAGGCTTTAGATACTAACCTGCGTCAGTTAACCAGCGACCATACAACCCAATACTCTCTTTGGAAAGCGACAAAGTCACTCAAAAGGCCAATTATTATTGTACCAATTCCCCCTATCAGAGATGATAACGGAAAGTGGGCCATAAGCAATGAACAGAAAGCTCAAAGATTTGCACATCACTTGGAAGAAACCTTTCAGCCAAATGACGAGTCTGTGGACAACCTACAGTTTGCCAATATTCTGCAAGATCAAAGAATTAAGCTTGTGACCCCGAAAGAAGTTGCAAAGGAAATTCAAATCATTAGCCTAAAGAAATCGCCAGGATATGACCTTATTACGGGAGAAATCCTGAAACAGCTCCCGCGTAAAGCCATAATTAAGCTTACTAGGCTCATAAATGCTGCATTCGTGCTTAAGCATGTTCCTGAGCCATGGAAAGTTGCTGAGGTGATAATGATTGCAAAGCCTGGTAAACCACCTCACGAAGCATCATCATACAGACCCATTTCCCTGTTGCCTATACTTTCAAAGCTGTTTGAAAAATTGATTTTAAAACGCCTAAAACCAATCATAAACGAGAAAAACCTGATCCCTGACCATCAGTTTGGTTTCAGAGAGAAACACTCAACAATAGACCAAGTACACAGAATCACCAACATCATCGAGAGAACGCTTGAAGATAAAAAAGTCTGCTCCACCGTTTTTTTAGATGTAGCACAAGCTTTTGATAAAGTTTGGCATAAGGGTTTGATATACAATACAAGCTAAGACTAATGCTGCCCAATGATTTTGCCGATATCTTGCAATCATAATATATTACAGATAGAATGTTTCGAGTAAGGCACGAGGGAGCCTTTTCTGAGTTAAAAAATTGGTTGTCTGTAAAGTCGGTTTACTGACGGATAGTTGAACGTGACAACGTCTTAAGAAAATACTGATTTACATAAAATTCTTCATTCAGAAAATCATTTTAAATTTAAAAAATAAAAATACATCAAAATATTTGAATAAAATTTATTGTTTAAATTTCTACTCAATTGTTAAAATTAAAATTTTGATTTTATTATTTTAATAATATAATTAAATTTTTTCAATTAGTTACTTAATTATTTTAGCAAATTTAATTGTAATTTGTTATAAAAAAGTAATAATTCATTAAGTATAAGAATAAACAATGATTAAATTATTGTTTATAAATCTTACATTTAGAATTTGGAAACATTAAAATTTTCGTAAATCTAGTTTTTAAAAAGCCCGCCTCAATGTGTTTGATATAGGAGAAAATGTTCCCTTTGACGGATGGCTGGTCCAACCTGTCATTTCAGACACGTTGTTGTGATATGTGGAAGATTTAATATTTATGTTTTAATTTTTTTAAATCATAGCTACGCTCGATAATTATTTTGATTGAATAGTAAAGCCATCGATTTTTTACTCATCGTGAAATAGTTCTGTTAAACTTATTGTTTTAATTTTGTCAATTATAGCATAACCCACAATCGCTGCACTAGCGGACCGATGCTATTCATTTTAATGATGAAAGCACGAATATTCGACAATATATCACTGAATATATAACTAATATCGAAAGAATCATCGTTAATTCCTCATGGCCGGCGGAGGCCCGGCACTTCGGGGACAGAAAATATTAGTGTTATTTAATATGCGAGCGAAGCGAGCGCGCGTCATAGATCGCCAGAGCCATCAGAGGCGCCAGAGGCGGCAGAGGCGGGGGGGGCGGTAGAGGCGGATATAGAGAGCGCGTCAGAGGTAACGCCTCAGAGGTAACGCCTCATGAGTCATGTTTTTTCGTGCGTGCAGCCGGCTCTATCGAATTATAAGACGTTGTCACGTCAAAAAGTTCTCACTAGTTCGACGATCGAACTAATGAATCGAACTAATGGGAATGAGCCAGAATCATTACCTTTATCGCTGTAATTATCGTTGCTATAAACAATTGACACCACATTCACTTTTCACTGCACTTGATACTCGATCAAAACATGTAAATGTACTATAGTATAGCAGCTGTCCACGCAGACGCATCGCTCACTCAAGTAGGAGAGAGACGGATGTCGAACGCTGCCGAACGCAAAGGCCGATTGTGCTTCTTTGTCGCTCGTTCCGCGCTCTCACTTGCACTTCAAGCCTTACATGGAACGCCTCAGAGTGAGGTAACGCCTCAGAGGTAACGCAGAGGTAACGCCTCAGAGGTAACGCCTCAGAGGTAACGCCTCAGAGGTAACGCCTCAGAGGTAACGCCTCAGAGGTAACGCCTCAGAGGTAACGCCTCAGAGGTAACGCCTCATGAGTCATGTTTTTTCGTGCGTGCAGCCGGCTCTATCGAATTATAAGACGTTGTCACGTCAAAAATATTAAAGCTGGCGTCCCTCAAGGAAGCGTGCTAGGTCCAATCCTCTACCTATTGTACACGTATGATATACCAGAGCTGGAAAATAATACCATTGCAACCTTTGCGGACGACACTGCCATTATGGCTACAGGGTCATGCCATGCGGAAGCAATCAGAAAGGTACAAATTGCTGTAAATGAAGTTCATGACTGGGCACAAAAATGGAAAATCAAATTGAATGAATCAAAGTCACTTCACATTGATTTTACCAACAGGAATTGTGATTACCACCCAATATTCATAAATGGCCAACAAGTGCCATACGCAAATACAGCGAAATATCTTGGCATAACGCTTGATGCGAAATTGCGCTGGAAAGCGCACGTTAAAAAGAAAAGACAGGAACTGGACATGCGATTTAAAAACATGTATTGGTTGATTGGACGAAATTCCTGCCTATCGATACATAATAAAATATTATTATATAAGCATATTCTAATGCCAATATGGACATAATTATGGCATCCAACTGTGGGGCTGTACTAAACCGACCAACATCAAAATTATACAAACATTCCAGAATAAGGTACTCAGGAGTATTGTTAATGCGCCCTGGTATATAAGAAATGACGACCTCCATCGTGACCTAAAAGTGTAACCCGTCACCAAAATAATCCAAAAATTTGCTGAGGCCCATGAACACCGACTCCACCAACATGTGAACATCGAGGCAATTCAGCTGCTAGACCAGACAAATATAGTGCGAAGGCTAAAACGAACAAAACCTTTTGAATTAGTGTAGTGTAAAGTGTTATGTAGAAATAATAGTGACAATGACACTCATATAACACATGAACAAAGTGTTTATATTATAATATTAGACTCTAAGAAAGTGGAACGGACTTGTTTATATACAATCAGCACTATTCTGTTTTAAAATAATTACCACGTAAAAAGTTAAGTTAGATTAAAATTGCTTATTAGTCTTGTAGGCTAGATTGTAATTAATTATTAAGAACCTGGTTCTTTTTAATAAAGGATAAAAAAAAAAAAAAACTCAGATGACTTCGACCCATCGCCTCTTCGTCTGAGTGCTCCCCTGTGGTATTACCTATATGTGGTTGGTAACGCCATCTCATTTTGAAATTTGGTTAAATAGTTTTGTTCCCACATTTTGACGTTTACTGTCAGAACGGACGACCATTCCGTCTCCCTACCCCAAAAAAGCATGTCTGCCACTAATAGATGGCAAACGATGACACCGCAATCGCAATGACAGAACGTGTCAAGTACGCCTCTCCACGCGGACGTATTGTCGATGTCTTACCGTACTCCGCCGTCCGTGTGTTATACCGCTAAACTCCGCTTATTTATCTATATAAATCGTGATTGAACTAAGATGAACCGCCCGCGGGTGTGATTGAGTGATTTGGTGCATTCTGAGATCAACACGTCGTGTACTTCGAAGCTCGAAGCAGGCAGGCGCCAGCAGGCGCCATCTGGAAGACTTCAGGTAAGACGTGCTTTCCTTCACAATCCCTCAAACTCGGTCGCCCGTTCATCATCCTGTTCTTTCTAGGCGAAACCAGCCATCCTCAAAATACAGTCCACTTAAAATCAAAAACATTTTCAATTCGCCTACATAATTTGGTACTTCTCCGTACCATTTTTTGGTCCTCTACGAGCCGGATCCATTTCTTGATCCTATTCAAAAGGATTCATAATCCATATTCTCTATATACCGCGTAGGTACATTGTAAAAGTACCTACCTAGGAAGTTATAGCACCTAGCTATACTCCTAGTCCATATCCATACCCATTACGTGGTTCAATCTCGCCCCCTGTAGGTAATATACTTAGAGTAGCTACCTACATTCCTAAATATCATTACCTATACAAACTATCATAGTTGCCTTGTAAATTCCATATTTCAAGCATCTTTTAGTTCTACCGCCAATTATAATTATCATAGTTCTTGCCTAGCTAGGAATAACTACCGCATAGACATATTTACGAATCTTATTTTAGTTGCAAAAATAGTGGGTACTTGGTCATTCTTAGTTAGTTTGTTCCTAACAACTTATTTACTTATACCCACACAACATGTCGAAACAAAATAAGCCGTGTATTTCGGAAGAAAAAGAGCTGAAAATCTTGGAAGCAAAACGTAATGTTTTATTTGAGCGGATTCAAAATATTTACGAGCGCTCAAAAACCGCCGCTTCTTCCGAAATTAGTACCGAATCATTTCTTAGTTATTGTGTAACAGTAGATAATATTCGATCAGACTTTCATAATTTGTTGGACACATATAACGATAAATTACTTTCTTTTGATCCTGATTCAAAACCGAATTACCAAGCGTACACATCCTTCGAGGATCTTTATTGCATCATCAAGCGCATACAATTACAGTTAGAGGGTAGATACTCCACGAGCGCCGCACCGGTTGTCCGAGCGCCGCCTAGACTACCTCCGATTGAACTTATGTCGTTTGATGGCGATATACGGAACTGGCCGTTATTTCATGCAAGTTTTAAATCAACGGTGCACGATAATGGCTCTCTGACAGACGCTGACAGGTTGTACTATTTAATAGGGAAGCTGTCGCCGAAAGCGCAGTCCGTATTCGCGGGTGTCACACCCAGTGCTGAGAATTATCAGGTCATATTTCAGTCACTCCTTGATAGGTATCAGGATACTCGTAGCCTCGCGTCTACTTACTTTGATCAGGCTTTATACCTTAAATTGTCCGGTCCCGCGTCTGAATCGAATTTCCAGCTGTTTATAGATAACTTTGTTACCGCAGTTAATTCACTTAAAAATTTAAAATTGAAAGATCTTTCCGACTTCATATTGTTACAACTCGCTTTAAAGAAGTTCGACACTGAAACCATTCGTGCTTACGAGATGTCGGAACGTAATCATAAGATACCTACTCTAGATAGTTTTATTACCTTCATCAAAGATCAGTGCCGAATATATCATAATACGCAGCCTAGTTCATCCAGCTCGTCGAATGATAACAATAGTAGACAAAGTTCGAATAAATCGCGAAATAGTAACAATAGGTCGGTCCCTAATCCGCAGTCTTATGTAGCATGTTCGGAACCTAATAAAAATAATTCGTCTAAGTGTCTGTGCAGTAATATTGTGCACGACCACTATTTTAAATGTCCAGCTTTTAGTCATTTAAATCCGACTGCTCGTTTCAAATGTGTGAAAGACAACAAAGCTTGCGTTAATTGTTTAAGCATAAAACATAAAACAAGTGATTGTTCTAGTAAGACAAGGTGCCGCTCATGCAATCAGCGTCATCACACATTATTACATTTCGATAAAAAATCTACGCTAACGGATGAGTCACCGTCTCAGCCACAAACCGCCAATACCACGGCGGCGGCCGCTTCCGCGTCTCAGCCCGAGGTGTCGCTGTGTACGACATCCATTGCGTGTGCGCGCGGTCAGCGCTCGCGCACTTGTCATGTTCAGCGCGATGCAGAGCCGCAATGTATGGCGTCCACAACGGTACTGTTAGCGACAGCGCAAGTTATTGTTTACGATGTCAATAACTCACCGCACATAATTCGTTGTTTACTAGATAGTGCTTCACAAAGTAATTTTATTACTTCTGATTGTTTTAAACGCCTCGGACTGTGGAATAACTTTAAAAATACTAACTTAGTAGTTAAGGGGATCGGTGGGTCGGAAAAATCTTGTAAGGGTTCTGTAGATGTTAGAATACATTCCCGTTTCGATCAGAATATTAATTTTAATATTTCCTCGCTTATCGTGGAACGTATTACGGACACACTGCCGAACGCTCAGGTGGACGTGTCCTTACTTACGCATCTCGAGTATTTATCGCTCGCAGACTCTGACTTCTCGCAACCGGGAAATATCGACGCTTTGCTCGGCGCATCTATCTTTCCACATTTGTTCCTACCTAACGTGATACGTAGTGAACAACATAATTTGCCACCCGCTATTGAGACGGTATTTGGTTATGTGATTATGGGTACCGTACCTACGTCACATATTTCTCAATATACTACGTCTTGTTGTGCTGTTCTTCAAGAAAATAATATTGATTCTCTTCTCAAGCGATTTTGGGAGCTTGAAGAGATCTCCGCCCCGCCCTCGATGAGCCTTAAGGATCTCGAGTGTGAAGAACACTTCCGCACTACCACTGTTCGCGACGACAGTGGTAGATATGTTGTGGCGTTACCCTTTTGTGGTGACCCGTATTCGCTAGGCGACTCGTACGCTGCGGCGCTTAGACGCTTTCATTGTTTGGAACGCAAACTGGATGCATCGATCAAGTTGCGCGGCGCCTATAATGACGTCATGCGCGACTACATAGATAAAGGTTTTTTGAGTCCGGTTGTTAACAACGAGGACAATTCTCTTCCCGCGTATTATATTCCGCATCACGGCGTAGTTCGCGAAGATAAAACCTCCACGAAACTTCGCGTGGTTTTAGATGCTAGTTGCAGGACTACATCGGGTAAGTCGATCAATGACATTTTGCATGCCGGCCCTAATCTACAGGGTGACTTATTTAATATATTAATAAAATTTCGACTTTTCCAAGTTGCTCTGTCAGCTGATTGCCGCCAAATGTTTCTCAATATCGGCATTCGTGAATCTGACCGTTGATTTCAACGGATTTTTTATCGTTTTAACAAAAATGAACCTTTATCTGTGTATCAGTTTAATCGTGTTTGTTTTGGACTCAAGTCCAGTCCATATCACGCGTTACGAGTTGTCCGCCAGTTGATCGCTGATGAAGGCGACAACTTTCCCGCCGCAGCGGCTGCCGCTACTTCCGCTTTATATATGGATGACATCGCTTGTAGTGTCACATCCGCTCCGCAAGCAATTTCGCTTTGTGAAGAGCTTATTCAGCTTTTCAAGCGAGGCCAGTTTGATCTTGTCAAATGGACAAGCAACTATAAACAGGTTCTCGAGCACTTACCTAATTCTCATAAGGCTTCTCCAGACATTGAGTTTGAGAGGTCTGTACCGCATAAAGTTCTCGGCTTACGTTGGTATAAATCCAGTGATAGTTTTCTGTTTGATGTCGCACCACCTGATGATAAGTGCACCAAACGCACTATGCTGTCCACAGTGGCACGACTATGGGACATCATGGGTTTTGTGGCTCCCACAATTTTGTACGCCAAGCTCTTGATCAAAGAACTTTGGTTATCAAAGTGTGAGTGGGATGACGCACCTCCCGACCATATTGTCGCCGCTTGGAAACAATTTTGCATTGAGCTTTCCGCGCTCAATCAAATAACTATACCGCGGCATCTTGGGTTGGTCGATGGATGTACTATCAACTTAATAGGGTTTGCTGACGCCAGCGAACGCGCTTACGGCGGAGTCGTATATTTGCAAGTCCGCATTGGTTCTAACTACTCGGTGCAGTTAGTTTGTGCCAAGTCCAAGGTCTCGCCTGTCAAAACCATTTCGGTTGCGAGACTGGAGTTGTGCGCGGCCCTTCTGCTGTCTCAGTTGCTCCGCAAGGTTCAAGACACAGTTTCGCCCCACTACCCCATCAATAAAATATACGCATTTTCTGACTCCAAGGTAGTGCTCGCCTGGATTTATTCCTCTCCTCACCGCTGGCAGACTTTTGTCGCCAATCGCGTTACTAAATTAATAGAACTTGTTCCTGCTACTTGTTTTAATCACATCGCGGGCGTTGAGAATCCTGCTGATTGCCTTTCTCGTGGTGTTACTCCACTTAAACTTCTGCAACATCCTTTGTGGTACCGTGGACCTTCTTGGATTTCTCATGATCCGTCAGAGTGGCCCATACAACATTGTGACCACAGTGCAGAAGCCGAGGATGCACCCGAACGGAAATCTGTTTCTCACCCCGTGATTGTTGAGGTAGCACAATCTCCGATCTATGCACTCGCGCTGCGCATGTCGTCGTGGTCTAAGTTACTACGCGCCATCGTTTATGTCTGTAGGTTTCTTAGGCAACTACCTAATGGGGCTTCTGTTTCGAGCTCTGATCTTGAATTCGCAGAGTATAAATTATTACGAGTTGTACAGGCTGTTCACTTTAGTAACGACATTCAAAATTTAAAAAATAATTTATCTTGTTCTCCCGCGCTTCTTAAACTCAAGCCGTTTCTCGATGAGCACGGCATTATACGCGTTGGCGGTCGTCTGTCAAATTCGGACGAACCATACAACTACAAGCATCCTTGCGTCTTACCGCGTCATGACCACGTTGTCGACCTTCTTGTTGATTTTTATCACAAGAAACATCTCCATGCCGGTCCAGAGTTGCTTATGTCCTTACTCAGGCATAAATATTGGGTTTTAGCTGCACGGCGAATAATTCGCCACAGAATACACAAATGTAACGCGTGTTTTAAATTTCGTCCTCGCCCGGTCTTTCCTCTCATGGCTGACCTTCCTAGCCAGCGCGTCAATCAAGTAGATAAGGCGTTCACACATACCGGTTGTGATTACGCAGGACCGCTGCAGTACACGCCAGTGCGTGGTCGAGGTGTTAAAAGCCGTAAAGCCTGGCTATGCATTTTTACATGTTTAACGACGCGCGCCACGCACATTGAAGTTGCGACGGATTTAAGCACGGTGTCATTTCTGGCAGCCCTAAAACGATTTCTTTCGCGACGCGGCCCTATACAATGTTTGTACACGGACAACGGCACTTGTTTCGTGGGTGCAAACTCTTATTTACGCGATCTTTATAAGTTTCTTAATAAAGAATATCGTACAAGTCTACAGGAAGAACTTTCCGTAAATCACATTGATTGGAAGTTTATTCCGCCTGCTTCACCACATTTCGGTGGATGTTGGGAGAGCATGGTCAAAGTAATTAAAACGCATCTCTTCAAAATCGTAGGTCAACAGATCCTCTCTTATGAAGAGCTTTTAACTGTCCTTGCTCAAGTCGAGGCACTGGTTAACTCGCGGCCGCTCACAGCACTGAGTAGCGACCCTGCTGAACCATCCGCGTTAACTCCTGCGCATTTCTTGAACACAGCGCCATTATCGTCACTTCCCGCTCCTGAAGCAGACTCTTCTAACTTGCTTCAGAGACATACTCTGCTCGATAATATCGTACAGTCGTTCTGGCGGCGCTGGCGGTCGGAATACCTTCACCAGCTTCAGGCTAGATCCAAATGGAATAGTCCTGCATCCCCTATACAGGAGGGTACGTTGGTTATTGTCATAAATGACAATTCTCCGCCGCTTTCATGGCCCTTAGCCATCGTTGAGAAACTGCATACATCTAAAGACGGTACAACCCGCGTTGTCACTGTAAAAACCGCGAAGGGTAGTTACGTGCGCCCTGTTGTACGTCTCTGTCCGCTACCGACTCAGTGAGATCTAGCCTGAAGTTGGATCTCCCTCTTAGTTTAGGTATTTAGTTAATAGTAGTTTTCGCTATAATTGTTCTGCTAAAGTTAATTTAGATTAATTTAATATCATAACGCTGTTTTAGCTCGTGGATAGGTTATGCGGTAGTATACCTAACGTAGCTTATTTTATTTGTTTCCTTTTAAAGGCAACCCTTTAAAGCCGGGGGGAAATGGTAACGCCATCTCATTTTGAAATTTGGTTAAATAGTTTTGTTCCCACATTTTGACGTTTACTGTCAGAACGGACGACCATTCCGTCTCCCTACCCCAAAAAAGCATGTCTGCCACTAATAGATGGCAAACGATGACACCGCAATCGCAATGACAGAACGTGTCAAGTACGCCTCTCCACGCGGACGTATTGTCGATGTCTTACCGTACTCCGCCGTCCGTGTGTTATACCGCTAAACTCCGCTTATTTATCTATATAAATCGTGATTGAACTAAGATGAACCGCCCGCGGGTGTGATTGAGTGATTTGGTGCATTCTGAGATCAACACGTCGTGTACTTCGAAGCTCGAAGCAGGCAGGCGCCAGCAGGCGCCATCTGGAAGACTTCAGGTAAGACGTGCTTTCCTTCACAATCCCTCAAACTCGGTCGCCCGTTCATCATCCTGTTCTTTCTAGGCGAAACCAGCCATCCTCAAAATACAGTCCACTTAAAATCAAAAACATTTTCAATTCGCCTACATAATTTGGTACTTCTCCGTACCAGTGGTGATATACCTAGTGTAATTAAACGTCCGTCGACGTTGCGCGTCCGTCGGCACACGACTTCGTAGGCGGTGGGGTGGATTTATAAGGGAAGGCTTGCCCAAGACCCTTCCTATGGCTATAAACCCCAAGCGCTCTTACGTCCGGACGAGCAACTTGCATGCGGTCGTTGTTATACCCTCAGCCCAACGCTGAAGGCACGACCCACACATTTACCAAGCGCTCTTACGTCCGGACGAGCAACTTGCATGCGGTCGTTGACGCCCTCAGCCCAACGCTGAAGGCACGACCTTGCATGCGGTCGCTGACGCCCTCAGCCCAACGCTGAAGGCACGACCCACATATTTACAATTAGGTGTCTTAAACTATTCGAACTGGTACTAACAAGTACCTCCACACATATTGTAATATCCAATAACTATGTATATTATTTAGACCAACAGATAAATAATACTTAGCTTTCCAGGTGGCACGCATCACGGGTGACAAGGATCCACATGTGATCTTCTTGCACTGAATTTACTTTACTTTAAATTACATTAGCTATTTAGACTGAATATGTGACCAGTTATAAGCGGGAAAGATGGCGTCGCGTGGGCACAGAACACATACCGCGTGGGGCAGCGTCGATTTGTCAAGTTGTCAATACTGATTTAGTGTTGCTATTACATTAGTGTTGTGCAATCATATATTTACATTTTTTAGGTTTGGGACATCGCGTATTCATATTTCGCGACAAATGACAAAACGTAATAGCTTAAAACCGAAAGTACATTGGCAATAACTTAAGCAGATAGTACCTAAATTCATGATCTGAAAACGCACCTTTCAAGAAGTGGTTTGCTGTGCAGTGTAAAACAAAAGTATCGTGAAACCCAGCAATATTGTATTATACAATCTATCGCATTTCACCACTCTATCAAACCAGCTGTTTACTGGCAAATTGAAGAATTGCAGCTCCCGGGATAAGCGAGGTATAAAATAAGGAGGAGGCATGCAGCCCTCTTAAAGGCCGCCTCTTGCCAGCATCTACTTGTCGGAAGCTTTATGAATAATTCTTTTATATCTTCCCTCCCGCCTTTTTCGTGAACATTACATAAAATTTTCATATTCACGTTGTAGTTACCCATTTGCATTTGAACCACTCATCTGAAGCTATTATTGTTCGTGTGTCGGTACAATGGGAGGTGAGCAAATATGGTGTGTAATAAAAACCAGACAAGAGACATGAAAAGAGCAGAAATTCTTTGAAAAACAGAAAGAACATTTTTGGAGAGCGGTAAAAATCACATTTACGGTTTTTTTTTGTCTATGTGCTACGTTCCTTTTCATTCCGAATGTTCATCTGGGTGTGTTTTTCGATTACGCTTACACGTACAATTTTGATTAAATTAAATGGCAGTAATACTATCATTGATTCTTTTATTATTGTAAAAGGTTATAGGGGAGGCTTTTAAATTAAATAAATAAATAAAATCCATTTATTTCAGGTTTCCCCATATTCAATTTACACGATATAAATACAACTCCATAAAACAGTTACAATTTGAAAATAAAAATGAAATAAAATAAACAATAGTGAAAATAAAAATGAAATATTAATAAATACAATGTCCGCAAATCAGAAATACAATGTCAATTTATATAATTAAATTAAAGTCAATGTCACATAAAAATAATACAAAATTACATTGAATAAACACAAATAATAATTATATTGATTAAACGCCACAATAATGACAACTGGGTCGTTAACCTGCTTTTGCCCAGCAGTGGGACAATAGGTATAGGCTAAAAAAAAGTATTTATTATTATATTATATTATTATTATTATTATTATAGCTTATTGTTATCTAATATAATTTATGTTATTTTTTTAATGATAAGATTTAATGTTTCACTGCATAGCTATAATATTTTCCGTCACAAAAAAGACTTAAAACATGTATTCATGGATATTTTATGCAGTAACATATGATATTACTACAGATTTCAGCTGCACAATGCAGATCGTAAGTTTGCTCACAGAATTTATAGTTCAGCGCATAACTCACTGAAACAAATTATGTGACTAGAATAACAATTTCGCTGGACCTTACTATTTATTTCATTTGTTAACGAATAATGTTTTACGACACATAAAATCTGCATCGAGGCTATAATATCTTCTAGAGATAACAAGGCTTGTCATTTTAAAGTATGCAAGCCAGTTATATTGACCTCCCTACCCCTATCCTACTAATAAACTATGGACGAAGAGTCAATTAACTGAAGATCGAAGGTCTCATGGTTCTGGTCGTTGTAAAGACTATTGATAAAATGCTTTCTCCATACAAGAGCAGCTTCTATGTAGTCAACGATAGAAGTAATAAATCTTTAATTAACTTTTATCGTATACGACAATATTTAATAGTCTACAAGAAAAAAGAACTAAAAAAACATTTTCTCTCCGACAGTTTCACAAGCGGGTGTATTTTTTCTATGTCGAGTGATTTTAACGTGTTTTCCTTCCGGTACGTGTGTGGAGCATGGGGGTAATTTGGGTGAATATGTCAGGGGCATTACAATGGAATAGAAGTCGTTGGCATTCATTATTCGAGGTGGCGCGACCAGGCACTGTGTCCCGCCCATGTTTGTAGCCGTCACTGACGGACGTGGTGCACTTGCGGTGCAAATAAGCAGCTTCATAACATGTTTAATAAATAGTAAATTATTTATTTTCATAAAACAGGCTTCAGAGCTAGGTCAGGGGGTATCTGTATTTCATTTTGTAGTAAGTTTCATTTCAGTTTGGTGTTCAGACAGTGATCAGGTAATTATTATGATTAATTAATAAGATGAGTGTAGACAAATAAAAACAAAGTAATGAGTGCACACGATAGCTACAGCATACTGACATTACTCATAGTAAGTAATTATAATATTCCTCTAGACCTAACTCAAGGCACGGCAGCAATTTCATCGGAAACTAGCCATCAAAGAGTGCGTATATTATAATGCACAATTATTGTGTACAGGTATTGATTTAGTTTTTCTTACCTCACAACACTCAGTCAAATGGGATACCAATCTGACACGAATGGAGTGAGATCAGGCGCAATACAAGCTCTCCGAGATACGGGTGTAGACACCTACTGCAAAATTCTTCATAACATCAAGTCACAACCAATGTTATTTTCATAAATATAAAAGCATGGCATAATACTGCATAATAGTCCACTAGGTGAAGGGATGGCTTTTTTTACCCAGCATTGTGAACAGCTCTCTGAACCGTCTAGTTTAATTAGTGTGCTTTTCCCGGTCCCACCTCTTACGGAAATTCTGTCCCTACTAAATGCATGCTGACAAAAAGAGCGTGAAAAACTGGGCTGGAATTACAATAGGTGTGCAACCTCCGAGCTTTTTCATTACATAAATGAGTTTCCACGTTGTCAAAAAGCAATTGTTTGTTCTTGTTTGAAGGACGGTTTTGTGTCGTAAAACACTTTCAGTTTTGTGACTTTGAAATAGATTTTTGCATGTTGAAAAACATGTATTGGGACCTTTTTTTGTTTTTTTTGTTTTGGTGGGTGGAAAATCATCGAATAACCCCCCCCGCTCTTGGGCAGAGCGAAGGGGAGTGTCAGACTTCTACTGACAAAAAACCGAACCCATGTTCCTTCTTTGCCCTTGCGCCGAGGCCACGTCATCTAGTACAAAAGTCCGCGGCCATGTATTGGGACCTTGATTGTGAAGTTTTCAATGAGGTTTCAAAAAATCTGCTACGAAAAACCTGTAAATACACTGTACATACAGTGTAATTGTAGGTTTTTGTAGCAGACTTTTTATCATGCTTATTTGCAGGTATTTTAGTTATAAGTCCCATTGTGACATACAAACTTACTTTTTTACACAACTTAACAGAAATTTGGATTTGCCTTGACTTCTTGAACGCCAGTGTAAATTGGATATTTTCACACAATGGTAAACGGCAGCGTACACATACATACATATCTACACACACACGTCCCAATTCCGCCCCACAAAATCTTTACACCATATCCAGGCTTCGAATTTGTGCAATTTACAAAAACTGCATGAAAAGCTGACGCGGGAAAGAGAGAGAAATACTAAATTTAAAGGAGGTCAATTATTTAGCGTACCTAGTCGAACGAAAAATTTTCCGTGGAGGTTTAAGTGACAGAATTAAAAGTTAGCACTGGACGCTTTGTTAGAAATACTTCCCATTTCTATTTTGTAGATTGCAATACGAAAGCCGTTCTGCTTTTGTAAAAGCCGCGAGGGTATTGTTGTCTTAAGCGTTAATTAAGTAGGTATTTAATTAGGCTTGCTTATCTTTAGGTGGGTTTTACGACTGGCTTAGGTTAGTAACATAACTATGTTTGGTTGGTATACCGTGCTGAGGCGTGGTGGGATTGTAACACCATGCCTTGCCAACTTCATGAGAGTGGTGCTGTCCTTATCACCAAAACAATATGGTGATGGCTGAAAATAGGCCCAGGGAAATCATTATACTTGCGTCCATTTTCGTAAGTGACGGATTGCTGATAAATTGTTCGTTTTTTGCATGGCTATGTAGTCCCATCAACGTGAAGCCTTGCAAATCGCTTTTTGGCCGGCTATGGAGCGGGGTATAATGAAAACGCCCATTTATTTCGATGTCCAACTTAATGGAAGGATATCGACCAATCCTGTTTGAAGATTTAAACATTTCCGAAATAATTCTTCAACGTACGATAAATAGGCATTCTACGATTTAAAACAGAACTCTGTTGATGCTTACCTTTACACAAATCGATATGTTTAATAGACTCCTACTGGTCACTAGTTAATAGTGGACTGACTAACATCAAAGTATCTTTATGTATTTGTGTTGGTGTGGTCAAAATCGTAGAAATATCTTGTTTTAAACTTCTTTTTGTTCCTGCAGGATAGTGCCATCCACAAGGAAGTAACCGGTACTACGAACATATCTAATGGCATTCAATAGTGGCTTTTTTAACAGATAAATATTCTGTCTTTGCTGTATGGTTGATGCCTTACCAGGTGACAGACATTTTATGCCGCTGCAGACGATTTAAAACAAACGAATATTACAAAATAATTTCAAAATCGCTGGAAAACTATGTTTATCTACCCAAATATCATAAACCCTCTCTAATGCGTTCAAAAACCATAGGCAATGACCAGCATTACCAACCAGCAGAAATTAACAGAACTGTAATGAGCTCATAACCTACTGAAAACAGTAGGTTATGAGTTTAAATTTGGAACAGGTGTCAAATTCAAGTGAGTGTGCTATTCTAGTATCTACATTAAAACAGATACCTATCGATACGAAACCCCAATTCAGTATGATTTTAATTATAAATCGCACGACATTTTGATCTCGAGTGACACAAGAATAGTGACTTTGTTCGTTTGCTTAGGATTTAAAAAAAATGACAGATATCCGAAACGCCGCCATTTCGAGCTGTCATTTGTTCGTTAGCTTTTTATTCCCTTTCATTGAGTAGACAAATTTTCTGATAAGTTCTTTATTTCTGTCGAAAATGAGTGATAGTGACTCAGAAATTAACATGAACACTCCGCCAGATATCGTAAATGCAGCGACGAATGCAACTAATAACCTGTTTATTTTTTATTGCATTACACTGGTAACAATGCTGGTCATTTCCCTATGGTTCCTGAACCCATCATAGAGCCCTTATGATATTCGGGTAGATAAATTAGTGTATGCAACTATACATAATTAGGCATTACAACACTCGTGTGATGCTATTAAGAAACTTGTAATGCCCTTCATTATGCACAGTCGCATAAACTACTATTACGCATGCAAATTATTTCAACAGAGAACTACACAATCCGATTTATTATTCAGGAACCTACTTCCAAGTTTCAGTACCAACATTATATTATAATGTTATTGCCTAACAACACTCTGTAAATGCTCTAAGACGAAGTTTGTACAAGGCCTTAGAGCTAGGTCAAAGCATCGGCCAACAGTTAAGATTGTTATTTCATTGTTGTTCAAGTAGTTTAAAGTTTACCTGAAACTTAATTAAGTAATAATATCAGCGTAAACTGAGGCCTAACGATTAAGGAGAGTTTAGTACGGTGTTGAGGTAGAAAGTTGGATTCTGTTTTTGAGGTTTTGGCTCGAAGGAAATAAAAATAAAAGCGAAGCTTCAATAATAGGGCCTAAAAATACCTATAGACCTTCTGGTTACGCGGGAAAGCAAAATAAAGACGACAAATTCGACTTGGTGGTAATGAGACGGGACGTTGAAAGACCGCGTGGAGACACAGGGTGAAATCGGTCTTTCTTAAGGGTTACAGGGGTGCACGGTACCTTGATATCCTCGGCGGCAGCTCCTCAGTAATTTTCACAGCGGTTTTCACGCACAAAACACCAATTTTATAGTTTTTCTTAGGAACGCAATGTTCGCGACACACGAGTTCATAGCCAACGAAAAATCTTATGATGATTGTCCAATGGCGAAACACTACCGCAGTACGTTCGCCATCTCGCTTCCACGAGTACGATAGGTTCCGTGCAAGAAAGGGATGGGAGATAGGGAAGTGTTACCAACCAATTCGTAATGTTGCCAAATAATTACATTTAATCAATGATTTAAAGTTGGCGCAACCATCCCCCCGGGCTTGAAGCGATGCCTTCAAGAATTGAAGCTAATTTACAAACTAAACGATAAACTAAATACCTAATTACTAACGTTAACCTAACCTAATGACGAAATTGCCCAACTATTGGTTAGGTAACGGACAAAGACGAACGACGGGACGCAAGTAAGAGCCAGTCGTCGTCTTAACCCGAACGACGCGAGTGACTCCTGTGGAGTCCGGGAAAACTTCCTCCACTACACCCAACGGCCAGTGTAGTGGAGGCGAATTATCAGTTATGAGAATCACGACCGTGCCGACATCGACCGGATCGACCGGCGTGTTCCACTTGCGACGCGATTGTAAGGTGTGGAGGTAACCGCTCCTCCAGCGCTTCCAAAACGACTGTACCAGTCTATCTAACAAGTCATGTCTAGCGACAGTAGTTCTCTCGTCTATTTCCTCGGCAGGCAAATATTTTAAAGGCGTGAGATTCAAAAAGTGCGCTGGAGTTAAAGCTAGCGGTTCCGAAGGATCACTAGAGAGTGTCCTGCAAAGAGGTCTAGTGTTCATTACCGATTCGACTTGGGTAAGAACGGTACTTAATTCTTCGAATGAGAGAATCGTGTCACCTATGACTCGATACAAGTGCGACTTCAGACTTTTAATATTAGCTTCCCAATTGCCCCCAAAGTGGCTGGCAGTCGGGACATTGAGTGACCAATCTATGCGACTCTCAGCTAGCATGTGACCAAATTCAGTATTATGGTATTTTGAACAAAGGAATTCGTGAAGTTCTGAGAGTTTGCGTTTAGCGCCTATGTAATTAGTCCCGTTATCCGAATAAATCCTACTCACCGGGCCGCGCCTTGACAAGAACCGCTTGAAAGCGCCCATAAAATTAGCTGTGCTAAGGTCACCAACAAGCTCAATGTGCACGGCGCGTGTAGTCATGCAAACGAACAGACACACGTAGGCTTTGGTGGAACGAATACCTCGACCGCGAGACATGGTAACCCTAAAAGGTCCGGCATAGTCCGTGCCCGTGTGAACGAATGGCTTAGCGGATTGAACGACACGACAAGAGCGATGATCCGCCATTTCAGGAAAACTGGACTTAGGACGAAGGCGAAAGCAAGGAATGCATTTATGGGTTCTATTTCTAATTAAATTACGAGCAGAAAGTATCCAATATCTCTGCCGCAAGAGTGACATCAGCAGGTCGGGACCTGCATGACAGTTTAATTTATGATGGTATTCGACGAGCAAATTCAAAACAGGATCCTTGCTTGGAAGCAAAATGGGATATTTCCCTTCATAACTTAAATCCGAATTTCTTAAACGGCCTCCGACCCTAATGAGTCCGTCCTTGAGAAACGGCTTTAAGTGTCGTAAAGCAGGACTACAATCCTTGCCTTCCCCGAGTCTAGCAATCTCAGTGGAGAAATAAAGGCGCTGAAGCTCACGAAGAACGAGCAATTCAGCGAAGTCGTAATCCGACGCTGACATGCGATATCTAACAGGTAACAACCTGACAAAACGACAAACGTAAATTACTACTCGAAGTAATTTACTCCAAGACGATATGCGATCGACCAAAGAAAGAATAGGAGATCTTTCATTTAGTACAGCGGAAAGTAACGAGAGGTTCTTCTCTTCGGGCGCTTCAGGCACCGACGAAGGACTGAAGGGAACGACAGGCCACTGTGAGACATCCAAATGTGCCCACGGAGGACCACTGAACCACAGCGGGTGGTCAACAATTTGAGAAGGCGTGAGACCACGCGACAGACAATCTGCTGGATTGTCCGTACCGGACACGTGATACAAATTTTGTGGCGACAAGTCGCTTTGTATTTTCGACACTCTGTTGGCCACAAAGGTGTTCCAACGATGGGGCGACGAATGTACCCAACAGAGCGCGACTGTCGAATCCGAAAATGCGAATATGTTACGAAAAACAATGCGGGGCTGACAAGCGACTATGACATTTTTTATAAGTTGAGCTAGCACAAGAATAGCACAAAGCTCCAAACGAGCGAGAGAAACGACTTTCTTAGGTGAGACCTTTGATTTAGCGGTTAGCAAGTAAACAATATTGCTATCGCTATTTTGGACGTGGAAGTAAATTACTCCCCCGTATGCCTTCTCACTGGCGTCTGCGAAAGCCAAGATAGTGACCACACTATCGGCGACGATACCAACGTGACGTGGGATTTTAATATTACAGAGCAACGGGAGCTCTTCCTTGAAGCGAGTCCACAGCCTGACTATATCTTCAGGTGGGGTATCATCCCAGTCACAATCACGCAGCCAAAGCTGTTTGATAAGAAGTTTAGCGTACAAGACGACAGGTGCGACAAATCCCATAACGTCCCACAATCTAGCGACACACGATAATATTGTTCGTTTAGTACAATTTTGTGCTGGAGTATTGACCCTCATGCTGAAGTGATCTGACGTAGGCGACCAACACAAGCCTAGTACTTTCTGCTGGTCGGACTCGTCGAATTCTTTGACAGCTAGCAGACGATGCGAGGGTGGAATTGAATCTAAAACGACTTGGGAGTTGCTGGTCCATTTAACCAATTCAAATTGGCCAGCTTTCATGAGACCTATCATTTCTGAGGCGGTAGAAATACCCTGATCTTCTGTGGGGACGGAATGGACGAAATCATCCATGTACAAACCTGAAGTGACGATATTTTTGGCCTGAGGGTAGGAGTCGCCCTCATCCTCTGCCAGCTGCCTAATAGTTCGCAGCGCATGGAAGGGGCTAGACTTAAGTCCGAAAACAACACGATTAAATTCATAAACCTGTAAAGGCTCTTGCGGGGAAAACCGATACAAAATGCGTTGGAAACGCCGATCAGATTCTCGGATTTCAATGCTAAGAAACATCTGACGAATGTCTGCGGAGAGTGCAATCGAAAATAAACGAAAACCGACGATAATATTAAACAAACTCCCTTGCAGGTTTTGCCCACCGTACAAGAGGTCATTAAGCGAAATGCGGGAGGTAGTCTTGCAACTACCGTCGAGAACGACACGAAGTTTGGTTGTGATCTTATCATCCCTGATCACCCCATGATGCGGAATAAAATACGAAGTTTCTGAAGAATCTGAATTTGCAGGTGAAATATAACCTTTTTCTAAATATTCGAGGATGACGCTATCATACGTGACCTTTAGTTGTGGAGAAGCTTGCATCTTCCTTTCCAAGCAGTGAAACCGACGTTCACTTGCTTGGCGTGAGTTACCAAGGGATTCGACATCACCCTTGAAAGGCAGAGCTACCACGTATCGACCGTCACTATCTCTAGTAGTGGTGCGAGTGTAAAACTCCTCACACTCCCTGTCGTCCGAGCTGACTACAGGGGGAACATCCACCTCCTCCAATTCCCAAAGGTGAAAGGCAGCCTTGTATGGGAGTTTCGTACCGCTAATAAAATGTCGTGTTTTGGGATACTTTTTGTTTTAATTGGTAGTCAATACAATAGGCAAGCCCTTTTAAAATTCATAGATTTTTAGAAGTTAGGACCTTAAAGTTATAACCAGTTTTATTTTTGAGGTTGTGTCTTTTTAAACCGTTACAACACTTGTTTCATTTTTTGTCACTAACTTCACGAACGCTGTTATTATATCAATAGAGCGTACCCTAAGAATAAGATCGACTTAGTGGATATCGATATTCTTACAAATAATTAAATAATACTTCATTGCATTATCTTTATTAATCATTATCATTATGTATTATCACTTTTTTACTTATTAAAATAGATGTTTATTCAAAATCTGTCATATAATTGATTTTTAACGTAACCTGTAAAAAAACCAAATAAATAATCGATAAAATCGGCTGCACCACGGAATGCACTAGTAAACGCAAGTGTCAATGTCAACGGCTGTCAAGTCAATTGTCATGTCATTCGCTTTTCGTTTGGTGTGCAAGTGAATGTGTTTTTCCAGATCTCTCGAGATTTTATTATTCTAAGACCTTTGATCGAATACTGGACTCCGAAATTGATTGCATTTTGACTGACCCTCGCTTGAATATTGGACACCGTTTCTAAACTGCCACCCCTGCTGACATTTTCTAGAAAACCGTATTTGTACTTTGCTCATTTGACGACTGGGTTCAACATCATGAGGACCGCAACATTGCATTGTTGCGGTCCTCATGATGTGGAAGGCGAAGATTGGAAGATTATTCTTTCAATTGTTCAAGAATGGGTAGCGCCTCAAACGGTTAGTATCCGATATTTCTATTTAACATAACGTTTTTGTAATCATATGTAATTATTTAATGTAAACAAACTAAGTAGTGTTATCGCTCATGTTCAGTTGTCTGTTTATAGTTGTATTTTAATGATAGCATAATGTGCAATAAATTCATATTTGAAGACATCACATCGCTAAACCGGACTGAACCTTCATGGTTAATTACAACCTATTATTCCCTCTCTCAGAGTGGAGGTCTGTGTCCCTGCAGTGGGATTGTAATGAGGGGCATAGGTCTACCCAAATATACCCAGATGTTTATTGCTAAATGCTAATGCTAGTCTTGCTAGACCCTAATAGTCAAATGTTTGTTTCAGGTAAATGAAAATGACTTTATATGCCTGGCTTGCTGGAATCATGCCAATGCTATATCTAGTGATGGAAATATACCAGAACAAAGTGAACAGACACCTATGGGACACCGACGGGTGTGTATTCACTGTGGACATTCTCTTCTGAGAAGAGTTCGTTGTCATACACTTAGGATTAGTACCGTGCAAGAACGCAGAATACACGAAGTTATAAGAGAATTGATCCTACCACGCACGGTCAGTATATTTGCTTTATTGATGCTTTATTAACATTCTTTAGTTTAGATTTTGGTTTTGAAAGGTCATTAAAAATGTTATTTGGTATGCTAAAACATTGATAATGGTGTGATAATGGTCAAGCTCCGAGCTCCTCAGGATTTCTTTAGATCAGTATTTTTAAAGTGGACACACACAACACATCGCATGTGTAAAAGCACACTTTAATGTAGATAAATTATTTTCAGGTGGGCGCTTCAAGTGTTGTCTGTCACTCGTGTTGGGTATGAGCAAATAGAGCATCCCGGCATTTTCATTCAGGAAAAGGAAAAGAAAATGTCTCATATGTCATAGAAGTGTGTAGGGAGGTGGACGGTGACCTACAGCAAGAGCTATCTACATCGGACTTAACCTGGATGTTAAGAGAAGGATGAAATCCAGGCATATTAGTAGTAGGATGAATCTACAGCTCTCTAAGTGGAAGGGATGCTATAATTCAATATTACTGCACCTGTATCATAGGAAAAAGAACGGTTGGTTGCTGTGCCCATACCATGAGCATAATATGGTATCTTAGTTGGGCACGGCACCAAGGTAATCAATTGCCTCCTGCACAGTTTCTGGATACTGTATTATTATACTATGATAATCCTAATGAAGAAGATGATTAAAAAACCATTTAACATAAATATGTGTTTTATTTACATTTTAATTTATTGGGTATCACAATCTATTAAAAATCCCCCAGCAGATATAATCCTAACAAATATCAGCCAGTAGTTAGGTAAGTGGGCTTTGTCTAATAAACATAGTTTTCAGCTGATGTTTTCAGTGATATCAATAATATAAATCTGAAGTCACTCCCGTAAGCACTTTTTAAGGAAAGTAGGTATCTACTTACCTGAAACCTCATAGTGCTATGTTACAGCACAGCGCATGGGGGTTTTATAGTAAGTATAGTATAGTATGGGGGTTTTAGACTTGCGTAGGAAACAAAGCCTCGAAAATATCATGTTATTTAACTTAATTATCTCAAATAATTTAAATAACCTAAAATGTCATTGTCTGATATTATCAATTTGGCCATCACTGGGAGACGTGAAAATTGGGCTCATGGAACCTACCTAGATTCTTTAATGAATGGCCAAAATTCAGCCCTGTAACGCCAGGCCCAAGTTTCTATGGAGTTTGGTTTTCTCCTTTCATCAAAATCCGTTCAGCCGTTTAGGCGTGAAAGAGTAACAGACAGACAGAGTTACTTTCGCATTTATAATTATTAGGAATTATGTAAGCTCTACATGAACGCAGCTTAAACGCAGCCATATTTATATGACATTTGAAGCTGTCACCTGTCTACTGTTTTTGACGTTGACAACTACTTCCTGGGGTGCGTTTAAGATGGCCGGCGAAATTTTCGCCGGATAAAAATTAAACTAGCGAGGGTTCGCTGAACGGAGTCATAAGTTTATGTCAATTTTATCTGTCAAATTCAATTGACAGCTCAGCTTGTCAAACAATTATTAAACAATATAAATTGTAATCACGATTTTGCTTGTGATCTCGAAATTATTAGTCAGTAAAAATGGACCGGAACATGAGGAATCAATTTGCTGATAAAATATTTGTATAAAGTATTTTATAATATTATATTTCTACAACAATTTGTATTATTACTTCATCCATGATAGCCCACAAATAAAATTGACGGAGAGTCGGAGACGTTTAGTACTCGTTTCAGAGATATTCGTAAATATGGCGCGATTCTAGCAAATTAGACAACAAACAGCTCAATGACAAAGTCAATGTGACAGTAGTGACAGCGGGATAAAATTTAGCGAGCTAAAAAGGTCGCTAAAAATTATCCTAGTTAGGCGAAAACTTATACCGGAAGACGGCCGTGAACGGGGCAGATTAAATTTTAGTCAGGTTAATTTTTCACCTCGCGGTGTGCTTGAACGGGGTGTATAACGTTTAGTCAGGTTAAATTTTAGCCTGGATAAGCATCTTAAACGCACCCCTGCTCACGGCTCTCTGTGTACGTTTTGTGTCGTCTCCAATATTGTCCAATTTAATTAATCTTAATTCATCATATATACTATAAAATGGACGTGTAATATCTGCTTGTATTTTGACAAATAAAAGTCTGGATATATACTATCGAACTTATCGAAGAGTTAATATGGTTGATCACGCCTGACACGCCATTCCATTGCCAAATCACAACACCTGCTTCAACAATAATATTACTTAGTATGGATTACGTGTAGTAGTATAAACATTTTTTTGGTGAAAAAGGATAATAATATGTTCTAGATAGCTGGTGCTATCTTTGTAGTGTTTTTATCAATAAGTTGGCAAATTGACATGAGAATTGTACCTATTCAGTAGGGTGCTTTAGGAAAGACCTGCGTCCAGCAGCGGTCTGCAATAGTTTGATGATGATGATGATAAATGATGAAGTGCTGATGGAGTTTTAAGTGTGGTTAAATAAAACAACTTTGTTTTTGTAGGATCTAACATTTATTTTATTATTCTTAATATTACTTCATCTAAGCAAGGGGCAGGTCGGGTCATACCTTCATGGCGAGCGTAACTAAGGTACCAAATAATACTTATAACGTGTGAGCAGCATCCCACTTCTTAAACCTACAATGCAATTACAACAATAACTTTTGATTGCGTCCCGACCATTCATATTTGATTCTGTAACTATGAAAACGAAATAAGTTCTAGCAGAAGAATGGCGGGACTTTATTTTAGCACGAAGCAACATTGGGTTTATTCCCTCTAAGCCATGTATTCTCTCTCGAGATACCTCTAATGTATATACTCCATGAAACCGAAAATGCTCACCCACATATGAACGAGCCTGGCGAATTTGGTATAGGTACCTATACCACAACCAAATAATAATAATTTCTCCATGGATAAATAATATTAATCTCGAGCTTGGCCCCAGCAAACTCCACAAACTTCATTCATGGATGACATCTGTAAATATAAATAACATTGATGAAACACAAATTAAACACTGACAGACATAAATTGTGCCCAACATGACCAAGCTACAGAATAGTTCTTGACATAAAAACCCAAACCCATGCCTTGTGGCATTAAGTCCGCCTATGTACCACGTTTGTGCATGAAGTTTAAATAAATAAATAAAATGATTGGTTTTCACCTTACAGAAAATCTTTACCAAAAATATCTATGTTGTGTTAATATGAGAGAGAAGGGCTATGTGACAATGGAAAAACCAGTACCCTTTTGTTGTTAGTAGAGCCATCATGATTGTCCCAGATTTAGCAACATAAAATAGTAATTGCCCTTTGCATGACACATTATTATAAGCTAATTACTATAAATATATTTCATATACCTGCTGGTGCTCCATCAAACGAGCAGTGTTGTCGGGATTCCATTCTTGATCTGATGTTGGGTCGGATAGACTCTGACCACATACAGCACACATCAAATCAGAATGATCACCGTCCAAATGATCAGGTACAAAGGGTTGAATATCTTCATTTGGTGAAACAACCCTAGTTCTTCTAGCTCTTAGCCAACACGGCACACAAGCTTCATCCTCAGAACGAAGCTAAAATAAAAAATATATAAATAAAGAAAAGGTTGCATTTAAAAATGCATGGTATTAGTGGGAAATAATTTACATTGTTTTAACGCATACATCAAATCAAGACACCTAATTGATACAAGTTATATTAGGTATGTATGTGTTGTTATACCTCTCGTGGTTGGATCCAAGTAGCAACTGTGTTAGCCATTCTTTGTTCGTCTTCATTTGCACCTTCAATCAAAATCCTGCGTTGACTGATTCGTAGTATGGATTGCCCACATACAACACAAACACTTTGATGGCCTGAGCGTCTCCTCGGCATATTATCAGAAAACGGGGATGACTAGCTAGCTGCCAGCATGCATGGCAAACATGGTCAGCAGGTGTTATCTGGAAATAAAGAAGTGATTTTGTGTACGGCTCAACATTGCTTTATATGACTATGACACTATAACAGTCATACTAACAGAGTAATAACTATTATAACAGTGTTAGGCAAACCAAGTTAGGCAAACAAGAAGTGTTAGGCAAGCAAACAATACATGCAAAACGATCACTTATGTGTTTGTACATTATATAGGACAAATTGTAAATATTTAATTAAACAACCACAATGGTGTTTGTTATTTTTTCAAATAATGTTTAGTTTAGTTTTTGTACACACATATTATTTTAGTATGATATCGTGTAGTTTAAATGATAAGGACTACTTTTTAACACGTAAAAGTTATCACTTCGTAACTGACACACTCGTACGCAAAATGTTATGTTTGAAACTACTTACATCTCTAGGATATGTCCACAGCCGAATAGTATTGACGAGATCTTCACTCTCATCCGATAAAGCGTGCCTTCTTATTCGGGACAAGCGAACGTTGCAATTTATGCATTGCAAACTCGTCATTTTAATTAGAAGCACGTACACACACAGCACAATTAATAAAGCGTCCTTTCGCGAAAAAACTATCAACAGATAGAGTACGGAGGAGCAGTAGCTCGACTCAACGTAAAAATGGCCAGATAATTTGCTAAATTGCTCAGATGCAGTTACAAACAACAATCCAAAACAACAGTAAAGAACCGAACAGAGACTCGGAAAGATTTTTCTGTCCTGTCAATAAAATAATTGCCAATACAAAAAAAAACATTGATGTCGAAAATAATTCCTATCATTAAATAGTTAATTATTAAGATTGTATGCAATAATTATTCATTTTAAGGTATAATGTGTAATTGGTTAATTATATTTACTGTTATTTCTATTTTTAAATAATTATTTATCATTGTGAGCCTCGTGATATTTTACAAATGGCAACTTCTAAAAACATAACTACGTTTAGTTTAAGATTAATTACGTTTAACTACTTAAATCTTTTGATTGATATAATTAATGAATCCGAACTTCTAAAAATACTAATGTTACATGAAAATGAATGGTTTAATTGACTTAATAAGTGGTACAAATTCTATCACTTAACAAAAAAAAAATAGGTGGTACGAATTCTGCCTTTGGCCTTTCCGAACTGCAGAGTCCAACGGGTCCGCGGTACAGCAATATGAAACGGTCGAGTTGCTATCAACACGAACCGGCGCGTCACCTACTATAACATAGCCAAGGACAGTTTCTAAAGCAAGCGGTGATACATATGGCGGCTGTCCTTGAACCTTATTCGACAAGAGTAAGTGCGGGTAAATCGAAGCACCGATCAATACTTGAATCGGGCCCGGCGAAAAATATGTGTCGTCTGCCAACGGCAAGTTTTTGAAGTTAGACAAGAGCGAAGAATTAACCGTGGCAGTTGGTAGATGTTCAGTAATTTTATCTACTACCAAAGAGTCGACACTGTAATTTATGTTACGATCGAAGCGAGAATAAAATTTAAATTCTACTGAACCCTGAATTGTTTTACTTGAACCACCTATTCCTTTCACGGTAGAACAATTAGGTCGATTATTTATGTTCAAACCTAAGCGTTGACAACACTCACGTGTGATAAAGTTACTTTGAGAAGCGCTGTCTAACAATGCACGAATAATGTGCTTATTACCATGAGAATCCACGACAATAATGCGCGCAGTTGCAATCAAAACCGTCGTTGGGTAGCGAGATAAATGGTCAACCTGATTATTATCAGCTGATAACGCACACAGCGCGACGTCACCGCGAGCGGAGGTAGGGTTAGCGTCACTAGGTGCCGCATTGGCAACGGTAGCAGGCGCGGCTTGCTGAGCCCCAAAGCACAATAATGTATGGTGCTTGCGGTGGCACTTTTTACATTTAGAAGTTGACTCACACGCGGAAACACGATGACCACTACTTAAACAATTTATGCACAAATTGTTAGACTTTACGAAGTTAAAACGCTGATCAGGTTTATAACTATTAAATACCTTACATTTATAAATGTAATCATGTTGCTCACTGCATAGACCACATGTTGTTTTCTCGGGACCAGAGGTGCTGGCGTACGCGACGGTAGACTTACGTTCGAGTGGTTTCTTATTGTTGGTGACCCTAGCAACAGCTGATGAAGTACGTTCTAACATTTTTATATGGTCACGAACGAAACAATCCAAATCGGAATAAGATGGAATTTCGGAACTATTAGATCTTAGTTGATAATTAGTTTCGAATGTACGCACAGTATCTTGGTCGAGTTTCTTAATAGCGATGTGTAACAAAATAAAATCAGCGAGGTCATTGACCTTTGTGTTTTTTAAAGCGGCTACGGACGACGAGAATTTATCGAGAAATGATTCTAAATTATTTGGGGTTCCAGTCAAGATAGATTTAAATTCAAATAATTGGTCTAAATATGAAGTTGCGGACTGACGCTTATCTTCATACCTTTTACAAAGCGAATCGAAAATAAGAGGGTAATTATCCGCTGATGGATTTATACCCGCACATATTGAACGAGCCTTGCCTGTTAACTTTCCTAACAAATAATATAACCTCTCACAGTCTGTCAGAGAAACATTATTATGCACTGCGTTTTTGTAGCTAGCGATAAACAATGGCCAATTTCTATGATCTCCGTTAAATTCGGGGATTTCAATAGGAGGTAATCGAGGTGACCTTTTGACCTCATTACGAGATTGAACTAGCAATTTTTCTTCAGCTCGCTTTACACGGCCTAAAAGGTCTTCGAATGAAGAAAGCGCTTGATAGGAGACAGCGCAGTCAGGATTTAATTTGAGCTCATGGGCAACAATTTGATCCAATATGTTTTCAAAGTCCACACGCAATGAATCTACTGTTTTAATGTCACAGAAGAACGACTCCCTATCGAATCCTTCTAAGTCGATTCGTTTTGCCTGGTCAGATATAGTTTGCATGCGAGCAAATATCCGATCGCGTTTCGATATTAATCTTTTTAAAGTTGCGTCCGCCATATTTTTTATTAGCGGCTTACGATTAACTAAATATATATTTACGACAAGTAGGTAGTTCTGAAAGGACTGTGAATCGGTTACACTCCACACACAAATTACAATAAATGATTTTGTGAACGCACGATTCTACCTATTTAACAGGGCAAGTAAAATTATGAAATGTTTGGTTCTTTGTTTACTGAACCGGTTTTGACTGGATATTACGAACGAGAAAATTATTTATTTACGATAGTTTAACGACAACGATTGTCTAACTTATTTGTTAGGTTTGCGGATGCGAAAAATCTAACTTACTTGCTAGATTACAACGATACGATATGAATAAGAATGCGAATTTACTACTATATTAGCGGGGTTTACGAGAATCTACGATGTAAATAAGTACCTATAACCTAACTACCGGCACATGCGTCCGGTGCGGCTACAATTGCGGGTTTTACGACAAATTGACCCAGAATAGGGGAATGGTTGGCTATTCACTGATTCCAGATGGAATTCGGCTCGAAAAGGACCAATGGATACGCGGGAAAGCAAAATAAAGACGACAAATTCGACTTGGTGGTAATGAGACGGGACGTTGAAAGACCGCGTGGAGACACAGGGTGAAATCGGTCTTTCTTAAGGGTTACAGGGGTGCACGGTACCTTGATATCCTCGGCGGCAGCTCCTCAGTAATTTTCACAGCGGTTTTCACGCACAAAACACCAATTTTATAGTTTTTCTTAGGAACGCAATGTTCGCGACACACGAGTTCATAGCCAACGAAAAATCTTATGATGATTGTCCAATGGCGAAACACTACCGCAGTACGTTCGCCATCTCGCTTCCACGAGTACGATAGGTTCCGTGCAAGAAAGGGATGGGAGATAGGGAAGTGTTACCAACCAATTCGTAATGTTGCCAAATAATTACATTTAATCAATGATTTAAAGTTGGCGCAACCACCTTCATTTTTATAAGTTACTTAGTGATTATCCCTCGTATTTACAGCAATTGTTAAAAATCGATTGCTGTAGTGTATAGTGAATATTGATCAAAAGCGGGCTTGAGACTCCTTTTTAGTATTTTTTTAACATTCTTCAATCTTCATAGTTACGGTGTGGCCATCCACGCCTACCTTTCGGGAACGTTTATCTACATCTACACTAATATTACAAAGAGGAAAGATTTATATTTTTAACCGACTTCAAAAAAAGGAGGAGGTTATCAATTCGACTGTATTTTTTTTTTTTTTTTTTTTTTTTTTTTATGTTTGTTCGCTCATTACTTGCGACTGGGTGAACTGATTTTCATGATTCTTTTTTCATTTGAAAGCTGGTGCTTCCCGTGTGGTCCCATTTTCACCATTTCAATATCTGATGATGGGATCTTGTAGAAATCGGGGGAACTCTTCAATAAATAACAGCAGATTAACCGCGATTGTTGCTATGGCATATCTAAGCATTGTTTACGCCATAACACAACATAATATCACGCCTGTACTCACTACAAAGGTGATGAAGAACTTCGGAGATAGGCAACGGAACTCCTCAATTAATGATAGTAAATGGACTGGGATTGCTGAAATCTCATGACTGTCTATTGTTTACACCAGTTCATAACATAACATCACGCCGGTACGTTGTGAAGGGGTAAGCACATGTGAACCACTAAAAAGTGAAAAATAAAAACTTTTTTACAAAAAATAAAACCGACTTCGACAAAAATAAAACACAAAAAAGTGAAAAATAAAAAATCAGCTTCAGAAGTCGGTGGCAAAAACATGAAATCAAACAAACAAAAGTCACCGACTTCAGAAGCTGATTTTTTATTTTTCACTTTTTTGTGTTTTATTTTTGTCGAAGTCGGTTTTTTGTGTGTATGTTTGCAATGAATAAACTCAAAAACTACTCCGCCGATTTCGAAAATTCTTTCACCATTAGAAAGCTACCTTTGCCCTGAGTAACATAGGCTATTACTTTTTATTCCTGTATTCTAACGGCAACGGGAACTACGCTGGTGAAGCCGTGTGACTTCCGCTATACGCCGTCGTTTATAAGGAAAACTAATCCATCCACACAACAAGGGCGCCTTCAAATTAGCCGCAAAGAGCCACGCGGTGGCAGCGCGGCTGTAGCGCTGCCGCCGCGCTGCTTTGTTAATCCATATAAAAATCGCGGATAAAAATCGCACACCCGCAGCGTGGATGTAGCGCTACAGTCGCGCGTGTTTTATTTGTATGGATTAACAAAACAGCGCGGCGGCAGCGCTGCAGCCACGCTGCCACCGCGCGGCATATTTGAAGGCGCCCTAAAAACACCATACCATTTAAATAATCATATATTTAAGCACCCTTTTGCTTGAATAGTAATTTAATTAGAATCAGCTAATTACATGATATACTATGCTCATTCAAATTCACGAAATGGAATCTTATATCTTCTAACTGTTCGATCTTGGTTGATGTCACACACGAGTACGGAAAACTTCAGTGGAAAAGAGATGGAGCACACATCCTAGTATAACCCCATCGCTTTCAAACACTGAAATGATAGGTTTGTGGGTTTGACATGCGATTTACAATTAATATTGCCGTAACCTGTAACGTGCTCGCTTAAAGTGATTGCCTTGTAACTTAAACGAAGTTTGTCAAAGTTGTTTATTTAAACAGAAATCGCCCGCAAATCGTTGTCCAACCAACCATCCACGACTTCCCCATGTGACTGACCTTAACCAAAAACTTTATATCATTATTTTTGGACATAATGTCCCTCCATTTATATTCCTTTATTTCCTTTTATTTTTATCCCCAAAGTTTAATAACACAGCTTGCAAAACAAACCGGTCGACCGCAAGTTTTCAATACTCAAAAAACAGTTTCTCTTTTCAATAAGACCCCGAATCACGTTTGTCCCGATTTCTGAAATACGTGAATGAAATGTTAAAATGGCAAGTGGTGGAAATGTTAAAAAGTTGTTTCTTTAAAGCCTAACAGAATTACTTGAGGAACAAAATATCGGCCTCTCTTGTTACGCGATTAATGGACTGGAAATGGTTCTAGTCTCTTTCATATTCCTGATAAATGGAGATTTATAATCGTATGACAACAATGGATAGTAAGCCTTAGTACTATAACTATAAGACTTTTTGTTTTTCATTATAAAGATAAGTTTTTGTCTGTGCTCTAAGTTTTATTGGTATTCTGAAATATGACTAAACGTCTGAACGTTTATTTTCGTAAATGTCATAATGTCGTATGTTTTTCTGGTTTTTTGGCTTTAAATATTGTGCATTCCTCTGAACTTTATATATTGACGGATGTGAATACGAGAAGAGGATTTTACAGCTTCACACATAAAATATTTTGAATATTATTCGATGGAATTCTAATATAATACACTCTATAATAAACGTAAGTAAAGTTCTGAATTCAATGGAAATACATATTAATCTTGCTGTTCTATTCTAACTTTTGGGGTTTTTTTTTTATACTTGCAGTCATAATACCTCAAAGGGTCGCGTTTTAAAAAGACTATGTAGGTACCTAAAGTTGGTTTGGTTTGAGCGAGGTATTTTAAATTCATTCATGAGTTTTCCGCTCATGTTGGTAGCTTGAGATGGAGGGACTCTTAGAATTTAACTGCTTTCAATTTATTTTAGTTGAGAAGAATGCCTTTTTTTTTTTTTTTTTTTTGGTGGGTGGAAAATCATCGAATAACCCCCCCCGCTCTTGGGCAGAGCGAAGGGGAGTGTCAGACTTCTACTGACTAAAAACCAACCCATGTTCCCTCTTCCTCGCCCTTGTGTCGGAGCCGCGGTAACTTTTCGATATCCGCAGCCCCGACGGGCGTCGGCCCTTGCGGGCCCCTCCTTGCTGACATCTCTTTGAGGCGCGCGTGGAACACGTACGCGCCGCCGACACGGTCTGTTGCCGTCATGACGACGGCCGGACGGCGAGCTAGCCCGTTACTCACCGTCCACAGGCCCGCGTCTACGGTGGCCGGAGGTCATCGCGTGACCCCCGACGCCCGGAGCGCCTTCCGCGGCGGCTGGGACGTTGAGAGGTTCTCTCCCTCTCTCGTTCCGCCACCTCCTTCGCTAGCATCACTGCTTCGCAGAAGGAGGCGACGGGAGAAGAATGCCTTGAAACGTACTGAATAACTAAGTGAGGTTTTTGAACACGAAAGTAAGATTTTCTTGTTTAGACTGTTTGGTGAGTAAAAGAACAGAAAAAATGAATGAAAAAATGCATTAAGCTAAGCTCTAATTAAGTTTTACTATAAAATCTAAATAAACCACGATATATTTTTCTAATTAGAATTGATCCACACGCTAGTTTTTGTAGACATAAAAACAGTAATACATTGCCATTGCCATGTGCTAGGTGTTACAGGATTCAGAAACCGTTTTTTTTTTCAAAAATAAACATTTAAATGAATGTATGGGGCTCTTTTGTGGTGTAATGCATGGGTGTGAATGAGTGGAGGTGTTATATCTGTGTGTGTGTTACCTACATACTGCTTTAATGTCCTAATCAAATTTCACAGTGCTATAATTATCTATTATCCAATCAGAATACAAGATTCTTAACCAATAGTAATCCAACACTGACATTGAAGTATAGCGTGCATCGATCACGGTGTTCGATACCATTACGTCTAAACATGACACCGGCTGTCACGCTGCCCAAATGTACTTGCATGTTAATCATGTATTCCTGATATGTAACGCAGTTTGGAACACCACGTTGAAGAGGAATTGTAGTTGGTAGGTAAGTAATTAAGTAATTGAAGAACGTTATAAAACAGTGATGACTATAAATTTTGATGGATCTGCAGAGGAAAAGAAAAACCACAAAAAATATTTATGGATGGATTTTGTGAGAAATGATAATAATGATATGAAAGAAGGACGATAGTGATTGCGACAAATGTGTTGCGCCGACCCTAAATAACATGGATCTTGGTAGGAAGATGATAATTATATTTATAAGCATCATCTGCGTCAACATCATCTCCGCTTCTTCAAGATAAGATTGCGGTCAATACAGCCATTAAAAAAAAAACGTGTGGCACTGTGGAGACTGCCGCAGTAAAGCTATTGCATAGCATTTTTTATCAAATTATAATTATTTATTTATTTTATTTATGCAGTATTTTTTTCCTTTGTTTGAACAAAAATAACGATATTAAGAGTTTGATCATCGAATTTCGCGCGATGTATAGTCGACCAAGAAATTGGTTTACCACTCTAAGGTTGAATATCATTTGCACGTACAAAACATCAAGTGCTATTTTCACGTCAGAATCTGTCAATCTGTCATCCTTAGCGAATAATTATGTTACTGGGAGATGTCATCCATTGATGGGAGTGGTAAACCAATTTCTTGGTCGACTATACATTATATAAATCAAAAGTAACCTTCATAGACTAAGCTAGTAAGTAAATCTATGACAGAAAATTTAAAAGAAAAAGTATTGACAGCCTGACGTAAGGTACGTACATTGAAATTTATTTATTTTATTTTAGATATTTGACAACCTTGTTATTTTTCCGTAACCTAGCAACCTACGCTCATGTTATTTTCGTTACGGAATTTCTGGATTCGGTCTCCACGCTCAAGGCCCGCGATAGAAGCTATGCAATAGCTTAAAAACTGCTGCTGCGACTCATTTAAAACCAATTGCCAGGGTGGAGAATCTCTTTAATGTGAAAAGAAAAGCAGTTTTACTTTATAGGTATTATGAAACTGTTTTAATAAAAAAGTAATATTTTATACAAACACAACCAATAAATAGGTACGGGAAATAAATCAAGTTCTTTTACGAGTTCTTTTCCATTACTTGAATAATACCTGACAAGAGGATTCGTTCATGTCAAGGAAGATGTCAAAACATTCAACGTCAACTTATTGAAGATTAACTCCGACTAACTTTAGGAATCGAACAACCACAAAAAGTTAAATTGCCTAAGTTTTAATTTAGTAAACTCTATAAATCCTTTTACCGCTCTCTTTGTAATGGTTATTCATAAAAATGTAAAATAAATTTCTGTCTTATCCAGCCATTAATATAGTTTAAATTGAAATAGAAGATTGTATCCTTATAAAAATAAGCAAGCTAATAATTATCTTATCTCAGATCAAATAACAGATAATTATGATCACAGTTTAAGCAAAAACTGTCAAATGTGGTTTATTTAGTGAGCCCCAAAATAAGCAGACAGCTGGCTAATCAAATCGTCAAATTCAAGTGCAGATAACAAAAAAAAAACTGTAAAATACGAAATATGAATGATATTCGGAAATAAGGACGAAGTGATTTTTCAGGAAAAAACAACAAATAATCCGTGGCTGTAAGAAAAAATTAAAAATGATGATAATAATGCCAAAATTTTGACGAAGAAAAAAGTAATAATGACAATGTCACAACCAACCATAGAGCCTAGGTATATAATATTTATTAAAAACACATTATAAATTAAAATCGTCAGTCATTTTTTTTTTTTCGTGACAAGAGAGAGTTTTTCATTTCTCTCTTTCAAAAATATCCTTATTTTACAACCATGAAAACGAGCGCATTTTTAGGATACCAAACAACGAGAGAAATCGGCTTTTCACGTAAAATGTGGGCGGTACTTCAATTAGTCGTATTAAGGCTGGAATACACATGCTACGTAGTAGCACGAAATCATGCTAGTTTCGAGCAGCTGTCACCTAGTAGCATACAAGTAGCACGTGTATACGAAAAGAGCATGCTTGTTTCAAGTCATGCTACCTAATCGCAAGCCTATCTATTTTTCGTGCTAACTAGCACGACGCATAAAACCTCTTTTTTGACATTCTTTGGTTTTACTATATATTTTTTTTTATATAGTGCTGTCACCTTCTTGTTGCTTTCTGTCAGTGTCTCCAATAAAAAAACTGTAAAGCTGCGTCCCCACTAAAGTCACCCGAAACGTTCCTGTCAGGCGCGCGTCTCGGTCTCACGGAGCCGCGCGGCCCAAGTGGGGATACGACCAAATGTTCCTGTTAGGCCGCGCGGCTCAGGCCTCGCTCACGTCCACACTCACGAGGCACGGCCGCCCGGCTCTAGTGGGGACGCGGCTTAAGATAATGTCACTCAGATGTGTTAAAAAGAAGTACCTATACTCGTAAAAAGTATGCTTTTGAGATCTGTCACTGTGCTTTGGAGCAAATGTATTCATTCGGAAAGCATGCTACAAATGAGTACAGTCCATAGATAACAGAAACAACAGGAGATATGCCCTTTAGCCGAAAATGTATAGGAACCTGTGTCGTCAGTTCACACACGCAGAGCAGTAAAAACAATAGATATACGCTGTCGCGCACGCACCCGCATTTCTTAAAACATCACATACTACACAATCAATTATAAACCTTATCCCTTCACACACAGCGTGTATTTACCATGCACCGTACAATTTACATAGTACATTTTGTTTTACGTAGACACTAGTGATTGACTAAATCAAAAAGTTATCGATTCTTCTATTTATTCTTCTACTAAAGCTTTTATGGGGTACCTACTGAAAATAAAATAAATAAAAAACGATAAAATACACTTATATTTTTCATACAATACTTTTTTACATTTCATCGGTTATTAATGCCCGAATGCTGAAGTTCCTAGTTACCTATATTCCCATTAGCTACTGATTTAATAAAAGATAACTCGAGTAATCAATGAATATTACCTATTTATTCAGTCAATACTTCAATAGTAAGCAATAAAAAGTACCTACATTCTATTTTCAGTATTGTTTACAATAATAAGAAAGCGTAATAATACAAGCGTTGTTATTTGTATCTATATTAACTTTTGTTGTTTGTAAATTTATATTTTACTAGCTGATACCCGCGGTTTTTTTCCGCGTCGATGTCGATTATCACGACTAAAAGTAATCTTTTAATCTCCCACTTTCAAGCCCTTTTTAGGGTTCCGTACCTCAAAAGGAAAAAAACGGAACCCTTATAGGATCACTTTGTTGTCCGTCTGTCTGTCTGTCTGTCTGTCTGTCAAGACCTTTTTTCTCAGGAACGCGTGGAGGTATCAAGCTGAAATTCATATCAAATACTCAAGTCTATGATCTCTTGGAGCTGTGAAAAAATCAAACTTCTAAGTCAACGCGATCAAAAGATACTCCCGTTTATGCCGCAAATTTTCGACACTCGCAAGGGAATCAAAACCTACAGGGTACTTCCCGTGAACTCAGAATCTTGAAATTTGGTACGAAGCAACGTCTTATAGCATAGATAAAGGAATAATTACGAAAACCATAAATTTTTAGTTACATCAAGATACTCCCGTTTATGCCGCAAATTTTCGACACTCGCAAGGGAATCAAAACCTACAGGGTACTTCCCGTGAACTCAGAATCTTGAAATTTGGTACGAAGCAACGTCTTATAGCATAGATAAAGGAATAATTACGAAAACCATAAATTTTTAGTTACATCACATAATATATTTTTTTTACGGAACCCTCGGTGCGCGAGTCCGACTCGCACTTGGCCGGTTTTTTTATTTTGGAGGTTGGGAAATCATCAAATGACTCCTCCCGCTCTGGGCTGAACGTTAGGCAGTGTAAGACTTCTACTGACTAAAAACCACCCATGTTCCTTGTTAGCCCTTTGTGTTGAAGCCGCGGTATCTCTTTCAACCCCTTACAACCATTTTGTCACTAAAAAGTAGGCTATATCCTTTTTCAGGCTATATATTATTATTATATTATATGTGTAGGTACTTACCAAATTTCATTTAAATCGGTTCAGTAGTTTTGGCGTGAAAGCTCGACAGTCAGACAGACAGACAGAGTTACTTTCACATAATATATAATATTAGTAAGGATTATATGTATAATTATTATATAAATAATAAAAAGGTTATGGATTATTTATTATATATTATTATGATATCTTTTTTCCTGCGGGATGCGGGACGGGATATCTATTCCAAAACCGACGTAAGGTCGAGTATCGGAAAACCGAAAAAGAGAAACAGGATTAGTCAATACATAATTATTTTAAGTAGTAGTAAGAATTTTTTTTTTTCTTATCTACATTTATGACAACTCTCAGTAATGCCATAAAATACGCAGTTCCTTACACTATAATAACAAATTGTGTCTACAATAATTAATTGTATCATGCATAGTCGTACTAAGCAGGATCATCGTATAAAATATCGACAAACACAAACATCACATCTCTAGCTGTCAAAAACTGACAGCGGCCGCTTTTCGAAAATATTGTGTGAGTGAGAGTATCAGTAAAACACCCATCCATTGCGCTATTAGATCAGCCGATTCACTGGTCGATTTGTACTAAGCAAGCAATGGTTTTTGTTTCTATTGAAAACAATTGATTTGGTTTTTCATCATGTTTCTCGTACCACGAAGTAATGTTTTAATGAATTTAATATGAAAAACATTAATGTTATAGTACTTACGTGTGAAATGAGATACAATCTTTTGTGTAATTCACAATACAGCTATTATTTTCACAAACATTCACTGAACAACGCGGCATTTTGTAAAAAATCACGAGCAGTGAAGACGTCGCAAGTTGACATTCGACTCATTATTGAAAGTGGCATCCTGCCGCGTCGCGGCCACATGAGTTCGCATGTACCACGCCTCCTTGCCATATCTCCTGTTGTTTCTGTTATCTATGGTACAGTCAAAGTAGATGACGATGATTTAGTTCTGAAGCGAATTGAGTTTATTAACTTTTGGAGTCAAAACTGATCACGAATATATGGCAGTTGTACTAGTAGTAAATGTTTGGTATAATTTACAATCACATACTTTTGAATCACTTCGACGCCACACAGTTCTGACGCGAACTCCGTTCATTAGTATTGAATTTCTGATTTTGATCATCTACTTTTGCTGTTGACTGTACATACTACATACAATACATACTACCTAGTAGCAAACAAGCATGCTTTTCTAGTAGCATGTGTATTCCAGGCTTTATGGATAGTGAGCTCGTACTAACGTATAACGTGACAATGACTATAGACAACTGGATTGAATGGATGAATAACCAGTATAACCTGACTTCACTTTGTACAATGAGAGACCAGCTTAATTTGGTTTTGTATTTCAAAATCAAAATCAAAAGTCATTTATTCAAACTAGGCTGATAATCAGCACTTTTCGAACGTCAAAATACGTATAGCTTGCGTATTTAATAGTCTACCAATCTAGGAAAAATGCAGTATTTAATTTTTTTTTATAAACCAAGTGATTGATGTATTTATTAATGCCTGTTATCAAGGTTTTTTTTATTTCCCACATGACTCTTCAAAAAACATCTAAAGTCGGACGAATATAATATAGGCTTGTTTCCATGACAAATAAATCGGATTCCGTGTAGGTTCTTATGATGGATCAAGATAAGTTTACGTCATTGAAGATGCCATGACAATTTCAAGCGTTTTTCGCGGTAATTTATTTACCATAATAAATTGTGTAATTTAACTAAAAATACACTTTTGACTAACAACATTTACATACTTTCAAGAACATACAGATTGGGCTGATTTAACAATTATATTTTCGATTAAAAATCGACGTATTTAGATAGGTTACGTTTACGCTGCACGCTCGTTCTAGGGCTTCAGTTCAGCAGGTATAGAGTTCTCAGACAGGCATTGTACACCATTGGACAAGCCTTTCGCCTGCAGCATAAAACAAACGATCGGCAGATGGGAGTTGAATAAATGAGAATAGCAAGGCAAACCTCGATATGTGCTGACTGCAAATAGCAGGTTCGTAAGCTGCAATCATATGAAGGTATACCTACGTAGTTTCGTGAAATAAATATTTATTGTGAGGGTAACACAGCGCCCCGTCTAGGCTGCGGGTTGTTCGTACCACGGCCTCATCACAAAGGGCTAGGAAGGAACATGTGTGGTTTATAGTCAGTAGAAGTCTGACACTCTCTACTGGTCAGCCCAGAGCGGAGGAGTCATTTGATTCCCAACTTCAAAAAAAAAAGGGTGTTGTGGTGGAACTGTGTCATGCTTCACCTCCTGCCCTTTTAGCCCAAAAAGCGACCGTGGTGACCTTTTCACTGCCACCGACGACATGTTGAATGTGGAGAAGTTTTGGGTTATTAAAATAAAAAAAGGCATTGCCAGCGACACGAAGAAGAAGATTGTTCCTTACATCTATTTCTCCAGCAGACAGTTTTATTACATTCATTACAAACACCATTATTTTATTCTGGTTTTAAATTATAATAATACCTGTTTATCACCCCATTTCATTTGATCAAACCTTTGTTAAGTAAAATTGTTCGCGAGTCGTGACCCGTTAATTCTCAAAAGGATCATAAAACTCATAAACTCAACTTTCGGGCTCATTAGAAATATATTAAAATTGTTCAGATGACACTGACAACCCCCACTTCATCCTGTTAATTAGGCTTTTTCCTTTGTTTGTAATAAACGGAAAATTACGCGTTTTAACGTAACATTTTGCGTTAAGTTTCGTTCGCCTGTCACATTGAAAAGGACAGGTTTGGGTAAGGAGCGGACCTAGTAACGGATATTAACTTTATTGATATTAAACCCCGAACTTTAGTAATAATATCAAAGGTATAAATATTGTGTTTAGCCTTGCCAACCAAAGAGGTATGTTTTCCAGGACCAGGACTTTTGAGATCCACTATACCTTTTCACTATTCAATCACAAGAGTTGTATAAATAACTAAATGATCAAAAGTTGTCATTTTTTCGGGTTATAGACGGAATTCTCGGAAAAACTTTGATTAGAGTTTTTTTTAAATTTTTATTATAAAAATGTTTCCTATGAATAAAATTTGCTATCTTCAGTCTGTACTTAGAGGACTTTCCCTTCAGGTTAGCATGAGAAATTCGACCCTGTATATTTATATAAATTTTTAAAATATATTTTAGTTATTGTAATTATTTTTTTAAGTTTGCCCCGCTCTAGGAATTTATTATTCCTCCTGTATTGTGAGTGCATTTTCTAACATTTAAACTCACATACACTAACCAGCTAGACCCGGAAAACTACGTGTTGGTCATACAAATATTACCTTTTCTGTGTGGGGATCCATAGATAACAGAAACAACAGAACCCATTACACGCAGCGCGTGCACCGACCGCACCAACCGGGCTGTATTTTTTTAATTTAGCTTACTTTTCCTTTAATATCAGGCAAAAAGCAAATGATGAGACCCAATTTGTTTTGCCATAACGATTGTATAAAAGGAAAGTTTATAAGTAGAACAGTATTCATTTGTTTTCATTTCACAAAGCAATCAACAAGTGATGATTCGCAGGGATCTATATTGAGCAAGATTGATCACGATATCTAATAGCTTTCCGAGAACAATATCCAAGCCTTTCCGCCATGTCATCGAATGATCATTTGTTTCCCATTCGATATCATTTTGTGATCATACCGTTGTCGAATTTTTGAATTATTAAGTCTGTTCATTTCATAGTCGTTGAGGGCCATTTATCATCGGGGCTTAACATTTTTACAAATGGCAAGATGTACTATGGCGGTCTTATGCGCCTGATCACCACTAAGCTCATTTTTGCTTGCGCTCAAGAAATAGAATCGCTCGCTAGCCCGTGGCAGCGCCTCGGCACGATTTAGGCGAAAAAAAAATTAAATGATCAGGCGGAACTGTCTTCGATCGTACCTAGTTTTTATACAGAAATTCAATTTGAAAGGTAAACAAAATTATCATACAGGAAAGATTCAACATGAATAGATAACTCATTTTGGGGATGGTTGTGTGATAAAAGATAATATGGAACAATGGAAGGGGCCTGATCCCGATGGCGATGAATAAATTAAGTGCTTTTTAATTATTGTTGCTGTAACCTCGTCAAATTTTCATATTATGCTGCTTATGTTTTTCCTTGAAATTCATTTTCAGGGAATTCATTTTCTTCGTTTTAACTGCGAATATTGTTTTAGAAAATCTAAGTGATACCTACTACCCCGAAATATGAATAATATAGACCGAACATATCATTTTCAGACACAGGTTAATGAACTGCCTTTATTAATTAAACTTTCACAAGTAGAAAGGTAAACGTATCTAGAACCAGTATACCTATAATATTTATTAGAACATTATTTGGCGTATTATTCAAAAATAGATTAATTAGTCAAATAACATTGAAAAGTAGCCAACGCAAATGCAGGTATAATCTGAATATATTACGTAAATGTATGCTCTTATATTATTTTTACAGTAGTTTCTAATGGAAATAGAAGTATTCCTGGGATACCTATTCCATGTATGAATATTAAAGTGTATTGGATTTCTGCTTTGCAGACCTTTATCGGATCTTTTTTATTCCTTTATAAATCTCATCGCCTCAGGCTGGATGTATCCATCGGATGCTTTGACGTGAGGGCGAACTAAAACTTATATTTTGTTCAATAAAATCATTGGACGCGTTGGACTGTACGAAATATTGCGTCGCTGTTTGTCTTTGAAATGAAGAAAGACAAACTCACTAGAAAAAGAATTGTAAATATCACACAATCGAAGCATGGAGAAAACACAAAAGTAATTTAAGAGTTTCCTGGACTTTAATACACATAGGAGGACAAACAATGATTACGAACAAAGAACATACGTTACGAAAACAAACTTCAGTATTCAGTGGCTAATGGCGAAGTTTCTGCTGAGAAACGAATATCTAATTTCTGAGGAAGCAAAGCTGCCGTAGCACTAGACATGAATATTAAACGTTGAATATCTGCCAAAGCGCAGACATTGTGAAAATTCACTCCGATCGAGGAATCGAAATTCTACGCTTCACTTGCATTTTGTCATTAATATGATTTGAACTCGACATTCAAATAAGGCGAATTCTCTGGAAGGAAATGGATGTATATGACAGGATATGACGTGTTGCTGGCGATATTGAGTTTTGATCGCCATTTTATTATGTTGATATGAAAGCGATTTTCATCGTTCTGTACGATTAAACGTTTTGGGACAATGTTATTGATGTTGAGCAAATGAGTACAAGGTTTCATTCCGCAAATTCTATTGACTTCTGGCTTCTTTTAGCTCACCATAACGTTACGTCTTGTAAAACAAAATTTACGTTTTGAGAGCTTTCATTACTGTTTCTTTACCTGTCGCTGACACACTTTTAACTCCATTTGCATACCCAACCGTACTCTTAAAATGTGGAAGTTAAAATAAAACCAAAAAGCATTCTAAGTACGTTGTGAATGTGTGAGTGTTTTCTAGCGTAAATTTGCCAGAGAGAGCTCCATAACATTAGGCGTGGAATCGGGAAAATGCACTCGCTGCCGCGCTAACAAGTAAAAAGTTTTATAAAACAAAATCCCACTCTGGTGCAGTCTATGACAATAATAAGTACTCGGAGAGGGTACTCAGTAAGCTTTAGTGCCTTCGCTGCTTTTATAGTTAGTTGTAAATGTTTTGCGCAAAGGTACGTGACCTAAATAATACGCACGTCGTCTTTGTCACCCGTGTCTCATTTCGCACTTCTGTGGTTATCTGCCAACTTTTAAGGGGATGAAGAAAACATTGAGTCTCTTTTACATTTTAATTAAAATATCTGCGTGTCTCTATTAAGGATAAATTGAGAACTCTGTTTGATTAGATTGCTCTTATACGACTTGACAAAAAAATTCTTTCAACTTTTTCATCCAGGGTTGATTATAATTTTCTGCCTTACAAAGTACTATGGTTTCCTTTTGTTTTCTCTTCCTTAATCACATGTAAAGTCTTAATTGAAACGCACGTTAAATTGATTCAAAATCTAAGACGCAACTTCGTCATAATAAGATTTCATTATGGCTTAGGAGTGCGCGCTCACGTTTCAGTCATTTCAATTTCATATGTATGCCGACCCGGATGAATTGAAATTCTGTATTCATCGATAAATCCAAGAACATTCTTATATTTTCGGGTTGACATAAAAGCTTATTTGCAAATCATTTTGTTTACTCCGACATATTCAAGGATTGAATTCGTAAAGGTACGAAAATAACATGTCCTTAATATCAAACAAATTAGGTCGTCTGTAAAAGATTTATACTGTGAACCGTACCGTATATAGGTACTGTATGATTATGCTATTTTGAAGGTATCGTATTGGTTTCAAAAGAAACGAAAAAACAGTCATCGGATTCCAAATTTGTTAACGGGCAGTCTCAAGAAATGCTCGTATTCTATTCATCTTAATTACAGCGATGATAACAATTAAAAATCCTATGTAAGCTACTACCTACTTCATCGCGGACCTGTGGACGGTGAGTAATGAGCTAGCTTACCGTCCGTCCGTCTTATGACGACGCGGCGACGACGACGGCGCGTTGGAGTTCCACGCGCGCCTCAAAGAGATGACAGCAACATTGCAGGGGCCTGCAAGGGCCGACGCCTGCCGGGGGTTCGGGTTGTTCGAAAGAGATACTGCGGCCCCTGACACAAAGGGCTAAGAAGGAACATGAGCGGTTTTTAATCAGTAGAAGTCTGACACTCCCTTCCGCACCGCCCACAGAGGTGCTAATTATTTTTCAGAATCAATTCTGTTGTTTACATTGATATTTATGAGTACCACTCACTGCTACACACACTCACAAAATGTATCTCTCATATTATATCAATAATTTTCAACAGGATCACCATGTTAAGTTTTAATTATAAAGCCTCCGTGCCAGAAACAAAAAGATCTTTATAAAATGTTTGTCACATGACAACCCCGAATGACATACCTAGTATGTCATTCGGGGCGAACCATTTGACGTATCGACATCGGATAGACTCGCAATTTCCACTAAGGCTACCCGGAAATGAAAGACGGCTATCAGTAGCCATCTCGATGCACTGCCCGACGCATTATTCAACACTTTTGGAACTGGCTAGGGCTTGTATGGTAAATTGTGCATTAGGTAGGTGGCATCAGTCTATTGCGGAAAAAATACTTATCAAAATAAGGAAACGACTGTATAAATTATAAACATGAATAAAACGAAAATGGTAGTTAGCAAATCAATTACAAGATAAAAGGTAATAAATATTGGCGAAACATTATAAGACATGATATATATTTAATCCGTGTATTTAGGAGTCTACAAATTCCAATATTTTTTCTTGTAATTCTGGTCTACGTATGTTATTCCAGGGCACTGAAAAAATAAGGTCTTTATCAAAATACTATAAGCCAGGTACAACGACAAAACATTTTTATTTCTGACAATAATAATTCTGTCTCTGATTCCACTCCCGTGACCTTGCAAGCTTGTTTCTGTTAATCATAATATATCACACTAGGCGAACTATCCCAAATAAACGATCATCTATAACCCGAATATCTCCTACGTACAATAATAATTAAACTCCTAGGTAAGTTCATAGAACTTTCGACATAAATAATGAAACTTGGATGATTCCATATAGGAACAAAACAACATTAAATCAAAGATTGTGTGAAGTAGCTTCAGTTATTCATTCTCAGTTTGTTATCTCGATAAAGTTATACTAAGTAAATATATTATATAAACTCCAGCAACCTTGGATTTATATATTTTCAACAATCCTTGGTCAGAGGCTAACCATTGCCATATAACGTGTGAATTCTGCCAGTCTCTTGGGCACATTGCCGGTTCAATAACGTTGAGATTTTTTTTTAGTTTGTTGTAGGTACGTTTTCAACTATTTTGATATATTGGGGTGGTTGTTATCTGACTAACAAAATAAGGGAATACTTTTCTCATTGAAAGTTCAGTTAAACTGATACACTATATACAAGTGAGTCAAACAAGAAACATGCATCCTTCCTCTAAAGAATCTTCATACAAAATTCCATTCCTAGAATTTCCAAGCGAGATCCTTACAATATTGATTCGGGAATTCTATTAAACATCAGAAATTCAATTTAGCCCGTACAGACAGATTTCGTGCCTCAGTTTGTGCATCAGTCGGGCGGAATCGGGCAGACTCGGGCAGTTTGCCGCATATCTAGGTCTAGCCTAGCTGGAAGTAATCTATAGATATTGCACACTATGGGGTAATAGTTGCAGGATTGCCCGGTCTTAGTTCGTGTTACGAAATCTTAGTGGTTTGATTTACGTGGTTTTAATAAATATAATATAGGAAATTAGATTTTGGTTTAGTGGTATTCGAAAGATCTGTGATCTTCTACTAAGGGTTCTGATTCCAATGTTTTACGCTTATCTATATTATTTATATATAAAAATGTTATGTTGGTTTGTGTACGCTTCGAAAACTCAAAAAGTTCTGCACCGATCGAGCTGAAATTTTAGAATGATATATAATCCGCATCAAGGATTGTTTTTACAGTATCCACGCAGGCGAAGCCGCGGGCATCAGCTAGTAAGTTATAAACTCATTACTGATTTTGTATTTATTTTTTGTGAAGGTAACTTCTTAGAATTGCAAATAGTAATTATAACACCGCTACTTGTTTATATATAATATGAAGTATGCTAACACAGCTCTTCTACTGACTATATTTACCCAATAAATTTATTAAAATTTCCATACAAAGCTGCAATAGAGCCAAAACTAAAACAACAAAAAATAAATGACTCCATTTCTCTTTGATTGCTTATAAATTCCAGGCAATGAAAAATCTCATTTGAATTTTAATTGATTTACGATGGAAATGAATATGGGGAAGCATCAATTGTGTGGATATAGATTGCTGGTGCCTGCAATGGACAATAAAAACAAGGGAAGAATGTTTATTAAAACAGTTTCCGATACTATTTTTACTGCATTTGTTATTTTTTTAATGCCCATGCCCAACGCAAAAAGAAGCGTTTCATACTTCTGAAACCAGTTCTGATAGCCCGTGTTTCTCAAACAGATGCATTTGGCATTTCAGACAAAGGTCCTGTTGTCACCATAATATGTTCTAATTAAACCGACCAGTGCTCAATACCTTCAAAATGGAAAGCCGTAACGCTGTTTGACGACTGAAAACAGCTGTAAAATTTATTTGAAAACCTGAATTGGCCCAAACCACTACTGGAGATCTAATCTAGGAGAGTAGACCTCCTTTGAGGCACGAAATCCAAGGCCCCTAGCATTTGTTATGTTTATAATAATAAGATCGATTTAAAAAATTAAAAATACTACTTTCATATTTTTTTATAATTTTAAGAATTTATTCATAACTATCTCAAAATGATAATGGTTGTTTGTTGCAAACTTACTAACTAACAAAAATAAAAAGCAAAAAATGCAAAAAATAAAATTATTATTGATCCAAAAATTGACGTTGCTACGTAGATAGATAGATAGATAGAATACTCTTTATTATGTACACCAAATTACAAAAAAACAATAGTAATAGTCCAAGATCCTAGAGCAATCAGACATAACTTATTTTCACACGGATGAAACCTGAAGTTTTCAGTAGCGTCTCGTGTGCCTTGAATACCTACGCGCTTTGTAGAACTTGCCGAGTGACACCTGGGCAGGTACCAGGTGAGAAAGGTGACTAAAAATAAGAATTATTTAACTTAAATTCACATGGCTGATTTTTATATAAATGTCATGTAGAATATTATTTTAAAGTAATATCATAAGTGTCAGACACTTTTGATGGACCAGAGCTTTTGTCAGACACTTTTAAGCTTGGTTTTTGGAGCGCCTGACCAATATAGCATGGCAATATCCCGACCAATTAGCTTTAAGTATTAAATCATTAGGAGTTTAGTATTATTTAAAGCGTCTGTTAAGCAATACGGCCGAAGGAAAGTGTCTGGGAGTATTTGCGACTTATTTTTAAGGATAATTCCTAAAATATACGTAAAAAACAGCTTGGAGAAAAATTTTCTACTCCCAGACACTTTCCGTCGGCCGTATTGCTTAACAGACGCTTTAAATAATACTAAACTCAAAAAGATTTAATACTTAAAGCTAATTGATCGGGATATTGCCATGCTATATTGGTCAGGCGCTCCAAAAACCAAGCCTAAAAGTGTCTGACAAAAGCTCTGGTCCATCAAAAGTGTCTGACTTTTATGATATTACTTAATATATATAATATTCTACATGACATTTATATAAAAATCAGCCATGTGAATTTAAGTTAAATAATTCTTATTTTTAGTCACCTTTCTCACCTGGTACCTGCCCAGGTGTCACTCGGCAAGTTCTACAAAGCGCGTAGGTATTCAAGGCACACGAGACGCTACTGAAAACTTCAGGTTTCATCCGTGTGAAAATAAGTTATGTCTGATTGCTCTGGGATCTTACTCTATAAAGTTTGCAACGCGCGCTTATGCTAGAGTCTATGCATAGTTTCTGCCAAAGTTACGAACACTTTCTACCCCGCATCACTTACGGAAAAAAAAAACCATGCACCAAATAAAAAATTAATGCCAACGCAATTGGACAGTTGTTCCTACTCCCGATATGTTTTAGAACTATGTTTCAAAACTCATAAATTAAAAAATAATATGGAGTATGATTCATGTAACTTTCGGAAGGACTTGTATCTTGGTATGGACTTAGAGAGAACCTACCCCTCATACTTCAAATTGTCACTGACCGATTAAAATCGGTCGCCTGATTCGTACGGTGCTTGAATCATAGGATAATGCCATACTCAAGTATATTCATATTGTAAATAATGTATAATGTATTGTAATTGTTTGTGTTGTTGTTGTTGTATTGTTGTGTTTGTTGTTGTATAAGGCTATTATTTTATAGATATCATATCATAATTATATTAACGAACATCGGTTTACGCAAATAATATCTTGATGCTGATTAATACTAATAATAATTATCGTGATCAAATGTCTGTGTTAAATTAATAATACCTAATAATTAGTATTATTGTTGCTTAATGCTATGAATACAACTATGAATAGTCCATTAATTCAATATTGTGGAGTGTTTGCAGAGATTAATATACACGAAAGAGGTCCTTACGGAGTTATTATTTTTAGTTTGTCTTTTATTTATTACGGGAAGATAAGAAAAGGTATTGAGTAAGTCCTTCAACACCATAGATCTTACTACATACTATAAAACAAAGTCCTACACCGCGTCTGTCTGTTTGCGATAAACACTAAAATTGTTGCACCGATTTGAATACTGTTTGCGCCTATGGATAGAGTGGATTTACGAAGCCGCGGGCATCAGCTAGTGCATAATTAAGTTAAAAATCACCCTATATTTCGGGCATGAAAAGACAGTGTATTTACAAAGCACAGCTTGCACTACTCTTTGACGGACGTTACCTGTAGTCAGAAGCCAGAAATTCGGACAACGAATCTTACCAAGGGGTATCGTGTTACCCATTGAGTGGGTTGTGATGCTCAGATAGGCATCCGTTCGAATTAAAATACACGGAGTAGGAAAATGGAAACTATTCGTGCGAGCGTAATACAAATCACAAGCAATATACAGACATGTATACAGCTAGTATTATTGTGTAAGCTAAAGTGCAAACATAAGCTAACATCTCAACTACGGAGTATAACAGCATGAATATAAGATGTTCCTGTTAGCTGAAGATAGTTCAAACGTCAGACTAAAGGCTTTGCCACACCAAATGCGAGTAGGTGGCGATAGCGTAGGAAAAAGGCTTAAACTAGTAAGAATGAAACAAAGAACGAAAGTGTCGGATGTGATGAAGGGTAATAGAGAAATTTGGAAGATGAAAACATGCTGCTGCGACCCTTAATGAATTGGGATAAGGGCTAGTTAGAGATTGATGAAGAAGTAAAAATGATTAAGGTTTTGGCCGGACAAGTTGCGATGGACACAATCTATAGGTGAGACACTGGATGTTTGGCCATGGTTCTCGTTGATGTGCTTTTTGAGAAGTAGGTAAGTGGTGCGGGAAATTAATAACACCTACTTTTGTTTGTCAAAAAGAAATTGCTGCCATGTGTTCGGTTTTGTCTCTGGGGTGCAAAATTTTCAAGTTATTTAATTGAAAATGGCTAACTTAACTCCGCATTTGCTTTCACGTAATAATTCTTACGCGGGTGTCATGACAGTAGCCTTTATGTTGGTTGTCGGCTAGCAGTGGCAGATTGAAACCGGACTAAATCTATGGAAACGACTTTATATGATTCGTATCACAAATACTAATAATTGCAATATGAGTCGTGTCGATAAAATGGTCAAAGCCGATGCCACATTCACGTAGTATTTTTAACAAGTTGGCAAGTCAAGTGTGGCAGGAATAAAGCCTCTGTGCATTTTAGTGTAGCAGAGCCTTTAGGCGTTATAGCTTAAGTTTTTGAACTTCGCATAGTGGTAACAAAAGAGCTTAGTATCGGGATACCAATTACTAGTTTGTACTCAGTGACCCATGGAGTATCAATCACTGGGCTAAGTTTATTTTTGTAAAATGAGTTTTTTGACTATTTTTAATCAGAAAATGTATACTTCATGAACAATACTGGTACATCCTTTGAAATTCTTGCCGCTGATATTATTACTGTTGATATAAAAATGCAGAACACAGTGTTTTTAACCATGTCCATTATTAGTACAAGTTCAACTAGTAAAAGTGAAGTGAGGTGATACCAATCTGGTACAGCAGTATGCATATTAGGTACTGTTCTATGGGCCCATACTAACCTCATCCAACCTTATTTCCCTTGTTTATTCAAAAACATTAACCAAACATTTAAAAAACAAAAAATAACTTGCTTCCATCTGGGAGTTCCGTGTGTCTATTAAGAGGAAACAGCACAAAATATGGAGCTTAGCCACGCCCACATAGTTGCTGAACCACGCGCAAATACTTATGTTAATACCCTGGACTTTCGCTTTGTATGAAATACAGAGTTGTTGTCAAAACAAAATACTTTATCGTCTACCAACGTAAGCCTTTACCTTAAGTTTTGGTTAAGGAAACTGTTAATCTTATTTTTGTGATGACGGGTTGTTTTTCTGCTTTTGAGAAATAAGTAACCTTTTTACCTGCCCTCTAAAGGTCACTTTTCAATGTAACAAAAATACCTTTGATATACAAATACGCAGGTTCTCACATATCGCTCACACAATATTGAGATTCAATGTCACTTCACGTAGCTATTAAAAAGTAACAAGATTTCTCGATGTTTAACTAGGATATTAAATTTTCCACGTGTCTAGAATTTTTATTATCTCTACCTACTGTAAATTTTCCTGCAAACTTTTTGAACAAGATTTTAACCACTAAAAACGTAAATTTAAAAAAGCATTCCTGAAACAAGAGATAATTTAAAGCCGATTTCTCTCCCCTCTTTGAACAAAGTCTCCAACCAGTTGAACAAATCAATTAAATTACAAAATATGATAATTATAAAGAACAACCTTTCCCTACAATTTCGGAATGATAAACACTTGATACTAAGTGCGAAGTTTGATTCCAATTACGTAAATTGAAAACTTAGCACTTCTTGCGAACGTCTGCTAAAGTTCGTAGTTCGTATCCTAGATCTAACTTGGAGGAAGTTGGACGATTAAGCTGATAATAAGTTTCACAGATCCCAATCCGAAGATAAAAATGGGAACAAAACTTACTTTTAGTACTTTTATCTTTTTTTATTTTATTTGGTCTATCTTGATCAGCAGCTGCTGGTCAAAAGATCTATCATTTTACTTAGTCATATTTTACAGGGTGAATTTTGGACTATAATGCTCAAAATAAATGACACATTAGGAAAAACTGATTCTTTGAAAAATAAAAATTAATATGGGACCATGATTGCAACCAAAACCGAATATTCACCCAAATATTTGATGCGTAGAAGGTCTCTCCTTACTCCATCGAACCCTCACGCCAATCAGTTGTCAAAAGCCAATGCAAAAATACCTATTTTGCACCACAAGCCACGTAACATCGCATTCTCTTGTAGCATAGCACTAGCCGTCATAGCACCAGCCGTCACATAACACACTGAATAGCGACACTTTAAAGATGTGAAGCTATTGTACGGCTTGTAGTTGTTTCACGGGGGAGGCCGCATTGTGTAGTCAGGCAAACGTCACTAGCACGTCCTGTTTCCGGTAGGCTGCGCTTCAAAACTGCGCTATTCTCACCGTGTAGGGCTGTGGGCTGAGTGTTCTCCTTTTAAAATTGTGGAAGTGATTTGAATTGGGTATTTAACTCGAGCTAGTTTCATGGAATTCCAGTTCTTCTAATTTTGTGTTTTGGTTAGTTTTCCGATTGGATATTTTTTCGAAAACTCTTGAAATTATATTGTAATTTGATTCAGGTTGGAACCAGGATTTCTTTGATTTTGGTAAAAGTATGGGTAACCAACTAAAATGAATATACAAAGTTGTAAGATTAGCTTGAAATTAACAGTAATTAAATGCAATAGTAACTTCCAGTATCGTATAAAAAGTTTTCTCGTATTGTAAAACTCCAACAGTTCTAGAGCCAGCACGCTCACAGAGCTTCTTATTCTCCAAACTTACGCGAACTTAACGAAAAACGTGATACAATTAGGATATTATGGGATCGGCAGACCCAAAAGGATCATCGTCTAATTAAATGAAAGAAAAGTTAATTTGTTAGAGACTAGGTTACCAACTAGTTTTTCCCTATTGGGTGAAACGTGCCAAAAGTTTGTGCAAAGCGATGCTCGAATATCTGGAAAGGGAACCACTTTTTGGTACTTGTGATTTTTTTTCCTTTAACGACTGATAGGTAATCCAGTATTAAGTCCGTAAAAAGAAAAAATATTAATTGGTCTCACCCAGGACAAAACAAATTGAAAAAATAAAATAAGACATGTAACATTAAAATTTGTCGATTTGTTAATGTAGGTAGTTGATTTGTTGAGTAGATTCAGAAATGATCAGAAAGATACATTTTTTTTAATTTTTTTTTTTATTTATAAATGGGCTTGCTCTTGACCTCAATCTTGCCCTAAGGGCAGAGATGATGTCGACGATGGAACGAGCTTACCCAGTAGAAGCCTGTTTACTCGCGACTTAAACAGATTAGGGTTATATGAACTCGGAAAAACGGACGCAGGCAGGGAATTCCACTCCTTGGCTGTGCGCATAATAAAGGACCCAGCAAAGCGTTTCGTTGGAATGTGTGGAATGTCGACTAGGTATCGGTGATACCCTGCAGTACGTCTAGTCTCCCGATGGAAGAAGGGAGATGGTGGGATCAGCTCGTGGAGCTCTTGCGCACACTCTCCGAAGTACAGTCTGTAGAAGACCGACAGACATGCGACTTTGCGACGGTGGGCCAGGCTATGTAGCTTGTTAACCAGCTTATCGTCACCAATTAGCCTCCTGGCTCTGCGCTCTACAGAGTCAAGTGTGGCAAGCTGGTATTTGGCTGAGCCATCCCAAAGGTAACAGCAATACTCCATGCCAGAGTTGTGTTTTTATTTATACATAAAAGAGTTGTTTTTTTTATTGCATGAGTTGTGATCCTCCAATTTTGAAAATATTTTAGTAACCACCTCTTTTGTTATGTTAACTTTAACTTTATCGTATAGGTACTTCGTAATTATGCTTCATTTTTAAATGATTATAAAATGTACGAAAATAAATAAGATAAATGTATCAAGTTAGAAATGAATAATACAATTTTGATTTGATTTTGTTAGTCTTACCTTGATTGAAAATGGCGTGATTATAACGACCTTGCTTCCTGTAGATACGATAATTAAATTTCAAGTGTAACAGTGAGTAAGCAAAACGCAGAGCTGCTAACACTGTTGACATCATTATTCCTTTGTTGATGATTTACAGCCGTGCTTCAGTTATTTTATTTGTTTAAACTTCATGTACATTATGTGGCGCATAAGTGGACCCAACGCCACAAGGCATTCTCTATCAGTCAACTTTTGGTTTAATTAGAACAACATAACTTCTCCTTTTTATTTTACCAAGGGTCTTTGCTGCTGTACTGTCAAAATCACGGTGATTTTATTTGATTGATCACTAGCATTGCCGAGGAAAACGAATTGTATCATTTATTCAAACCAATAAGGACTGGTACTTCTTAGACATCGTCAAGTCCTATGAATTGTTTTTTGCCAAATGTTTGTGCAAAATATTCAAGTAATTTTTTGTTCTAAACTAGGTAGAGTTTTAAAATTAAATGAAATCAATATTCATTTGTTCAGTAATATCCTATTTTGCCAACCCTGTGTCTATAACCGTTCTATGGCCACGTCACTATCTGCTCATTGAAATGTTATAAGAATAATTCCTACGATTTTATTCCATTTTCTTGGTTGTAAACTTATAAAAAATAGTATTCGAATAGTAATAGTCTTACCAAAGGGAATTGTATTACCCAGTACTGACTGGGTTGTGGAGATCAGATTATCTGTCACTCCATCTATCTATCTATATAAATAAAGAGAGAAGTCGTGACTGACTGACTGACTCATCAACGCCCGCCCAGCCCAAACCCTTGGACCTAGAAAGCTGAAATTTGCACAGATGTTCCCTATATAATGTAGACAAGGAATTAGGAAGGATTTTTTGAAATTCAACCCCTAACGCCCGAATACTCGAACGTCACTCAATTATAAGTAGCCCTCAAAACTCGTGCTATCTCTGTCACTCTGCGTTAAAGTAACAAAGACAGCACGAGATTTAAGTGCAACTTAAAATTGAGTGACGTTCGAGTATTCGGGCGTTAGGGAGTTAAATAGGGGATAAAAGTTTGTATGGAAAATCGACATTTTCACGCGGGCGAAGCCGCTGGCAAAAGCTGGTATAAAATACAGGTACTCAGAAATTGAACCAAATGTTGGGAAAAAACCGTAAGATGATGAGGGTTATTCGCGTACCTAATCTTTACCTAGCAACATATTAATTACCGTTTGCTTTGTTACCCGACTGTAAGGAAAGTGTTATGTTTTTCCTGTTTGTGTATTATTCTTTATTCCTTCATATCTTCCAAACCACGCGATGGATTTCTTTCTTAATGGCCATGTCATGTACAAGATTCGAGGAGAGGGGTCATAGGGAACAATATTTTAACCAATTGCGCGAGTGAAAGTCTTATGACGTGTTATGACGTAGAACGTTAGTTCAATTCTTGATCCCGAGATGTCGCCCTCAGTCTTGAATAAAGAGAGTCTAATGAGATTTGGAACAATATGAATAATTATGATCAACAAACATTTATAGGTACATGTAATGTTTAATTTTATTATTGGTATTGTTAAATGTAATTGAAAATATAATCTAAGATAATTATGTAGGTAAGGTTAAATTAATTAATGCATGACAAATAATGTAAGAAATCAAATTGTTAAGAAAGATAAAAGGCTAAATAAATAAATAAAAAATCGTCTCATTAGTCCAAGTGTTCTTAGAAAAATATGGGGACTGCTAGATTTCATTGTATAAGGTGATTTTTTTTTCTTCCTTCACCATCGAGTAGGTAGGGTATCAAAATAAAAGTTTGAAAAGAAGTTTACACAGCCTAAATTAAAAATTAAATTAATTAGGTAACTTTTTTTAATTTATGCTTTTCGGTTTTATGGTTTCTGACGAAGCAGACGGGTTTTTTAGTTTTTTCATTAGTTTGAAACAGAGGTTTTGTAACGTCTGCATTTGATGAACACTGAATTACATTATGTACCTAAGTTGTCAAGAGTACTGAGTATCTTATTGCAGTTGCTAATTATTTTAAGTGTTTCAAGTACCTATCCTTATAAAGTGTACACATAACGAGTTGTTTTTTCAACCAGTTTAAAATGAACTGGAAAAGTCCTTCCATTCGAAGAAACTAAACAACTTGCAGTGATTCAAAAGTATTTGGTTTTAAAGAATGTTCTGTGTGGAGTTAAAGTTTGTTCCTTGTGACTGCTTTGAGACGCGTGTAGCAAGTTCAGTTAAGATTCCACGGCCAACACGATACAATAGGGTATTGTGTTTCGTTTAAAAGTTGTGCAACCTTTTTTCAGTTGTGGGTGCACCAGTGGTTGTAGTTTTAGAAAACAAGAAGTAATTACTTAAATTTCAATTACAGTGGCCCTCTTTTAGCAGCAGTAGAGAGTGTAACTATCCAATTAAATGACGGAGTTGTACTTACTTTGTGGTGTGGCTAGTGCACAACCTGGTGTGACAGTTTTTAGCCTATGTCACCCGGGGATAGTGGCTTCTCAACGGTGAAAGAATTTATGATATCGGTCCAGTAGTTTTTAAGTTTATTCGTTACATATAAAAATACAAATATTTCCTCTTTGTAATATTGGTACCTAACTACCTATCTAGAGAAAAAGTCAGGCCAGAAGTGTTTTGTGCAGTGGTTTGGGTATAAAGTGGCGGGCTTGTTCCAAAAAACATGCAAGCGGACGTTAAAAGAATGCAACACCAGTACAATAGTTTCTAACACACATTTAATATCCGGGTTTGTATTAATTCTAACACACTTTCTTTATCAATACCACAAAACGTAATAGAAAAACCTTTATTAAAAACAATTTCTATGTAGCACGTATTCGTAATATACATTAGAATGGGCGCAGCGAAGTTTGTTTGCGACTTGAATTGGTCCGGAAATAAAAACTGTGTGGGACGCTGCACAACACCCGTCTATTACGTGGACCGCATACGGGTATTGGATATTTACAAATGGTATAAACCTCCATTTTCATAGTTTGTATGTGATTGTGATTAGGTAATATGAGAGTGTTTGAAAATTAATATAAAAACTTTATTGCCAAAAATATAACAAAAAGGTTTTACATTTGCCCTAAAACTGGGCAACAATACGAGGGTTTCAAAATCTAATTTAATCGCAAAATATGGATATACCTAGTATATAGACTACACTCAGTACTGTACAGCAATGCATGTACCTAAAAACGTAAAGTTTTCGTGCGTTACATTGTTCGTAAATAGAGGTTTTTCACACTAGACAAAAAAAAGTTTCGCGGTATTCCAATACTCACTAACATAAACTGTTACTAAGACCGTGGGTATGCAGTGTTGAATGCTGGATGCTATTCGCATAAGTATGCGCAGAAAATTACCGTATTAATGTGCTGTAAAGCTTCTTATGCGATTTAGATCGCAACCAAAGTCACGTTTTAACCAAAAATGAGAAAATAAATTGCGCATTAATTACCAATAATAAAAACTTACGTGTCCCCATGGATAAATAAAAATTAAGCAATACTCGCACGCAATCTTTTACCACCATGCCTCGAATCGTTAATTACAAAACGATATTTACGAAGTGTTGATGATACAACTGCTTGAAAAATACATTATCTTAGTGAGAGAGATATTTCGCTCGTTACGCGAAACACTGCATTCATAAACAGTTGGCTTTGTTCCAATGCTCTGCACAATTGGAGAGTCTTCAACACTCTATGACGAAGCAAAAACGTGACTAAGAGAAGCCTCTTGCGTCAGCAAACTGTTGTTAGAGACGCTTAAGCAGCTTAATTATAGCCAATAGCTTTATATGATAAGAAGGCTTCGGAAATCTTGAGTACGTATTTTGATACTGTTCGGATTTTGCTTACGTTCGGAAATTGATTCTTCTTTTCCCAGCTTTTATAGTAACACTAATCATATGTATCTTTATTAATATTTAAATAAAGAAAAAAAAATCTTTATTAATGGTGTAGTAGTTTGTTAATATCGTAGGCCGTAGCTGTGTATGTATAGCTTGGCAGTAAGTAAGTGTAGATCTACACTTAATATAACATCACGCATATAATTCCCGAAGGGTTAGGCAGAGGTGCACCTACCTTTCAGCAGTTATGTTAAAGTCCTATGTAACAAGAGGCAAGTCTATTACCCGCAACCGCGCACAAATCTAGATTCCATCGCTACTTCTTAGAAATGTTTGTTGGAAAAAATAAATAACACATTGCTCGATCCAGGAATCAAACCTAGAACCTCATGCACAGCGGTCACGCTTGCGACCACTAGACCAACGGAATCTGTTTATTTTTTACCAGATAATTTCTATAAGTCGTGTTCTTATCATGAAGTCTTACATCTAAATAAAATTCAAATAAAAAAATTTAGTTCAAAAATCTAAAACCCGACTACTATAACAAAATCGCCAAGAAAATAATTCTTCTCTGCTATTCTTCGTAGGAGGTTAAATCCTCTTTCATTTTTCGCTCAACAGTGAACATTTAGAAAGAAAAATGTGAAACAAACGTTGTTACACGTTTTGATTTCCTAGTGTTTACACTCGTCCGTGGTCCGAATTCAATTCTACGCTCGGACGAATATGATATCTCCTGCAAACTGTGAACAAGTGACGCTTGTCACTTATATTGTGAGTAGATTTATAAGTTGAGTTGAGATTTTCATAATTCATGAAAGTACTAAAGTAAAGTGTACCTACTTTAACAAAAGTTCTTCTTTTTTGTCTTTATTTTTGTGTTTGTTCTGGATAATAACCGAAATGGTTGGACCGATTTTATTTATAAACCTCCAAAGCAAACACGCGCAATGTTATGGTATGATGTGAAGTTGTTTATTTGACGATTTTTTAGTTAACACTAGAATAAGATAATTTCAAGAATCCCGTGTCCTCATTATCCACACATAGGTGTTGCGTTTTCAGTCGGATAAAAAGTAGGAAATGACGTAATCAGCTGATAAATATGTAGTTATGAATTTCCAAGCGGCGACAAATGTTGTTCAGTTTCATGGTCGAAGACACTCCCTTGTGGTGTCTTCGTAGGTGGTGTCATTTTATCGTTTACATAGCAAACGTGTTATTATCTAACATACTGTAGATAACTTCCCTCAGATATAATGTTATAAATAGGTACTTTGATCTCCAGTAATATTACTTTAATACCAGTTTTCTCGGAAATGTGATGATATTTATCAGGAATTACGTTAAAAGGAAACTTTTGCAAGTTCTATTATTAGTTAGAAGTATGAAAGATTGCTTTGCATCAGTTTGAAAGTATGATATCGCTTTAAATCATTATAATATATACGCCTGAGTAAGAGTAATATTCAACCAAAGGACTTGTACAGTTTGTAATTATTTTTTATGGTATAAGTTCCACACATTATACATCTTCACTGACTCATCCAAGGCGGGTGATAACTGACGTTTTATTCTAAAAATAAATAAGTACGCGATGGAATTCGAATTCTCGAGTTTTTTGAAACTTTCTCTATTTCTGAATTTTATATTCACACACAGAAATATACTGCACTCGTTCCTCGTTAGTCGTCCCTAAACCCCTAGATAAAATATAAGAGCCCAGTTACGTAGAAAATACACGAAACTATTTCAAATAAATTGTAACTGTCTGCTGGCCATTTCCCGAGCATTCGAGGTGCCTAATAAGCCGTTTAAACTACGAAACAAAAATAAAAGAAGAAAAAACTCTGCACAATTTCTCGTCAAGAGAACGTTGGAGCTCATTTCGTTTCTCATTACTTGAAATCCGGCGCAGGTAGTGTGGAGTAGATAAAAAAAATGCTGCAATAAATTTAAAAAATGTGAGTATGTAGTGCCTTTGGGACGCATAACGTTAACAAATTACGGCAATTTCCAATATGTAACGTATTTCGATGGCAATTTTCTCGGTAAATTTCGTCGAAGTGGTTTGTGAGGCGCTGTGCGTTACGATGTGTCATCAGCGATGTTGTTACTAGGTACATATTTATAGCTAAACATCGCAAGGGTATTGGAGGAGCGTGCCTTTACCTGTCTCGAGGGAATGTGGGAAAATTGAGTGCGCTCTAAAGATGGAGCTTGTTTACTTTTGATTGGCTGTGAGGGGGAGTCAATGCAATTAACTGTAAACGTTTTTAATATATAGCAAGGAGAACCTGGTCGGATGGAGATTCATTGGTGACTCTGCCTTAGAATGTATATGTAGTGCGGTTAAACTAACCATGGGACACCTAATATCGTGACCTGCCTGTCCAGTGACGCTACTGAGAGTATTTAGATTGCCATCTACAAAGAAAAAGGAATAAGTACATATAAAAAAATAGTAATAAGTAATATGTATAAACATTTGAGGAGGAGGTGTGAGGGATTTCGTAGTAACTAAACACAAAGATTAAGTAAACAGCAAGAAACTGCTCCCATATAAATGTTCACATGGAGTTATACGACCTCGTAACGTAGATTTGGCTGCACTACAAAGGATTTATCCAGGATTAGCATAAGTACAAAAAACAAACAGTTTTGTACTTTTTATCTAGAAAAAGTAGGAAAACGTTTCGCATGAATGAAGCTACGACAAAACCAGAGCTCGTAAAGTCTATTCAAATTTTGGTTTACAAATGTTGGCTGATGTTGATATTAGAATGACGTTGTCTCGTTGGTCTAGTTGCAAGCATTGAACATGAGATCCTGGGTTTGATTCTAAGTCGGATAAAAGCTTACCTACTGGATTTTTTCTTAAAAATCAAGGTAATTCTAAAACTTCACTAAACGAAATTTTTCATGAGTTGAGTTTTTAATACCATCTTTCATAAAAGTACATAATAATATAAAACTATACGAAGAATTTTGAAACTCAATTCGTGAAAAATTTCGTTTGGTAACGGTTTACATTAAAGGTGCGGTCATTGTATTATTAAATCCAAGTTGTTTATTTTTTAGGAGAAACAACTTATAACATAAGCTACGAGTATAATAGATACACACACGTGTTTATAAGTTCAGAAACTAAATCGCGAACACAATATACATAAGACGCGATGAGGATTCAAGCAAAACTTGTGAATCGTCACGTCAGTCATGCAGAACGAACCAATGTGTTTCGCTTGTAGCTCGACACGTTTCATGTTTCATGTTTGTCTGTACGGAGCGCGACTCTTGTATGACGATTTTTATTTTTCGTTATAAAACTACGCTTATGTTTTCCAACTCTTTCGTTTTGCTTTCACTGGACCACCTGTCAAGAGCGAGTCTAAGCCATAGAGAATTAGAAAATAATGGCGTAGGTCTTTGACCATCAGTGGGACAAAATACCACTGTTTTTTTATTTTATTGACGTGATAACGTCTTATAATTCGATGGCCGGCTGCACGCACGAAAAAAGAGGACGTCATGAGTCGTTACCTCGCTCTGAGGCGTTCCATAGCAACGGCGTGTTAATTGTTTGTTTAAAGCAATGTAAGTGCTGTATTTTCTTATGACGTTGTCACGTTCAAGTATCGCCAGTAAACCGACTTTACAGACAACCGATTTTTTTTAGTATGTTACGTGAAGGTCACAAGACCCACTAAAACACTTACCAAATGTGTAAATCTCTTGTAAAGTTTCAAGTTAAACCTCTAGTGGTGACTGTTTAGGATTGTACTGTAGTCCTCGCGCCAATTTTTTAAATTACGGATGGTTGAATAACAATTCGAATGAAACCAAAACGCAATTTCTCTTTATAAGTGTACCTACATAAAAAAAATATTTTATTCTATCTTCACAAGAATTTAAATTAATATGTCACTTTACGATAAAATTAACTTTGACAGCATTAAAATCATAACATTATTAAACGAGCATGATGTATCATAGGATCTACATTAATTTAGTTACTATAAACTATTTATGTTAATTTAATTTCTGTTGAAGGACCGTATGATTTTAACAGATATTATTCCAGTTACTAGTTATTGGCTGTAATTGACAGAATAGTACCTAATTATTATACAAATATTCAGTGTTCGTTTTATATGCTTCGTATGTAAATAAATAATTAAAAGCCTTTGTGAAAATAAACGTTGCAATTGGCAACACAATCAGTACGGGCATTCATTCGGATAACTATTTTTTAATAATAAACATTCATTGCTTCCAATTTCACTTTAGCTATCACGAATGAATGCACACCGTTTTAATTTTAATTAGAAACATGCAATTTGTAAAACAAAACACAAAAAACAAACAAACGAAACATGTAATTTATCCGATGTCGTATTAAAACTTTTTTTTTAAACGTTGCCCCACACTATGAAACTCACATACACAGACACTCAGACCCGAAACAACTAAGTATCTGTAGTATCTGTGGACATACAAACAATATTTGTTCCGTGCGGAGATTGAATCTGCGACACGCAACGCAGTCCAATCCCTCAGCCACTGCACCAACCGTGTCGTCAAATCATTATTTTAGACAAGAACATACCTTTTCATCATTCCAGTAATTTCTAACACCAAAACTAATTGGGTCAAACGGGTTATCATCGACCCATCATCAAACTTAGTACGAAAGTGGAACACCGTCACAGGATATTTTGCATTGCCTGTTCTGCCCATTCGTGCCAACTACCTGTACCATCCTGGACTCAAAAGAGTTTTGGTCGCTAAGGACTAATTGGACAACATTTAAGTCAATATCATCGACACGAGAATTAGAAAAGCATTGTATTATATCATGCCGTAATCCTCGAGGGTTAGGCAGAGGTGTATTCATTAATACAAGCATATTATGTCAATTTTGTTTAGGTTCCATCCATGTAATAGGTGGCGAGCCTATTGCCATGAAACGGGCAAAAATTGAATGCCAGGACGCTGTACAGTAGCACTTGCGACCACCAGAATCACGAAACAGTAATTCCTAAATTTCTTGTAATCAAACCCATTATTGAGGTATTGACGACAGCAATCACTTTTGCGACCAATAGACCTGCGAGAAGAATGTGAAAACAAAATCTAAATACAAACTAGTAACCCAGACGTACATTTCAAAACATTATCATATTTGCACGAAACACCTTTAAACATAATTCAGTTGAAGGCAGCGGTTTAGCACTAGCTAAATCTGGCACAGTCTTACGTCATCCTAAACCAGCGGTAAGCCAGTTACAGCCACAGGTGATGTTGTAAAACACTGACTTCTACTCACTGGCTTTTATGTTGTTCGCACACGGTTTGGCGAGAACCACGCTTACAACAGGAAAACAAAATGTATGTCCACACGAGCTGCATTCGAGCGACATGAGTCTTGTTACGACTGCGTAGAAAATAAACTAAAAAAGTTGAATTAGAACATGTCAAGTTAGGATCACTGCGACACGGCATCTCTAGCGAAGGTTCTCCCGCGAAGGATCAAGTGATGCGTGTGCATATCGCTTGACGTAAGTTGCATAGCCTCAAGCCGTGACGGCGATTTAGCACGTTCGGCGCGTACGATACGGACCATCCGAAAATGCGATAATCTTGCAGTGGTGTGTAGGTGCGCATCTACCTTACAGGCATAAAGCCTCATGAGGCTCTCTTACAGCGTGCATGCACCTACACACGCTAAAAGAAAGTTTTTATAGCGGCGCTACGGTAGAGTATGCGTCTTATGGACTATGAAAGTGACCCATACAGCACCGACGACCGTAGATTTTGGTATTGCAAAAAGCAACCTGTACAACAGGCACAAGAATCGCATTTCAGTCAGTGTGGCAACATCTTTAGTCTCATTTACGAATGTATTATAATTTATACTCAGACTTGTGTTCTGGATTATATTCGACGTAGCTTTTAGCCCCTGAAGTACTAAGTTGTACGTCGGGATAATAAGCTTCTTTACGTTAAAAGCTTAGTAGGTGGGTAAAAGTACTTATGTGTGGATATTTGCTGTGTGAAATGGAGTTAGGTAAGTCTGTAATTCTCCAATGAGAACTTAAGTAAATTGAACTCACGGATTGAACTCATTTTGTTTGTATTAGAAGTATTTTGGTAAAAGAATAAGTAGCTTTCTTGTATGTTTTGTTGTTATATAAATGAGCTATGATTTTTTAAACAAATCTCATAATGTTAAACAAACTAAGTTCGCGATATAATATTTTTTGGTGTCAAAGTAGTAAGTGGTCGCAACTCGCAAACTTGCGCTCTTGGGTTCGAGTCCCAAACCGGACTAATTGCTATTAAGTTTTTTCATTAAAAGTTTTTTTTAGTAGCTGCCCGCACGTAGGCACGCATAAGGGTGCTTTTCCACCAGATATGTGCTATGCTACGTTGCTATGGATGCGTCTGTTATCCAGCAATCATATTCATAGCTTAGCACTGATGGAAACGGACTCAGCTAAGCTATGTTTTTATATGAAAAGATGCGTGCTATGGATGCGTGCTATGTGTTGCTATGCTATCTTCCCTACTATCGAAACATAGCAAAGCATCAGTGGAAACGATCACAACAGACGTAATTGAACAGGCGTAATTGTCATAAATGTATCACTAAACATTATTATACAACAAAGTGCTCTGTCTGTCTGTTTGCCTTGTGGCATTAAGTCTGCCTATGTACCACTTTTGAAGTTTAAATAAATAAATAAACACAAAAACTCCGGCTCCGATATTCAAACTGTTATCACCAATGAGTAGAATGGTTCTCGAGGAACGACTTAGTAAATACATAATTTGACAGGCATCCACGCGGGCGATGCCGCGGGCATCAGCTAGTGTGTGTGTCTTACAATTTAAGACAATGCAAAACAAAGCATTAGAGAACTAAAATCCAAAATATCCCACGCTCAAGGCTACAACAAATCAAAGAGATAGCACTTTTATACGTCTTTGTTTTTATGATATGGAGCCCTTCGCCCTTTATTGTTTTAGTAATATCACGCAAAGATAAATGCGGGTTCCACACCCGAAGTTCCGCGCAATGTCTTTTTGTTCCTTTGTATAAAATATCCGGATTATTATTCAAAAGAATTTTGGATTTTATAATATCTGCATTCTATAGAATAAGGTTCGTTTTCTCTATTATTGGACAGCAGATTTAAAGACAAAGAAGTCTAAGGAATGCCTGTCTCGTTGGTCTAGTGGTAGTAAGTGCGACTCCCGTGCATGAGGTCCTGGGTTCGATTAGGTCGGGCAAAGTGTTATTGGGTTTTGTTGTACCCGGTTGATGGCAATATGGTCGCCCCTATCACACGGACGGGCGAAATGTGGTAGAGGGGGGGGGGTGGTGTGGGGTGTGGTTGGTGTGGTGGTGGTGGTGTGGTGGTGTGGTGTGGTGTCGTGTGGTGTGGTGTGGTGGTGGTGTGGTGTGGTTCTACTAATGAAGGAGCACCTTTGCATAACCCTTCAAGGATTACAGGCGTGATGTAATGTTAATTTATGTTGAGTCTACAGGATATAATAATTAAAGATATATAGACAAATCTATCATTAATTAAATAAAAAGAAAAATCCTGACTAACTAACTCATCAACACCAGCCAGCCCAAACCCCCCACGGGCTTGGGCTGGCTGGTGTTTTGTTTTTTGACCTAGAGAACACAGAGGTTCCCTTTATAGTGTAGACTACTTAAAAGGAAGGATTTTTAGGGGTACTTAGTTTGATGTACATTATAATTATACTTGGTTGAATGATTCGTGAAGGGTTCATTCACACCCTGTATTTACCTATTTACATAAACTAAAAGATTTCTGGCTAAACTAGTTTGCCCTGAAATCGGGTTTGCCCAGTAATCATAATTATATTTTAAGCACTTAAACACCGTGAATATCATTGTGTTGATCGCATTCAACTTTTTCTTTCCTCAATGAAGTTTAAATTTTCTGGAAATTGTTGCCCTTACTAATAACAGAATTAGATATGAGATAAACAAAAATTTTCAAAACAAATTCAATCAAATTGCAGGAAGGAACAACATAATACTTACCTTCACCATGAACAACCCATAAACAACCATTAAAAACCCCTGGTTAACTGGAACCAAAACTTAAAGTATTTAAACGAGACGTCAAAAGTAAAGTCTACGTGGCAAATGTGCAGCAAACCGCGAACTTCCATAGCAAGTAGAACGAGGCACCAAATTACTGGCGCATTTAACTCGGCGTGATTAATGAAACATCGCTAACTTGCCTCTCTGAGGTAATGGGCCCGGCAGACCTCCTGGCTCTCTGGTATTACCGTATTACTCTGCATGTGCTAAGGAAATTGTTGTGGTGCAGTAATGACTCACATTTATTCAGAAACTTACATACGCCTTTTTTCCCATAAGGATACCACTGATCCCTTCGGGGCTGCGGGTTTTTCGAAAGAGATACCGCGGTCCCGGCACAAAGGGCTAAGAAAGAACATTGGTGGTTTTTAGTCAGTAGAAGTCTGACACTCCCTACCGCTCTGCCCAGAGCAGGAGGAGTCATTTGATGATTTTCCACCTAACAAAAAAAAAAGATACCACTGATGGAATAGCAGGTGGTGGATACTGGAAATGGTCGTAAACTACAGAACGCCACGTATTACTATTCTTACAAACCCCTTTCACCTCGCCCACGTTTGAAGACATAGCAGTATTAAAGCCCCTTACGGTATCAGAGCTGCAAATACACAAACAGGTTATAAATATGATTAGATGTTGCGTAGCGCTGTTTACGATTGATTGACGTGATTGCAGCCAACAACGATTGAGCATTGAAGCCGACTATTAATTGAAATCAAAGTTAGGTAAATTAATTGATAATTAACTTGGCTACCAAGTAAAACCTTAACTTAAAAGAAATAGTAAACATGATAAGTAATCCAATTTTCAGTGTTAATGATTAAGTTAAGTTAAGTGTTAAGTTTTAAGTGGTAATATAATTTGTGGTAATTTAAAAACTTAAACGAGTACTCCTATTAGGTAGTCCTTATTATCTTATCCTCTGTACGGTATGTATGAAGTATTAAAAACAAAAAGCACATCTGGAGGAAGTCCTGATCATAGACGACCCAGACGTAGCTCATCTGCAGCCGGTACATTGTTGTAATCTGCGATTATCACGAAGATTTTCTTTGGAAAATTCTCAGTTGGCAAAGTGCCTTCTGAGTCTAAGCACTTTTGCGGGAAAACTATGCAATCGTTAGCCATTACTGTAGAAGTGAAGAATAATCTTTATGTTTTAAATTATGGCGCAAACATGGAGTGAGATCGCACAGAACAATAAAAGAAGAAAGGAGTGGTAGGCCTTTGCCCAGCAGTCGGACGCAATTTAGATTGAAAATATAAGTGGATAATAAATAATAAATAATAATTTATTTATTCAAAATAGACAACACTGATCCATATTTTAATAATAATAATAGTAAATAGTAGTATAATAGTAGATAATATGTTGTAATAATAGTTGGTAGTGGATCAAGGATAATATTTTTTCTATATCTGAAGAACGCGAGATTTCTGAGAACCTTTCCTTGTTTATTAGTAAATAACGAATATCTGATTCAATCCAACATACAATTCCTGAAGTATCGTATATATTCCTAAATTCTTTACGTCTTCTTCAAACGGGAAACTCAATTTTATTCGTTTTGTTAGAAAAAGCACACAATTCCGAATACTTCCTTTGAGTGTCGGCACTAATCTCCGACCATGTTTGTGTTGTCACTTTACCTGTCCATTAGATGGGTCGTAAATCTCTGGAGATTTACTGCATACGATCCTACACGCTGGCGTCTCCATGGTAGTTCATGATCTAAGTGTCCATAAAGCTACTGTACGGGGACGGTACCTATTAATAGAGTGAGGATTTTCTAAGAAAATGAATAAGGTGATAGTTAAAAGCGATGAGTCTTTAGACTGGAAGTGTAAAAATAAGATTGAAGAAAATAATCTTTAGATTGAAAATAACACCATAGCAAAAGCAATCATCAGTGGTAATTCTTTGAAACAAGAGATTAAATAGGATGTTTTAAGCCATACTTTTTTCTTTGAATTAGTTTTTTTACATTGAGCGTTCATTATTAGTACATTAGTACCTACGAGTATTTAGGGAATGCGTTTGGTCAAATATCTCATAAAAGTATAAATAAGTAAGTCGTGACAAAATCAGAAAGTATTTATCCGTAAATATTCTTAAGCATGAATATTTTATTTTATATTTTACAGCTTTCATTGCGACATTATTGGTTTCATTAAAATTTTATCCTCCTTGAAAGCAATCAAGTTCGATGCATATTTTTTAATTATTCCAGAAAGTTATATATAAAGCAGTTTCCAGTAATCATTACATTATTCCACGAATTTCATCGGTGACATGTAAAATATTAATAAATTTCGTTTACATGCATCATTGTATTAATTACAAAATTTTACAGGTACATAAAGTCAGGCCTTTTTTCTGATGGGGGTAGGTAGAAACTATACAGCACCTTTTTTTTTTGGGGGGTTGCGGTTTCATCAAATAAACCCAGCTCTTGGGCGAGTGTCAGACTTCTACTGACTAAAAACCAACCATGTTCCTTCTTAGCCCTTTATGCGGAGGCCGCAGTATCTCTTGCAAACAACTCGCAGCCCCGACGAGAACTATAGAATACCTCCTGTTACGATCGTTACATTCTCACTACACATATTCAGAATCAAAGGCAGAAAGCAGCTCCTAGATCATTGCGACTAAATCGGGCTCATAATCTACATTGCACTTTTCATAAATACACTTGTGGTCACCTTCCAGGTGCACTGGATGCAGCCGAAACTGAAACAAGTATCTAACATGAAGCTCCACACACAGTTTGGCCGAAACAAGAAAACCCCTGTTCAGGTGGAGATTGATTGCTGACTCTGCTCTGGAGTGAGAATATGGTGTTGTCCCACAAACGATTGGATAGCTAATATCGTGAACTGCCTATTGATTGGACAATACAAGAGCTGAACGCTACTGAAATTGCCAAATTGGTCGCAAAATTTTGTGGTGACTCAATTTAAATTGTCATTGACGCGCTGTGAAGAACATGAAGCGACTGCCCATTTGACCACAATCAATAGGTAGCATATCAGAGGAATATCTTGATAAGAATGATTGTCAGACTTTCCCATTTCAACAATTATAAGATAGGACCTTTTTTCTGAAGGTTCATCCTGTTATGTTATTAATGAATGAATAATAATAGAAAATCGCAGCGATATTTTAGAATTCAATCAGTTATGCGGCTAATGCTAAAAGAAGAAAAATATCGAATGGAATTGAGAGGAAAAGGTTCGCTATAAATCAGTATTTTCCGGTTATAAATCAGATAGAAATTCGTGGATTTATTCCTTTAAACGAAGGTATTACGCTAGCTTAGAAGTGGTTTGTAGGGGTATTCGACGATGATATTATTTTTACACTTTACTTCTTTTGATAAAATATTTTAGCTTTTATCATGATTTAATTTAATCGCAGGTATGGAATCATTTCTATTTAATAAACTAGAACCAACTGAATCTATTTATTGATAACATTACATGAAATTGCGCCTTTATTCCCTGAAGAGTTAGGCAGAGATGTATCGAAATTATAGTACACCCACATTTCGCCAGCTATGTTTAAGTCCCATGTTATACGGGGAGAGACTAATGCCATCAACTTTTTTTTTTAAATTGGACAAGCCCGCCACACTATTCCCAAACCACTGTAACTCCTGTTAGCCAGAATCAACAGTGGCGACCACAAGAAAAGCGCCGAGACAATGAAGCTCTACGAAGTCCCAGAGAAGCGATTTAACTGTCTTGGATGCCGCAACGAAATTAATCAGAAAAGAATAGCGGAGGAGTAGGAAAACATAATTTCCACTTAATGCCATCAACTGGGCACAAATCCAGACTCCGTGGCAGAAAAACCCAATAGCAATTTGCCTTTTTTTTGGGGGGTGGGAAATTATCAAATAACCACACCCGCTCTTGGCAGAGCAGAAGGGAGTGTCAGACTTCTACTGCCTACGAACCACCCATGTTCCTTCTTAGCCCTTGTGCCGAGGCGGCGGTATCTCTTTCGAGCAACCCGCAGCCTCGACGGGATAACAACTTGCTTGACCAGGGAATCTAACTCTGGACCTCAGCAGTCACTATTACGACCAACGAGGCAGTCTATTCAATTTGAAAATGTTCTCAAAATACTTATGCAAAATGCTTTAAAATAAAAGAGCCCGAAGCTCTTACTTATTTCATACGCAATTTCTACCAACAAACCTGCGATAACTAATATGTATTTACTGGAAAACCTAGGGCTATATTTCTTTTTTGAACCAATGAGATTATTCTTATAATCCTCGTGAATAGTTTTGTAGAAAATACATGTTTTCCAATTTATATTCAAATTACTTATCAAACTGAAACGAAATAAAAATATTCAAACTTTAAATTGAACAAATAACAAACCGTTTTCTATGTAATTATATTTTTTATTTATCTTTATAATGCAAAAATAATACATGCGATTAGCTTAATATATTATTAGGAATCAGAAGTGAAATACGTGAACAAAATAAACAATGTTTAATATCTTTTGAATTACACTTTTACAAAAATATCAAGACAAACATTTTAAACAATAATCAAATAGAAATAGCACTAGCAAATGGAAAAATCAGTACACGAGCAAAAACATAAACCAAAATTAGCGAAGCACACGATAATAGTCGGGTAGCAAGTCCTTTCCGAGCGCCGTCCAAGCAAAAAGTGACCGTTGCAACGCCGCTCGCCTCGTTTTATGAACTTCTGTCGGTTGCCGCACGACGACCGGATGCTAACCGCACGGCTACTGGCTGATGGTGTGACTTTGAGCCAACAATATAATATTAGACCTCTGTGTTTATATTTAATCTTTTAAGATATTACGAACTATATAATTATATTCCCAAAATTGGGTTCTTCGTAACAAATAAATGTGTTGCTAGGGCATTTGTTATACCACTTAGCTTCTCAGTTAAAATATTATATGAACTGGCAAAGGGGGCGGGGGAGAAACGAAAAGGCTTTGGCGTATTATCTCATGTAATTATAATGTTCAAAAAGTGCAGAATCGAAATAGGATAATTGTATATTTTTTTATTCCGTAAGTTACATGAAACCCGCTATTACATGGGACTCAAACTTAACTGGCGATATGTGGGTTTACCATAATGTTTCACCTTATGATGTTCTTAAGAAAGGGCAGGTGCATAGTCCTCGCAACCGTGTATGACCAGATGTATGAATGTGATCGAGGCAAAAGGAATATGTAAGGATCGTAGCAGGTCGTTCTGTGGTTTCTGCCTACCCCCATGGGAAATGGGCGTGTGTATGTGTGTATATATATTTCAACTGACCTTCACTGCACTTCACTCCAAGCTGTGGCTAGACCACGGCGAGTGCAGGCAGACCAAGGAGGCGCTTCCCGCCATCGACGCCCGCCTCTCCAAACGAGCGCTCCCGGCTCCGGCTGACTAAGCGGCAGCTACGCTCAGTGACTGCCGCCATCACTGGACACACCACTTTCAATATGCACCTCTTTTTTATAGGAGTCACAGATAGGCCTCTGTGTCGAGCCTGCGTGGAGGAAGAAGAAACAGGCCCACGAGCTTCTGCACTGTCCGGGGGTTGTTCCATACAAGGCCAAGTACTTCGGCAACCCAGGTACTCTTTGCGAGATTACCAGTAACTCCAAGGGGTTACTGGCCTCTTTTGGGAAGCTGGGGTGGATCGAATAATATTCCCACCCATACGCAAAATACGCGCTTTAGACATGGAGTTGCGGACACCAGCCCGTTATACTATACTATATAATACTATAATGTTTCACCTATACCTTATTGCTAGAGGATTGTATCTCCTGGTGTTATGATATAGTGGTCTGAAAGCGACAACAACTGGAAACCACAGCCAAAAATCATTCAATCGCTGTCGCATTAGCGATTAGACTCATTTCTGTCTAAGTTTGTGAAAACAATTCCGTACAATATGGGGACTAACCGTTTGAGACGGGTGGTCCAACGGTGACCGCAGACCGCAAATTAGTAGTGACATCACTACCTGCCACGCGCAGAGTGACCAGAAGAATTTTTATTGCTTGACAAACGTCTTTTCGCATTGTCACTTGCGATTGCTACTACAAAACTGCAACTCCGCCAAGAATTATATATTATGTACCTATTTACCTTTGAGATCTTAGAAATCCCTACTTATAAAGGGTGTAAAAGTACCCTTAACGCAAACGAAGGGCACTTGTTATCCCCACTACTGCGATAATTCTTTTGTTCTAGACCATACCTGGGAATCTCTTAGCTATAGAGATATTGGTCAAAGTACCAAATTTTTCACAGCTGTTTTTATAAATACTTAAATTTCCTCCATGACCCGGTGACTATTCAAAGTATCCACTAGCACAATGGTTTTTTACCGTAAAATGTTAATTTTGAAACCAAAAAAGACTTAGTTTGATGTACAGAATGCTTGGTTCACGGATGTGTGAAGGGTTAATTTACACCCTGTACCTATACTAAAGTTCTCGAAGCATTTTTTGAGCTAAGACATGTATATTTTTTCTCCATTGAAATCTTAGTCACCGACACATTCTTTTATGAAATCTATATTTATCTCTACCTACCTACTTATATTACGTGCGATCGCATCCAATCTTTCGCTTGAATGATCTTTTAAGGCACGTATTTTATACACCCTTTTATAAATACTAAGACATTTTTACGAGATATTACATTATTCGGCTCCAAATATAGCTTTTCATATTCCCAGAGGTTGTAGACGTGGCGTCACATTATAATACAGTTGTTATATTATATCTCGGAGCATTGTGAGTATTTATAGTCAAAGTTTAATGGATACATTTAGCGTTCGTCGTGTTAATTAAGTTCTGTTTGCTAACAGTGATCGATGGTGTTGTCTGCGTGATGTGTCTATACATTCGCGTAATGATGAAGATTATATTCGTGTAATATTCTAAAAGCAGTGGTGGCTTAGAACTTTAGATGTTATAGCTGTATACACAAACATTATTTAGTCAGCCTATAATACAACAGTTAGTACAGCCTTGTGAATCCACCTCTAAGCTCTTTCGAGAGTCCCGAGAAAATTTTTCGTGGGTCTAGGCCTCTAGGCCATCAGGCGTATCACATCACATTCTACATGTCGACAACCTTGTGCGTCAAATCGAGATATTTTATTTATTTCTTCTTCTCAGTCTTCACGAGGTTCTTGTTGTGTAGGATGGTAAAATCAATGAGTTATTATTCACTGTTCCAATTGGTCACCAATTTTTTTATCATACAAGATGTCCCGATTCATCATCAAAACATTACACGGCGCGTTATCCCAATATCCCAGTAAAATGACACATGGTATTTTTGGTGCTGGTCAAAACTACAGTAGGTACAGTTAAATAATCACTGGCATTGGAACACCCCTTCTCTATCGATTCCTGTAAATAAAAAACACTGACTCTGAACAATATTTTTGCAACCAGTAAAACGAACAATTACGCACTATCTGTGACCCATTTCCAGAATATTCAACACGAACACACATTCTTGTAAGACGGAATTGTAAGCCATCAGTTATGGGAATTTCTTTCACCGATTTGGGGGCAGTATTTGATTGATGATGCTCATGGGAAAAAAGCCTCTCATGGACATACTCGAATCTCCTTTTGAAAAATGTATTGAGAGGATTTCATACATGATCCCCTCTTTTAGGTATGTCTTATGGAAAGGTTTTTTTTATAAATAAACCTTGATAACTTTGGTTTAAAATGACATCATTGTTTTCAATTTATTATCATGTTTGTCAATAATGTATTGCAAAAACCGCAAAATACCAAATCTGTTTAGGACGATTGGAAACTTAAGAGTTGCTTATCTGCATTTAGCCTCATCGATGTTGTACCTACCGTCATTAACTTAAGATAATTTGGGAGTAGGTATCCGTAACCAAAGGGTGGCAAACGGGACCGATAACTCTCCGTTGTCTGTCTGTCCATCCGTCCGTCTGTGCTAGAACTTTCAAAGACTTGTATTAGGTTTGTTTAAGGTACGTGGCCGTTTTATCAACATCACAAAATTTAAGCAAAGTTACTTAAGATAGGACCCCATTTTATTACCCTATTTAATGTAATAAGTTCTTTGTTAATATTATCTTACACGCCACTTCTTCTTCTCAGCTAAAACACTAGGAAGCGTCAAAGCACGGCCGTTTTGAGGGCCTGTCCCTTGAAACTTTTACGTTCAAAAAGTGCTGATTATACTTTCGATTTTGATGCGACAAACGTGTTTTTTTGGGGTTTTTGTTGCAAGTATTTCTAAAACTATATGTAGTTTCAAATATTATACGATGATGCTTGGATTTTCTAATTATCCTGCCACAAACATACCTATGTAACATTCTATTGAATAAATCAATTGGTTCATTCAAATGCTTCCATGAATTAATTATGATAATATTTAATTAAATATTAAAAGCCATTCTCAATAATATAGTAGTGGTACCTATGTATACGTGGATTCATATAAATTCCATTTTTACGGCCAATTATTATTTTATTAGGAGTATCAAACTAACAATAAGATATAATAATCGTGTGAATAGATTTATTAAGAATTTGCATAGATTAATTTTTAATTTTGCACGCCTGCAATGAGATAATAATGACTTTGCTTAGACCGGATAAGATGAGATAATCATTTTAATCAGCAGTTATGAGATTAAATATCCTTTACTGCATATAAAGGGGAGGACAATGTATGATTACTCGTGGGTCGTGGAATCAAGTCAATAACACTGCGTTGTCTGTGAAAATATACATAGATGTACGTACGCAACTACTTACACATTAGCATATATTCACGGTTTTTCCCATACCAAGTATGATCTTCACGTGCGACTATTACTTACCTTATACGTTGTTCTTTATATTATTACTTTTCTAATATTTCGAGAGAGTTTTTTCACTTTATTCAAGCAATGAAAGGTTATACGAACTATTCTAGTATTCAATCTTCATTTTATGACAATAACACGTTGGTATGTAGATGGACATAATGTTTGCTAATCTCTACCTTAAGTTTACCGAACATGGCTTGTCTAAAACCAGTGTCGAGCACTGGGTTATCATCAGCTTATAATGTTCTCACTGCTGGTATACAGGCCATAATAGTGCGTCAGTGGTTGTTGATAAGTGTCACATGTCTTCGAATTTTGTTGTTTTAAGTTATATGCATGCACTTGTGTCATGTGCCAAATTGATCTAAGTATACAATGATCGAAAAGAAATTAGACGCGAGGTGGCCGGCGAGCGAAATCTTCCGGTGAATTTAACACACGCAGACGCACATTAAGCAGATCCAAACAAGTATGTAACACGTCTCATCCTCATCCTACTTCCTACTAATAATAAATATAAACGCGAAAGTTTGTGAGTATGGATGGATGGATGTTTGTTACTCTTTCACGCAAAAACTACCGAACGGATTTGGATTAAATTTGGTACATAGGTAGTTTAGCCTGGTTTATTAACACATAGGATAGTTTTTATCCCGATTTTGTCTTCCTGTGGGATAATTTTCGAGTTGTAGCGGGCAAAGCCGCTGGCAATAGCTAGTGTTTTAATAATTCATAACAATATTCATATGATTTGAATAAAAATCGCCTCTAATCGATCGGTTTATTTAACATTTTTTATCCATAAACACCTCCGGCTTCATATAGGTATTTGAATACCATAAATAAACATCGGAACCCGGAATCAAAGGCGGTAGTTATGAGCCAAGTTCGGATCCGGTCACGAGTGCCAGTTCACACCTATGACCGGATGGTTCCGTATTATTGCGGAGTAGGTCACAGTATTGTTTTATAGAAAACTTTTTGCTTTGTTTGTTGAATTTTGTTGGAAACAGGTTGATTATTCGTAGTTTTTTTTTAATATTTCTGGTAGATTTATTTTGGTAAACTGGAATACTTATTTGCTTTAGTATGCGTAGATGGCTTAGTCATGTGGAGAGAATGACTGAAAGGTGACACTCAAATAGTTTTTACAAGCCAGATGTTAGTAGCAAAGCCGGGACGCCCTAGAAGGACAAACACTAACCTTATTAATGTATGTTCTTCAGAACGTGAAGTTTTAATAACAGTGAAAAGGAGATGGTCCATCGATTTGTATGGATTAAAAAAATATTTGTCGATAAGAACAAGCTACATTATGACGTCACCTAAATACATCTAAATTATTGGGAGATTAAAGTTAATTGTCTTGGGCCTTTATAAAATTAGGTATTTATTTGGTATTGAAACAGGTTGTTGCGTTATCACCGATCCTTAACAAAAATTGAATTTTTTGTTGTTGCAATTAGTTTTGGAGGAATTCCCCCGCTCTGAGGTAAAAAAACTTACACTTTTTTATACTAATACCAAAATTATTTTATAGGTACACATAATTACACATTAATCTATCATAATCCAATATGACTTGGTTTTGCTTTATATTAGCTTCACGTACAACGAGAGATCAGCCTAAATTAGTTTTGCACAGTTTGATGATAGTCGTGCGTACAAAGGTGGACGTAAATTTTCGGGGGTAACTGCAAATCAAATTAGGTTTTAATTAAATACCTTCAAAGCATTTTGTAGCAAGCAAGTGCTCTCAAGTCTTTCAAGCATGTGATGAGACCTTTCCTCATCTCAAGTATATCCTTGAAAAACTCATCACTTCATACTGTATTTAGTTATGTCGGGTCAAGAGATCTTGAAGGTGCGTTCAGATGTTCGGCATAATTAAACAAATTTGATAAGGAAAAATAAACGTGCAATACAATGACAGAATATCAAATATAAACATAATTATAATTATATGTAGTTTAGGTAAACAAAAATAATGTTGTTAGCCTCTAGAAATGCACAGTCGCAAGATTTTGCTCAGAGTTAGTATCACTGTATCGGTTCCACTCGTCGTGTTCGACGGATCGAGAAGATGACATAGCTGAAGTTAGTACACCTTGAACTTAAACAAAGTTAGTGAAACTGGATTTATTTGGCCTACCTAACTTCCGTCATTTTAAATATATTATTTTTATAATTCCGCCCATGCATCAAACCGAATCAATAGACGACATCTATATAACCCGGTTCATTAAAGAAAGGAATCTAAAATGGCGGTTTTTATCATGTCCTCACGCTCGCACACTATAGTGAGCGAGCGAGAGGACATGCCATGTGTTGCCATTTTAGATTCCTTTCTTTAATGAACCGGGTTATACAAACAAGTTTTAAAAGAGACCAAATCTTCTAAAACGTCACGTTTCCGAGATATAAGCCATCAAAGTTAGAATCTAAATGGAATTCTATGCAATAAAAATGTAACGGAATATTATAATTTATTCCACGCAGGCGGAACCCTGTTTGCTATGTTATTAAGTCATTCGTGACTGTGATTATGGGCCGGACAAGTCATGTTCAAACACAAACAATGAAGGGAAGGTCGATTGGGTTGACACACTGATCTAATAAAGCTTTGTGACCGTTATCATTTTTATTTGGTTTTAAAAATATTGAAGTATATAATACGGCTTACGATTCGTACACAATAATAATTAATATTTATTAGTATCATAATCATCTTTGGTTTAGTGGCAGACATAATTGGCACGAACTCAAGTGTGTTTTTTAAATTATGTCAAACTTACAATAAATAATGTTGTCAGCTCTTTTGTATTAGTGTTGTACCTACGGTACCGGTTTGTTGAATCGTAACTTTTTTATATTTATTAGACGATTTGAAAACAAATTACAGATGCTATCATATGGTTCCCGTACACGATAAAACTTACAAATATGTTCATACTGAAAAGAAAACCGAATCTCCAACCGAGACGCCGAAAAAACACGATTGTGTTTTAAAAACTGACGAAATCCTGAACATATCCAGACCTTCAATCTGCAGGGTGTTGAAGGAGCACAAAGAGAATGAACATTTTAGCTCTCCGAAAATACCTGACACTAAATTAAATTTTAAGAACAAATTGGACGATTTCACTCTTTGGGCTTAGATACGTCGAAAAGTTCATCAATTCTTTTATAGAAACGAATCTCTTTACTCTGGATAGCTTATTATAAATAAAAAAAACGATTTTACTTGTTTTTACTAACGGCAATTTACGGGTAGTGGCACATCACTATTTAAGAATTGCAAAAAACTGACAACCCACGTAATGTCATGATAATCTCCCGAATTAAAAAAAAGCACGTTAAGAAACTATTACCAACTACATTTTACTTGCAGACGAGTATACGTAATGCGGGCGCCACACTATGCTCCTCGCGCTGCTCATCGCCATGCTCCTCGCGCTGCCGCTATTTGCTCCGATGTTCTACTCGCGCAATTAATCGCGACGCTCCTCACTTGTTATTTGCCTTTGGTGGACTATGAAACTGTGGCAGCGTGCGCGCTATGCATTTTTAGTATAGTTAATTATATCAATGTCACAAAAAGAAATATACATCGTCGTCATCGTCCTCGCCAACGGAGATGGTGGATCACATGTATTCATCGCGCGATCATCGCAGAGCGGTGGGCAGGACGAGGAGCATGACGTGCGGCATGACGAGTAACGTTGCCACACTATGTCTCTGCCTCCTTTCCTCGCTACTTCCCATACCACTCGTCGATTGTGTGGCGCCCGCATTATACCAATGTCAATTTTATCAGTCCTTCAGGTCCTTGGGGTCGGTTTCTAACCGGATGCAGCAGAATACCAGTATTTTATGGATCGACTGCCTATCTGACCTCCACAACCTTTTGGTAAGACTGGTTGTCAGACTTTCAGGTCACTGACTACCTTTAACAACTGCTAAAGATGTATATTATGGCAGCCGGGATTAGCAGCTCAACGAACTTTCCGAGTACGGAGAAAACTCATCCACAGAACAGTTATTGTTAGGCTACAATTTCCTCTGATACGAAAGTATCAGGTACTAATTTGTTGAAACACATACCTTTGGAAACAGTTCTATTTTGAACTGTAAAAGTAAATCGGACACATATCAAAGTATAGTTGATCACAACTTAACTTGTGTGCGTATAATAGTTAGGTATCGCATCTACGGAACTGATAACCATACAAATGGATGTGGTGCTTGACAGTTAGGGTTACACCAATGCCAGAGAAACGGAGAAACTAATACATTAATATTATGTCTGAAAGCTTACACGGGTTATTTATGATTTTGCCGCTGATGTGATGGAGCTTTAAGGTGTTAACGATCTATCCAATTTAATTTCTTATCAAACATACTAAGTTGGATTGACTCTGGTCATCCCCACTCATTTTTAACCAATCAATACAAAGAACATTGGAAGAAAAGGATACTTACTCGAGGGTAAAAGCAAAGGATTACCCCTACCTTAACTTTATGTTATGTCAAAGAACAGAAGGTGATGTCATCAACAGCATTTTGTTTACTGCAAAATATAAACTTGTAGTTTTATGTTGTAGTTATTATTAATTAATAAAAATATGATATTAAAACATATTATTTATGATATTTTGATATTATAGATAGACACTTCAATCAATTTATATAAGCTTTAATCTCATTATCTCTGCATCGGTTAAAACGAAATACAAAACTGGGATGGTTCAGAATTTCAATTAAGGCTTTAATAAAAATAAAATTACCCTCACGTGTGTTCATAAATTAAAGATCCATCACATACACATAGTATACAAACATCAAGCTCTGAGTGTGTACGCCACGAAAGAATTTTCTCTGAATGGTGTGTTCTCACTAATGGTGTCGCTCAGGGTGGCATTATCTCTCCTCTTCTCCATATTTTAAATATCGTGATTATGATTTTCACCTCCAACTTCTTCCTCTACGTCGACGATTTGAAGCTTTATAAAAATTACTTTTTTAGAATCGATCTTCCATGCCATGAATCCGTGATCTCGGAAGTATCAATGAATGGGCTAAGTGTTATGGCTTACTGATCAACCCTTCCTAGACCAAGGCTATGTATTAGTTCAATACATAGCCTCGGACTAGGAAGGGTTGATGTAGGCAATTATGTTTTTTGATGCTTGATTTATTTACACACTGTGTCTGAGTTTCATAATATGTATCTGCCCAATACCAGGTCTATTGGAAGTGATTTCATGAAATAAGTAGTTCCTTTGTGTTGTTTTTTCTGTAGGTATGATTTTGATGAAAGTTTAAGTAACTCGAGCGTTCTTTGGCTAGTTAAACTTCTGTATTGCTGGCTCGTTTAGCTCAGCCTATGCTAGTCTTTTTTCAATTAAGAATACAGTACTCCAAACCACTACAACTCCATCTCAAAACCAAAATCAACAGAGAAATATCCTTCTGAAAAAAATGAGGTTATGAAGCTCGACAGGTTCTGAAGAAATGATTCCACTCTCTTGAATCGAACGGCGGAGGAGCAAGAACAGAAAGCTGTTTGATAGCTGACGGGTCGGATACAACATTCCCCATTATTCCTTTTAAGAGAGATCCCATACCTATTCTTATATCACACAATCAGACACAACAAATAATGTACATAACTTTCTGCATAAAAATAAAATATAACGTTTTGCTGAAACAAACACAATATTATGATCTGCCACAATACAAAGTTTCACCCTTCCGATAATAAACGACTTACAGCGTTCCACAGAAGCTTTCATTTTAAGGGGCCGGTGAACGAACATTCTCCATACAAACGTAATACCAAAATCATTCGCGATACGAACATATTACCAACTTAAAATTATGTTATTCGGATACAGACGATATTTATCTAGGTTCCTATTAAACTTTTTTTTTAAAACATTTACTATTTACGAAATGCAAGCGAATTGCTATTTAGTCGAAATGCAATTCGCTTGCATTTCGTAAATAGTAAATGTTTTAAAAAAAAAGTTTAATAGGAACCTAGATAAATATCGTCTGTATCCGAATAACATAATTTTAAGTTGGTAATATGTTCGTATCGCGAATGATTTTGGTATTACGTTTGTATGGAGAATGTTCGTTCACCGGCCCCTTAATTGTGACCATTACACGCCTGGTTTCATTAGCGCACCCAACCACTAATACCCACTAATTAAGAGAGGAATGAAGTAAAACATTTTCTCACTAAGAAACTCAAACAGTTTAAAGTATGAAAGCAAGCAAGATCCTTTAGTCCGGTCTAGACTAGATCTTTGCAGAAATTGCCATTTTATTGAAGTTTTTTGTGAATCTGTGAAACGACTACTATGGCTATCTATGCTATCCTTTTACTTTCTATGCTATTAATTTGATTTTGAAATTAATCTGAGAAGAGGTTTTAAGACAGAATAATGAATGGTAAATAGTAATGGCGGTATCTCCTTAAAAGTCCAAAGTATGGACTTCTCTTTAAAACATGGCACGCCACGTAATATATAGGTTTCCGAAAAATCTGTTTGCATTATAATTATGTTTGCCCTAGCTTACTGTAATATTGATCTAGGAACATCAGTGGGTATAACATAATGTGAGGAATTTACTTACAATAATAATAGCGTAATTCATTAATTCAGTCTCTGATAGGCCGTGAACTGCCTAAATCCCTGGGTCTACAATCCCTTTAACGCTAGAGCTCAACAACAAACTGATTTAAAGAAAATAAGTGGAATTAAATTGGCTGTGATAGTGTCGACGGAAGTTCCTAACTTTTACCGATAGGAACTGCCATCAAACAACCGGTTTGTATTCTTAAAAAACCTTTGAGAAAGTTCAATTCCCATTGACAACAATAGCTGCGTAAAAACAAATGCCCATCAAGAGAACCCGAATCACGACCAATACGCAAATTCTGCTCGACATTGGAACGTTTCAAACCATTTGCATTGACTGGGCAGTGAAAATGAATGCGAAGAGAGTTCAATTCCGTTTGAGTTAATGATTAAAGGATAGGTACCTATATAAGTGACCCTACTCCCTAGGCGGTTACACGTTGCGTGCGAAGTTTCTCGTTAAATTCCACATGAGTACGAAAAGCGTTTAAATGAGTTTTCTTGAAAAAAGAGGTAATAATACGGCACGTTTTATTCTCATTGAAAGACTTGTGGGAAAATATAATCAAAATGAAAAGTGTTGGTATCAGGAACAACACGGAAGCCGAGTATTTCTTCTTTTAAGTCATAAATAGGTATTAGGTAAGTGTTAGGAAAAAATAGCTTCTTGGTCTAGTGGTCGCAACAGCGTCTACTAGTCATAAAGTCCTAGGTTCGATTCCCAGGTCGGTGTTAACGGGTTGTTTCGCATAGCCACAAAGTCTGGATTTGTGTTCGGTTAATCCTTTTGGGATTACAGGCGTGATGTTATGAAAAACTGAATAATTATGGCAACTGGCAGTTAATTAACTTTTTAGTTACATATACTAAAAATCCTTCTATTTACTCATCGATTATATAGTTTTCAGAGTAGGCACATAACATTACAGTCATTTAAAATTTTAAAAGTGTTTTAAAACGAAAATGACAATAGGCGCTTCTTCCGCCTAAAATAATTTTCTCGGTCAGTGATTAAATTTTCATTAAAAGGGTAAAGTGGTTATCAAGATGATTTTAAGAAGCGTTGAGTGTTTAATTGAATGAAAAATGTGGAACTTTGAGGGTTTTAATCCCTAACTTTTAATGATTTACGCCTTATAAGATAACTTTTTGTAATGGCTTTTGTAAGTTTTATTTGAAGTGAATTTCATAGGCAAGTAGCTACTTCCTAAATAAATTGGGGCTTTTGACAATATGGTCACTTTTCAGGGCATTTTGACCGCTGCCAATACAATTAAACGGGGTATAATTGACCCACCTCGGATACAATGCGTCGTGCACGACTTACTACACGCTCCAAGACTTGAATGCAGCAAACGATAGAGCTGTCCCGGTTACTAACTGGGGGATTCGAGAAGAAGAAGAAAGGCAACTCACGATATTATGTTAAACTCGCTCTGTTGATGGCATTTACATCTTCAACTGTCACTATTTATTACCATTTCACGGTTAACCGCATCTTCAGCAGGTAAAGATTTAGGACAATGTTGTTTTTTATTTCATATTTCAAGTCACACGAATCGAAATCATGATCAGCGGTGGGTAATACCAATAACCCAAAAACGTTTTGCTTTTTTATCCGACTGCCAAGTAATAGTTTTATTTATTAAAACCTTTTTTTAACCTCAGACACTAAAATTAATCGTCAAACATGTTCAGGGCACAACGACCGCTGATAAAGTATCGATGAAATAAATCGATCTACCTAACCTTGAAAAGTTGCGACCAACAGCAATAGGGTAGTCGACCGACTAAAAAAAATATGATTCTGTTTAGTCCGTCAGTCAGATTATTGAAAAATATTGGATACGTGTTTTTTGTTTTATCAAATTAATAAAAATTGACGAAAATAAAGCTTGTCAAAGACCATGGAGAGGGGGCGTTTGACGTCATAGTTAGGTAAAATTGGACCAAGCTGTGACGTTTCACGACTTTTCGAAGCACTATATCGTCTTCATTTTTTGTTTACGTGAAAAAAGAAAAAATACGTGTTCAATATTTTTTGGAAATCTATCTGACGGACTAATTAGTTTTTTTTTGTCGACTACCCTATTTATTTAATACGATTTATAAATGTTTGCTACAATCTAAACGCTAAACCTTGTTGTGCGTAAATTCCGACAGATCCACGATTGATTTCATATAGTTTGTTTGCTTTGAATTCACAGCAAAACGGATAAACATTAATTCTGTATGATTTTTGAACGTACACAAACAAAATCAGGCCGGTTATTCCAGTTGATTGACGTACGATACTTGAATGTGAAATCAGTTGATTAGGTAATACCTATAAATTAACAAATAGGTAACACAACAAATAATAAAAAAAAAACCTGAAAAGTTATAGGAGGTATACAAATATAATTAATTATAATAATCCGAAAATAACTCTATCTACTTAAACGAATGATGTCATGCATGAAGGTAGGACATGGAATACTTTTTATATCAGCAGTGCGTTCTCGTGACATGTTCTCTGACTACACGTGGCTGAAGCAAGCTATGCGATCCACATTAATTTGCCAGTTATAACACGGGCTTATCTTATATATTATTATTAACAGTCGAGTCCCTAATCCCAAGAACAGGATAAAACTTAGAAAACTACTTTTCTAACGAAAAGAAAACAATACGAATGTTTTCTGACTTAAAAAAACATGATTCTAATTAGTCCGTCTGTTAGATTTTCCAAAAATATAGGATATTTTTTTTTGGTTTTATCAAATCAATAGGTACAAATTGACGAAGATAAAACGCGTCAAAGATTTGAGTGGGGCTTGTGACGTCACTCGCCAGTAAAAAATGTCATACTAATTATTTACAATAAAGACGTCACACGAGTTTTCGAAGCACTGTATCGACTACGAGTCTTCATTGATTGTTTACGTGCAAAAAGAATTTTCGTTTATAATTTACGATTTATGATTATTATGAAAAAATAACTTTTTCGAAAGCTTATTTAGGGACGCTTACTAATACTTGATTTAATTTTATCAACGACTTTGTATCATTTTATGCAAGACAACACAAAAGTTTAATAACAGCGTGCTTGAATTTTAGGAGAAGGTATAAGGTTTTAGCACCGTATAACCTAAGAACTGAATACACATAGTGCAATTTAATATAATTTGAAGTCTTAAGGAGGATCAGCTTAGCACGTAAAATTCAACTACGAAACAGTGGTGCATCCCGTTTTGAATGCCCAGTATGCTTTTGTAAGTAATCGGTGTTTTCACCAGTGGGCCACTGCTTCTCTAAAGTAAATATAGAAAAGACATGGTAGTCTATACGAGATGGAAGCCGTGGAAGAGACACCGATGCACAACTGGCCCCACATATCGTGCCCTTAAAGCGAAAACCAACTAAAGTCACTTATGGGCAAAAATGAGTTACAAATACCGTTAGAATCTCCTTTTCAAGATCTACATACTGGTAAACCCGTTTTCCGAGGTGACGCTCCGTTCTGGATTTAGCTTTTAGCTAAGGTAGCTTATCAGGAGATTTTTTAAATAAAGAACAGACAAAACCCAGTAAGTGTCGGTTAAAGCAATGTTTTTGCACTGTAAGCAATTTTTCTCGCCAGGATAAACATTCTATCTGCGTTTAATTAAGTGGTTTTGTCATGATTCACGTTAAATTAACAATAACAATAACTGAGACTAAATATTTCTACTTAGTATTAGCAATTACCCATTAGGTGAACATAAATATTTCGTTTAATTAAATTCATAAAAAACTGCTGTCTAAACTCTATTCTTCAAAACATAAGAAAACATTGCGACTACAGGAAAAACCACTAATCTGTAGCATTTATCAAGCCAATCCTTAATTTTTCCTACTTGTTTGAGAATTAAGCTATTTTTCCTTCACCACCCGAATAATGAATACAATAAGAAATCAAAATACACGTACCTACTCGCCTCTTTATCAAGTATTTTAATAAAAATTTTACGATTCGAACCTTTAAGGGTAAACAAGCCAACGGCACGAACTAGTTGGTGGGCGGGGCTAAAATGCATGCTATTTCACCCGACATCACGAGCGAAATGCATAGAGCGAAAGAGACACAACTAAAACGGGCGCGCGATTGTTTCTATGCAGACCTTTGGTATATTTGGTTTCATGAAAAATCTATTGAATGTATCTGTTCAAAATCAAATTATTTAAATTTTTTAATAACTAATCTACAGATATCGCGCGAGTTGAATGCAGAGCTTAGGAATGCGGTACGATAGTTGACAAGGATGGCACAGCACTACACTGCAGGCGCGTGAGGTGGGGCGTGCGGATAGCGGGGGGAGGTGCTCCCGCTCTTTACCTCAGACCCCGACTGCATTAAACTCGCGCGCTATCTGTATGTCCGTATGGTTTCACTTTTTTCTTTTTCATACTATATACGTTACTTATTTACGCCCAAAGATGAGTTAAAATTAGTGCTAAAATATGAAAGTTTTGACGTTCATAACTTCCAAATCAATATTTTTTTCCAATTCTGCTACCATACAGACCTAGATAATGATAAGACCAGTTGATACAATTTTTAATTTTGAACCTACACCGTCAAACAGAGGAGTAATCACCTTCGTAAGTTTGTATGGAAGAATGACTGGCTTGTTCAACCTTAAACACGATTTTCTCGAAACTACATTTTGTGCAGTTACTTGGGTTTTGAAGTAAGGGCACGATATTCGGTATAATAATATAATTCTGAATCCACCATTACATTTTTCATTAAAAAAATAACAGCTGTTTGTCTGTGAAGTGTACCTTGTAGCAAACAAATTATTAGTTTTTCATTCGAAGAAAAACCGTAAGTGGGGATTTAAAATTATGTTTTAAATATTATATTTCTGTATCGGTGTTCCCTTCCTGCACCCTCCTCAGACCACATTTTTAAACTATTTAAAACCTCTTGTTTTCAATTCTAAACCAATCGTTCCCTACGTTTATTAAATTAAGGATCAGGTTTTCCCCAAGGGTAGGTAACCAGTTTATGGAAAAATAAATTATTACGAAAATAAAACGTTGCTTGGCCTCCCCAAGCAATATTTAGGAAGCTAATAAATCAAGTTTTTGACCGATTGTATATAATTAATCAATTTTAGTTCATTTTTCCTGGACTTGAAAAGGTACCAAAACCAGGCCAGGCAGGCAGGCAGGGGGTTGGTAAGGTTCGTGGCCAAACAATAACATTCACACTGGTCGATCTTCAAGATTAAGCAATGCTTGCCAATATCAGTCCATGGATGGGTGACCATCAGCAATGCATACCACGTTCCGTCTGCGTTTCGTAATGCTTCGACATTTTGTCAGTCGGCAGATCTTTAAGAGTCCGACGTGTCTTTAACGTGTCCCAAAAGCCAAAGTGTGTAGCTCAAATGTCTGACGAGTCTTAGTAAGATGATTCGTATTACCCAGTAACTGGATTGTGGAGGTCAGACGGGCAGTCGCTACTTGTAAAATGCTGGTGTTTAGCTGCATCTCATAAGTCTGCAAGCCGCTTTCAACATAGTTTGGGAAAAGCAACGCAAGGATAGGTGTTGAGACCGCGTGCCAGCAAACGAACCTTGGGATTCCATCTAGTTTATGGACCGACTACTTGACAAGTCAGGGAGCACCAGGAAGTGCTGTTCCGTCGCTACCACGGGTAAGTGCAACATGAAGACTTAATGATAATTATAGTGCGTAAGTGTAGTGTTACTAACATAGGTTTAAGGTTCTATTTACTAAGAAAAGTTGTATTTAATCATATTTATATGTTAGTCTGTAAGGTCACTTACATTTCAAGACAATCCATTAATTAAGTACCTACTTACTGACACCTCACAATTTTCTTTTGGTCAACTTGTTCTAACGCTAAATCTTATTAATTCCAGTCTTGACTACAAATACCACCACTCTACTAGCAACGACGCAATGCTGTCCGAGAATAAGTTAATGATATGTTACGTTTTATAGGTAACTGGATCAGACTGGGTGCGGATGGACAAGGCAAGGGTGTTGTGGCGTAACTTGGAAAAGTTCTATGTCCAGCTGTGGAGTCCAACAGGCTTAATTAATTGAGTCTCATTTGAAGGTAAAGTACTGGTTAACCTCAATATAAATATTCCCACAATTAATCAATTATAGACATTCCAAGTTATGTAAATATTGTTAAAAGAGTTTTATATCATAATCAATCAATACATTATGCATGACCGTCCAGCTGGTCATTAGTTATGAACAATGTTGCAATAATTGTTAGGTGAGCGATAATCTTGAATTGTCAATAATGATCAGTTATTATAGGATTTGCATTTTAAGTATATTTATTTATTATTCTGTAGTATTATTCATTCCTAGTTTAGTTACGGAATACGTAATAGTATAAACGTTAGTGTTACATCGATTACTGCGTCGGTTCTTTTGTTTGTACTTTATAAACCTTATGTAAAATCCTATTACTCGTGTTGTGCAAATGTATTTGAACAATCTATACAAGGCGTCACATCAAGCTATTCACTTCCTGTATTTAATAACCTGATTTCGCTTTGTTGTATGAACATCCCGAATTGCGTACAATGAGGAATCAGCTTATACCGGTTTATTATAACTTGATTGGTCGTCTTTTGTACCAGCAATTTTACAGGTTTAATTTTTAATTTGTTTTTAAAATTAAAATTAAAAATTATCACCGATAAAGTGGTTATTAAAAATCACTGTAACGGTGTTTAAGTTGATTACAAGTTAACACTTGCGTGATTTTTAGAGTTCCAAAGCGAAAAATATATCTGCAAAAATAATATTGTGCTGTATTTCTGTTGTAATGTGTAATTATTCATCCCGATTACAAAACATCTGACGGCGTGACCCGACACACATTTGGCCGGTAACTACTTAGTACTAGCACTTAGACAGGCGGGTTAACTTTCTCTGTTCACAAACTTGGTTTGTTTTATTTATTTGGGGAAAAACAGTAATAATAATAATTATTAATAATAATTTATTTATTTAATTCAAGTTACAGAAAATCCTTAAAAGCAAACAATAGTAATCTTGTAACCCAATATAAACATCCTAAAAAAAAAAACAGGCTATGTAAAATGTATTACAGAATCCTTTCTGTGACAGCTGTATTTAGGCTAAAGTAGCTCTTCATTCACACGTAAGACTTATGTTAATAATTACAGGAAGCATTTTTCATACAAACATAATAATTATGTATGTGCGTAGGCACTATCGAAAATAATCCGATTGGTTCCGGAATTAAACGAGCCCTTAATTAATATATTAATCACACAGCAAGGTCGCATCGTTTTCCGTGTATAATTAACACTAAATCGGCAACAAATTCGATAGTTCTTCAATTTTAACATCGATATAAAAATGTGACTTGATTATATTATTATCTGGACTTTACTAGAGGTTTGTTTCGGCTGTTTCTTCTCATAGTAGTCGGGTACAAAACACCGGCCTCATCTACCTTTAAATTAAATAGCCCTTATATTAATATGACGAAATAAAAGTGGTTTTTAAAACCAGTTTACAAAAAAAAAAAAAAAATGATAAATATTATTGTCTACTAAAAGTGCCAAACTAATCCCCAAATTTTGGGCCGACTCTATTTTAATTGTTATCGACACGATAAGATGAACAGATATATCATTTTTAAATGTATCACAAACTTGTGTGTTATGTAAACGAAAAATTAAAGCACATAATTTTCAAAGCCCACTTTGTCATAATTGAATGAGCTATGTTAGTTCTATGTTTGTATTAATATACAGCCATTCACTTAAAGGAAGGTTGGCGATGTTATAAATAATTTAAATTGATTGTCACGAGACATTATTCATAATTTATTCACAATCACATGAGAAGACAAGCCCTTACTTATTGCGTGTGACAACTCTAACTAGCTACTATTATTTAGTTGAGCTTACGAAAACGTTCTAGACCGAGCTGTCGTGTTGTTTGATAGACCGAGTTTGAAGGAGTTATATGAGAAACTTAAAAATAAAAATAAATACTTATGCAGCAGTCAGAGCCCCCAATACCCTCTACCTCTTTCTTCTTGTGCAGAAGAGGTCATTTTGTTTTCGAAATGGGAGTACTCTAGACCTTGATCACGCCTTATAAAAAGGGATGGATAAGGTATTTATGATGGAACAAGCGTGCCCAGAAAATGCCTGTTCATTGCTTTAATAATGTTTAGTACTTAATAATAAAAGTCCATCAATTCAAATGTATAAAACAGTGCAAGAAGATAACCAAAAACTCCTGTAAATCGTTCAAAAATGAATCTAGCAGTAATCTCCCTCGACCCCCTTTCAGCAAGCCTCGAAATATTCCTTCATCGAAATCAGGTCACGATCAAAAATACTCGTGTCAGACTACAATCGCCCCAATACTTAAATATGGACCCCAATTCCCGATGCAGATCACCTCAGTCTATTTCAATTCGCCAAGCGATCCCTGTCTGGCTGAGAGAATAGAAAATGTGAACTTTAGAAATAGCTGACCTAACTGGAACTAACATTTGTAGTTTTGTGTTTATACTGAGACAACTATATCTTCGGCTTCAGAAAGTTTAACTTTAGCTGTTGTTCTAGTTTCTGTCAGAATATGCTGCATTATGTGGCTTGTTAGATTTTTCTTTTGTTAAGCAGTTTTTGTTTTATTACAGAAGTTGAACCAAGAAGAGTTTTGTGACGTCATTGTGCTAACAAATGTTTGTGAACGCACCCACGATACAGGAGAAAGTCCTAGTGTGGGGCAAAGGTTAAAAAAAAAAAAACTTTGCCCACATGGTAGTCGAAAATATTATATTATACCACTCTACATAACCAGGCAAGTCCTATGGATGCCTTCAGTTAAAGGCCTCCAGCTAGAAATGTAGTAACGTAGTCACGAAACCTAATAGACAGACAAAACTATTTCGCATTTATAATTAAAAAAAACCGGCCAAGTGCGAGTCGGACTCGCGCACCGAGGGTTCCGTAAAAAAAATATATTATGTGATGTAACTAAAAATTTATGGTTTTCGTAATTATTCCTTTATCTATGCTATAAGACGTTGCTTCGTACCAAATTTCAAGATTCTGAGTTCACGGGAAGTACCCTGTAGGTTTTGATTCCCTTGCGAGTGTCGAAAATTTGCGGCATAAACGGGAGTATCTTGATGTAACTAAAAATTTATGGTTTTCGTTTTTTTTTTTTTAGTTTAGAAAAATTCTTTATTTAACATAAAAATATACATAGCTGTAGAACTTAAAAGTTAAGCAACAGTTACACTAATATTAATAACAAAACACTTTTACAGGCTAGAGGCGCCTTTATAAGTATATAATAGTAATGTTTACTAACTTATCACAACATGAGGCATTTATTAAATTAGATCTTTAACATGTCATAATAATATGAAATTATTGTAATAAGTTCATTTATAAAATTGTGGAGGTAGCAGCAAAAAGTTTACTACGCGCTCAGCGTAAGTGCGACCGGTGCAAACGGCCGCTCAGGTGACCGCGCGTGACCACCAGCGGCGCACGAACTACCGCGCCTCCCGCGCGCTCACCTGTATACGGTGACAGCGGGGAAGCGCTGGCGCATCGTACGGGCCCAGCTACGACGCGTTATCAGTATTGTGCGCGAACAATACGTAGTGATGGGGAAGCTTGTATGTACCGTATCCATCGATACATCGCAAATCATTTAATTTAATTTGACCTATGTTAGCAATTAATGTATTTTGATGATATTTGTTTTTGTTGTAGAATTTACGAGTTAATTTTAAAATGAATTTTGTAATGCTGGGTAACTTTATATTTGTGTGTAGTGTTCTAAGGTTAGTTTTAAACGGAGTGTTATAGGCAATTTTAACTGCTTTATTTTGAATTGTTTGTAACAGGTTATAATTAGATTGACAGGTGCTACTCCATACTGGACACGAGTAGGTGATGCAAGGTCTAATGAGAGTGGTATATAACCGAATTTTGGTGTTTGCGCTGAGCTTACTTTTGCGGTTAAGTATAGGACTGAGAGAACCGAGTGCTTGAGCTCCTTTAACGCGTAGTTTATTGACATGTTTTGTCCAGTTAAGCTTTTTATCCAAAGTAACTCCGAGATAGCGAACTTCTGTGCTCCACGGAATCGTTTGGCCAGCAATTTTTAATTTTCTTTTTGGGGTGGAACGTTGGCGTGTGAAGAGTATTGCCTCAGTCTTGGATTCGTTCAACTTTAGCTTCCACTTGTTGAAATAAGATTGAAGTAGTTCAAGCGATAACTGAAGTCTACCAATGATAATGTCGATGTCATCATCGCTTGTGTACGATGCTGTATCGTCGGCAAAACAGGCCAGATGAGTACGGACCTGCACAGGAACGTCGCTCACAAATAGGATGAAGAGGTAGGGACCGAGCACCGAGCCCTGAGGAACTCCTGCTGATACCGTCCGGGGCGAAGACCTGTCAGTACCAATATGAACCACAAACTTACGGTTATTAAGGTAAGATTGGATAAGTTTTACTAACTCAATTGGAATTCCGTAACTGATGAGCTTGTATAACAGGCCTTCGTGCCAGACAGTATCGAAGGCTTTTTCGATGTCCAGCAGGAACATACCGGTAGACTGCTTAAGATTAAGGTGATAGGAAATGTGTTCAGAGACTCGAGCCAATTGCTGTACTGTGGAGTGAGAGGAACGAAAGCCAAACTGCTCGTTCATAATGAGCTGGCCAGGGCAACGTAGCAAGCGATTATATATCATGACCTCAAACAGCTTACCTAAAACCGGAAGAAGGCTAATAGGTCTGTAACTAACTGGTAAAGAGGTGTCTTTTCCAGGTTTTTTAATTGGAATAACCTTTGCAGTTTTCCACTTATTGGGAAAATAACCTAATTTTAAGCAGCCGTTGAAAATTTTTGTGGTAAACACAACAGATTTTTGCGATAGATTTTTCAGCATAATGTTGTGTATACCGTCATCACCTGGAGCCTTCCTAGTCTTTAGTTTACGTATGACTTCCCAGACTTCAGTTGGCCGCACAGGTAGATGCATTTCACTCATGACATGATCATTTAAATGACCCATGGCTGACTGGACGTCCTTGTCGACACTATCGCTAATCCAGCCATGAGTAAGATTTATGTTCATCTCGAAGGCATCTGCCAGTGCATCACATTGATCGGGGATGTTTGTAGTGAAAGTCCCCTCAGGTGTTTTAAGTGGAGGTATTGAGTCTGATCTGGGTTTTAAAGACTTTGCCAGGCGCCAAATATCATTACTAGGATTGTCAACTCTCGAAAGTTTAGCGTTCCATATTTTATCTTGATGTTTCGTTATAGCCAAATTAATCAAGTGTTGCAGTTTGTTAATAGCCGATCGTAACAGTCTTTTTTCCGCAATTGGAACTTTAAGTTCTCTTCGACGAAGGTGGTTTTTATACTTGATCATTTTTGCGATGTAATTTGGTAGTTTTATGCAAGTGTTTTCGTGTACCTTACTTGGGATAAATTTGTCTCTAGCAGCAATAAGGCACTCATGTAGGTAGTTTACGGCGTAGTCGATTTCGGGTTCAGATTTAAATACCTTCGAGTTAAGCGAGATCTTTTGGTCAATAAAGGACCGGTATTTATCCCAGTCAGCGTCACAATATGGTTTTCGTAATTATTCCTTTATCTATGCTATAAGACGTTGCTTCGTACCAAATTTCAAGATTCTGAGTTCACGGGAAGTACCCTGTAGGTTTTGATTCCCTTGCGAGTGTCGAAAATTTGCGGCATAAACGGGAGTATCTTTTGATCGCGTTGACTTAGAAGTTTGATTTTTTCACAGCTCCAAGAGACCATAGACTTGAGTATTTGATATGAATTTCAGCTTGATACCTCCACGCGTTCCTGAGAAAAAAGGTCTTGACAGACAGACAGACAGACAGACAGACGGACAACAAAGTGATCCTATAAGGGTTCCGTTTTTTCCTTTTGAGGTACGGAACCCTAAAAATAATTTAAAACAGAAACACATGACATAATTTTCACATTCCACATGCATATTTACAAGGGTAGCGTAGAGGTCATTGGCAGCCGCGTCATTTGCGCAATTTAGGGAAACATGTGATACGAAGAGATCCAATCACCATTTGCCGGAAACAACTCGAATCGTACTGCTCCTATCTTTAAATGAGCTTTTTCCTGCTGCATGTTTTATACTACGGTAGTGTGGTATGCGAAAGATATTTTATCTTTGAGTGGTATCAGATTTGTAGGCTTTTACTTCGATGTCCAATCCAAATGCTCGAATCTAAACCGGCATTCGAGACTTAAATCTTCATTTTCGATTTAATTAAGAACAACAGAAGCTTTATAACAAAAGAAAACCTCAATCCTGACTTAAAAGCAAACGAAAGATAAAGACTTGCTAGAACCACAGAGCCACTTAAAAGCGATAATGAGCTAACAATAGCCACGAACTTGTTGCAAGTCTATTAACCGACTAAACAGAGAAGCAATTAGTAGTATAACGATCGTATTTAGGTACCGACCGACCGTGTTTGGTCGTATAAACATCAGGTTTCTATTAATGGCCCCACAAGCCGTGTTAAGCTGTCCGTTGTGCAACCGCTGAACAATTATGAGTGCTACAATCGAAGCTGTTTGAAACTAAATGGTGGGAATAATTTACTCGTTCCTGGTTATTCACCGGTAGTGATTTTTGGACACAAATTAAAATTCTGTGTCATTATGGACTGGTTAAAACAAACCATCCAAAGTTCATGCTTTTATGGATATTATATTGTATTTTAACAATATGTTTTAATTTCGGTATTGTTGATATGTAGAAAAAACTGGGACTTAGGTTTGAATCATCATCCATTTCTTGCCCTTATCCCTTAGCCGTAACTCATTTAGAGTGCGCGCAGCATGTGTTTTCTTCCATGCTTGTCTATTCTTGATACCTCCTTTCTTGCCATATCATTCTTTACACAGTCCATTAATCATAGTATCTTTAGTCTTCCTCTACTCTAATACCCTTCCACATTTGGCCATGGCATTGTGGCCTTTTGGCTTCGCACGGGACAAATTTAAATATTATTTATGTATGTCCTAATTTTAAGGGTTTTCATTATGTTTACTTTGATAACGTTTAATTTTTTTGTCAATTTGTTTTTGATATAAGTTTTTAAACTGACATGGTCACTGAAATATCGGGAACTCGAAACAATAATCAAACATGGTAAATATCCCGTTTATGATATTAATTTGTTTTTGTCCTGTTGGGAAACCAATAAACACTTTTTCTTTCTTTCTTTCACATTCATACTCAATACCTGTCCTAACGACATTTTCCTCATTCCTCCGAAAACTGCGACCATTGACACTGGAACTTAGTATTGAATATTTGTAACATTAAAGACGTGCAGATTTGAAAATACTACATAATGTGATTATAGTTTTACATAATATTTTACAGAAACAATTCACTAAACTATTTGGCCAGTAACACAGTACAATATTAAATAGCTGTGGACTGTTAAAATCTAAGAGCACCCAGGTTTTTAGCTCCCAGGGCCTGCAGTCTCTACACTAATAGCGACGCTACAAATGTCGCTAAGTCGAAAAATCGTAAACTTTCTTTAATAGATTTCAATCTTATGCTGTTCAAATAAAGCTGAAAATCTATTAAAGAAAGTTTACGATTTTACGACTTTGCGACATTCGTAGCGTTGTTATTGGTGTAGAGACTGCAGCCCCTGTTGACCGGATTCCCGCGAACAGTTCTTCGTTTTTAGCCATAAAAACCACTCTCTGCTTGTTTAACCCAGTGGCTAACTATTCCAGAAATTCCCAGTGAACTGTAAACGGGCGTTTTAGTGAAAATATCTTGTCCGTGCAATTGGGGGATCGTAGTGAACGCTGTTCTCCTAGAATTTTCATTTATTTGCATCCCGATAGCTTTTAGATTGGTAGGTACACTAGGTATTTACGATATATTCGAGCTATGAGTTAGAAACGATTTTGTTTATAACTATTGATATACCTAAGCTTTCCAGCTTTTGTATTTACTGTGGTGGTATTGAGAACCAAATATTTGCACAGGACGTAAAAGATTGAAAAGTCGATCATACTTAGCTCCTGCTAGACAAACGCTAATTGCATGTTATTTATTTCGATCCTCGGACACATTCATCAAGCTATTCGTCATAAGTTACCAGAAGGTGATCGTCTCGTCACTTCACGCTATGAAAAAGGCAACGACGATGGTCGATACAAGTGTTTAATACAATCAAAGTAGAATCAGTAAGAATGAAAAAAAATACTATTACTCGAAAGTCCGATATCTTGCAGCAAGCTCACACCCACAAAACTAGCTATTACTGAAACAATCCTGTTCTAAGAATCTTGCCTGCAGTAAGGTCGACCGGCAATGATGAAATGCCACACCTCCAATATTGAGATACCGTACGCTTGGTTAAATTAAATGTTTTGAATATACATGACCTACCGCAATATACGCAGTATACTGGGTACTACAGATATTAGTTTGCATAATGTGATCACGGAGAGATAGGTCAACCGTACCTTCCTGTTGGGGTCTTATAAGCGATTATGTGGAGCAAGGGTAGCAACATACTGTGTAATTTAATAACAATTTAGAAGGCTTAAATGATGGGCTATGAAATTCATTAATGGAATTTCCTCATTGCATGACTGATGTGCATATAGGTAAATATATATATATTCCACACAGAGCACACAAAATAAGAACACATTTTAAAGAGTACGACAATTATCCCACAAAGCGCACAGAGACTGAAAAGTTGTGTGGAAATCGGTTGTTGCTGTATGGGCATGTGATGTGGAGGAATAAGTAAAATGTCGTGAGAAAGGTTTTTAGTATAAACTAGTGACCCGCCCCGGCTTCGCACGGGTGCAAAAAAGGTATTATAACCTTCCTCTTGAATCACTTTATCTATTAAAAAAAAAACGCATCAAAATCCGTTGCGTAGTTTTAAAGATTTAAGCATACAACGGGACATAGGGACAAAGAAAGCGACTTTGTTTTATACTATGTAGTGATGTGGATGGTATAAGAGTAGAGAGACCAAAGAAACGATGAATGGACTTTGTTAAGAATGATAGTGGCTAGAGAGGAGGTGTCTCAGGAGATGACGAGAAACAACGAATAAGAAGACATGTTGCGCCGACCCCAAATTAATTGGGATAAGGCCAAGAGAATGATGACGATGAACATGCGAAGGGGTTAATTTTATGAAATAAAAATAGAACAAATTGAATCAATGAGGAATTTTAATGAGGAGGCTATCAACTAAAATAAATCACAAACAAAATGATGTAATTAAATTAAATCAAATCCAGGAATCGATGATGATCCGTAGGTGGTTTTATGTAGTTAAAGTCAACCGTCCGCGTCCGGATAATGTTGTTATAATTCTTCGCAGACAGCTTCGGTGTTCTCGTCCGATTTGGACTACTGAAGTCTACTTGATAGAGGCCAAACTTTTCTCTGAAATAAGAAAAACGTGTTATGATTTTTTTATAACTACAATCACAATTATGATCAATTACGGACCGTAGAGGTGAACCGTGAAGTATGGAGATGACTTTTTTTTGGATAGTAAGTCATGAAATGATCAATATGGCCGAACCTATTATAGCTCTCCTCCGTACTTTTAGCGATAAGGAATACTGCATCTTCATTCCGTACCTACTACTCTCTTGAAGACTATCGCTGTCAGTCATAGTAGACCGATAGGCGATCTTTCGATTCATCTGAGATTGAGATGTTCAACACAAATGCACGCAGAATGAAAATGATACCGATTATGCGATTACGTACGCTGCTAAAGTTTAACAGACATAAATCTGATTGAACATCTCGTACAAACATTAATATCTGCGCCATGTGCATATTCTACAACGTTTTATGAAGCTAATCCCTGATTGGTATCTAGTCAAGTTTCACAATACGCGTTCTGGTAATTTATGCTTTGCATTCTGAACTGGTTGATCTTCAGTAATACATCGTTCTAATAATGGATAGAATCAGAATTAATATTTCTCTATTTCGTAGAATTGAAAATAATCTGGTTGAATTCATTTCTTGGCATTTCATTAGGTAAAGCTAAAATTACTTTGCATTGATTGTAGGTGAACCGTAGGCATGGCAGTCATTTAGGAATTAACTTTGGCACGTTGTAAATAAAAAGGAAATAACAATAAGTTCGAAATTAGAATAACAAAAAGAAGTCACAGCTCCGGAAACGTAATACACACACAACTCATAAAATACTTACTGATACCCATCTTCCCATTCAAAGTTGTCCATGAGACTCCAAGCGAAATATCCCTTAACATTACTGCCATCCTCATGTATAGACAGCAGCAACTCGTGAAGGTACTCATTGAAGTAAGAAACTCGGTCGTAGTCAGCCAATTGTCCCCGATCTCCCACACCGTTCTCAGTCACAATAATCGGTACTTTTAAATCATATTTTTCTGTTAACCAGTTGATCATTTTCCTTAAGCCTGGTGCGTAAACCTGAAAGTAACGTCTTAGATATAAAGTGTATTTTCGTGATAGAAGTTCAGTTTGATGGCAATTTAACTTTCAGAGTAACTTTTCTCCTAGAAAGGTCTTTAACATAAAATGAATCAAAGCTGTTTGTGGCTATAGATTCAAAATTCTGGGAAGTTGCTGAAAAGTTGTTTCATTTACGCACAATAACGATACTTAAAACGTTTTGGCAAAACATGACAGATATTTCAATTTTGCCATGGTTACTCGTACATATAGATAATGTTTTATCACGTTACTTGCTTATGCCCGCGGCTTCGTGGCCTGAAGTTCGCTCATCATCCCTCGGAAAAATTGTCTTACCGGGATGAAAAAGGACTATGTATAAATCCAGGTTATAAACACGCATGGTGTGTGCCACATTTCAACCGAATCCGCTCAGTCGTTTTAACGTGTAAGAGTTCCTGTAAATACATACATCCATCCATCCTCACAAACTTTCGCATTTATTATGGAAGATAAACTAACTTACACTATGGCTAAATAGTAGTATCAGCCCCAATTTTTTAATTAGCGAGTTGCAGTATCGTGAGTTCAAACCCAGGTATGTTACTTGGTGTAATTTATTTCATCACCACTGCTCTCAAAATGGTGAAGGAAACATCGCGAGTAAACATCTAATCTTACAACCAATATTTTTGGGACATCTGGATCTACCCGCAACTAATATGTAAATCTTCACGGATGTCTCTCAAAGAAAGAAATCCTATGTCCTTTTTTTTTCTTTTGTGGATGGTGTGAAATCATCAGACGACTCCTCCCGCTCTGGGTAGGGCGGTAGGGAGTGTCAGACATCTACTGACTAAAAACAACCCATGTTCCTCCTTAGCTCTTTGTGTCGAGGCCGCGGTATCTCTTTCGAACAACCCGCAGCAAAGCCTGTGTCCTTGTAGTGCAAACATGCTAGATTATAGATTCAGTGACTGCTGTATATGAATGAACTTACAGATAACCAGGAAACTCCAGGAACAGCCCATGAAGCATTCTGTTCCACTTGTACTCCAGTGTCGTGATCGTATGATGGAACTTGCCATTTATTTTCGTCAGAAGGTGTCGTTATCAAGTAACTGGTGTAGTGGTTCAGACTGAAGAAGTCGGAACTTCCCCGCAACGCTTCAATCTGAAGAAGAAAATAAAACATATTGCCTGTTATTCAGTAATTAAATAATTAAATGCACTTAGTCTGAAGTGATAATATCTAAGACAATTTGGCAAACGAAAGGACAGCGAAATCCACCAGAATAATCTAGACTGGTCAACTAATGAGTAATACGAGTATCACACACATTCACACAGACACCCACACCTGACTGATTCCCGTACGCACACACAGCACATTTTAATGCCAATTAATAAATCGAGTCACTCTCGGCTAATCTTATTTTTTTTGTGTAGTTCGTAACTGGCCTAATTTTTATAGAATAAAAATAGGTATTGCTTCTTTTCATAAAATAAATCTCATTCTTCTTTGTTTTTATTTTTTTCGTTTCCTAACTATCGTAGATTGTCTCCAAGACAAGTGTCAAAGAGAAAACAATACTGAATGCATAAAACTTTTTTGGCTCTAAACTTCTCAAAAGCAGATAGGATATTCCATACCGTTTGAAACAAAGAGACCAGTTTCGGTTAAGAGTCCAACTGCGCACTTAGTGTTAACTGGTTATAAATTGTAATAAATGTTGGATAAACCACTGCAGCTTGACCTTGGCCTCATTCACCACTGCCATAGATTGTAAGAAACTCGTATCGATACCTAATAGAAAATGGGAGTGTTCGATTTTATCCGATAACTGGATCCACTTGAAAGTTGTTGTGTAATTCGTACTTACTACTTACTTTGTGTTTTGAGACGGCAACAGATAATAAAGACCGTGAATTTGACAGTTAAGGTGAAATGAAATTGATGACTTATAATGTTACATTCAAATACAAAGTTAGAACGCAATTGTTTTGCCGTCTTGGTTCTTAATACTTCGATTTACTCAAAATCGAACGTTGAATACACTACATTAAGCTCCATGTCCTCGTGATGGCTTAGAGGCTATTGTCCGAGATTGGCCAGGAAAAACCGCACGCAGAAAAGAGAACCGACGACCTGGTCAAGGTTGCGGGGCCCGCTGGATGAGAGACGCACGGGACCGGTCAATGTGGTTCGGTCGCGTGGAATGGAAGGCTATGGTTGAAGTTTTTGTCCAGCAGTGGGACAATAAAGGCTTATTATGAAAGTAAAACGCCTTCTTGTTTCTCTGTCAGTATTTCAGAAAAATATAAAGAAAAACGTGTAAATACAAACCTCATCCGTAGTGAAATTTGGAAGACGTGACCTCATGAAACCCTCCTCGGAACTAGCGTTGTCAACCCTTTCTCGCACTAATGCAGGATAGTCACCGGTCTTAGAGTATATTGGATGAGCAAACATTCCAATCTAGTGCAAATAGAAAACGTAAGGTAACTTTAATTTTTAATAGGGTCAAGTCTTACTTGGCCTGACTTAAAATAAGTTAAAATGAAAACGATCAAATAATATCGATTTATCAGAGATACAGAATTCCTTAGAGGCTCGTGGCCACTCGAGTCGGTCTTTGGATTAAGCTGCGCTTATCAATCAAGGGTATCGTATCACCCAGTATTATCTGGGTTGTCGAGGTCAGATAAACAGTCGCTCCATGTAAATACTGGTATTCAGCTGCATTCGGTTAGACTGGAAGCCGACCCCAACATAGTTGAGAAAGGGCTAGGCAAATGATAGTGACAGAACTCCGTAATTTATAAAACTTTACTTTTTAACCGACTTCCAAAAAGAAAGAGGTTCTCTATTCGTGTGTATTACAGTATTATGACTTTTTTCTTGTGAAGTATGTCTCAAAAATTTAGATAGAAAGTAATCCATGTGAAGTTGCGAGAGGTAACCACATCAGAAGTCATATTATTATATAATATCTTACGGAGGCTTACCTCAATTTTGTGATGAAGAACAAATTTATTGTATGAGAATCAAATTAACCTTGTCCTATATATTATTATGAAAAATTATTCCTGTTTTGTAACAGTTCTTTGCGAATTTTAATTTATAAAAAAAACTAAATAACTCACATGCATTTCAAGATGACGTTCTGCTGCTTCCTGGTCTTCTGGACACTCATAATTTTTTGGCATGCTCCAGTTACAATCCAAAGATATGGCTACTTTACCTATTGAAATAAGAATCGGTCATGTTGTTTTAAAATCAGGTAATAACAATACCCTCTCCTAGAGAGGAGGCCTGAGTTCTTGCAGTGGGAACATTATAGGCTGATGATGATGATGAATAACTATTGACTAAGATATTACAAAACCGGTTTTTCACATATTTTCAGTTCTTTTTAATATAAAAAAATATATTAAAATTTTATTACAGATATTTTTTATCCTTGGATTGGAAAATAAATGCCTGTCTAAACAAAATACAGTTTATTAAGGTTTACCTTGTTGTTCAAGAAGAAAATCCCGTTGATACAAACGGTAAGCCCGAGCGTGGCCCAAAAGCATGTGATGGGTGCAAAGGTACAAGGCTACACCAGGTGACTGCAATCCCGGCACTGTTGTACCCCCATAAGACTAAAACAAAAGCACCACTATGATTTTAAATGACACAAACACTCGAGACGTGACAAGAAAAAAAAATATTTGTTTTAGAATTCGAGATTGAACGAAATATTTTAGGGAATGAACTTAGAGATCATTGAAACGGTGTGAAACAAACATTTTTAATAAACAAAAGCGCACAGACTGATTTGCAATCGCTGAGATCTGAAAATCGAACATGCAAAATATTTATTACTGGTAGTCATAAACTGAACTTGAAAGGACTTGACACGGCTACATTCCGCCCCATTAGACATATTGACAGCTACAGTTTATTTATAATTTGACATAAACGTCCATCTTTTAATATAAAATGACATTATAGACATCTCTAACATGGATTACAGTGACATAAACATCTTTAGCATTAATTAAAGCAGAATGCAACTATGGAATAAATATTTGATTGATTTGATTTGCTGGTGTACTGTACATTACGGAAGAAGTACCTTTTTTCGAAGATCTATCAATTACGGCCAAGAGATTCTAAGATTGATTTATTGGGCGATGTCTCCTTATTGACAACGATAGTCGACCCAATTTCAAAAATAGACTTGAGTCGACACTAAAAATATGGGAGCCTGTGTAACGAAACATTGGTAGTATAAATTTCAACTTACGCTAACACAATGCTGGTGAGGTTCATTCACTGTCAACCAATTCTTTACCAAATCACCAAAAGCATTAAAAGTAACTCGCGCATAATCTTCAAAATAGTCCACCATTTTTGGATTACACCAGCCACCCAGGTCCACGAAAATTGTGGGCATATCCCAATGGTACATAGTGATGATTGGAGTAATATTTGCTTTTAGAAGCGCTTTGAAAAACCTTCGGTAATACATTACTCCTTCTTTGTTTATGTAGTTATCAGTGCCGTTTGGTAGAATACTGAAACGGAAATCAGACCATTATAATTGATTGATCGAAGAATTAACTGTATAAAGAAAGATTGTTTTTGAAGACGTGCTGGCCTTGAACTTGAGATAGGCCCATATTAGCTGAGACCAGAAGTGACAGACCAAATCAAGGTTTCTAACAACCAGCCCATGTACAAATGCTAAACTAGACTGCACTCAGCACTGCTAGGGACACTGTTCTATCAAAAGTAACTAAGAAAAAAGAATATAAATGTGATCAGAAATACTTAGATATTTCATATTTCTGATTACTTAACTGTACCGTGGCCAAGATATTGAAGTACGGTAATAACAAACGCCTAATTTTTTGAGCATTTCGATATCTTCCAAGTACTTGTGGTAGGAATCAGTTGCAACATCAGCATTTGAACCATCCTTCGTGTAATGTGGATGTTCATGGAGATATTTATCCCATACGCTTTCACCCTTGCCTTTAACAAAAAATATCTTATAATGTTTACTTTTTTCTTTGGCTTGCTGAAAATGTACTAGCTAAATAATAATAGTCAGACCGGGTAGGTTTTCTAAATATATTTTGAGCAACGCGTGCCCAAGACAGTCAGTGGATGGTGTTCAATGGTACTCCACTGTCAATTACGTATTTAGATCCCTCTACGGCTTTACGTGTCAAAATCAAAATACAAGCATTTCAAGTAGGCCAGTTACAAGCACTTTTCATATTTTTAAAATTGTGTATTTCGTGTACAGCCAGTGTTATTAGGGGTATTTAATTAGATTGGTAGTCGAATCCAATTTTAAGAAAAAGATTAAGCAGATAGATTTGATAACGTTAGATGTAGCAATAGTGGTATTAATAAACTTCCCAAGAATAATGAAATAAAAATTACATGAGGAATTTTTCTTTACAATTATTATAAACAAATCGCTCTACGTAGGGTGCAATGAATAAAATTATAATTTGTGTCGTGAGAAATCTATTTTAATACCTATTGTGATTACTAGTTTTTGTGAATATTAACAGAATGCAATGTTTTTATGCAAATTCATGTTTTGCTTAGACGATGTTATCTTAAATTTTATTAAAAAAAGTTTGACGTTAAATGCATACCTAATCTTAATTCGAAATTCTGCACAAAAGTCTTAATATACAGAAAGTCGTCTAAAGTTACCAATAAAATAGCATCCCTATTTTATTGGTAACTTTAGAGGACTTTCTATTAAGACTTTTCCTGACTAAAAAAATATGATTATGTTAAGTTCGTCTGTTAGGTTATCGAAAAATATTGGATAATTGTTTTTTGTTTTATCAAATTATTAAAAATTCACGAAAATAAAACGTGTCAAAGATCATGAGTGGGGGTTAGTATGTCACTTCGTGGTAAAAAACGAAGCACGCTGTGACGTCACACGACTTTTCGAAGCACTTTAGCATCTTCATTTTTTGTTTACGTGAAAAAAGAAAAAATATGATTGTGTGATATTTTGGTAATCTATCTGACGGACTAATTAGATTTTGTTTGTCAACTACCCTAATGTGAAAAGTTTGTTAAGCGACACTCACATGAACGAAAAATTTAATTATAAAGCTTTTACGGCTCTTCCACTCCATCATTAACGATGGGAAATAGGTACCGACAGGCACACGCGTTATCATGACTCTCGTATGATTTAATAAGATTAATAATAGTCCTGACCGTTTTTGGTCACGGCGGCCAATCTTAGCAGAGATTAGCCAACTGCGCGGGAGATATTATAGTGCACAAGTGTGTGCGCAGGCACAGGTGCACTCTCTGTTCCTTTCCTCTCATAGTCCGATGGGACGGCAATCCGACACAACCGGAGAGAGATCAGGCGCAGGACCAACGGCTTCCGAGGCACGGGGGTACTATACCGCCAACTTCCAAACTCCGGGCTACTACTGGGAAATTTCTAATGAAAAACCCAATAGCACTTTATGTCCGACCCGGGAATCGAACCCAGGACCTCATGCACAGCAGTCGCGCTTACGACCACTAGACCAACGAGGCATTTACAGATCACTAACTGCATATCAACGGGTTTAGTATTGACAATACTATCTTAATGGCCAAACATTGTAAAAGTTCGCTTATCTACGGCTGTAAAATATTAATTCTAGAAACACATTATCTTCAGAACTAATTGGTGTCAGTAGACATTTATACAGAGACACAAAATCCGAAGTGTTATAATTAATTAATTATAACACTTCAAAAAAGAAATAAAATTGATCGTACAATTTGGACGATCAAATTTATTTCTTTTTTTTTCACATCGTGTTATTTCTGTTAGTTCTTTCAAATAACATAACGTTTTCGTATATTTTTAACTGTAGTCAAATAGCCAATAGGGGATCGAACAAAAAAAAACTAATTAGTCCGTCAGATAGATTTCCAAAAATTATTGGACACGTATTTTTTCTTTTTTCACGTAAACTTAAAATGAAGACGATACAGTGCTTCGAAAACTCGTGTGACGTCATATGATAGTACATTTTAACGACACAAGTGACGTTTCAAGCCCCACTCCAAGATCTTTGACGCGTTTTATCTTCGTCATTTTTTATTGATTTGATAAAACAAAAAACACGTATTCAATATTTTTCGATAATCTAACTTACGGACTAAACAGAATCATATTATTTTGACCCAGTCCGATCCCCTATTATCAAATTCAAATATATTATGAAAAAACGCAATTTCTAAAAGCGATTTTCTCTGTGTTGATAAACGTTATGAAATAGGTCTTATCACAAATTAGAAAAAGTTATTTTAAAAAACGATAGCTTTTTAATTTCGCTAATTGTCTACATTTTTGTGCTCATGACTGTACAAGTACTATTTGGATCCCTGTTAGTATGTCACATCTCGTATTTTATTCGAATAATAGCCCCGTTTCGAAATTATACTATACCTCCTTCATTCCACGCTCCTTCTATTTGGTAACTTGCAGTCGATACTCCAAACATGAAATCTTTTGGAAAATAATAAATTTTCTTTTCGTCCCACGTGGGTTTATTACTCTCTGCTTCCAAATATCTTCCATTGATTACCTGGAGCAAGCTGGAACAAGAAATAAATGAATAAAAATCTCTAATTAGAATGAAAATGAAACTGAATCTTTAACAAACTATGAAGACTTAGAATGTTAGATGCCTGTACTAGAATTAATCATAATATATAAAATTCTCGTGTCACAGTTTTCGTTGCCATACTCTTGACCGATTTTGATGAATTTTTTTGTCCTTATCCGGTATCTATGAGAATCGGCCAACATCTATTTTTCATCCCCCTATTTTTTTTTTTATATGGCAAAACAACGTTTGCCGGGTCAGCTAGTTATTTTATAGAATTAAAACTTTATATTTGGAACCTTATTAACCTTATTTTTTAATATAATGTCACACCTTTATGTCTAGAGAGCTTAAGCAGAGTGATAATTTTGTATTTCACAATAAATCACCTAAAATCACTCTGGACTTCAATCTTGACCCGAGGACAGAGATGAAGTCGATAATGGAATGAGCAATGATTTGAATAGACCAAATGATGAACCGGTGTTATTTTAAAAATGTGGAACTGATATATTATGTACAAATTGTAAATAATATATCAGTGCCCACATCTTTTCAGTCACGTTTGAGTGCCATGCACGTATATACAAGGGTGCAAACAAAACTAATAGCAATATCAACCAGACTCAAAACAGTTAGCGTATAGCGTCAGTTATCGTCAGCGTAGTTTGCTACGCTGACGACACGTTTTCCGCATTAAAAAGTTAGGGACCATGGGACAGACAGCGGGAAGCGACTTTGTTTTATATTATGTTATGTAGTGATAGTGACCTTCGGTTTGCCGACGATATAGTGGTCATGGCTGAGACCATGGAAGACCTCAGTGCAATGCTCGATGACCTCAGTAGAGCTTCCGAAAGAGTGGGTCTTAAAATGAACATGGACAAAACCAAGGTTATGTTGAATGTTCATGTAACACCCACTCCTATCAAGATCGGAGACTCTACGCTCGAAGTTGTGGACGATTATGTCTACCTGGGACAAACGGTCCAGTTGGGTAGATCTAACTTCGAGAAAGAGGTCAATCGTCGAATCCGACTCGGCTGGGCAGCGTTCGGGAAGTTGCGCGGTATCTTCTCGTCCAACTTACCCCAGTGTCTCAAGACGAAAGTCTATGACCAGTGTGTGTTGCCAGTGATTACATACGGGACCGAAACGTGGTCGCTCACAATGGGCCTCATCAGAAAGCTCAAAGTCACCCAAAGGGCAATGGAGAGGGCTATGCTCGGAGTTAGAGCGTAGTGTGAGTGAGCGAACCGGAAGACGTTGCGCTGGAAGGCCGCCCACTAGGTGGACCGATGACCTGGTCAAGGTTGCAGGAAACCGCTGGATGAGAGACGCACAGGACCGGTCAATGTGGCGACGCCTGGGGGAGGCCTATGTTCAGTAGTGGACGTCTTTTGGCTGAAATGATGATGAATGATGAGTGATAGTGAAGTAAGAAATAAAGTAGGATTAGGACTTTTGGTATTGATCATAATGAGTATTCTCACCTAAAACTTGCTAAAATAGCCACATTTAAACTGACTTCACTTGACGCCCACATTTTGCAAACTAACGAGGTGCATTCAATTTAAAACATACAATGAAATGCAAATCTCACAAAAATGATGTAGATTTAGATAAGAAAAGATAAAAACTAATAAAAATGTTATCCCCTCCATTATTTTTTAGAATATGTACAATAATAAGTAATAAAAAAATCTGGTTTTTCCTTATTTAATTAGAACTTACTTATTATTATTATAAAAGTGATATTCCCACATCTAACATTTTTTAAACTCTTATAATATAACCTGTACGTAATGTTAGTGTGTTAGTTGCTTAATGTAGTAGTTTAATGGTGATCGATGAAAATGGAGGGAAAGAAAAAAAAGAGGGACCAATTGTGGGAGGATTGAAATGAATTATAGCCGGACGATTGACAGGGGAAAATGGAAGAAAATAATGTGTTGCGCCAAATAACATGGGACAAGGGCAAGAATCTATATAAATAAAAAGAGAAGTCCTGACTGACTGACTGACTCATCAACGCCCAGCCCAAACCCTTGGGCCTAGAAAGCTGAAATTTTGCATAGAAGTTCCCTTTTTATCTATATAAATAAAAAGAGAAGTCCTGACTGACTGATTGACTGGCGGACTCATCAACGCCCAGCCCAAACCCTTGGGCCTAGAAAGCTGAAATTTTGAATAGAAGTTCCCTTTATAATGTAGACAAGGAATAAGGAAGGATTTTTTGAAATTCAACCCCTAAAGTAGTTAAATTGGGGATGAAAGTTTGTATGGAAAATCGTAATTTTCACGCGGGCGAAGCCGCTGGCAAAAGCTAGTAAATGATAAGATGATGATGTTTGTATCTTAGTTTGTACGGAAGAAGACATGCTGTGCCGACCCCAAAATAAACATAAAAATCGGTCAAGCCTATTCGGAGGAGTCCTATGACAAATACTGTGACACGAGATTGTTATGAGCTCATACGCCTTATTATAGACACAATTAAAAAGCCATTGTTATAAATCTCCTGGAGATTTATTAGCGGATAAGAGGTTATGTAAATGTTTGATTATAACATGATAATGCTTCGGGGGATGTGCGGTTTATGCGAATGGATAAAATAGGAAATGAATACTTAAGAGGAAGTCTCAAAGTGAGGCCGGTGACTGAAAATTGGTGTGGCATCGGTTGTTGTGTGGTCGGTGGTCGTTATGGCATGTGATGCGGAGGGATGAGAAAAATGTTGTGAGGAAGGTTTTGAATATCAACGTGGATGTGTAGAGTAGAGGGAGACCAAAGAAACGATGAATGGACTGTGTTCAGAATGATATGGCAAGAAAGGAGGTGTCTCGTGAGATGACGAGAAACAGAGGGAAACACAACTCTTAGATAAGGTTTTTGCATTAAAATTGATAAAGGTCGTTTGTTTAATTTCACACATTTAAGTTAAAACCTGGGAATTTACTGGTATTTATTTAGAAAAAAATACGACATAATATTAAGATTAAATCAGACAATGATAGATGGATTGCGTTCTCGAGTGTTCTCTTAAATTGTTTAGTTTATTAAAAACTTCAAGCACAATATACTGCGGCGCACTTAGGCATCGTTCACACCAAACGTCTATTGTTCACCGCTGACTGTGAGCACGCGTTTCGGAGTTTATCGCTTTTCAATGTAATTTATATTTATCTTCTTGTTCACACCGAACCGACTACACGCTATTACGTAGATCCATAGAGACAGTAAGCATACTCACAGTCGGCGGCAGACAATACGTTTGTTGTGAACGATGCCGCAGGTTTTTTCTACCAGTGATGCAGAGACAGTGGTAGGTGTTTTTCTGAAAATATTTTTAGTATATAGGTACTGCAAGGATTAATATAATTATTTTATCAAAATATTTGTTATAGTTTCATGAATGGTTTATGAAATACAGTATGTTAGTTTGAACGAGGAACTTATTGAAACCCGCAATATTGCAATGCTTACATGATACCTACTAATAAAAATATGAAAAAAACAACAGTGATAAATAACAGACAGAACCATACCAATCACTTAGCAAAAGTTTTACCACACTTGCGCCTATCGCAGAACATATATGTGCGAGGGTCAATGACTTTTAGGTATAATCTATTTTCTCTTCGGTTTTTTAAAACTGGCGTAGAACAATGGCGAAAAAGAAACGTCTAATGAAGTGAGATCTGAAGAGCGTGCCCATGGCACAATTACGTCACAAATTAAGTTTATAGTTTTTCTACATATTTGGGACGAGAATCAAATACCTTCCCTCAATGGGTACCATCTATCTGGCAGAAACTTGATGCTCCGAAATTTATTTGGCACTTTGCATATTCTTCATTGAACGAATGTGTTTAAGGCACAACAATTATTTAATAGAATTATCGTTTCGCAGAATGTTCAAATGGCCGATTTTTCAATGACATACTTTTAAGATGGCAGAATTTTATAAGGCTTTGCAGCCACGGGGCCCGAATTTGTGCCCTGTTGATGGCAAAAGGCTCGCTTCGTATTACATAGGACTTAAAAAACAATTGGCGAAAAATGTGGGTGTACCATTAGGCACACGTCTCTACCTAATCCTTCGTGTATTACAGTTGTGTTGAGATGATGCAAACGTAATCCTCAAAAAAATTGCGTATTACAGTTTCAAACAGGCTTTGAAAACTTATTCTTCCTTGAATGTCTTCTCGTAACTCAGCTACCTAAGGCAGAAGTTTGATCCCGTCGGGGCTGCGGGTTGTTCGAAAGAGATACCGCGACCTTGGCACAAGGGTTAAGAAGGAACATGGGTGGATTTTAATCAGTAGAAGTCTGACACTCCCTACCACTCTGCCCAGGGCGGGAGGCGTCATTTGAAAAAGGATAAGTTTGAAAAGTAGTATTTAGTAACTACCAATGAGTGTAATTTGCCATTTGACAAAGGAGAATAAATGAGATGTTGAGCCTATTCCAAGAAGAATGGGACAAGGATAGGAAGATTATGATAAATCACTATCACTACCAATAAAAAATAAAATAAAACAATAAAAATAATCTTACTTATTTTTATTTCATAAATTAGGTATAATAATAATATCATCTATGACTATATTTATAAATTATCACAGGCTAAATTAATCTACTCAAGTAATAGTCTATTCAACTCCAAGGGCGGCTTGATATAGTCGAAGTCGATTCGATGCGTACGCGCAATGTTGCTGTAACTGCTCGCAGACAATTTCGGCGTACGCGTCCTTTCTGGACTGTCGAAGTCCACTTTGAAGAGACCGAACTTTGTTCTGAAAATAAAAGAAAATATTATTAAAGTGCCTGCTATATCGATTTTTAATTCTTAGGTGTGTCTATAAAGTACAATTCCGAACGGAAGCAACAAAGGCGCCTATCACTAAAATAGACCGCAGCGACTATATTATATATATTATTGTAATAGCCTAATAGAATTGTACCTATATGTTCTGATGATGAAATTTTTATTCTTTGAAGATCAAGAATAAAACAAAACTAACTGAAAGAATATTCAATAGTTATGAATGATTAAGGGGTTTCTTTTTTTGATTAATTTGATTTTCGATAGAGCGGCCACGCATAAAACTTGTTAGGTGATTTTGTCTCATACAATACAAAACATGTTTGTATTGATTCATTATTAATGAATTTGGGTTTAATCACGGAAGTTAGGTAGAACAAGTAGTTCAAACCCCTTTGATAGCGACTTAAAATAACATTTTAGCTGCTCTAGGTGTTGTTTCTCATTAACTCTAAATTACTATTTACTCTTAAAAGTACCTATTATTTGTTTTATCGGCAATATTTATCTTTTAAATACACCAATTTATTATAATGTCGTCGATTAACTAAAACAGAGCTTAAGCAATTTATTTTTACTAATTACAAAATCACAGTCCAAAAGCTTTGCAAATAGATTAATTGCACTGCAGTTTGTAAACATAAATATTTAGACTATTGGCATTTTCAAATTAATTTGCATTCCTACATTACTATCAGGGACCGGTTTCAAATACACATTGTTTGTTTGTTTAGTAATATTATTCATGAATGGATAGATTGTGTAAATGGATCGACATTTATAATATTTAGGTACCGCTTTATATTTTAGGTATTTAATTTTATCTGCGGTTAAACCAATGTTAAAAGTAACAAGTAGTTCTCCTTCGAAGTTTTTAAGTCACCAGCTGACATAATTTGTTTTATTATTGTTAGCGACATGGTATAATAATATGACTAGTACGATCATTTTATGATACGGTTTAGTCGGCAGATTCCTTATGGGCCTACTACACGCACAATCTTCGCCACAGTCTTGCGCAGGCAAAGTGTGGTGAAGCTTGAGCGTGTGGTACGTCCATTAAAGTGGTCAGTGGCGTGCCTAGGGGCCAACAATAAGACAAGCAGACTGACCTTAACGTCATGATGTGCAGTCAGCTATAAGAAGAAGCCCATATTTTAGGTTTGTATGAAAGTACTGCCATTAAATGCCGCCTAGTAATACAGAAAACGAGCATAAATTATGCTGTTTTCCAAATCGGGGGAGGTAAGGAAGACCGAATGACACTTTGTTTTAAATGTTAGGTATCGTACATTCCGCTTTCAGTCTGGTGATGTTATAACTTTAGCATATTTAGAACCGTGGTGTCCAGTTAGGTCTAAACCCATAACAAAAGCCTAAAGTGGCTGCTTTATCTTCTATATAAATAAAGAGAGAAGTCCTGACTGACTGACTGACTGACTCATCAACGCCCAGCCCAAACCATTGGACCTAGAAAGCTGAAATTTTGCACAGAGGTTCCCTTTATAATGTAGATAAGGAATAAGGAAGGATTTTTTGAAATTCAACCCCTAAGGTACTTAACTAAGGGATGAAAGTTTGTATGGAAAAACGACAGTTTCGCGGGCGAAGCCGCTGGCAAAAGCTAGTTAGAAATAAAATAGAATATAAAACAATTAAATTAAATGAATAGCATCTATCTATCTATATAAATAAAGAGAGGAGTCCTGACTGACTGACTGACTTATCAACGCCCAGCCTAAACCCTTGGACCTAGAAAGCTGAAATTTTGCACAGAGGTTCCCTTTATAATGTAGACAAGGAATAAGGAAGGATTTTTTGAAATTCAATCCCTAAGGTACTTAAATAGGGGATGAAAGTTTGTATGGAAAAACAACAGTTTCACGCGGGCGAAGCCGCTGGCAAAAGCTAGTTAGAAATAAAATAGAATATAAAACAATTAAATTAAATGAATAGCAAAATTTTACAAATTATAACGTAATTCATACACAAGAATAGAAATTCTTGTTTATTATTCTGCTAAAGCGGCCATTTTATGCCCCGAAGACATACTTACTTGAAGGGTAAATGCACAAAGATGATTAAGATATCAGTTTTATGAACATAAAAAATGTTTCTTAGCGAGTGCATACATAAATAAATTAAGAGTCTATTTTAATCACACCGGTTGGTTGATTCATTCCAATCATCATTCTGTAGTAGGAACCTGTATGTTTACGCAAGAACTAGCGTATACCCGCGGACTCGTCTGCGTGGAGTTCAGTTGTATTATACGGGATCGTACTATTGAAATAAAAACTATCCTATATAGACAGGTTATTAACTATTTGTGTGCCAAATTTCACCTAAATTTACTCGTTAGTTTCAGAGACTTTCGCTTTTATAGTAAAAACAGTAAAAGTCTATAGGCAGGGCCTATAAGAGGGCCTATAGGCAGGGTCAAAAATTGCGTATACTTACGAATAACCGTCTGGCCACTCAAAGTCATCCATGAGGGTCCAACTGAAGTATCCCGTAACATTGCACCCATCTTCATACATAGCTAGTAGTAGTTGGTTGAGGTATTCATTGTAATAGGACACTCTCTCATAATCATCCGTTTGGCCCCAGTCACAGAGTCCATTTTCAGTTACAACTATTGAGATATCATTTACCATTCTGTAGTTATCGTGGATCCAGTTAATGAGTTTGCGGAAGCCTGGCGGGTTAACCTGTGAAAAATAACCGATGTATTTTAATAAAATGTGTGAATGACTTTTTGCTTAAATGCAGCCGTCTTTTCTGCCTTTACTCTGTATGGCCAGCCGGATCCTAAAAGTCGCAATGTTAAAGGAGCTTGTAGATCGAGAGATTAGCAATAAGTAAACAAACATACAGACTCTACATTTTTATTTGATGGTAATTACCTAAAAAAATTATCTCAGTCAGTACGTTTGTACCTAAAATTAGTAACCGTGTAGCTTACCCACTATACTTTAAAATGACCATTATTCATTTTACGATTGTTTTGTTACCATTTACAAGAAGTAGGTATCAAAAAAACCCAGAAGTAAGTACTTTAATAGATTTCAATAGCACAATCATGTTTACATCCTGGTCACAACAGAACTATACAGATAGGAATGACTAATTAATTAACAGTAACATTTAACTATCGTATTCGCAGATAAGGTAGGTACCTATTAAAAATCATTACGAATTTCTCAGTAGCCCATTGATGTCATTAGGGTAGTCCCCGTATTACAAGGGACATCAAAAGAGAACAATTTCCGATTATAAATGATTGACCACAACATTTACTGTGAAATTGTATGTAATATTTCTTGTCCTTACTTGAGGAAATAATGATAATATATAGGGTGTATAAAAAATGGATTAAATTAATTTGTGTGATTTTCGATGATTATCTACAGTATTATTATCCGTTAAAATAAATGGACCCAGGAATAAAAAAAGCCAAAAGAAAAATATTTCATACCGTTTTCCGTTTGCATCTGACGTCACAGTAAGCAAGACTAATGACTATAACTAAAGAGATAGGTATAAAACATACCTATTCAGGGATTTAAAATTACCTTCACATGTACGATAATGGTTCACATGACTACATGGCCAAGTGTTTTGTTTTACTGTCTGGCGCACATTTTAATGTGTATTTAAATCCATAGGTATCCATTGTTTTTTTTTATTTAATGGGCTTTTATTTTGAAGGTATAATTTACATAAATTACCACTTAAGTGCATTTTAACCCTTTTCTTGACAACGTATCTTGTAAGACACATCATTAGAAAAAAAAACATAGCTCTTTTATAATTTATGTAAAACGGAAAAAATACTTATTTCTTTTTAAAGTATACGTTTCTGAAAGGACACATGTGACACAATGACAGTTTACGTCAACCGCTTTTTCAAAATTTATCAAAATGGTGAACGGTTGAGTGCAACTCCGCGGAAGAAGGTAAGAAATTATTAATAAAAAAAAAAATCTTTTAAAATTGCGTGAGAAATTGGTGTTATACTATTTCATATGTTTCTACTTTTGCTGGAAATAAATTAAGAAGGAGATATAATTACGCTTGGCTTCGCAAACTAACAAATAAAGTGAATGTATCCTACAGGATACGTTGCTAGGTGTACAAAGATTCTTTGTACAAGTTTAGTGTATCTTATAGGATACATTGCCAAGTGAGAGACATCATTTATATTATTTTTGTAACTGTGTTTTAGGGAATGGAAATTAATGCTTGGCATAAGTGTGCGAGCGGAATATTTTTTTCAGGCAGAGATGTAACCATTTTTTTCCAGAGCAAAAAGAATTTGTGCTCTGGCACCAAAACCACGTACAAGACGCTGTTACTCAGCCAGTCTTTGCTGCCTTCGCCTGTGCTGCCTTAACCTCAGCCGCATCCAGCTCGACTACTATTTACATTGGCGCAAAATGGCTCTCCTTCACAACTAACTTTGCCACCATCTCCATTAATTGCCTCTAACAGCCGACCAAGAAGACCCACAACATCCGGAAGGACTGCAAGATTAGTCAGATCCCGACGTATTTTTCAGTGGGCTAAGAAAAAATTCAATCATTTCGCCCAGATAGCCAAAACTCCTTACAAGTATTTTACAAACTTTTTTACAGACGACATTTTTGATTACATTACCGAGCAATCAAAACTAACCGACCGTGTATGCAACACAACACTGCACCCAAAAGCACAATGACTGACGTTGCTCATAAATCCGCTAAGCTGATGTGGGACAAGACTGGGCAAGTCTACCGCATTCCAAATGAGCTGTGGGTCAAAATAGCCACAATCTGGAGCCCTGACAGTCAGAAGGAGTCGCGGCAGACCTCATAGAAGATGGCTAGACGATCTGGACGACACCAACAACCACGGGATCCACATTAGCCTTAGATCGAAACAACTGAAGTCCTGGGGAGAGGCCTTTGCCCAGCAGTGGCATACAGGCTACCAGTATCAGTATCAAGTAGCACAGAGCTTCCTGAAAAAAGGCCGGGGAGATAAGGTCGACTACTGTGAAGTTTCAGGACCAACACTGTCGAAAATATTACAGGCACCTGTAGCACCACGACCTCCACCGGATGTAAGGTACGATCAGGTCGGCCATTTTTCAATATTTGGTGTGAAAGGGCAATATAATAAGGTTTGTGTCAAGGGCCAAACTACGGTACGTGCCAAGTGTTCGTTACGCTTGTGTTTCAGGACTTTCAGGCCAGAAAGAAATTATGTTGTGAAATTCCACACTGATAAGTAATTATTTTAGCTTATATAACTTATTTTTTTTCTTTTTGATTTAAATAATCTTTAAGCTAATTTTGGTTTTTAACTATAATTGTTACTATATGCAAATTTTATACATATATTGATTAAGATAATTTTGTGTATTTTATTCCCTCAAACCTGGCAACGTATCCTCAAAGATACTTACACATATGGTCAAAGTTCTCTACTAAGCTGGCAATGTATCCTCAAAGATACATATAGAATCTCATTATCTGGTCATGTGTGATTTTTTCATATATTTTTCCCTAGATCCTAGGTTCATAATTAACATCATATTTGAAAATTATTCGAAAATATTTATTTTATTTTTTTGCCAAGAATAGGGTTAAAGGCCATCAATGGTCACAATAGTTATAACGACAATTCTTGACAATTCGATCGGCCCTGCCGGATAGGACAAAGATAGGACTGTCAGTGGGTTGCTCCCACTGACAATCCTATCTTTTTATCACATGAACCAGCTGAGCTAAGTAATCTTTAAGTGTACTCTGATTACGGAAAATAGCAGGTCGACTAACCCGTCATGCTGTACTAAGTGAACCATAACGAACTACATTCCTGAACCCCACACTGCATAAAATTAAACTTACTGTTAGCCAGTCAGCACCAGGCCTAGGCCAGCTCAGATTCTGCTCCATTCTGACGCCAGTGTCCTGGTCCCACGAAGGAACTTGCCAATCCGGTTCCATTGCTGAAGGAGTCATCAAAAACGTTGTGTAGTGGTTCAGAGCGAAGAAGTCTGAACTACCTTGAAGTGCTTTTATCTGTAATACAAAAGACAACTTTTATTCATTTCATTCTCCTTTTCACCGAGTTTCGCATTGATGGATACGGTCAGCAACAGAAGTAGCTTAACATTTCGGAATTTTAATTATTTGATGTACAGGACTCCAGCTATTATTTTAATGTTTCAGATGTTTAATCTTGAAAATATTCCTTACTCTTCAATAACTTTTTAGAAACGAGTAATATCTAACAAGGTTTTATTTAAAAACCTGCTTTGCAACTTTGGGTAGTTATAATCTATTTCCGATGCTGACCGTACATCTTAACAAAAATCACTTATGAACCAGAAAAGGGCCACATTCATCTCGGCGTCATAAGCGTTTTAAAATCGCTTTAAAAACGCTTCCGACAGACCAGTCAACAGCCCATGGTTAGGTATGATTACATTATTTTTCAGTCTTGTTGTTCTTGGATTAAGGGATAACATCAACAGGAGTGCATCTACAGAATAAATAATGTTTGGACCAATTTTCTGGCAGATTTAGGTAGCATCAATAAGCAGAATATTACCGTTAGCACTCAGAAATTGTCCCAATAAAGCGAGAATGACATCTCCTTATGTAAGTTACAGTATGTCACAACATACAAAATTTATACAAACCTCTTCATCAGTGAAATATGGGAGACGTGACCGCGTGAATCCTTGCTGAAGGCTCATATTATTAATCCGTTCACGAACGAAACTAGGATAGTCGCCGACATCTGAGTAAATTGGATGGGCATATATGCCTAACTGTAAAAAAAACATAACATAATCATTTTGCACTACGTTTTTAGAAATATTGGTTCGTCGTTTTGGGTCTCTCCAAGTTTGATGAACCCATTAACTTTCGTGTCATCGAAATAAATCAATTGACTCTGGGATTGTGCCGTCATATTATATCCTCAATCCATATCATTATTTTAAATGCATAAGAGTGTTTGTACAACCATGATCACTATCATTAATATTATATTAAAACGTCTTTGACATGTTCGGGACTCTTAGTACTCTGGACCTTTAAAGGCACTCCAAGAATCGAATTCAACTTTTTATATAGAATGAGGCACCCGTCGACGATTATTATTATAACTAAAAACACTCACATGCATTTGAAGATAATCCTCTGCAGCCTGAACGTCTCCAGAACTATTCGGGTCTTTAGGATCAGCCCAGAAAGCATCCAGCGTTATAGCAACTTTTCCTGAAAAACAAACGTAATTGAAAATTGGGTCACTATTGTTTCCATGAAAACCCATAACGGGCTCAAGGTGTTCAGTGAAAGCGAAGATAAACATTTTCCCAGACAGTTAATTAAGAACAACAATGTTATCCAATTAATGCAATTTATAATACAAGGAGATGATAATATTGTGGGTAATAAAGGATCAGACAGTGTTATAAAACATTAGATAACAAATTCTAACAGATTATTATGAAACAATGCAACAATGATAAAGTGAACTAGTTATCCATTCAATGAAGAATAAATCACAGTACCTTTTTGATAGGGTTTGAATTCCTTTTCGTACATGCGGTAAACCCGAGCGTGAGATAGCAAAGTGTAGTGAGTACATAAATGGTCGCCGATTCCACCTGACTTTAATACTGGCACGAAGTAATCACGGCCATAACCCTGGGACAAAGATAAATTTAGGGAAATAATAAAAAGTATAGCCAAGCTTAAGGCTATGTAAATTACCATTTGATCTTGAGTAACCTTAAATACTTAAAGTAAATTATTTTCAGAATGTACTTAAGGCGAGGTTGCAGTACTTTGTTTTTATGAACGCACGACCTCACCCCCCGCCCTGCCGCGCGAGCGATATAATGCCTAAATTTTGACTGTTTTTTCTTCTTGGAGAAAAATGATAAAGAAATTATACAATATGTTTTCAACATTTACTTCAGAATAAAAAGTTATATCTACTGATATAACTTTCATATTTAAATTCATGATGAAATGTCTTAGCAGTACACGTTTTAAATTGTGATTTAGAGTCTTGTTTGATAAAAAAAATGATCTAGCCGATCATTCTAAATCGCGTTTCTATCTTTACGATTTACTTGAGAGTATATTCAATTTTTATGTAATGATTTTTATTTATTAAAAAACTCATATTTAGTTCGATTTTCAAAGGTTCAAAAATCTTAAAAAGTACTGCAACCCCGCCTTAACTGTTAGTTATTTAGGTTAGTATGTAAGTTACAGAGTAGGTAAGGAAATCGACATTACGACATTACGATAGCATAATAATGCCATCAGAAAACCTGTTTTTTTTACCTACCATGTTGTTTTTGAGCTGAATTAGTTTACTTATTTTTACAGTATTTGCATGATTGCATTACCAACCATTTTAATTCAACATCCGAAAAATTACAACTACTTTGTGTGGGTAATATGAAATAGATTACAATGAGTCCCAGGTGGAAACCTAGTTTGGGAGCCAGGGGATCTAACTCTACAACATGTTACTGTATGTTGTATTAAAGATGTATGTAAATATATGAGTTTCTACAACTCCTTTAACAGTGTTCTAGTTAAACATGTATACTTACATTATAGCACTGTTGATGTGGTTCATTTATAGTTGTCCACATCTTGATTAAATCCCCGTACAAATTAAATACGACCCTCGCATAGTCCTCAAAATAGTCCACAATTTTCGGGTTGGACCAGCCACCGAGGTCCATGAGTGGTGTGGGCATGTCCCAGTGGAATAACGTGACTACAGGAGTGATATTTGCTTTTAGGAGCTCTTCAAATAATGTACGGTAATACATTACGCCATCCTTGCTTATGTAATTGTCCATGCCAGTTGGGAGTATCCTGCGAGAAACATTGATTAATGTTTTATTTCGGTTATACCATGACACTGGGTCAAGGAGTTCTCTTTGCAGTGGCTACATGTAAAATACGGGGATTTTGGTTTAGAAAATACTAGACAAATGCAGAGATGATCATGGTATAAAATTATAATGTTACTTTTTTATATTATGGTCTCATGAAGATACCCATTTTCTCATGAAGATTAGGAAATTGCGTAATATTCAGTAATAGTCACTTAAAATTCAAATCAAAATAGTACTTTTTATAATGACAAAATAATTTGATTAAACTCAAGGAGTACGTTATTTATACGCCACTATTAATCTTTAACGACACAAAATATTTAAATATTCATTGAAGAACATCGACAAAGCTGCATACGGCAAACAAGCTAATTGGCAATTTTAATGGAATAGGATCAAAGTGCAGAATTGCTGGCGTGATTATACCTCTAAACAAATCTATTAATATGCTAATTTCCTAAATATAACATTTTTTTTTCTATAAAATTGCTAAAAAAATATTAAATGTGTATTTAATAAGTAAAAAGAATATATTTTTATTGTCACTAGTAGTCGATTCCTACTTAGCACGGTTTTTTCCTGACAAATAAATAAGATTTTTATATCATGTAAGTAGATTAAGTGATCCTATTGTTACATTAAAATCCGAAAGGATATGAAAACGGAAATCTGTAAATACTAATTTATTTTAAATATAATCACTGAATCTCTAAATGGTTGTGAAAACCGCATCGATATATTTTACGGATTATAAAAAAACAACGGGACACAGACAGACACGATAAGCAACTTTAATTTATACAATTTATCCTTTTGGATTATAGATGAGACGTAATTTTTGGTCAAGATCAATAAAGGACCATAATAAAACGCGACATTTTCATAGATTATAATCAAAATGCTGTTATTTAAATGGATTAAATACAACCTCAGTGGGTCAGTTTTATAATTTAGACATTGATGGCATTATTATTCTTTACTTTTATCATAATAATGTCTTTTAGACGACTCGAACTAGACATCACAATTTAATGTCAAAAGATATTTTCGGTGTCAGATCCCAGATAGCCTAGGGTCTAGTTTAGTATCCATAATATATTATTTTAGATGGGTAATTTGTTGTTCATTCTGGGGTACTCGTTGACCTCAGAAAAAAATACATTTTTGAGTAATCAAAATATAATAAAAATAAAGAAATCAATCAACTTTTTATTGATCGGAGTTTTGTTTACTTTGCGTAAAAATTACGAATAAGTAAAACAAAATTGTGTGTTTATTTATTTTTTGTTTTTGGTAATAAAATAATATTCCACTGTATTTTCATTACACTTCGAACACTAGTTATTTTATAAATTTATATTTATCCCGACTTTAAAGGATTTACATTTATTTATACGTTGTTTTAAATAACCGACATTTCTTTTAAAAGACATCATACTCATTTTACTAAGAAAATATTACACATGAATTAAAATAAAAACCATAAAAATCTTACCTGGGCCAAGAAACAGACAATCTGTAGTAATTTACACCTATACTCTTGATCATTTCAATGTCTTCCATGAAGCGATGGTAAGAGTCAGCTGCTACATCCCCGTTTGTACTGTCCACTGTGTAGTTAGGGTGCTTGTGGAGGTAGGTGTCCCACATACTTTCACCTTTCCCTGAGAAAAAATATTCAGCTTAACCCTTATCTAAATACAAGGTGTAAAGGGACCCTACACGAAGCAATCGATCAAGTATGAATCATTTATAGAAATCTGTATTGTCAGATCTCCGCAAAGTTTTTATAGTAGAAGCCCGAAGAAATATTAATTACGACATAACATAAAATCCCGTCTGCATTCCCCAAAGAGTAAGGCAGAGGTTATTAGAACACCCACGTTTCGTCAGTCAAAAAATAAAATAGTGTTATAAATTACAATACCTAAATTAAAATTAGCATAAAAATGCGAACAAACTATAGATTATCATATTTATCGTCTTTATCTCGTCTAATCTCGCACTAAAGAACGCAACGGTTTACGAATTAAAACATAACCTTACCTCCTTCGTTCCATCCTCCTTCAATTTGAAATGCGGCCGAAGCGACTCCGAATATGAAATCATCCGGGAAGGAGTAATTGCTCACCCCAGAGTTCACAGCTAGGCTCGCCCTTGCACATTGGAGCAAGCTATGCAGTACAAAAGAAACAAATATTATACGAGGTCAACTTGAACTAGCTAGCGACAGACCTAACAGACTTGATGGGTCTTATAGTAGGTATCTAAAAACAATAATAGTACATTGTAATACAAGGGCCTAAAATGACCCATTATATACGAGGTAGTTTTACTACCGAGCTTTAGCGAGGAAGTAAATATAGGAACCGAGTTATAATGGGATTTTAGCGCCGTGTGTTACACTGTACTTTTCACTACGATTGCGAGAAAATAAAATAACCATGTTCAATATGAGTTTATTTTATTAAAAATTAAATTCAATTTAATAATACAATTCCAAAAATTTCGCGAAAATGCTTTTTTTTTATTTCTTCTGTAGCTGCAATGCAACGCACACATTCTACCAAAGAGTTCGGCATTAAGCGCGTTTAGTTCCATTTTTAAAAACAAAACATTTTTTTTACTTGAAACTAAATCACCAGCTGGCTGAACAAGTTGTCGTACGAGATTTACTTTTAGCCCTAGGGCAATATATGCAATTTTAGGCCCGCTCTGGTATGCTATTATGACGTTCTTTTTGAGCAAGAGGAGTGAAAATAATATTAATATGTTATTCATTTTCTTTTGGGATCACAGGTAGTGTCGTTACTTAAAGTTTGTCTGTTTATTTGTTTTATCGTTTTAATATTATCTATATAATCGTCCCATTTACGGAGCTAAGTTAGCTAATTGAAATTGAATTGAATAGAAGTAATGACAGTAATTCAATTGAAAAAGTGTGGTGTTAGATTTAGATTTCTTGTTAGGATAATGATCAATTGTTAGGTTGCCGTAGTGTGGTCAGGTGATGGGAAGGAGTGAGGAAAATGTCAAATCAAATTAAAAGAACAGTCATGAATCATCATCAATCAATCATGTCATGAGGAAAGTTTTGAATATAAATATGGATATAAGAGTAAAGGAAGACCAAAGAAACTATAGATGGACTGTGTTAACGATGATATGTTTAGAAAGGAGGTGACTGTTGAGATTACAAGTAATAGCGAAGTATGGAAGAATAAGACATGCTGCGCCGACCCCGAAGTAATTGGGTAACGGGCAGAATGACGATAACGTTCAATAATATTTTTTTAAACGAATTAACTACCCTCCAGTTTTATAGGTATGTCAACATATTGAGATTTATGTGTTGCATAAAAAAACACATGAAACCTTCCAGGATACATTCTATGAATGATTTTAAAAACCGTATCACAATCCATTGTGCGGTTCAAAAAATCTAAGCAATCTAACAAATAACAATAGCGATTGTTTTGTATGTATAACATGTTTTACAAACGAAATAAAAAATCTTAAATTCATCCATTTTCCGATAAGTAACTTAAAGATCATAACACATAGATCGGGTTCAACTGGGGTTCAAGGTTCATTATAGTAGGTATTATGGAAGACAAAAGTCCGTTAGAGCTCCTAAATAGTTCGCGATTCATAACCTATTTGTATTTCTTTTCGATAAGCAAATGTATTATATATAATATTCACCACGCTCCATATTTTATTTTTGTGGATTTGTTTTGGCTAGTTTTTAATTGACACCATACACGAGAGACTAGAAAACGTTTTTACACTATTCCAATTTGCCCCCCGACGTTCGTTTAGTCGTGCAATAAGTATCACAAAATTTCACGAGGTTCGATGCCTAGCTTGAACAAAACGTTATTTGATTTAAATCACCCGATTTTTATGAGAGGTATTTCATAATAGTTGCCACAGTCCCAATTTGTGATAGCAAAAGGCACTTTCACTTATAAGTGATATGTTTTGCGTTTAGCTAATTTTGGCACGAAACACGAAAAAAGTAAACACAAACAAGGTTCCGATTAACATAACACCAAAACAACGTTTTATCCAACAATAAATAACGAATTCGTTACACTTCAATCCACATATTCACGCTAGTTACCATAACAATTCACTAATACACCACACTATATGATTATTCGAACAAAAAATAACACTAGTCACTTCGATCTCACCTGAGAGTCACCAAAAGTGCTCTGTTCATGGCGACTCCACTCGAGCTCCGCATTGTGCTAACTAAAACAAGGCACAGGTGTCTCAACCTACTCAATGCGACAATCTTAATTATAACCTTATAACTACGGAATAACCTTCTCGGGGCTTCCTGGCAAAAGGAACTAGTTGCAGCGGAAAATGAACCGATATCTTTAAAAATTATGTATGTGACCGCGAAGGAGGCATAATGATTTGTTTCCGATAAAATTATTGCTTGGATTGGACTGTTTTTCTGCGGTTGTGTGCGTCAGTTTAGGATATGTTTACGTCAGCCGCATAATGTTCGAAGGAACTTGACATTTCCGGATTGCACCAATCAACAAGGTTTCCCAATACTGTAGAAATATTCTAGTGGCTCATGCATCTCGAATGATTGGAGGAAGCTCTCTATAAACCTTGGGTTAGTAGGTTCATTGCACTTTCTGTCCTTCCGGTTTTGTGATGTTATTAATCCTGTTTGGCAGGATACTAATATGTAAAAAACATATTGGGATACTCAAAACATGATTGGTGAAATATGGGTGTACTACAGGAACACTTTTGGAGGATTATAGACCAAATGACAAATTTTGGAAAAAAAAATTACAAATATGTAAAAACAGTGTCTAACGTCGAACTCGACAATTTTATCTGTCAAGTCTTTGCCGATTTTATCGTAGTAAAATTAATATCGAAATGTGAGAAATAATGGTATTGAAACCATTTAATCCTTACATAGTATAAAACAAAGTCGCTTTTTTGTCTGTTTGTTTGTCTGTATGCTTAAATCTTTAAAACTACGCAACGGATTTTGATGCGGTTTTTTTTAATAGATAGAGTGATTCAAGAGGAAGGTTTTAGTATATATTATAATTTGAACGACATCCACGCGGGTGAAGCCGTGGGCATCAGCTAGTTTACTATAAAAGAAAGCATTGTATTCATTTTTAAATAAAAACTAATATTTAACTATACTTTTTTCAAGAAATTGGATTTGAAATACTAAGACCACGGGGTCCGAGTGCCCATCTGTCTTTCAGGATATCGCCATCGCATGGTTGGCTGTTCACGTGACCAGAGGACTGACTTTTTTGGTCATCCAACGTGGCAATGCTAACCTAAGCACTTTTCCTGTTGACAGAGTTGCGGACGAATTTTTCGACGCCTTATAATTTTTTTCCCTTTTTAATATTTGTACATATTTTTAATTATTATTATTTATGATGTTGTTTAGTTTTATTAGAAAGATTTATTTGTCCCACTTTTAGAACAAAATAAGAGATCTAACACTTTCCCAAAACTAAGCAGTTGGTACCAACTTCTAATTCAGTGAAATATCCCTAACAACCACCAGTCGAGCAGTGAATTGCTTTAGACTGATGTTGATTGACTCGACATACAAACATCAAAACAATTCTACCAAGCAATTATATCGAAAACTCACAATTAAATAAAAACCCAATAAATAATTACTTCCTCTAAAAATTTAAATAAATAAAAAGGTGTAATTATATTACTGACCAAGGAGTCTAAAATAAGTTTTTAAACCAATTATCCACCTACAGACCTTCAACCAAGTAGGTACAGGAAAAATATTCAGAATTTAATCAACCCCTACTTACACAAGTGCAAATACCAACGTATTATCTATGTATAGGTGAACCTCTACTTAACAATTCGGGGATGACAGGCGTGATGTTATGTATTTATCTTCACCTCATGTGGAAGAGGACTTTGGCCGCAGAGAGTGGTGTTCCGTCGTCGCTTCCACGAGCAAGTACACACGGCTACACATCAAGCTATACAAAACCAGTATAATCTGATCGTTCATTGTGCGAAAAGGTCTAGTAAAGTGAGGCCAAGATTAACTGGTTTTGTATAGCTTGATGTGTAGCCGTGTGTACCACACTTACGCGCAGTGACATAGTCTACTCGTACAAGTGGTTGTAATATAGTTTTAAGGTTCTATTTTAGGTAAGGCACCAAACACTTTGAAATATTCATATGTTTAACAAATTTCAAAGCGATCACATTTGATTGCTCTCTAGCCTACTCTCAGCCATTAAAAAAGAACTAAAAAAAACTTAGGTAGAGATCAGCAAAATAAATGTTAATAAAACAAATACGTGACGTGTTTGTTTGCTGCCCGCAACACAGAATACACATAATATATGCAACAACGAGTGCAGGGACCCTGCACGCGGCCTACAAGCTATTTCTAGCCGATAAAAATAGTCATAAAAATAGTTAAACCAGGTTTAACAATTTTTATGAGTATGGCGGTAAGAGTATTGATACTTCTGTAGCTTTCGTTGCAAAACTGATGGAACCCCGAAATACCGGAGGTTGTTCGAACGTGTTACCGTGGCCCGGAACACAAGGGGCTAAGAAGGAACATGGGTCGTTTTTAGTCAGTAGAAGTCTGACAATCCTTTCCGATCCGCCCAGAGTGGGAGAAGTTCTTTAAAAACCCTAAACTAGCTATTAATTTCACGAATTTCTATGATACAAACGATTGTGCAGTTTTAATAACGCCTGCGCATTCAGTGAGAATGTGTTTTGCTGTGACTATAAACAAGGCACAAAAAGCATAATTAATTATTTTTGACACGCGCCGCGCGCCGTGTCTGCGGGCGTGAGGACATCATGACTACTTGTTAAATGATAGTTTTAACTGACAAAATGTGGGCTATTATTATCTCCTCTGTATCAACCTAACCCATAAACCGACACTTGGAAATTCACAGATTCTCTTTTAAAGGGAAAAAAAAACAAAGAATAATATTGCTATTGCCAGAAAACAATTTGCTATTGCAATTTTTTAACATTTGTACCCATAATATTTGATTCTGAATCACAGTCGGTCGTTACGAGGAAGGAAAGGGTTGGTAAGGAGGAGAACTTGTGGCGGACGTGAACTGACAGTATTCGCAACTTCGTAATAACATCATCTTAAGTAATTAATTCATTTAATTATCTCCAGGGTCGTTGTGACATCCGCCTAATTCATACCTTGGCTGATACTTGATGAAACGGAGAACGGCATAGAGCAGAATAAGGTAATGTGAAGTGACGCTAGAATAACCTCTTCGGCTTCCACCTATCACAATAATTATGTTGTGCTACAATAATATACATGATATAGCCCTCCTACACCTACAACTCTGCCGGTCAACTCTACTGCTTGAATTGTGACCGGGTATTTCAAAGCAAATTCGGTCTGCTACATACCGAGTACCTATATGGTACGCTAGTTCAAGGTGTATGTTATCAATGTAAGTGGGAGAACTGCCGTAAGGGTGTTACTATCATGATGTATGTAAGTGGAAAACTTCTCTTATTTACAGTCCCGTGTCTTAGGATTGCGGTAGACACGTAAACGTAGTGCTTCAAAAAAAAAATAACATTTATTTGCGTAAATAAGGTACAGAAGGTTGGTAGATATACTTATAAAATTGTTCTCTTATTCTGCCTTTAATTTCGGCGTGCAAATATAAAAAGTAACACATTTCCATTGTATTTAAATTAATTAAAGATCATACATAATCATGCAGTCATAAGGCAGATAATTCCATTAAAATAGTGTTATTGTGTAAATGTCAAAATAATCATAAAAAAAGTAATAATCAAAATGTCAACAATACCTATTCATTTCAATTTCATTTTAAAATGAGCGTGCAATTTTCAAAACTTACAATTTATAATCTAAAAACTAAAAAAAAACCCATTAAAATTTTATTATAGTATTAAATTAATGTCAAAATAATAATAATAAAAATAATAATAATAATTACAAATGTCAATAATAACAATGTCAATAGTAACAATGTCAATAATGGGAGAGACTCACCACACACTGATAAACGACACAATAATTATTTAAAATGACCGTGAAATTAATAAAACTTACAATTTATAATCCAAAAATTCATGCACACTATAATAGTAGTTTATGCGACTGTGCATAATGCTTAATTATGTATAGTTGCATACACTAATTTATCTACCCGAATATCATAAGGGCTCTATGATGGGCTCAGGAACCATAGGGAAATGACCAGCATTGTTACCCAGTGTAATGCAATAAAAAATAAACAGGTTATTAGTTGCATTCGTCGCTGCATTTACGATATCTGGCGGAGTGTTCATGTTAATTTCTGAGTAAGTTTCACTATCACTCATTTTCGACAGAAATAAAGAACTTATCAGAAAATTTGTCTACTCAATGAAAGGGAATAAAAAGCTAACGAACAAATGACAGCTCGAAATGGCGGCGTTTCGGATATCTGTCATTTTTTTTAAATCATAGGCAAACGGGGCAAACGAACAAAGTCACTATTCTTGTGTCACTCGAGATCAAAATGTCATGCGATTTATAATTAAAATCATACTGAATTGGGGTTTCGTATCGATCGGTATCTGTTTTAATGTAGATACTAGAATAGCACACTCACTTGAATTTGACACCTGTTCCAAATTTAAACTCCTATCCTACTGTTTTCAGTAGGTTAAGAGCTCATTACAGTTCTGTTAATTTCTGCTGGTTGGTAATGCTGGTCATTGCCTATGGTTTTTGAAGGCATTATAGAGGGTTTATGATATTTGGGTAGATAAAAGCATTTTTCAATTAAAAACCTCGTCAAATTATTCTTAAATCTAGAAAATGGTAGCATTTTTATGGAATTCGGTATTTTGTTAAACAGTTTTATGCACATAATATAGCTGTTGTTACCTGTAAGTGTGAGATTCGTCCTCGGTTTGAACAACTTATTAGTATACATAGATCGTGGGGCATAGTAGTTTGTCGCTTGCTGGAAAAGTCTCTTATGTTTAACAACAAATATACAAGATTCTAGTATATAAATACATGGTAGCGTTAGTATTTTATGTTTCCTAAAGAATGGACGACATGACTCGACTTGTTTTAATCCAAATATAGCTCTTATACACTTTTTTTGCATAACGAATGCTTGATCTATCTCCACACAACGACCCCACAGGATAACACCATACCTTAGAGTGGAGGTTACATAGCCATGGAAAGCCGTTATTGCGGCATTTCTAGATACCTCGCAGCTAATACGTCTCAAAGGGTATATAAAACTATTTATTTTAGCACAAATGTTATTTATATGATCTTTCCATGAGCAAAATTTATCTAAATTTATCCCAAGAAACTTAACAGAGTCAGTTTCTGCCAGGGATATATATTTATAAGCGATATTTAGGGTCAGCGGTTTTGATCGATAGGTATTCAATTGCATAAATTTAGTTTTATTAATATTAACTTTTAAATTATTAGCCTCTAGCCACTCTATAGTTCTTTGAAGAGCAACGTTTATTTCCTGTTCGTATGAATTTTTATCTTGTCCTTTGATAATAATTGTAGTATCGTCGGCAAACAGTACACATTTATGATTTATAATTTCTGGGAAATCATTAATATAGAGCAAAAACAATGGTGGCCCCAAAATACTACCCTGTGGCACGCCGTATCTATTGTACATAAACGAAGATTGAAATGATTCTAACGTTTTAGTTTGGTCATTATAATTTGATACTTCCACTGCTTGTACTCTGTCGGACAAATATGATTCCAGCCAGTTATATGCTGTTCCTCTGACTTCATATCTGGAAACCTTTTCCAATAATCGCTCATGAGAGACGTGATCAAACGCTTTACTCATATCCATGAATAAAACTGTCACAGGTATTTTCTTGTCAATACAGTCTGTTATTTCCTTTATTAATTGAAAGGCTGCCAAAGATGTAGGTACTTCTATTTTTTACGCATAGAACGTGATCTATTACCGCCTTATTAATAAAAATAGTTAAACCTGGTTTAACTTACGCTTGGTTTATCTCGCATGCCGTCTCACTTCAAACATATTCAAAAGAAAGTGACGGCATGCGAGATAAACCAAGCGTAATATCATGCGGTCCACCCTTGACTTCAAGAGAACCTCGTCATATTTATGCTTATATAAAGCGCTTGTTCGTTCACAGCTAGAATATGCAGTGTCAGTATGGAACCCTTTCTACAAAAAATATACTGAAATGGTAGAAAATGTACAGTACAAATTCTTGCGCGCTATGCACTACAGATGCCACAAAACATATTTGTCATACTCTCAATTACTTAGTAAGTACAAGCTCCTCTCCCTTAGCTCTCGAAGGAAATACCTAGAAGCCACAGTACTATTTAAAATTGTCAGAAATAAATTGAACTGCACAAATCTAAACAGCATGATCTGTTATGCCGTACCTCGAACCATCCACAGGCGGCAGGTACGCGCAGGTACTCTTTTTGCATTAAACACTTGCCGAACTAACTCAGGCCTGCGCTCACCGATCCGCCGTATGGTTGACACATATAACAGCACCTTTGTCAACATAGATATCTTCAATTGCACAATAAGTCAATTTAAAAACCTCACTCGCCATTCCCTATTAAATCTTACTTAATATTGTATAGGTAAATTTTGTTATCTTTAAGTTTAAACAAATTATTTTTTAATTTTCTCTTATAGTCGTAATTTTTTTTTTTATCATTTGATTTTATCACATGTACTGCTATCAATGTGCCTAGCGATTAGCTCTCTTTTTACCTAAACTGTACGCCTACTTGTGGACAGCGTTGTGGGTTACTTTATAACCAAATTTATTGTATGTTAAATTAATTGTAAGTCTTTATAATGTAACTGTTTGCTGTTCCTATGAATAAAAAAAAAAAAAAAAAAAAAAAAAAAAAAAAAAAAAAAAACACTAATATTAATATGATTGAAAATTTAATCAGCATAAAACAGCCAATACTTTGCTGGACACTGAAAATACAAGCAGGTAGGTAGTAGTAAACTAAAAAAAAAAACAGTAAGAGATAAATTACTATTATAATGGTGGCGGTGGAGTGAAACCAACGGTTGATGACAGATAGGCTTTTTATTCAATTTATACATCAAACACTTGACAGATTTTAGCATTAAAAGTTAGACAAAGGTTATCTATTCGTGGTCCTAGGGATGGACTGCGGGGCTATCGCATCCCTTAACCTCCTAGCTCGGCTAATCCTGAGGGCGACGGGGCCTCCGCTCAGGTTAGGCTTGTGGACAAAGTGAGGACTGCGGGGCTATCGCTCACTTTGCCGTCTAAGCTGCGAATGAATCGTTCCTTCCGAAGCTCTGGTTTATATAGCCGGTTGGACGTACTCTTCACACGTTGAATGGTAGATGGCGCTAGTAGTCTGTAGATACTGTTGCTGCCATCGTCTTATTGATGCTTGATCTTCATCTACTCGGGTGGCGTAAGGTTGTGCACACATTCCGGTAGATGGCGTAAGGCGTCGTGTTACATTCTCCCCCTCTGGTACTCTATGGTCGTCCCGACAGAGTACCAGGACAAGATGAAAAGGCGTCGTGTTACATTCTCCCTCTGTAGTACTTTAAAGTCGTCCCGACAGAGTACCAGGACAAGATCCTTCTTTTTCGGCGTATCGGATAAGTTGGTTGGGATATCACGTTGTCTCTCTTCTTCAAACTTAGTTATTGCTGACGTGTGATACTTTCCAATTGACTTGTCTGGAGTTTCTGAATGAGCAATTTTATAAGTAGAGGTTCCGTGTTTCTCCAACATAACATAGGGTGCGCCGTGGGTGTCGGTAACTATGGGTAGTGCTTTCTTTTCTGTGACACTATAATTGCGTTCAGCCTGTGTTAGTAGTCTACTTGCGTATTCAACAGGGTGCTCATTGACTCCCTCCCCCTGCACTAAAGCTGCACCAAAGGCATTTTGGCTGGCGTCTGTCTTGATAGCAAAGGGTGAATCGTCGCTTGCCTGTTTCAACACTGGTGACGTAGTGAGGCCATTTTTTAATTTCCTATATGCTTCTTGTTGCTCTTGTTCCCATTTCCAGCTTATTTTCTTCTTCGTAGTTTAAATGAAGATCAACAGAATATATAGGTAGATTCTGTGCTTTGCAAAATGTGACGGGCATTGGTGGCACTTCCTTGGTTTTACAGGTACTGCAACTGCTTCTGTGAACACCAGGTGCTCCACACCCATTGCATGTGATGACTGACTTCTTGTCAGTTTGCGGTTCTGACGTCTCTGATTGAGTTGAAGTCGTTACCCCACCAGCTTCCTTCAGTAGACTTTCAATACTGCCGTGGTATAACTAAAATGCCGTTATCCAACATCTGGTCGATTTTCAACTTTTGATACCATTTTATTGAGAAAAAAAAAATCTATCGATCTGTGTTTGCGAATTTTCAATATCTTGAATAGTTTTGGAAATAATAATTATAAAAATGCCGTTAAGTGCATATTTCTCACGTGTGAAATAAGCAAAAATAACGTTAAGTAACTTTGTGAGTCTATAAAGCCACTAAAGTACATTAACTCATATTTTTAACACAAAAAATTTATATGGTTACTTGTCTAGATTGCCGTTAGCAGTCTTTTGTACACTACAAAGCGGTTAAGGTACTGTAAGTGTTTTATAGGTATTCTTTTTTTAATAAAGGAGTTTGCTTTTTTTAAACTATAACGTCGTTAATTGAAAATGTTAGACTTAAACTTGACTAACGATGTTTAACGGCATTATTGCTTCATATTTGAAATACTTATATTTTGGCTTAACGTACGTTACAAGCCCGTAGCGGCATTTTCAAACCTAAACAAAAATGTATTGTCCGTCATTATTAGACTAAAACGACGTTATCTCACACTAATACACTACAAAGCCGTTAACTGATCTCGCGCGGGGCAGGGGACACCGACTACGTAACGATTTTCTACCGAAATCTAGCTGTCGGGGTGAAACTAGTGCATCGCCAGGAGCTTGGGGGTGAGGAAGTGTGTCGCTCCAGGTTTGTTCCCGCCAATTTTGCAACGATTGCGATATGGCGAACCATCAATTTCCATCATTTGTGTCCCAAAGAAGGATTCAAACATCCAATCCAAGAGTTTATTTATAAAATATAGTTGGGGTATGTTTCGTACGTAAAAGTTATGATCTTATGTACCTACATATATAAAAATAATGTCGATGATGCATCATATTATTATACAACTCTTCGTTTCATGAACGATAGATATTTAAAAAACCCACGTACAATGGTATTTAAAACTGAACCGAAAGGTATCGAACCTAAGAAGGAAAGCAAATTTCCTTAAAATCCTATCGAACATTCCCCCTCGCAAATTGTTATTTTGGAAAAACTTACCAACAAGCAAAAATGAGCATTCCGGTACAAGTTCTGATTAGAATAATAATATAGAGTAGTGTCAGTTTATTGAGACTTATTTTGACTAATTAATAATTTCAAATAACAATTTTTAATTTTGTAATGTAACTGTGATACGATTTTGAATAAATAAATAAATTGCCCTTTATTTTCTGAATTACATCTTGTTTGTTACTGCAAAGTTGTTACAGAATGTCCAAATTCAGTGTGTCTTTTGGCAAAGGCCTCCTCTCGCTCCTTCCATTGCTTTCTGTCCCGAGCCACTCTCCTCCACTTGGAGCCCGCTGTTTGTTTCAGCTCATCTTCCCATCTCCTTATCTGTTTACCCTTGCTGCGTTTACTTTCCCTTGGATACCAGTCCAGTTATTATTTTACTCCATTTCTCTGTGCTTGCTCTCATCATGTGGCCAGTCCATCTCCATTTTTGTTGGTCAATCCTGGTCAAGATGTCTGGTAGATTAGTTTTTGCTCTCAACTGTTCATTTCTTACATGATCTGCTTTACGTATATTATTTGTCGAGCTCCGTTCCATGGCTCTTTGGCAGTACTGCAGTTTATTTCTGTGCTGTTTTGTGAGTGCCCATGTTTCGCATCCGTATGTTATACAGGGTAGTATGCAGATATTAAAAAAAATCTCTTAACAGCCATTCCTAAGTCTCTGGATTTCATGACCTCTTTTAATGAGCAATACTTTCTCCAACCACTTGCTATGCTTGTGTTGACTTCCTTAGTTAATTGGTCTTATGGTGATATAAAGTGGCCAAGATAATTATATGTATTCATCAATAGATTCAATCCCACCCCGGATTGAATCTATCAGTGTCGGTTTTTTTTCTGAATTGGTCAAAAGTTTTTTTTTTTTTGTGGTTATGGACAATCCCACCAAAGCACTTTCCTTGCTTAAGCTCCAGATGACTTGGGTTTTCCACAAATACGACTAAGTCGTCTGCGAATCTAAGGTGATTTAGTTTCTTACCATCGATGTTGAGACCCAGATGAGACCAATCCAGTTTCCGAAATATATTTTGGGTGACATTGGGTCACAATCGTCTGACGCCTCGTCTTACTTCAAATTCGGGCCCAGTCTGTTCTGACTGTATTTTTGCTTTACTGTTTGAATAATATAGTTTTGATCAATTCGATATAAATTCCAGGTATGCCTTGAGGGCTACTCAAGACTTTCCCACGATTTTTAAAACTGTGTTTTTAAGAATATATATATTTTATCAAGAAGGCTTTAATAAATGTAGATAAAAGTTAGAACTAAAATTTAAATAAGGAAAATTATTTTTGTTTTTTCAGTTGATGATTTTTTTTAAATGATACTAGAAATATAAAATTTTGAGTTCAAGGAGAAGATTACAATTAGTTTTAATTGTTTGTAATGAAAGACTGAAGTTTGTCTGTAATTTTTGTTTAATGTTATCTTATTTTAAAGTACAAGTTTAGTAGTACATAATAACTGATGTGATTTTAGTGTTATTCCATAGAACTGAAAGTTCCTAAAAAATCTAGTTATAAGTAAAGTTTTGTGAAAGTTATAAGTTTAAGCATAATTACATATTATTTGAGAAGCAATAAAAAAATATTGTCAATCAAGACTAGTTGATTGATAAATCTTTGACTTTTATTTAAAAATTATCTTTAATTTCAACGAATTTAATTCATTTTGTGCAAGAAAATAGTTCACAATTTGTTTTATATTATTACGCTATAATGTCGTTAAACTGTAAGGTTTTTAGTTTAACCACGTTTTAGCTAAACAATGATTCAAGTTTATCCTTTTAATTAATACGCTTCTAAAGGTTACCAGACTTAAAAGCAGTAAAGTAACGTTAAACGCACTAAAGTTTAACTGGAATCAATTCTACAATACATAATCGTAAGCTAAATTCTCGTTATGTGCAAATAACGCCGTTTTAGTTAATCAATTAAGTCATGAAATTTTTGCATTTTAATAAACAATATTTTGCTATGAAAAAGATACACTAAAACGCCGTTACGCTATACGTAGCGGCGTTTTAGTCGATGATCCATTATGATTTCGGTTACATCTCTGATAAACTAAAACACAAAAGAAGCTTTTTCATAAAATTAAATTATATTTACGATATGATAGGGTAAGTAGTTCAAAAGTATGCGATTTCATCTATATTTTAGTACTTCCAAATCTCTGATAGGTGTTGTCATCGATAAATGACATCGGTTTAAAAATATGTCGCGGTTTTTCTGTGTTATTGAAAAAAATGACTTTAGCAGATAACGGCATTATAGTTATACCACGGCAGAATATGTCGTCCACGCTCCAGGAGTTCCGCGAACGTCTTCACATCGCTGCGGGCGATCTCCTTTCTGTAGGTAATACTGAGAAGTCCGTAAACAAAGTCCAAGTGTTCCTCTTCCTTCTGTCTTTTTGAAGGTAACTGAGCGAGCAAGGCACGTTTTTCACACACAAACGCGTCTATATTTTCAGTGGTTTGCTTCTTGGAGTATAGTTGTACATAGATTTCGTGTGGCTGCATTTTTGGTGCAAAAGCAGATTTAATGGCGTCAAGAGCTTGAATCCACTTCTTGATCTCGCCTTTTATTCCGTTCCACCACGTAGCAGCATCACCAGTAAATAACAATGTCAATCCTTCCAAGGCGTCTTCGTCACTGATTTTTTCAATTTTCTTGTATACTGAGATATTGATTACAAATTCTTCAACCTTGTTAAAGTTTCGTTCACCGTCGTAACGTTTCGTGCACGCGGCGAAACTTTTTGAACGTCTATTTCTACTTTCGTTTGCTTCCATCAGTTTAGTTATGAGAGCCGCGAACTGTTCCTGTGTCATCACCACCATCTCAGGGATTTTCTCTGACATTTTTATGTATTCTCCTGTTTATCCGCCAATATGTGGGTACACCGACAATATTGTGGGAATTTCTCCAAAATTGCGGGTAGAAGAAAATTTTTACGTTGGGCGCCAATATAATGGTGGCGGTGGAGTGAAACCAACGGTTGATGACAGATAGGCTTTTTATTCAATTTATACATCAAACACTTGACAGATTTTAGCATTAAAAGTTAGACAAAGGTTATCTATTCGTGGTCCTAGGGATGGACTGCGGGGCTATCGCATCCCTTAACCTCCTAGCTCGGCTAATCCTGAGGGCGACGGGGCCTCCGCTCAGGTTAGGCTTGTGGACAAAGTGAGGACTGCGGGGCTATCGCTCACTTTGCCGTCTAAGCTGCGAATGAATCGTTCCTTCCGAAGCTCTGGTTTATATAGCCGGTTGGACGTACTCTTCACACGTTGAATGGTAGATGGCGCTAGTAGTCTGTAGATACTGTTGCTGCCATCGTCTTATTGATGAGTGATCTTCATCTACTCGGGTGGCGTAAGGTTGTGCACACATTCCGGTAGATGGCGTAAGGCGTCGTGTTACACTATGGTTTAATGCTCACCATTGTAATTTATCTCTTTTAGACATGCGGAGGTCGGTCATTCACAAAATTTATCACAATGCTAAGAAGCATGTGAACTTGTGGTTATTGAGCAAACACATACATTTTAGATTCATTAGTAACACTGTGATCTGTGCACATCTTCAGTAGTACTAAACACTGATTGATTTCATTTCAGGAAGATCCTAGTGCGGGGGGCCACGTTAAAAAAAAGAGAAAGAGAGTTATTAATGCCTACACTAGAACCAATACAATGGACATGTGACATTTGCTAACATGATTTTAGATTCACTGCCTCGTCGTTTGGTCTCGTGATCGAAAGCGTGATTGATGAGTACACACGGCTACACATCAAGCTATACATAACCAGTTAATCTTGGCCTCACTTTACTAGATCTTTTCGCACAATGAACGATCAGATTATACTGGTTTTGTATAGCTTGATGTGTAGCCGTGTGTACCTGGTCCTGGGTCCATTGCCTTGATCGGTCGAAATGGTGTTGGGTTTTTCCGTTAGGGATTTCTCAGTAACAGCCTGGTGTGTGGAAGTGGGCGGTACCTTAACACCTTGTGCTTCGGTCTTACATCACCCTCTAACCGTGGCGTTTTGCCGTTTCTTCACTATCACTATCACTAAATCAGTTCACTATCATTAAATATTATAAAACAAATTCGCTTCCCGCCCTCTGTCCCTATGTATGCTTCGATCTTTAAAACTGCAAAGGATTATGAAGCGGGTTTTTTTAATAGATTCAAGAGGAAGGTTTTAGTATATTTTTTGCACCCGTGCGAAGTCGGGGCGGGTCACTAGTTGGACTATAAAGTTGAGAGAATAGAGAGTGCTCCTGCATCTGTGCACGCCCTTGTGCACTAAAATATTGTATATCCGCAGATATTGGCCGCTATGACTGACAACCGCAAAGTGTTCTTTGATTTATTACCTACTGTTAGTACCTAAATAAATCAAACGACTTTAGACCATGTTGTAAAGTTGACTTATATTAGTTCTTTATATTATTGAATTTATGCATAGGAACTTGCGTTTCAGTTATCGATATGACATGATTGATTTCATTTTAAGTATTAAATAGGTAAAATCATCCAAACCCCGTTTCAGTTAGTAACATGTGGAGATCGAGAAGAGTCGTCCTGAACAGAGTACTATTGGTGACTCTTAGGTAAGACCAAAGAGGCTGGTGATATTTTTTTTTATGTACTTAAGTCATTTGTTTTCTTTTTAACCGACTTCAAAAAAAGGAGGAGGTTATCAATTCGACTGTATTTTTTTTTTTTTTTTTTATGTTTGTTAGCTCATAACTTGCGACTGGGTGAACTGATTTTCATGATTCTTTTTTCATTTGAAAGCTGGTGCTTCCCGTGTGGTCCCATTGTCACCATTTCAATATCTGATGATGGGATCTTGTACAAATCGGGGGAACTCTTCAATAAATAACAGCAGATTAACCGCGATTGTTGCTATAGCATATCTAAGCATTGTTTACGCCATCACACAACATAATATCACGCCAACTATTTGGTGAACATATTCTGATGAAGAACTTCGGAGATAGGCAACGGAACTCCTCAATTAATGATAGCAAATGGACTGGGATTGCTGAAATCTCATGACTGTCTATTGTTTACACCAGTTCATAACATAACATCACGCCGGTACGTTGTGAAGGGGTAAGCACATGTGAACCACTAAAAAGTGAAAAATAAAAACTTTTTTACAAAAAATAAAACCGACTTCGACAAAAATAAAACACAAAAAAGTGAAAAATAAAAAATCAGCTTCAGAAGTCAGAACAAAAGTCACCGACTTCAGAAGCAGATTTTTTATTTTTCACTTTTTTGTGTTTTATTTTTGTCGAAGTCGGTTTTATTTTTTGTAAAAAAGTTTTTTACTTGTCAATTTGAAGAGGGTACTTGTTTAGAAAAAATCTTTGAAGGAAACATTTTAGGAAGGAATATTGCATTGAATTGAAAATTACATTATTGATCATTGAAAGAAAACGAAGTAATTGATATTGCGACGGTTGACACTGGAGTATTCAATGGACAAGACCGCATGTTACATCTACCATGAGTAAAATGTGACAAGGGTTGGAAGATGATGATGGTGACTGTTGCACTCTTTTTAATAGTTTTGTTTTAAATACAGCTTCCTGCAATTAGCAAGAGGAGACCGAGTCTTACACTCTGGGGTGAGCAATTACTCCTTCCCGGATGATTTCATATTCGGAGTGTCTACGTCCGCTTTTCAAATTGAAGGAGGATGGAACGAAGGAGGTAGGATTTTTTGAATGTTGAACTATTTTTTCTTAGTTTCTTAGGTCAATATTCCTAGCCTTGGATAGAAATACAACCAAGATACGTATTTTAACTTTTGAAATCTTTTATTCCATAGGTAGAGGTGAAAGTATATGGGACACATACCTTCACCAACATCCTAATTTTACCGCTGACCATAAGAATGGAGATATTGCAGATGACTCTTACCACCACTGGAGGGAAGACATTGAATTAATTAAAAGTTTAGGCGTCAGTGGTTATCGAATGTCTATTTCGTGGACCAGGTAAGTTGTTAAAGCACCATAAACAGTTTGAATTCCCCGCCCTTTCCAATCCTATCATTTTCCTGCGCAAAACAGCGCCACCTAACGTCTAAAACATTCACTAGTAGTTCCCCGCCATACTTCGCCACCGAACATATCGACTCCGTAAAATAATCGTGAAATACTGCAACCAAGTGTTTTATAAGACAATAATTGTGTGTGCTATCAAACAATACCATCACCATCATCAAGAACCAAGAATTGGGGCGCCCCACAGCATAAAACACATCATTCAGGTATTCGGAGCCAGCCGGCCCTCAGCGAGCTTCGGTGAGTCCTTTACCTACCTTTTAGATACAGTCCGCTTTCCCATCAAACAGAATCGTTCTTTAACATTTTTATGGTCCTTGTCGATCCGAATTGCTGAAATAGTATCAGTAATCCTATTTTTTCTATTGTGTAAATTGTGGGGTCAGCCATATTTGTTCGCAAAAACCAAATTGCAACACAACAATCATTCAATACATAGTAATCTTAACATATTTTTATCATCTAACCTCATTTTTGAACATAACTTTTGTTTTATTTACGGTTGTCAATTATTGTTCTACAACACAGCAAGTGTATTTTATCATATTTCCAAGTTAATCATAATTATCATTCATCATCGCGGGAACTCATTCGATCAAACAAACATAAATATCATATTAAAACAACACAAATAACAAATTGTGCCAGTGTTTTGTGTTCATCATATTTGTGGTAGGTAGTCATCTTAGCAACGTACCTACCGAACGCTCACTTGTTCGCAGTCGAGAGTGAGTTGTCTCGTCATCAGTGTTTCTCTTATTTCTCATTCGTGTTATCACATACATTCTGATCGTGTGTTTTAGGTGTAACATACAGCGCCTAAAATTATCATTTTTGTGTTGGAATCCTTGGTGCAACATAATATAACACCAAGATTTCATTGTGTTCAGTATCATTGTTTTATTCAAAACCGCTTAACTTATCAGTAGTAACTACCTACATTTTCTCGTATCATTGTGTTGGTACCATAGAGTATTGGTTGAATTTGGTTGGTACCGTTTGCCAAAATTATTGCCAACCTCCTAATTATCATTTCACCAAACCATAGACTATTTTGTGTTTGTAAAGCTTGTTTCAGAACAGCTGTTGTGACAGTGTATAAAAGTAACATTTATCAGTGACGTTAGTGTAACTTCAGACAGTGACATTGACAATCATTTCGTGTCGTGATTTTATTTACCAATCGATAGCGATACAACTTTTGTAAACAAGTGCTTTCATCAAGTGTGTAACTAATTATCAAAATGAGTGAAGCTTTGATCGCACATTATGAATCTAAGCGTAACATGGCGCTTAAGCGCCTTCATGATGCTGTAATTTGCGCACGAAATTGCAAAACAGACCCAAATCAAATAAATAGGTTAGAAACTTGGTGTTCGCGCGTAGATCAAATACTCGAAACATTTAACGAAGCCCAAATTCAATTAATGTGTGAGTACAAAAAGGCAGGTATGGACGAAAAGGAAGTGCAACAAGCTCAATTTAAGTTCCAAGAACAGGCTGATGATATGTTCTTTGAAACAATAGAGGCCAAGCGTAAATACTTGTCAGCAAAGGTGGAGACTTCTTTGCCGTCCAGTGAGCCAAAAAATAGAACAGCTAAGTTACCACCTATGAAGCTGCCTTTATTCACGGGGCAGTTCAAAGATTTTCCAGGGTTCATTGACCTTTTCAACACATTAGTGCATAACAGAAATGACTTATCAAATGTAGAAAAGTTTCAATATTTGATCACATCATTATCTGGAGATCCAATCAATATCATTCGTGCGTTTCCTGTGTGTGAGGGTAACTACATCAGTGCATATAAAGCATTAGTTAATCGTTATAACAACAAGAGGTATTTGGCATTCATGTGTTGGGAACAGATCAATAATTTGAAGGCAATGCACTCCGGTTCTGCTCAAAGCTTGCGTACAATGTTAGACCTTTATAATGAAAATTTATCAATGCTCACATCTTTAGGGCTACCAACATCACAGTGGGATTTTGTGTTATTTCATTCATTGCTTACAAAATTAGATAAGGCATCTCGGGAAGCTTTTGAGCTGGCCAATACCAGTAGTGATTTTCCAAGCTTCAAGGAATTATCCACATTCTTGGTAGATAGGTGTAATGCCCTTGAACGCTCAACATTAAATGTGAACAATCAATCATCATCATCAGCTGTGCAACAGCAAAATAACAAGCGTGTGGTTTCAAACAACCAATCAAAGCCTACAATGCTTTTGGCCCAAGCGCCTAATCAATCATGTGTAGTGTGTAAAGAGGATCATCCTCTCTACTCATGTTCAAAGTTTTTATCAGAATCTCCTCATGAGAGGTCTCAAATTGTGAAACAAAACAAATTGTGTTTCAACTGTTTACGGTCAAACCATATCACAGCCAATTGTAATTCATTGCATACATGCAAATCATGTGGACAAAAGCACAACAGCCTTCTACACTCTCCAAAAAAGACGGAGACAAGTGGGTCAGTCAACTCTCAACACAAACAACCAGGTGTTTCTCATACAGGGAAAGGCCCAGCACCAACTTCTGATTCCAAGGAAAATGTGATCACACCCGTTACATCATTATCAAACATAACTGCAAGATCAACATCAAATACACATTTTGTGATGCTGGCCACTGCTGAGGTGGAGGTCAAGGACGGTCGAGGCTCCTTTCAGAAGGTCCGTATCTTATTGGACCCTGGTAGTCAAAGTCACATCATCACCAAGGTATGTGTCCGTCGCTTAGGGTTGGCACAGCATAAAACTCAAACTCCTATGTCAGGTATAGGGGATGTTCCTGCATTTTCCACGGGCAAATCATGGAAATCCGACCAGTTGGGAAACCAGAGCCCTCTTTTACAACAGAAGCGGTGACTTTGGACAAAATTTGTGGTGACATGCCCACCCATCCAGTGGACATTAACAATTTTCAACATTTATCAAATATCAAATTGGCTGATGAGAAATATCATTCCTCTGGTCCTGTGGATATCCTCATTGGTGGAGAGATATTCCCTCAAATTCTTTTACCAGGAAAAATTGATGGTGGTCCACATGCAGCAACTGCCATCAATACTATATTTGGATTTATTCTCATGGGAAAAACCTTATCAAAGTCATCATCATCCATTCCTCTATCAATCAATCATGTATCAATGGACTCCAATCTGGATATTGCCGTTCAGAAGTTGTGGGAGTTGGAAAACATACCGTGTGAAGACAGCAAACAAACTCACTCGGTGGATGACATACATTGTGAGGAAATATTCCTATCAACGCACAAGCGTGACAGTGAGGGACGATACATTGTCACGTTACCATTCCGTGATCAATCATCAGTGGCCTTTGAGGGTGCTTACACAATTGCTCATCGGCGCTTTGTGCAGCTGGAAAAACGCCTCATGTTAAAGCCAGCTTTTCATGAACTATACAACAAACATGTTATGGAGTACCTATCAAGTGGTCAGATGGAGAAGGTCCCTGCAGTTGAGTGTCAATCTCCTACAGCATTTTACTTGGCGCATCATGCCTTATCAAAATCAGATCGTAGCCTTCGTGTGGTCTATGATGCATCAATGAAGGATAAAAGAGGTGTATCCTTAAATGATACCCTTCTTACAGGCGCTAAACTTCAGACTGACATCACCAACATTCTTTTGCGTTTCAGGCTTCATGCCGTTGTGTTTTGTACGGATGTCCGGCAAATGTACCGGCAGATCCGAATAGCAGCAGAACATCTGGATTTTCAGAGAATCCTGTTCAGGGGTTCCCCTAGAGAGCCAATACAAGAATACCGTCTCAATCGTGTGACTTTCGGTGTATCATCAGCACCATTTTTAGCAATTCGTGTGTTACATCAATTGGCCCGCGACGAAGGCAGCTCGTTTCCAGCTGCAGCTCAGGTGTTGTTAGAGGACATCTATGTCGACGATGCCGTTACAGGGTGTCAGAGCATCGAAGAGGCGGTCGCTCTTCAGCAGCAGCTGATTAACATCATGGCGGCTGGAGGCTTTGAGCTGAGAAAGTGGTCCAGCAATCATGCAGATGTATTACAAAACATACCAGAAGAACATAGAGCAGTGCCAAATGTCAATCAAACATTCGATAGTGATGGTAATTTTGTGAAGGTTCTCGGTCTAGCCTGGAATTCCCGGGAGGACATATTCAACTACCAAGTGAATCAAATCAATCGTGAGTGTACCAAACGTACCATGCTTTCAGATCTGGCACGTATTTATGACCCCATTGGTCTTTTAACCCCATTAACATTTTTAGCAAAGCATTTAATTCAACGTTTGTGGTTGCTCGGTTCATCATGGGAGCAATCCGCTCCCGACGACATCAATCAAACTTGGACAAAGTATGTTCAGCAGTTGCCTCACCTAGCCCAGCTTAAGATACCACGCCGCATCACATCTGACGACGCTGTGACTTATCAGGTGCATGGGTTTTCAGACGCAAGTGAAGCTGGTTATGCAGCTGCTGTGTATCTTCGTGCTACCAATCAATATCATCAGCACCAGGTTATCCTGGTTAGTGCGAGGTCTCGGGTCTCCCCAACAAAACGCAGAACTTTACCAAGGCTTGAGTTGTGTGGCAGTTCTTTGCTGGCAGACCTAATGAGACACATAATCAACATATACAGCAAACTTCTCCCCATAGAGAGTGTACATGCGTGGACTGATTCTATGATAGTTTTGTCATGGATCCAGTCAAATTCATCAAATTTTAAGGCGTTTGTTGGCAATCGCATATCCAATATTCAGCGTAAATTACCAGAAGCAATTTGGAATCATGTCCCAGGAAAACAAAACCCTGCGGATGCTGCGAGTCGTGGGTTGTCACCCGACGAGCTTATCAATCATGACCTGTGGTGGACTGGCCCTCATTGGCTATCCTCAAATCAAGATCAATGGCCCAAAGTGCCTCAACATTCAAACATGACGCCACATCCAGAGGTGAATTGTGAGCAACGTGCCTGCGTTTTGAACGTGTCAAACGCAGTAGAAACTAATCCAATCGATCATTTATTAACAAGATTTTCATCATTAAGGAAGATTCAACGTATTTTATCATATTGCAATCGTTTTATCAACGCCCTGCGCAAAAACAAGCGTACAGGTCATTTAACAGAACTAGAACTTCATCATAGCCTCATGGTACTTGTGAAACACACCCAACATTCCGAATTTAGTGAAGAAATCAAACATTTGAAATCAAATCATGTATTATCAAAATCATTCAGAAAACTTAGTCCATTTTTAGATTCAAATCAAGTGTTGCGTGTGGGGGGTAGGCTCTCTCAGTCAAACCTTGATTATGAAACAAAACATCCAGCTTTGCTTCCTCGCAAGCATCGTTTGACGCAACTTATCATCCAGTGCACACATAACGAAAATTTACATCCTGGTCTGCAAACAATGCAGTATCTGTTACTTCAAAATTTTTGGATTTTGTCACCAAGGCGTGCCATTAATCAGATCATTTCAAAATGCTATCGTTGTTTCCGTATGAAGCCACGAAACTTTCAGCCAGTGATGGCAGATTTACCACATTCTCGCGTCAATCAAATCAAACCATTTCAGGTTGTGGGTTGTGATTATGCAGGACCCTTCAACATTACGTTTCAACGTTATCGAGGTGTGCGTTCAACAAAGGCATACCTTTGTCTTTTTGTTTGTTTTTCAACAAAAGCTCTTCATCTGGAGCTTGCCAGTGATTTATCTTCATCTTGCTTTTTAGCTGCTCTACGCAGATTCATTGCTAGACGCGGTCGTTGCAACATCATCCATAGCGATTGCGGAACCAATTTCAAAGGTGCGCAGTCACAATTATCAGAAATCATGCGCTCAGCTTGTGAATCGGAGCGCATTGACTTCAAATTTAACGTTCCAGGATCACCACACATGGGTGGCCTTTGGGAAGCCGGGGTGAAGTCCGTAAAAACTCACCTATATCGTGTGATAGGTGATCAAATCCTAACATATGAAGAGTTAAACACACTTTTGACACAGATCGAATCAGTTTTAAATTCGCGACCAATATCAGCATTGAGTTCAGATCCATCAGACCTAACAGCACTTACACCAGGGCACTTTTTAACATTAGCACCCCTAACATCAGTGCCTTCACCAGACTATTCCAACACAAAAATGAATAGGCTAACGCGTTGGCATCTATTACAGAAGATGCACCAGGATTTCTGGACTAGATGGCATAGTGAATACCTTACAAATTTGTCACAGCGATTAAAATGGACTGTGGATTCACCTCCGGCAAAAATCAACCAGCTCGTTATTATCAGAGACGAGACTACTCATCCACTGCGATGGCGTTTAGGTAGAATCGTCGAATTACACCCAGGACGCGATGGCGTTTCTCGTTCTGCTACGGTCAGGATTGCACAAGGTATGCTCAAAAGGCCACTTGTGAAATTGTGTCCATTACCAGATATGACTGACTAGTCATGTCTTATTTTTTTATATACATTCATATTGTGATCAAAACATTTCAATTATCTATTCTGTTTTATATATTCATCAGCATATTTATCCCATCATAATATCAAAGCAATGGTTGTTGTGAACAAATATTTACTTCAGACTTCTCAGTCTCATCAATTCGCCAGCAGGGGGGAAGATAATGTTAAAGCACCATAAACAGTTTGAATTCCCCGCCCTTTCCAATCCTATCATTTTCCTGCGCAAAACAGCGCCACCTAACGTCTAAAACATTCACTAGTAGTTCCCCGCCATACTTCGCCACCGAACATATCGACTCCGTAAAATAATCGTGAAATACTGCAACCAAGTGTTTTATAAGACAATAATTGTGTGTGCTATCAAACAATACCATCACCATCATCAAGAACCAAGAATTGGGGCGCCCCACAGCATAAAACACATCATTCAGGTATTCGGAGCCAGCCGGCCCTCAGCGAGCTTCGGTGAGTCCTTTACCTACCTTTTAGATACAGTCCGCTTTCCCATCAAACAGAATCGTTCTTTAACATAAGTCATGATTGTATACTCAATATTCTACATAAATCCGATTGTCTCACCACGAGGTACCTCCATTTTATCTAAATGAATAAATAATAATGTATAACCTTTACATCGGTGTTACATCGTACACGTGCTCTTAGCTTACATTGTGAATATTCAACAAGTTATGTTTAATTCCTTAAATGTAGTTCTTTCAGCCCAAAGACAATATATATTTTTTTCCAGGATACTTCCAAATGGTACTGATAACAATATAAACGAAGAAGGTGTGAAGTACTACCGGAGAATTTTCGAAGAACTCCTAAAAGCCAACATCACTCCTGTTGTTACGTTGTTCCACTGGGACATGCCCACACCACTGATGGATATCGGCGGCTGGAACAATCTTAAAGTCATTGAATTCTTCGAGGACTATGCTCGGGTAGTGTTCAGGACCTTCGGTCATTTAATCAAAATGTGGCTGACGATAAATGAACTTCATTGGAATTGCATGTCTGTAAGTATATTGAGAGGGCTCTTAATTTTAATGAAAATCGCATCAAAATCAAGTGTTTCAGATAGACACGAAATATGACTTTGTTCTCATTTTAATTGATTAGGTATTGTTTGAGATTAGTAAATGATATTTTTATTTCCTCAGAGCTATGGGCTTAAGATAATGGCACCAGCTTTGAATTCGCACGGCATCGGAGAGTATTTATGTGCCCACAACAGCTTGCTAGCCCATGCTCGCGTTTATCGCTTGTATGAAAAGGAATTTAAACCTCAACAGCAAGGTAAAGTGTGATTATGTGATAAGTTTCCATCTTTCTGTGTTTTAAGCGCTTTTCTTGCTTGATAGCGGCAATAGTTTGCCGTCTGTAGGCCATACAAATATTATTTTGTTTCTTGCGTGGATCGTACCCACGACACGTAGCGCAGCACATGTCAGTTGTTTGAACCACTGCACCAATCTTGCCGTCAACATTTGAACGAGATGTAGTTAGTAGTTTTTGAGATTTTGCATTTACTACCTACCTACTACTACTACCATGGTACGGAACCCTTCATGTGCGAGTCCGACTTGCACTTAGCCAGTTTTCTTGCACACATCATCATCTCCCTGGCCCCTGATTTTTGAATCAATAGAAATCCAAATCGTGTACGAAATCGCAGAATTCATCACGTCATTTCCGTCATTTCTACTTGTAGAATATCGGAAACGAGTGGGTCGGACCACTCGTTGCAAAATTCACGGGTATGAATATTCAAAAATAGCGATTTCGTACGGATTTGCATACGAATTCTGCGATTTCGTACACGATTTGAATTCTATTGATTTAAAAATACGGCCCCTGCTCTTGTCTCAACTCATTTGGACAAACGCATAACACGCTTTTATCTTGCATGCTTTACGTAATAATTAAATTGCGTTTCTTTTTCAGGAAAAGTATCTATAGTACTAGACGCCTCGTGGGCTGAACCAAGATACTCTAATAAACCTGAGGATGTACAAGCGTCAGAGGACTATCTTCAAATGAATGTTAGTAGATTAGTCTCGACTCACTATACGTGACGCGAGACTAATCGGACGTGTTTAAGTACTTGCTAAGTTGCTAAAATGAAATAACTAAGTATAAACAATTACGATAAAATAAATCAATAATTTTTTTGCGGCGTCAGATTATCACAGAGTAAAGTGTGTCACTTGTGACTAGTGCAATACGAAATTATATGTGCAAGATGAACTGATTAATTTTGTTTCTATTGACTATATATTAAAGTTTTACGGGTAGTATGTCTAACCCAGGATCGAGCCCATTTGGCCGTAGCCAACTACTACGACGAAGTCCTCCACCGACGCCCACCGAACAACTGCCTCCCAGTGTACCAAATATACCACCACCAGCACCAGCACCAGCAATGAATGCAGCACCAGTGAACTTGGCACCTGCGGCGAACGTTTTGCCGAGTGAAGTCATTAGCACGTTAGAAATCCAGAAATGGGTAGTATCCATAGATGGCATTCTAAGCGAACTCTCCACTGTAGTTAATGAAGGAAAAATGAACTCGGACCAGAAACAGCGTGTCTCAACCCTTTGCCGGAAGGTTCAAGCTGGGACTTCTCAGATGGCCATTCTCTACCAATCCCTGAAGCAGAAAACGATCCAGTCCCATAGCACCGTTCAGCACCTACAGCTTCAATTAAACATGGCGAGCTCTCTGGACCAGCTCAAAGACGTTATTGAATCTAAGCTGACTCCAACAATACCGAACAACTCCTATGCTAGCATGGTGAAAAAAGGCTCCGACAATTTCGTACGTCCTGCAAACCTGAGTTCGATAGCGATTTATCCCAGCGACAGGTCTAAAACAAGTGACGACACCAAGTCACTTGTTCAAAAGCTAATATCTCCTGAAGAACTCAAACTCCATGTCCGTGGCATCAAAAAAGTGAAAAATGGGGGCGTACTAATTAGCACAGAAAATAAAGGCGACATAGAGAAATTGAAAAAATCGGAGAAAATATTCACCTCGGGCCTAACCATAGAAGAACCGTCTCAACGGCGCCCTAGAGTTACTGTCATTGGTGTTCCCGTAGCCCTTACAGAGACGGAGGTATTTGACTGTATTTACGAACAAAACCTGTCTGACAAGTTGCCGGATACAACACGTGAGTCCGTCTTGGAGAAAATAAAATTGAGCCATAAATCGGGTAAGAAAGGCCTTTCCACTTGCAACTACATCTTGGAACTACCAGCTAGCATAAGGAAACTGCTTATAAACCAAGGCAGAATTTTTATTAATTGGTCTTCATGCCCTGTGAGAGACTTTACGATAGTCACCAGGTGCTACAATTGCCAGCAGTTTGGCCACGCAGCTAAGTTTTGCCGTGAAACCAGTCCTACGTGCAACCACTGTGCAGAGACTGGACACTCCTCAAAGGAATGCAGCAGCAAATCTTCTTCCCCCCAGTGTGCGACGTGCAAAAGGTTCAAGAGGAAATGTGACCATCCAACTGGTGACGCAAGTTGCCCGGCACGTAAATATGCAGAGACGAATTATATTAATTCAATAGACTATGAGGGCGCCTAAGAATGCCACAGAATTAGTTTGTAATTAAAATGAGTTATCAGCTAATAATCAGTGATCTAGATAGTTTTATTGTGTAAACACCTTCTGCATTCTGGGGACAAAACGCATACCTTGCTCCCAACACTAAATGCTGACAAAACAAAATACGTTTTATTTACAATGAAATAAATATATACTTATGCTAGTTTTATTGTTGTTTGTACCTATTTGACTGTTCTATAGTTGTTATTACATTATTATATTTTTAATTTTACTGTCCTAATTATATTGTTGTACGTAAAGTGATGGCCTGAAACACAGGTTTACATAAACCTACATCGGGCTGGTCGCTACCATACATTTGAATTATAAAATTTTCACTACTTGCAAATTTTAAATATATTTTAGTTATATTTTACCTATAAGCACTAATTATACAATTGTATAAGAAACAACACTATTGTACCTAAATGTATACCTTTTGTACTATTTTTTTTCTTAAATAAATTATTCTTATTCTTATTCTTATTCTTAGTACCTATCTTGATAATCAGTTTGCTTTACTAAAGTGCAATTAGTCATTTTACGCATTAAAATAGGTATTATTTTTATTGTGTGCCTCTTGATAAGAAGTTTATGATAATCTTTAGAGATTCGTCTACTAAAATATAATTCACTACTTCACACAAAATACATACACATAAACACTTAATCTCCTTTTTTTGGGAATCGGTTAAAAATGTACCTAATAAAACTAAAACTTTGTTCGTAGCAATATTAGATTCTAAGAACGATTTTTTTAAATATTTTGTGCCCTTTTCAGGTGGGATTGCTAGCTCATCCGATATTCTCGGATGTCGGCGACTATCCTAAGTTTGTTCGTGAACGGATTGACAACATGAGTCGTCAACAAGGATACTCGCGCTCACGTCTCCCATATTTCACTCCTGAAGAGGTTCGCATAACTTTTATCTTGACTAAACGTCTTGTTTACTGTAAGAGTCATATTTATTTGTATCAATTATTTTAATTACCTACCTTTTTCAAAAGAACTTTTTTTTTCTATCTTTTTTGAAAAAAAAAGAAAAGTAAACTTGATATTCTTAAATGAGCTTAATTTAAAAAAACACATTCGGTTATATGGAAATAACAAAAATTGCAACAGTGAGAAAAGTGTAGAAGTTACCCAGCCCACACATAAAGCCCCCGAAACTGTCAAATTTTCCCAATCAACCTTGAACCTTATGATTTGAAGAATTTTGACCGCTTGTAGTAGTTTGATAAACTGGCATCTGAACAAGGTTCTTGCGGTGCTCGAATAAAGTTAACAGAGGCACTGTTATGACAATGATGGATTATGACGATGACAGGCCGTGTCGACGGCGCGTTCGTGTTCCACGCGCGCCTCAAAGAGATGTCACAAACATTGCAAGGACCCGCAAGGACTGAAGCCTGCCGAGGCTGCGGCTTGTTTGAAAGAGATACCGCTGCCCCAGACTCAAAGGGCTAAGAAGGCATACATGGGTGGTTTTTAGTCAGTACAAGGCTGACACTTCCTTACGCTCCACCCAGAGCGGGAGTAGTCATTTGATGATTACCCACCCTCCAAAAAAAAGGCACTGGTTTTGCAAAACATTGTAAGTAATTTTGAAAAAGAAAACCATCCCAAAACATCCTTGAACATTTAAGTATTTGTCTACGTTGGAATAATTTATATTCGCTTACATTCTATTTTCAGGTAAAGGCAGTGCAAGGAAGCGCAGACTTCTTGGGTCTCAACCACTACGGTACGCTGTTAGTGTCTCCATCAGCAATGGAATCCTACTGGGAAGTGCCTTCTTGGGCCCATGATACTGGCGTCAAGATGGAAACTGATTTATCTTGGACCATGCCGGTACCTCAGGGCCAAACGGTAAATAAAACTATTCGCAGTTATGTTTAAGTCCTAGTTATAGGGGGCAAACTTATTTTACTTCAACTGGATGCAGATCCAAACTCTGTATTTGCTACTGAGAAATTCCTCATCGAAAAACCTGACAATGCTTTGCGCGATTCAATAATCGAAGTCAGGACCTCAATCTTATCATATTACAAAATATTAAAAAAAATTACAGATTAACGACGGAGTTTCTAGACTTGAAATACCTTTATCTACCCAAATATCATAAACCCTCTCTAATGCGTTCAAAAGCCATAGGCAATGACCAGCATTACCAACCAGCAGAAATTAACAGAACTGTAATGAGCTCATAACCTACTGAAAACAGTAGGTTATGATTATAAAACACTATCGAAACGGGTCTTATCGCGATATTCTTTTTAACGAGGTAAACAGGTACCTACTTGTTTCCCGACGTTTCGTTTTTATAATGTGTACAAATCGCGAAAGTTTAAAAAGTAGGTTATGAGTTTAAATTTGGAACAGGTGTCAAATTCAAGTGAGTGTGCTATTCCAGTATCTACATTAAAACAGATTCTATCGATACGAAACCCCAATTCAGTATGATTTTAATTATAAATCGCACGACATTTTGATCTCGAGTGACACAAGAATAATGACTTTGTTCGTTTGCCTATGATTAAAAAAAATGACAGATATCTGAAACGCCGCCACTTCGAGCTGTCATTTGTTCGTTAGCTTTTTATTCCCTTTCATTGAGTAGACAAACTTTCTGATAAGTTCTATAATTCTGTTGAAAATGAGTGATAGTGACTCAGAAATTAACATGAACACTCCGCCAGATATCGTAAATGCAGCGACGAATGTAACTAATAACCTGTTTATTTTTTATTGCATTACACTGGTAACAATGCTGGTCATTTCCCTATGGTTCCTGAGCCCATCATAGAGCCCTTATGATATTCGGGTAGATAAATTAGTGTATGCAACTATACATAATTAGGCATTACAACACTCGTGTGATGCTATTAAGAAACTCGCCTTCGGCTCGTTTCTTAAACCCACACTTGTGTTGTAATTTACCATTCGACATTCAAAAGTGTCATTAATTGAAATAAATGATCTGACTTTGACTTCGACCATTAGTCCAGTATTTCTACCTCATTTGACTTATTATTTTTATTTGTCGTAGATTTACCCAGAAGGCTTCCGAAAACTGGTCAACTGGCTTCAAAACCACTATAAAATGTTGAAGAAAAAGTCAATAGTTATAACTGAAAATGGTCTGACTGACGATGGAAAATCTACTGAGGACTATGAGAGAGTTTTGTATTTCAATGAATACCTCAACCAAGTACTGCTAGCTATTCGTGAAGATGGGGTCAATGTCTCAGGATACTTCTGCTGGAGCCTGATGGATGATTTTGAATGGACTTCAGGCTATACGTAAGTTTTTCACATTCTAAACTGTCGGTGTTATAAAAATTGCAAGGAATACCAGAGCAAGACAACCTGACGCTTTATAAAGGAATGGAATAACTATTTAATCATCATTTCATGTTCCTTCTTGTCTTCTATATCTAAATAAAAAAGAGAGGTCCTGACTGACTGACTGACTGATTATTTATTTATTTATTTATCAGGAACAATTTACATTGTGTTTGATTCATTACATAGGTACATCATAAATAATAATAATATAAATTCTAAAGAAGCATGCAATAATATAAAACATGCAGCAACAATTAAAAACAATAACATACAAGATTAAAAAAATACACGATTACCAAAAATAAATTTAACAATTTACAGCTTTTTTTTTTAAATAGAAAATTAGAATAATGAATTACAGTTCGTCTACTGAGTACAAATTTTTATCCAACAGAAATGCTTTTAGCTTAGCCTTAAAAGAGCTAGTGTAAAATAAGATTTTTAAATCCGCTGGCAGTCTATTAAATATTTGTACAGCTTGGTAATGAGGGCTATGCTTGACAATATTGAAATTAGGTACAACTCTATTTTTAAAATCCTTCCTACGAGTGTTTTCCCTGGCTGTTCTTTCTTCCTCAGACTCGAATTCATGGACATATTTTTTAAAATTAACTAAAAAAACAAGTATGTATAAGCTGGGCAATGTTAGGATATTTAAACTCTTAAAATGAGATCGACAGCTTTCTCTTTGTGAAATTCTGAGAATTGTACGTATTGCTCTTTTTGAAGAACGAACGCTCGTTGAGGATTATAACCGTAACTTTTCCCCCAGAACTGTATACTATATCGAAGTCTGGATTCGACAAGAGCATAATATACCATCTTTAACTGTTCCGTATTTATTTCGTCTCTCAATTTCCTCAACGCATAACACGCATATGATATAGTGGAGTCTATGTGTGCTAACTCCTTTTTTCAGTTCAGCAAATCATCTAAATAGATACCCAGAAATTTGACGTCTTTCACTAATTCAATCTTTTCATTGTTGAGGGTTATATCAATATTATCCTTATTGCCTGCAGTGGTCCGAAACAACATGACATTCGTTTTTTTAATATTTATTATTAATCTATTTGTATTGAACCAAAACTGAAATGCTGCCAACGTTGTATTGACCTTTTCTGTCAGCTCACCAATATACTTTTCGCCCCTGCTACAGCGTTAGTGTCATCTGCAAACACTACGAGATTAATGTGTGTTTTTTATTTTTATTTTTTTGATTGACTGACTCATCAACGCCAACGCCCAGCCCCAACCCTTGAACCTAGAAAGCTGAAATTTTGCACAGAGGTTCCCTTTATAACGTAGACAAGGAATAAGGAAGGATTTTTCGAAATTCAACCCCTAAAGTAGTTAAACAGGGGATGAAAGTTTGTATGAAATCGTCATTTTCACGCGGGCGAAGCCGCTGGCAAAAGCTAGTATTTTAAATTTTGTTCTTCTTCTTTCTCCTGCCGATCGGTAGCTTCACCTTCATCATCTAAGAAAATTACCTACCCGTAATATCACATAACTAAGCTTACATAAAATACCAAGTATAAACATGTTTATACTTGGTATTTTATGTTGTATGTTCTCTTGAACGAATAATTGAAGTAAAATATATTCGTTATTGATGAAAACATTTTTTATATTCTAGGATGCAATACGGCTTATTCAAAGTGGATTACGACAGTCCAAATAGAACGCGAACACCGAAACTTTCATCGAAGAACTACGCCAACATCGTGCGCACACGCCGAGTGGACTTCGACTTCATCAAGCAACCCTCGATCCCAAATTATGTCTAAAGTCTAAGCCCATCATAAACTGTACATAAAAGTAATAAAGTTTCACTCAAAGAATGAAATCGTTGGTTTGCCGCTGCTGGTCACAAACGTAGTTACTGTTTTGAAAGGTCCATTTTACGCTTTTCAACGCAATTCATATTATTTATTTATTTAAACTTTATGCACAAACGTGGTACATAGGCGGACTTAATGCCACAAGGCATTCTCTACCAGTCAACCTTAGGGTCAAATAGGACATAATTGTGGTAGAGTACAAAAATAAATAAATCAGGAGAACACTATTTTGTTAACATAAATTAAATTAATATACCTACATAAATCGTACATACTAATACATATACATAAATATGGAATTAAATAAACTAATATATATTATAATACATACAAATAGTTCATAAAACGAGGAACCAAACAATAATTACCATGACTTTACACACTTAATTAAGAGTAATTCAGTCCGATTTTAAGAAATGCTTCCGCACAGCTCTTTTGAAAGCCATTTTGCTTTCCGCTTTTTTAATGCCAAGGGGTAGCGCGTTCCAGAGTTTTATGGCTGAGACAGCGTAAGAAGATGACATGAAACCAGTACGGTGTGAAGGAATTTCAAGGAGTAGGTTGTTAGAAGCTCGAAGGTTACGACTGTGTGAACTGCCCAAACCTTTGAAGTATTTTTTTAAATAACCGGGAGTACATGGATCCTTTAATATAGTGAAAAGCGTGCAAAGAGATCTGAGGGATCTTCTGAGTCGGATAGGCAGCCATTTAAGCTGAGAACGGTATGAAGAGATGTGATCGTATTTACGAAGGCCAAAAATAAACCTAATGCAATTATTGAGAAGACGATCCAATTTGTTTAAAAGTTCTTGGGAGAGATCAGAGTAACAAACATCAGCATAGTCTATAATGGGAATCACCAGTGACTGGACCAAAGTTATTTTAGTTTAGATGGTAGAAAATGTTTGAATCTTTATAGAGACCGCAGATATACCGATGAAATTATGGTCTGCTAAAGGGGCCATTTTAGACGCCTTATACCTACTCATGTGGCTCGTGTCTGCACTGAAACGCACAGAAGGAGTGGGCCAAGTACGACGCGGGACGAGTCAGAAGTGCCGCGGGTGTAATTACAATCCCTCATAAAGAGAGGAGGCCTGTGTCCCAGCAGTGGGAACATTAATAGGCTGTTGATGATGATGATGATTGGACAACGTCACACAGAGAGCGTGCGCGGGTCTAGTGCGTATCACCCGCTAACATAATGGGATGCGGGTGAGCCAGTTGGGAGCGAGTGAAGCGGCGTAGCATTGCGTCGTAAAAAACGTATTCTTCAATAGATGCAATGCAAAGAAAAAATAGTTGCAAAATGCTGGTTCACCGAAGCAACATCTACCTCTATCAAGTAGGTCGACCCGTTGTCGTCACACGTCTGCGTTGTATGTAAAGCAATGAATAGAGCGTCTCACGTGACGGTCACGACCTGACCCACACCCGCTTTCTGTGTGATCCGGGTTCAGAGGAGCTCAAACAATAATGCCACAGCCAATATCAAGTCACTGCGAAACAGAGACGCGATTATCTTTGAATCATTAAACGATTTCAAATAGATTAGTTTTAAAATAGCCCATTGTCACGGTAATATTGTTTTATTTATCAACTAAAAAACAGTAATACGTTATTAAATGACTTACTTACAGCGTTAGTCGTGCACAAACAACGTCAGTAGTAACACATACAATGAAATCATAACTTTTGTGAAAAAAGGCCACTATGTCAAATTGCTACAAAAATGGAATGTCTGTTAGGACTGACGTCTTGTTTCAGGTGTTACGTTCGTTACGCATACCAAAATGCAAATTGTATTAGTTTTTACAGAATATTGCTCTGAGTAAAGTTTACAGGTCCGTCCGGAAGCAGTAATACAATATCCGGTGAGCTATTTATTATCCATCCTCGAAGCAATAAACATCTTTGTGGGACAGCCAATCACGTCGCTCTATAATTTATATTGCCAAGCTTACATCCGACTGCTGTGTTAAGATCTATGAGCTAAGATAGCAAGAGAAATTTATAGATTATCTTTAGATAAAACGTTTTGGAAGGTCAATTTAGAGAAAATATTTCCTAAATGGCTTATGTTAAGGGCCGGCTCCGGAAATCGAAGGTTGGGAATGTCATAGAAATAGATAGAAAACGATGCTCCACAACCTTGAAATAAATCACACAGCTAGCCAATGAATGTAACTTGTTATTGAAACTTTCGAATTTAAGATAATGCTTATGGATAAGTGTAAAAAAAAATCAGAAAATCACTAAAAACGAGTAAATCGCACTCCCGTATTGTAACAACTGAGTCGTAATTATTGAGAATTTTTAAATGAATTTTATTAAATAATAAAGTTAAAAGTATAAAGTAGTCACTGAAAGCTTCATTTTTTAATAAACATACTCTCATTTTGTGTAAAAAAATCACAAACTTGCCCATGTTTTTCGCTCAAAATCTTCATACAAATTACTATGAAGCGGAGCGCTTTCTTATCAAGCTTCGACGGACCCACTCGTGGCTCAGTCTGCCACGCGCCTCCAACGTGAGAGCACGTCGATTTGCGCCGCATCGGCAGATCGCAGTCGAACCGTGTACGTACACAAAATCAGTGCACAGTGGTCTCGCGACAAACTTTTGTGATACCTTAATAGTTTTGAAATTGAGTAAGTATACTTTTTATATTATTGTGAATTTGCATTATATTACTCGTAAATTAGATAGTAGGCAATGTACTGGTAGGTATGTGTTTCTTATTGTGTATTTGTGTTTTTTTTTGTGCGTCTGATTTGACATTACATTTCGTTCGTAGAACAAAAACATCAAAAATTCTGGTTGTTTACATTTTCATTATACTAATTCTTAATTATCTGATAAACGCGTGGACCGATTTCTAAGATTCAAACGGATAGAATGGTTTTTTACCTAGAATTTTCATTTGACAAAAAGTCGTTAAGATATCACAACAAACAAAAATCTCATTTTCAAGTTGCTCTCGTAATTATCCAACAAAAAAGATACCTACTATGGCGCACAGATATAAGCCGCGCGCGGTGCGTTTGTATGTATGAAGATACCGTACTTCCCCCTTTTTAGAGTTCCGTAGTCAACTAGGAACCCTTAAAGTTTCGCCATGTCTGTCTGTCCGTCCGTCTGTCCGTCCTCGCTTAATCTCTGTGACCGTTAACACTAGAAAGCTGAAATTTGGTACCAATATGTGTATCAATCACGCCGACAAAGCGGTTAAATAAAAATTGGAAAAAAATGTTTTATTAGGGTAGCCCCCCTATATGTAAAGTGGGAAGTGTTTTTTTTTTTTTTTAATTTCAACCTTAAGGGTAAACAAGCCAACGGCACGAACTAGTTGGTGGGCGGAGCAGGCGGGGCTAAAATGCATGCTATTTCATCCGACGTCACGAGCGAAATGCATAGAGCGAAAGAGACACAACTAAAACGGGCGCGCGATTGTTTCTATGCAGATCTTTTTTAGTATGGATACCATGAAAAATCCATTGAATGTATATGTTCAAAATAGAATTATTTGAATTCTTTAATAACTAATCTATGTCTGTATGGTTTTACTTTTTTAATTTTCGTACTATATACGTAACTTATTTACGCCCAAAGATGGTTAAAATTAGTGCTAAAATATGAAAGTTTCGACGCTCATAACTTTCAAACCAATATTTTTTTTCCAATTCTGCTTCCATAGAGACCTAGATAATGACAAGACTAGTTGATACAATTTTTAATTTTGAACCTACACCGTCAACCAGAGGAGTAATCACCATACTACGTTTGTATTGAAGAATGACTTGCTTGTGATTTTTTGATAATGTCAATAATTTCGGAAATAATCGCTCTAAAAGTAAAAAACAATGTTTCCCCCTCCCCCCCTCTAACTTTTGAACCATAAGTTTAGAAAATATGAAAAAAAAACTGAAAAGTAGAACTTTATAAGGACTTTCTAGGAAAATAATTTTGAACTTGGATGGAAACAACAGTTTTTGTACAAAAAAGACAAAAAGTTGCACAAAATAATTTCTGGACTAAGTTTGTAGTATAATCAAGCATTTTTTTTAACTTCGTTTACATATTTTACGGACGGACGGACGGGAAACTACGGAACCCTACACTGAGCGTGGCCCGACACGCTCTTGGCCGGTTTTTTTATAGGTACTATGGTTAAACGTATCAAATTTTATTTGTGAATAACAGTGTAGGCATTTATCGTTGTAGCCCTGTAGGTCCGGCCGTGTGGAGGAGCCCTGCACATTGTGTGTGTGTGCTTGTCTGTCTTCATTTTATTTCATTAGGTATCTGATATGTTATATTTATTGCAGAATCAAGAATATCCGGCAATCATGGAACCGGAGCTGCAGCCTGATGAACATGAACTGGTTGTTGGCCGCAGATTGGTCGACGTTGACTTTGTTTTTAAGCAATTGCAAGATTTATGTGATCACGGTTTTCAGTACAATATATTATTTTTGTAATTGGGAATAACAATTTCATTTTGTATTGTGCATCTAAAATAATAAAATTATATAGTACAATTTAATATTGTACATTATTAATCTCGCTATGCTAATAAATCTAATAATAATCACTAATAATCACATAATTGACCACATATTATTATCAAAATCAGTGACAATAAAGTTACAATTTAGTTGGCGAGTCAAAGTCTGACGTGGCGACCCACTGTGCATACCTACATGTGTGCGTGTGCGGTGCGCGAGCCTCGATCGTTGTGAGTGTAGCGCTAAAAACCTAAACTTCGCGCGGCGCGTCCGCGAAGCTGGCCCTTAAAACATGAGGATATCTACAAGATCACTTTTAATCTAATATTAGTGTCAGTTCAATCCAACCTAGCCTTTATCAACAGTGTTGATAGTTATGTTTGAAAAAGTAAGTATATATTATACTGTAGCGATCTCTGAGAAAGGAAGATAATGCCAATACGTACAGTTGAACCAGTTAATAAGTATACATTTTGCAATGTGTGAGTGAAGTCATAGTTATACGCACACACACTAAGTAAAACGAGTGAACTATGTTTCTAATAGTGTGCGTTATGTGCGTATAAGTCAAAACTGGCCTACCGCAGGCCGACTTTACATCACGCACTCATCGGTAACTTTTATTAATATTGTGTGGGTATACGTATTAAACATACACGGGTAAAATTCAAGAAACGGGCTCACAGTGAAGGAATATGACCCAATATTTTAGATATGTTTAGTAGAACATCCGTGGCAGAGTGGTTTAAGCGCTTGACATAAGTTTACGCTCGATGTCGTGAGTTCGATCCCCACTGAGGAATTCAGTTTTACTGTTTTTTACCTTTTTTTACTTTTTGTTTTATAAAATTAAGTTTGTGACCAATAAAATCACTTAAACAAAAAAGTAGAAAGGTAATTAAATAAAAACAATAAAATAATTTGTTTTATTTTTATTTATTAGTTAGACAATTTATTAAATTCGTAAATAATTTATTGAAGTAGGGTGGTATCTAAATTGAATCGAAAGTAAAATTAGCTGGGAAGTGAATCAACATGTTAGATAGTAAGAAATTATGGCAACTTCTATCTGCATAACAATAACATCACTTCACCAGACTTTTAACAATACGAATTGTTGTTTAAAACAGAGGAATACAGCAAGTTGTATATATAACAAATAAAAATAATGCTAAGTTTTACATTTGTTCACACAAACATGAACATTATGTATATAACGATAAGGTTCACAATCGTTTAATATTTAAAATAAATTCTACTAATTTAGTTATTACGTTCATTATAATAAATTATTTATCTTTCACCACCTTATCTCCATAATATTTCACGCCCATCCTCATTCAACTTAAAAGTTTTTTCGTCGCTACTAATCACCACATTGTTCTTCCAATCAAAATTAAAATAATTATGACATAGTGAACTGTAGTCGGCGTCGTCGATGCGCAGTGGACAGTAAAATCTTCCGCGCTGGCTTGCTGCAACGTGAACCAGCAGAATGCAGGTGATTTCTCACCGTTTGTAAGCACACATTGTGTGCTGTAGCTGTGACGCGTGTTGGCAATCTGAATGAACTAGCTTTGTGCTTTGCCACGATGTCATGGTGTCGAGCTGATGAATTCGCTTTTGACTTTGGCCCACGTCGAAGATTTTCCACGTCTCCAGAATCCGCATATCGGTGGACCCATAATTGCTCGGTTCTTCTCTGTGAATATAAAACAAAACAGTATTTAAAATACCTACTTCTACTAAAATACTTATGTTATTAGTTATTTTATAGTAAATAGTAATATTTATGTATACTTAAAAAATAAAATTATGCTTTCATATAGGTATATATAATTAATGTTATTTTTATACAATAATTATATAAAATACTTTTAAATATATACCTATTATATACCTTAAACTATTTAAACCTCTATTAGCAAACAAAATGGGCTATTATAACAATGGTTAATGCACTTTAGTTAACTTAATGTATACCTATCTATTAAATGATGAAATAATATTAATTTGGTTTATATGTAACTATATATACCATGTATTAACTATAATACATACACACTTCTATATACACCAAATTAATATTATTTATTTCAATAATCATATGCATAGATACACTACAAGTTAAAATACTTTTAGATATGGTTTAAATATACATTAGCAAACAAAAATGGGCTATTATAACAATGTTAATGCACTAAAGTTACGTTAATTTTATTAATTCCTACGTAAACATAAAAGTATAGTATCTGTTACTTACCGATATCATTAAGCGCCTTGCAATTTCACTAATAAATAAGGTTTGCTCATGCAAAAGAACGATTTCTGCCTTTTTAACGTTGTTTAATGATGCATGTTTGGATTCACAGAAATAAATTACAAACGAATATATCTAGAGTAATTCTGTGTTATCAATAAACTAAGTAATGCAAATAATCGTAGATTGACCACTAAGACTGCAATTTTTTTATAAATGAAGGTGTTTGAAAACAATTTTATTTTTAAATTGTCGGTAGTTAGTTTATAAGCAGCCGAAATAAAATGGACTGAGAGTGTCGTAGTTCTCAAACGTTGCAAACTTCATAACTCATCCATGAACGGGATTGAATCGTTAAAGATTCTACTTTAAATAATGTTTTAACAAAATAATGATTACAAAAAGAAAAGCAGCACCCGTGGTTTGATCTTACGACTCCTCGTTCGTTAACCAAAGGTGTTAACTATTGTGCCAAGAGTGCTATAGTTGCATTAGCGAAATATTATATCTGATTCAGTGACAAATGAATGATAACTATATATTGGTATATGGCATTATTGATGTGCCGCACGCACACTAATAAAGACAGAGCTCGCTTGCTTTACTCAGTGTTTGTGTGGCATAACTATTTCACACATGTAAAGTGTAAACTCATTAGCTAGTGTGCGTGATGTATACTTAATAGCTGTGCAGACTGTACCTACATAAACTCATGCTAATTATTACTGGAAGTAAATTATAGCCTAAGTTGTAGTAGCTTTCTAACGGTGAAAGAATTTTCAAAATCGGCCATACTTAGTTATATTTAGCTTATCATTATCTTACGACAATCGTAAACTAGGACGTCTTCTACTTAACCGGTTTATAGTCGACTCTCCCCTTTTTTTTTTTTTTTTTTAAAAACGTTGCCCCACACTAGGAATTTCTCCTGTATCGTGGGTGCGTTCACAAACATATAAACTCACATACACAAATACCCAGACCCGAAACAACTATCTGCAGGTCATACAAATATTTGTTCCGTGCGGGGATCGAACCCGCGACACGCAACGCAGCAGTCCAATCGCTTAGCCACTGCGCCAACCGAAAACTTTACTTGTCTCTACTATAATAATAATAATATTCCACAACTATCACACAACGCCATCTAGTCCCAAGCTAAGCAGAGCTTGTGTTATGGGTACTAGACAACTGATAAACATAGGTACTTATATATTTCTAAATACATACATATTATAGATAAATTACACCCAGATACAGAACAAATGATCGTGCTCATCACACAAACATTTGTCCTGGGTGGGAATCGAACCCACGACCTCCGGCATAGCAGTTAGGGTCACTAACCACTAGACCAACAGGCAGGACCAGACAGGACTGTACTATCACCGAAGCCTTTTTTTAGGAGGGGTGGGAAATCATCAAATGACTCTTCCCGCTCGTGCGCTCCGGGATGTCGAAAGTGATACCGCTTCCTCGGCACGAAGGCGAAAAAGGAACATGGGTGGTTTTTAGTCAGTAGAAGTCTGACACTGCCTTCCGCTCTGCCCAAGAGCGGGAGGAGTTATTTGATGACTTCCCACGACGAAAAAAAAAAGGGTTAGGCAGAGGAAAACTTAATAATACACCCACATTTTACCAATAATGTTCTAGGTCGTCTGTATTAAGGGGCGAGTGTATTTCCACCAACCGGGCTCAAATCCATACTCCGTGGTTGCTTCTCAGTTTCCTCATTGAAGAACCCAATAATACTTTTTTAATACAGTTGCTCAAAAAGTGGCGTATTGCAGGGACGTATAGCGTTCGGGATGTGGGCTATTACGTACTCGTGCTTTTTCTTTACCATTCCCGAACTCGTGCGTTCTCTTTCCCAACTGTCAAAATAATGTCCATTAAAAAAAAAAACCAACCACGAAGTTTTTACTTACTAAAATCAAAAAATCATAGAAGTTTTTATGATTCATGCAAATATTTCTAAAGAAGCTACTAATTTGTTTCAATATCAGATTTAATTATTTGATTCAATGAGTTAAAGGTTTCATTCCATTTCATCTCATTAAATTTCATTTTCATTTCATATCAATAAAAAAAATCTACTGAAGACTTGGCTGTATGGGCATAGTTCCGTTTGCCTACCCAGAATGGGTGAAGAAAACAAAAAAAATCTCTGCCTATATTCTTTTACGGTTGGCGCCATTTTTCAAAAATGTTCTTTGCGAGTTTAATTACGGTTTTATTATTTTATTAAATGGCTTCATTTTTTCGCAACTGTATTAAAAATAGTTGTTCAGTACACGTGCGGAACCGTAATTGCAACTTGTTCCGACTGTCAACCCTCGCCGTCGACTGTGCCTCGGCTCGAGTAGACATTTGTCGGAACTCTTTGCAATGACAGGCTTTCCGCACTTATAATGAAATATACTATTTCCGAATTTAGGATCGAACCCAGGCAACAAATTTTATGACAGTTAATCTAATCTATTACCGATTCAGCCCAATCAATAACATAATTTAGTTTGTATTTAATTGATAAATAAAACAAAGCGATTATTTAAAACTGAGTTTTATAAAGATTAAAATCGTTTTGATGATTTCGAGATTTTGGTTTCTTTGACACGTGGTGTAACACCCACGTGTGAGGTCTAACTCCACTCAGATAGAACACATTTTCATGCAAAATAAATACTGTAAGGAAAATAATTATAACACTTTAAATCTTTGAAGGAAACAAATATATTCTTTAAATGGAGTTTGTAAACTGCGGTACTCAGAGATTTATGATTACTTACGTCGTCACTTAGTGACGTCTTAATAAAGATTTAACCTTCACTAGACTGTCAAAATCTTTACTAATTTATAGCTTAAGTAATCATCAAACGTCTCTGATTGCGGCAGTTTGACTTGAGATAGTTTTCTGGACCGAGGGCGGCTTGATGTAGTCGAAGTCAATACGACGTGTGCGCACGATGTTGGCGTAATTCTTCGCTGACAGCTTTGGTGTTCGCGTTCTATTTGGACTGTCGAAATCTACTTTGAATAAACCGAATTTTGAACTGAAAAATAAAACAAAAATTATACATAAAATATTTAGTTAAAGTATATATTCGTTTATTTCTATCGCACGCGACAGCATAATAATATATACGTTGCGATCGGCAGCGCACTATGTTTTTCGCCCCTAGCATTAGGTGATTCCAGTGCATGAGCCGGTTCTTTTTTAACAGGAAAGGATAGGAACGTGGAAAAGTGCGATGCTGTGCTGTTCTGGGTTCTACAAAATTGCCCTTATTACATAATGCAAAAACTGAAAAGCTTACGTATAGCCGGCTTCCCATTCCATGTTATCCATAAGACTCCAAGCAAAATATCCTTTGACATTGACCCCATCTTCATGTATAGCTAACAGCAGTTGGTAGAGATATTCGTTGTAATAAGAAACTCTCTCATAGTCTTCTGTTTGTCCCTTGTCACTCAGTCCATTTTCAGTTATAATTATTGGGATTTTCTTCAATATTTTGTAGTTGTTCTGAAGCTAGTTGAGAAGTTTTCGGAAGCCTGGTGGGTAAACCTGCGTCAATTAAAAATAATACAATATTATATTTCAACATGTGTCATAAAATTAAAAATTGTCACAGAATATTAGTATTATTCCAGCTTACTAATGAATTTGTGCCACATTTAGTATAAAAAACTCACAAAAAACATAACCGTTTTCGAAGTCTTAGAAGTTTTTCTAAATAGACATTAATTTTATTGTTTACAGATTCGACATTTAATCTCAAATACATAAATACCCAGACACGGAACAACTCTATCAGGGGATCGAACTCGCAATACGCAGCAGACTAATCGCTCAGCCACTGCGCCTATCGTAGCGTCAAACATCCATTATTGCTAATACCCAGCTCTGTTCAAAGTGAAAAGGTAGCAGACGGACCGAGTTACTTTCGAATCTATTTTAAGAGGTATTAATAAAGTATAGATTTATTTACCGCTAGCCATTTAGAATTAATCTTGGGCCAAGAAGGATCCTGCTCCATCTTGACGGGATTGTCATAGAAAAAAGAAGGTATCCTCAAATCAGGTTTCACAGATGATCGAGAGATGAAAAATGTAGTATAATGGTTGACGCCTAAAAAGTCTGCGCTTCCTCGAAGTGATTTTACCTGGACATAGAATGAACATTATATTATAAAAATATGTTAACATATCCGATATTAGGCAGATTAACTTACCTTGCTAGCGAAATATGGGTAGATCGCGAGTTATGATGATGATGGACAGTTTTCTTAAACCAACTATTGCACCCACGGAACAGTCATAAAAATATTAAAAGCAGAAACGTCTGTCATTGTATATATAAGGATTTGGTCATATATTAGGTATACAAACCTCTTCAGGAGTGAAATATGGAAGTCGTGACCGCGAGTATCCTTGTTGACGACTCACGTTGTCAATCCGTTCACGAACAAAACTAGGATAGTCATCGAGTTCCGACAAAATTGGATGAACTAACATTCCCAACTGAAAAGGGGAAAAAATATATTTTGAAATAATACCGTTGCATTATTGCTTACTGAGATTTGAGTTAATGGACATCTCTGATATCCGAAACCGTTACTGTGAAGAAAGGAAGAAGAAAACGTGTTTCGCCGACCCCATATAGAACCTTTTTTTTTTTTTTTTTAAACGTTGCCACGTTACGCACCCACGATACAGGAGAAATTCCTAGTGTGGACTAGGAATTTCTTCTGTTCGTGGGTGCGTTTACAAACATTGAAACTCACATACACAAACACACCCAAAGAATGGCTCTAGGGCAGCAAGATGATGATGACTGTGCCTTGTAAGTATATTCTGTTTGGTATTGTTGTATTTCACTCTTTGCTAACCAGATTGCTACGTACTGGATGGACAAAATTTGAGTTGTCGACTCGAAAAGAAGAAGAAGAATTGTTGTGAGTGTGCTTAGTAGTAAAAGTAAATTTTGTTAAATCCCTCTGCAAATATAGGGTTGCTCTCATTGCTTATAATTAAAAGGGTAGCACATTTTTGACTTATTGCACTTTATTACAACAGCTAAACTGACTATCAAAGTACTAACAGCCATTTGAAGAGAGTCTTCCGCCGCTTTGACATCCTCAGGTTTATTAGAGTCTTTCGGTTCAGCCCAGTGGGTGTCTAGCGCCATAGACACTTTTCCTGAAAACCAATTGCTTTTGAATATGACTGTAAGGCTTACAAGAAATAAATTGAGACAGGGGCAGGGAGATGATTCGATGCATGCTTGTCCATGTCACCGATCCATGACGTACCGACTGAGGTTTTGTATTTATTTAATTGAACAACAGAACTGACCTGAAGCAATTACGGCAATGTCGACGTATTTCGACCAGACCAGAGGTCTTTAATAACAGCACGATTTAGAGAAGGATCATTTTGATGTAATCACACTTTACCTTGCTGATGTGGTTTAAATTCCTTTTCATACAAGCGATAAACTCGAGCATGGGCTAGCAAGTTGTTGTGAATACAAAAATAACCTCCAATTCCACGAAACCCGTAGCCAACACCTCCGTAGCTCTGAAGAAATAAATACATCATGTGAATAATCTGTTTCCTACTATGAAAACTTATTCACTGAAATTAAGTGGGAACAAACACTCAATATATGTTTCATTACTCATACTCTGAAAGTAGGTCATGACATGCCTGCGGAGCGGGTTGAAAGTACTACTTTTCAGCCCTAGGGAGAATTGCTTTCTACTGACAGCTGTCAAATTATTTGATGTAATTGGGAGCAAGCCTATTGCCACCAACTGATGGGATTAGGTGTAAGCCTATTGCCATCAATAAATGTAATTGGGAGCAAGCCTATTGGCATCAACCAATCTAATTAGGAGCAAGCCTATTGCTATCCACCGATTTAGGTAATTGGGAGCAAACCTATTGCCATCAACCAATTTAATTAGGAGCAAGCCTATTGCCATCAACCGAAGTAATTGGGGGCAAGCCTATTGTCATCAACGAATTTAATTAGGAGCAAGCCTATTGCCATCAACCAATCTAATTAGGAGCAAGCCTATTGCCATCAACCGATGTAATTAGGAGCGCGCCTTTTGCCATCAACCAATCTAGTTAGGAGCAAGCCTATTGCCATCAACCGATTTAATTAGGAGCAAGCCTCTTGCCATCCACCGATTTGGGTTATTGGGAGCAAGCCTATTGCCATCAACCAATGTAATTAGAAGCAAGCCTATTGCCATCAATTGATGTAATTGGGGGCAAGCCTATTGCCCCCAACCGATGTAATTAGGAGCAAGACTATTGCCATCAACCAATCTAATTAGGAGCAATCCTATTGCCATCAACCGATGTAATTAGGAGCAAGCCTATTGCCATCCACCGATTAGATTTAACCCTATTCTTGGCACTGTATACAATTTGATACATTGAACTTTATGAAAATCTAGAGACTTTCCAAGACGTATTTTCAAAACATTTATTATTTTATATGGTAGAAAATATAATCCAAATTCTACAACAAAATACTATTTTATCATTTAATAATCCAAAAATGCAATAGAAAACAAAATAGTAACCCGACAAAAGGCGTCTTGGCGTTGCAAGATAAAAACACAAAAATTTTATTACATTTAGGTCAAATTATTTTCAAAAGCTGTTTAATTCAAATAGGTTACTATATTTGCTACTTAGAAACGCTACTTTCGAGTACCAAAATGGACTGAAATCGTATGTAATTTACGGTTCTTTCTTAGTGTATCAGATATGATACACTGCCAGATAGCCATACTTTTAGATAATGTTTCGCCTGTATCAAATATGTTACATTGCTTGATTTGTATGGTTTCAATTTATTATATAATTATGACAATATACAATATATTTTATATATATATTGTCAATATTATTGTTTATTTTTATTTTCTGCCACATGTGGTTCATCGTCTTCGTATGTAACAACAAAGAAGCGCTCGGTAACTTGGAAATTACCGAGTTTTTGTTCCGGAACCAAGAGCTAAATAGAATTTATTTGAAATTGAATGAACTACTGAGGTTGATTGCAGTATTGCTTATTCCCAACGGACTCCGACACCAGTTCGCTGCCTCTATCATTGCCATGTTCATCAGGAAATCTTAATTTTTCATCAAATGACGACAATCCAAGTAGTTGCTTCAATATCTTTGGTACTATACCCTCAGTCATTGCAATCAAACCCTTGTTTGTCATCAATTTTATTGCCCAATCAATTCGTATACAATATCTGTATAAAAGAAAAAGAAAAGAAGAAGGCAGCTTCATTGTGCAGAGCCTAGGCCATTGTGTCCGGTTCCATCCTTGTTACTTCAAGTAAACTCACTGGGAACCTTTTTGTAAGTGGCTTCACGACTGGCAACCTCCTTGCAGCTACCTTTACCATGAGCCAGCAACTTGACACGTTATAACCAGGTGCTGTAACCATTATTTGCACCTTCTCTCTCTGCGGCTACTCGTTCTAAAAGACTTGGAGTGGTCGCGATAAAGAGAAAAGTAATACCAGCTAAAAGATTACAACTTAACTGGCGTTGCTGGAAGTTTATAGGTTCTGGAGAAGTGCTATAACTCGTTTGACCCTCGTGAAGAGACGAGCGTCATTGAAAGCTGTTTTTCAGATGACTCTCTCATAGAACAACAAACAAATATCTATAGCACGCAAACAATTGGCAGCTAAATAAATACCACAGATGATGATTTTCTGAGGATCCTTTCATTTATGGGGGTAAAGTAAAAAAAACCAAAAGGGTAAAAAGCCTACGCAGTATAACTTACGCAAAATACACGCTTTGGACGTGGTCACGAGCCTGTTTTGCCAATAATTAAGATTTTATAAGGTCCAAAGGGCGTTACTACTATGATTTTTAATTTCTACAGACTGATACTAAAAGGGGGTTCTGTTTTTCAATTGTATGAATGGAAGTACAATAAAAATGTGTCATAAATTAAATGTTTTTCTCACGTTAGCGTGTATTTTTTTATATTTTTGTTTTGTTATAATAACGTTGGAAGCCTGGCAGTGTAGCAAATATGATACATAGATTTTATAAGGTAGATTTCTAAGAGTCTGGCAATGTATCACATGTGATACATTCAATAAATCATAAAATAATATAAATAGATTTTTATTATTATTTTTTCTCCTCTCTATGAATACCTAAGAATGCATCCTATGTAAAAAATTTCAATATTTCAAAAAAAAAAATCTCTGCCAAGTATAGGGTTAACCGATTTTAAGTGTTTCTCTTATGTATACTTTTTAATTTTTTGTTGTCAATTTGTTTTTTCTTTCTCCTTTCTTTCGATTTAGGGGGCGCAAGCCTATTCCCATCAACTTTCCTTGTATTCGTAATGAAAAGCACAGTGTTTACCTCGGGTTAAAGCCTTATTTAGTCCCTCGAACTATTAGCGCCCTCGCTGCGCTCAGGCGCCAAACCCCGTCTCGGGGACTAAATAAGTTACTTTCACCCCTAAGGTAACAATGTACTATTTCATTACTCATACTCTGAAAGTAGGTCAGAACATGCCTGCGGAGCGGGTTGAAAGTACTACTTTTCAGCCCTAGGGAGAATCGCTTTCTACTGACAGCTGTCAAATTATTTGTTGTAATTGGGAGCAAACCTATTGCCATCAACCAATGTAATTAGGAACAAGCCTATTATTGCCACCAACTGATGTGATTAGGAGCAAGCCTATTGCCATCAACTGATGTAATTGGGACCAAGCCTATTGCCATCAAACAATGTAATTAGGAGCAAGCCTATTGCCATCAACTGATGTAATTGGGGGCAAGCCTATTGCCATCAACCAATGTAATGAGGAGCAAGCCTATTGCCATCAACCGATGTAATTAAGTGCAAGCCTATTGCCATCAACCAAGCTAATTAGGAGCAAGCCTATTGCCATCAACCGATGTAATTAGGAGCAAAGTCTATTCACCGATTTAGGTAATTGGTGGCAAGCCTATTCCCATCAACTTTCCTTGTATTCGTAATGAAAAGCACAGTGTTTACCTCGGGTTAAAGACTTATTTAGTCCCTTTCACCCCTAAGGTAACAATGTACTATTGTTTTTGTCTGAACCTCACAGTTGATTTTGACCGGGACCACTCAATTTACTTACAGATATACAATTCCAATGAACCTCATTTAACGTAAGCCACATTTTGACTAAATGACCGAACAACCTAAAGACTACCCGAGCATAGTCCTCGAAAAAGTCGATGACTCTTGGGTTGTTCCAGCCACCGATATTCATCAGGGTTGTGGGCATGTCCCAGTGGTATAACGTGACAACAGGAGTGATGTTGGATTTTAGGAGTTCTTCGAAAATTTTCCGGTAGTACATTACACCTTCTTCGTTTATATTGTTGTCTGTACCATTAGGAAGAATCCTGGAAAAAAAATATAACGATAAATTAATTAATTACATTCAAAATTAAAAAATCTAGGTACATAAAATAGTTATTTTGAGCTATTTGTTGCACATACACAGCTCTTGCACTCGCAAGAAATAACACAGACATAAAAGTAATACAATAAATTGTATATATTAATTAAGATCCTAATACTATGGCTTGATTTGTCACGGCATACATCTGCGATACATACTTCGTGATAAGGGAACTATTTAATTACGAAGAAGTTTGAATAAAAATGTTACCTGGTCCACGCAATAGATATTTTAAAGCCACTGACGCCTAAACTTTTGATCAATTCAATATCTTCCCTCCAGAGGTGGTAAGAGTCAGCTGCAACATCTCCGTTCTTATGGTCAGCGGTATATGTAGGGTGTTCGTGGAGGTATCTGTCATATATGCTTTCACCTTTGCCTATTGTATAAAATATATCAAAAGGTCAATATGTGATTTGTTTTTGAGTAAGGGATCCATGTATTAAAAGGGGTTAAAATAATCCTACCTCCTTCGTTCCATCCTCCTTCAATTTTAAATGCGGACGTAGACACTCCGAATATGAAATCATCCGGAAAGGAGTAATTGCTCACCCCAGAGTGTACGACTGGGTCTCCTCTTGCTGATTGGAGCAAGCTGTATAAATTAATATAATGAACTTGTATTATTGCTTATGTGTTGCACACATAATACAAACAATCTAGTCTCAACTTTTATAAACCCACCAACCACAGCCGAAAACATCAGCCGAAAAACGACTACAGCTGGAGATAGGTATATTAAGGGTTGCCACGTCGACCAGACCTGTGTCCTTCGCATCCAACGGATTCCCGAAACCTGCACCAGCTCAATTAGTTTAAATACCTATCACAGTCTTTCAATGCTATATCTCAGCATACGTGATGGTTGCTCCCTTGACGCCCAATGGCCATTCGATCTGGGTCGTACCCCATCCGCAAATTGTAAACCAAGAGTAAAAAAGAACGGATTAGGAACATAAAAGAAATATTGCTTGCCGCTTTGTTCTTACCTAAGAGTCACCAATATTGCTCTGTTTGGGATGACTCCTCCCGAGCTCCACATGTTACTAACTAAAACAAAGCTTGGAAGATTTTACCTATTTAATGCTTAAAACCAAATCAATCATATCGGTAACGGAAAAAATAAGTCATTGCATAAATATTATTTAATGAGCCAATATCAATAAAGTTTACTGGTACTAAAATCGTTTTTTATAGAGCACTGTATGGTCTGTATGTCATTTTTCACTAACAGTAGGCAATACCTCAAAGAATATTACAGTCTTGACCGTTTCTGTTCAACGTAGACTACCTCTGCAGAGATTTGTCATCGGCACAGGAGATTTATTAGTATAGTGCATAATTATGTGCGAGCGCAGATCTCTCCCTTCTACCACTGTGATAGTTCGTTATGACGGTAATCTGACATGACCATACAGGGCCGGCAGTCTCTACACTAATAACGACAAAATCGCTAACTTTTGATCGCTGATTACAAACAAATAAACTGGGTTACAATAATGATGCTTGCGAGAAACGCATCTTGGATGTAGAGACTTGCATTATTTGCAAGCATCATTATTGTAACCCAGTTTATTTGTTTGTAATCAGCGATCAAAAGTTAGCGATTTTGTCGTTATTAGTGTAGAGACTGCCGGCCCTGATCAGGCATAGTTCTAACGGCTAAAACCGGCTTTTCACTATGGGATGTAATATACCTTCAAATGACCTCTAAATATCGCTCGCATACATTTTGTACGTGACCGCTCACACTGTGCTATAATGTATATTACACCCCAAACTATAAAATATGGTTTTCGACCGAATGAGCGTTATTTAGAGATCATTTGAAGGAATATTACATCCCATAGTCAAAAGGCGGCTTTAACGTGCTTTTGTTGCTACTTTTCTTTTGTTTAGCTGTAAAGCTTCGGAAAGTTAGGTTTTATTAAAAAAAAATAACAAACGTTTTTCTTTTTTTATTGATAAATAAAACCATGGGCTATTTAAAACTATTTTATTTAAATCATTTTGATGATCATAATATTTCAAGTTAGTTTAGAGTGTGAGCTGTGAGCTACAACTCCACACATACAAATATTAATGGACACTGTTTCACGCGACATAAAAACGAAAGGCAAATGTAACTATTCAAATCTTTGAAATAAATATATAATATTTATGTGCAGTTTATAATGCGGTTAGACTTGAGACCTTATTCTGTTCCGAGCCTCCGAGGGTGGTTTGATGTAATCGAAGTCAATCCGATGTGTGCGCACGATGTGGGCATAGTTCTTCGCTGACAACTTCGGTGTTCGCGTTCTATTTGGACTGTCTGAATTGAAAACTGAATTTTGAACTGAAAAATAAAACAGTAATATTATAATTGCGATTATTTACTAGTTCATATTAGATTTACATTCGTTTATATTAATCGCCACGAAAGGATCTACTTTGCAATCGGCAGCATGCTCAGCTTCTCGCTTTAGCTAATTACAGTTCTGAACGACAGAAAAGAATAGGGGTATCTAAATAGCCGATTCCTGGCTGCTTAGATTCCCGTTGGGGCTGCAAGTTGTTCGAAAGAGAAATCGCGGCTTCGTCGCAAAGGGCTAAGAAGGAACATGGGTGGACTAAGAAGGAACATGGGTAGTTTTTAGTCAGCAGAAGTCTGACACTCCATACCGCTCTGCCCAGAGCAGGAGACATTTGATGATTTCCCACCTACCAAAAAAAAGGCTGCTTAGATTACTTTCAATCCTTTCAAGACTCGAAGTTAACAAAGGAACTTTATATTAATCGTATTTATAGATCACATGGTTTGAAATACACATCTCTTTAGCTTATGTGTATTTCAAGACATGTGAATCGCGGCACAGCTCGTCTCCACTCTGCTCCACTCCGCTCCGCCTCAGTGGAACGGCAGCCTTAAAGCCTGTTAAGGCCCTCTGGATAAAATAATAAAAGCCTGTACGTAGATATTTGTGACAGTGATTTATAATAATTGAAAGAAAAAGATGTAGGTGGTAAAAGCAACCGCCTCGATGCATAACATGCCGAAACCCCACCCGCATAATCTAAAGCTGGTCGGAAAATGGGGTCGTGGGCGTTCAGAGTGGGGACTCTGTCTGCCCACCGAGTGACCTCAGAGAAGTCGGTGGCACAGTGGTCACGTGCTGCTGTACACAATAAAATTGAAAAGCGAGGCTCAGGGGAGATCACTTTAGAATCTCCCCAGGGATGTGCCATAACAGGCGATGCACAGAGGGGGCTCCGGACAGGTATTTTAAGAGGAAACGGTGCCTTCTCCCATGTGCGGATGGTGGCCACCGGGGTGGTTTTAGTGCGGTAAAAATCCCACACACCCCGGTCTTATCCCCAAAGACCGGTAGCCTTTTAAAGGTTTCCCCCGAGAACAAAAAAAAAATGGTGGTACACTGAAAAAATTTTACTTTAGCAAAGTACCTTTTTGGCTCGGTTACAATCATATTGGTAAATTTTAACTAAGACTTGCCTAAAAATCTACAAGTAAACTTGACAAAGAGTAGACTTGTGAATATTGTTAAATATTCTTGGCTAATAACCAATAAGCATGTTGTTGTTACTAAACGAGTATTTCACTCGGTTGTTTTTTCCAAACATCTATAGTTAATAATAGATAAGTACAACTCTTTTGATTGTAATCGAGTAATTATTCGGTTGTTTTTTACAAACATCTATAGTTAATAATAGATAAGTAGAACTCTTTTGATTGTAATCGAGTAATTATTCGGTTGTTTTTTACAAACATCTATAGTTAATAATAGATAAGTAGAACTCTTTTGATTGTAATCGAGTAATTATTCGGTTGATTTTTACAAACCAACATATTTATCAATACTTACATAAGATTAACCGATTCATTGCCACCTTCATTTTCGTGAACATTTCAGCCAGGCCCCATTCATTGGTCGGTGGATCACCATTTGAGTCATCGGCCTCCCTGAAGGATGACTCCTGATGAGTCATTGGCTCCTTGTAATGATTTAATGCTTTTCGTCATCATTCGAGCCAGTCTGACAACCAGAAACGTGTTACTGTGTTCTCCTATTCGAATTTGTGGATATTAAAAGTGAATATGGCGTTTCAAGGTAGTATTTTTGATTTTAATGAAATATTGCAGAGGTAGTAAACATTTTAGTAACCTTACTTAAATGTATTCAATCATTATTTATTGTTGTAATATTATTTGTAGATAATCAGGACTACGACGATTTTACTGAATGTAGCCAGGCAATGTTTACTGATTTCCATGATCAACAAAATGAAGATAAGGAAAATCAAGGTTTTCCAAGCTGTAGTCAATCGATTTTACAAAAAAGTATACCAAAGAAGCGTCCATTCACTGAATCTCGTAATAGTTGCAATGTAGTTTCTAACAACAGTTCAGATACTAGCATTGAAGAAATTTTGGACTCTGATGAAGACGAAGATATTAAAAGAAAAAAAAATAGTTTTCATATGAATGAAAATAAAATGAATAATGAGGTCTCTATAGAAAAAAAAACAGAACATGTTTGCTGTGCAGCACAAAAATATTTTAATGCATTATTCTCTAAGGATTCGGCAGCAGAATTGAATACACAAGATGAGTTGCCTCCAATTTATGCTCAGTTTGAGCATGATTTAGGCATAATGCTTGCTTTAAGGTTGAGAAATGTACCAGCAGACAAACGTTTAGAGTGTTATGAAAAACTAATTAATACTGTTAGACAATATGAAGGGAAAGAATAAAGAAAGATATTACTTAAACAAGACAATATAAAGAAAGATATTAAAAATGAAAAAAAAAAGATTACGACTAATTGAGAACCTCTTCCTTTTTTCGAAGTCGGTTAAAAATAATAACTCGAAACTAATACGTATTTTTAACAATACACTTAAAAACTACCTACTGCTTGGTTGCTTCTTGCAAACTACCTCTGTTAACGGCAATCGGTTCGTGTCATTTAATTTTAACCGAGTAGCTAACTCTGTTAAAAATAATCGAATCGTTTGGCTAGCATCAATCAATCCCATCATTCGTTTAGTCTCGGTCGCTAGTTCGCTCGTTCATTTGCCCGTCGATTCTCTTGTAGTAAGCACGCGTGCATGCGCTCCTCGTTCGTGGCTCCGCTGTGAATATTGGGTGTGTGTGACAAGTTTGGACAAGTGACACGTTGTTTGGACAATATTATGGACGAAGAAGTTCAAAATTTATTAACTGCTTGGAAGCTCGAATCCTACATTGAAGTGTTTAAAGGTCAGTTTCATTTTATTGTTTTTTTTCTTGTGATAGGTAGGTGAATAGTAGGGCTTGCATGTCGTGCAATGTGGTGAGGCTCGCGGGAAGCCGCTGGATGCGGGCTGCACAGGATTAGTCAGGTTGAAGATCCTTGGGGGAGGCCTATGTACAAGGCAAGGTAACCACTTGGTAACAAACAGGTGGTCTCAGGTGGTGTGGTTGCACAGAGTACTTACTTTAATATGTGGTTGCGTCTAAAATGGCCGCCTTATTACATGTTTTGCAATAAATATTCAGTCTCCTGGTTAAATTTTAATTTATTTAGAAGAGTAGGTATCTTTGTAACTTTACTTTTTTCATTACAGAAAATGAGATAACAGGTTTATCTCTGCCCCTATTAGGGGAGGCAGAAATAAAAGATTTGATTCCCAAACTAGGGCCAAGATCAATTTTTTCTTCATCCATTGTCATCCACAAACGGGTCCATATTGGCTCACCTAAAGTTTTTTACCCGAAATTGTTCTTCCTAACGATTTGTAATCCGAATGATCACTCCTCCTAAAATTTTTCATCCTAAAGTTTGAATTCCTACTATTTGTAATGCTACTGGCGATGTTCCTAACACTCATGTTTCCGAAAATTTTAATTCATAATATCGTTATTGTAAACATATTTCAACTCCTACTGTTTTTTATCCTAACGTTTTTATCCCTAAACATAATTACTTACCATAATATTTTCACTCATACAACTGTTTAGAATGATTATAGGTCGTTTCACTGATTTTTGTCTTAAAATGAATGAAATTCAGGTCAGAGTGTCGTCTTGGGGGCACTATGAAAAAAATACTTAGAAAAATTTCGCGACCAATTTCCAGGTAGCGCTCGCCGGCCGCTGCCGCGGCACCGCTCGCTTCGCTCGCTCGGCTCGCGCGTAGTTGGTCACAGTTCTAACCTAACCTAACCTATGGATATCTTTGCATAGTTTATAAGGTCCCATTAAAATAGGGGGACAAATTTTAACACAGCGTTTAGTAAGCCTAACTAAAGACACCTAAACAAAAAAAAAACACTATATAAAGTGATTTTATTTTGACTTAAAATAATAAATTGCCGGCACTCTAGAACAAACTCATCCTATAAAAGTAGGTATTTTAATGTCTTTTTCTTATATATTTTTATACTATTGTCCTTATTTTAGCGGTCTAAATGATTTCTAAAATTTTGTCCACCTATTTTAATGGGACCTTTTATAATACTGATTATTATGAATAAAAAGTAATATAAACAAAAAAGATATGACTTTGAATAATAGTGTAAAAGATGGTTATGTTGAGAAAATATAGGAAAACAAATAATAGTGTAATAGATGTTTATTGCTACTGACATTATGAAGTTGAATGCTTCGGAATTAAAACATTAGAGACAGAGACTTTAGGAATTGCGATCGTTAGGATGAAAAATGTTAGGAAGAACATTTTCGGATTTCCAATTATCGGAGTTGAAATTTTAGGTGAACTTTGGCGCACCCCCACAAACAACGTGTCACACCCAGTATTCACTAACGGAGCCACGCACGAGGAGCGCAGAGCAAGGCCGTCTTAAGTGCTCTCCTGACGGTCAGGACTGACGTCGGTCTGCCGTAGCTATCCGCCATAGAAACCATGCGTGCATTCAGATTCATGAAAATTGAATTTTTTGTTGTATTTTTAATTTAATGGAAAAAATAAACACATTTCATTACACATACGTTTGTACCTACTTTAATTTCCTAAGAACCCCTAAAACCCCTTTTTCTTTTACAGTAATGTTACTCGGTAACTACTGCCGGTTTACAACCATTTTCTGGGCAACTAATAAAATTGTTCAAGGTGTGGTTACGGTTAATTAATATTTATTATTAATAAGAATTGTTTTTTTGCAGTGTTACTCTGTATTCGAAATCAATTTAATTCGGTGCATAAAGACAATTAAATTTGTATTATCAATAAAAATACTTAGGTCAGTACTTCCAAAGTTTTTATATTTTAAAGTGTATCTACTTTCGAATATAAAAACTTTGGAAGTATTGACCTAAGTATTTTTTATTGATAATACAAATTTAACCGTCTTTATGCACCGAATTAAATTGATTACGAATACAGAGTAACATTGCAATAGCCACCGAGTAAACCGGTTGTAGTAAACCAATAAATGGTTAAGAAAACCGAGTAACACTGCTCTAACTACCGAGTAGGCTGGCTGTGGCTACAGCTTAAATTGGTTAAGAAAACCGAGTAACACTGCTCTAACTACCGAGTAGGCTGGCTGTGGCTACAGCTTAAATTGGTTAAGAAAACCGAGTAACACTGCTCTAACTACCGAGTAGGCTGGCTGTGGCTACAGCTTAAATTGGTTAAGAAAACCGAGTAACACTGCTCTAACTACCGAGTAGGCTGGCTGTGGATACAGCATAAATTGGTTAAGAATACCGAGTAACACTGCTCTAACTATCTAGTAGGCTGGCTGCAGATACTGGATATAGTGGTTACGTATACTGAGTAACACTGCTCTAACTACCGAGTAGGCTGGTTGCTGTTACTAGATAAATTGGTTAAGTATACTGAGTAACACTGCTCTAACTACCGAGTAGGCTGGCTGTAGATACTGGATAAATTGGTTAAGAATACCGAGTAACACTGATGTTATGTACCGAGTGAGCCGGCTGTAGTTAAGTTAGTAAAACTGGCTAAATGCAGCCAACTTAACTCGGTCGTTACTAACGTAAGATACTGTGTTATTTCTAACCAAGTATTTTTAACCAATTTTAACGGTTAATATTTAACAAGTAATGTCAGCAAAGTTGACGTATTTGTTTTTAGCAACAAACTTTGCAGGTGCTATATTGACAAACATGCTGGGTTATTTTTAACAGTATTTTATTTATTTTTAACCCTTACGTTTTTTGAGTGTAAAAGCAGCCAGACATCCCTAATACCCCAAAAAAACATAATGGCGTAAGTTACCTCTTCGGAAGCGCTCAACTTGTGTTGTTCTGGATTTAGGATTTAGGATTTTACAACATTGACCCGAGTAGGTACACATATATCGCAGAAAGTAAAAAACTTACGTATAGCCGGCAACTCATTCCAGGGTATCCATAAGACTCCAAGCGAAATATCCTTTGACATTGACCCCGTCTTCATTTATAGCTAACAGCAGTTGGTAGAGATAATCGTTGAAGTAAGAAACTCTTTCATAGTCTTCCCCATTTGTTTGTCCCAAGTCAGGCAATCCATTCTCAGTTATAATTATTGGGATTTTCTTAAATATTTTGTAAGAATTTTGAAACCAGTTCACAATTTTTCGGAAGCCTGGTGGGTAAACCTGGGACAATAAAAAAGAAAACAATAATATACAGGGTAACTCGACGTTGTTCGTGCAGGACGTCTTATTAGGGTTAAAATGCAATAAATTAAGCCACCAAATGTTCCCCCGAAATTCGGTAGTTTTTTCAGTTATTTAGAATTTTTAAAAGAGTAATCTCAGATTAAGTAATTCAAACGCTCCAAATCAGAGGGCCTAAAAAAATTGTATCCTTTTGGTTAATCGTATATATATTTTATGTAACAGAATGTTATTTTTAGTGGTGGGGATAAATATAATATCCCTAATTTATCCGTTTACCAAATACCGAATCCGTCACGGTATGGAAATATTACTTTAAAATCTATAATATAAATAGACAGAGTTACTATAAAATAGGATATTAACAAAGTATAAGTTTATTTACCGCTACCCAGTCAGCACCAGGCTTGGGCCAAGATGGATCCTGATCCACCTTGACACCGGTGTCTTGGTCTAAAGAAGGCACCTTCCAGTCAGGTTCCATTGACGATGGAGACACTACGTATGTAGTGTAGTGGTTGATCCCTAAGAAGTCTGCGCTTCCTCGAACTGCTTTTACCTGGAAATTATGTGAGCATACCATACAATTCCCTGAGTGGTAAGGCAGAAGTAAACCCACTCTATAGTAGGCACTTTATTTACCTAAGCTTAACAATATTTATCAATCTAAATTCATCTAGGACAACAGTTACTCTTTTCATGGAAAAATCAAATAAATAATTGAAACAGCAACTGTTATTTTAATAGAAAAGGTTTTATATTATGGCTGCTCTACACACGTTACGAAAAATCTTAACAATCGGACGGTTCAGTTTAAACTGCACAGTTTTCGTAGTGCTACAATCGGACAAACTGTACAGTTTTTCTCATACACACATATAGGTTTATCGTTGCAGTTTGAACTGTACCGTCCAATTGTAACGATTTTTCGTAACGTATGTAGCAGCCTTTAGGTATACAAACCTCTTCAGGAGTGAAATAAGGAAGTCGTGACCGCGAGTATCCTTGTTGGTGACTCATGTTGTCAACCCGTTCACGAACAAAACTAGGATAGTCGCCGACATGTGAAAATATTGGATGAGCTAATATTCCCACCTGAAAAAGGATAAAAAAATTATGAAACAGCTTATAAAAGTTGAGTTTTAGGACATTTTCACATATTATAACGGGTCACTTGCAGTCCCTTCTCCGTTATTTAACCTGTGCTGCGCTGTGTACGGTCCTTCTACACATCGACAGATGCGTCTGCCAAAGTCAACAAATGCATCAGCAGATGTGTGGCCATGAGCCACCAGACGTCTGTAGCTCCATCATCATAAAAAATGGATGTTGAGACCGTAGCTGTCGCAGCTATGTATTCCGTTTTAACTTTTATACCAAACAATTTACAACATTTTGCCAAAAAAAAATTGATTGTCAAGAAACCAACATGCATTTGAAGATGGTCCTCTGCCGCTTTGACATCCTCTGGTTTATTAAAGTCTTTTGGTTGAGTCCAAGGTGCGTCTAATACTATAGATACTTTTCCTGAAAAACAAATGCTATTTAATTTTAGAGTAAATCGCAAAAGAAAAAACTGGTCAAGTGCAAATCGGTCTCGCGCCCAAAAGCAGCATTGAGATTGTGTGTGTGAAAATAAAACACAAGGAATTTTTAATTTAAATTATATCAAACCATGTTAGTTGCCCTTTCTGTATTTCTAGTCGCTCACTCAGTAATTTTAATTTCCGAAATGAATTAATCACAGCCCACTTTTTGTAAGCTCGTTCTGGATTTTATTATTTTGGTTAATTTTCGCCTACTCAAATTCATACCGCTCAAGGTATTGAAACAGTATCTCATCAGCAGTCGCTTAGTTTTTTTTATTCGCTCATTTTTTATTAATAATTAAAAAAACAAAAAACACGTATCCAAAATTTTTCGATGAAGTCGAACAGACAGACTAAACAGAAACATATTTTTTTTAGTCAGGAGGCATCCCTATTACGGCAATGTTTATGCCAACCCGACCACTGGTGCTTAATGACAACACGTTTTGAAGAAGGATAATAATTATGATAATCATACTTTACCTAGTTGATGTGGTTTAAATTCCTTTTCATACAAGCGATACGCTCGGGCATGGGCTAGCAAACTGTTGTGAATACATAAATATACTCTGAATCCCTCAAACCTATAATCCTGAGGAAATAATTTTTTAACCAATTCGGTTTTAGAGCGAATCGGTCTACTAATGACGCTATTCTAAAACTTACCGGAAACTTGGCCAAGTATATAGATAAGGGAGAAAAATGTGTCGGACTTTTCCTCGACCTTCAGAAGGCATTCGATACTGTCTCGATCCCTATTCTAATAAGCAGGTTAGAAAACATTGGAATCAGAGGACTGCCACAGGATTGGCTTTTGAGTTATTTATCAGGAAGAAGTCAATGCGTTCGACTTGATAATACGACTAGCGATGACGCTTCCTGTTCATACGGAGTCCCTCAGGGAAGTACAATTGCTCCTACTCTATTCCTGGTGTATATCAACGAACTGTGCGATATCCCAATTAATAAAGCTGATGTCATAATGTTTGCCGACGACACAGTTCTTCTTTTTCATGAGAGGTCGTGGAAAGATCTTGAAACAGTATGTGAAGTGGGTCTTTCCAAGGTAACAGCTTGGCTGGAGGATAGTCTACTATCACTAAACACCTCTAAAACCAAATATCTATGTTTTAGTAAGACCAGAGCAGGAAGCCCCAAAAACTTTAAAATTACCAGCCACACGTTTCCTTGCAATAGGAATACCAACAAGTTTTCTTCATGCACTTGCCCCAAGTTAGACAGAGTGAGCTTCATTAAGTATCTAGGAGTAATCATTGACGAAAACCTTAAATGGTCAAAACATATCTCTGTTACGGCCAAAAGAGTGCGCAAGTTGATACATATTTTTAAAACCCTGAGATACGTTGCTAGTCTGAAGCTTCTGTTGCAAACATACAAAGCCTTATGCCATTGTGTTTTGGGATACGCTATTTGCGCTTGGGGTGGGACAGGCAAAATCCATATGATAGAACTGGAGCGGGCTCAGCGTGCCGTCCTAAAAGTACTTTTGTCTTTGAAATACCGGACGCCCACAACTGAGGTATACGGAAAAGCTAAAGTACTAAGCGTCCGCAAGCAATTTTTTTATGAATGCCTGCGAAGATACCACCGATACGTCATCCCGAGTTTGCCTGTCTTGACCAAGAGGATAGACAGGTGCCCAGTAGAAGGTACTAAGAGCGTCTTCGCTAGCAAACACTACACCTATATTGCCCCACGTCTTTACAACAAAATCGGCAATGAAAGGGGAATAAAACAACTCAAAAAACTTACTAACTTCCATTTCAAAAAAACTATTATTGACTGGCTAGAAAATTTTGATTATGATGAATCCGAAAATCTAATCGGCAGCATTACATGAGACCCTGACGCAAACACACACTCATAACACGCAAACACACACTCATAACACGCACACACACACCCACACCACACACACTTCCACCACACACATACACACTACACACCCATTTCAATTATTCACACATCTACAGAACGCAGTGGTACCTAACCTAATTTAAATTGTTTAAATGTAAACTCATAAGTTATTATTACTTTTTTATTTTTTATTATCTTATTTTTTTTTTTTGTCAAAAGTTTTTAAAGCATGCTTTTATTTAACCTACACATTTCATCTTTTTTTGTCTATCGCTTATTTAAATGTTCTCTGTAAATTGAGAGGTCTGGCTCTTGTGATACAGGAACTCCTAGTACAAGAGCCAGGGCTACACTGATGTTTGTGAGTAACAACTTGTGAATAAATATTATTATTATTATTATTATAATAAACATATCATAATAATATAATTAATCTGTTTAATAATTACAATACCTTTTTTTTTGGAGTTTGGGAAATCATCCCGCTGACTGAATTACTCCACCCGCTTCGTAGGCAATGTCAGACCTCTACCGACTAGAAACCACCCATGTGCCTACTTAGCCCTTTGTGTCCGGGGCCGCGGTATATCTTTCGAAAAACAAAAGGCCCCACTAATAACAATACCTAATCAGTGAAATTAAATGAGAACAAATATACATTATTTTCGTTTTTGTCTGAGACAGATAATTGATTTCATTTTCACTATGCGGCTATCACTATTACCATGAACCTATCTAGACTTTATCTAGCAGAGTTCGTATAAAATAATTATGGGTACATAATTAAACTTACAAACCTTTAATTATGTACTTTCAAGTCAAATCCGTGTGAACCGTGGGTACTCGTACCGGTTGATCCGTACGAGTCTTTACGCTTGGTTCGCACGGTTTTCAGTCAGAGATACCAAATAGCCATGCTGTCAAATCCTCCTTTTGGCTCGGTTCAATCTCAACAGTGCATCCTAATCCCTTATACATAAACGTGGATTATGTACAACCAGTTAATACTTCTGAACCGCTATTTATTTTTCGAGATGTAAATTGAACATAAGTTTACTTAAAAAAATATACTAATTACTAAATCAGCTCTGTGTGTTTTAATTCGGAGGCTGCTTAATATACTTACATCTTTGCAACTCTCGTGAGGCTCATTTAAGGTTATCCACATTTTGACTATATCTCCATATAGTTTAAATACCACCCTCGCATAGTCTTCAAAATAATCAACTATTTTTGGGTTAGCCCAGCCACCGAGGTACATTAGTGGTGTGGGCAGATCCCAGTGGTATAACGTAACAATAGGAGTAATGTTAGATTTTTGGAGCTCTTCGAAAATTCTCCGGTAGTACATTACACCTTCCTTGTTTATATTGTTGTCAGTACCATTTGGAAGTATCCTAAAAAAAAGTAAATTTAATTATTTTGTCTTTAAAGAGCAAAATTAAACGAATGGAATGCAAGTAGATCGATCTTTATAAGCAAGCTAATAACATGCGCAAGAAAAAACACCGACATGATAGTTAAAAAATATATATATTAAGGTGCTAATACAATGCTATGTTTTATTATACCATAAATTATGTAACATCAGCAAAAATAATACGTACATACTTCGTGGTAAGGCAACCTAAAGATGTAATTAAGTTGAAGTTTGAACAAACATGTTACCTGGGCCCCTACTATGACGTCTTAAAACAGTCCTAACTTAATGTTATTCCAGTGTGGAAACGTGACCGAACTATACAGGGTGTCTAGCGCCATCTCTCTTCCACACTGGATTAAGAATAAGTTAGGATTGTTTTAAGACGTCATAGTAGGGCCCCTGGTCCACGCAATAGACATTCTATAGCCACTGACACCTAAACGTTTAATCAATTCAATGTCTTCCCTCCAGAGATGGTAAGAGTCATCTGCAATATCGCCGTTTTTATGATCTGGTGTTAGTGTAGGGTTATCGTGGAGTAATTTGTCCCATACACTTTCGCCTTTGCCTATGGAAAAAAATATATTAGGAAAGTAAAATACGTGTCTAGGCTGCACTTTTTTCCAGTTTTCCACTTATATTACTACTTAAATTGTTCAGTATATATTCAAATAATCTTACCTCCTTCGTTCCATCCTCCTTCAATTTGAAAAGCGGACGTAGACACTCCGAATGTGAAATCATCCGGGAAGGAGTAATTGCTCAACCCGGAGTGCAAAACTGGGCCTCCTCTTACTAATTGCAGCAAGCTGTATAAATACATACTGTTAAGAAAAGTGTATAGTTTTCATCATCACCTGTCCTTGTTTCATTTAACTCGGAGGTCACGTAACATGTTACCTTGCTCCATCCTTCAGTGCCAACTATGTCGTCAATCGTCACACTATCTTGCACTCTCTTTTCTTTCAATTGTTTATGGTATTACAGCGACATTATCAACTGAAAAACGACAACAGGCAGACATTGGTATTTTAAGCGTCAGTAAGTTACTATGCTTTACGTATTCAATGGATTCCAAAAGCTTTCACTATGTCATTGGTCCACCTTTTTTTTAAGTAGTAGGAAATCATCAAATGACTCCTCCCGTTCTGGGCAGAGCGGTAGGGAGTGTCAGACTTCTACTGACTAAAAACCACCCATGTTCCTTCTTAGCCCTTTATGTCGAAGCCGCGGTATCTCTTGCGAACAACCAGCTGGCTTTTCAATGCTGTGTCTTACGGTACGTGGTCACTAGTCACTACTCCAGAACCTTTAAACTACAATGGTCATTCAGTCTGGATCGTACCCAGTACGAAATCAAGATCGAATCTCAAGCACGAGCATAAAATAAAGTTAACGGTTTAGATATTAGAAGAAAAATCACTAGTCGTGTTGGTCTTACCAAAGAGTCACTAAAAATATTGCTCTGTTTAAATTGACTATTCTCAAGGTATACATGTTACTAACTGAATTGTGGCTTGGATGATTTTACCTATTGAATGCTTAAAATGAAATAAATCATATTGATTACTGAAACGTATAAGTAACAACGCATAACAATAAATTGAATAATATAGTGACACTTAAGTTCAAACTTTACCACTAAACTCATTTGATTTATAAAGCATTTACGAGTGTGTCTTTTTACAAACAGTAAGCAATATTTCAAATAATGATAGAGCTCCTGACTATTTTCGCTCATGGCGGCCAACCCCTGCGGAGATACGCCATCAGTATATGTACAAGGGTGAGAGAACATCTCTCTTCCCTCACTCTCATAGTCCAACCGGAGGGCAATGCGGTACGAACAGAAAGAGGTTAGGCTTTGCACTAACTACTTCTCGTGCTTTCTGAGGTTTTGGCGGAGCCATGCATACTGTGAATAGCTCTTTGACTATCAACCAGGCGGTACCAGGGCCCCAGTTGGAGCAGCCTAGATTGGGAACCCTCAATACTGCGATCCGAAGTAACAGCAGCAATCGGAGCACTAAAAATGCAGGAAAGCTCCTGAACCAGACCAAATAACAGCCGAAATGTTAAGCGCTTTAGGTGACAGAGGCATTGACTGTCTTCATCACATCTGCAACTACATTTGGCAAACAGGTTAACGGCCAAAGGACTGGACCGAATCGGTTATTCTACCCTTGCATAAAATAGGCTCTACAAGAACCTGCAACAACTACAGGACTACAGCAAGGTGATTGATTACGTTGACTGGCAAAACCTGTGGAAGGTAGTCTTCGAACTAAGGTTACGGAACATCTGATCTGCCTACTTCAGTTTTTATACTCTGACAACCAAGGCGTAGGACAGTCAGGATTGGCTGCACATAGTCTAAGCCAGACAAGCCTGTATACTTTCCCCTATCTTGTTCAACATTTATGGGGAGTATGTCATGCAACGAGTATGTGAAAACTGGGAAGGTGGCGTTTCCATCAGCGGGACAAAGATCAGAAATCTATATTATGCCGAAGATTACACACTTTCCACGGCCAATGAAGAGGAAATGTGCATCTTGTTGAATCGATGGGAAATTAACCAGCAGGGAGTTGGGGCTTCTCATAAACAGAGTCCGGACCAAAGTCGTAGCATGTCGGTCACCATGACCATCAGACTAAACCTAGTAATCGCAAAGGACTTCACACACCTAGGCTCCATTATAGCGAATAACGGGTCATGTGAGAAGAAGTGCAAAAAGTGCTATGGCCCAGCTAGACCGTGTATGGATAGACAGGAATTTCTCGAGGAAAACCAAGTTTAGTTGAAAGAAAAGAATAGGAGAGAACAATAGAATTCATTTATTTGTCAGAATATTGTACAAAGCTTATACAAATTTTATTAGATTATGTCTCACATAGTCATGGAAACTTCATAAGTATAATTGTGCGAGCTCTTACACCACTCAGACATGGATAATTGCTCGCAAAAAACAAATATATGGTGAAGTCAAACGATTTTTTTTTTGTTTACATATATTATGGGGAGTAGAGAAATGTAGACTTGGGCTACACCACACGCACCGCTGTCACCATTTTTGGATTCTTAAATGAAGTTCTATGTAACCTCGTATGTACATCTACCCGCGCCTCAGTCGCCGCTGTACCTACCTAAAACGGCCGAATTCTGCGAGCCGCAGCTTCCGATGTTGGTGAAGTAGTGTTTACTTCACCAACATTTGAAGCTACGGCCAGCACGCCGCGGGTGTCGTCATTCGCAGCTACTGGCCGGCCAAACCATGCGGCGACGGGAACATGGAATCATGGTGCGAGGCCATTAACAAAAGTGATGACTGCGGCGACTGTGACGCGTGCGGTGTGGTCAATTCTGGGTTCACCTTCATAATGGGCTTAGACAATTGAGACACTATTCTAGACCAAGGGTGGCTTGATGTGATCGAAGTCAACACGACGTGTGCGCACGATGTTGGCATAGTTCTTCGCTGACAGCTTTGGTGTTCGCGTTTTATTTGGACTGTCAAAATCCACCTTGAATAGGCCGAATTTAGTTCTGAAAAATAAAACAAATCTATCTATATAAATAAAAACTGGCCAAGTACAAGTCGGACTCGCACATGAAGGGTTCCGTACCAAAACGGTATGATATATTTTATACAATTTCTTTTACGGGCCAATGAAACTTGACCTCTGGATTGTATAGGCACTCATACAATTCAGGGACCAAATTATATTGGTTAACTGCTGTTTCCATCTGTTGTTTCCATCCAAGTTCAAAATATTTTTTCTGGAAAGTCCAAAGTTCTACTTTTCAGATTTTTTTCATATTTTCTAAACTTATGGTTCAAAAGTTAGAGGGGGGGGGGGGACGCATTGTTTTTTACTTTTGGAGCGATTATTTCCGAAATTATTGACATTATCAAAAAATGATTTTAGTAAACCCCAATTCATTTTTAAATACCTTTCCAATAATATATCACACGTTAGGGTTGAAAAAAAAAAATCACTTCCCACTTTACATATAGGGGGGGGGGGGGGGGGGGCTAATAAAACATTTTTTTCCAATTTTTATTTTACCACTTTGTCGGCGTGATTGATACACACATTGGTACCAAATTTCAGCTTTCTAGTGCTAACGGTCACAGAGATTAAGCGATGACGGATGGACGGACGGACGGACGGACAGACATGGCGAAACTATAAGGGTTCCTAGTTGACTACGGAACCCTAAAAAGAGAAGTCCTGACTGACTGACTGGCTCATCAGCGCCCAACCCAAACACTTGCACCTAGAAAGCTGAAATTTCGCACAGAGGTTCCCTTAATAATGTAGACAAGGAATAAGGAAGGATTTTTCGAAATTCAACCCTAAAGGGAGTTAAATAGGGGATGAAAGTTTGTACGGAAAATCGACATTTTCACGCGGGCGAAGCCGCTGGCAAAAGCTAGTGTGACAATACAAATATATAATCTAGGACGCAAGACATTAACAATTATTGATTTTAAATTCGTCCATTACGCACATTTACAATTAAAAATCGCCTAAAAATAAATAATTTTTCTTCTGGAGACATCTCCGCTATAGACATCTATAGCGGAAGTTACTTTTTCGGCATTGCTTGCGTCAACTTGTATTGACTTGGGTTCAGGATATTACGGCATAGCTTTCAGTAAACCTATAGCGCAAAAAATGAAAAACTTACGTGTAGCCCCTATCCCATTCCATGACATCCATAAGACTCCAAGCGAAATATCCTTTGACATTGACCCCATCTTCATGTATAGCTAGCAGCAGTTGATGGAGATAGTTGTTGTAATAAGAAATTCTCTCATAGTCTTCAGTTTCTCCTTTGTCACCCAATCCATTCTCAGTTATAATTATTGGGATTTTCTTTAATATTTTGTAGTTGTTCTGAAGCCAGTTGAGAAGTTTTCGGAAGCCTGGTGGGTAAACCTGCGTCAATTAAAAATAATACAATATTATTAGGAATCAGAAGTGAAATACGTGAACAAAATAAACAATGTTTAATATCTTTTGAATTACACTTTTACAAAAATATCAAGACAAAAGAATATGTATAATATTATGAGTACCTATAGCTATTTACTTATATCCAGTTGTAACCTAAAACAAAAAAAAGATCGCAATAAAGGGGAAAACGAGTGCCTTTCGGATTCAGCGAATTTTTACACCACGCGTGGGTTCAGATAACTATACCTCAGAAACGGTACTCCCTTACTTCTCCTAAAATTGTTTGTCCGAAAATCAATATCCATAACACGTTTGCCATAAACTTCATTAACCATAATGTTCAAATTGCCGAAATTTTGTATAACATAATTATCTTTAGTTTTATAAGTATTCTGTCATATTATCGATTACTATTGTAAATAACAGCTTAGATATAAGGCTAGATACATGTAAAATATAGCCATGATAACGTGTTATTTTTGTTATTAGTCCTTGTTAGAATAGTTTTATTCACTTATAAGGCATTTATGAGCCTTTTTCCTTATGTATTAACGTAAAGAACCACTTTTGTGTACCTTTTTAACCTAGATATATAAAGTTTTTGCATTGTATGTCCAACTTTAACCTAATATGTACTAGATTTTACTATTTCCAAGTATGTAACTCTTTATTTCAATTTGTGTCTTATGTACAATAAATAACAGTTGCTTACACACATATACAGACATGCGTTTACAGCTCACTCACACATATACATCATAAATAGTCGCCTCTCATTGGCCAGTCATAAGTTGCCACATTTGCTCACGGGCGCACCTAGCGCTAAGATGTAAAAGCTATAAATAGGGCACGCCCAAAAATTCTGATTCACTATTCGCTCGACCGCTGCTTGAAGACATCATATAGAAGAAAGATCACCCGTCACCTCTACACTCCACACGCACTACACTCCACATCGCAGCGCCCTTGTTTCTCTGAAGAAATCGTCTTTCATTTAATCTTCCTGAAGTTCCTGAACATCCTGAGACTACAACCCTAACTACAGTCGACTGCAAGTTGGGCGCATCACTCTGCTGAAAAAGTCTGCGCCTTTCAACTATAATAATTGAATCTCCTAATTTTACATGACCTAAATTAATATGTCCTAACTATTGCTTTACCTAATGTGTATTATTATACAGTAGAGTTTGTTTATAATAAATTTTATTTCCTAAAAAAAAATCGAAGTGTCTAGTCGTCCGATTAGCGGATGAATAAAATTCATTAGTCGTCCGATTAGACGGATGAATAACCAAAATTGTAGGCTGTTGCTAGTTGTCCGCTAAGTGGATGAATCACCGTCTCGCGACAGTATCCTTTATGGGCGGCATGGGCACCGGGCCGTAGGCCGACGAAGGAGGCCGGCGTAGGCCCGGCACTTCGGGGACAGAAGATATTAGTGTTATTTAATATGCGAGCGAAGCGAGCGCGCGTCATGGAGTACATGCGTTGCATGTATGAGTGACGTGACCAAAAGCTTTGTTATACTTTGTTCTAATAATATTATTATGATAAATAAACATTATGTTATTTTAATTTAGGACTTAAAACTTTTATGGAAAACGATTTTATGTCTTGCGTAAATTATTGATTGTAATAATAGTCCGGTCAATTTAGACATAAAAGTAGTGGTCAAATAACAATAATTCCCACAGAGCCAAATATTGGTGGAGAGCTGGGGTATACCATTACAAACAAAGTCTTAAAAATCCCCATCGATCCTATGTGTGCTACAGAAGTTATTCGGGGTCAAAGGTCAAAATTTGAGATTTTTTGATGTTTTCTCGAAAACGGTAAGTTTTATCAAAAAAAACCTCAACTCAAAGTTGTAGATCTTAAAGTTCTCTACAAAAATGCCTTTCTTTATTATTTTCTAAGAGTTACCATTCCTGAGATATCGCGATTCTAAGAGCCTTTATATAAAAGCAAAAGGTAACTCACTCCTCACGAAATCTCGAAAACCGCTGGACGTATACATATGATTTTTGGCAAGGATTATAGTTAGTAGACGTCCGCTAAGAACGGATTTTGCGATAGGGCCGGATTAGGGTGGTCTAAGGGCCCACGCAAGTTTGTATGAATCAGAACTTGCAAAAGCTCATAGACCACCCTAATCCAGCCCTGTCAGAAAATTATTGCATAGCAGACGTCTACTGACTATAAACTACGTCTCTGCCAAAAATCAAGATTGTAGCACAAAAAATGAAGGACTTTCATACAAACTTGCGAGGGCCCTAAGATCACCCTAATACGGCCCTGTTGCAAAATCCGTTCTTGGCGGACGTTTACTAACTATAAACTACCTCCTGTCCAAAAATCATTTTTATACGTCGAGCGGTTTTCGAGATCTCGTGAGAAGTGAGTTATCTTTCGCTTTTATACATAACTAGCGACCTTATTATACATATAAACCTTCCTCTTGAATCACTCTATCTACTTAAAAAACCACATCAAAATCCGTTGCGTAGTTTTAAAGATTTAAGCATACAAAAGGACATAGGGACAGAGAAAGCGACTTTATTTTATACTATGTAGTGAAGAATAATGTGACTCGCGAATCGAGATATCTCAGGAATGGTAACTCTTAGAAAATAATAATGTAAAACATTTTTGTAGAGAATTTTATGATCTACAACTTTGTGTTGAGATTTTTTTTGATAAAACTTACCGTTTTCGAGACAAATTCAAAAATCCTCAAATGTTGACCTTTGACCCCGAATAACTTTTGTAGCACACATAGGATCGATGGGGATTTTTAAGGCTTTGTTTGTAATGGTTTACCCCAGCTCTCCACCAATATTTGGCTCTGTGGGAATTATTGTTATTTCAAGTGTCTATAATGACCGGACTTTAATTATGACAAATGGATTTAGTACATAATATTATATTTAGGGATTTCAATTTTATGGCATGTGATATTATGTGATATTTAGTTCGGCTACGTTATCATTCGGACAAGTTATGATTAGGACAAAACAAAGTTATGGCATTTTGAATTATGGATAAAAAAGTTAGGTGACCCAATAGATAACCCTCAGAAACATTTTATATTCTAAACCAAGTAATCATCTGCCTAGCCTTTTCCCAAGTATATTGGGGTTGGCTTCCAGTCTAACCGGATGCAGCTGAATACCAGTATTTTACATGGAGCGACTGCCTATCTGACCTCCACAACCCAGTTAATACTAGGTAATACGATACCCTTTGGTAAGACTGGATGTCAGAATTTCAGGTCACTGACTATCTGTAACGACTACCAATGAAAGATCTATATATGGCAGCCGGGACCAACAGCTTAACGTGCTTTCCGAGGCACGGAGGAAACCCGGTATGTCGGGCGGTCACCCATCCACAGACCGACCTAGGCAAGGACAGCTTTACCTAAAGATCGACCCGAGTGGCAGTTCTTATTAAGCCACGAGCTCCTCTCGACCCGAGTGGCAGTTCTTATTAAGCCAAGAGTTTATATTCTAAACCAAGTAAAGTAGGTATATCCATTTACCAAACATTCAAATCCGTTTCGGCATGATAAAGTGACAGACTGACAGAGACAGCCGTTTTCAGATTAGCGTATGAATTTATTTACCGTGTACCAGCCACGTTGGTCATCCATTAAGTCCTTAAAGTCATAGTAAAAAGAAGGCATCTTCAAGTCAAACGAATCCTCGAGAAGCTTAACTGGAGAGATGAAGTTTGTACAGTAGTGGTTGATACCTAAGAAGTCTGCACTGCCTCGAACTGACTTTACCTGGTTAAAGAATGAACATAATTAATGGTAGGTAGGTATATTAGTTTAGGTTATGCCCCTTTAACCTGAGTAGGCCCGCAGCGGAGGGGCTCAGCACTAACTGGGGATCGATGAAAGCAAAGTAGTTCCTATGACCCCCGGTGCAAGTGTGGAACCGGCGTGGTGTTTAGTCAGTAACAGTCAGTTAACTTTTCTATGGTGGAAAGTCCCAAATTGCTGTGTAGAAAAATGTATTACTCGTTAAAACCAGATTTGAGCAAAAATCTCGCCTGACTTCATACACACAGCAATTTGAGATTTCCCGCCATAAAAACAGCTGTGTATTTAAAAAAAACCTTTCCGATGATATATCGCATGTTGTTATTGGTTCCTAGGCCAGCTTCCATACATTTTTGTCCGTCCCCCTTCAGTTGATTTTAGAACAAAAATTTTTAGATCAACTCTTATAAGAAAGTCATAAAATTATTGAAACCATTGAAACCATTTGAAACTGATATAACAAAAAGAACATTTAAAAACAAAGTTGAATCTTATCTCTTATCCAACTTTAGTGAAAACCTAAGCATTTTTTCTGTAATTTAAATTTAAAGCTAGTAGTTTAAGGCGCGTCCCCCAGCAAAACGTAGCTCTAGCCGTTTTTTATGCAGTTTTCTGGAGCTTATAACTCTTAAAAAAAAAGATATATCAACCAACAAAAAATACATTTTTCTACATACTCTTACCTTCAAAATGGTACGTTTTGTTTTTTTCTTTTTTAAGTAAAATATTTAATTAATCCCCTCACAACGAAACCACAGAAATGAGAAATAATTATTGAAAACATGCTACTTCTCCAAAACTAACAATTGTTTTTATTTTGTTTTTACACTAATGGATAAGCAATTTCATAATGAACATTATGGTACGTTTTTTTTTTTCAAAAACTCAAAATTTGATTTTATAAAGATTTTTATGCAAAATTCTGAGCGTATTCGCAACCGTATCTATTGACATTCAGTATGCCGCCAGGCCTCGAAGGGGGAACCCGTGTCGCTCGTCACCGCGCCGCGTCGGCTCATGCGCTCGCTCGCTTACGTCACATTATCAACAGATCTAAGAAGTAATTTCAAGTAATAGATATGGCATTCAATGAAATATTTTTTATGAAATATTTATTGGTGCGTCCAAATACTTTTGGTCATTATGAATTCAGTTATTATACTCACGTCGATAAATAGGTAGGTACTTTCAACTTTTACTGTGATACAAAATAATATTGGCACGATTACGAAAATGAGCTCAAAATTAAAATCCAAGATGGCGGCTAGGAAAATTTTAGGTTTTTCCGTCATGGGTGTCGTTTTCATGGTTTTTGGGGTCGCTGATTACGAAAATGAGGTCAAAATGAAAATCCAAGATGGCGGCTAGGAAAATTTTTGGTTTTTCCGTCATGGGTGTCGTTTTCATGGTTTTTAGGGTCGCTGATTACGAAAATGAGGTCAAAATGAAAATCCAAAATGTGTAAGAAGTAATAGATATGGCATTCAAAGAAATATTTTTTTATGAAATGTTGAATTCAGTTACTATACTCACGTCGATAAATAGGGGTACTTTCAACTTTTACAGTGATACAAATATTACGATTACGAAAATGAGGTCAAAATGAAAATCCAAGATGGCGCCGACGAAGATTTTTGGTTTTTCCGTCATGGGTGTCGTTTTCATGGTTTTTAGGGTCGCTGATTACGAAAATGAGGTCAAAATGAAAATCCAAAATGGCGCCGACGAAGATTTTTGGTTTTTCCGTCATGGGTGTCGTTTTCATGGTTTTTGGGGACGCTGATTACGAAAATGAGGTCAAAATGAAAATCCAAGATGGCGGCTAGGAAAATTTTAGGTTTTTCCGTCATGGGTGTCGTTTTCATGGTTTTTGGGGTCGCTGATTACGAAAAGAGGTCAAAAAGGGACTGGCCTGTTGGTCTAGTGGTTAGTGACCCTAACTGCTATGCCGGAGGTCGTGGGTTCGATTCCCACCCAGGACAAATGTTTGTGTGATGAGCACGATCATTTGTTCGGTGTCTGGGTGTAATTTATCTATAATATGTATGTATTTACAAATATATAAGTATGTTTATCAGTTGTCTAGTACCCATAACACAAGCTCTGCTTAGCTTGGGACTAGATGGCGTTGTGTGATAGTTGTGGAATATTATTATTATTATTATAAAATGAAAACCCTAGGTGGCGGTCAGGAAAATGTTTGGTTTTTCTTTCACGGGTGTCGTTTTCATGGTTTTTGAGGTCAAAATGAAAATCCAAGATGGCGGCCAGGTAAATTTTTGATTTTTCCGTTATGGCTGTCGTTTTATATATATATATATAATATAGTCGAAAAACCAAAATTTTCGTCGGCGCCATCTTGGATTTTGATTTTGAGCTTATTTTCGTAATCAGCGACCCCAAAAACTATGAAAACGACACCCATGACGGAAAAACCAAAAATTTTCGTCGGCGCCATCTTGGATTTTCATTTTGACCTCATTTTCGTAATCACCGACCCCAAAAACCATGAAAACGACACCCATGACGGAACATCCAAAAACCGTCGGCGCCATCTTGGATTTTCCTTTTGACCTCATTTTCGTAATCAGTGACCCCAAAAACCATGAAAACGACACCCATGACGGAAAACCTAAAATTTTCGTCGGCGCCATCTTGGATTTTCATTTTGATCTCATTTTCGTAATCAGCGACCCCAAAAACCATGAAAACGACACCCATGACGGAAAAACCAAAAATTTTCATGGCCGCCATCTTGGATTTTCATTTTGACCTCATTTTCATAATCAACGACCCCAAAAACCATGAAAACGACACCCATGACGGAAAAACCAAAAAATTTCATGGCCGCCATCTTGGATTTTCATTTTGACCTCATTTTCGTAATCAGCGACCCCTAAAACCATGAAAACGACACCCATGACGGAAAAACCAAAGATCTTCGTCAGCGCCATCTTGGATTTTCATTTTGACCTCATTTTCGTAATCAGCGACCCTGAAAACCATGAAAACGACACCCATGACGAATAAACCAAAAATTTTCATCGGCGCCATCTTGGATTTTAATTTTGAGCTCATTTTCGTAATCGTAATATTTGTATCACTGTAAAAGTTGAAAGTACCCCTATTTATCGACGTGAGTATAGTAACTGAATTCAACATTTCATAAAAAAATATTTCTTTGAATGCCATATCTATTACTTCTTAGATCTGTGAATTTTACTTGTATTCGTATGAAGTTCGCCAGGTGGCGCAAGTAATAGTTTACGAAGTATTGTAGAGGTGGGGTGCGGCAAAGAGGGAGCAAATGCTCAAGGTTATTTGCTCAGGGTACCACCTTAACATGTTTGTTTTGTGAAAGCATTTCGCAGTAATTTGGTTGTAGTCAGATTTATTTTTGTAATTTTAGTATGTAAATGGAAAAGTGAACGTACACACGTTAACATTGTGATTATCCTGGGAGCATTGCCTGGGAGCTACGTCTGCCAACAAACTGCTATGTAGTTTGACAGAAGTAAAATGTTATGAATTTGACTTAAGTTCCGAATAAACACTTCTTCATTTTTTTTTTTTTTTGTCATTTAAACCTGTTCATTGCATACAGAAGGTGTTTGCGAGATATTAGGTATACGAACCTCCTCAGGGGTAAAATATGGAAGTCTCGACCGCGAGTATCCTTGTAGACGACTCATGTTGTCAATCCGTTCCCGAACAAAACTAGAATAGTCACCGAAATCCGAGAAAATCGGATGAGTTGTCATTTCCTGAAAAGGGCAAAACTAATATTCAAACAATACGACTTGTAATTGACAATATTCCTTACTGAGTTTTGAGTTTAAGGCGTGGATAAACGTGAATTGGCCTTTTTTAGGATATATTAGAACCTTTTTTTTTCGCAACCATCTCCGAACTAAAAAAAAAAATTATTAATATTCACAATCTAGAGCATGTCCTGTCGCTTATTGTATGAAATTTTAAGGTACTGACACTCATTTGAAGATAGTCCTCTAAACTTTTGACCTCCTCTGGTTTATTTGAGTCTTTCAGTTGAGCCCAAGCCGCGAATATTGCTATAGATACTTTTCCTGAAAGACAAAAAGCTATTAAATTTCTTTGTAAGGCGTACAAGCAAAAAATTAAGACAGGGGCTGGAAAATAATTCAATGCGTGCTACGAGTACAAGCTGGTTCGTTTTGGCACTGACAATCGTTTTGACTGTATTTATTGCACAACAAAACTATCCCGAAGCAATTACGGTAGCGCCGTTTTAACACTCTCTCTGCCATGGGATCCGCTGGCGGGTCCCAAGTTTTCGAGTGCAAAGGGCCAGTCTTATTTTAAAGAAACATTAACAGTAAGGCTGTGGGTGTCGCCGGCCGCCCACAAACAATACTAAACATTATTTTTTTATTTATTAGCAGGCCAGTTAAGGTAGTACAAAAATCTGTTTCAATTTAGGGGGTCACAGCGGATCCCACGGCGTCCTTAAAGCATTCTGGCCTGCTGCATCGGAATCGTTGGGACCCGCCAGCGGACTCCATGGCTTGCTGAACTGGAACTATACTTTAAATTGCTGGCAGTGAGAGTGATAAAGAATGAAAATAATATTATTATGATAGAATCATACTATACCTTGCTGATGTGGTCTAAATTCCTTTTCATACAAGCGGTAAGCCCGGGCATGAGCTAGCAAGTTGTTGTGAATACAATGATAATATTCGATTCTTCGAAGTCCATAGACCTGATGAGTTTAACATTATCATGAAACTAATCTGTTTCTTAATAATATCAATACCTACTTACTAAAGTTATAAATGTAAAAAAAATGAAAAATGTGTCTTTGTTCTCATAAGCACAAAGACACATTTTATTAGTATCTGAAACACAAAAATATTTTTTATGCGGTCTTCACTAACATTGGGAGATGATCCATGTACTTACATCTAGACAATTCCAGTCAGGTTCGTTTAACGTCAGCCACATTTTGACTAAATGACCGAATGACCTGAAAACTACCCGAGCATAATCCTCGAAGTAGTCGATGAGGTTTGGGTTGATCCAGCCACCGATATCCATCAATGCTGTGGGCAGGTCAAAGTGGAACAACGTAACAACAGGAGTGATGTTGGCTTTTAGGAGCTCTTCGAAAATTTTCCGGTAGTACGTTACACCTTCTTCGTTTATATTGTTGTCAGTACCATTTGGAAGTATTCTGGGAATAAATAAATAAATAGCTAAAGTCAGTTAGGTTTATTTTAATTAGCTTAGATAACTAGCAAGTTGTTTCGCGTTTCATTCATTCATTTCTTGCACGTGCTACTCGTATTGCACGCGCAGACATACATCAAAACCGTGACAGTTTTATTTTTTATTATATAGGTGCTAAATAGCGCTCCTGTAGACGTGCCTAAAACGCTTAAATCTGCTTGGGAGAGACACGGCATTGAAATCGTAGAGATGAGGTTAACAAACCTTTGTCTTGCTGACGACATTGTGATTTTCTCCGCCACGGGGCGGCGGCAGAACTGGAGTTATGTTGATCCATCTCAGTGATCCCTCACTGAGCGTTATCAATATAAACTCCAGCCTTGAGGTTAAACTCAGGTCGGACTCGCGATGAATATGTCAAAGACCAAACTCCTGTCGAACACCACCAAATACAAGATCCGAGAAAATTGTGAAGAATTGCAAAATGTCCATGAATACATCTACTAGGCCCAATTAGTCTCTTTCCAATCCAGACAAGACAAGGAAGTCATAAGACGAACAGAAATTGCCTGGTTGAGCTACTGGTTCATAAAAGAGCTTATGAAAGGAGATCTTTCATCTCAACCGAAAAATCATGGACTTGTGCATTCTTCCCATTTTGATTTATAAATCTCAGACTTTGTCTTTGACAAACAGTCAAAAGTCCAAGCTCAAGGTTTGCCAGCGTGCAATAGAGCGTAGTATCTTAGGCTTTAAACTAGTCCACGGTATATGCAACATGATATGAAACCTTCATAGGTAATAAAGAGATCATATCGATACTCCATCATAGACTATATTGTACATTTGTTATGTCAAACCACTTGTCAAACGATCTGTCTGCTTCTAATACGCTACGTAATTTTATTGTGGAATGAAACCAAGATTTCCTTTGGTTTTGTCTTTTATTATGTATCAATTTATTCCACAATAATTGTTTTCGCATAATATCATATAGCGCGATGTCTCAAGAGAAAGTAACTTAATACCTTCGACCCGATCGTTTTGACGTGGAGCCTGCTGCACCCGGTGCCGATCTAAAGTGGGCCCACTGGAAATACACCTTTGAGAACTTTATCGCACAACAAGAAAAGCCCGATGAATCGCTCAAACTGAAGGTACTTGTCAACCACATTTCGCCAACAATTTTCAACAACATCCGCTTCTGCACTAAGTACAGCGACGCAATAAGCAAACTTAATGATGCCTATGAAAAGAAACAGAACATAACCTTGGCAAGGCATCGACTTACGACTAGGAAACAACAGCCTGGAGAAAACATCGCGGAATACTCTCGAGCGCTTAATATCCTTGCTTATGACTGTAATTTTAAAGCAGTGACAGCGGAAGAACACCAGAACCAAGCCATACGTGGGACATTTATCAGCGGGATCTTATCAAGAAAACAAAGGAACGGCTCCTAGAAAAATCTCTGACACTAGAAGAGACTTTGAACCTTGCGATTACATTGGAAACCGCCGAGAACACCTCTCAACTACTAGTACAATCTCCTTCCTTCAATCCTGACCCTGTCAATGCTGCCACTGAGACAGAAACACGAACGCAGTCAAACCTAGCAACAACTCATCGCCGTCGTTGTTTCTTTTGTGGGGGAAATATTCATCAGAGATTAAAATGCCCCGCCCGCAACGCAGAATGCCAACTGTGTTCGAAGCGTGGCCATTTTGCCAAGGTCTGTAGAAGCTCTAACCGTGATTCTACTAATAACTCTACAAATGCGGCTGTCACAGATGACGATAAGCAAGTACAACCTGCCGATTCCCAACCACCAGCATTTTCTGCCGCTGCTCCTTCTAGTCTCAGCAGAGCTACAACTCCCATTACTCTCAACAACTATCGCGCTGATGCACTCGTCGATACTGGCAGTTCCATCAGTTTCATTGACAAGAATCTCGCTCAAATCTTGAAACTCAAACTTAAGCCTTGTAGACAAGCTATAACACTCGCATCTCTCAACAACGTTTCCTACGTCGATGGTTTATGTTACGCGACGATTCAAATAGGTGGCCATATACACCGAAACCAGCCTTTATTGATCATCAACAATCTTTGTGCCGACGTCATTATTGGACATGACCTACTCCGAATTACTCCGAAAGCACTCTTCTCTTGAACTTCAGTTTGGAGGTGATAAACAACCGCTAAAAGTCTGCAACGTATTACAGGCTTCCGTTCCGCCTGTATCAATCTTTACGAATCTCTCCCCAAATATCAAACCAATCACAATCCGGTCAAGACGCCACTCACAAGAAGATTAAGATTTCATATCGAATGAAATAAACAATTTGATCAAGGATAAAGTTATTGAGCCTAGTGTGTCACCCTGGAGGGCTCAGGCTCTTGTTGCTGGAGCAGGGCACCATCGAAAACGTCTTGTGATCGACTATTCACAGACTATAAACAGATTTACGGAACTCGACGCATACCCCCTGCCAAGTATCGATTCTATTATAACGCGAGTATCACAGTACAACTTATTTAGCCAAATAGACCTCAAAAGTGCATATCACCAAGTGCCCATTCTGGTCAGAGAACGAAAATATACCGCTTTTGAAGCATGTGGGAACCTATACCAGTTCACACGGATTCCCTTTGGAGTAACGAACGGCGTAGCAGCTTTTCAGAGAACTTTACAATATATCATCGATTCAGAGAACCTCAAAAGCACATTCACTTACCTGGATGATGTCACTGTATGCGGTGTCAATAAAGAGGACCATGACAAAAACCTTCGTAAGTTTACAGAAGCTGCTGAAAAGTACAAACTTACGCTTAATACTAACAAATGCACGTTCGAAGCGGAGTCAATCAACCTCCTTGGTTATAACATACATAAAAACATTATCAAACCAGACGAGAACCGTCTTGAACCCCTGATAAATCTTCCTGTTCCAACTGACTCAGCGACCTTGAAAAGAGCCCTTGGCCTGTTCGCTCACTATTCGAAATGGGTAGAAAACTTCTCATCCAAATTAAGACCACTGGTCGAAGGAACATTTCCCTTATCTCAAGACGCTATTAATTCTTTTAACGACCTTAAGAAGGACATTGCTAAATCGGCCTTGGCTGGAATTGACGAGAAGGAAATAGTCTCGGTCGAAACCGACGCATCGATGTTTGCAATTGCTGCGACGCTATCACAGAAAGGAAGACCTGTAGCATTTTTTTCACGGTCGCTAAATGATACAGAAAGGCGACAGCCATCAATAGAAAAGGAGGCCTGCGCCATTGTTGAAGCACTTCGAAAATGGAGGCACTTTCTGATTGGTCGTCATTTCCTACTAATCACAGACCAACGATCTGTAGCATTTATGTTTAACCAGAAGCACTCTAATAAGATAAAAAACGAGAAAATCGAGAGATGGCGCCTGGAACTCTCCTGTTTCAAGTACGACATAATCTATCGGCCAGGCATTCAGAACTTTGCTGCTGATGCCTTATCAAGAGTTTGCATGCACATCGATAGCAACTCTCCAAGCAAGCTCATTTCTCTACATAACTCTCTTTGTCACCCTGGTATTTCACGCATGGCTCATTGGGTAAGGTCCAAAAATCTACCCTATTCAATCGAAGATATCAAAAGAATGACCGCTGCTTGTCCAGTATGCGCCGAAATTAAACCCCGTTACATAAGAAATGAAGGGCGTCTCATAAAAGCTACATCACCATTCGAGAGATTAAACTTAGATTTTAAAGGCCCACTTCCCTCTAAAACTTCAAATAAGTACATTCTAACTATAATTGATGAGTTCAGTCGGTTCCCTTTTGCTTATGCCTGTAAAGATATGACGTCAGCAACGGTTATAAAATGCTTAGTTGATCTGTTCTCCACATTTAATTGGTACGCCAGCATACATACATTCCGATAGAGGGACCTCGTTTTTATCGGATGAGCTCAGAGAGTACCTGACCTCACTCGGTACTGCGTGCAGTCGCACTACTCCGTATAACCCACAAGGGAATGGCTTGGTTGAACGCTTAAATGGAACCTTGTGGCGTACGATCCAGCTGTATCTTCGCTCCAACAACGCTGACATTAGTGACTGGGAGAAGGGCTTGTCTCCAGCCCTACATTCTATTAGATCCTTACTTTGCACGGGAACTAACGCCACTCCTCACGAGCGCATGTTCAATCATCCTCGTCGCTCAGGATATGGACAATCACTACCGACATGGCTCCACTCTCCAGGGCCTGTATTTATGAAGAAAAACGTACGAAACTCCAAATATGAACCTGCGGTAGAAGAAGTGGAACTACTACAAAGCAACCCTGAATACTCATATGTACGCCTACCTGATGGCCGAGAGACAACTGTTTCGAATAGATCCCTGGCGCCTCTTCCATATACAGTAGATGACGAAGAAAACTCCGACGATGAACCACCACGTGGACCGTCTACTGCACCTACAAATGAGGACGAGCCTGTTGAAGCAGCTGGGCCAGCTGAAGTTGAAAACATAGGAGGTCCTCGTCGTTCTACTCGAGAAAAAAGGCCTCCGGTCTATCTTCATGACTACGTTTCATAATAGAGCATGGGTGAATGATATGAAACCTTCATAGGTAATAAAGAGATCATATCGATACTCCATCATAGACTATATTGTACATTTGTTATGTCAAACGATCTTATCCTACTAATATTATAAATGCGAATGTTTGTGAGGATGGATGTATGGATGTTTGTTACTCTTTCACGCCAGAACGGCTGATCGGATCTGAATGAAATTTGGCACAGAGGTAGATTATGGTCCGGAATAACACATGGGCTATATATTATCCCCATAATTACTTAAGGGGGTGAGCAGTATTGCATTATCCATAATCCTCAACTGTTTTACAGCTTGATACTGGAAATACGAAATAACGCAAGGGACATCAAGCGTGCTGTGCAATTTTTCACTTTAGGAGCCTGGTGCGAGCGTTGCAAATCCAAGAGAAAGCTGAAGTCCCTTACGGCATTTCAAATTTCCGGTATCGAACCACAATCGAACTGTCAACTGTCATACTATATTGAAATAGAAGATCTATTTCAACCTATTTGTCACTGGTGTACGTAGTCTAACGGTACGGAGGCTTACCTGTAAACAAAGGTACGCAAGTTCAAATCACAGTCAGTATCCACTTTCTGTGATTTTTTATAATGTTGAAGGATTTCCAAAAATTTTAAACAATGTTCGCGAGTTCGATCCCCAGTCGGTTTTCACTTTTTGTAAGTTCCAGGTATTTATTTTTATTTTGATGCTATATGGTTTTCAAATCAATTCAGAGTAGATTAAAATAATTAATTTTAAATATAATATTATAGAAAAAATAATGTTTTCTTTTATTGTGTTACGATCATTTTTAGAATTTTTGTATGTAGTCTGTGTGTCTTGGATGTATTACTTTATTATTATAGTATTATCGTGTACATTTTAAAACTAATATGATTAGGGTTTTAGTTTTTGTTTCATTGTAATCGGTGCTCTCTATCAAAAGATATACGAATTTAAAGTGTTTAAGAAGAACTTATCATCGTTAAGAAACATACATGCAACGACATCTATTGCACCAAAACGGTACTAATTAATAAATGTGTTCACAGGATAACTTTCAAATCGTCTTTTTCAAACAGTTACGATACCAAAAATAACTCTTGAGTTGTTTGTTTGTTGTTTAAATGACGTTGCTTTGAAAATCTACATAGGGTTTTTTTTTGGAGGGTGGGAAATCATCAAATTACTCCTCCCGCTCTGGGCAAAGCGGTAGGGAATGTCAGACTTCTACTGACTAAAACCACCCATGTTCCTTCTTTGCCCTTTGTGCTGGGTCCGCAATATCTCTTTCGAACAGCCCGCAGCCCCGGCCCTTGCGGGGCCCCTTCCATGTTGCTGACATCTCTTTGAGGCGCGCGTGGAACACGAACGCGTCGTTGACACGGCCTGTCATCGTCATAAGACGGACGGACGGTAAGCTAGCCCATTACTCACCGTCCACAGGCCCACGTCTACGGTGGCCGGAAGCCATCACGTGGCCCCCGACACCCGGAGCGCCTCCCGCGGCAGCTGGGACGAGAGCTTCTCTCCCTCTCACGTTCCACCACCTCTTTCGCTAGCATCACTGCTTCGCAGAAGGAGGCCACGGCGTCCCATTCCCTCTCGCCCCGCACCATGGCTTGAACCAGGGCCGGACGCGAGAGGTCGTCGTCGGTTCCTTCCGCCTGATTCGGTGCAGGTACCTCCCGAAACAACCGTGTCCGGTGAGGACCTGCGCCAGATGGAAGGTGAGGGCGTCAAGGCACCTCTCAAGCCAGTCCTCAAAGAGGAAACTTACCACCACAGTGCCCTGCACGGGGTTGTGACAGATACTCTCTTCATGTCGCCATGAAATCACACCGGGGCGGTCTGTCCGCCAAGCGGTAATATGCCGCGGCAGTGGAATTACCCCCCAATGTAGTGACTCCGCGCCATTCATGCAGGAAACTACATAGCCTAAGCCCTGTAGTGTGTGTTTGCTTACCATACATGCAATTTTGGCAGTTTAACTTCGTCTTCGACAGATGGCAGTGTTCATTTGACACCATTTTCTGAATTGCGGTGTTAATATTTGTCGTGAACAGTCAACAAATACAAATTGACCGGTACACAGTAAGAAAAACTGCTGTAAAAACTTTAAAATAAAAACCTAATTAAAGTTAGATAAGACCCACGACGTAAATCTATTTATTCAGTGCGGGAATCGAATACAGGACATGCAGCGCCACAGTCAAACGCCGAGGCACTACGCCAACCGTGCCGTCTTATAGCTGTGGTTTCCTCGGGCATTGCTGCAACTTTGCTTAACAAACGGCCAGATTGCACTTTCCGTTTACAAATTGCCGCTGAATCTTACCCCAACTTGCAACATCACCAAAAATCTGCGACTGGCCATGAAACAGATGTCTTTGCAAATAAGCTGCTTTAAACAGGAGACAGTCGCCTGGAATTAGATGTAGATGCGAAAATTCCACTTTCCGATGAGTTTTCCCATCCAGTGCCAACAGAAGATGAACTTACCATGCACGGTTTTCCTAATTTGAGAGGTTAACATAAATGATTAAGTGTGGTTGTGTAAGAGGACCGTCACCAAAGAACAAGGCATTTGTTTACATTTTGAGAAATAAGTTAAGGTACGGTTACGGTTTTTAAGCCATCGTCGTCTCAACTACATTTCATTTTGATTCAAGTCGCTGCTTTTGTAATCATTATTCAAATCATCACATTTTGATCAAGCCGTCAGGTCTCACTTATAAAATAACATTACGCCTTAATCCCGAAAGAGTTAGGCAGTGGTGTAGGTACCTAATCGTAATCGTAAACCAACATTTCGCCAGTAATGCATGTTCAAGCGCCATGTGATATAGGCGTTTGATGTCTATAGATATAATATCGCCAATGACGGGCACGAAAACCACGCTCCGTGGCTTCTACTACGAAAACACTTTGCAATCAAACCCCGGACCTCATCCTCAGTAGTTGCACTTGAGGTCACTCGATCAACGAGACAGTCACACATCAAAATTTCCACGTGAACGAAGTCGCGGGCATCAGCTAGTTGTGAATAAAACCAAGATTTCCTTTGGTTTTGTCTTTTATTATGTATCACAACACCACTGCACTACGCTCCAAAACACAAATCCCTGACGTTGCCGAAAAAGCCGCTAAGCTGAAGTGAAACTGGGCTGGCCGTGTCTGCCGTATGCCCAACGAGCTGTGGGCCAAAATAAGAAGACGTCGCGGTTGACCTCGCAGGAGATAAACGAGACGAGCTGGACATAACCAACTACCAGTGGTCCACATTGGCCCTGGATCGCAAAATTTGGAAGTCATGGGGAAAGGCCTTTACCCAGCAGGGGATGACACTGGGTTACAGTAACAGTAATACAATAGCTAGTTTTAAACGGCAATCATAGCAAGAGAGTTCACATTGCTCGCAGAACGGATGGCCGATGGGGCCGAAAAGTTCTGGAATGGCGACCGCGAAACGGAAGACGTTGCGTTGGAAGGCCTCCCACTAGGTGAACCGAAGACCTGGTCAAGGTTGCGGGGACCCACTGGATGAGAGACGCACGGAACCGGTCAATGTGGCGACATCTGGGGAAGGCCTTTGTCCGGCATTGGACGTCTTTTAGAGTTTAAAATAAAAACAAATTTAAGTTAACCCATATATGCCCAGAATTATTTAGGACACCGATTTTTATAATTTTCACATAATGTTGTTTATTGATAACCAAAAACAAGGTCTGTGATAGTAATTTGTAGTTTTCATTCCTGAAAGTTACTTTTTTTCAGTGGGTCGAAAACGACCCACTGGGCAAATAAGGTCGTGAGCTAGTATGGAGAAAGAATAATCAAAATAAAACAATATAATATGCTGATCAGTCTTTATTATTACTTTAGACAATTAAGATATGAACTTTATGGTAAGAAAGGAACATAAGATTATCTACTAGCTGTTACCCACGACCTTCGTCGGCATAAAATTACTTATTATAATATAATGTTACTTTCCAATTTGAATCGGTCTTTGTTAACAATTTCAAGGTTTTCTTTCTCAGAACCCTAATCTTTTTTCAAAAATAAAAGGACCTTCAGTTACTCCTTATAATCAGCTATATGCTGGTAAAAGTTCCCTCAAAATAAGTCTAGTTGTTTTGAAGATTATCCGAAACAAACAGGCAGACAGATGGACCAAAAAAAAAATGTTTTTATTCTGTTTTAGGTAACGTTTAATGAGTAAAAAACTGTTACTTTGAAATTACAATCGGACACTTCAACTTTATTTATTTGTGTACTCGTAGAAGATGAATAAATGCTGCAAAGCATTTTGTAATGCAAATGGACGTCACATTTGCGACATTTTTTGACTGTTTTATGTACACTGCAGTGTTTGTACACAGTGCACATCTTCTTCTGACCTGACTTGTGAGAATAATATACGTTCAGCTGCATGTTTTCAACAGAAACAGGTGAAGTTATCTTTGTTTTCTGTGGTCCAAGCTTAGTTCTGGTACTCTGGTACATATTTCTAGAGATAAGACTTTGGAATAAATCGGTGAAATTCCAGCGTGTCTACGCTAGATCTTAATGTGAAAGATCAGGCTAGCTAATAAGCGTTGTTACCCTTGTAGAAAAACTATTCAAGAAGTACTGTGCATCAGGATTAGCAATGATCGTCAGTTCTTCAACTCCTGGAGTTGATGTTTTGGCAGGACGAGAACATCGTAACGAATAGGTACTGGATCCAGATGCCGTAGAAATGGGTTCGAAAATCTAAGAACTACATATTAGTTGGGCAGACTAAAACTTCAGCGATGTTGGTGCCTTCGCTATTGGTCTTCTTTGTCTTGTGGAGTCAAACCATCTCAGTTGGAGCAAGTAAAATGTCGATTCAAGCGATTTATATTATCGCAGTCTTCGTCAATGTCCGATATGGTATTCTCAGAAGGCAGATCAATGTATACATCAAAGCCCTGGACATCTTCCTCGTAGTCAAGTGACTTCAGGGCTTCGGTTATGTCGTCTGAAGAGAGTACGGGCCAGGATCACAAAAATAAAAAAATATGATTATAAAGCATGGTATGTGCCCACGGGGTCGTTACCGACCCACGAAAATGTATCGAGTAATTGCAATTAGAAAAAAATATTTTATAAGCAATGTTTACATCGATGTCTCTAAAGCACATATTCAGTTTACTATAAAAACAATTTTGATAGTAAAAAAACATAATGTACACAAAATACTTACATTTTTATGCGCTTGGTCGCAGATTTTTTCCAGAAATTAATTTGTACCAACTTGCACCGACACTTTTCATATGAAATTATTGTAAAGTGGAAATTATATTGAGCTGTACTCTAAACTAGGTCTTTTGACTATAGAAAGATGTCACTGTAATAAGAATGCATTCATAAGTTCGCGGTCAGGGTGCATTTGAAGTAATCAAGTACTTTTATGTCATTACCGACCCCCTGGGCATATATAGGAGACGAAGTTAAGTTTAAGACGAATATCAAAAATATATATTACCTGGGCCACGAAATAGACATTCTATAGCCACTGACACCTAAACTTTTGATCATTTCAATATCTTCCCGCCAGAGGTGGTAAGAGTCAGCTGCAACATCTCCGTTCTTGTGGTCAGTGGTACGTGTAGGGTCCTCGTGGAAGTATTTGTCCCATACACTTTCACCTTTGCCTATGGAATAAAAGATGTTCATATAGAAGGCTAAATATCTGTTTTGGTTGTTATCTTATCCTCTTATTAAAAGGAGATTACAAAAAACTTTAGAAACTGAATAAAAACCTCCCCCTTCCCTCCTCCCCTTTTCTCCTTCTTCGAACCTTTGTGCTCTTCTATTTTTTATGTTTTTATCCTTTTTTGTATTTTGTGTGTACCTACATAAATAAATAAATAAAAATAAATTCTTTACTGTATTTAAATAATCTTACCTCCTTCGTTCCATCCTCCTTCAATTTGAAATGCAGACGTAGACACTCCGAATATGAAATCATCCGGAAAGGAGTAATTGCTCACCCCAGAAAGCACGACTGATTCTCCCCTTGCTGATTGCAGGATGCTGTAATATGCAAAATATTGATAATTTTTTCTGCCCTTGTTTCATGCTACTCTGGGCGGCGTAACATGTTGTCTTGTCCCATCCTCCAGTGTCAATCGCCACACTATTAATCATTTCCTTTTCTTCCAACCATTCCTTTACAAAAGTAACTGCGTGTGAACTCTATGCATAAGAAAAAATATTTAACCCTACTTGAAATTTCATCTCACAAAATAATTAATCTACAAAATAAAAATTATTTAATATATACCGGTTGGTGTCGACAATACGACAATAAATGAAACCACTGGTAGTTCTATTACATAAATATATTTTCAAATAAATATATGTTTTTTTTCTTCTTTCTTTACTCTTCGCATTAAACGGATTCCAAAAGCCTGCATAAGCTCATTCGTTCATTTTGGCTTTCCCATGCTGCATTGCGTTACGTGGTCACTCACTACTCGCATCAGCAGGGCTATTGCGTATCTTATAGTGACAGTGGATAACTCATAGTGTCTATCAAATAACTGTCAAATGGTGAGTTTTTAAGAAAAAAAATGTATTAAACCATTACCAATTTACAGTTAATCTATGGACACTTTACGTTTGTCACTGTCACTAAAAGATACGCAATAGCCCCGCTGTTCATCAGTTGTAAAGCAAAAGAACAATAAACTGCAAAGGTCAATGGTCTGCTACCATAAAATAAATACGAGTATTACTAGCTGATTTGATCTTACCTAAGAGTCACCAATAGTACTCTGTTTAGGGCGACTCCCGTCCTCCTCAAATTACTAACTGAAACTTTCTGGCTTTTTCCCGAGCTCCGCATTGTAAATAACGCGCAAGTGAGTTCACCTATTGAATTTGATAATTTTAATATTATTATCTTTTAAAGTATGGAATTTGAAGGACTAGTTACAGTTACAGGTCTGCAATCAAATCGTGATCTTGGCAAACTATGGGAACGGAAAATATGTTTAAAAATAAAAAGAAATACGTCACTATGCGTTATCATTGCAATTTACGGCATTTTTCATGAGCGTTAGTAGGTTGGTGCTTTATTCCCATTTTTAGGGGAAAATTCTTGGAGGTGAAATCCTCGTTGTTTTTTTGTGGGATAGGTAGTATTTCGCATTTCATACTCCAGCTGGGTCATGTCGTGCCTGAACAGGAACGGGCAATACACAAACAGTCAAAGACATACAGATATACAATACACAAACTGTCAAGAAACCTAAAAATACTTTGATGTCTACCGAAACCTGTTTTGTTTTTATATTTCACTAGCTTTTGCCCGCGACTTCGTTCGCGTGGAATAGTGACTTCCGGCAGATTTTTGGTTATCTCGCGAAAAAAAAAAAAAACAAACTATCCTATGTCCTTTCTCAAGTCCCAAACTATGTCTGTACCAAATTTCACACAAATCGGTTCAGTAGTTTAGGCGTGAAGCAATGACAGACAGACAGACAGAGTTACTTTCGCATTTATAATATTAGTTAGGATAGGATTTTATTACAAGCGTAGAAATAACACAAAAAAAAAAGTTGATGTGGCACTCGGAGACTGCCGCGGTAAAGCTATTGCATAGCATTTTTTATCAACATATGCAATTATAATTATTTATTTATTTTATAATATAAGCAGTATTTTTTTCCTTTGTTTTTTTTTGTCTTTGATATTAATTCAAGTTACACTTTTTGAGCGTGGTGACCGATAAGAAAACATTTTTTTTTTCTTTTAATAAATAAATGAGAAGTTAATATTGTTCAAAATATTTTTATTATCTTACAATACATGTAGGTTCTTCAGGAATATACACCAAAATAATTATTCATTCAAAAAATTTGAACAAAAATAACGATAAGAGTTTGATCTTCGAATTTCGCGCGATGTACATTAAATAAATCAAAACTAACCTTCATATACTAAGCTAGTAAGAAAATCTATGACAGAAAATTTAAAAGAAAATGTATTGACAGCCTGACGTAAGTGTCATAACATTGAAAAATATGAAAATTATTTATTTTATTTTAGATATTTTATAAGAAAACGATTTGTTTTAGACCGATTCGCAGAATAGTACCGCCACTAAGACGACCCACTGACCTAGTAATGCAAAAACCAATAAAACTTATGATATGCGTACTAATAATAAAATGAATGTATATTAGAGTACTCACTAATTTTCTTTCACTATTTTTTCGTGACTTTCTTCATTAATGCACTTTGTTTATTCATATTTAAATCACTTTGTACACAAATTATACGAGTAAGAATATTTTAGAAGGAGAAAGCAGAGAGACAAACAATTATTTAATTTGACAACCTCAGTTGACAACCTTGTTATTTTCCGTAACCATAGCAAACAGCTTTAAAATTTGCGTTACGAAATCTCTGGATTTGCTCTCCACGCTCAACTCAAGGCCCGCGATAGAAGCTATGCAATAGCTTAAAATCCTAGAAAAATGGTGGCAATGAACATAACATGGGTTGTTTTCAGAAATTTGATCTAGCAACAATATTTTTACCATTGATTTCTAACTTACGTAACGCACCTTTCAAGATTAGTTCAGCAATTTTATTGATCATTTATTGCAACTTTGTTACAGTTGATGGTGCGTTATTTAATAAGATCTCAGTTTACGTAACTTTATTATTTAGACACAGATCATAAAAACTAACTTATCTTAACAATATCTGTATTTACAACCCTTTAAATGTTATTTTATTTTTGATACAGTAATAATATAGGTGTCCTGCAAAGGCAAAGCCTGAACAGTTTTCTAAAGTGTGTGTATGCTCACGTACCAAACGCACCAAATTGTGTGTTTTCTAAGTGTATTTTGAAAATTTTGAAAATCTCCTACTTAGACACGAGTTGCCGTGATTTTAACATACACTCTGGGAACGGCTTATAAATACAAACCCTGAAACCTGTTCAGGTCAATACACAGATGATTTTGAAATGTGGAGTTGTTCAAAACTATAAAACAATACATAACGCGTCGTGTCTTACGTACCTGTCTTGTGGTTTGTATATTACAAGGAGCTGATGGCAGCTACAATGGAATTATGAAAATCATCAGACCTAGCCTTTCCTAATAAGGTATGTCGGACCCTGACAATTCAAACCACGGTTTAGTGTTTAGTGTTCAGCTGGGTGTTGTCACCCAGGTTAACATTAGTAGTGGAGTGCCGTAAGACGTAAACATTGTAAAACCTCGGAATCCAGGACCGGTCAATGAATCTTCATAAAAACTTTTGGACTGCATTGTTAAAAGCCTAAATAAAAAAGTTAAAAAAAAAATTTGCGCGCTCGTCATTTTTTTTTAATTACCACAATGTACTGAAAAACTAGCTTGTGCCAGCGGCTTAACCCACTACAACTCGAAAATTATTCCACGGGAAGATAAAATCGGGATAAAAACTATCCTATGTGTTAATCCAGGTTATGAACTATCTGTACACCAAAGGAGATGGCTAAATGACTGCCTCCAGCATCTATAGGAATTCCACACTGACTCGTAGTATTTAAACAATCAAACATTAATCATTTAGAGTTAAATAATTTCATAGAAGTTGCGTGAACTTAAGAAAAAGCAAAAATTAAATCACAAAATCTCTCTCTTTACATTGACATAAAATGGTGAAATACTTGTAATACAGCTGTTAGTTGCTATAGCAACTGCAAGCTAAGGATGGACCATATCGCTTTTCAGAATGTCAAATCGAAGCAGTAATTATATCGATTTTTGATAACAGTTATCAAAACAATTTATTTTTTCCGAAACTAAGAAGTGGTAATCAGAGTTCTTGGTGGGAATCTATGGCGTGCAATTCAGTGTCTTATTTTTATTTCCTTGTTATTGTGTTTTGAAAATGGGGTTGTGTTAAAGTGACAGTCGATTCTACCCAATTACACTTAATTAAATCAAAATCAAATAAAATAAGGGACAGCTTCGAATTATGGTTATTCGTTTAATCGTGCTACATATTTTGCGTCGAAAAATATGAACTGATGAATAGTGATCGGCAAAAAGTAGTTCTATTTGTTTCTTTTAATCAATTCGATTATTTTATTGATTCTGTTACACTTGTATCTTCTCATCTCTAAAAATAAGGATTTGGATTTTTTTATTGTTGATGGCATTAGGACCATATCAGGTTAAACAAGCTCGGTCATACTACGGAGAGCATATTAGAGCAAATGGTACTTATGATATCGAAGTGTGCCCGGATCTTGAAAGATTAATACATTTAGGGGGATCAAGACCTCAACTTTTAAGAGGCCGAATAAGATCAAGGCATATTAGTCAAAAAATATACTACGTGTATATTTTATATGAAAGCCAAACCACAATTAATAATCCTCTGGATGACATACTGTCATATTACTGCAGCTGTATTGTGGGGAACAGAACTCTGGGCTGTTGCTGTCATGTAATGACAGTGATCTGGTATCTGGGATGGGCTAGACATCAGAACACGCTATCCGCTCCGGCTTCATTTTTAGATAATGTTCTTTTAAGAATAACAGAATAGAATAAAATAATTCACATTTTTGTTGTTTTATTTTCAATATTTTTATGTTTGTTATGTTGCTACTTGCGACACCCTTTATTGTTAAGAAGATGAGTAACACCGCGCTGTGCGATGCACCGTGAGATCCGCCGTCTCAGCAATCCGACCGTGGGATCGAAGATTGGGCAATGCCAGTGACAAGTGTTAATTTTAGGTTTAGTGCTTCACTCTTGTTTCTCACATCGAACAACTGTCACGCAACTTAGAATTACCGATTTAAATGTAATTTATACATTAATTAAACTTCATAAGTAAATTATATCGGTTTCATTTGCATCCTCGTCTGCAGCCGAACATAATTGGCGCAGTCGGTAGGACACTCGCGGTCATTTCCGTAATCGCAAAGCTGCCCGTGCGGCTCTCCAGTCGCTCCAGAGTATCCAGAATCTACACTTCGTGCTGTATCGAGGAATCCAGACATCGATTACGCAAAGGGACTGATATAATGTTCATGTAAGTACATTAGATTATTTCTAGTGACCGCTTTCCCCTAGCCTGTACTAATATAATATATCCAAAATTTTCTTTCCACGAAAATCTAGGAATATTAGGATAGTTAGTAGTAGAGAATTAGTGATAGATTCTAGAAGAAATATTAATTCAGATACGTTACAGGAGGAATCAGAATCTTTTCCTAGCAAAATGTCTTTGGATTTAGATACCATTTTTAGAGCATTACGGTTAGTACCCGAGTTTGACGGGAACCCGAATGTGCTGACTAGATTTATTCAATTATGTGATCATTTAGTTAAAGAATATTATAATGTTCAAGGTGGTTCCGAATTAATTAACTCTGCACTTATTAATGGAATATTAAATAAAATTATAGGATCTGCTGCTCGCTTAATTAACTCAAATGGCATAGCAACTGATTGGAATGGCATTCGTAAGGCATTAATAAATAATTTTGCGGACCAGAGGGACGAGACCGCTCTTTATAGCGATTTATCTCTTTTAACACAGGGCTCTAACACCCCACAAGAGTTTTATGAGCGTTGTCAGAATCTTTTTAGTACAATTATGACATATGTTTCATTACACGACATATTACCAACTACTATAGATGCTAAACGAGATTTATATAAGAAATTGACGCTCCAGGCGTTCGTGCGCGGATTAAAAGATCCTGTAGGATCACGAGTGCGTTGTATGCGCCCTCAAAATATAGAACAAGCACTAGAATTTGTTCATGAGGAAACTAATACAATGTATCTGCAAAATCGTAACGACCGGTTGCCCGATAAAAGAACTAATACCAATAACCAACCCAGTAACCAGTTTAAAATGCCCTCTCACTCTCAGCCGTTTAATATGCCTGACCCAAGGTTCAATAATTATTATAACATGCCAGGACCTTCCCGATTTCAATTTCCATCTCAACAGCCATCGCAGTTGAAACCTATTTATTTCCAACCTCGCCAGTTTGGTCCAACCCGTACTCAGCAAGTTTTCAGGGCACCCCCACCGAACTATAACCGTCAGAATAACTCATTTAATTTCGCCCAGCAGAATTCTCCTATTCAGCCTAGTGGCTCAGCGCAACCACGTCCAATGAGTGGTGTTAGCAATTTCGTGAGCAGACAATTACCCCCTACTAACGCTTTGTCTAGACATGATTGGAATAAATCCGGAAATCCCCCACCTAATAATTATTTTAAAACTCGAGAGATGCATTTTAATGATTCTTTTATTGAACCTTCGTTAAATGATTTCTTTTTCGATTATGATGGAACTTACTATGACTACTATGAGTACCCAGAAAATATGTTCTATGAATATCAACCATTGCCTCAAGAATATTTAGAACACCCCCAGCAGCCCGGAAGCATAACCGAGGACGTCAAAGAATCCAAAGACCCGGATTTTCAGAAAACTCGGAAATCCGAAAAATTAAAATAGAAATAAATCTTCAAACTCAACGATATCTTCCATACGTTCAGATTGAGTCACCCCCACTAAAGCTTTTAATAGACACAGGAGCAAACCAATCATTTCTATGTCCTAATGCTGTCGAAAAATACTTTGGTGACTTTCCATTAAATTATTCTCCATTCGAAGTGCATAGTGTTCATGCTAAAACCAGAAACGATTATTCAATTACTTTACCGATTTTTAACGAATTTAATGATTCAGGTACAGTTTCATTTGATATCTATAAGTTCCACGACTTCTTTGATGGGCTTATTGGTACCGATTTGTTAGAAAAATGGGAAGCTACTATAGATTATAAAAATAAATTATTTACAACTAAGTTCGCTTCAAACCCCATTAGAATTTACGATTCACGTAATACCAATTTATATGAGAATATTATTCCAGCTGGTACATCTAAATTACTAAAGATTCCGATTAACGTTCACGACGGAGATGCTTATATTCCTGAACAATTAATTTCAAACTGTATCATACGTGAATGCCTTACTACGGTTAATCAGAATAGAGGTATATTAGAAGTACAGAATCCTAGTAGAAACGACATAATATTTTCTATGGACCGTGCAATGTCAGCAGAAGTTCATAACGACGAGTGCACGCGAACTAAACAGCAAAATAAACGCGTAAAAGAAGTGCTATCGCGCCTTCGTACTGACCATTTAAATGAAGAAGAACGCATTAATCTTGAATCATTGTGCTCGCAATATGCTGACGTTTTTTATATAGAAGGTGAACAATTAACATTCACAAATAAAATTAAACATTCAATTAAAACCACGGATGAAGCCCCAGTCTATACAAAGAGTTATAGATATCCATTTATTCATAGACAGGAAGTACAAGATCAGATAGGTAAAATGTTAGAACAAGGTATAATTAGACCTTCTAATTCTGCTTGGAGTTCCCCTATTTGGGTGGTATCTAAGAAAGCTGACGCATCGGGAAAAACGAAGTGGCGTATTGTTGTAGATTTCAGGAAACTTAATGAGAAAACAATAGACGACAAGTACCCTATCCCCAATATAGCTGATGTCTTAGACAAATTAGGCAATTGCCAGTATTTTACTACACTAGACCTAGCTAGTGGATTCTATCAGGTCGAAATGGACCCCCAAGATATTACAAAAACCGCATTCAATGTGGAACATGGGCATTTCGAATTTCTGAGAATGCCTATGGGTCTAAAAAATAGCCCTTCTACCTTCCAAAGAGTAATGGATAACGTGTTACGTGAACTCCAAAATACTATTTGTCTAGTGTACCTAGATGACATAATAGTTTTTAGTACATCATTGCAAGAGCACATAGTAAACCTAGAAAAAGTTTTTAAAAGATTACGCGAATCTAATTTTAAAATACAAATGGATAAGTCAGAGTTCCTGAAATTAGAGACAGCTTATCTAGGACACATTATAGGCAAAGATGGAATAAAGCCTAACCCAGATAAAATCTCAGCAATACAAAAATACCCTTTATCTAAAACCCCTACTGAAATTAAAAGGTTTTTAGGACTTCTTGGCTATTATAGAAAATGTATCCCTGATTTCGCTAAAATAACCAAACCGTTGACTCAAAGCTTAAAAAAGGGTTCCAAAATCACACTCGATCAAAATTATGTCGAATGCTTTGAAAAATGTAAGACCCTTCTGGTCAATGATCCAATTCTTCAATACCCTGATTTCAAAAAAGAATTTATACTCACTACTGACGCTTCAAATTTAGCAATTGGTGCAGTACTGTCGCAAGGAACTATTGGATCTGATAAACCGATAGCTTATGCCTCGCGTACGCTTAATTCCAGTGAGATAAACTATAGCACTATTGAAAAGGAGTTATTGGCTATAGTCTGGGCTACTAAGTATTTCAGACCATATTTATTCGGACGAAAATTTAAAATAGTAACTGACCATCGCCCTTTACAATGGGTGATGAATATTAAAGAACCAAATTCCCGTTTAACCCGTTGGAGGTTACGGCTAAGCGAATTTGAGTTCATAGTTGTCTATAAGCAAGGAAAACATAATACTAATGCAGATGCTTTGTCACGAATAGAAATTCATCATGAGGAAGCTAGTTCGATAGTAGTTAACACCTCACAAGGTGCGCCTTCAGACTCAGATTCTAGAACTGAAACTGCGGATTCTAGGACTTTAAGCATACATAGTGATTTAGAAAGTCCCATATTAGAAATCCCTATTTCCGACGACCCTCTTAATAAGTTTAATAGGCAAATCTATCTTAATGTCGTTGGAGATATAAAAAGTAAGCCTAGTGTTTCTAAACCATTCGAAACACATACTAAAACTGTCATACAAATCTCAAAATCTAATTTAGAACAAGACGTTATTAGCGCAATTAAAGAACATATTAATCCAAGAGTAAAGACAGGTATTTTAATTAATCCTCCTTTAGAAATGTTTTCTATAATACCTATAATTCAAAAATATTTTAAAAATTCGGCAATGAAGTTGGTACTTACCAAAACCGAAGTAGAAAATGTTAAAGACTATTTCAAGCAACAGCAAATTATAAAAAAATATCACGAAGGCAAAACTAATCATAGAGGCATCACCGAGTGTTATCTAGCCCTATCGCGTAAATGCTATTGGCCGAATATGAAAGAGCATGTAACGAAGTATATCAATGAATGTCAAATATGCGGGCAAGCTAAATATGATCGAAATCCAGTTAGACCAAGGTTACAAATTGTACCTCCACCTACAAAACCTTTTGAGGTTGTACATTTAGATCTGCTTAGTATTGAAACGAATAAGTATCTTATAATAGTGGATGCATTCTCTAAGTATGGTCAAGCATACTTCTTGAGAGATGCTACAGCTATTAGTGTCGTGCAAGCTTTACTAAAGTTTGCCACTCATCACGGAGTGCCTTTAACTATTGTAACAGACAATGGTCCGGAATTTAACAATCAAATATTTTCTGAATTTACTAGATTGCACCAAGTGCAACATCATAAAACCTGTCCTAATACACCCAATGAAAATGGAATGGTAGAACGACTAAATTCAACACTATTAGAACATTTGCGTATATTAAAATTAGAACATCCCGGAGAATCAATTACTAATCTAATAACTTATGCTATATTGGCTTATAATAGTTCAATACATAGCTTTACAAAATGTAGGCCTATCGATATAATTACCGGTCATTTTGATCCCCGAGATCCTTTAGATATGAATATTTCCGAACATCTCTTACAACAATATATCCAAGAACACCGCAGACGAATGTCAAAAGTATATGATGTTCTCAACGACACTTCGCTTCATCGACGAACTGGAATTATTGAAAATGTTAACAATAATCGCGAACCTGAAAAACATTACGAACCAGAACAGCAAGTTTTTATTAGGAATCCTTTATGCCATAGGCAAAAGTTAGCAGCTCGATATACCCAAGATACGGTATTAGCGGATTTGCCTATTCACATCTATACCAAAAAGAAAAAAGGCAAGATCCCCAAATCACGCCTAAAACGGGTGCCTAATAGTGCTCGTTTGTTACAGGACACTACAAACACTACTAGTCCTGAGCCTGGCCCTGGCCCGAGCAGACGAGATAACACTAGACAGTCTTAACGATGGACCAGGTATTTTGCCCTTCAACCTTGGACCCACGAGAGTCATTTCACATTTCCACTCCTTTCTCCAAATTATAAACCTTGATGATATGCGTAATAGTTTAAAGACAGTTAACGAGCAACTGCAAAATCTTACACCACAATTGAGTAATATATCACGATCTATCTATGAACCCCACGTTACCTACCTAGGTACTAAATTAGAAGAAATATCGGAACAATTGGAAACACTTGAGGTAAACCGTGTTAAAAGAGGTCTCATAGATGGTCTTGGTTCTGTAATAAAGAGTATTTCGGGTAATTTAGATTACACTGATGCTTTAAAATACGATAATGCCATCGCAATCTTAAAGCAAAATGATAATAATTTAGTTGCTGAAATGAATCATCAAATAAGTCTAAGTAAGCAGTGGGTTTCGCGTAGCTCAAACGTTACAGATAAAATAGTAGAAAACCAAGGAAAAATTGAGAAAATTATTAATTCGATTTTAGCTAGCAATGTTAAACATGAAACAGATACCATTAAATATGCTCATTTGGCACAGTTACTAATGATATTAGGAGACAATATAGATAATTTGTCTAAAGAACTTGACAGATTACAAAATTTATTAGCATTTATTAGGGCTAAAAGTATTCATAATTCCGTATTGAACTATGCTATGTTTAAGGACATGATGAATAGATTAGGTATGTTATATAATAAGGATCAATTTCTAGAGATTAGTTTTAGAGAATATTTTGACATTATTAGACTAGGATATTATTACAATGGGAATAAAATAGTGATAGTTCTACAATTTCCGATACTTCATCCTACTAACTTTATCCTATACAAATTATCCCTGGCCCCTAATTATAACAATAAGGTCCTTATTCCAACTTATCCTTTCATAGCGGTTCACGAAAAAGATCTATTGTACATGGAGACAGAATGTCCGAAGTATAGCCACGGTCACCTTTGCGAGGATAACTTAAGTCACCACCATGGCCAACAATCAGACTGTATCCGGCAGCTTATACTACAACAGAAAATCAACGAGTCCTGTCAATTCACATCAGTCATCCTGTCTTCTGAAGCGATGGAACAGCTAGACGACCAACACTTCATTGTAAGCTTTCCTAAACCTACGAAAGTTCGCCTCACTTGTTCTGAAGATTATTATAGAATGCTGAAAGGGAGCTACCTATCTATCATACCCAGAGGATGCGCGCTAAGAACTACATCATTTACTGCAAGCAATCGTCATGACCAAACTAAGGGAAAGATATTGAAGATTATGGACTTACCAACTATAAAGGAAAATGTACCTATGAAAACTATACAATTAGATACCATTGACCTCGGCAGTTTGCATTCAAGTAACTCTGAAATCACTTTACAAGAACCTGTAACACTACAGTCGTCGAACACTGAAACAATATACCACACCACTATACCGGTATACATTCTACTATCCGGTGCATGTGTGCTCATTATCATCATTATACTCCGTCGTCGCAGATTGAAGAAACTAGTACTACAGAAAGCCACTGAAGCAATCGATATCAAGGCTAAGGATAAGGAGGCCTGCAACACCGAGATTGATCCAGCTTCGCCATCGACACTATTTTCGACTAGAGTCTTCAAATAGTTGCCGATCTCGTGGAGGGAGATGTTATGTTGCTACTTGCGACACCCTTTATTGTTAAGAAGATGAGTAACACCGCGCTGTGCGATGCACCGTGAGATCCGCCGTCTCAGCAATCCGACCGTGGGATCGAAGATTGGGCAATGCCAGTGACAAGTGTTAATTTTAGGTTTAGTGCTTCACTCTTGTTTCTCACATCGAACAACTGTCACGCAACTTAGAATTACCGATTTAAATGTAATTTATACATTAATTAAACTTCATAAGTAAATTATATCGGTTTCATTTGCATCCTCGTCTGCAGCCGAACATAATTTGTTCAGCCCATTATTATTGTATCGATTTTGCTACACTTGAATTTCAATCCCATCACTAAAAAAATCAAACGGCTTTGCCGTTTGCATGTTCGTTGTGCATATTTATTTTGGGTTTTCAATGACCCTCGCTCACCTACTTACGGACCTCTCGCTACTCGATACAGACAGAACACCACCATAGGAACATTGTCTGCGAAAACCGTCTTTATTTTACTTATTTGGATGAGTCCGTTAGGTTTTACAAGAGTAAACACGCGGGTGGGAGTAATTTTTGCGCGGATTGCAGAAAGGCCGTTGTATTACATTTTTAGGTGCAATTACCCCTTTGTGTATATTTACTAAAGTACCACGATGCGAAATCGGGGTGGCTCGTTTAGTCTATAATACAACTATATCAATTTCAATGCAGATACATCAAAATGCCTAAGTAAAAGTTCATAGCAATGACATTTGTTTGCAGTTTTATACGTATTGACGCAGGAGCTAAACGATTTTATTTTCACTATTTTCAACATATGATCTACATCTGAAAGTGTTTTTTATATGAAATACTAATATTCAGCTATTCAGCGTTGCATTTTGCTAGGTGTCATGTTTATAGATGCTTGCTTCACTCGTCCTAACTGAATTTAGCCATCTCCTTTTATCCAAATCCGTTCAGTATTTTTTGCGAGAGAAGAGTAACAAACATGTACACCCTCACAAACTTTCGCCTCTATAATATTACTAGCTGTTGCCAGCGGTTTCATCCGCTACAACTCCAAAATTATCCCACGGGAAGATAAAATCGGGATAAAAACTATCCTATGTGTTAATACAAGGTGTCAGCTAACTCCATACCAAATTTTAATAAAATCGCTTCAGCCGTTCAGACGTGAAGAAGTAACTCACAAACTTTCGCATTTTTAAACATTTTTTTTTTGTTATTTAACTCGTTATTAGCTTTAAACATTTTTTTCTCTTGTCCCTCTCATCACATCACACTATATTTTTTTTTTGGGTGGTTGGAAAGTCATCAAATAACCCCTCCAGCTCTTGGGCAGAGCGAAAGGGAGTGTCAGACTTCTACTGACAAAAAACCACCCATGTTCCTTCTTAGCTTTTTATGTCGAGGCCGCGGTATCTTTGTGTCCAATTTGCAGCCCTGGCGGGCCCCTCCTATGTTGCTGACATCTCTACGAGGCGCGCGTGGAACACGAACGCGCCATCGACACGGCCTGTCGTCGACAGACGGCGAGCTAGCCCATTACTCACCGTCCACAGGCCCGCGTCTACGGTGGCCAGAAGCCATCACGTGGCCCCCGAAGCCCGGAGCGTCTCCCGCGACGGCTAGGTCGAAAGGTTCTCTCCCTCACACGTTCCGCCACCTCCTTCGCTAGCATCACTGCTTCGCAGAACTCCTTCTGCGAAGCAGTGATGCTAGCGAAGGAGCAATGTAAGGAGCATGGTCCGTCCCAATACTCCTCGCCTCGGACCATGGCTTGCACCAGGGCGGGACGCGAGAGGTCGCTGCCGCCGATCGCCGCTACGAGGACACGGCGGGGCTCCGCCCAAGCGGGGCAGACCTCCACAGTGTGCTCCACCGTGTCCTCCGGCCGATCCTCACAATGGCGACATCCGGTCGTCTCCTCCCACCTGATTCGGTGCATGTACCTCCTGAAGCAACGTGTCCGGTGAGGACCTGCGTCAGACAGAAGGTGAGGGCGCCGCGGTGCCTTTCCAGCCACTACTCAAAGAGGGGACTTACCGCCACTGTCATGGCGTGCCCTGAACCTGATCACATCACACTTCACACTAATACTATAAAGTACTAAAGTTTGTGGTGTTTGTTTCTTACTCTTTCACACAAAAACTACTGAACGGATTTGGATAAAATTTGGTATACAGATAGTTTATAACCTGGATTAACACATATGATAGTTTTTATCCCGATTTTATCTTCCTGTGGAATAATTTTCGAGTTGTAGTGGGTTAAACCGCTGGCACAAGCTAGTTTTTCAGTACATTGTGGTAATAAAAAAAAAATGACGAGCGCGCAATTTCTTTTTTTTTAACTTTTTTATTTAGGCTTTTAACAATGCAGTCCAAAAGTTTTTATGAAGATTCATTGACCGGTCCTGGATTCCGAGGTATAAATCTTACGGCACTCCACTATAGATATTAGAGTAGTGTCCTGTCGCAATACGTGTATTATTTTATATAGACATGGACAAGTAGGAGATGAGAAAAAAGGATAGTAAAGTCCCTCAAACTACCAAGATAACAGAAGTAAGCAGGAGGTATTGGAAACTGGAATCTTTAAATAAAATCTTTATGCCTTTCTTATGCCAGGCATTTTTTTGTTATAGATGAGAAAAAAAGGATTGGTAGTAAAGTCCCACGAACTACCAGGAGAACAGAAGTAGGAAGGAGGTATTGGAATCTTTAAATCAAATCTATGTTATACCTTTCTAATACCATGCACTTTTTTGTTGGAGATAGAAAACCAGGATATGAAGTGCCACAAACTGCCAAGAAAACAGAAATATATGGGAGGTATTGTATTATTGGAAATAGGATACATAGATTTATAATAGATTCTGATGATAATATTTTAGCTTCAAATCAGTTTGGCTTCAGAATTGGAAAATCTACGGACGACGCAGTTGTAGAGCTTACAGATTCAATCATTTGTCATTTAAAAAACAAACAAAAAGCTTTTGGCATCTTCTTGGATTTATCCAAAGCTTTTGATCCCGTTTCTGTCCCCATACTGTTTTCTAAGCTAGAGAATATTAAAATTCGCGGTATCACCAACGATACCTTCCGCAGTTACCTGACAGGCCGCAAGCTGGTGGTTAAAATGGAAAACTACACTAGCACTGAGGAGATAGTCACTTTCGGTGTGCCCCAGGGCAGTGTCCTTGGACCCACCCTCTTCCTCATTTATGCGAATGAACTCTGCCAACTATCTCCTTTAAACTGTAAAATCATCACATATGCGGATGATGGATATTATTCACGACAAGGAGTGGTCCGACACCTTCAATAAAGCAGAGATTGCTCTCAATGTGGTCTTGATCTGGTTAAACGCAAACCTCCTCACACTTAATGTTACTAAAACTAAGTTCATACCCTTTGCGAGCTTACGCTTGCACACTAACTGACCTGCGACTGTTTATCTATCGAACGAACTGTTAGCATCAAATATTTTGGAGTTATCATTGACAATCTACTGAAATGGAAAAAGCAGATCGACTCTTTAGTAAAGCGTGTGTGTAGATTAATATGCGTATTTAAAAAACTTACAGGTGCTGCTGACTTCAACTGCCTGCTCTCGGAAAGTCAGTTCTTGGATATTGCGTGTCCGCATAGGGTGGAGCGCTTCTATGCTGCGACTAGAAAGGGCTTAGAGGGCTGTCCTAAAGGTCCTTTCAAAGAAACCAATCCGCTTTCCTACAACTGAGCTCTATGCACTTTGAAAGGTCCTCACAGTTAGGCAGCTCTTCATATTGCAGACGGTGCTCAGACAGCATAAACAGATAACCTACAACCCAACGTACAGTACTGCAAAACGCCTCGCTGACAGAGTGTGTAAAAATCTTCCCTGTAGAATAGCAGTAACTAGTCGACATTTTAGGTTTATCAGCTCCCGGCTCTATAACGTCATAAATAAGACCTTAAATATCTAACATGTACCTACCCCGTAATCTTTTAAGAAGAGAGTTTACTGAGTGGTTGAAATCACTGTCGTATGACGCAGGTGGAAACTTAGCTAACACAAACACTGACACACACCCAAGCCCTCTGTGGCTACATACACATACACCCCCACACCCCACACAAACCCTCACTTATAAACACACCCTCCTTCCCACAAACACACTCTCCAACACACCCTCTTTTTCTATTAAGGTTTACCAAAAAAAAAAAATTACAATATCATTTTATAAATTTTAATATGAACTTTCTTAGCTTAAGTCTGGAACTATAATTAAAAAAGAATTAATAAATTAACATACATTTAATTACGCATAATATAATATTCTGTTTATATTAAAACACATATTTATTTATTAATAGGCATAACAAAGAAGTGTAATGAACTAATGATTAACTATTAACATTTTTTCAGAGTCATGTCAACATAATTATGTAAACAGTATGCCAAAAAATATGGCAAAGTATATTATGGCATAACAAGTTATGCCAAAATAGGTATGTCAAAATATATTGGGAAAAAGAAGATTATGCAAAACAAAGAGATCCCAAGATTTGAGACACTATTCTGGACCAAGGGTGGCTTGATGTAATCGAAGTCAACACGACGTGTGCGCACGATGTTGGCATAGTTCTTCGCTGACAGCTTTGGTGTTCGCGTTTTATTTGGACTGTCAAAATTCACCTTGAATAGACCGTATTCTCGTCTGAAATATAAAACAAATAATATTATACTTGATTGATTTTAAATTCATCAATTACACACATTTTATAATTAAAAATCGCCTAAATATAATTTAGCTTCTGGAGATGTCTATAGCGGAAGATACTTCTTCAGAAGTGCTTGCGTCAACTTGTACAGTCTTGGGTTCAGGATACTATGGCATAGCTTTCAGTAAACAAGCGCAAAAAGTATAAAACTTACGTGTAGCCGTTATCCCATTCCATATCATCCATAAGACTCCAAGCGAAATATCCTTTGACATTGACCCCATCTTCATGTATAGCTAGCAGCAGTTGATAGAGATATTCGTTGTAATAAGAAATTCTCCCATAGTCTTCAATTTGTCCGTTGTCAGTCAAAGCCAATCCATTCTCAGTTATAATTATTGGAATTTCCTCTAATATTTTGTAGGTTTTTTGAAACCAATTGAGAAGTTTTCGGAAGCCCGGTGGGTAAATCTGCCGTAAATTCAAAGAATATAATATTATGCGTAGCTATTTACTTATACCCAGTTGTAACCTAGAACAAAAAAAAGATAGCAATAACGGGGAAAAGGAGTGCCTTTCGACTTCAGCGGATTCTTACACAGCGCATGGGTGCAGATAACTATCCCTTAGAAACATTTTATATTTTAAACCAAGTAAAGTAGGTATATCCGTTTACCAAACATTCAAATCCGTTTCAGCGTTATAAGGTGCTAGACGGACAGAGTGTCTAATGAGTATGTATTTATTTACCTTAAACCAGCGATTTTTGTCCTCAAATATGTCCATAAAGTCATAGTAAAAAGAAGGCATCTTCAAATCAAACGAATCCTCGAGAAGCTTAATTGGAGAGATGAAATTTGTACAGTAGTGGTTGATGCCTAAGAAGTCTGCACTGCCTCGAACTAATTTTACCTGGTTAAAGAATGAACAAAATTAAAGGTAGGAGGTCTATTATTTTAGAAATTATGCTCCTTTAACCTGAGGAGGCCCGCAGGGGGGGCTCGGCACTAACCGGAGATCGATTAAGGCAAAGTATAGTTCCCATGATCCCCGGTGCAAGTGCGGGACCGGCGTGGTGTTTAGTCAGTACAAATAAGGCAGACCCCTCCGCTCGCCTCAGAGTGGACGACATCAATGAGGATTTCCCATCTATTGCAATAAACGATTTGAATCTGGGTAAAAAAAAAAATTGAAATAAACCTATAGGAAGCAAATTAACTTACCTTACTTACTTTATATAGAAATATTTCGCTATTTATATTGAAGTGCACTGGATAAAGAAGAATGAGTGTAAAGGCGAATGAAGATTTTTGCACGAATCTGGTTTTATCGTGCAATAACTTTTTCCACGCAGCGATTTGGGACTTTCCACCGTAGAAAAAGTTACAGTACATAAATAACCCTTTCCAGTGATATTATTTCGTATGTTGTTATTGGTTCCTAGGCCAGTTTCCATACATTTTTGTCCGTCCTCCTTTAGTTGATTTAAAAAAAGGTTTCTCTATCAACTCTTACACGAGAGTCATAAAAATATTTAAAACAATTACGTCTGTCATTGCATACAGAAGGTTTTTGCGAAATATTAGGTATACGAACCTCCTCAGGGGTAAAATATGGAAGTCTCGACCGCGAGTATCCTTGTAGACGACTCATGTTGTCAATCCGTTCCCGAACAAAACTAGGATAGTCACCGGCATCCGAGAATATCGGATGAGCAACCATTCCCACCTGAACAGGGCAAAAATAATTTTCAAAACAATAAGTTATAATTGGCAATATTGCTTACTAAGTTTTGAATTTAAGGAAATTTTGACATCGGGTTGCTTGCAGTCCCTTCTCACTTATTTAAGCTGTGAGTGTAATGACTGTGAAAGGACTGTACCTAATATTATGTGAGGGTTTATGCATTCCCGTCGGGCCGCGGATTTTAGTACTAGACGACGTGGCCTCGGCACAAGGGCAAAGAAGGAACATGGGTTCGGTTTTTAGTCAGTAGAAGTCTGACACTCCCCTTCGCTCTGCCCAAGAGCGCGGGGGGTCATTTGATGATTTTACACCCACCAAAAAAAAAAAAAAGGGTTTATGCATTGATCATCATTTTAATCATTTCTGCCAAAAGACGTCCACTGCTGGACATAGGCCTCCTCCAGGTGTTACCGCATTGACCGGTCCCGTGCATCTCTCATCCAGCGGGTCCCCGAAACCTTCACCAGGTCGTCGGTCCACCTAGTGGGAAGCCTTCCAACGCAACGCTTTCCGGTTCGCGGTCGCCACTCCAGAACTTTTCGGCCCCATCGGCCATTCGTCTTTATTATGACTAGCTTTTGCCAGCGGCTTCGCCCGCGAAAATGACGATTTTCCATACAAACTTTCATCCCCTATTTAAGTCCCTTAGGGGTTGAATTTCGAAAAATCCTTCCTTATTCCTTGTCTGCATTATAAAGGGAACCTCTGTGCAAAATTTCAGCATTCTAGGTTCAAGGGTTTGGGCTGGGCGTTGATGAGTCAGTCAGTCAGTCAGTCAGTCAGTCAGTCAGTCAGTCAGTCAGTCAGGACTTCCCTCTTTATATAAATAGATTGATACTATACTTAATTATTGGGTCTACCTTTTTTGGCAGAATTTTGTATGCCCGAATTTTGTTTTGCATAACAGTGGATGGCAGAAACTTCATTTCGCAGAATGTCATTTGGCATACACTCATTTACCATAAATTCAAAACGCATAATTTTGTAGGTCAGAATCATCTTTGAGCATAAACTTCATTTCCAGAACCATAATTTCGCCGAAAATTCATAATCAGAATCGTCTTTTGGCACGCATTTCATTTCATACATACGTGTAACATGCAATAATAATAATAATTATTATTATTAATTATTACTATCAGCTCACCCGGCTAAAGTTTCTAGCTGAGAACATTAAATGTTGGTATGTCAAAAAAAAATAATAATAATTATTATTAATAATAATAATGATGTCACTCATACATGCAATGCAACGCATGTACTCCATGACGCGCGCTCGCTTCGCTCGCATATTAAATAACACTAATATCTTCTGTCCCCGAAGTGCCGGGCCTCCGCCGGCCTCCTTCGTCGGCCTACGGCCCGGTGCCCATGCCGCCCATAAAGGATACTTTCGTGAGACGGTCGTTATACTTTAAAAAAAAACTACCAAATAAAATTCTGCCATCGTAAAAGGATGCCATTGAAAATTCGGCTATTTAAACATTCTGCGAAATGAGTATTCTATTGAATAATTGTTCTGCCATAAACACATTCGTTCAAAGAAGAATATGCCAAGTGTGTTATGCCAAATAAGTTTCGGAGCGTCAAGTTTCTGCCAGATAGATGGTACCCTTAATTATTATTATACCTTGCATTTGGTTACTACATCTTTACAATATTGTGTGTGAGCTTAGTATTGTATTATTTTGTATCACTCTCTGACTCGAAAGAATGTCATGTTTAATAGTTATGCTTAACAGGGTAGAAATCAATGAATAAAATACCAAATCTCATGCCTAAAGTTGACGTGTAGTAAGTTGTACCAAAAAACTTGTTACACTTTTTATGGGAAATTTTAAGGTAGGTACTAACAGTAATTTGAAGATAGTCCTCTGAACTTTTAACTTTCTCCGGCTTATTTGAGTCTTTCGGTTGAGCCCAAGCCACGTATAACACTATAGATACTTTTCCTGAAAGATAAAAGCTATTAAATTGTAAGGCGTACAAGTAAGAAATTAAAACAGGGGCAGAAAAATAATTAAATGCGTGCTACAAGCTGCTTCGTTTTGGCACTGGCAATCGTTTTGACTATATTTATTAGACAACAAAACTGTCCCGAAGCAAATACGGTAGCGTCGTTTTAAAGAATGAAAATAATTTATTGTGATAGAATCATACTTTACCTTGCTGATGTGGTTTAAATTCCTTTTCATACAAGCGGTAAGCCCGGGCATGAGCTAGCAAGTTGTTGTGAATACAATGATAATATTCCATACCTCGTAGTGCATAGACCTGATTAGTTCAACATAATCATGTTATTAATCTATTTTTAATATTATATCAATACGTTAAACGACAACAAATACACATTTTATCAGTATCTGAAACACACAAATATTTTTTATGCGGTCTTCACTGACATTGGGAGACGATCCATGTACTTACATCTATGCAATTCCAGTCAGGTTCGTTTAACGTCAGCCACATTTTGACTAAATGACCGAAGCACCTGAACACTACCCGAGCATAGTCCTCGAAGTAGTCGATAAGGTTTGGGTTGACCCAGCCACCGATATCCATCAATGATGTGGGCATGTCCCAGTGGAACAACGTAACAACAGGGGTGATGTTGGCTTTAAGGAGCTCTTCAAAAATTTTCCGGTAGTACATTACACCTTCTTCATTTATATTGTTGTCAGTACCATTTGGAAGTATTCTGGGAATAAATAAATAATAAATAGCTAAAGTCACCTAGGTTTATTTTAAATAACTTAGATTACTAGTAAGTTGTTTCGCGTTTCATTCATTCATGCTGTCTTGCACGTGCTTTTGCATGCGCAGACATACATCAAAAACATGACAGTTATATTATTTAATAAATAGGTGCTGAGCTGAGCTGGATCAACTTAAGCTCCTTAACATAAGCCCTGAGGTTAGACTCGTGATGAATATGTCAAAGACCAAACTGATGTCAAACACCACCAAATACAAGATCCTGGAAAATTGTGAAGAATTGCAATATGTCCATGAGTACATCCCAATTAGTCTCTTTCCAGTGCAGGCAAGGCAAGGAAGTCATAAGTCAAACTTATATTGCTTGGAAGAGCTACTGGTCCATAAAGGAGCTTATGAAAGATGATCTTTCATATTCTCACAAACGAAAAATCATGGACATGTGCAATCTTCCCATTTTGACATATAAATCTCAGACTTTGTCTTTGACAAACATTCAAAAGTCCAAGCTCAAGGTTTGCCAGCGTTCAATGGAGTGTATTATCTTAGGCTTTTAACTAATCGACCGCTTATTATGCAACTACGCTCCAAAACACAAATCACTGACGTAGCCCAAAAAGCCGTTAAGCTGAAGTGGGACTGGGCTGGCCGTGTCTGCCGTATGCTCAACGAGCCGTGGGCCAAAATAAGAAGACGTCACGGTAGACCTTGCAGGAGATAACGAGACGAGCTGGACAGAACCAACGACCAGTGTTCCACATTGGCCCTGGATCGCAAAATTTGGAAGTCATGAGGGAAGACCTTTACCAAACAGTCGAATGACACAGGGTAACAGTAACAGTGATACAATGGCTAGTTTTAAGCGGCATTAGCAAGAGAGTTTCAAACTCAAAATCAAACTCAAATATTTTATTTCAATTAAGCCATTATAGGCACTTTTGAATGTCAGAAGGACGGAAGAAGAACGAAACTACGAGTGCAATACGTCATTCCGAAAACCACCACGCCGAACCACACGCCACCGAATGCCCGCAACAACGAACACTGCGAGCACGAAAGCACGCAGCGACGCAAACCGCAACAACGAATGCTCGAGACCCCGAAACACGGAACAACGAATGCACGCCGCAACGTGCAACCGCCGCCCCGCGACCCGAAGCCCCGCACACCCGCCGCCACGGCACGCGCCGCCGCGCGCCCCCGCACCCACAGCAATCGCCGCCGGTAACATCCGGCGCCGCGCAGCCCGACGCAGCAACTCCCAAAACGACGCATTGCACTCCTACGCTACGTTTAAAATAAAAACTTTAAGTTAAAGACGAAGTTAAGTTTGAGACGAAGATCAAAAATACAAAGGGTGTAAAGGTACCCTTAACGCAAACGCAAGGCACTTGTTCTCCCTACCACTGTGATATTTGTTTTGTTCCAGACCATACCTGGGAACCCCCTAGTTACGGAGACATTGGGGGTCAAAGTTCTAAATGTTTTGAAGCTGTTTTTGTAAATACTACTTTTTACAGGTTATAACTTATAACTTTACTTAAATTACCTCCATGAACTGTTTACTTTTCAAAGCATCCACTAGCACAATGTTTTAGGAGTGCTACATTGAGTTTAACCGTAAAATGTGTTTTTAAACCCCAAAAAAAAGTCGTTTCCCAGCAAATTTTTTTGCGTAGGGGTACTTAGTTTAATGTACAGAATGCTTTGTTGACGGCTGTGTGAAGGGTTAATTTACACCCTGTATGCCTATTACCTGGGCCACGAAATAGACATTCTATAGCCACTGACGCCTAAACTTTTGATCATTTCAATATCTTCCCTCCAGAGGTGGTAAGAGTCATCTGCAACATCTCCGTTCTTATGGTCAGTAGTACGTGTAGGGTCCTCGTGAAGGTATTTGTCCCATACACTTTCACCTTTGCCTATGGAATAAAAGATGTTGATGTAACGAAGGTCAAAAATGTGTTTTGCTTGTTCTTTTATGCTCTTATTATAAGGGGATAAAAAACCTTAGAAACTGAATAAAAATAAATTCTTTACTGTATTCAAATAATCTTACCTCCTTCGTTCCATCCTCCTTCTATTTGAAATGCGGACGTAGCCACTCCAAATATGAAATCATCCGGGAAGGAGTAATTGCTCACCCCGGAATGCACGACTGATCCTCCCCTTGCTGATTGCAGGAAACTGTGATATAAAAAATACTGTTATGTTAAGTTTATAGAAATCATTTTCCTGTCTCAAGTAGCATGAAACATTCATGCTGGGCAACGTAACATGTCGTCTGGTCCCATCCTCCAGTGTCAACCACCACACTATTAATCATTCCCTTTTCTTTCAATTATCACTCATTTCCAAAAGTGACTGCATGAGAACTCTATTGTTAAAATTATAAGCCTATATTGTCCCACTGCAGGGCAAAGGCCTCCCTCCCCTCTTTTCACCTTTTGGCTATCTAGTGAGATTGTAGGCCAATCCTTTGTGAAAGAGTCAAATAATCTCATCAGCCCATCTCCGTTTGGGCCTGCCGCGTTGACGTATCCTGCCTTTTGGTATCCACTGAGTGGTAATTTTTGCCTATAACTCTTCCGACATACGGCAGATGCGACCAGTCCAGTTTCATTTTAAACTCGCAGCTGTAAGACCAACATCAGCTTTTTGGAGCGAAGTATGGTGTTTCTGATGCGGTCCGTAAGTTTGACACCCAGTATACTTCGCTCCATAGCTCGTCGTCGTTTGCAGACCCCAAGTGCAGACTTATGACGTTTTGTAAGCGACCATGTTTGCGCTCCATAGGTGAGGGTGGGGAGAATGCACATGTCCATGAGCTATCATTTGATGGAAAGAGGGAGAACTCTATGCTTAACAAAATTTATCCAAGCCTACTTAATTTCATGTCACATAAATAATCTGTATAAAAATGGTATGGCGATGTATTATCCTGCTTTGTTACGTTGGCTATACGAAAACCCACAATTGCCAAATGACTATGGAAGTAAAAAGACGTTTTCTGCTGGACATAGGTCTATTAGGCGTCGCCACGTCGTCATTCCAGAAGCTGATTGCTCATTGGTTCATTTTGACCTTCCTATGCTGTGTCTTACGCTACGTGATTATTTCACTTTTTAGGCCATTCAGTCCCCAATGGCAATTCGATCTGGGTCGTACTACGTAAAATTGAGGAGCAAAAGCAAAAAATCCTGTGTAAACACATCATCATCTTACTGCACTTCATCATCATCAGCCTATAATGTTCCGACTGCAGGGATTAAGGCCTCATCTATAGGAGAGGGATGGGCTATTATAATTCACCACGTGGGCCCAGTACGGGTTGGTAGATGTCACATGTCTTCGAATTTTTTGGTTCTAAGACATTCCTCACGATGTTTTCCATCACCATTTTGAGAGTAGTGTTGATGAATTAAATTATACAAAGTAATGCGCCTGCCTGGGTTTCGCACCCACGACTTACTGTTCGTACGTCGGGGCCGCAACCACTGGGCCACCACTGCACTACTCCACTTCCTGCACTTATCCCATTCTATTTGGGGTCGGCGCAACACTTTTTCTTTTTCCATTCTTCCCTGTTAGACGTTACAGTGACATTCACTCTCACTCACACTCCTTTCTCTTTCATATCATTCCTCCTACAATCCATTAATCTTTTCTTTGGCCTTTCTCTCCCTCTTCATCCATCAACATTTTTATCCATTATAACTGTGTAAGTTCATTATCGTCGTTTAGGTCGTTATGAAATATTGCTGGACGATTTGGTCTTACCTAAGAGTCACCAATATTGCGCTGTTTAGGGCGACTCCCGATATCCACAAGTTATTAACTGAAACTTTCTGACTTTTTCTCGAGTTCCGCATTGTACTAACTAAATAACGATCCGATTTAATCTGATTATTTTAATCTCAGCTTTTAAAGAACGGATTTCGAAGGACTAGTTGCGGCTGTAGGTCTGCATTCAAATCATGATCTTGATTAACTATTCGAAAATAAATTAGGTTTAGAAAGCAAAAGAAATACGTAATCAATACCATTATAATTAGTAATTTGTTACAATAGGTAATTTGCATTTAATACTCTGGTTAGATCGTGTCGTGCGTGAACAGGCAATACACGAATAGTCAAAGTAACCTGGCAACCTTTTCATTACCTAAGCCTGGGTTTACATATTATTTAATTTCATTACAAAATTGAATATAAATAAGAACCAGGAAAAAAGTTGCAAACCATACCATCTTTGGAGAAAAAATATCATGGGTTGATTTTAGAAAGTTGTTGTCAACCTTATTTTTTACTAGCTGATGCCTGCGGCTTCGTACGCTACAACTCGAAAATACATGGAACGATAAAATCGGGATAAAACCATCCTATATTTTAATCTAAGTTATAAACTATGTGTGTACCAAATTGTATCCAAATCCGTTCAGTAGTTTTTGCGTGAAAGAGTAACAAACATACACACTCACAAACTTTCGCCTTTGTAATATTAGTGTGATGTGATACGAGGATAGTGTGATATAGATTTACAACTTTTGTTACGCACCTTTCAAGATTAGTTCAGCAATATTTTAGTTTTATTTACAACCTACAAATTATAGAACTAAAATTATAATAAAATAATATATAGGTACAAGTATCAAAAAACCATTACCCTTCCTTTTGGCTTCGCCGTAGTCGGGTAAAAAGAGAAGAGTCCGGTCAAATTTGACTAATAAAAAAAGTAGTTAAAAAACTAAAAAACCCGACTGAAAAAACTGAAAAGAAAAAAACAAGCACATTTTAAATTAAACAAAACTTGGAAGCAGGCGGGGTCCATTCTATTTTTTTAATTTTTTCTTTTCTTTAAGTAATATTCTTAAGAACCCCGCCTGCTTCCAAGTTTTGTTTAATTTAAAATGTGCTTGTTTTTTTCTTTTCAGTTTTTTCAGTCGGGTTTTTTAGTTTTTTAACTACTTTTTTTATTTCCAACTTTTTAGTTCTTTTGTGTTTGTTCTTTCGTTGGTCGCGTAAAATTCTTCGCAGATGATTTAACTTTTGTGCTTGTTTATAGGATTTCTCACTTTGAATTTCTTTTAAACATATAAGTGTAATATATTTTTGTAATCTTCTTTTAAAACCCTTTGTTTTGATACCCTACTCGATGGTATTGGATTTTTTTTTTTTTTTCAACTCCGCTATTTGGCCCCCAAAATCCACAATTTTTGTTTGTTTTTTAATTTTAATATAGCCTATAACACTCGCGCCACCAAGACAAATCTAACGACGTATATTTCATTCAAATCGGTTCATCCGTTTATGAGTTATGAGGGAACAAAGAAACGGACATACATACATACATACATACACGTCAAACACATAACCCTCCTTTTGGGCTTCGCCGCAGTCGGGTAAAAAATAGGGGCGAGGTTACAAAAATTCCGACTTGGCTGAATATTGGTAGGATTGTTAAATACACTACTATATAAAGGAAATGTGAAAAGTCCTAATCGTTTCGGCACGTGAAAAAAAATTTACTCGGGGTCAAAGGTCACAAAAACGGGTTTTTCACGATTTTCAGCAAAACGGTAAGTTTTATCATAAAATTAGCTCAGACAAAAATTGTAGATCACATAATTATCTATAAAAAATATCTGAATACTTTTTTCCTAAGAACCACCGTTTTTGAGATATAACGATTTAAAAAGTTAAAAGAGTTGTAATCGTTAAAAATACTCGAAATAAAAAACAAGTGCAGTTAGCATGTCATTGTCTTCCTCCAACCTCAGCGGCTGCTAATCAACATCTTTTTCCAGTTGGGGGTGGGAAGTTGGTCGACAATTCATTAGAGCCAGTTCATACTTCCACCTGCACCAGAAAAACTACTTAACACCATTTTTTGCAACTGTAAAAAGGGATGTAGTGCTAAATGTGGTTGCAAAAAAGTTGGACTGTTTTGTTCTGTAGCATGTACAAACTGTCAAGGCCGGTCATGCTCCAATGTTGAATTGCCAACAATTGAAGATTCATTTGATGTTGACGAAGAGACATGCGATGTGTCATTATTGGGACAATTTATTAACACCCAGAATGAAGAAGATAAACAAGAAGAAGAAGAAGAATAAGAGAAAGCAGAAGTTAATGATAATTTAGATTCAGATGGATAAATTTTCTTATTTTTTTTTAATTTAAGCCAAAAAGTACCTTATGCCTGTCGACTTAAGGTACTTTTTGGCTTGTCGTCAGTCAACCATTATGAGATCAATGATCGACCATTCTGACACTATTGAATAGCAGACTCGGGGCCCTGGTCTGTATATAAATAAAGTTACGTAAACTAATATTTGGAAAAAAAACAATGAGGTGACGAATATTTATAGTATTATTTCTGAACTAATTTTGAAAGGTAGTACGTTACCGAAGTTGGAAACCTATAATAAAAAATGAGTTGCCACATTAAGTAGCACCAAGGGTTTCAACCACAACAAAGAATCCAGAAAATAGAAATGAAATCCCAATGTACTAAAACTGATTATAAATCTCATTAAATACGCTTGAGGTATTTGATAGCAAACATAATGATTTACCTAATATGGGTGTCTAATAAGTATTTATACAGTGGCACGTACTTCGTTTTCGAATAGTTTTTAATGATCTTGATTTAAATGCAGACGAGAGAATGCAGCTGCTGCTATCGTTAAATTGTAGTTACCACAATGCGACGCTTGGGTGAAAGCCAGAACAATTATTTTTTTATAACGCTAAGGTAAGTTCAAACTTGATTGATGATTTAAATTACTATCTAGATTACTTTAAAATAGATTATCTCCAATATATTTGAGAAAGGCGCTGCTGCACGTTTTTTTCCGTATTCGTATATTTTGATGTCATCTCAGAATAGTCTTGCGTATCATCTTTCTGACAGTAAAATCAAAGTGTCAATCGGGCTTTTCTGGTTCAGTAATATTTTACTAAAACTCCTATGCAAACTTTTTAGCCCTTGTCATTCTCTTTAAACCTACCTGTATCAAGTCCCGAGCTCGCTTCGCTCGCTCTTACATTTCAGTTTCGTTCTCTAAGAAACACTCATCTTCGGTCAAATGACAAAACACCGTTTTTCGGTTGTCGTAGTCAACATCAACCCTTAGTTTCGCCATGTCCGTCTGTCTGTCTGTCCGTCCGTCCGCACTATATCTCAAAGACTGTTATTACTAGAAAACTGTTATTTGGCATAAATATACAAATGTGTCACGCCGACAAAGTGGTTAGGTAAAATTTTTAAAATGATTTTTTAAGGATATCTCCGGTACACATAAAAGTGGGGATGACTTTTTTTTCTCGCAATGCCCATTGTGTGAGATGTCGTTGGATAGGTCTTTAAAAATACTGCGAGTTTGCTCAAACACTTTTTCGACTAAGGGATTCGTTTGTGAAATATTAAGCTTTAAAATGCAAATTTTTGTCAGACTCAAGTGTGGCTACCTAAACCACCTATATAGGGGAGACCGGGGCAAGACGAAGCTCGGGGCAGGACGGGAAATGTGCTTTTATGCGTGACTCGTGAACAAAACAGACCCTTACACAGGGCCATCCGCGCGATGCTCAGTTGCGTCACACGAGTCCGAGCGGCGCGTGCGTGTCACTGCGTGTTTTGGTTGCGTGGCGCGAAAAAACTGTGTTTTGAAGAATTTTTATGAAGTTTATGTGTTTTATGTATCGATGAGCATCAAGGTAAGTATCAGTGCTATTGTAACATTTTTTCAGATACTTAATGTAATAGTGTTAAACTAACGAATGTAGCTTGCTTTTTCGCAGAATAATTTTGCAGGTTAAAACTGTTGTTACTTTTGCAAAATGTGTCTGTTGGGGTAAAACGGTCGGGGCATAATGGGATAGCCCCATAAGTATGTGTAGGTACAAAAATGTTTTATACCTACGAATTTAGTAACAAGTTTATTTTTTATTTGCAGTTAAAATGGCATGGAACTATAAACGTAAAACAGATCGTGGAAAAACAAGGTAGCTGCTTGTCATCTACCGAAAGAGGACAACTAGTTACGGCTGAAATTTGTTTTAATGCTGCTGGAACTTATATACCACCAATGCTGATCTACGCCCGAAAATGGATGAAGAATTAATGGCTAGATGATGCACCACCGGGATTTTGGGGGACCTTTAATGATAATGGGTGGATAACTTCACAAATATTCTTTATTAAATTGTATACTCATTATGCCCCATAGCGTTTCCTATTTTGCCCCGGTCATGGGGCAAGACGGGATATTTGACATGTGTCATTTATTTCCTATTTGCCAAAAAAATATGTGCTTTAGCGCTATGAAAGATTATAATTGTGTTGGTTAAAAGTGTAAGTGTTTTTTTTGTTGAAAGAGATTTTTAATAAACAGTTTAATTTTCATATAATGACGTTTTTTCTCTTAAGTATCCCATCTTGCCCCGGTCTCCCCTACTGGTTGTGTTTGGGCGTGTGAAAAAAATCATGGTCGTAGCATATTTAACGAAAATAATAGGAGAACTATCACAGCTAATAAGGCTTTACAAGTTTACGAGTAATAGTCGTACAATTTTTATAAAAAGTACTTGTACAAAATATTTTCCTATACATAATGTATGGGAAGCGCAGGTCTTGTAACTGCAAATGTAAGGTTGTTTTATTTTTACAATAAAAATCATCGTTTGGAGGTAGGTAGGGTGGCTAATCAGTTTAGTAAGTTCAAATAATTATTTTAATGGGCAACTACAGAAGCTTACATTGTGCGTGGTCCAACATGCACACTTGGCCGGATTTTCTACTATCATAGTCCAGCTTTAAGTAGCATAAATTTCTTTTTTTTTCTTTTTTCATAACAGAATTTTAATTTTAAACAGCTTGCTGAAATTAGCAAGAGGAGAAGAATTCGTGCACTCCGGGGTCAGCAATTACTCCTTCCCGGATGATTTTATGTTCGGAGTGTCTATACGTCCGCATATCAAATTGAAGGAGGATGGAACGAAGGAGGTAGGATTATTCGAACATACTGTACGATTTTTGCTTAGTTTCTAAGGTTCGTTTCATTATCATCGTCCACAGCTCGACTTCACACACTGCTTCTTTTTACTTGTGGTCCAGGTACTTTTAACCCTTTTTAATTATGTCATAAAAGTACAACTAAAGCACACATTTCCCCTTCTTATATTATCTGTTATTCCATAGGAAAAGGCGAAACTTTCGTTAATCTACTTTCACTCATCCTCTCTACGTGACCAAACCACCTAAGCATACCCTTTGTCACTACATCTTCTTTTAAACCGCAACGTTCTCGTATAACCTCATTCCTCAACAATTTATCATTCAGAGAAATGACTCCTTCTAATAAAAGGATAAAAGAACAACCAACACACAATATTAATTAATAGCTTTTGCCAGCGGCTTCGCCCGCGTGATGCGATTTTCCATACAAACTTTCATCCCCTATGTATCTCCCTTCTTCTTCTTCTTTATGGGGTTATTGGTTTCCGCACTTAGTCCTTAAGGACCATTGTGCGTGAGCCGTGGCGGCCGATTACTCCAACCAGCCCACCTCCCTCCAGAAGCAGATCAGACTTCCCGGTCTCCTCAGGGCATCCGCAAGGGATCGTGGTGTTCCCAGGGTCTCCTCACGAATCTTAGTAACACCTGTGCACTCAAGGAGCACATGCGCCACAGTTTCCTCCGCCTCCATGCATGCCCTGCACAGGGGACTATCAGTGATTCCTAGGGTGTGGAAGTGTTTATTCAGTGAACAATGTCCGGTGATGGTCCCCGCCACCAGGCGCAGGCTATCTCTGTCCAGGCGCAGAAGGCGCCTGGTCAGTTTTATATCCAGGGATGGCATAGCTTCCTTGGATTGCCTACATCCTGGTGTCGAGCTCCACCATTTCTCCGCTTGTATTCGAGTATGATCTTTTAGCCAGCTTCTTAGCTGCTTAAAAGGGATGGGCACAATGGGTTCGGGTCCGTAAGGTTTTGTGCTGGATCCTCTTCTGGCAAGTTCGTCGGCCGCATCGTTTCCAAGTGATCCGCTGTGACCTCTAATCCATTGCAGCGTTACCTTGTTGTGATTTATTTCCGTTATTCGTTCCAGGGCTTTGTGACATTCCAGTATCAGTCTCGACGTGATCTGATTACTTTTCAGGGATTGAAGGACTGAGGCACTGTCGGAGAGTATCCGAATATTAGTATCCGTAACCTCCCTGGCCTCTATAGCGTGTGCCGCTTGGATGATACCTACACACTCTGCTTGGTAAACAGAGTTAAGTTTTCCAAGTGGTTTGGATATCTTGATGTTTAGGTCGTCGGAGAACACCCCGACGCCTGTCCCATAGTCGGTTTTTGATCCATCGGTGTAAATCCTAAGCTCATTTGTACCTGAGTAGTCACACCACTCCTCTATGAGCTCTATGTTGTAATGTTTTTGGAAGCAATGGGTCTTCAGGGTTCTATCGATGGGTGATGTCATCATTGGCTGTTCTTTGATTGCATCTTCTCTGATGCGTGTGTGTTTAATTCTCGAATCATTTCTTAGGATACCGGATACTTCGAGTCTGAAAGTCGCTAGGGCCGCCTCCTCTCTTATGACGAGGTGCAGGGGAGGTAGCCCCAGCATCACCTGTAAGGCAGCAGTGGGAGAAGTTCTCATGCTGCCGGTGATTGCTACGCAGGCCAATCTTTGTAGTTTCTCGAGATCCTTTTGGGTTGTACTTAGGTTGGTCCTAGGCCACCAAACTAAAGAGCCGTATGTGATGATTGGTCGGATAACTGTGGTGTATAGCCAGTAGGTTATTTTGGGGCTTAAGCCCCAATTTCTTCCCAGGAGTCTCTTACATTGCCATAGAGCTATACTGGCTTTTGTGATGGTGTAATCAGTGTGCTTTGCCCAGTTCAGCTGTTTGTCCAAAAAGATGCCCAGGTATTTGGTTTCAGTCGATAGGCTTAGGGTTGTCCCAAAGAAGCTTGGCAATTGTAACGTTGCCAGCTTCCTTTTCTTTGTGAAGAGGACGAGTTCCGTTTTGGTAGGGTTCACAGCTAGTTTGTATTCCTTGCACCAGTCCTCAACTATTCTTAGTGCTTGGCGCATAAGGTTGCATAGTGTGTTTTCGTGTGTGCCGTTTAATATTATGGTCAGATCGTCCGCATAACCCACCGTGTAGTAGCCTCCGCTATTTAGACGTTTAATGAGGCTGTCTACTACGAGGTTCCACAGTAGTGGCGAGAGGACACCTCCTTGGGGGCAGCCCTTGGCCACTATGGCTCTAGTAGTGTCGTTTACCGTAACTTGTACGGCTCTCAGTCTGAGCATGTTTGTGATCCATCCTCGCAGTGTCGAGTCCACACCGTGTTCCTCGAGGGCTGCGTTGATGCTATGGAAGATGGTTTTGTCAAAAGCGCCTTCTATGTCAATGAAGACAGCTAATGACGAGCATTTGTGGTCCACTGCACATTCGATCTTGGAGATCACATTATGCAGCGCAGTTTCTGTTGATTTACCTGTGGAATACGCGTGTTGTTGTTTGTGGAGTGGTCGTTCCCGAAGAGGTCCGTCCCGAATGTGTCGATCGCAGAGTCTCTCGAGGGTTTTCAGTAAGAAAGATGTTAGGCTTATCGGTCTGTACGCCTTGGGTTGTGTGTAGTCTGGTTTTCCTGGTTTAGGGATGAAAATGACTTTCACCTCTCGCCATGCTAATGGTATATATTTCTGTGCTATGCAGGCTTGGTAGATGGCGGTCAGCCATGGCGTTAGAGCTTCTACTCCCCATTGCAGTAGGGCGGGGAAGATTGTGTCTAAGCCTGCGGACTTGTATGGTTTAAAGGTCTTTATCGCCCATTTTATTCTTTCTGCGGTTACTATGGTGCGGGCTCTGGCCCAGTCTTGGTCATCCGGGATGTGCGTTGGCTCACTTGCCCAGGTTCTGTCCTCGGATAGACTGCAGTCCGGGAAGTGGGTTTCCAAGAGAACTTTACTTGTTTCGTGGTCCGACTTGGTGTATGTGTTGTCTGGGGTTTTCAGCGACCCGAGGGTGCGATCTTGATCGGTGGATAGGATCTTTCTCACACGCGCGGCTTCGCTGTTCGATTCAATTTCTTCGCAGAACCTCCGCCAGGCCGCCCTGCTGGCGTTCCTGACTTGTTTTTTGAAGATGTATTGTGTTTTCTTAAATGTGTCCCAGTCTTCTGGTAGTCTGGAGTTTTTGGCTCTGTTAAATTGTTTACGCATAGATTGCCTGAGCTTACTAAGTTCCGCGTTCCACCAGGAGTTGCCCTTGCTCTTGGTGTTTGGATCTCTTAGCTTGCAGCACGCGTGGTAAGCTTCAATTATAAATTCCGAGAGTTTTGTTACGGTTTCTTCAAGTTGTTTGGGGTCCATTAGAATTTGGGGCGTTTGGTGCTGTGTTAGTAGGGAGGCCAACAGCCGTTTGTAGCCAGGTACATTTGTACGGCGTGGGTTGCGTCTAGGTTCGGGTTTTTTTATGTTAGCAGTAAGTGAGAAGCGAATCCTTCTATGATCAGAGCAGGAAGGCTCGTTGGATACGTGCCAGTCAGAGATAAGTTTTGCCGCGCCTTCCGAAACCAACGTTAGGTCGATAATCGTCTGTCCGCGCGATGTGACCCAAGTGGGTTCCGAGCCGCGGTTTGCGATGTTAAGGTTAGTTGAGAACAAATATGTGCATAGTACCTCACCTCTAGTGTTGGCTTTGTTGCAACCCCAAAGCGGGTGATGGGCGTTTGAGTCCGTGCAGATGACCAGGTCCAGGTTGGTGCCTTCACAGTACCTTATCAGGTCAGCCATCTCTTTCGGTGGGCAGTCTTCCTCCTCGCCAGGCATGTATACCGAGGCCAGGACGATGTCGGGTGCGTCACCGTCGGTTTTGAGCCTGACGGCTGTTAGATCTCTGGAACATAATTGCGTGAGTGTGGTGGTGGGTACATCTTTGGGTATGTAAGCACAGGTTCGTGGTTTATCTGTGCCTTGTGTGTCGAGGATCAGCTTACCTCCAATGTTACCTAGGCCGCATACTCTGTTGTTGCGGATCCACGGCTCTTGGATGAGTGCAATGGTTCGGGGTTCCATCTCCAGTGCTCTGCGCAGGCAGGCGGTAGCCGTCTGGCTATGCTGGAGGTTGGCCTGGATGATGTTTAGGGGACGGAATGGGGGCGGCAGTGGGGTGGAGTTAGGAGGAGGTCGATCCATTGGATGATTCGCCCCCCTCTTCCAGCCCATGCTGGTCTTCGTTCGGTGCCGGTGGCGGTGATAGGAGCATCTGCTCCGACCACCCTGGTGGTGAGGTTTGCCTTTCCGCAGCGTCGGCATCAGCCATCGCCGCTCTGGCCATCTCCTCCTCCAGGTGCGTCATCGTCGGGTCATTGTCGGTCGGAGTCTGTTTCGTCCGTTCAGTGTCGTTGTCCGTGTCAGAGGGGGTGGTTTTGGAGAGGAAACGCACGTATATCGACCCAAGTAGGTACGATACCCGTCGCTCCCTCTCCAGAACCTTCTGGACTTCGTCCGGTGGGATAGCCAGGGTCATGTAAGTCCCGTAGTTTTCGCCACCGACCGCTGTCGCCCTGAGCATCGTCCACCTACCGAAGCTGTACCACGGGTTCTGGCAGGCCAGGAGCGTCTGGAGCACTGGTACCTCCCCTTTGTACCGAGGTACGAAGAGCGCCACCCGAACCCGGGTCGGTATGTCGGACTGTTTAACTACCGTCAGTGTCTCGTCAGTGTTAGTCATTTTGACTTTGGGTACGTTCTGGGTCAGCCAAGTCAGGGCGTTGTCATTCTCGCACCACACGTGGACCGTGCCGTCCGCTTCCCTTGGGAGGCCACGGAAAGCCGGGACTTTGGTGGGATCGGTTATGCACGTCTCCATGATGAGGCTCTCGAGGCTGAGCTTGATGTGCTCGAACTCCACAGTCGTCAAGTCTCGGGATGGAGGCGAGAGGCAGATTGCTACGGCGAGTCGCGCAGGAATATCCTTCGTGGCCCGCGCGTAGGTTCTCCGCTCCCCTTGAGCAGCCTCGGTCTTACTGCGCTTGGCGTCCCCCTGGAGCGTACTCGGTGATGCCGTGTCGTCCGGGCGCTCCCTCTTCGCCGCTCCCTGTCCACTTGGGCCAGGTTGCGGTTCCGAGGAGCTTGGCACAGTGCTCTGTGCCAGGGACACCCGGTGCAGAAACCCAGACCGCTTGCCTCGCTTCTTTTTCGTGCGTCGTCGGTCTACGGTCTCGTCGCGGTTCCGGTCGTTTCCTCCGGATGGTCCTGGTGCGGGCAGTGATCTCTCGCGCTGGGTTTCCCCCTCGCGCACTGTTCCCTGCCCGCTCGTTTCCGCGTCCAACTGCTTCACGCGCTGGGTTTCCCCTTCGCATGTCTGCAGCCGGTCGCGTACTCCCTTACAACTAGCCGTTTGTGCTTCGCGCTGGCTATTGCCCTCGCAAATCTTGCTCAAACGGCTGTTGAGTACTCTTTCCCTGTTTCGGATCTTTCCGCAATTTGATTTCAGCCAGCGTACTTCGTCCACAGAGATAAACCCAGAACCATCGGATTCCACTTCCTTTCCCGTCCCGAGAGAGGTCATGTCCCTCAGCCTAGCCTCGATCTTCTCGCGCTGGGATGCCAGCACGCGGAGTTCGTTGCTAAGACTGGATTGTCGAGCTCTGTTATCGTCATTTTCAGGATTGTTTGTCACACTGTTCCGAACGATGCTCTGCTTCCAGGCCATCGTGGGAGGTGTGACATTCGTCAGGGAAATTGGCGCAGGAGTCGCAGCCGTCTTGGGGTCAGTTGTGTCGGGTGGCGCGTGAGCCGCGGCCAAAGCTGTTGGCGCCGAAGCAGCCTGCTGCGCAGAAGGCGCAGCATTAGGCAGATTGGTGCCCCCCCCCAGATTACGGTGGAGGCAGACCGACGAGTCGGTGCAGGATTCTCCGGCATTGCCGGTACCTGCCTGGGGAATATTTATTTTTCCTTTCTGCATTATGGAGTTTGGTTGTGGGCTTTTTTGGAAATGAGGTTACCCGTCCTCATGGACCGAAAGGAGAAGGGGGAAAATAGGAGGGAGGGACTGGGCGTGGGATCATAGGAGTGGGGTGTGGGATTACCCTAGGCCTGGTATTTTGGCTTTCGGGAGTGCGAAAAAGCGCCCGGGGGTTTTTGTTGCGTCTATTTCTTATGGAACTAGACCAAGAAACAGGGTGGCAACCTCGTGAAGGTGAATCCCCCAGACTTGCCTTGAGGATCTACACGACCGTGGCGCTCCCCCTCAAGACCCCGCCATCCTACCGCCTCTGAGGGAGGCAGTAGGATAGGCCTGGGTTTATACTACCACCCGTGCGTGTGCAAAGCATGTCGCTATAAAATCGCAAAAGCATAAGCCCAGACCCACCCCCGTATGTATCTCCCTTAGGGGTTGAATTTCGAAAAATCCTTCCTTACTCCTTGTCTACATTATAAAGGGAACCTCTGTGCAAAATTTCAACTTTCTAGATCCAAGGGTTTGGGCTGGGCGTTGATGAGTCAGTCAGTCAGTCAGGACTTCTCTTTTTATTTATATAGATAGGTACAGTGGCGTGCCAGCAATTATTTGGAGGTAAAGCACAATTTCCAAAAAAAAAAAAAAACACTTTTTGTTCCGAATTCTGACACTGGTTTTTAATAACACCGGTTTTGTTTTCTAATATTTAATTATGACTAACACTTTTCGTATTTTATATCCTGTCAGAAAATTTACAACTATTTAAATAAATCAAGTTGTCAGTATCATGTAAAATAATATATTAACAAGAGCCATCTATTGACATAAACGCAACAACTGAACTATTTGAGTCAATACGTATTTCGCTCGTATACAGTCGCTTTGGGCAAACCGCTAGATGGCACACAAAATAATAAATTAGTTTCTAACTACTTACTTACATATAGATGAAAAAAAATGTTATTACTCACAATGTATACAACCATTACTCATGATTACTCTTTATTCTTCGCTTCTTTACCATGGACAGATGACAAACAACAAAACACACTGAAGGCAATTATTACTAGATAGATTTACAGATACATAATCTCGACACATATTGTAACTGCCGAGATAAAGCTGTTTCAATTCGTGTTTTACCAAAACTACAAAATGAAATAACAGCATTCAAATGTTTATGAGAATTTTGATGTATTTTCATGGCACCAGAGAAGTTATTTAAATCATCGTAACCTGATAAACTCCAAGCATTCTTTTCATTCGAAAAAAATATAGGTAAAAGGCCAACAGAAAAAATTGTTTTTATGAGAGCAGCCGACAACCCATTGTACATTGTATGCTGATCGATTAGTACCTAGTATTTCTTTTAACTTTCTGAGAAATATTCAAATCAGGAGTAGGTTTAGGTGAAGTAACGAGATTATATTTAATTTTATTTGTAAAATTTAAAGTATTTACCTTGCCCAGTAACGCTTTCACACACTTTAATCCATCACAACTAATCACAAGGATCTATTGTTTGCGTTTTCGAATTCATTTTCGTATTAATCAACTAACTTCAATCAAAGACTAATCACAAAACATAGTTAAATTCTAACAAGAAACGGAAAAATCAAATCACAATAGAATATTATTGCATCATCAACCATCAACGCTCAAGACAAATTTGAACTAAATCGAAATTCCCTTCAAACAAGTTCAATCGCGTCGCGAACTTGCATTCACACACCCTTTTTTTGTTGGTCTGAGTCACACACTCATTCACATTCTCTCGCAATCGCAATCTTTAAACTCAAACGTTCAAAGCATGCTTGGAAATTGTTGGAAATCCTATACATTTTGTCGTAAACCCGGCAAAAAGTATGTAAACAAACAACTCTAAATTATGTTCGTAGGATAGAGAGGTCAGAGAAGCAGTTCGAAATCGAATGGTGTGACAGAGAAAGGGCTAGCCGAGCCCGATCATGCCCGATCGATCTGTTTGATCAATCGGCTGAGGTCGGGAGTCGGGAGACATATTAGAAGAAGTTTGGCAACGTCGCAGTGCGAGTTGCGCGCGAATGTATTTTCTGGTTTATTGAGTACGTAAACCTGACAACGTCGCATCAATACGTTCCGTTTTTCGCGTGGCATGCAGTTTGATGATAATGATTATAATATTAATTTTGTTTTTGTATTGACCGTTTTTTTTTTAATTCGTTGTTTTATTAAGGCAAGCTGTGCTTTTCTGCTTCTATGGGAGTACCGCCACTGGATAGGTATATGAACATCTTTAATCCACAGGCAAAGGTGAAAGTGTATTGGACAAAGTAGTCCACGAATACCAATTTACCTATGACCAAAAGAACGGAGATGTCGCAGATGACTCCTACCACCTCTGGAGGGAAGACATTGAAATAATTAAAAGTTTAGGCGTCAGTGCATATCGAATGTCTATTTCTTGGCCCAGGTAAGAAGTTTATCACCATGAAGTATGTTTTATTTTCGTCTCTACCATTTTTTTTTGGCCCGTGCTGATGCCGATAGTAATTTACTACTTTCATGTGTTAACGAAATAACGTTACAGTGAACTTTATTATTTCAATTGGCATCTTATCAGTTCGTTTGACGGAATATGTTGAGAATGATATTGGTAAAAATGGAGGTGTCTGATGACATGACGAGAAACATAAAAGTATGGAAGAAGAAGACAAACTGTGCAAGTAAGAGCGAGAGAATGATAATGATATTATTAGTTCGTTGGGCTTATCCACATTAGCATGTCTAGGTAGGGCTGTTTCATTATCAAAACTTGACTCATCATTCTCTTGTCCTATAATTACTTTTGATATTATTTTCAGGATTCTTCCGAATGGTACTGACAACAATATAAACGGAGAAGGTGTAATGTACTACCGGAGAATTTTCGAAGAACTCCAAAAAGCCAACATTACTCCTGTTGTCACGTTATACCACTGGGACATGCCCACATCACTGGATGACCTCGGTGGCTTTGCTAATCGAAAGCTAGTAGATTTTTTTGAGGACTACGCGAGGGTCGTATTCAAACTATATGGGGATATTGTTAAAATGTGGATAACGATCAACGAGCCACATGAGAATTGCCAAAATGTATGTATATTGAGCGGTCTCCTAATGTGTATGTCACAGTTGATTTTGTAATTATTATTATATTGTAGACGTAAACTTTTGCCAAACTTTCACCTTGAAAAAATTAAACAAATTTTGAAGTTTAAACTGAGTGCAACTTTACTCCTCGTCAATATATTGAGTCTAGGATGCCATAAAACCGAGCTTCTTAGGGGCAGACTTTCTTCACACAGACTATTGACAAAAAACTATTTTCAATTTATTTTATAAAACCTTCCAAAACAAAACAAACAATTGTGTGCTTCAGACGAAACCGAAATGTATATTTGAGTTTTAATTGTTTAGGTATCGATATAGAGAAATAGATTAATCACATCATATTTTTTTTCCTTAGTCATACGTTTTACGGGCAGTTGGATTATACTTATGTACCCATAGCAATTTGCTAGCCCATGCTCGAGTTTACCGCTTGTATGAAATGGAATTTAAACCAACTCAGCAAGGTAAGTGCTATTTTTTCTGAATTCGACTTCTGTACAATATGCTTTCATTACGCACCTGTGGCTGTGTCAGTATAATCGATACTGCTATTTTTGCTTCGGGTCGATTTAAGTGTCCAAGTAATCAAAATTATTTATTACGATTAGATCATAACAGGCAATTTAAATGTCAGAAAAAAATAAGACAACAGCTACAGTTACGAGTGACAAGGCATTATATTGTGAAAGTACTGTAGTTGCCCATTCCAAAGAGTTTTTTTTTAATCTTTGCCCATCTCTAGGAATTTCTCTAGTATTGTGGGTGCGTTTACAAACATCTAAATTCAATACGCAATACCCAGACCCGAAACAACTATCTGTAGTCCAAACAAATATTTGTTCTGTCCGGGTATCGAACCCGCGACAGTCCAATTGCTCAGCCACAGCGCGAACCTGGACACTCCTTCAAATTAATATATTGCTAAAAATCTTGGTTATATCATTCATGTTGAGATCATTCATACTTGTATGTGAGAACGATGTAGAAAACGTGCATATTAAAAGCGTCCAGAATAAAAGGATATAACAATGAGTTCAAAAATAAAATAAAATTTTAAACTCCCCGACTCAAAAAAACTTTAAAAAGTTATAAATAATATGCAAACATCCAAAATAATATAATTATTTAAATTAAAACTTTGTCATGTCGGGGGACCGCTCAATACCAAACTATATACTTACTTACATATCTTTTGAACCAACTCGGATTGTACATGTAAATATGGAGCGGTAAAATAAAATCACACGCACAGACACACGGTAAAACTTATAACACCCGTCGTGTTTGCATCGGGGGTTAGTAAACTATAGCAACTAAGAGATGACCAGCAAGACAACCACAAGGAATGACAGTGCCGACCCCAACCTGCTCGCATCGAATAATCTTCCTGCCCCTGTCTCTGACTTGCTTTGCGACATGCTTTGTTCTTGTACGCCTTTCATATAATTCAATTGTGTTTGGTTTTCAGGAAAAGTATCTATAGCACTGGACTCCTTTTGGGCTGACCCAAAAGACCCTAATAAACCTGAGGATGTCAAAGCGGCGAAGGACTATCTTGAAATGCATGTTAGTACACCTATTAATAATATTAATTTGTGTGGGATCAATCAATATTTTTTTAATGTTGATTATGAAATGTAAGGTGTACCATTTTAAATAAATTAAACAAGGGGTCTTCACAGATTTAATGAAAATATGCAGCAAAGTAAAAGCGCTTTTTAATCTGGGGGTAGTAAAGACACCAATATAGCTATAGGCCCGTTCCCGTGTTGCGGGTTTTCAGCATGGTACTGCTCACTCAAATGCTTATTCCGTTTCATGACGTGTAGAGTTTCACGTAAGGTGCTTGTCCGACTGACGATAGTGTCACTTTATACCTCCTAAAATATTTAATACGTGTTAAGAGACCTTTCAAATGTATTTGATTGCGCAAATCAGGAAATGTTAGTTTATTAAAATCGTATTTGAATGATAGACAGCAGCTTTAAAAGCAAAAATCGTGGTCCCGCAAGGCTGAACATTGGGTCCTTTCCTCTTTCTAGATTATGATTGTGATATACATAGTATTATTAGAAATCAAAAGTGAAATACGTTACCTAACAAAATAAACAATGTTTAATATCTTTTAAATTATACTTTTACAAAAATATCACGAGGAACATTTAAAACAATAATCAAATGGAAATAACACTAGCAAAATGGAATAATCAGTACACGAGCAACGCCACGCGCCTCCTTTTGTAGACTTCGGTCGGTTGCCGCACGGATACCGCACGGCTACCGGCTGATGGCGTGACTTTGAGCCAACAGTATTGGATAAAAGAAACTAGAATTCCTAGATAAAATGTTTTTTCTTGGAATTACACTTGATTCAAGGCTACAATGGGGTCCTCCTATAACATCTCTTGGAAGATGGCTGAGTTCAGTAGCTTAAATATGCTATTAGAAATATCCATGAATTTCTTGACATAGATATGCCTTAAGACTGTAGCTTCGCTGTTTTTTTGTATTTCAAGAGCTCCAGAAATGATCTTATATTGAAATAAATACTTTGAGTTTGATATTTTCTGTGATTAGTTACGAAGCAAAATCGTACTTACGTTTGTTCGGTAACCACGCCGAAAATTACCTAGTAACTGTAATGTACTTGCATAAAGTTGCATACCAAATACATAGATGGTTGAATAGCATCCTTCGCTTGCATCGCTTTCAGATCTTTATGATATTTTGATATTAGACCAGAGATTAGCCTGGTATCCCCATGTTGAACAAGTTGCTGGCAGAGTTAGAAAACTGTGTTGGATATTTAGTACGCTGAGACATATTGTGCCAAAAAATATAATTAGTAATAATAACACCCCTAGGAATCTCCTCAATGAGATATACGTCGCTTTGGCTCAGTCTGTCTTAGTGTATTGTATTCCTAATTGGGGAGGGTCAGCAAAAACAAAATTCATAGAAGTAGAGCGTGCACAACGTGCCCTCATAAAAACTATGTATTTTAAGAAAATTAGATACGCCACAGATAGTCTATATAAATTAAGTAAATTGCTCTCAGTAAGAAAACTATACATTGTTCAAACTGTATTCAAAAAACACAAGACCCTACCGTACGTAGCATCTAAATTAGCAAAACGAAGAAAGCATGATATTGCAGAAGTCCCCCAAACAAAAACTTTGGTTGCCTCCATGCAATTAAATACACGGTCTGCTCGATTGTTTATTAGGATAAATAAAGAAATTTGTATATATAAAAAACCATATTATGAATGCAAAAAAAGTATAATGAAATGGATCGAACCACTTACTTATGAGGAAACGGAAGAACTCCTGAAAGTAACCACACAACCTATACTCTCCCACACAGGCACTCAAACACACAACACACACACATACACACGCACGCACACACACACTCACACACACAAACTGTATTTTAGTCAATCCTGTCTGTAATAAATTATTTTCTAGTTAATGTCTAAGTTATTAACATTTTTCTTTATAAATTTAATTAAATTTTGTTGTGGAAGAGCGGAGTCTTCTAATACAGGCATTGTTTGCTTAAAAGAGGGCTCCAATCACAAACTAATTGATGTAAACTTGTTAAAGAAAAATTAACAATTTGAATTTGAATTTGAATTTGAATGATCGTAGGAATAAGGTTGTTATTAAGTCGCTGTCTCTGTCAAGTATGTATAAATAACTATGATTTCTAATCTCGTGACCTCTAAGTTGCTGTTGGACTAAAGGTGTCACTGGTAAAATAATTGAAAAAAAGCTAAACGAAGTCGAAAGCCACATTTTTCCCCATCCTTGTGATCATTTTTAACCGACTTCGAAAAAGGAGGAGGTTATATGTTCGTGTTTATTGGTTTTTTTTTTATGTATGTTACCTGATTTCTCCCCCATTTGTGGACCGATTCTCAAAATTCTTTTTTTTTTGAAAGAGTATACTCCTGAGGTGGTCCCATTTTAATTTGGTGAAGATCTGGTGCTGATCTTCGGAGATATACAATGAGAAGAAAAATCTGCTTCTGAAGTCACCGACTTCAGAAGCAGATTTTTCTTCTTAAGTTTATTTTTCTCTTTTTGGTGGTTTTGAAGTCGGTTGTTTTTATGTTCAAAACCATAGCTGGGAACCCCCTACTTATGGAGATATTTGGGGTCAAGTTAACAAACTTTCACTGCTGTTTTTAATACTAGTTTTTTAGTTTATAACTTTACTTAAATTACCTACATGACCGGTTAGTGAGACTATTCAAATCTTCCAGCACAATGTTTTAAGAGTGCTACATTGAGTTTTATCCTTAAATGTGATTTTTCACCCAAAAAGTAATATTTTTTTCTAGTGGTACTTAGTTTGATATACAGTATAATGCTTGGTTGACGGCTTCGTAAAGTTTTCGTTTATAACACCCTGTGTTTCAAAGAGTTTCAAAACTGAAATTTCATTAGAACGTCATGTTTACTTACATAATTTTTGTCTGTTTCAGATGGGAATATTCCTTCATCCGATATTCTCAGATGTCGGTGACTATCCTAGTTTTGTTCGTGAACGGGTTGACAATATGAGTCGACAACAAGGATTCTCGCGATCACGACTTCCACGTTTCACTCCTGAAGAGGTTCGTGTCTCGCAAAAACTTTCTGTATAACAATCATGATACATACATCTGCTTCAAATATTTTATGGCTGTTTTGCAATGTACAAAAGATGATTTTTAAAATACTGTTTTTAACCGACTTCTAAAAAAAGAAGGAGGTTCTCAATTCGGATGTTTATATTTTTTTTATATATTTGTTCGGGCATAACTCCGTTACTTGCTAACCGATTTGAAAAATTCTTTTTTTGTTGGAAAGATTATACTTCCAAAATGGTCCAATATTTTTTTTATCGAAATCGGACAAGCGGTTTTTGAAAAATCAACAAAACTCAAAAAAAAAAATTACTACATTGTCCACATTAAGACTCATGCACATGGGAACTTACATAATTATGAACCGCTAAAAAGTGAAAAATAAAAACTTTTTAACACAATATAAAACCGCCTTCAGAAGATGATTTTTTTTTTATAGTTTATTTTACACTTTTTCGTGTGTTTTTTTTTGAAGGCGGTTTTATTTTTTTCTAAAATAAACTTAATTTACATAAGTGCTATGTTCTATTTATTATAATGTGTCCAGGTAACAGCACTTCGAGGAAGTGCAGACTTCTTAGCACTCAACCACTACTCTACATACCAAATGTCACCATCATCAATGGAACCTGGCTGGAAGGTGCCTTCGTGGGATCATGACACTGGCGTCAAGAAGGAACAGGGTCCATCTTGGGTCCATCCTGGTATGGACTGGCTAGCGGTAAATAAATGAATATTTTTATAAATATTTTGTTTCATTTTCGATCAGAAAATATCAATTTCAAATATTATTTAACCTTTAATTAATCTAACATTAAACTAGATAAAATTAATTAATTTTATCTAGATTCATTTTAAGTTATTTTAAATGTGAAAAGAAAACCGCAATGAGGGATGAGTGGAAGACTATAGGGAAGGCTTTTGACCAGCAGTGGAACATGATGAAAAAAAAAAATGAAAGTTACAATTCCAATTTTAACCTTGATCCAAATTTTTGCTTTTTAAGAAATGTTATATCTAACCCGGTGAGGTAATTTACTACCCGACTTCAGACACCTTTGCTCTATTTAAAATTATACATATTATGTGAAACAGCTCCTGTATTTTCTAATGTCGAGATAAATAAAGATTTATGATTATGAATTTAAATATTTACACGTATGTTTTCTCTTTAATTGTCTCAGGTTTACCCACCAGGCTTCCGAAGAATTCTCAACTGGATTCAAAACACTTACAAAATATTTGAGAAAATTCCAATAATTATAACTGAAAATGGATTGACTGACAAGGGACAAATAGAAGACTATGAAAGAGTCTCTTATTTCAATGAGTATCTCAACCAACTGCTGCTAGCAATACATGAAGACGGGGTCAATGTCAAAGGATATTTTGCCTGGACTCTAATGGATAGCTTCGAATGGATAGCCGGCTATACGTAAGTTTTTAGTTTGTCTGACCAGGAAACCACAGATGACGCGAGTGTTTCTGAGGAGATAGCTCACACCATTGATAATTATCTTCTAAAGCTAAAGAATATTTAAGTTTAGGTGTATATATGTTATGGACCAAGTGATAAATTAGGCAGTATACATAATGCCCGGTCATTATGAAAAATGCGCAATATGAAAGTGCAATTTGATAATAATTATTCAAATAATCAAATTGACTGGGCATTATACATATTGCCCATCACCTTTTGGGCAGAGTAATACAAACACATTTAATTACTATTTTTTTATTGTTATTGTCATATAACTTAAAATAAACTAAATATTAAACAACTTAAATAATCGGTTTGTAGGGTACCGAACACGTAACTAGGAAAACTTGGATGCAAGAGCGAGCGAAGCGAGCTCGGGACTTGGGGCACCCCGACACGGACAGGTTAGGTTAGAAGGGGATGGCGGGGTCGATTGAGCGAGCGAAGCGAGCGAATAGACCCCGCCATTCCCTTCGTGGTTATTTTTTTTTAAAACCACAAAAACAATAGCGCTTGAAGTCCGCCGCACGAGCCGCACGCTGAATGGCGGTCTCTGATTGGTCAAAGCGTGTCACGCCACGCGTACTTCCCTCCCCGCCCTCGCACCGCGTCAAATATAGCTTTATTATCAAATTGCCCAATTGTCATGTAGCAATATAATAATGACCGTGCAATGTGATAAATAATGACGTTAAGATAGTAATTAATCACTTAGCCCGATAAAGCTAGACATTATTCATAATGCTCGTGCATTATTAATAATGCCCGCATTAATCACCTGGTCCATAACATATATACACTTTATTAAATAATTATATAAAAAATAGTGCTGTAATTGAAATGAAGCTTGCAAGTTTTAATTTATCCTGAAAGTTAGGCTTGAAGCTGCCTGTCCACTGACGCGGAGCGAGGCTGCGGAGTGGAGAAACGGAGAAATATTAACAAATAGGATTACACACTAGAACAGAGGGCAGATTTCATGCAATCCTATTGGTCAATATTTCTCTGTTTCTCCGCTCAGCCTCTCTCCGCTTCTGTGGACAGGCAGCCTGAAACCCTGGTTAAAAAACCAGTCAAGTGCGAAATTCGCACAACGAGGGTTCCGTACACACAGTAGGAGTATTTATATATCCAATGAAACTTGACCTCTGGATTATATAGGTGCTCATACGTTTCAGGGACCAAAGTATATTGGTTTCATGTTTTGTATGGGAGTTTTTAACTTCTTTAATTTTTCATAATTATTCCTTTATTTATGCAATGAGAGCATGCTTTACCCCAAATTTCACAATTCCAGGTTGACCTCTCGAGTGCCCTATAGGTTTAGATTTTTTGTTATTTCAAAAAAAAATATATAATTCTGGGACCACGAGAAGTAACCCTACTTCTCGTGGTCCCAGAATTATAAAATTTGGTGACAAGCAAGCTCCTGTAGCATGAATAAATCAAATTCAAATTCAAATAATTTATTTCAGAATAAATTCCATGAAAAAGTTATGAAAAATAAAAAAAAGTTTAAAAGGGAGGTCAGTTTGATCACTAACAAACTTTTCCTAAATCCTACGGTCATAACTTTTGATGGCGTCGACCTAAAATCTTTTTTTTTTTACAGCAAATGAGGACCGTGGTCCTAAATCTGTGGTATCAATTTCAACATTCTATCTTTACCCGTTTTGGAGATACAGGGTGGTGACAGACAGACAGACGGACCAGAAAGTGATCTTATAAGGGTTCCGTTTTTGTTTTTTTGTACGGAACCCTTAAAACCCAAAAACCTTATAATCTTCCCATAAACATAAAACAATTTTAGAATAAAATCGCTATTAAAATAATATGTACTATTTGTTTTCTCTTACAGCGTAAAATTCGGCTTATTCCACGTAGATTTTGACAGTCCAAATAAAACGCGAACACCAAAGCTGTCAGCGAAAAACTATGCCAACATCGTGCGCACACGTCGTGTTGACTTCGATTACATCAAACCCCCTTCGGTTCATAATACTGCCTCAAGTCTAAGTGCAATAACCCATTTATGGCCAGAACTTTTTATTACATCAATTTTAAAGTTTTCACAAACGTTGTTTATTGATAACCACAGACAAGGGCAGTGATAGATCTGTCAAAGGAGTTGCCCTGAGTGACGCGTGCGCTTCGCACTCTTAACATTGTAGCAGAGGAGATAGATATTTTTGATTGGACACTGATTAAATTCACAAGGATAACATTATAATAATTAGTTATAGATAATAAATATGTTTATAGTTTGCTTCACTATTGCATTGGGTTATGCTTGTAATAATAGTTGTAAGTAATTGTGAATAAAAAGATAAATAAATATTAATTTATAGTTTTCAATTCTGATAGTTAGTTTTTTTCAGAGGGTCGAAAATGACCCTTTGGGCAAATAATGTCGAACACTAGGAGAGAGAAAGAACAATCAAAATATAACAGTATTAAGTGGTAATAATTTTTTATTATTAATTTGTTTAGACAAATAGGATAGGTAAGTAATAAGGACCATAGGATTATTTATTAACACCAGTTAATAAAGGCCCCAACCTTCGTCTTCGTGAAATTATTATAATAATGTTACTTTCCCATTTGAATCGGATTTTGTTAACAACTACAAGGATTTTTTTAATTATCTTTCTAAAATAAAAGGGTTCTCAGTAACTCCTTAACATCAGCTATCTGTCAGTAAAAGTTCCGTCGAAACCGACGACCGATCGTCAGACACAAAAAAAAATGCTTTTTTTGTTATAAAAGCCGTCGCATATAATTTTATATTAATTCGGTAAAAAACAGCAAATGGCGATACAGTATAGAATGACGGACGATGCTTGAGCAAAATAGATTTCATAAGGAGGGTTCTAGGGCGCTTATCACTCCTCAACATTTTAGTCGGAGTCACGTGTCTTAATGTTTTGAAGATCTAAGTAAGTTTTCTGACCCTGGCAATCACCTAGAATATAGAGAACCACGAAAGAAGACCATTTTCAACCCGTTATATAACCCGTTATAGGTATGATACGCTGTTAGCCGTGCCATGTTTCTACTCAAGCCTAATATATTCATAACACGGCGATGATAAGATACGGTGTATTTGGGAGACGTCTGCTGCCCCTGACGTTTGTGAACGTGAAATTATATTTAAAAAAAAATTGAATCGGAGTTTGTTAACAATTTGAAGGGTTTTAATATGGTTTTAATTTATTTAAACGGAACTAGTTTACTTATTTCTTGGATTAGCCAACAATTGTTTACAAACTACATTTTTCACAAAACTTTGGATTTAGGTAAAATGAGTGCAATGGGACATCACAATATAACAAATAAACAATATAACATCTCAATATGCACTATTTTAAATGCATTGATAAATGCTTATCCTACTTTAATTTTAGAACAATAATTACGGTATTTTTCTAATATTAAAGTAGTCTAAGTTACTCCTTATAACATTAAATATGTACCAGTAAATGTTAGGAACGTTTAGACTCATTAATTTTACTGATTCCATTTTCCGCGGACTATTATTCTTTAGGTATGTCAAATTAGTTTCACAAATTCGTCAATCATTAAACCGTTGAAGGTTCTTTTGTAACCAGCTTCTGATAAGTAACGTTTTCTTTGAGTTCAGGGTAGGTATACTCTTATTATCTTGTTTACTGATCTGACACACACCAATTAGGAGGAAGGTTTTAATACAGTCATTAGATCTGCATCATTTTTCAAAACACAAGCGCAATAAATTCTGAGTACTTACCTGGAAAACATTTTGATACATGCAGATTTATCCAGCTGTTGCAAATACTACTGAACTACATATTTGTAGATTACTACTACATATTAGTAGCGGCATTAATATCGTTAAATTGCTATTGTTTAATTTAGTAAAAAAAGGCGAACAAGTAAGGCTTTTCTGTTGCCTTTAACATGAAATAATACAAATTTAAGGGGGCTTCCGTACAACAATGGTACGGAACCCTTCATGTGCAAGTCCGACTTGCACTTGGCCAGTTTTTTAATCTGAAAGTGATTTGACCCAATGCGAGTTTATGGGATATTTAATTTTATATCGTTTGATTCTATCTGAAGTCAGAAAGGCAGTCGATCCATGTGGAACACTAGTATTAAACTGCATACAGTTAGACTGGAAGCCGACCAAAACTTAGTTAGGCAAAGTCTAGGCAATTGGTGATGATGACCCTATTTTTACTTTAAATTATTCAATATTTCCCGAGAAAATGTGAATTGAAATCTAGCACTGGTATCATTAGTCGTAGAATGAACTTGAGTCGGACTTGACACGCCTACATTCCACCCCATAGATCAGACATATTGACAGCTACAGTTTGTTTAAAATTTGACATAAGCCCCTAACTTTTCAATTCAGAATGACATCATCATCATCATCATCATTATTTCAGCCCGTAATCAACCACTGTTGGGTATAGGCCTCCCCTTTCTTCTGCCAGTTTTCCTGTTTTGTGCGTCTCAGAATGACATAAAAGACATCTTTAGCATTGATTAAAGCGGAATCGAAATATGGGTTTGAGAAGGATGGCTGATGTAGGAGGCAACGTATACATCCGGAAGAAGTACCTTATTTGAAGATCCACTAATTTCGGCCAAGAAATTCCAGGTTTGATTTGGTGCGTGATGACTCCCTGTTGTCATGACAACGATAGTTGTCCCAAGTTCAAAAATGAGCTTGATTTGGGACCATAAATACTGAAAGATTGAAAAATCAGTCAGCAGAAGCATAATTATCTAGATATGCCATTTTTAAAGGATAAGTAATCATCAAATGAGTCCTTCCACTCTGGACGCAGCAGAAGGAACGCCTAACTCCTAATGAGTAAAAACCATCCGTGTTCATCCAGAGCCCAGTTTGCGTTCCAGAGCCGTGGTAATACTTTCGAATACGTTCCGCAACAGATTTTGCTACGCCTGCCCAAAGAATATTGGTGAAAATAACTAGCTTTTGTAGTTGTTTCACAACCCGTGACAAGAAGACGTGGTCTTATGTATTTATGTTCACTTTTTTCTAGGCCAGTCAGTGACATAGACAGAAAACCTATTTCCCCAGGACATATAGGTGAAAAGCCAGCTTTTTAGTAATATTTTTGTGACATCGATCTCCATAATATCTAAGTCTGCGACTTAAGTTTTGAGCAAATACCTTTCACACAAGTGATCTGCCCTAATAATGCGACAATTATATATCACTCTTTGAAATAACTGAGCTCGACGAGCTTTCAGCATGCTAATGCCGCACAGCTGATGATGCAACAACAAAATAAATCAGGAAAGGACCATACACAATGACTCAGTGACTTGATTATGTAGATGGTCAGAGTAACGCCATTATTATTGTGTTAGCTCTAGCTCCCCTTAGTAAAAACACATTTTTGCTCGACGAAATTTTTTTAAGCAAACTTTATTTATTTATAATTATGGAGTTCATAATGCGGATAGACTTGTAACAGTATTGAGGGCAGAGGGTATCTTGATGTAATCTAAGTCAATTCGACGTGTGCACACGATGTTGGCATAGTTCTTCGCTGACAACTTCGGCGTTCGCGGTCTATTTGCGCTGTCGTAATCCACTTTGAATAAGCCAAATTTTATTCTGGAAATAGAACAAGAAGAATTTAATTTAAAATTAAGATTTATTTCTTTTTTATTTATTTGAGTTCGGTTATAAGGTGCTGCAAATACTTAAATTTTAATGTTAATTTATATGAATATTATGAGACTTGAACCGACCACGAATCAACTACCTCAAAAGTCAGTAGGCTCGTCATACGACACAAAACAAACATCCCCTTAAAATGGGGAGGTATTTCATCAATCCGGAATAACACCTGCCATCTGGAAATCTCTTAAGTGATTACGTACCCAATTAGGTCACTGTAGATATATTCTGGTCAAATGGGATATCCTCGATCCATCTCAAAGAAATTACCCCTCTGCAGGATATGCTCCACTCCCCTACACTACTATTTACACCTTTCATGATTTAATCGAAGCAAATGCTAGAGCTGTGCAAGTGTCTACATACCATAAGTTTTAAACTGACATGGTCACTGACACTACTATTAACACTTTAAACGGGATATTTACCATGTTTACTTATTGTTTCGAGTTCCCGATACTTCGTCTCTGTTACAAGCACCATGATCACAGATAAACCGTTTATAGTATTTGTCTACATGACATACATGGTTTAAGACAATTTGACTTCATCGACGTATGAAGAAGAAGAAGATAAGACTTGAAGGTATTTTAATAGTATTGGTAGCACTTTCACTTTATTTTACTACTTCAGCGAAAAAAATCTGAACCCTCACGATAAATCGCAACTCGCAAGTTGCATGTAAATTACAACACTATTTAGTATATTGTTTTATGAATATATTGGAATTGCAAGATGGCGACAGTAAAAGCAGCCAGGTAGCTAAAAATATCATCAAGCTGTACGAGATGTCAATGGCGCAGTTATCCCTTCGGAAGCGCTCGCGTCAACCTGTGTTATCCTGGATTCAGGGTCCTACAACAAAGACTTTAGTACACTTATAGCGTGTAAGTCAAACTTACGTATCCATACCATCTGTCCATTTTAAGTCATCCATTAGAGTCCAGGCAAAATATCCTTTGACATTGACCCCGTCTTCATGTATAGCTAGCAGCACTTGGTAGAGATACTCATTGAAGTAAGAAACTCTCTCATAGTCTTCAGTTTGTCCCTTGTCAGTCAATCCATTTTCAGTTATAATGATTGGGATATTCTTAAATATTTTATAAGTTTTTTGAAACCAGTTGCGAAGTTTTCTAAGACCTTGTGGATAAACCTGCGACAGGTACAAAGAATACACATGTTAAGATTAGTACATTACTGCAGAATCCAGTAAGTAAGCCTTCCTGGCCAAGTATGAGTTAACCGGACCGAACCGCAGGTGAGGTCTGGTTATATACGAGGCCAGGATGGCTTTCTTACTGGTTGAGGTTTGTATAATGCTTTTCTCAAAAATTAAAGAAAGTTTAACAACAAATTCGTTTAATTAATATTGAAGGTTACATTCATATGTGAAAAACACAATAGCACTTTTTGGCCGGCCCGGGAATCGAACCCAGGACCTCACGCTCTGCAGTCGAGCTTGCGACCACTAGACCAACGAGGCAGTTTAGGAAACAACTTTAGAAAAAACTTTTTAATAAACTGAAATTACTAAATACAATCATAAAATCCCACACTATAAATGTCATACCAAAAAGAGAGATAGATATTTAATTGGAACCTCCCTTCTATAACCATGTTATAATGGCTAAACTCTAATCTGTGTCTGGTACTATGTTTTTTTTCTAAGCAGATCTAAAGAGGATGACCTAGTGTCCAGTAAGTAAATTACATACTTACTTACTGGACAGTAGGAGATTCCAAATTTAAAATCTCGCTTCTTACTGGACAGTTGTGAATAAGTCTCCGGTAAAGTTCACTTTCTGGATACTTTTTAGAGATGTTATGGCAACATTACATACCATTTTTGAGAAAATGTAATTTTCAATACACTTCCTCGATAACTAGCTCTTATTGCACTACGATTAGGTTCGACATGCAACATATTTCTTCGGTAATAAGATTACAGCACGCGTGCGGTAATTCGATTAAAACATAACAAAAATATTTACCTGTAAAAAACGCAAATCAAAATGACGAGATTAAAAATAAAAAAAAAACACCACTGACTATATAGAGCAGGCGTGTTTTTTTTTTATTTTTAATCTCGTCATTTTGATTTGCGTTTTTTACAGGTAAATATTTTTTGAATATTTAAATTGCGTTTATAAAAAGAATACTACTAATAAACATGATTATTTTAAGCAATTATTTATTTTTATGAACAAGTAACATTTATTTGTGTTCTTAATTAAATAAAAATTGTAATTTATTATTTTCCTGTGAGGCTGTTTAGCGGCTCATACCTTTGCTTCTTCTTCAACCTGGCGAAATCAAACCGCGGAAAAAAAGCAAATTAAATCATAGTCTCCTAAAAATTGATGACAAAAATACTTTTTGTTTTAAATGTTGTTTTATTAGTTAATTTCTTCGAAAGTGTATTGAAAAACGTCGTTTGATACACGTGGGAATTTGTTATTGCATTTCTCGACCCCATGAACACCCTCACCTTACGGCTCGGGTGTTCAATCCGCCATGAATGCAATAACAAACTTTCCGCACTTGTATCAAAATGTACTATAAAAACTTGGGGTCCAAAGAAATAATTGAGGTTTAAATTTAACCTGAATTAGAAAGTTCTAAGGAGGTTCTAAGGAGGCCTATGTTCAGCAGTGGACGTCTTTTGGCTGAAATGATGAATTAGAAAGTTACCAAATTCGTGAGCCCCCAAAAGTGCCTGACTCCCGTTAGAGAACTGCAGTGGCCCATTTGGAAAGTTTTGAGCCCAAAATTAAAAATAAATATTTTTTTATGATTTTTAGTTTTTTTATTCACAAGAAAATAAATATTTGAATAGTATTATACGAGTATTCTTGAATTATTCATCATTAGTGCACATGTAAACTTCGTTTAAATGAAACACAAATTAAATATAATTATTACAACTAACTTTTACTTAGGGATAGGGTAGAGCCACCAAAGAGTGCGCATTTTTATATACTTTTATTTATTAAAAAATCAACTTAAAAATTACACCTCGTTCTTCTTATTAATTTTAAGCTTTGGTCATTCAGGAATACAATTTTAAACTTTAATTTAAGGTAACCGGTCTCAAATATATTTTTTTAGTCTCAAACATAATACTCGTCTCGTGCGCACTCTTAGGGTGCTCTGTTGCAAAGAGTACGCAGTGACAACCCTTCATACAAGCTAAGAGTGTGCAAGAGAGCGAAGTTAAGAAATCAACCCTGACAATTATCACAAGCGAAGGCCCCAAATCCCATGTAGTCTGTGCAATGGTCTGCCAAGCTGTTTTCTAAGTTGCTTCCGGAATATTCAATGATTCCGCAACAGACCTTTTGCTTTGACCTCTTGCTATTTTTAGGGTTCCGTACCTCAAAAGGAAAAAACGGAACCCTTATAGGATCACTTTGTTGTCCGTCTGTCCGTCCGTCCGTCCGTCTGTCAAGACCCTTTTTCTCAGGAACACGTGGAGGTATGAAGCTGAAATTTATATCAATTACTCAGGTCTACTGTCCCTTGAAGCTGTGAAAAAATCAAACTTCTAAGCCAACGCAATCAAAAGATACAGCCGTTTATGCCGCAAATTTTCGACACTTGCAAGGGAATCAAAACCTACAGGGTGCTTCCCGTGAACTCAGAATCTTGAAATTTGGTACGAAGCAACGTCTTATAGCATAGATAAAGGAAAAATTACGAAAACCATAAATTTTTAGTTACATCACAAAATATATTTTTTTTACGGAACCCTCGGTGCGCGAGTCCGACTCGCACTTGGCCGGTTTTTTCTTTTAAAATTTTCTCAGTAAAAACTAATTTTCAGTCAGATTTTCTTTTATATTTCCCCATCTTGTTCGTCCTATAAAATTAAAATTAAAAATCTAAAAACCAAAGCGTGCTGTTTATTTTAACTTCATACAAGCTAAAAGAACGCATGCGTACTCTTAAGGTGCGTACTCTTAGCTAATACGCATTATTGGGCATGGAAATTAATATTTTAGAAAGCATGTGCAATGGCGACATAACCTCTTACAAGCCTTGACATAACAGATGCCACTGATATGTGTCGGTGGTGTTGCCATTTCGAGAAAAATTAACCTACGAAAAGAGTCTGCGTACTCTTTGGTAGCGCGTACTCTTAGGTGGCTTTACTTAACACGTCTTGTGAGGTGTAAGATTACAGAGAGGATTAAGAGAAATTACTCTTATAAACTCGATGATAATAGTATATCCGTTTGCCAAACATCCAAATCCATAACGACAAGAAAAATTAACAGACGGACAGAATATTTACAACTCTATAATAGGTACTTTAATAAGGTTTGCATTTATTTACCGCTAGCCAGTCAGTACCAGGCTTGGGCCAAGATGGATCCTGCTCCATATTGACTCCAGTGTCATGATGCAAAGAAGGCACCTTCCAGTCAGGTTCCATTGGTGATGGAGACACTAAAAATGTAGTGTAGTGGTTGAGACCTAAGAAGTCTGCGCTTCTTCGAAGTGCTTTTACCTGAACATATACATTGAAAGTGTTATGCAGAACCTACCCTACAATCATCATCATCATATCAACTCAGAATAATCCACTGCTGGATATAGGCCACTCCCTTTTCTACCACACCGGGGTTGTATGCGTCCCTTACCTATGCAGGTAGTAAGCACAAATCTACCGATATCTGGACATTAAGAACATTCCGTTAGTTGACAGTAAATAAGTAGATTTTAGAAAACAGCTTTTTCGATAGAAAAGTAATAAATATATTTGAAGCAGTTCAAATGTCTGTAATTTTATTCAGGTTTTCGCCAAATATAAACGAACCTCTTCAGGAGTGAAATATGGAAGTCTTGACCGCGAGTATCCTTGTTGACGACTCATGTTGTCAATCCGTTCACGAACAAAACTAGGATAGTCGCCGACGTCTGAGTATATCGGATGAGCTAACATTCCCACCTGAAAAGGTCTAAATTCTTATTGGTACAATCGAACAAGCTAATAAGTATACAGTCAGTTAACTTGCATTTACGTTCGTAAATATCGGTGACCGATTTTTTTTGGGCAGAAATAACAAACTTTAAATCGGCTCGACAAAACTCTGACGTGGGCCGGAGCGCTTACGGCAGTGACACAAACGGGTTGCTCGACAGTCCGTTCGAAGTTGTTAAACCACAACAACAACTGCTGTCCACTAGCAACTTGGTGGTGAAATAAAAGACACCGTAATTTTGACGAACTTGTCTCTGACAACGACTTAACAGCAATTTAATACATTAACATAACAACAACATAACACAAACAACACAACAACAAACAACACAACAACAGCAACAGCAACAGCTTAACATTTTTTAAATTATTTTTATTTGCTCTGTATTTCATTTTATTGCTACTGCTAAGTCTATAATTTGATGTGTGATTTATTTGTTAAATTCTAACACAATGAAAATTGTTTAATGAATAATAAATGAATGAATGAATGAATGAATATCTACTATCTTACAAATTCTCATTTCCTACCCTTTAAAGATTTTCATAATATATAATACCTAATTGTCATGCGCTAGGTAATGTTGACATTTTCAACTTGTTTTTAACTTTACTAAATGTAACATGCATTTGAAGATAGTCCTCTGCCGCTTTGACATCCTCAGATTTATTAGAGTCTTTTGGTTCAACAAAAGAGGCGTCTAGCACTATAGATACTTTACCTGAAAAACAAATACAATTAAGGAATATATTTGGGGTCAAGAGCAGGAAACTTGTTCCGGTCGACAATGATAAATGCTGCGAAATAAATATGGCAGTACCGGGCAATATTGACCCAAACACGTATACAGTACGCCTAGGTACATAATGGCAGCATATTTAAAAAAAAATGTCTCCGAGTAATTGAGAACCCCTCCTTTTTAAAGTCGGTTAAAAAGATTAGTACGATATTATCACTTTTTACCTTGCTGATGTGGTTTAAATTCCTTTTCATACAACCGGTAAGCTCGAGCATGGGCGAGCAAGCTGTTGTGGGTACATTTTTTTTTTTTTTAAATAATATTCCACAACTATCACACAACGCCATCTAGTCCCAAGCTAAGCAGAGCTTGTGTTATGGGTACTAGACAACTGATAAACATACTTATATATTTCTAAATACATACATATTATAGATAAATTACACCCAGACACAGAACAAATGATCGTGCTCATCACACAAACATTTGTCCTGGGTGGGAATCGAACCCACGACCTCCGGCATAGCAGTTAGGGTCACTAACCACTAGACCAACAGGCCAGTCAAATTAAATGGAAAATGGAGTGCCATTGAAAACACCTATATCCAGCATTGAATTGCTATAGGCTGATGATAAGGGGATCATCGGGACCAGAAATACTCGTAGGAAAATCTTACTGTATACCTCCTTCGTTCCATCCTCCTTCAATTTGAAATGTGGACGTAGCCACTCCGAATATGAAATCATCTGGGAAGGAGTAATTATTGCTCACCCCGGTGTTCACGAATGGTTCTCCTCTTGCTAATTGCAGCAAGCTGTATATAAATACAAATACTATATAGGAATGTGCAACAATCATCAGCGTTACCTTCCAGACCTTATCCCGTTTTAATCGGGGTTGGCGAAACATTTCTTCTTTTGTAATCCTCCCGTGTCAACCGTACTGTTAGTTAGCAAAATTAACGACGTATGAATACCTAGCCGACTTTTTTTTTGCCATGAATGTGTAATAATGTATAGCGCGGTCACATTAACTTGACGCATCTCTGCGTCCAGTGTCAAGCGTCTCAAGCGTCAAGTTAATGTGACCGAGTAGTAATAAGTTTTTTAAACGGTTTTTAAATTAAAGTACTTACGTTAATACAGAAATACTTTATTTTACTGTAAGTAATTAATATGCATAAAATGGGATGACGTTATCGGTAAAATTCCGTTTTAACAAGTAAGTCACGGAAAACTAAATGGAAAAGAACTGAATTGATGACAATCGGTTTGGAAAATAACTAACACTATTTCGTCACTGGGTATAATCATTATTTTAGCCGAATGTCAGCACTCGTCACTCTCAAATAAGGGTAAACCGATCCTGTTCTTAGCGCATCCAAATTCCCGAGAAGTTTACCGTGTCATTGGCCAACCTTATCGGAGTCATGCCTATATTTTTTTTCCGGTGGTGTGGCAAATCCACATCAGTCTGTCAGACTCTAACTGACTAAAAACTACCCCAGAGTTTCTTCCCATATCTGAACCACTGCACTTCCACGATCCTTGGCTAATGCCTGCGTTGTTGGGCCTTAAGTATATAATATAGCTGAACCGATCGATACGTAGTCACCAAAACATTTCGGCCCGTCAGCGTATCCCGTCCAAAATTCAAACATAATTAAAAATAGGTTCAGGTACATAAAAAAATCACCAGTCACTGCGTTCTTACCTTAGAGTCACCAAGAGTCGCTGTATTACTCCTTTCGAGCTGCACATGTTACTAAATGAACCTTTACCTTCTTAATGTTTGAAACGAAATCAATCAACAATGGAAATATTATCAGCTACGTTGCATGGATTTACATTAAATAACATTTGTGTACACGTTGTAAAAATTGCATGCCTGACGGTGCTAGTAGTTGCAAGTGCTTGCTTGCGATTGCTTAGCGTGAGGTCCTGGGTTCGAAAGTCATAATGGGTTTTTTTTTCATGAATTTCTCAGCAGCAACCGCGGAATCTGTTTATTGTGGCAATAGGCTCACCCCCTATTACATTGGCAAAATCATAACAGAACATCAAGATGTATAAGAAATTGATAGTTGAAGAGGATGTTTGGAAGACATGTCTGGAGAAGGACAGGGCTTTAAAAGAGGAATTTCAAGGAACGGCAAAGTGTTGAAGTGAAAATGGTTAGTATAAGCTGAAAGTAAGAGTAAGTAATGTAATATCTTTTGCAAAGAAAGCTTTGGCCATAGCAAGAGCAAGGAACCAGGACCAGTTTTATGACGTTCTTGATAGTCCAGCAAGCTCAAAAAACCTATACAGACTTTCTAGAGCTAGAGAAGGATAGGCGAGGGATATATATATGCCATTTATATTGCGTAAAAGATGAAGCTGCCATGGAATGGTTCTCTCGAATAATGAGAAAAAATAAGCATAATTATGTGGAAGAGGTTCTGTAGAAGACTGGTGTATTCAATGAAAAGTTAATGAAGGTTTAGAAAAATGAAAATAACGGAATTGTATAAAGAATGGTGGGCCTGACAAAATACCAGTTTAAGTGTGGAAGTGACTACGGATTTTGTTTCTCAGAAAGTTGTTTCTGGAAGGAGTGATACCTGACGAATGGTGGAACGGTTCATTTTATCTTTAAAAACAACAAGATAAACAATTAAATACGTTAAGAAAAAGATGGTATAGCAGGGTCTTTGTTTGTGAATTGTAATAAAAAAGACGTAAGGTTTAAAGAAACGTCGGGGCTGCGGGTCCCGTCGGTGTTGCGGTTTTTTCGAAAGAGATACCGCGGCCTCGGCTCAAAGGGCTAAGAAGGAACATGGATGGTTTTCAGTCAGTAGAAGTCTGACACTTCCTACCGCTTTGCCCAGAGCGGTAGTAATCATTTGATGATTTCCCACTCTCCAAAAAATAAAAAAAGGTTTAAAGAAATTAGTAGCGGTTTGGAAATATTTTGGAATATTGGTTGAGAACATCAACCATAGATAGAATCGTGATTAGCAGGAGACGTTGAGGTGATTACATTTAAAAAAAGGAAGAATTGAATTTAAATAGTATTTAATAAAATCATCTTATTACATATTATTATATCGTGCATTTGTGTAAATGTAATATACCTAAATTTAGTCACTAAAAATTTGTATTTGTTAGAAAATGACAAACTGAAAAATCTTCACGACCGTAAGTGATCTGATTCTATACAAGTCTGTATAGAATATTTTAAATAATTCTTATTTTATTTTGATTGGTGTAAAGTCCTTAAACTGATTTTTTTTCTACGATACTACGCGTTAACGCGTATTCTGGACCGCAGGTGGCTTGATATAGTCGTAGTCAATTCTACGTGTGCGCACAATGTTGCCATAGCTCTTCGCTGACAGCTTGGGTGTCCGAGTTTTATTTGGACTGTTAAAGTCCACTTTGAATAAGCCGAAAATAGTACTGCAAATAACAAAAAAAAAACATCATGTTTGAGCACTTCATAAATATGTGGTTACATTGGTCCATTTCTTCAAGGCTGTGCATGTACAAATCCTATTTAAAAGACTTTTAAGACTTACTAAAAACCTTCTTTCCATTCAAAATCGTCTAATAGGGTCCAAGCGAAATATCCTTTGACATTGACCCCATCTTCGTATATAGCTAGCAACACTTGATAGAGATAGTCGTTGAAATAAGCAATCCTCTCGTAGTCTTCTGTTTGTCCCCTGTCAGTCAATCCACTTTCAGTTATATATATTGGGATTTCTTTAATCACTCTGTATTGATTTTGGATCCAGTTGAGGAGTTTGCGGAGTCCAGGCGGATACACCTGCGAATAATTAATGCGTTTTTATTATATTGAACACGCAAATGACATTAAAATATTTCTCAATTTTATTCACATTATTCGCCTAATTTGTAACACTAATGCTGCATAAAGATTAATACTATTATTTTTATTCGAACATAATGGGCTTCATAAAATATTTCCATGAAACTATTAGCGGGAGCTTAGGCCGCTTTAACTGTAACGAGACGGCTTTGACAGCTTTAGGCAAATGTGCGGTGCAAAAGGCGATGGTGACGAGTCACAAGAGATCTGTCTTATAAAAGAATCACTTCATGTCTTGTTTCTCTTATTCCCTATCTATAATCTATAATTCTATAATATATAATATAATATATATAATATTTAATATTATATTATAAAGCTGAAGAGTTTGTTTGTTTGTTTGTATGTTTGTTTGTTTGTTTGAACGCGGTAAACTCAGGAACTGCTGGTTGGATTTAAAAATCTCTTTTTGTGTTGGATAGTCCATTTATCGAGGAAGGCTTTAGGCTATATAACATTACGCTACTGCTAATAGGAGCGGAGCAGAAATGAAAAATGTTACAAAAACGGGAAAAGGTATTTCCTTTTGAGAGCTTCCGCTGCTTGCGCTGCGAAAACGGTTTAAGTTACGCAAATATCATGTATGAAGAAATTGTTCCTCTTCAAAAGTTCTAAAAGAAAGTCCGCGACAGCATAATTATATCTATGTAAAAGGCTTACACATAATAATATCACGTAAGCACCTTCAAACATTTATTTTAAAGAAAAGGGTTTACAAAGAATAAAACCAACGTCACGCAATCCGACGTCGCCGCCTATCTGACACATCGCCTTCTGTCATACGCATGCGCGTCTTTCGCGCATGGCATGCAAGCTTTGATGCGCCGAGGAGCAAGGCTGTCGCGTTACAGGCTCCCCCTCTAGTTCAAACACTACGTCCTCGCGTTTGGACTAGGACAAAACAAAAACTAAAACGAAACTATAACTCTGAGAATTTTAAGATTTACGCGGGCGGCCTCTCTTCCGCTTTTCTTGCAAAGGGTTTTGCATCTGCCCGATAAAAGGCGTAAGTTGAGAGGCATGATATTTTCCTAATATCTCCCCATTGACACGCTCAAGACTATAAATCGTACTACTTAAGATTTCGCGTATCTTGTACGGTCCGTCACGCCTAGGAATAAATTTTGGAGTTTGCCCTCGACCAGTATCATTAGACCCTTGGGTTTTGAGTAACACCAAATCACCCACCTTATAATCGGGTGCAGTCCGGCGATGCTCGTCCGCGTACTTCTTCTGAGTCTCCTGCGCCTTCTCATGTACGTCCCTTGCATCTATTAGAACATTTGACAGACGCTTAAGAAAAGGCGTCACGTTAGCTATAAACTTATCACTATCTACAATAGCGCGCATGTCGTTAACGACATCTGCGGGCGCACGCAATTCACGCCCGAATGTTATCATAGCAGGCGAATAACCTGTGCTATTAGTCACGGCAGAATTCATGGCAAACCTTACGGCCGCCAGGTGAATATCCCACGTTGAGTGTTCCTTACCTACGTGGATGGCAATCTGCGGTTTCAGGTCACGATTTTTGCGTTCAACGGGGTTCGCTTCAGGGTGATAATATGGAGTCAGCGCTTGGTCGATACCAAAGACGAAACACACCTGCTGCATAATTTCACTTATGAACTGTACTCCGTTGTCGCTGATCATTCTCCGAGGAACACCGTATCGCAAGAAAACCTCATTTACCAGGATTTCGGCGCAGTCCAGACTAGTTGCGCTCTTCAAAGGGAATAATTCCACCCAACGTGAACAAACGTCTTCAACAATCAGGATCCACTTGTTACCTGACTTAGTCTGCGGAAGTGGTCCGAAAAGGTCTACAGCAACGACTTCGAACCGCTGCGTCACGGCCGGTGACTGAACCAGCCCAGACGGTTTACGAGTGTCTACTTTGTACCTTTGACAAGGGACACATTCCTTAACATAATCGGTGACGAACGTCCTCATACCCGGCCAGTAATATCGTGAAACGATACGCTGCAAGGTACGCTCGACGCCTAGGTGACCGGCAGTGGGAGCGTCGTGGTAGTCAGCGAGAACCTTGCTTCTTTCACTTGACGGTACCACTAGACAAGCATCGTCGTTTTCACTCGACTCCGGTCCATACCTATAAAGTACACCGTCGGAGATGACGTAGCCGCGATCGGCCCACGCTCTCCCCCTAAATGGTTCGTCCAATGCCTCAAGATCGTTTATAATCTTGCGGACATCGGGGTCCTCCAACTGGGTTGCACGATAATCACGAGCACCTCTAGTCGGAACGTCAACTACAGTTCGGCAAAGGTCGCAATCTGCTTCGATAGTACAGGCTGGTCGCGAGAGGGTATCGGCGATCACGTTGGACTTACCAGGGGTGTACTCAATGCGTAAGTTATATGACTGTAGAGTCAATGCCCACCTGGTCAAGCGTCCATTCGGTGATTTGACGTTCATCAACCACTTCAATGGCTGATGATCCGACTTCACGATGATCTCAGCGCCTTCTATGTAGCCGCGGAATTTGGTTACCGCCCACACTACCGCTAAGGCTTCCCTCTCTGTAGTGGAGTAGTTCCGTTCAGCTTGGTTTAACAGACGGCTAGCATATTCGATGGGGCGCTCATCGGGCCCCTCCCCCTGCATTAGAACTGCCCCAAGACAATAGCCACTACTGTCTGTCCTGAGGGCAAACGGTAGGGTCTCGTCAGCCTGACGTAATATAGGTGCAGACACAAGCAGTTGCTTTATACTGTCAAACGCAGACTGCTGATCACAGGACCAATGCCAAGTACTATTCTTCTTTAAAAGTGAAGTCAATGGCCTCGCTATTTCGGCATAGTTAGGCATGAAACGCCTGAACCAACTAGAAGTCTGCAGGAAGCACTTTAAATGAGTGTGATTCTTAGGGGCAGGCATATTGTTAATGGCAGCCGTCTTACCAGGATCAACCTGGATACCACCGGGAACAATGAGATGCCCTAAGAACTTGACAGAATCCCGGGCGAAATAACTTTTCTCGCGATTGATCCTTAAGTTAAATAGTTCAAGCCGGTCAAACACAGCTTCAAGGTCCTTAAGATGCTGATCAAAGCTGTCTGACAGGATGATCAGATCATCTAAATAACATAGGAGGGACACGTCTTGAAGATTTGACCTGAACCTATCCATCATCCGCTGAAAGGTGGCGCCAGAATTACGTAGGCCCATCGGCATCCGCTTAAAACGGTATGTGCCGAACGGTGTGACAAACGCTGTCTTGTCCCGATCCTCTGGAGCTACGGCAACCTGGAAGTAACCTGATCGAAGGTCAAAAGTTGACATGAAGTTGCTGGTTTTGGCCGCGTGGAGAACATCGTCTATCCTCGGAAGTGGATATCTATCTGGCTCTGTGACTGCATTCAATTTACGGTAGTCAATGCAAAGTCGCATACCTCCGTCCTTTTTGGTCACCAAGACTACGTTGGCTGCCCATGGAGATTCACACTCTTCTATCACGTCAGTACCCAACAGCTTGTCTAACTCCTTCTCTAATATCAGCCTTTTGGCTGGTGACAAACGGTAGGGGGGAGAAGCTATTGGTTCTTGTTTCTCTCCTACCTTGATATGATGTGTCGCGAAAATCGTAGGCTCGCCGTCAGCAGCGAAGCGGTCGGCTTTCTTAGCAATCAGATTGTTCAGCTGAGTACGCTGTTCGGCTGACAATTGCATACCCTCGTTCTCTCTCAAAAACAGCTGAGTTGCCTCCATGCATGGAGCTTCCGCATAATTCGACGACACATGACTATGAGTTTGAACAAAATCGTACCTGCTTTTGGGATCATCAACAAAACTCCAACACAACTGAGGCAAGTTAAGTACAATACCAGCATCAGTAATAAAGTCACGACCCAAAAGAGTTCTCGAGTCTGCCCCAACAATAGTTAAGAACGTGGTCAACACATCGCGCCCCTGTATCTTCACGTTACACTTACCGCTGAGAACCGTGCGCGCAGTTCTCGATCCATCGCCCAGAGTGACGGGGCGTTGAGTTTCTACAAACTCGGTACCAGCATCCATCAATACTCGATGAAGCGACGGGCTGGCAAGGCAATGCGAAGCACCTGTGTCAATAAAAACTACACCCTCGGAATTTCCTACAGTTATGTTAACCAAGGGCCAACACTGGTCGGGGACAATACCCACACCAAAAATAGCTACAGGCTCTGCTGACCCCCTGTGATTCGACACATAACTCGATAAATATTCGACCCGATCAAAACTATCGGATTCGGAAAATGTCGAATTCGACTTTTTCATGGTATTCGACATTATTTCCGAGTAACCAGAATAGGGACGTTTTCCAGAATACGCCTCTTTGTCAAAATGACTAAAATATGGCCTATCAAAAGAATGTTCGGAATGAAAATAATGCGACTCACAATCTCGTTCGTGGATAGGCAGATAGCTATTAATTTCAATCGAATTAAATGATGATGTACCTTTAGTTTTAATGCTTTTACTACTTTGCGAGCATTTATCGCATTTTGACCTTACAACGCCTTGTTGGCCGCAACCATAACAAAACAAACCTTTGTTATTGTTTTTAGTATTTTTATTACTAGCGTTCGAATGTATATTGGGAATAGTGTTTGAGCTAGTGGGGGCATCGTGTGGTAAGACGTTACTAGTTTTAGTATGCTTACTTACGGTTTTAGTAGGTTGTACTACCTCTACCTCCGCCATGCACTCCTCGACGTGTCGCAGCCTGCATACCATATCGTCGAGAGTACTAACTGACTCCCGTGGCAGACGCTTGCGAATTTTACGATCTAATAGTCCGTACACTATGTCCACTTTGGCTTCATCGCACAATGTATATGGTAAGGTACTAATAAGTGCCCTAATTTTACATGCGAACACCTCACTACGCTGAGGAACCACGTGCTCCTCGGCAAATATTTCGCGCAGCACTTTGTACGCGGGTTTAACGATACCGTACATCCCACGTAGATGCTTGATGGCATCTTCCCAGTCTCGTACGCTCTTCTTGATGCCCTGCCACCATACCGCCGCCTCGCCGGCGAGTAGCATGGGTAGTCCACGCAGAGCGTGCTCGTCGCTGACCCCGGCGCAGTCCTTGAACACCTGCACCGCGTCAATAAACGCATCCAAAACCTCGACTTTCCTCGTCGCGCCGTCGAAGCGGGCCGAACACGTACTGAAGTTACCTCCTCCATGTAAGGGGTTGGCCCCCAAGCTCGTTGCGGCGCACCCATCGGCAGTCATCGGCGCGGACGACCGCGCGAATGACGAAGAAAGAAGCGTCTCTATTAGCTTTCTGTTGGCCTCCGCCTGAGACCTGGCGAAGGCTTCCATAAATATTGTGAGCTCGTTGACGACCTGCGATGGTCCCGCCGCTGGTGGCGGCTGTTGCTGCGTCGGCGCCTCACCAGGCGCTCCGACGCTGGCGACTTCACGGGCCTCGTCGTCCGTGTTGCTCTGCTCCTGGTCATCGGCACGGGCGTGATGACGGCCTGCGGCTCGTCTCTGCACGAACGGCATGATGAAGGAATAGCAGCGTCGCACTTCAGCAAAACAATTGGTGATCGCTTAGGTCTAGTTCGAACGAAGAACTCATGAGAATGGCGACTGGCGTCGTCGATGATTCGTGGCCCCACGTTGGGCGCCAGTGTAAAAGGCTTACACATAATAATATCACGTAAGCACCTTCAAACATTTATTTTAAAGAAAAGGGTTTACAAAGAATAAAACCAACGTCACGCAATCCGACGTCGCCGCCTATCTGACACATCGCCTTCTGTCATACGCATGCGCGTCTTTCGCGCATGGCATGCAAGCTTTGATGCGCCGAGGAGCAAGGCTGTCGCGTTACATCTATCTTTTAAGATTGACTCACTGTAACCCTTTTTTACTCTTTAACCCATATGGTATTAATCTATATCTAAATAAATGTGTTTGTTAGAAGGGAAATTTAATATAGAATATTTGTGCTCTTTACTATGTACAGTTTAAACAAAAATCTTAGAAGATATCGCAATGTAAAAATATCCGCGCTGCAAAATAATTCGCGCGTCGCAATGTAGGGTGATTCTTTCCGGGAAATTCAAATTCAAAATATTTACTGCATCATAATGTTTACAAGTACAGAGTGTTATCGTATATTTAACAGTAAGAGATACCTATTGTAAATCACACTTTAATATAATCTAAGCTAATCTAAACCATCTAAACTATTATAATAAAGAGGAAAGATAAGATTTTTTGTTTGTTACGATTTAGCCTAATTTATGTCGGATAGTCGATATATCGAGAAAGGTTATAAGCTATATTTATGTGACGCAGATAAAGTTGCGCGGGTCAGCTAGTATGTAAATAAACTTACACATAACCAAGTCGAAGAAGGCAAACCAGGTGTTGCCCAGGATGTGTTGTGCTCTGATTTAACGCCAGTATCATGATCCAAAGAAGGGATCTCCCAGATTCGTTCCATTTTAGATGGAGACATTAAATATGTCGTGTAGTGGTTGATAGAGTAAAAATCTGAGCTTCCTTGAAGAGCTTTTACCTGAAAAAGAGAGAGCTTAAATCCTTTAGGGTCAATTTCAATACTAAAAACGTGCTTGTCACTTTCAGTTGTGTCATCGTTGTTCTGATATTGAGATTGATAGGTAGCTCTCTAACGTGCTTTAGATGTTCTTTATTGGTGCAGTTTAACCGTAACGGTCACAGTATACACGGTATAGACCAAATGTTAATGTGCTTTTGCTTCTTAAAAGCGGTAAAATGACCGATTGCCGTTGTTTAAGGTAGCGTGTATGCCGTGGTCCTTAGCGAAACGGGAACTGGGACGTTATATTATTGCTTTTCGTCATTCACGCAGGCGGTGTAGTTGTTGTGACAATGAACATAGTTTTAATACAAACCTCTTCAGGAGTGAAATATGGAAGACGTGAGCGCGAGTATCCTTGTTGACGACTCATGTTGTCAATCCGTTCACGAACAAACTTAGGATAGTCGCCGATATCCGAGAATATTGGATGAGAATACATTCCCAGCTGATGAAGAGAAACAAAACAGTTGAAATTGTGATGAATTTTTTAACCTACTATTACGTAAAATTTTATATTATAATAAAACTTTATGCACAACGAAACGTACAAAGGCGGATTTAATGCCTTGGGCAAAGTTCTGTTATCCCTTTCCCAAAATTTCTAGTATTTCTTATCAGGACTTATTGGACCACCTGGTCGTTTTCCAAGCTCGTTCTGCTATTCTGCTATTGGCAAATTCTCATTCATAGCACGATTAATGAATAATTATACATTTTTAGGGTTCCGTAGTCAACTAGGAACCCTTATAGTTTCGCCATGTCTGTCTGTCCGTCCGTCCGTCCGTCCTCGCTTAATCTATGTGACCGTTAGCACTAGAAAGCTGAAATTTGGTTCCAATAATTATGTGAATCAATCACGCCGACAAAGTGGTAAAATAAAAATTGGAAAAAAATGTTTTATTAGGGAAGCCCCCCTAAATGTAAAGTGGGAAGTGTTTTTTTTTTTAATTTCAACCCTAACGTGTGATATATTGTTGGAAAGGTAGGTACCTATTTAAAAATGAATAGGGGTTTACTGAAATAATTTTTTGATAATGTTAATATTATCAAAAAATGATTTCAGTAAACCCCTATTCATTTTTAAATACCTTTCCAACTTCGGAAATAATCGCTCCAAAAGTAAAAAACAATGTGTCCCCCCCCCTCTAACTTTTGAACCTTATGTTTAGAAAATATGAAAAAAATCTGAAAAGTAGAACTTTATAACTTTATAAGGACTTTCTAGGAATAGTAGATTAGTAGCCAAGGGCTGTAAGGCATCAATTGCAGCCCGAGATATTTAGGCGCACGAGCGCAGCGAGGGCGCCAATAGTTCGAGGGTGCAATTGATGCTTACACCCGAGCTAACTACTCTGCTTTACATCTCGATTATGAGGTAAGAAGAAAAAAACCGTCATTACAAGAATAAAGTTTTCAAATATCTCTCTTTAGAACTTTCAGGCAAAATATTGTTAATTGCTGCTTCAGCTTCCATTTTCATTGAATCGGGAGGGCAACTTATATCTTCATCACTTGCAGAACTCATGTTTTTTTCCTAATTAGCACGTAATTATAAAAAAAAATCCAAAAACAAACAATATTGAAAGTAAAGTTTTCTATTACCGCCTTTTTCATCTCTTTTTAAATTTTTTTTTTTCAAGAACGATATTGAGCTTCGCCGTTCGATATTTAAAATTGATGACTATATTAAGCCTCCCCCACACAGGCGGTATACTCATACGAAGACAAGGCTGAATAGCGAAGCGACCTCTTTTGTCATTGGGCTGAATGCATGATGTCTATTGCCAGTACTATGATGGTTAGATGTACGCGAACTTTTTGAAAGAGTGAAGTGTTTTTTTTTTAATTACTTACCGCCCTAGGGCTTTTCTTGCGACATTAATGCCCTGGAGCGCTAATTGGTCACCTACAAGCCCCATTTGGGGGTAATAAGGACCTACTTACCGAATATGAGAGATGTAAAATCATTTTGAACTTGGATGGAAACAACAGATGGAAACAGCAGAAAACCAATATAATTTGGTCTCTGAATCGTATGAGCGCCTATACAATCCAGAGGGCAAGTTTTATTGGCCCGTAGAAGAAATTGTATAAATTATAGCATACCGTTTTGGTACGGAACCCTTCATGTGCGAGTCCGACTCGCAATTGGCCAGTTTTTGTTAGAGAGTATTAGTTAACTAAAATATTTTACAGTTGGAACTAACATGCATTTGAAGATAGTCTTCCGCCGCTTGGACGTCCTCTGGTTTGTCAGGGTGTTTCGGTTCAGCCCAGTATGAGTCTAAAGTTATAGCAATTTTTCCTGAAAAACGACACCGTTGGTTATTCAATCAATATGATTAACATATATACTACCTTCAAACACATAAAAAGTACTAAAGTAAGTGTAAGTAGTCTGAACTAATTTATTTTCTTATAAAGAGTTGTTCGTAACTAAATAAAAACAGCCACTCGGGTCAAAAACCGCGCTTTTTCTAAGCTGGTCTATGGATGGGTGTGTATCAGTAGGTCACCCCCGAGTTGTCTGCATGCCTCGAATCACGTGAAGCCTTGGTTCACGGCTCTCATTGATAGATCTCAGAGTCGTCGTCGTTTGTGGAGGTCAAAATTAAATAGGTCAGCTGCATCATAATAGACTTAAAGCCGACCCCAATTTAGTTGGGAAAAGGCTAGGTATATAATGATAAATACCTTTCAAAATCAGTTAAATATTTAAAACTGTATACCTTTTTGATGAGGTTTAAATTCCTTTTCATATAGTCGGTAAGCCCTAGCATGGGCTAGCAAGATGTTGTGAGCACACAAGTATTCCCCAATTCCATGCGAATTAATTGCTGGTAGGAAGATCGTATAACCGTAACTCTAAGAAACAGAGAAATTGAATACAAATACAAATACAATACAAATACAAATCATTTATTTGCATAAAACAGGTAGTGAGGATGTTACAAACGTTTTTATGGTTCACTGTATTATAACCATACGAGGTGTGCAAATATAATTGTTAAGAATTTATGACAGAATCAAAATCAGATTTTATTAAATTACTATGTCATTTAAAATATAAATAGTCTATTGATTGTTTAAATTGGATTCGAAATAGTAATGTTAAATAATAATTAATGTAAGTAAATGTCATGGAAATTAATAATGTCATAGTAATTTTAATATTCGTCACATTTAGTCAATTTACAAATAAATTCTATAATTAAAATACAATGTCGGTATCTTCTAAATATTCTTTTACATTATAATAACACTTTTTTATTAGGAAAGTGTGTAATTTCTTTTTAAATAAAGGGGTAGGCAACTTCCTAATGTCATCGGGCAGTTTGTTATAAATCAGTGATGCCATACAAATTATACTTTTATTGAGTAGTGCCGTTTCCCCATATGGTATTTCTACATCCAACTTTTTTTTGTCACGTAATTGTCTGTAATAGCTTTTAAAGGCAGTCTTATAATAGCTTGGATTCGATTTCACAAATATATTTAATTCGTATATGTACAGGGAAGGTAATGTAAGAATTTTTAAATCTTTAAAGTAAGGTTGACAACTTGTAGTATTATCTAGATGGCACATAGCTCTAATACATTTCTTCTGGGCTTTGAATACAAATTCCTTGTCTACCGAGTTGCCCCAAAATATTACTCCATATCTTAATATCGGTGCTACAAGTCCGTGATATGCTGTTAAGACGGCTTCTTTGTTAACAATTTTTGAAAGTTTGTAGAGAGCGAATGAGGATTTGTTAATTCTTTTAGAGAGATTATTTAAATGTGTTTTCCATGAAAAATTATGATCTATATCAATTCCCAGGAATTTAGTGCTTGTTACAGACTGTACTATCTGTCCGTCATAATTAACATTAATACTTTTAGGTTGGATTCTTTGGTAAAAGTGCATTATTTTGGTTTTGTCCATATTTATTTTAAGATTATTTTTAATTAACCATTGAATTATTGTGTTAAGTGTTTTATTTATTTCATATTCATAATCATTTTGTTTGTCAAATTTTATAACTACTGTGCTATCGTCCGCAAACAGGACCATTGGTTGCTCGACGTGTCTAGGGAGATCATTAATGTATACTAGGAAGAATAGGGGACCCAGAACAGTACCTTGTGGGACTCCCAATTCAATAGTTCTGGTGTGGGATCTATATTTGATCTCCTTACGTGTCCTCTGGCATATTTGTGTAATTTCTGTTACTTGCTTTCTGTTAGAAATATATGAAGCAATTAGGTCGAGCGCTTTACCTCTTATCCCGTACAAGTATAATTTTCGAAGCAATACTTTGTGGTCAACACAGTCAAATGCTTTGCTCATGTCCATGAAGATAGCACATATTGGATTTTTTTTGTCCATATCAGTCAGAACGGTTTTGATTAAGTCATAAATAGCAACGTTAATCGATTTACCCTTGCGAAATCCTTTTTGTTCACTTACCAAAATATTAAATTTTTCTAAAAAGTTGTAAAGTCGACTATATATGATTTTTTCAAATAATTTTGAGAAGATGGGGATCAAAGCTATCGGTCTATAATTTCCCATATTTTGTTTATCATCTTTCTTATGAAGTGGAATAACAACTGATGTTTTAAGTTTGTCTGGGTATATTCCATTGGAAATGCATAGATTTATAATGTAGCTTAGATGGGCTGCAATCGACTCTGACACATGCTTTATAGCTTTGGTGCAGATACCATCACAACCCACGCTTTGGGTATTTTTTAATTGCTTTATTTCTCTATCAACCTCCATTGGAGTTGTAGGGGCAAGGAAAATTGAATTTACGTTACTGCTAATGTTGTGATTCAAGGGTGCTTTATTACTTTTTAGATTAGATGTATTTACAGATTGTGCTACTTGGTCGATGAAATAGTCATTAAAAATATTAGCAATTGATGTAGGATCTTTAATTTTAGTCTTATCTTTTAATATTTCAGTAATGGGTTCTTTGGGAAAATTAAATTTAGATTTATTTATAATTGACCATGTGGCTTTTGATTTGTTTTGTGTAGTATTTATGTAATGATTATTTTGTGACTTCTGAGTTAGGTAAATGATTTTTTTAAACTTAGCAGCGTACTGTTTAAAAATATGTTTGTTTGTTTTTGTTGGTTGGGCTCTATACTGCCATAATAATTTTCTTTTTATTTTACTACATGTTTTAATACCTTTTGATATCCATTTAGATTTTTTATTCAAAGATTTAGTTATAACTTTGTAAGGAAAACACAAATTATAGAAACATAGAAATAATTCTAGAAATCGATTATAAGCTTCATTTGGGTCATTTGTCAGATAAATGTCAGCAAAGGTCAAATTGTTAATGCAGTTTTTAAATTTTATGAGGTTTTCCTTACTACAATCACGTCTTCTAATACGCCAAGATTTTATCACACAAGTTTTTTTAACTGGAAAATGTAACAATTGCGCTGTATGATCTGATAATCCAAATTCAATTATTTCACTTTTGCATCTGAAAGCATTGTGAGCAAAATTGTCGATGCAAGTGTTACTGATAAGTCTAGTTGGATTTTTTATTTCTAGTTTCAAGTTATGGCTTTGAAGTACATTTTCGAAGTCTAGAGTTTGCCGATTCTTTTTCAATATATTTATATTAAAGTCTCCGCACAAAACAATTTTCTTATTAGTATTATCACAAATTTGACGTAACAATTTTTCCAAAACATTATAAAATGTAGTGATACATGAGTTTGGTACTCTATAAATACAGACAATAATTATCAGACTATGTTCCGTTAGTTCTATAGCACTATATTCTATGATACCTGTTATCGAATGTTTATTATTTAATACTGTATATTGGTGTCCAATCCTAATTAATATACAGGCACCTCCTCTATTTACATCTCTTGAGAAACTAGCTGCTAGGCGAAAGTTGGGTAAATTAATGGCAGCCTCCTGTCCTAGTGTCATAAAGTGTTCAGTAATGCATATTACGTCAATGGGTATATTTTTCAGTTCCAGTTCCTCTAAATGAACCGCAAAAATGTCAGATTTATTTATAAGGCCTGCAATATTTTGGTGAAGAATGCGAATATTATTATAAAAGAAAAAACTGCGAGCTTTGTTCATTCTTGTTACTGGTTACGTAAGGGAATAACTCCAAGTCAATTTTAATCCTATTCATTATATTTTTAAATATGAATTGTATTCCAGCGTTATTTAATTTACCTGATTTATTAGAGAACAAGTCAAATTCAAATGTGAGGTCATAATTGGTATCGAAATAGTATGCGTATTTATGATATTGGAGGTCCATATAAAGTAAATTATTAAACATCTCAACATTATAGTTATAAATAGGCGCTCCTCGTACATAGGTAGGAGTGCATATTATTATATTTGTGTTTGTTATCTGTACCAAGCTTTCGTTAATGTCTTTTACTAAATCAATTAAATTAGTGTTATATTTAATGTCAGTGTCTCCCAGGAAAATGATACAGTAATCATACATAGTAAACTCTTTCAATTTTGATTTTATATCAACTAACAGTTGTTTTATTTTAGAGTTTGGTAATGAATAACTACAGAATGCAAATTCCTTGGAAAAATTTTCTTCAATAGCTTGTAGTACACCTCTTTGTGTGCTATTACTTAATACACACAGTTTTCTATGTTTGGCTCCATTGTGAAGGCTTTTTCTTGTTGTTTTTTCCTCTGGTGTAGAATTTTTCATCGGCGACGTTAATTTTGTATCATTATGTGACAAGTTTAGTTTTGGCTTCTGATTTTTAGTAGTCGGTGTATTATTATTAGTTTGCTGCGCCTTATTTAATTTAATCTTCACCTGTGTGTCCGCATTATCTCCAGTTGGTGATTTTTGGTATTTATGCACGGTGTGTCCTGAGTTATCCATTAGCGGTGTGCATGTTATTTCCTCAACAGTTACTTGATTGCATTTTTCTGGTGTAGTGTACTGTAAGCGTGCATTTTCTCTGTTGCTGTCGTGTATCTTGTTTCTTTTATTTTTCCTGCTCGAGGTTTTCGGGGAATTATCGGTGAAGTCAAGTTTTTTGTAAACATTTATAAGTGTTTGACATTTTACTAACTCACATTTCAGGTTTCTATTTTCTTCGTTTAATGTATCAATTTCGTTATTTGCTGACTGTAGTTCGCCTGTTAGTTGATTTATTTGTGCTTGGAGCACATCACAACATGAATGATTTACATCCAGAGATGTGCTTGGAAGACTAGTCATTGTTGAGTCAAGTATGTGAGAATTTGATAAGTCAGTCAATGATCTCGATTGATATAGATTGTGAGGGATCCTTTTTCTATGCGTTATGTTATTGCAAGAATCCATTTCAGAAATATATTTTTTTCCAATAAAATTCAAAAAATATTTTAAACTCCCAATTTGGTAGAATTTCTTCAGGATGGTAACACTTTGTTCACGATGTTTAAAATCATGAACTCTGGCGACTTGGTGTAACTGGAACGCGACCACCGTTTGACCAATGGCTGTTGGGTACGGTGCAATGTTATTGTTTTTTGAAGTTTAACGTTAATAGCAAATTTTCAACTTAGTATATAAGCACTTTTTCCACTTTTATTAATTTTTACTTGTACCAAATCCAGTTTAGATGAAATTGTTTCGCTATTTGTCTATTTGCGTCACTTTTGTTCTTTTCTTCTTGTGTTTTGTAAACAAATACTAGGTCGTCACTTTTTGGCAGTTTTGTTCAACACAATAGTACATTTTATTTAGAAAAACAATGTCACGGGTTATTTGTACTATAATAATAATGTTTTTGCACTTTTTAAAACAGTTATCTATAGTTTTATAATTATAATTCAATTAATTAGCACACGGATAAGTTTGACGTTTGACGTCTCACTTGACACTCACTTGAAAGAGTTGGATTATAGTTCGTTTCCTCTTTCGGACTGTATAACTAAATCTAAGGTAGGTATAGGTTAGGACCTATGCACACGGTGCATAGCGGTGTCGTGACGGTAGCTGGGCTTCGGTAGAGCATTTGGTGGCTTAATTGTTGTATTTTGCAGATTTTGATAATTATAATAGGTGCTTAAAACTTACATTGTAGCAATGCTGATGAGGTTCATTAATCGTTGTCCACATTTTGACTATATCTCCATATAGTTTGAACACCACTTTCACATAATCCTCAAAAATATCAATTAGTGCTGGGTTAGTCCAGCCACCAAGGTTTATCAGTGAAGTGGGCATGTCCCAGTGGAACAACGTTACTACAGGAGTAATGTTGACCTTCAGGAGTTCCTCAAATAATGTGCGGTAGTACTTTACACCTATTGGGTTTATATTGTTGTCAGTACCGTTTGGGAGAATCCTGCAAAAAAAAAAAGTTATAATAATTATTCATCTCTTCTTGTGTCTGGACTGATGGAAATACAATCATTTTTTTCTCTCATCATCATCATCTGTCTATCCTTGTCCTAAATAACATGAAGTATAAACCCAATACGTTTTCTTCTTCTATTCTTCCTGGCCAACCGTTGCGCCATTTTTCGCCTGCTCTTCTCTCGCATACTTAAAAGGGTTTATTTCATGAAGTGCGATAAAAGTACTTTGGGTAATTAATACAAACAAAAGAAAAACCAGCCAAGTGAGAGAGTCGAACCAGCACACCCAGGGTTCCACAGCACCAAAAAATTAATAGTAGATTTTACAACAAGTGCATAAAAATGGTTTGGTGGACGAGTTATACACTATGCTTTTCACTTCGAATGCGAGGAAATAAAACAGTAGTATAACATATTTCTTTAATTAAAATTCAAAGTAAAATTTGTACAGTTTTGAATACTGAAGGAAATTGTTTTTTTTTTAATCTTACGAAATTGATATTAGGCTTGCAGACCTATACAGCCTACTATTTTTTTTTTTCTCTGTTGATCTTGCAATCGGTTGTAAACCATTAGCAGATTTTTTATGTGTATATCGACTGCTGAGGTTCATTCTTCCAGCGAAGAATCTGCCTCTCGAAATTATTTGGACTTTACTTGGTAAAGTCTTCCCATATGTGCTGGCGTTTGAGCCTTTTCATGGTGATTGGTTTGCTTAGGGCTGTGGCTAAGGTGTTGGTATGTGACGTTATTCGTTGTTTGTATCTAACTTGTGTTGTATTTCCTCTTTTACAGTTTTGATTTGTAGATGCTCATGTATTTCTGAGGTCTTCATGAACCAAGGAGCATGCGTTATAATTCTGAGAACTTTGTTTTGGAAACGCTGGAGAATTTCCACGTTTGAGTTCTTCGCAGAGCCCCACAGCTCGATCCCGTACGTCCAGACAGGTTTCAGAACTGCTTTGTAGATTAGTATTTTGTTTTCTAGTGTTACGTGTGATGATCTCCCTTTTTTTTTCTTTTTTTTTTTTTGTGGGTGGAAAATCATCGAATAACCCCCCCCGCTCTTGGGCAGAGCGAAGGGGAGTGTCAGACTTCTACTGACTAAAAACCAACCCATGTTCCCTCTTCTTCGCCCTTGTGTCGGAGCCGCGGTAACCTTTCGATATCCACAGCTCCGACGGGCGTCGGCCCTTGCGGGCCCCTCCTTGCTGACATCTCTTTGAGGCGCGCGTGGAACACGTACGCGCCGCCGACACGGTCTGTTGCCGTCATGACGACGGACGGACGGCGAGCTAGCCCGTTACTCACCCAAAAACTCAAAAAAAAAAAAACTCAAATTCTTTATTTCAATTAAGCCATTACAGGCACTTTTGAATGTCAGAAGAACATTTCACAAAAAAAACGAAACTACGAGTGCAATACGTCATTCCGAAAGCCACCACGCCGAACCACACGCCACCGAATGCCCGCAACAACGAACACTGCAAGCACGAAAGCACGCAGCGACGCAAACCGCAACAACGAATGCTCGAGACCGACCACAGGCCCGCGTCTACGGTGGCCGGAGGTCATCGCGTGACCCCCGACGCCCGGAGCGCCTTCCGCGGCGGCTGGGACGTTGAGAGGTTCTCTCCCTCTCTCGTTCCGCCACCTCCTTCGCTAGCATCACTGCTTCGCAGAAGGAGGCGACGGCGTCCCATTCCTCCTCGCTCCGGACCATGGCTTGCACCAGGGCCGGACGCGAGAGGTCACCGCCGCCGATCGCCGCTACGAGAACACGGCGGGGCTCCGCCCAAGCAGGGCACACCTCCACAGTGTGCTCCACCGTGTCCTCCGGTCGATCCTCGCAGTGGAAGCATCCGGGCGTTTCCTCCCGCCTGATTCGGTGCAGGTACCTCCCGAAACACCCGTGTCCGGTGAGGACCTGCGTCAGACGGTAGGTGAGGGCGCCGTGGCGCCTCTCCAGCCACTCCTCAAAGAGGGGACTTACCGCCACTATCGTGGCGTGCCCTGCGCTGGGTTGCGACAGTCGCTGTCTCCATGCCGCCATGAGATCGCACCGGAGGTCTGTCCGCCGCGCAGCAATGTGCCGCGGCAGCAGAGTGACCCCCCGGTGTAGCGCCTCCGCGCGCCACTCATGTAGGCGCGCGAGGACTATCGCCTCCAGATCCCACGGCGGCAATCCGGCAAGGAGAATCGCCGCCTCGCGGGAGATCGTGCGGTACCCGCGGACAAGCCTTACGGCCATGACCTTTTGGGGCGCGTTCAGCATAGGAGCCAGTTCAGTTTACGGAGAAGGATGTTAAGTTCATCTCGTTTTTTCTCTATGTGGTGTCTCCACGTTTGTTTTCTGTCAAGATGTACGCCGAGGTACTTGGCTGTTGTTCCATGTGGGAGTGTGTCATCTCCGAGTTTGACAGGTGGGCAGTCATCCCTTCTGAGAGTGAATGTCACGTGTGTTGATTTGTTAGCGCTGGCTTTTATTCTCCATTCTTTCATCCACCTATGGACTTCGTTCAGATGATTTTGTAGTTTAAGTGAAGCCATGTAAGGATCTTTGTTGTTGCACAAAGCAGCCGTATCATCAGCGAAGGTGGCGCAGAGGATTTCTTCCGACGTTGGTAGGTCTGATACAGCCCGCAGCCGAAGGCGAGGGCTGATAGTAATGTCGAGGATAAAAATGGTTTTGTGAACGAGTTATAAACTCTGCTTTTCACTTCGAATGCGAGGAAATAAAACAGTAGTATAACATATTCCTTTAATTAAAATTCAAAGTAAATTTGTACAGTTTTGAATACTGAAGGAAATTGTTTTTTTTTTTAATCTTACGAAATTGATATTAGGCTTGCAGACCTATACAGTCTACTATTAAATTAATTTTGTAACAATAATTTTCATTAATTAATTAAATAACTTACCGTACATGAATTTAAATTTTAATATCTTCTAAGTCTTAAAAAACACATAAGGCAAATAAATTAAAGTAAATATTATAAAATAACAAATTCTATCCATGAACTTCTTGTGTTTGGCTGTATGGCTCATTTTCTTTGCCTTAATAAAGATACATTTATGAGTAGATACGTTAATGCCCTTGTGCACAAAATTCGATTTTGTGCAGCCTATATCCTGCACAAATAAGCACTTTCAGAGCATGAGAAGTGAAAAAAATATATTCATGTGTATGTTGATGAAAAACAAAAGCTACTCTTCAGGTAAAAACAACAAAACAACATTCGTTGAAAGTTCTTTTTGTTCATCAATACTATGTTTTTTCAGGATTTTTACGGCTTTAAATGCAAATAACTCATCAGCCATTCTGTAAAGAAAAAAGTATTTAAGGAACTTTGATAATTATTATTCTATAGGAACTAAAATCGATGATTATTTTACACATAGTTGTGTACGTTTACATGTATTCCACCCCACCCCTTTTTTCCAATTCGTAATGTCATCTCATTTTTGTCTATAAACAGTGGGGTGCCAACAGTCTCGGAGTAAAATGGCTTTCGTTTTTTGCCCTTTGGCAACATAATCCAAAAAAATTCAACGTATGTTTCAAAACCTTACCTGGGCCACGAAATGGTTAATCTGTAGAGGGAACACTTAAATTTTTGAGAGCTTCGATGTCATCCATATAAAAATGGTAAGAGTCAGCTAGAACATCCCCGTTTGTACGGTCGAAGACGAATTCAGGGTGTTTGTGGAGGTATGTGTCCCATATACTTTCACCTTTACCTATGGAACCAAATATAAACGTATATTTACTAGGTACTCGTTTTAGTAGATTCAAATAGGTAAAATTCACGATTGAAAATGTAGTCATACCTCCTTCATTCCATCCCCCTTCGATTTGATATGCTGACGTCCCCACTCCAAATATAAAATCATCTGGGAAGGAGTAGTTCTTCGGTGTGAAATTTTCTCCTAAGCATATTCTTGCTAGTTGTAGGACACAGTAAAACGATAATATAATAAAAAAAAAATATATATATATAATTATATAAATAATAATGTATATTTTTGACGTGTCGATGGGTGAAATAATACTCGACAGCTCATTCATTGACCAATAATTTATTTTGTTAGAATTGATTTGAGTAGGTACCTAACTATAATAAAAATAATATCTATTCTATATACATATAATAAAACAGTAAAAAAACTGTGTCTGTACATTGAATATATTAAAAAAAAATAATTGAGGAGGGTTTAGAAACAGTAATAGAGCACGAATCCAAAGAAAAAAATCTGTCTGTTTGTCTGTTTGTTTGTACACGCTAATCTTCGGAACTACTCGACGGATTTGAATGATTTTTTTGTTGTTGTATAGTTATTAAGTCTGGGAAACATATAGGCTATAATTTATCTTGGAAACTTGAACACCTGATGCAGAACTGCAACAGACCAGCTTAACTATACATGTTTGTACGCCGGAAACGGCAGAATATTCTGATCGACATAATATAAACCACCTTCCAGCTTTGTACAATATTCTGACAAATAAATGCATTCTATTCTATAACTAACTATAAGAGATACAAAAATGGTACCATAGCAAAAATTGTTCTACGTGATGAGCATTTTCTGCTTAGAGAATAAATTTGAAGATCTGGAACACCTGATGTGGAACTCCACGAGCCCAGCTACACTATAACATATAGGAATGACGTCTTAGCAATCTATATACATATAATAAAACAGTAAAAAAACTGTGTCTATACATTGAATATAAAAATGACGTCTTAGCAATCTATATACATATAATAAAACAGTAAAAAAACTGTGTCTATACATTGAATATATTAAAAAAAAAAAAAATGAGGAGGGTTAAAAATCTGTCTGTTTGTCTGTATGTCTGTATGTCTGTTTGTCTGTTTGTTTGTACACGCTAATCTTCGGAACTACTCGACGGATTTGAATGATTTTTTTGTTGTTGTATAGTTATTAAGTCTGGGCAACATATAGGCTATAATTTATCTTGGAAACTTGAACACCTGATGCAGAACTGCAACAGACCAGCTTAACTATAAGAGATACAAAAATGGTACCATAGCAAAAATTGTTCTACGTGATGACCATTTTCTGCTCAGATAATAAATTTGAAGATCTGGAACACCTGATCTGCCCACTGAAAACCAGCGCTGTGCTGTGGGTCTCCATACGGTCCATAGCACAGCACCATGCTGAGTGGGTAACCTCTTTGTCGCATTCACGATATAATAATGTAATCTGTAAACATGCTTTTTTTTTTTTTCTCTTTGTGTTCCTTTTTTATGTACTTAAACAAAAACTGTTATTTTTATTTTTATTTTTCTTTTTTGTACCTATTTTTTAATATTAGTTGCATGTTTACTGCATTTGATTGTATGTATCTCTTTCGGCGACAAATAAATATTTTTTTCTTTCTTTCTTTCTTTCTTTGATGTGGAACTCCACGAGCCCAGCTACACTATAACATATATAGGAATGACGTCTTAGCAAGAATGGTTCAGCCTGATGAGCACTCTCTGTTGTCGTATAAAATTTGAAGATCTGGAACAGCTGATGTGGAAGTCCAAGAGCCCAGCTACATGAAACATATACAGGAATGATGTCTTAGCTAGAGTTGTTCAGCCTGATAAGCACTCTCTGTTGTCGTATATTTGAAGATCTGGAACAGCTGCTGTGGAAATCAAAGCTATCACTAATTTCACTGTCACTCAATCAACGAGACAGTCACTCATCAAAATTTCCACGTGAACGAAGTCGCGGGCATCAGCTAGTACAAAATAAAAGAAAGGAAATAAAATACAATTTTAACGATTAAAATATAAAGTTATGTTTCAGAAAGGATAATTTCAAACTTATCGATAGTGCATGTTATGGTACAGGTGGACTATGAGAGTATTATAAAACAGTAGGAAAAATTACGTACATGTTGTCTGGCAGATGATACACAAGGAGGGCGACTATTGAGATGAGAACAAAAAGAGAAGTACGGAATAAGACAAGCAGTGTCTACTTCAAGTAAATTGAAGGCAAGACGATGTTAATAATCTTTATGTTTATTTATTTATTTTTATTTATTATACTTTGCACAACAAAACGTACAAAGGCGGACTTAATGCCTTGGGCATTTTCTACCAGTCTACCTTAGGGTGATGCAGAGACCAATACACAGTCGGTGCAAAACAGAAAAACATGTTAGAAAATATAATTCTACCTATACCTAAAAAAATAAGAATTAATCTAGAAAGTAATTTAAATCATCAATCAACTTACCATAGAGTTATAAAAAGTACTTTGTTATGACTTTCTCCTGAGCTTCGCATTGTACTAACTATAAAATAACGCTCATCTAAATTATCAGATAATTTTAATCACAGCTTTTGAAGTACGAAGTTTTAAGGACTAGTTACAGCTGGCCGGTATGCATTCAAATCGTGATCTTGAAAAACGATTCGAACACGAAGTACGTGCCACTGTATAATTACGTATTAGATACCCATAATTATTATTATATTTTTACTATCAAAATACGATACGTCATTAAGCGTTTTCATTGCAATTAATAATATTTTTAATCAGCGTTAATAATTTGGGATTTCATTCCAATTTTTTTTTAATCGTTAGTATGCTTGCGTGTTAGATGGTATAGTAAATGGTTTTTTTTAAGATAAAGATCATTTTTTTTGTATAAAAATGCGTATACGAATAGTATACATGCGTTCATGCAAATTAAGCATGCAGGATGTTACATTAAACGTTACGTACGTAAATGTTTCACCCATGAAATTTTTATGTATGTGAACGTATTGCGCGTTAATAAGTGCAGGAAGGTGACGATGTTCAACACCTCGCAGAATCGTCTTTTTTCTACCTAATGAGCACTCTGCCAATATTTAAATTTAATCAACAATGTGTATGACTGCAGGGGTACCGTGAGGCATACAGTAGTTACTGTGCTCATTACAAAATGCAAACCAATTTCATTATTACAACATATTGCTCAGGGTAAACTTTACAGAACCGGAAGCAGTAATACAATATCCTGTGAGCTATTTTTTATCCATCCGCGGAGCTATAAACATCACGGTGGGACAGTCGATCACGGCGGCGCTCTATAATTTATATTGCCCAGCTAACATCCGACTGCTGTGCTAACCAAAAAATTCGAAGACATGTGACATCTGCCAATCCGCACTGGGCCCGCGTGGTGGATTATAGCCCATCCCTCTCCTAGAGAGGAGGCCTGAGTCCCTGCAGTGAGAACATTATAGGCTGATGATGAAAAAAAAACAAAATAAAAACCGGCCAAGAGCGTGTCGGGCCACGCTCAGTGTAGGGTTCCGTAGTAATAATTCTTTTTTTGTTTGAAATACGGGCCAATGAAACTTGACCTCTGGATTGTATAGGCGCTCATACGATTCAGGGACCAAATTATATTGGTTAACTGCAGTTTCCATCTGTTGTTTCCATCCAAGTTCAAAATAATTTTCCTAGAAAGTCCTTATAAAGTTCTACTTTTCAGATTTTTTTCGTATTTTCTAAACTTATGGTTCAAAAGTTAGAGGGGGGGGGACGCTTTGTTTTTTACTTTTGGAGCGATTATTTCCGAAATTATTGACATTATCAAAAAATGATTTTAGTAAACCCCTATTCATTTTTAAATACCTTTCCAACAATATATCACACGTTAGGGTTAAAATTAAAAAAAAAATCACTTCCCACTTTACATATAGGGGGGCTACCCTAATAAAACATTTTTTTCCAATTTTTATTTTAGCACTTTGTCGGCGTGATTGATACACATATTGGTACCAAATTTCAGCTTTCTAGTGCTAACGGTCACAGAGATTAAGCGAGGACGGACAGACGGACAGACAGACAGACATGGCGAAACTATAAGGGTTCCTAGTTGACTACGGAACCCTAAAAAGGGGTGCTGTTTGGAGGACATGTCTGGAGATGGACAGAGCTTTATGAAAGAGTACATGGTGAATTAGGCATTGGGAATCAAAATAGCAATATTTTTATTGACAATTTGTTTTATTTCTCAATTTGTTAACATTTGTAATTGAATTTCTTATGGACATTTTAAAACTTAATTTGTTGACATTGTAGTTGTTTCTACATTATAATCGGTTGATATAGGATTAGCTTGTTGAAATTTGTAGTTTAATGTTTTGATTTTATTTTAATTATTTTTAATCCTGCCTAATTTCGAATTGAATCTTTAGAATAATAAAAAAAAAAATATTTTGTTTTCCTTTTAATAATGATATTAACTAATGAATGTTACTAAAAGAATGGAACGCTTTCTATGTTTGTTTAAATTTCTTGTTTGTTTAGTATAATATGTTTTTATGTTAAATAATTTTTGCATGCCGTAAGGCAAAATTCTACTAAAAAAAAAAGTCCAACTTTTCAGATTTTTTTCATATTTTCTAAACTTATGGTTCAAAAGTTAGAGGGGGGGGGGGGGGGGGGCACATTGTTTTTTACTTTTGGAGCGATTATTTCCGAAATTATTGACATTAGTAAAATGATTTTAGTAAACCCCTATTCATTTTTAAATACCTTTCCAACAATATATCACACGTTAGGGTTAAAATTAAAAAAAAATCACTTCCCACTTTACATAAAAGGGGGGCTACTATAATAAAACTTTTTTTTTCCAATTTTTATTATACCACTTTGTCGGCGTGATTGATACACATATTGGTACTAAATTTCAGCTTTCTAGTGCTAACGGTCACAGAGATTAAGCGAGGACGGACAGACAGACATGGCGAAACTATTAAGGGTTCCTAGTTGACTACGGAACCCTAAAAAGGTGAAATTTAATTGAACTAGTATTTAATAAAAATACATATTATTATGTCGTGCATGTGTGCAATAGTATTGTACCAAAATTTTATCACAAAAAATAATATTTCTTACAAAATGACAAATTGAAAAATCTTTGTTACGACCCTAAGTGATCTGATTCTATACACACTGTTCAAATAATTCTTATTTTAACAGATTTTGATTGGTGTAACAGATTTTGAAGTACTTAAACTGAAATCTTTTCTACCACACTACTCGTATTCTGGACCGCAGGTGGCTTGATGTAGTCGAAGTCAATTCTGCGTGTGCGCACAATGTTGCCATAGCTCTTCGCTGACAGCTTCGGTGTGCGAGTTTTATTCGGACTGTTAAAGTCCACTTTGAATAAGCCGAAAATAGTACTGCAAATAACAAAAAAAAACATCATGTTTGAGCACTTCATAAATATGTGGTTACATTGGTTCATTTCTTCAAGGCTGTGCATGTACAAATCCTATTTAAAAGACTTTTAAGACTTACTAAAAACCTTCTTTCCATTCAAAATCGTCTAATAGGGTCCAAGCGAAATATCCTTTGACATTGACCCCATCTTCGTATATAGCTAGCAACACTTGATAGAGATAGTCGTTGAAATAAGCAATCCTCTCGTAGTCTTCTGTTTGTCCCCTGTCAGTCAATCCACTTTCAGTTATATATATTGGGATTTCTTTAATCACTCTGTATTGATTTTGGATCCAGTTGAGGAGTTTGCGGAGTCCAGGCGGATACACCTGCGAATAATTAATGCGTTTTTATGGAAATCTATGAAGTAATTTTAGCTAGGTTTTAATGACGATAAAGAGCTCTCGACAAGTTCGTTTCATGTCACGCTTGCCCGATATGAACAAGTGCAAAACATTAACGTCCAATGAATTTTGAGTATAAGGGGACGTATGAGAAGGTGCGAGCGAAAGGAAAATAAAAGAAAATAAAAGTAACTGTATTATTTCGCTATACGACCCCACATTAATTATATTGAACACGCAAATGACATTAAAATATTTCTCAATTTTATTCACATTATTCGCCTAATTTGTAACACTAAATGCTGCATAAAGATTAATACTATTATTTGTATTCGAACATAATGGGCTTCATAAAATATTTCCATGAAGTTATTAGCGGGAGCTTATGCCGCTTTAACTGTAACGAGACGGCTTTGACAGCTTTAGGCAAATGTGCGGTGCAAAAGGCGATGGTGACGAGTCACAAGAGATCTGTCTTATAAAAGAATCACTTCATGTCTTATTTCTCTTATTCCCTATCTATACTAATATTATAAAGCTGAAGAGTTTGTTTGTTTGTATGTTTGTTTGAACGCGGTAAACTCAGGAACTGCTGGTTGGATTTAAAAAAATATTTTTGTGTTGGATAGTCCATTTATCGAGGAAGGCTTTAGGCTATATAACATTACGCTACGGCTAATAGGAGCGGAGCAGAAATGAAAAATGTTACAAAAACGGGAAAAGGTATTTCCTTTTGAGAGCTTCCGCTGCGTGCGCTGCGAAAACGGTTTAAGTTACGCAAACATCATGTATTAAGAAATTGTTACTCTTTAAAAGTTCTAAAAGAAAGTCCGCGACAGCATATATCTATCTTTTAAGATCACTGTAACCCTTTTTTACTTTTTAACAAATATGGTATTTATCTATATCTAAATAAATGTGTTTGTTAGAAGGGAAATTTAATATAGAATATTTGTGCTCTTTACTATGTACAGTTTAAACAAAAATCTTAGAAGATATCGCAATGTAAAAATATCCGCGCGGCAAAATAATTCGCGCGTCGCAATGTAGGGTGATTCTTTCCGGGAAATTCAAATTCAAAATATTTACTGCATCATAATGTTTACAAGTACAGAGTGTTATCGTATATTTAACAGTAAGAGATACCTATAGTAAATCACACTTTAATATAATCTAAGCTAATCTAAACCATCTAAACTATTATAATACAGAGGAAAGATAAGATTTTTTGTTTGTTACGATTTAGCCTAATTTATGTCGGATAGTCGATATATCGAGAAAGGTTATAAGCTATATTTATGTGACGCAGATGAAGTTGCGTGGGTCAGCTAGTATGTAAATAAACTTACACATAACCAAGTCGAAGAAGGCAAACCAGGTGTTGCCCAGGATGTGTTGTGCTCTGATTTAACGCCAGTATCATGATCCAAAGAAGGGATCTCCCAGATTCGTTCCATTTTAGATGGAGACATTAAATATGTCGTGTAGTGGTTGATAGAGTAAAAATCTGAGCTTCCTTGAAGAGCTTTTACCTGAAAAAGAAGAGTGCGAGCTTAAATCCTTTAGGGTCAATTTCAATACTAAAAACGTGCTTGTCACTTTCAGTTGTGTCATCGTTGTTCTGATATTGAGATTGATAGCTCTCTAACGTGCTTTAGATGTTCTTTATTGGTGCAGTTTAACCGTAAGGGTCACAGTATACACGGTATAGACCAAATGTTAATGTGCTTTTGCTTCTTAGCGGTAAAATGACCGATTGCCGTTGTTTAAGGTAGCGTGTATGCCGTGGTCCTTAGCGAAACGGGAACTGGGACGTTATATTATTGCTTTTCGTCATTCACGCAGGCGGTGTAGTTGTTGTGACAATGAACATAGTTTTAATACAAACCTCTTCAGGAGTGAAATATGGAAGACGTGAGCGCGAGTATCCTTGTTGACGACTCATGTTGTCAATCCGTTCACGAACAAACTTAGGATAGTCGCCGATATCCGAGAATATTGGATGAGAATACATTCCCAGCTGATGAAGAGAAACAAAACAGTTGAAATTGTGATGAATTTTTTAACCTACTATTACGTAAAATTTTATATTATAATAAAACTTTATGCACAACGAAACGTACAAAGGCGGATTTAATGCCTTGGGCAAAGTTCTGTTATCCCTTTCCCAAAATTTCTAGTATTTCTTATCAGGACTTATTGGACCACCTGGTCGTTTTCCAAGCTCGTTCTGCTATTCTGCTATTGGCAAATTCTCATTCATAGCACGATTAATGAATAATTATACATTTTTAGGGTTCCGTAGTCAACTAGGAACCCTTATAGTTTCGCCATGTCTGTCTGTCCGTCCGTCCGTCCGTCCTCGCTTAATCTATGTGACCGTTAGCACTAGAAAGCTGAAATTTGGTTCCAATATGTGTATCAATCACGCCGACAAAGTGGTAAAATAAAAATTGGAAAAAAATGTTTTATTAGGGTAGCCCCCCTATTAGACCAGGGTCGATAATTTTTAAAACCAAAAAAAAAAAATGCAAAATCAGCTGCTGCGAAATACTACCCACTACCTACCGAATAATGGCCTAGACAATAAATTATAAGCGTATTTATTGCTGTTTTATGCCTATTTATTGTTATTTTAAGATAATTTATATATCGTGGAGACCTACGGAAAATTTTGGCCCATCAAAAGGTATTTCACAGAGAAGTGGGGAAGGGGCTAGGAGGGTTTGGCCCTTACTACCTGTTATTTTGTAGCAGCTGATTTTGCTTTTTCTGAGAAAATTTACCTTTGCAATGTATATTTTTTATACATCATCAGAAAGTAGAGATTATAAGAAACACAACGCCCACCGACTTTTAAAAAAAAGCAGATATTTTGACGTCAGAATTTTCGATTGAAAATATGGCTGATTTTTCGATATTAAGTCAATAATAAGATGAAAAATAAATATTTTTATTAAAAAAAATTACAGTGTATTTAGGGCATCAAAATATAATTTTCATTAAATTTCGTGAAAAAAAAATGTTTTTTGTAAATGATAAAAATTTTAAACCAAAAACTTGGTTTTTTGAATTTTTCACCTAAATTTTGAGGTTATGTGAAAAAATTGCAAATACAAAAGTTGTAGATCTTTTTATTACCTACAACTTTGCGATTTAACTTTTTTCCATAGGGCTTGTAGTTTTGCCGGAAATCGAGATAAACCGCTTTCCCCCCTTAAAACCCCCCCCACCCCCACTTCCCGAACTCGGATCGACCGTAATTTATTTTTCCTTTAATTTTGATCATATTCCCCTCCTTTTCTAATAGGTTTCATCCTACTGTAATTTTTTTTCATTTTTTACCATTTTTAAAGGCTTCGGCCCTGGGCCCCTACTATGACGTCTTAAAACATTCCTAACTTACTCTTAATCCATTGTGGAAACGTGACAGAACTATACAGGGTGTCTAGCGCCATCTCTTTTCCACACTGCCCATTAGAGGTCACTGTACTTGATTGAGTACAGCCATATCCGTAAGGGCAAATTACAAATATCGTAAAGTTAATGAGGGTATTTTTGTTATTTTACTTGATTATAACACTGTCCAACTATATTGATAAATAATACGCGGGTAGTGTATCTTTTTTTGATAAAAAGTGTCAGTTGAAGTTTTGTTACCGAAACACTGTGGAGGTAAGTAAATGATTTTTGATTTTCTAAAATAATTATTGCCTAGAAGTTGTTATTTTCATTTTGCTTGTATAAAACACATGTCAGAGTAAGTTATAAAGAACAATGTAACTGATTATTTATTACTAAAATAAAACTAAGGTAATTTAAATGTTACTGTACTCGGTTGAGTACAGTGACAACATACGTAAGTAAAATAACTTGTTTTCTTTCAGATTGCTTGCAATGAAGAAGCAGCAATTTACACCGCAAAGGAGGAATAAGAGGCTTGGAGAAGCTATTGAAGTTATTTTACAAAATAGCGATAATGATGAATGTGACTTTGCTTTTTTTTTGATGGTGGGGAATCATCAAATAACCCTCCCGCTCAGCAGCGGGGGGCAGCGGGCAGAGCGAAAGAGAGTGTCGGACTTCTACTGACTAAAAACCACCCGTGTTCCTTCTTAGCCCTTTGTGTCGAGGCCGCTTCCATGTTGCTGACATCTCTTTGAAGCGCGCGTGGAACACGGACACGGCGTCGACACGGCCTGTCGTCGTCATAAGACTGACGGACGGCGAGCTAGCCCATTACTCATCGTCCACAGGTCCGCGTCTACAGTGGCTGGAAGCCATCACGTGGCCCGCGACCCCCACCTCCTTCGCTAGCATCACGGAACGGACGTTTCGCAGAAGGAGGCGACGGCGTCCCATTCCTCCTCGCCCCAGACCATGGCTTGCACCAGGGCCGGACGCGAGAGGTGACCGCCGTCGACCGCCGCTACGAGAACACGGCGGGGCTCCGCCCTAGCGGGGCGGACCTCCACGGTGTGCTCCACCGTGTCCTCCGACCGATCCTCACAATGGTGGCATCCGGGCGTTTCTTCCCGCCTGATTTGGTGCAGGTACCTCCCGAAACAACCGTGTCCGGTGAGGACCTGCGTCAGACGGAAGGTGAGGGCACCGTGTTGCCTCTCAAGCCACTCCCCCCCCCGGATCCCTAGAATGTCTGAAGTCAAAAAGAAGGCGACTAGATTCTACCCGCCAATCCACTTCAGATTCGAGCCCAATTTGGCGAAAGAAAATTGCGTCAGGCCGATCAATAGTCGAAGCCTGCCTCAAGATGAAGTTGGACATTATCCTATAAAAATTAAAAAACAGCTGCGATGTGTCCTTAATTTGTCATTCAACAGTGCGCTGGCAATGTAAAAAATGCCATAAAACACTTTATGTTGAAAAAGCTTGTTTTGAAAATTTTCATACTTAGGCGGTCAGTGTACTCAATTAAGTACACCCCTGTAACTTCATGAAAACTGTAATTTTGATTTTTTTTTCTTGTATTTTGTGTTTATGTATTCTTATTTCAACACGAAAATAAAGAAAATTTTAAAAATATTTTGGTACTTTTTGTTTGACCTCTAATGGGTTAAGAATAAGTTAGGACTGTTTTAAGACGTCATAGTAGGGCCCCAGGTCTTCATATGTTAAGTGGGAAGTGATTTTTTTTTTTAATTTCAACCCTAACGTGTGATATATTGTTGGAAAGTTAAGTTAATGGAATGAATGGATAATGTTAATATTATCAAAAAATTATTTCAGTAAACCCCTATTCATTTTTAAATACCTTTCCAACTTCGGAAATAATCGCTCCAAAAGTAAAAAACAATGTGTGTGTCCCCCCCCCCTCTAACTTTTGAACCATAAGTTTAGAAAATATGAAAAAAATCTGAAAAGTAGAACTTTATAAGGACTTTCTAGGAAAATCATTTTGAACTTGGATGGAAACAACAGATGGAAACAGCAGAAAACAAATATAATTTGGTCCCTGAATCGTATGAGCGTCTATACAATCCAGAGGGCAAGTTGCATTGGCCCGTAGAAGAAATTGTATAAATTATAGCATACCGTTTTGGTACGGAACCCTTCATGTGCGAGTCCGACTCGCACTTGGCCAGTTTTTGTTAGAGAGTATTAGTTAACTAAAATATTTTACAGTTGGAACTAACATGCATTTGAAGATAGTCTTCCGCCGCTTGGACGTCCTCTGGTTTGTCAGGGTCTTTCGGTTCAGCCCAGTATGAGTCTAAAGTTATAGCAATTTTTCCTGAAAAACGACACCGTTGGTTATTCAATCAATATGATTAACATAATTATACTACCTTCAAACACATAAAAAGTACTAAAGTAAGTGTAAGTAGTCTGAACTAATTTATTTTCTTTTAAAGAGTTGTTCGTAACTAAATAAAAACAGCCACTCGGGTCAAAAACCGCGCTTTTTCTAAGCTGGTCTATGGATGGGTGTGTATCAGTAGGTCACCCCCAAGTTGTCTGCATGCCTCGAATCACGTGAAGCCTTGGTTCACGGCTCTCCTTGATAGATCTTAGGGAGTCGTCGTCGTTTGTGGAGGTCAAAATTAAATAGGTAAAATACTGGTATTCAGCTGCATCCTGTAAGACTAAAAGCCGACCCCAATCTAGTTGGGAAAAGGCTTGGCATAAATGATAAATACCATTCAAAATCAGTTAAATATTTAAAACTGTATACCTTTCTGATGTGGTTTAAATTCCTTTTCATATAGACGGTAAGCCCTAGCATGGGCTAGCAAGATGTTGTGAGCACACAAGTATTCCCCAATTCCATGCGAATTAATTGCTGGTAGGAAGATTGTATAACCGTAACTCTAAGAAACAGAGAAATTGAAAGAGTTGGATTATAGCTCGTTTCCTCTTTCGAACTGTAGGACTAAATCTAAGGTAGGTATAGGTTAGGACCTATGCACACGGTGCATAGCGGTGTCGTGACGGTAGCTGGGCTTCGGTAGAGCATTTGGTGGCTTAATTGTTGTATTTTGCAGATTATCATAATTATAGTAGGTGCTTTACCAAAATTTTCAAAGATATTCATTTTAGCAATTAAACAACTTTTATTCATAACGTTGTACCAGTAACCAAGAACATGGACCCAAAAGCTTTTCTTACAAAACAAAACTTACATTGTAGCAATGCTGATGAGGTTCATTAATCGTTGTCCACATTTTGACTATATCTCCATATAGTTTGAACACCACTTTCACATAATCCTCAAAAATATCAATTAGTGCTGGGTTAGTCCAGCCACCAAGGTTTATCAGTGAAGTGGGCATGTCCCAGTGGAACAACGTTACTACAGGAGTAATGTTGACCTTCAGGAGTTCCTCAAATAATGTGCGGTAGTACTTTACACCTATTGGGTTTATATTATTGTCAGTACCGTTTGGGAGAATCCTGCAAAAAAATGTTATAATAATTCATCTTTTCTTGTGTCTGGACTGATGGAAATACAATAATTTTTTTCTCTCATCATCATCTGTCTATCCTTGTCCTAAATAACATGAAGTATAAACCCAATACGTTTTCTTCTTCTATTCTTCCTGGCCAACCGTTGCGCCATTTTTCGCCTGCTCTTCTCTCACATACTTAAAAGGCTTTATTTCATGAAGTGCGATAAAAGTACTTTGGGTAATTAATGCAAACAAAAGAAAAACCAGCCAAGTGAGAGAGTCGAACCAGCACACCCAGGGTTCCACAGCACCAAAAAATCAAAAAATATATTCATTTGTGTATGTTGATGAAAAACAAAAGCTACTCTTTAGGTAAAAACAACAAAACAATATTCGTTGAAAGTTCTTTTTATTCATCATTACTATGTTTTTTCAGGATTTTTACGGCTTTAAATGCAAATTACTCATCAACCATTCTCTAAAGAAAAAAGTATTTAAGGAACTTTGATATTATTCTAGAACTAAAATCGATGAATATTTTACACATAGTTGTGTACGTTTACATGTATTCCACCCCACCCTTTTTTTCCAATTCGTAATGTCATCTCATTTTTGTCTATAAACTGTGGGGTACCAACAGTCTCGGAGTAAAATGGCTTTCCTTTTTTGCCCTTTGGCAACATAATCCAAAAAAATTCAACGTATGTTTCAAAACCTTACCTGGGCCACGAAATGGACAATCTGTAGTAGGGAACACTTAAATTTTTGAGAGCTTCGATGTCATCCATATAAAAATGGTAAGAGTCAGCTAGAACATCCCCGTTTGTACGGTCGAAGACGAATTCAGGGTGTTTGTGGAGGTATGTGTCCCATATACTTTCACCTTTACCTATGGTACCAAATATAAACGTATATTTACTAGGTACTCGTTTTAGTAGATTCAAATAGGTAAAATTCACGATTGAAAATGTAGTCATACCTCCTTCATTCCATCCCCCTTCGATTTGATATGCTGACGTCCCCACTCCAAATATAAAATCATCTGGGAAGGAGTAGTTCTTCGGTGTGAAATTTTCTCCTAAGCTTATTCTTGCTAGTTGTAGGACACTGTAAAACGATATAAATAATAATACATTTTGACGTGTCGATGGGCTAAATAATACTCGACAGCTCATTCATTGACCAATAATTTATTTTGTTAGAATTGTTTTGAGTAGGTACCTAACTATAATTAAAATAATATACAAAATAAAAAAAAGGAAATAAAATACAATTTTAACGATTAAAATATAAAGTTATGTTTCAGAAAGGATAATTTCAAACTTATCGATAGCAAATAAATAAAAGTGCATGTTATGGTACAGGTGGACTATGAGAGTATTATAAAACAGTAGGAAAAATTACGTACATGTTGTCTGGCAGATGATACACAAGGAGGGCGACTATTGAGATGAGAACAAAAAGAGAAGTACGGAATAAGACAAACAGTGTCTACTTCAAATAAATTGAAGGCAAAACGATGTTAATAATCGACCTTGTATTTATTTATTTATTTTTATTTATTAAACTTTGCACAACAAAACGTACAAAGGCGGACTTAATGCCTTGGGCATTTTCTACTAGTCTACCTAGGGTGATGCAGAGACAATACACAGTAGGTGCAAAACAGAAAAACATGTTAGAAAATATATACCTATACCTAAAAAAATAAGAATTAATCTAGAAAGTAATTTAAATCACCAATCAACTTACCATAGAGTTATAAAAAGTACTTTGTTCGGACTTTCTCCTGAGCTTCGCATTGCACTAACTATAAAATAACGCTCATCTAAATTATCAGATAATTTTAATCACAGCTTTTAAAGTACGAAGTTTTAAGGACTAGTTACAGCTGGCCGGTATGCATTCAAATCGTGATCTTGAAAAACGATTCGAACACGAAGTACGTGCCACTGTATAATTACTTATTAGACATCCATATTATTATATTTTTGCTATCAAAATACGATACGTCATGCGTTTTCATTGCAATTAATAATATTTTTAATCAGCGTTAATAATTTGGGTTTGGGTTAATAATTTCATTCCTATTTTTTTTAATCGTTAGAATGCTTGCGTGTTAGAGATGGTATAGTAAATGGTTTTTTTTTAAGATAAAAATCATTTTATTTGTCAAAACATGCGTATACGAATAGTGTACATGCGTTCATGCAAATTAAGCATGCAATATGTTACAATCAACATTATGTACGTAAATGTTACACCCATGAAATTTTTATGTATTTCTATGTCTTTATGTATGTGAACGTATTGCGCGTTAATAAGGGCAGGAAGGTGATGTTGGTCAACCGCTCGCAGAATTGTCTTTTTCCTAATTAGTGAGCTCACTGCCAATATTTAATTTTTATCAACAATGTTTAAGACTGCTGCAGGGGTACCGTGAGGCATACGATAGTAGTAACGGTGCTCATTACAAAATGCAAACCAATTTCATTATTACAACATATTGCTCAGGGTAAACTTTACAGGACCGGAAGCAATAACACAATATCCAGTGAGCTATTTATTATCCATCCTCGGAGCTATAAACATCTTTGTGGGACAGTCGATCACGGCGCTCTATAATTTATATTGCCCAGCTAACATCCGACTGCTGTGCTAAGATCTATGAACTAAGATAGCGAGAGAAATGTATGGATTGTCTTCAGATAAAATTTACGAGGGTCAATTTGTACAAAATGTTTCCAAATAAATGGTAGATTTTTACATTAAGATCAATTATTTTTTTACGTCTGAAATTTGTTAGGGTCGACTTCGATTCAAGCGAATGCAATTGATTTTGTTTTTTTTTGTTAAGTTGATTTCCCACAGTAACTGGAAAACACGACTAATTACCGGTGGAGCTAGTGTTAATTATTTTTCTGATTTTGACATTATTATTGCTGATTGTCTTGACATTATTAGTAATTATTATCAAAAATTTTCAAATGTGTGTGCCTACTAACATTAGTGTTTAAGATGTGTACGTATTACTAACAAATTGGATTGTATGATCTGTTTAATAAATGATTATTATTATTATTACCCTGATAGTCAACTTTTCAGGATTTGGATCGATGAAATAGTAATTAGAGTAGTGTATTAGTTAGTGGTAATGGTTGTGAGTATATTTATTGTTTTCCAGATCTGAGAAGATCGTCCACTCATTACCTAGACTAGACTAATTTTGAATATGAAACGTAACTTATATTAATACAGTTAGTTTTATCCACAGTTTGGCATATTTAACTGAATTAATAAATTAGGGTTGGCTTCCTAACCAAATTATTTGTTACACAGATGAATAACACAGTATAAGTTAAGATACAATGTTTAATACTAGTGTTGAAGGCACATACGCGGTTTTAATCGAAACTCTGGTAACTAACTTTACAAATCATATTCAAGCTCCGCTGATTTAGTAGCACGCTTCTGTTAAAGTTTTTCAATCAACACCATTTTAACTATTCTTCTTTTGTATTATTCTGATACAAAAGAAAAATAATAAGTAATAATAGCAGCGGTGGCCCATTGGTGTCGGCCCCGACTTACAAACAGTAGGTCATGAGTTCGAACCCAGGCAAGCGCATTACTTTGTGTAATTTATTTCATCACCGCTGCTCTCAAAACGGTGAAAGAAAACATCGTGGGGAAACCGGCATGTCTTAGAACCAAAAATTCGAAGACATGTGACATCTGCCAATCCGCACTGGGCCTGCGTGGTGAGGGATATAGCCCATACCTCTCCTAGAAAGGAGGTCTGAGTCCCTGCAGTGGGAACATTATAGGCTGATGATGATGATGATCATTCTGATATACGATTGGTTTACAAAGTTGCTTCGATTCTTTATTCAGTTTCTGCTTTACTTAGGGCATACCATAATCTAAGAATAATGACATTTAATGGTATAAGTACATTTTTATTTGATGCCGCAAATGTGTATAAACATTTATTATGCAGGAAAAACAATTATAATTAGCTATTCATGCATGAGTTCAGTGCGAATAGGTTTTGGTATTGATATTCTTCTGAAAATTCTGAAAGAAATTGTTCTCTAAATTATTACGATTTCTTTCAAAAAATAAAACTGCCGGACGCTATTTTTTTTTCTTTCCGTTACCTACCCATGAATAGGGCCTTTTCATTAAAAAACCTCCTAGTCTAGAATATTTTGCTTTGATGATAGAGATACCGCAAACTCAGTCTCTATAATGTCCGGGAGTTATACTGATAATTTAAAGGACGAGGTTGTTCCTTTCATCATTTTATTGGCGTTCATTGAACGATGGTAAGAAAAAAGTAAAAAATATATATAAATAAATTATTATTTTACTTGTTTTGTTACTTTATTTAAAAAAAAAATAAAAAAATATTTTGAATTGTTATCTTCTTAAAATGTATGTTGATCATATTTAATTTGTCTTTAGCGTTTCCATTATCCGATTAACAGTTTTTGATAATACGAGTATTACCCAAATAATCTCCTTTAAATATGGGACTAAAGCAGATTCAGTTTTGATACCATGGAAAAGCCGTCTGTTTTATCTGGGCAAAACTTATGGTTCCCGTGGGTTAAGTTACAACATAATTTCAGGTGGGCATAGCCGTGGGCAAAATAATGCAGGAGATAGCAGCTGTAAAGTACCATCTCCATGGCGGTTTGGGAACGATAAAAATAACATATAAGGTAGTGTCACCTGTGCCTTTAGTGGGGAGATTCAGGATTTACTTAACATTATTGTATATGCGATTCTGTTGTAATTTTTTTGTCGGACTAGTACCCTAGACAGAAGATAGGCAGTCTGAGCATACTCACTAATGGGTCGCGGATTATAGACCGAGATGACGTGGCCTCGGCACAAGGGCAAAGAAGGAACATGGGTTCGGTTTATAGTCAGTAGAAGTCTGACACTCCCCTTCGCTCTGCCCAAGAACGGGGGGGGGGGGGGGGGGGAAATCGATTTGCCCGAACCAGCAACCGATCCTAGGACCATACACCCTAAAGTAAGCCCACACCAATACCGCCAATTATATTTCTGACCAATGCTTTACATCTTCCGGGCACAAATACAGCACCAGCTGCTACTGATGAAAAAAACCCAATAACACTTGGCCCAACCTGGAAATCCTACCCAGGCCCTTGTGTTTAGCAGTCACGCTCCGATCTCCATTACATTTTTCCGTAAACTGTCGTTCCTTGTCCGGCCAAGGAGAGACGCAAACAAACACTTTATAAATATTTTAATAGGAGTTAAGTTAAATGCTTGGCAGATAACATAATCCGCCTTATTACAAAACGTAGTTAAACCTGGTTTAACTTAGACCCTGGTTTATCTCGCATGCTGTCACTTTCTTTTGAATATTATTGAGTGAGACGTCATGCGAGATAAACCAAGTCTAAGTTAAACCAGGTTTAACTACGTTTTGTAATAAGGCGGAAAGGGTTTAAAAAGGTAGTCTAGTCAACGAGTTTTGGTAAAAAAAAAAAACCATGTCCTAAAAATATGAATGAAGTGAAACAAAAAATGGGGTTTGGTTTTTGCAATTATATTCTAACAGTTTGACATTATACAAATTTGAAAAAAGATTAAAAAGAAGAGGAAAGTCACAAAGTAGATTGGTTTATATTCCGAAAGAAACGTTCTTTTTTCTGTTATTTTCGAGGAATTAGCAAATTAACAAAGACACGGGGTTATCAAAAGCTTAACAAAAAAGGTTGGCTCACGGTTTTGGCACGTGCCAATAATATAAGTATAAGAAATACAGACGGACGAGCCTAGACAAGCATATATTATCTCTGGTATACGTATTACCTAAAACATGTCAACTATGTTTTAATAAATTGCGCCTGGTGTAATATGTCAAGCAATATTCTTGATTATAGAATTTGAAAATGAATGTGTTTTTATTTTTTTTGCCTGCCGGATTTTTCTCGATGGCCTATTATAAAGCCAAGATAGAGGCCCATGGGCGAAAAAAAACTAACACCAGGGTAGGTACTAACCACACGAACGAGATTAAGCCAATTCATTCCAAAAAATACCTACAATTTCCTTATAACATTCCGCCATTGCTTTGAAAATGATCTAGATGGATTTTTCAGATACCTACGGGATTAATATCAATAAGCAATTGTTTAATATTGTGTAACACTAACGCAGCCTATTATTAACTTTTTATGTAAAGTAGCAATCATAACACTTGTTTGACAGATTATTTGACCTTAAAAGATTTTCCGACTTCCTGACGAAATTGTATACCTAGATGAATATACAATTGTAAGACCGTTCGAGGTGCCAAGCCAAATAAAAGATTTCGTCGAAAAAAATCCAAAGCTAGACGACGTTTCTACTCAAATAAAAGCCTTTCATGATCAGAGAAGTCTCATAAGAGCTTCTGCCTTCAACTACTTCAAACATCTTGGAAGTCATCCAAAACTATTTATGGCGAATTTTTGGTGACTTGCATCTAGACGTCTTGCACACTGCAAATAGTTCGGCGCATCTCTGGAGAGTTAGTAGAATAACTTTTTGAAAATTTTAAAAGGAAAGTTTTTACAACGGTCTCCTCCGAAAACTTATGCATTGAAAAACCCACTGGAACTTGAATAGGAACGCTACGGTATCGTATTTCTCGGTTCGGTGGTTCAAACAAAAGAGCTGAATTAATCAGCTGCTGGTCAACGTGCACCTGTTAATTAATCTTTTCATACCGCAATTTAAGATTGAAGTCTGTATCTCATAATAATTATCTTTTGAAAACCAAAACTTATCCTCGTTCGTCTTTAATAAAATATAAGCCAATTCAAAGAAATTTCCGTCGAATGAAATCAAAGATATGAAATTGTAAAGTAAGATTCAAATTGAAAGGGAAATAAATTTTCACAAATATTTTCCAAGATGAGAACATTTCAAATTCCAATCTTGCACTTTAGTCCGATGGTAGAGACATGCAGATGGGCCGAGAATTTTCAACGATTTGCATCGGTTGCAAAACTAAGTTATGGTAATCGGGCTATAAGTTACAAGCCTGAGCTGGTAAGCTTTTCAATTTTATTGGGAGATTGGATATTTTGAGCCTTAACTCCTTAGGGAAATGAAATCTCCCCCGCTTTTAGTAAAGCGAATGAATTAATTTGCATAGCGTTCGTTGAATCATATCCTTTGGTTTTGTACTTGTCGGTCAAAGGAATTATTTTACTGGTTTCCTTTTAAGCCTTTTGTTAATAAATGTTACTTTTGATTTATGTAAGTAATTAGATATCTACATACTTGCACGTTTCCTTTCTTTTTTATGTTTATTTATTCATTTATGTTCACTAACAGCTTCTGTGTACAACATATGATAAGTACATAGGTTTTACAGTCTTGAACATGCACAGTCGTCAATTACTGTATAAATGATAAAATATATAGTTATAAGTGATAAAATATATGCTCTATGATAGAATAAAACACTCTATAATATCGGGGTCACCAACATTTTTTCGTAACAGCTGAAACTGTGATTGGAATACCGAACACATACAATAGAAAATATGTAGCAATATTCCATATACAGTTGCAGATTTGTATCGGGACCAACACATCACTCTTTTCCCGGAAATAAACTTGCCAGGACAACACAGCTCTGTGTCAACGAAAACTCAGCCAAGATTTATTGAAGCTTACGACCAACAATATTGATATTCAAAAGCTTTGATAAATATTCTGATGCTATTGAAGTTTTATGAAAAATTTGAGTGTTTGCGTTGTATTTTATTTCTGCTAGAATGTCTGTCTGTTAGTTCTGAACGGTTTTGATGTATTAGATTTTGTACCCTCTTTTTTATTGTTGTACATGGTTTAGAAATGCTTGCGAAAGGTTGATCTTTTATCACCTCATTCATACGTAGCTTGTAACAGAAAGATGTAGATATATAAAGAGCGTGTGGTACAGATCATCGAACTTTATAACTTTGTCTACGAGACCAATATCATTATCGCTATAAAATAATCAGCAGACCCATACATTTGGGACAAATTTTGTACGGAATAGCTGATTACTTTGTAGGCTATGTACTTCATGCTATGCGAATCTAAAAATAAGATACTAGATGATACCAAACTACTAAGCATAGCCAAATTAGTCACTTAAATGTAGCTACACGACAAAGTAGAGCCGTTACAAGTTTTGGTGTCTAATATTTAACCGCCTTATTCATAAAAATAGTTAAGAGTTGTTTAACTTAAGCTTGGTTTATCTCGCATGCCGTCTCACTTCAATAATATTCAAATAAAAGTGACGGCATGCGAGATAAACCAAGCTTAAGTTAAACAACTCTTAACTATTTTTATGATTAAGGCGGTAAATGTTTGTATTCCAAAACAAAATGCGGTGCGACGACGGTCAGCTCTTTCCATCAGTTTTAACGATAAGCAAAAATATTAAAACCTCCAAAGTAGCTTTTGAATAATCTAGGTGTCTCGTAATTCAGGAAACTCTCGTTTTCAACTTTCTGGGAACACTCTTTAACATAAAAAAGTGTTGCATGCATTTTTTTTACGCTTAATTTACGCCTTTCAAAAGCTTAGTAACGGGAAAAATTAAGTAGATAAACCCTCAAAGTCCACCAGAGGAAAAGCCGCAAAAATAACCGTTCATAAAAATATTTTTATCCTTCAATGTTTTTCCTGCAAAGAAAAAGCTTCTCCTAACTGACGTCAGCATAGTAAAACTAGCCACCTAAATAGCAGGTGTCTGTCGAACGAGGCAAGTTTGCATCTCTTAAATCGTTTAGCAGTTGGGTTTCATTATCAGACACTCCACGAAGCTCGCTCGTCAGGGTTATTATTCGCATGCGTAAACCTCGCTACCGTATCAGAGCATTCAGTGCCAGACAGACACCGGGGCGGGAACACGTCCCGTCCCTGGGTTACCAACGTTACATATTACGCGAACGCGATCCAAGTCATACTACAACTGTTTGTGATAATTCAAATTTGAAAAGTGAATGTGAAATCAACAATAAAACTTGACAGTGATTTTAAAATATTAAATAACGTCTGTTTGAAAAATATTAATAATACAACATTTTGTGAGGAATTTTGGTGTAGATTTAAGAATCAATTTACAAAATAAATTGTAAACAGAATAAAATAAAGGTAAAAATTACTTGACAACATGCAAAAATCGGAGTGCATTCGACTGAAGCAAATTATATTTTTGAATCTAGATTATGTCATTAGCAAATTGCGGTATTACCGTTAAATCCATAGTCACTCAAAGCAAAGGCTCTTTTCCATTTTTACGTAACGATAAGGTCCATCCATCGCATCGCAAGTCGTTTGCACAGCGATGATCCCCTACTTGTCATTCTCTTCGCTCACTACTTTATCACCGGCTTAATCTATCTATTGTCATTCCGATGTCGAATCCCGACAAAATAACCTATTCTGACATCCTTTTATTCAAGACCACTTTTATAGGCGACAGCAAATAGGACAAAATGTTTTTTCTCCCCAAGGAAATATCAAGCATGCCAGTTGCTCAAAACATTTTAGCAAAATTGTCTTGAAACACAATCGTATTTACAGAACAGAATAAGTTATCTCCCGTTTATGAAAATGCCTGCGAAATTGTTATGGCAAATGCTTTCACAGTTACATTCAATATTATAAGCCTTTTGAAAGGGTCGCGGAAGGGATTTGGGCAAAATAACGCAGGTATAATATGAAAATTGCGTTTTAATGCTTAAAATATTAGGTGCTTTGGTGCGAGGGTGGTTGTTATTTAACTTTTTTTTGGGTGCCATGTAGAAATATGGGAACATATAACTTTAATTCATGGTTACGGGGGTTCAGGCATCAAATGTTCATTATGCAAATTTAAAGAGCGCAGACAAATCGTGTTATCTTTATGACACCCACAATTCAACGTTTTGGGTAAGCGAGCTCCCAAAGCGAAATACTGTTATGAGTTTTGACGTGCCGATTAGCAAACTTTACACAAACAGCCGACTCCAAAACTTTGCAATACCCGTATTTGAGTAACGTTCTAAATTGTACTGAAATAATGTTCACTTATTCTACTTACCAGCATTTTCTCGGCTCTTTGCCAAAACTTGTACGGGGTTTTATTTTTTTTCACTTTTTCCAACTTTTGGTGCATTCAGTAAATTAATTGGTTTGCATGTGGTCAAGTTGATTACAAGGTTTTTAATGCAGTAAAATTAAAAAAAATGGGAGTTCAAAAAAAAATATATAACAAAATATGAACGCAGAAAACCTTAAAGATAAGGGCGAAATGGAGACGATGAAGGCGGATAATATTGGTAAGGAAAAGAAACTTTGGGGGCAAGCTGATCGGTTTGGTAAACATAATTCGTTTCCTGCTTTATGTCTATTTTGGTTTAGGAGAATAACAAGTAGCCCTTCGGAATCAATTTATCTCACGACAGCTGTGGACCGCAGTATTGATAAAATCATTACCGCAGGCAGATTTTGGGATGAGTATTAACCTAGTGACTTTAACACAGGTTGTACCTGTTACTATTTTATGATTACAAGTCTACATTTTGGCAACTTAAGACTTTAAGTATGAGTTACCTTTATCGTTATTGGTGTTTTACACTAGTTTTATTATGACATTGGATTTCACCACAAAAATTAAGTTTCCAAAATGTTTGAAACTGAAAAAACATACACTTCATTATATCGATTATACCCACAAATGTCGTATTTGTATGCAGATGTATGAACGTGGATCAACCATAAGAAGTTTAAAAGGATCAAAGCGTTCTGTAGTTTCTTCCTACCCCCTAGGAAAAAGGCGTGTAGAGCGTATTTGCAGTCTAGCATAATAAAGAACAAAAATCAAAGAAGCGTTATTACAAGAACAGTTCATAAAAACAAATTTAATGAAAACTTTTGTTACTTACATTTTAGACCTACTTAAAATCCTGAAACATAAATATTCCGGGATGATACGAACACAACAAAAGCAGAGTAGAACAAATAAATAGATCCTTCTCTCGACCACAAAGAATTAAATCCTGTAAACAGAGCGACGATAATACAATACAATGGACTCAACGACTCTCCTGGTTTAAATTGTGCAGGTTTTTCAAAAGGTGAACGAATTTTTCGTCTTTATGTACGTGTAGCACGAAAGGCGTGGCACGTAAATTTAATATTTTACTCCTAATTCAGCATAAATCCGCACTGAGTGAGATACTCTCTGAGCATGAAGGATTATTTTGCTACTGTACTTTGACTGCAGAATTGTTAATGGATCTTCTTGTAACACAAAATAATTTGTAAGCGATGAAGAGATTTTGAATGATTTTCCTTAGATTGTTTATTCAAAATGTTTTCTTTTTTAAGACAACGGTTAACTGATATAAAGACTAAAGTTTAAATAAATAAATTATCTTACATTTTGCTCATGGGTCTCACTTGTTAACGAATGACCTAAATAATATGACGCTTGTAATCCGTTAATGGTTCGAGAGAAGTGTAAGTCAGTAACTAAAACCCACATAACGCCAGTTATGCTTAAATCCTATGTTAAAGTGGGTGAGTCTATTGTCATCACACGGGCACAATTCCAAGTACTGAAAGTAAAACACATTCAAAATAAGTAGCCTAAATCCACAAGCGCTGCCTAGAATGAGATATTTAAAGATTTATGAAAAATTCACCCCTAACCCGACCGCATAGGTACATTTGGGATTTGAAGTTTTCATGCTTACAAAGAGTTCTAATTAGAGAGACTTGAGTATTTTACAGATTTTAACAGAAATGGGGTACCTAGTTGACTGACTAAAAAAAATATGATTCTGTTAGTGCGTCTGTTAGATTATCGAAAAATATTAGATACGTGTTTTTTTTATCAAATTAATAAAAATTGACGAAAACGAAACGTGTCAAAGATCGTGAGTGGGGGCTGGTGACATCACTTTCTGGTAAAAAATGTACCAAACTGTGACGTCGTGCGACTTTTCGAAGCACTATAATTATCGTCTTCATTTATTGATTACGTGAAAAAATAAAAAATACGTGTCCAATATTTTTTGGAAATCTATCTGACGGACTAATTAGATTTTTTTATCAACTACCCTATTGTAGTATTTGTGGTATAAACAATGTACCGTAATGTTGTAGAAATGTTCATATCTGTTAGCGGGCTTTATAGCTTTCAACGGAAGCGGTTTCCGTTCAGGCTCTGAAACGAGCACACAATGTAGTTACACAATAGCATTGTCAACACCTTGTCCGTCTGTCTGACTTAAACTTTGAGTCCTTAGCAAAAGTTGTTCTTCTCCTCCTACCATTTCAGCGATATTGTTACCTCTGCGGACGACTAACTGAATATTTCGTTCTATTTTTTACTATTATATTTTATAAGTTTCTGAAATTAAAGCAGTCCACCGTCTGCGTTCCATGGAGCTCGAAGCCCTGACACGTCCACACTTGATGACCTTGTTACTCTATAAGTAACGGAGTCGACGAAAGTGTGTTTTGGGTTAAACTTATTTGAACTTTAGACATCGGTACGCAAAGAAGAAGATTTCAGAATCTACCATGCGGCATCTTCAATGCTTTCTACTCAGGTAGAAAGCATTGAATAACACTATGCCTGTAATCCCTGAAGCTTTATGGAGAAGTTTACCCAAAAGTAAAACCACATTTCACCACAATTCCACAAATCAAGACGCCATGGCCGCTACTGAGAAATTCTTGATAATAACATCCTATTTCAGTAAATGCCAAATTAATGCCAGTATAATTTGATTCTATAAACATCTTAACCAAAAAGTAGAATTTTAAATGATAACATCATCATTTTTCTGCCATTATCTCAATTTATTTGTCTTCTTCTTCCATACTTTTCGAAAATGTTTGAATCACAAATTGTAAGGAATTGAATTCTATACAACATAAATGGGCAAATCAGCTGTGAATATTTATTGTAATATTGTCTTTATATCTAGATTATTATTTACACTGAAAACAGGATATTTACATGTTTACTTTATAATCGTCATCTCAGCAGTCACCTCCAAAAGTATTCTTCTTTGGTAATGCCGAATATAAAAAAAAAAACAACTAACTCTTGGAGGACTCAGGTCTCTATATTTCATACCAGCACGTTATAATTATGTGCCTCGCATCGTAATAATCCTTTCAACCCTCAAACTGAGCTAAATATACTGCCGAGTTATAAGTGAGTTCCCAACAATAGTTTAATGGGATAGCATTTGAGCTGGTGACCTTTTGATGGCCATTCAGCGCCGTCGCCGTTAGAATATTATTGCCTATTCGTTGAATTAATGTTTGTTGAGCCATAGCCGTATGATATTTAAGTACGCAACAGTAATTTGAGTTGAGCGTATTGATTGGTTGATTGATGGTATAGAGGCGTATTTGTTATTCACCCTTTTGCTATTATCGCCGTTATCGGTTTAGTAAAAATTCGTCTTAGTCATATTAACCGTTCTAATGCTTCTTGCATCAGACGTAAGACTAAACTATCGCCACAACATATGGTGTGTAAGGGTAAGGTAAAGATAATTTAGTATCTAATGACAAAGATTTTGTTACAATATTTTAATTTAAAAGACGAGTTTGTTACCCATTGTTCTCCAAAGAGATTTACACACAGTAATTTCACAAGTGGTTATATCTTGTGACTGCGAATGTGGCATCGCTTTCTCTGTTTTTCTGACATTCAAAAGTGCCTGCAATTGTCTTAGTGATTTAAATCCTTTGAGTATAAGTTTTACAGTCGGGTTTAATAACATAAAAGTTCGATAATAAGCTTTTCCGTTTAAGTCCATCTCAAAAATGCAATTACAAAAGAATTTTATTCGTCCAGGTAGCAAAGCACAGTTTTCTATATTGAGCAGCTGAAGGTTTCAAAGCAAAACTTTTTCGTAGTTCATGATTGTAAGGTCAATTCGATTCCAATAAGCACTTTTTCTTTGCCCCGATCACTTTACAACTTGTGGAGAAACTTTTTTCTAGTGTGAAGAATATATAAAGGATATATTACGTCGTAGAAACTCTAAAAACATACTTAACCTAAACATAAATAAATTTCCAAAAGATTATGTACCTTAACAAACTCAATGAAATTACTTTATTTCATACTAGCTGATGCCCGCCGCTTCGCCCGCGTAGATGTCAGAACTTTGCAAATCCTTACATAGTATAAAACAAAGTCGCGTCTGTTTGTTTGTTTGTTTGTTTGTCTGTATGCTTAAATCTTTAAAACTACGCAACGGATTTTGATGCGGTTTTTTTTAATAGATAGAGTGATTCAAGAGGAAGGTTTTAATACCTTTTTTGTACCCGTGCGAAGCCGGGGCGGGTCACTAGTTATATACTAAAACCTGCCTCGAGATCCACTCTATTCATTGGTGAAAATATCATGAAAATCGGTGCAATAGTTTGTGAGTTTTTTGCGAACAGACAGACAGACGTAGTGAAGGACTTCATTTTATAATACGTAGTGAGTTAGAGCACGGTTCGGGCTTATACGTTTCCTATGGAGAACAACTAGCAAGAGTCTTCATGATTAGTTTTTTTACAAAGTTTATTATGTTACAGTGTTAGTACTTATTTAAGTGCAGTGGGAATAATCGGAAGGTGCCTTCTGTCGATGCTCAATAGTTGGCAAAAATAACTCTGATACTGCCTGAGAAAAACAGCAACTAAGTTACTACACCTGCTTCTAACAGCTCTATTACAAAACAAGTCCCCCTTTCACAAAAGAAGCAACAAAAGCACTAATTACCACGTTTACTCAAAGCACGTGCAGACCATTCAGTTCAGAATTATCTTAGAATCTTTTTCTTTCTTTATCTTTTAAGTCGGTGGTAGTATCATAAAACGTGTTAAAGGCACACTACTGGTACTGCCTCGTTGGTCTTGTGGTTGTAATTGCGACTGTTGAGCATTAGGTCCTAGGTTCGATTCCCAGGCCGGAAAAAGTGTTATCGAGCTATTCCATCCGCAGGAATTTCTCTGTAGCAGCCACGGCGTCTGGATTTGTGCCTGGTTAATGCTAATAGGCTCGCCTCCTAAAAAACGGCGCTTTAACAGAAAAGGGCAGTTGATGAAAAAAAAACCAAATAAGTTCGCCAGATAGATTTCCAAAAAGTATTGACCACCATATATTTTTTTTTACGTAAACAAAAAATGAAAACGATACAGCCTCTCGAAAACTCGTGTGACGTCACATTGCAATACATTGTTACCGACCAGTGACGTCAAAAGCCGTGAATTCTTGTTCATTTGATAAAACAAAAAACACGTAACTAAAATTTTTATTTTTTTTGTTAGGAAACATCCCTAATAGCAAAATGTGGATATACTAATTATGATTATAGGCGTGATTATATTTGTTTTGATAAACAATAAATATTTGAGTTTGACTTTTAGCTTCAATATTTTTATACCAAACCAAAACCACAATCTGCTTTGATTGATTTTTCATTCATACCCGTATTTATTTGGTGAGCTAAGCTAACAAGATATAAAATTCAAACCATTGACCATCCAGCTTTGCAAACCGACACGAATGAAAACTACTCGCGATAAAAATACAAACTAAATTGTGTTTTGACCTCTTTTCAACTGACACTGTAATTAAATATTTCGATATTCATGACTTTCGGTCTGGAATGAGTATTGCCTATTATTCAATAATTGTGCTAATAGCGAAACCATTTGGAGGAATAAGCTCCCTAATCATTTAATTTTAGTTAAATGCAAAAATACGTTCAATTAATTTATATTTTTCCGAATAAGTGGTATTTATCTTTAATTGACTTTCAATGACAACATCCAAAGGAGAAATATCGTGAAATACGCTTAAATTTCATGTGGATTAGCCATTGAAGAACTGTCATCAGAGTGGACAACTCGTACCGTCCGTCACTTGAGAAAAACAACATATAAAATACTAGCTGACCCACGCAACTTTGTCTGCGTTTCTTTATATAACTTATAACTTTCCTCGATAAATCAACTATCCAACCAAAATTATTAAGCTAAATCGTAACAAACAAATTTTTTTATCTTTCCTCTTTATAATATTAGTTAAGATTATACTAAAATGAGAATTACTATAAATACCTATCTCTTACTGTTAAATATAAGATGTCGATAACACCCTGTACTTGTAAACATTATTTTGTTTGAATTTGAATTTCCCGGAGGCCAGCCAGAATCCCCCGTACCTACATTGCGACGCAACCCGCGTAATTATTTTTCCACGCGGGTATTTTTACATTGCGATATTTTCTAAGATATTTGTTTAAACTGTATAGAGTAAAGAGCACAAATATTCTATATTAAATTTCCGTTCTAACGAACATATTTATTTAGATATAGATTAATACCATATGGGTTAAATTAGCTTCGCAAAAAATAATTCTTTTTAACCTAACATTTTAATAGTAAAAAATGGTTACAGTGAGTCAATCTTAAAAGATAGACAGATGCTGTCCCGGACTTTTTTTTAGAACTTTTAAAGACGAATAATTACTCGATACATGATATTCTCGTAACTTAAACAGTTTTCGCAGCGCACGCAACGGAAACTCTCAGAAAGGAATTATCTTTTCCCGTTTTTGCAACATTTCTCATTTATGCTCCGCTCCTATTGGTAGTAGCGTGATGTTATATAGCCTATAACCTTCCTCGATAAATGAACTATCCAACACAAAAAGAATTTTTCAAATCCAACCAGTAGTTCCAGAGTTTATCGCGTTCAAACAAACAAACAAACAAACTCTTCCGCTTTATAATATTAGTAGGTACCTATAGATTTTGCTCTGTAATCCACAACAAAAGCATTAGTTTCTCACAAAGGTTATTTATTTAAGTTTTAATGAACATAGAAATAGGTACTGCTTTTATGGAATATTATAAGGGAACATTCCTAGCTGTAATATGCATCTGTAAATAGACTGGACCAGTTTTTCATTAAAGTACGAGAAGCCCTAAAGCCTTAAAATGAAAACTAGCCATTAAATTGCAACACGTACAATTTATATTTATAATTATATGAGTTGTACTATGATTTGTGTACGTGAGTTTACACCAACTTTGAGGAGAACTTCTTAGTGTGGGGCAAAGTTTTCAGAAAAAAAAATACATTATAGTTAGATTTTTGGACAATCCAAAGGGGATTGTCAATTGGTTTGAATCATTTATCATGTGCGAATGACAAATAACTCAGAACATCTTCTGATGTGAACTGGGTTGCGTCTTTGACCAGATGTATAAACCTAGCCGAAATACAAGGATTAGGTTAGAATGGTAGCAAGCAACTTTCTGAGTTTTCTGGTTATCCCATGGGAAAAAAACGGGTGAGATAGTACACAAAATTAAATATACACGGAAGCTCTTCTTCAGCGGTAAACGTGGACAAGAATGATTAAGTATAAAATGACAGCGTCGCCTAAACAAACAGTCTCTTTCCATTAACTCCTGAAGAGATAGTGTAACATCATAAACCGTATACTTCATAGTTATTAACAAAACAAACGAACGTGTAGGAACAAAGGGGCTTACAAAAAGCAAGCTTTATTTCAGGCGGATTTACCCGAGAATTTATCTTTAATACCAAGCCGTATTCATACTTTTCCGGCTAACCCGTGCGACCGAAATGAAACAAAGTTACAATGACACAATATTAGGTGGGAAATTTAAATTACGCGTAATTATTCAAAAGAGCAGCGTCAGATGTAAAAAGGCTGTTTTTAACTTTGTAATGTATGCTGTACTTTTATTATAATTATTTAATGACGTACAATACAGTTGTAGGTTTTATGTTTTTTTTGTAATTTGGACTAACACTTTTTACATAATAGTTTCGTACTTGCTGGTGATTAAATGATGTCGTCCATGATACTACCTCCACGCTACGTGTAACTAATTATTAACTTATATTGTCAAATTCCAGTAATACAGTTTCAGTATTTATCAATATCGGGCCCAAGACTCCTTTGATTATTTTTCGCTATTCCTCTATAATGGCGGAATATGCCATCCATATAACCCACCCACTTGAAAAAGTCACCCTGGATTATATATAAACTAGTTAGCCACATCGAGTATATAGACTCCCATTAAAATAGATACTAATGCTGTATCGCTGTGGCTACATTGGGGATTTGAGATTACCTAATCAAAAGATTTTACCTACCTTACTTACCTACCGACTTTACTTACCCTTTGACAAGCCTAACGGGGGTGAGTAGTTGAAACCAATGTCGTTCTCAGACATTACATTATTCGATTTCCGTGTTAATCAAAGCATGAACGCAAATAGTTACTGTGCTCAATCGGAACCTGCAGCTGTAAGGCATCTTGTAGTAAGTATTGAACTGACGGGAACTATATCGAAATTTAGTAATAAACACAGTCAATTAGCAATCGTGAGCTAGTAGCAATTAGACTTCCCTGCCATATAAGAAATATAGATAGTCGTAGCAGGTAGATATAGTGACCTAAAAATGTGACAACCAGTCTAACGTTCTGGTATTGTGTGACCCAGGTACTAGGTTATGGTAGGGTAGAATACGGAATCTCGGTGCACAAAATATCGATAAATGCTAACATGAAGCTACAAAACTGCGATGCACGCTACTGCGAAAGATCTTCACTGCGATACTGCTTGACTTCGATGCACGTTATCGTGATAGATCCTCACTGCGATACTGTATTTGTCTGTATTCTTGGGATTATAAGCAGGAGCTTCTAGCTAGGTCCAATTAGACTAGAGAAAAGGCTAGGTAGATATTGTGAAATTATCTAACAGTAACGAAAAACCTGCCAAGAACGTGTCGGGACACGCATCAGTGATGGGTTCTGACACGGGATGAATAATAAAATATTTTGTACGCATGAAATTGAGAGATAATAATTATACTATGTAATGTTATTAATTAGCGACTGTTGGTTTTTTCTATTACTTGTGCTGTAAAAACTTGCATCTTGCCAAATTTCATGATAATAGGTCTACGGGCAGTATCCTAAAAGGTTTTGGTTTACTGGTGAGTGTCAAAATATTCAACATATACTTACACAAAAATAACTGGCATAAAAACTCTTAAAACCTTTGTTTTAAAATATTGTGTTGACTTGGAAACTTCAGGTGATCATAAGCCTAAGTATTTGATATAATTTCATCTTGAAATAACTACGTGTTCCAGCGAAAAAAGGTCTAAATGCAAAGCCAGACGAAATTCTAAAAACGATGAGTTGCTAATAGTAAGTATCTGGCACAACTCTACACTATGCAAAGCACAGACCACTTAGGTACGCTATCTCATAATGCCGTCATTTTTGTGCTAAAGTTTGAGTAACCAAAACAGCTCATAACGATATCAGCGGCTAATATTATATTATATTATATCAGACAATTTTTTTTTCTAGAGAAGTCGTTTAGTAAAAATACTGTTTCTTTTCGTGTATTACAAATCCTGTTTATCATTCCAGCTAACCCAGTTTGTTTTTTTTTATTTTTTAGAGACCGAAATGTTTACCAGACGTTTATTCAATTTAGTATCTAACAAAATAAAAGCACAATAAATTAAAAACAGGCATTAAATATCACCTAGCGAAAACAAGCAATAAAGTATGGACTTCAAGGACGTATTTAACTTTTCTTGTAGTCTTATTTCTCATTTACATTAAACTTTGTTTAAACATGTGACTTATGGAGTATAATTTGAAACATGCGAATTCCAAACTGAAACGTTGACTTTAATAAAACGACTAGGTTACGGTCGTGTTGCGCTAGATAAAGGAGTTTCAAGTATTATTTATAGAATTAAATAATAATAATATATTGAATACAGACACAAAAGAAATATTTATAAATGAATTTACACGTGTTCTATATGACTTGAATATTTCGTAAGCCCTTGGCTTGGTAATATATATTAATACTTGTGTGTTCTACTCAAGTATAAATACCCAAAGGAATATTTTCACATTCCTCCAGTCCTTCCAACGATGCCTGCTTTCATAAAAAAATAAAATCTGAGGAATCCTTTAGTAAAATACAATTTACTTAGAGGTTTTGACTTCCAATATTACTCTTGTATCAAATATTTTCCCGTGAGGAGGAGAAAAATCGTCGCCAATATTGATTTCAGAGGGCTAAGCGCGTAACCGAGCCCTCGGGAACTCCAAACACGGATAGCCAAAAAAATATTCTATCCCAGTAAAGTGTTCCGTCATGAATTTATTTGGAAAGAGAATTTCGACGATTGGTTGTGACGAATTGATATTTTTCATGAGTCCTTCTCGGTAAGGAGGGCCATTTATATCATGGGTTCTGCAATTTATTACTCTCATTTATCATTTCATCGAGTGAGGGCGCCCTAACATATCGTAGCGGAGAGCCGTCTATTGTGTGTTGCCCTTTTATTTATCCACCCTTATATCGCCCTAATTAATGCTCTATATCTGATAAGTCCTTTCAACTCGTTTGGGATTAAATTGGCTGTTTTGTGATAAACAAAATTCGGCACTGTATGTAATGGGATTAACATTAAAATCGAAAACATTTCTGTGAATTTTCGTTCGTCATTCGGAGCTTTGGGTGAATATTAAGGCAACAATGAACTGTCGATCATTATTATTTTAACCCAATATAATATTTAAATCATCATTCACTCGTCAGTAGGCATATCTCATTGTATATTCGTTCAATAAGTACGCCATTTAATCCATTTGATATTTCAGTTACGGTACCAGAAAACGTATAGTGTCTAAATGCACATAAAATAAAACAATAGAATAATACAGTTGAACAGCAATTTAACGAATAATCCGTAAGTCTCATTATTTGTAAAAACTGTATCAGTGCCCGTGCAGTGAAAAAAAAAATCTCTGTGAAAGTGAAGTGACCAATCAAACATGTGCGTGAAATTTTAAAACGACAATCAAAAACAAAATATAAAAAGAATAGACGTCATAAAAGATAAAGAAACATTTTAGATGAAGGGTAGCGTGTTATGGTGGCAGTAGTAGTCGCAGCATGACCACGTGGATGGCGCTGTTCGGGCTAGTGTGGCTGCTTCGCGTGCGTGGTTCGCTTTGCGGCTGCGCGGCGTGCAGGCGCGCGCGCCACGATGCGCAAGAGTCGCACAGCGTGCCAAGCCCGCGCGCGCCCAGCCCCGAAGAACAGGCCTCGTTTGACGTCATCACCCTCGAACATTACACACGTGACGCCACCGTCCAGACCGACTTCGATGATGAAGATGTTGAAGATCTCGATAAAATCGAGCTGCAGATTTCTGAAGAATGTAAGTAGTTTTGTCTCTTTAAATATAAGCTACACTTTTATGTTTAAAAGTAGGTTCTTAAAGTTGAAAAGATGCCAAATATTGTAACGCACCAGTTTAATGCTTACTGTTTGTGTTAAATTGCCTGGGTATGATACTTATCTTCATTATAATAGAAGTACTGTTTGATTCAATTTTCCATTGATCTAACTTTAATAATATCTTCAGAAGGATGATGACTGTTACAATTAATGTATGAATTCGGTCATGATATGCATAAATTTATTGCTGAAGTTATACAAGTTACAAGCTTCATGCTAAAGTCATCATTTCAATAAAACTATAATATAAAAATTCTATTACACTTTTTCCGAAACTCAAACAAACATTTAGACTAAAACAAAAAATAAATTTAAATAAAAATGTAAGTATCAAAGAAAATTCCAATAAAAGTCAAAGTGTTCTCCACGTTTTTCTTTACTTATTTTTTTGTTTACGATCTAGACTTCAATCACTAAAGTATACCAACTTGGCTTCTTAAACAATTGGATTCTTTTTTATATTATTGTTCTATGGCCTTTTGATTTCTGTTGTTTTATGATGGAAATATGTACCTATTTAACTTATCATCAATAGAATATTGGCTGGCTTAGTCTATATATATAAAAGGAGAACTGACTGGGTGACATATCAACGTACAGCCGAAACTACTGGGGCTAGGAATGGGAAATTTTGCACACGGCTTCCTATTATAATGTAGGGGAACTAAGAAGGGGTTTTTGGAAATTTAACCTTTAAGGGGGTCAACAGGGTAGCGGCGATCGGCGGCGGCGACCTCTCGCGCCCGGCCCTGGTGCAAGCCATGGTCCGGGGCGAAGAGGAATGGGACGCCGTCGCCTCCTTCTGCGAAGCAGTGATGCTAGCGAAGGAGGTGGCGGAACGAGAGAGGGAGAGAACCTCTCAACGTCCCAGCCGCCGCGGAAGGCGCTCCGGGCGTCGGGGGTCACGCGATGACCTCCGGCCACCATAGATGCGGGCCTGTGGACGGTGAGTAACGGGCTAGCTCGCCGTCCGGCCGTCGTCATGACGGCAACAGACCGTGTCGGCGGCGCGTTCGTGTTCCACGCGCGCCTCAAAGAGATGTCAGCAAGGAGGGGCCCGCAAGGGCCGACGCCCGTCGGGGCTGTGGATATCGAAAGGTTACCGCGGCTCCAACACAAGGGCGAAGAAGAAGGAACATGGGTTTGGTTTTTAGTCAGTAGAAGTCTGACACTCCCCTTCGCTCTGCCCAAGAGCGGGGGGGGTTATTCGATGATTTTCCACCCACCAAAAAAAAAAAAAAAGGGGGTCAACAGGGGGATGAAAGTTTGTATGGAAAATCGTCACTTTTGTAGTTGAACCGACATCCACGCGGGCGAAGCCGTGGGCAAAGTGCTAGTTAGATAGGTATATGAATAGATCTTTGCTCACTGCAGAGAAAAGACACATATCCACAGTTGCGGGAGGATAATTATATCACATGACGCTTGTAATTTCCGTGGGGTTTGGTCTAGGTGCATGTACCTACTAGTGTATATTTAAGTAGCGTGAAATAAGGGTCGAGCCTTTTGACATCAACCGGGCAAATTCAGACCCCGTGGCAGCTACTAAGAAATTTCTAAACGACCCAGCACCTCATGCATTTTTTTTTTTTTGAATGGTGGGAAATCATCAAAGGACTCCTCCAGCTCTGGGCAGCAGGGAGGAGTGAGCGACTGAGCGGTAGGGAGTGTCACACTTCTTCTGATTAATAACCACCCGTGTTTCTCCTTAGCCCTTTGTGTCGAGGCCGCGGTATCTCTTTCGAACAACCCGCAGCCCCTACGAAGGACCTCATGCTCACTAATCGTGATTGTGACCTGCACTAGACCAATGAGGCAGTCAGACAAATTTTTTCATTCCAAAATTTTACAAGCTAGCAAGGAGCCATCATTGAATTTCTGTGAATAGTATTGCCAACATTTACGCTTGAATGCACCCGGATATTTCCGTACTCCAGGAAAGAGGACACTTTCCTTGAGCCTGCCCACTTGCTCTGGCTAAGCAGTACTTGTCATTGATAAAGCGTTGGTCCACACATTTGGAGCTGAATTTTTCTCAAGTCCCGTCCGGATTGAAATACTCGTAGATCCATACAAATTGTGTTTGCTACTCATCTTGCGGCAGCCAAGCTTGAGTAAGTAAATGAATTTGGTGGACGATATAAAACTATTATTCATTTATTGTTTCCTTTGAATTTACAATACTTGAATCGTGGAGAATCATCATGATTAAACATACGGTTTCAATAATACTTCTAATACAATTAATTGAAAATTCTACCAAAATCAATATTAGCGTTTTAATAGCTAAACAGTTTCATATTATAATCGGAAATCTGGGAATGTGCGTAAATTCTAAAAGAACACCAATAAATACTAATTTGTTTGCTCGAAATAAATGCAATTCAAATCCCAAACTAAAACGGATGCACATATGGATTTGCGATGCTACATTAAAACCTCGTAGCTGATGAATAATATGATAAATAATGTGTAGACCAGCTCGAAAACCTATTAAAACTACACATTTATGCCAGTTGAATCGTTACACAATTATGCCAGTGCTGGCACCGGCTTGAACATGCATGTATTAGGTATGAGGTGCATAATTAATTATACAAGAAATTCTGTTAGCGCTGTCCCTCCATTTACGAAGGTAAGCTCCAACGTAGCTACGACGACGTAATGTAATTTGTTTATAAAAATGCTCATGTTAAAATTCCATTACAAAATTGTAAACTCATTAATAAATGCATTAAAATTTTAAGCTGTAATAAAAATATAGAAAATATAGGTGGTGGCAATTGCAACTGACGCGAACCGGAAGACGTTGCGTTGGAAGGCCTCCCACTAGGTGGACCGATGACCTGGTGAAGGTTGCGGGGATCCGCTGGATGCGAGACGCACGGGACCGGTCAATGTGACGACACTTAGGCCCAGATTCAGTGCTTGGCCAGACTGCAAACGCGGGCGCGGGGCGGGCGCGGGGCGGGCGCGGCGCGATAAACTTAAACGTATGGAACTTCATTTGAGTGTCCGTAGTGGGCACGCGGGCGCGGTAAGCGGCGCGGGCTACTTTCCGCGGGGAGCGCGCGGGGAGCGCGCGGGCAACTCGTGCCATACCTCGTTCATACAAGTGGCCGCAGTGAGTGCGCGGGGCGGCAAGCGATAAACCGCACGAGAGCGGCGTATCTCAAACTTTAGTCTGCGCCAGATAACCAGATCATTTTTTTATTTTGCTTAACTTTTGATTTATTTATTAAGCTTTAACTTTTATAAGTAAAAGCTTAAGAAATTAATCCAATTATTTATAATTATTTAAAGAAGTATCCAATTCAATAAAATAACCGAATTTTAAAATTCTTACCAAAAATTTTTTTGCTTTTTTTTTGCTTCGGCGAAAGTTGTAATTTTTTTTATAATATAATTTTCTATATTTTGTAATATGTAGTCAAACGTATCCATTGACATTCTTGTATATTCAAAAAACTTTTGAGGTTGCTCTCGCAATCTTTCTTAAAGTGTGTAAAATTCTCCTTCATTTTCTCTGGTTAAATTAATTTTATTAACTCCATTTTTCACTTTTAGCATTTGCCATTTAAAGTAAGAATTTTCCAATAAAAACAAGTCTTCGTCATCCATATTATATTTTGACAAACACTGGACGAACAGTTGAACGCGACAACGCTCGGAACGAAATCGCGGTCCAGTGCGGACAGGCAAATCGCGCGCGTTCCCGCACCCGCGCCGCTCCCCGCGCCGCGCTGCCAGTCTGGCCAAGCACTCAGAGACCACACTTTGACTTTATTACAACTTTACTACACTTTTCTTTTGTAGGAAATTAGTGTAACACGAAGGACTACATTATTTAAATAATGCAAAGTTTACTTTGAGGCCAAAGTCATAATTATCGACTACTTCGCCTTTACTAAGTAAAGAACAGCTTGAAGTAGATCTTTCCATCAAAGTAAAGTCAAAGTGTGGTCTCTGAATCTGGGCCTTAGGGGAGGCCTATGTCCAGCAGTGGACGTCTTTCGGCTGAAATGATGATGAATTGTAACTGGTGGGCATGGGGTCCTGGGTTCGATTGCCAGTTCAGGTAAAGTGTACTTGGGTTTTGCCTATTACTTGGGACTTAAACATAACTAGCGAAATGTGGGTGTAGTTAGTTTCACCTCTGCCTTACACTTTGAGGATAGCAGGCGTTATGTTATGTATTGTATGTATACTCAAAATACGTCTGTTGTTCATACTATGGTGAATGCACCCGCATTCGAAATGTCACGCAATATGTTACTCGGTTCACTTATTGGTGTTTCAATAGAGCTGAAACACCGAAATTACATCATAAAAACCTAAACATAAGTTATCATAACTTTGATATTATTATTAACTAAATGACAATTATTTTATTACCACTTAGTTTGATCTGCGTAGTTTTGTCTGACAAGTCAAACATGAAAGAAGAAGAGTTTAGTGAATGACTTGCTTTCGCCTGCGGCTTCGCTCGCGTGGATGTCGAATAATATCCCAACAAACTAACACCCCCCTTATTTAACTCCTTTAGGGTTTACAATTTGGAAAAAAAATACTAAAACCTTTCTCGAGTACTACTCTATACATTGCTGAAAACAGTATGAAAATCGGTTCCCTAGTTTTTGAGTTTATCGCGACTAGACAGGCAGACTGACGCGGCGGAGGACTTGTCCTTGTGCTTTCTCTCTCACTCTAATTCATCGTGGATACTTCGAGCCACTTCTATTTTCCATTTCCCTCGCTTATCCACATATAATATAAGCCTTGCATTACGACATAAATCTCACCTTATATCGTGAAAGTGGAACAGTGTCTTGTACCTTTTTATCGGGTATTATGAGTCCGAGATAATTATATATTCTACTAAGCAGGAGTTACTTATTGATGCTTGTGTACTTGCCGCTTCTGTGAGCTATTTTTATAGAAATAGGATAAGGTTTTGTAGAACATACATTATAGAACGGTAGAAGTGATCGTGGCATAAAGTTTTACCTTAAATTAAGAATGGAACACTAGGAAGTGTCGATGGGTGGGCGTTTTGGGGGCCTGTCTTATAAAAATGTAAATAGTAAAGTTAAGTAAATTTTGACCTTCGAAAAGTGCTGATTATCAGCCTAGTTTGAAAAAATGAGTTTTGATTTTGATTTTTGAATTGTATATAGCTGGCTTTTTCCAGAATAATGTACCGGTACCTACTGAATCCTTTCTGAGAAGACTTTCCTAATTATATTTGACTGTAAAAATGCGAAACAACCAACAACGTAGTACACAATTTAAAAATTAAGACGGTTCTAACGATACCTCTTATGTCGAGTTCCGATAAGTAGATTAGAAGCTATGAGGGAACAGATGAAGATACTTACACACATACATACAAACATACGTACATACATACATACATACATAGCCAGTCAAAATCATAACCCTCCTTTGGCTTTGCCGTAGTCGGGTAAATAGGTAGTGATCTGATTTTGAGCACTAGTACCTACAAGTTTATCAAAATCTACTCATCATCAATCTCTTGCCTCATCCCAAGTCATTTGTGGTCGGCACGCATGTCTTCTTCATCCATACTTCTCTGTCAAAATCTAATATTACAACAATAGCAAGACAACTCCGTTACTATTGTCAGTCACCTAAATTCAAAATGGTAGCGTGATGACAGTGTTGTATCGTATTTGTTTTCTAAGGACGAAACCAGCTAATAAAATACTTGTATTGTACTAAAACAAATTTCACTGTCCGGCTATTCTGTCACAATCTCAGTTTGGGATCGGACTGAGTCAAAAAATATGATTCTAATTAGTCCGTCAGTTAGGTTATCGAAAAATATTGAATACGAGTTTTTTTTATCAAATAAATATTGACGAAGATAAAACGCGTCAAAGATCATGGAGTGGGGCTTGAAACGTCACTGTCTTGTAGGTTAAAAATATACTAGCATATGACGTCACTCTAGTTTTCTAAGCACTGTATCGTCTTCATTTTTTGTTTACGTGAAAAATAAAAATTTTTGGAAATCTATCTGACGGACTAATTAGTTTTTTTTTTGTCCGATCACCTATTATAAGAGACCAGTGTTATTTTGCAAAATTAAAATATATCCAAGCGTATCCTGATTGTTTAACTCAATATCCATAAAATCTACTAAAACCAAGGCACACAATTAAATTGAACATTATATCCACTGTTAACAAAATAGGTATCACTTTTGATTGATCACAAAAGTGTCGCTAACTAAATCTAAATATCAGTTTAATCTACCAAACGAGCTTAATTAACCACCACTAAACCTAGTTTCGAATAAATTAATATGGTATAAAGCTCGAGTTTAGTTTAATAATTACAACGAGCTTTTGTACAATGCCTATTTATTGCAGAGGAGCTTTCGATATTAATTTTCTTTGGAGAATGCGGTACGATGGTACATCTACCATCATAATCTCCGTATTTGTTACTAAGAGTTTGATACTCCATCGAGTATCAAACTCTTAGTAACAAATACAGAGATTTTGTGGGAATGTCAGGTATTAAACGCATTGAGAACATGGATAAATAAATGTATGAAAATCAGAGTCCTGTTTAAATAAAAGTTTTAGTAAATGTTTTGCGCTTTAACAGAACACCTAATGCAAATTTCATTGACTTTTGGTACAGAATTTTAAAACTAATTAACACAGCTAGAATACATGCAAGGCTTACGTCATTGTATGCTCCTTTCATTCACTAAACTAAAACTACAAAAATCAGCTTATATTAAAACAAGCACAGAGTAATCCTTGGCAGAAAAATATTATGTAAATCGCCAAAGCCTCTTACCGTCGATATACTATTCATTTTGTACTGACCTCTCATGTAAGTAAGTACCCTACTAAGCTGACATAAGACTTCCACTGTAAACAATAAATAAAGGAACAAATACTCTATATTGGACGTCGCTGCTCGGTATAACAAGCATATTTTAATGAAGCTTCATGGCAAAGAGTCCCGTCGAGGGAGATTGCGACTTACTTACATAAAAATAGTTGCTGTTTACAAAACTATCGAATGACTAGCTGTTTTTGTACGAAAATAAACAGGGGACGCCGGATTTAAACCTATCGTAAACTTAACTATGAAAAACTTAGAAGTTATCAGCATGTTTTATTAGTCTATTCAAAGATGACATGCAGGTAATGAATTTATTTTGGATTAACAAAACGTATGCCATGCAGGTTGCATAGGGACTAGATATTGTAACCATAGAATATATCTGTAGATATCAAATTTTCAAGAGAAATATAGTAAATTATTAACTTACTTATTTGATTTTATTTTGGACTAGTAAACCCTATTTATTAAAGTCTTATTAAGTTCCAAAAGAGCACTAAATATCAAAGACCAACTTCCAAAAAAAAAACCTTAACGTCCATTTCAATTCCAACTCTTGAAAGGTGTTAAGTGAAAAAGTTTCAGCAGAAAATAAAATACCGCCCCCAGTAATAAAATATCTTGACAAAATCCATTTTATTCTACGGCTAATAATAGGTACTTAAAATGAAACCACTTACAATGAAACTCAGACGGCGACGACGACCGACATTATAAATTACAATTCCGATTTCTCTCAAATATGAAATTCTGCTACGAAGTAAAACGATACGAGTGGCTCACTTTCGTGTTAAATATAAGATGTATCTGAAAGTTATGAAGAGTTAACTTCGTCAATGTTATTTCAGTGAAATTCAAAAACCCTTTCCCTTCATATCCTTGAAGATATCCGGAAGCTTTCGATGTAAGTCGGTGCGCCGTTGGATCGAAGAGAGCTTTTGTGTACTAGAACATCTGTTAGTACCTACACACTATCCACCTACTCCACCAAAGTATTTGAGGAACCTAGATATTGCTTTTTAAGGTCTGCCGATAAACACCCCACACATTTATAAACATAGATTTTGTTTCAACCAACAACATCCTATCCTACTAATATTATAAACGCGATACTTTGTAAGTATGTATGTATGGCCATACAAATATCTTAATTATTGCTACACTTTCACACAAAAACTTCGGACTGTATTTAGATAAAATTTGGTACACAGATAGCTTATAACCTGGATTAATACATAGGATAGTTTTATCCCGATTTGCCTGTTCCTGTGGGATAATTTTCGAGTTGTAGCGGGCGAAGCCGCTGGGAACACCTGGTAATAATTTAATCATTTGTATGAAGCGCCCACTTTATTTATTTGTAAATTTACATTATTTTTCAGTTCATAAATGATATCTGTTTTTCAAATTTCAACTGAGTGCAGGCAACAGTCAAGGAATATAATAGCTGTAACATAAGGACGGACAGACAGACTGGACGAACCTGTCAAGAGTTTACCGTTTAATTTGTTAGTCACACTCACATAGTATTTTACATGGAACTGCCTCATTGGTCTAGTGGTCGTAAGCGCGACTGATGTGCATGAGGTCCTGGGTTCGATTTCCGGGTCGGACAAAAAGTGCTATTGGGTTTTTCATTAGAAATTTCCCAGTAGTAGCCCGGAGTTTGGAAGTTGGCGGTATAATACCCCCGTGCCTCGGAAAGCACGTTAAGCCGTTGGTCCTGCGCCTGATCTCTCTCCGGTCGTGTCGGATTGCCGTCCCATCGGACTATGAGAGAAAAGGAACAGAGAGTGCACCTGTGCCTGCGCACACACTTGTGCACTATAATATCTCCTGCGCAGTTGGCTAATCGCTGCTAAGATTGGCCGCCGTGGCCGAAAACGGTCAGGAGGACTATTATTTTACATGGAGCGATTGCTAATCTGACCTGTTGTATACTAGCCTCCAGCTACTCTTATATAAGATTATCGAGATTTGAAGAACATGTCGCCATGCCCACATTTTTTTAGACTTTATAACTTTGTAGATTTATTTTCCGCTTCAACGTTTACATATTTATAGGCGATAATATTACATTTATGACGGATGATATAAATATACGTTTTCATCGATAACCTATTCGTGTTTTGACAAACACCAAAACAGGGGTTTTCTGTTGTTATTGGGCTATATTTTCTTTTCATCTCCGTAAGAAAGTCGTAAAAGTTCAATCCTTATCCTTTGAGCAGGTTGTTATGCCTATAACATTTCTTATGAACAACAGGGTATTTCGAACTGGTTTTATCATAAATATGAAATCTTTTAATATTCCAATCGTATCAAGATGGCGGGTATAATTGTGATAAAATATTTTACTAAGAAGTATTAATGACATTTTAATATTAATAATTATATTCGTAGTTTAATATAGTTTCTGACATTTTGACAACAAGTAGCGATCACTTTCGAGAGTAGTTTGACATGTTTTACAGTTTTGTATTTTGCTTTGCGGTTCATCGACTCCTGACCTGATAAAATCCAATGGTAACCCCAAAACCTAGTGCCAGCACGAGTCGTTCCTTAAAAATAAGACTTCAAACAACATTGGCACCATTACAAAACAAAAGAAGGTTCTATCACAGTTTGCGAATCGAATTACAGTAGGTGTCAAATATTTTGCCGCGTTATTTCTCGACACGTCAAAGAAAATGCCAGCACTGGTAAATTCGCCAGTAGGAAACTTTGGGTTGCCACCATTATGAATCGTAGTTTGATCTACACCGCTTTTTGTCGATCTGGGTAAAACTTTGTCGCCTACTTTGACATTTCAAAACATTTGGTGTCTTTATTTTTGTAAAGAGCTCTGTATATCTTTCAAGAACTTGTTAATTTGTTTTACGGAACCAAACTGAACTACAGACTTATATTTTAAGCATGAGAATCTATGTCATGTGGGATAACTGTTGAAATAGTAACAACCTAGTTGCGAAACTAGATCAAACAACTTAGTTTTGCATTTACAATGTTGCCGGTTATGTTGTCCGCCACACAATTAGCAATAGTGGGGTTTGCAAGGCCCCTGGGTCGTGCTTATGTGGCGTGGAAGACGATTAGTTTTAATTTTTAATGCTGCTCAATGAAAACTTTGATGATATTCTTTTTATGTAGCAGCTGCATGGTATTAGCCGTCGTCTAACTCTTCTTTTCAACCTCTGAAGAAAAAAGAGGGCTGTTATTTGTAATGTTCATCAAACCAGTAATTGCTTATAGGGTCAGGCAGGGATTTATGTATTTATAGGTCACCAATATTTTTCCAGTTAAGTTTAAGTCCCAAACGGGGTAAACCCAGTTTACAACTAAAAATTCTACATAATGAAACCCAATACCACTTTGCCCGGCATATAAATCGAATCCAGGACATAGTTTAAAGGTTGTTCATACTTATAATTCAGTGACCTTATCAAGTCTGTCCGGGAACAGGTGGCAGACAATGGCCCATAGATCGTGCATATTACAAAAGTCGGGTTAACTCAACTATGAGAAAACAGTAGCGATCCTCTATCGTTACGCTGCGGTTTCAGTAGGTATTCAATTATTTAGTTGGCATTTTCCATAGAAACGTATGTTATTTGCTTTGATGTGGGAAGATTTCACTCGTCAAACTGTTATGATTAAAATTGTTTTATTAGGCATGATCATAGATTTATTGTTAAAGACTGTTTCTGATAGATAGCGAGAGCAACTTGTAATCATGATACGAATCTTTTCAATTGGAATGCTATTTGTCATCGTAGATCTTTAAACACCTGCCTGTCAACAGCCAACCCAATTTATTCGAAAGTGGCTGTGACCCGTGACCTTGAAATGAATCGGATCTTGTTAAAATTGGAAGGGTATTAATTTGATTTTTAAGGAAGCCTAATTCTTATTCTAAAATAAAAGTAGTCCAGATGTATCGGAGATTAGGTGTGATTTTGAAATTACCTACAAAGAGTCACTCTAATTTTATTTATTTGCATAGATAAATAACTAACAAAGAAGAGACTCTTTACAAAACTAACTTTTACTACGCTAGTATTAATTATCTGTGCTTTTACTAACAATCTGTTTTGTCCACAGCAAACGTCGGGAACTACGAGTGCGGGCGAGAGCAGTCGACACACAGTCCAGGAAGTGACCCACAAGCGTCTAGCTACCAGGTTCGACCTTTACTTCTACAACGACAAAACATGTCTCACTTTGTTCTGTTGCACAACCCACTGTCAAGTCTTTTACGTTTTTTTATTTCCTCTAGCTACGGGTAGTAATAATGGTTCTGTTAACGTTTCCTTATTGGCTACTTTGTGATAGCTTTGCTGTTGTTGTGTCCTGTCGTACTTTAAATTGGTTTTGTAGAATTTTAGCTTCTATTGTTTGATTTATTGACTTCGTAACTGTTCAGGACAGACTTGTTTCTTTAGGGCTTGTTTCCGGCGTCACTAATATGTTGGTATACCGAGGTTAGAACGACGTCACTAATCTGTAGGTAGATTAGAACCTTATTTGCAACCGTTTTATTTTTCCAACCTAGCAAAAGCTTCTATGCATACTAAAATATCATCCTTAAAATGTCAACATTACTATCATAGGTACTCTTACCCTTATCCAAATTGATTTCTAGTGAGCGCAGGATATTACCATCTTTCACACCTGTTAGTTCTCACCTTTTCAATGTTAACGTTATTTAATAAACTGTAGCTATGACACTCGTTATTTTCTGATAGGATTTGTTATGTAAATCAAAATTTCTATTTCAACTTACTTCGTTAATATTATCGAGAAATTCTCGTTACACTTCATAGGGCATCGAAAAACTCCTCCTCAACGCTGTAAGCAGGTAAAGTACCTAAAAGACTGGCAGCGTTGCCGCGTTGTATGGCATCACTTAGCCTCTGGCCAAAGAAAAAGCCAGCCCTTGGGTCAGAGGAAGAGTCAACAAGGCGTTCAGAAATTTCCTTAAAAAGGCTGTGGATACTAGGACCCCATGGCCTATATTTACTGAAACTTAAATGCAGAATTGATTTACACTGTCTCAAATGGCAGTTTCAATTTTTGCGATCCAATCGTGAGTTAACTGATTTATGTCAGGACAAACTTTGAGAGAATTTTTCAAATATATATAGACGTGGTAAACTGCTGAAACGACTATAGTTCAAACAAGCTTCTTTCACGGTTTTCCACAATATTCGACCAAAACAGGAATTCATCTTGCGGTTTTCGAGCCAAAAAATAATAAAAACATTATCGCAAAATTGTTGTTTATTTTCTCGTATTAAATCTGTATGAAAACAATACTTGAGATAATCATATAATATAAGATAAAAGCTATCGTTACAAGCATGATTTAAACATAATAATATGTTTTTGGCCGAAAATGAAAAGGCACGCTGAATTTCGATTTCCTTTCAGCTGAAAAAACAAATATTAACGGTTGAACTTTTACAGTTACCTTACTTGCAGGTAAATTGGCAGGTCTGAAGGTACAAAAAAACATACTGACATGTTGCTAGCGAATTTGTTGCTCCACTTTTTGCTTTCCAGTTTCATGGCGTTTAAAGGTATATCTTAAAATGATTAGCTTACTTTTTATTGCGTATAGTTTATAAGGCTGGCTGATTGAGTATAGACTGTCTATTTTTAGTGCTTGACACTTTTTTCTTGTCCTGGGTTGGATTGCTGGGACAAGCAATGTAGTATTAGGGATTTCCATCAGTATTTTCATAGTAGCACGGACTCTGGATTCGTGACTCCTTGATTGCAATAGGCTTGTCTCGTATAAAATGTCTCTGACTAACCTTTCGGGAATAACAGGCGTGATGTTATACGTATAACATTTTGTTATCATTCAGGTATAAAACCATGATCTAAAAATAATTATACAACTAACACTTTAGGTATATCAATTAGATCGACTATTTACAGTTGTATTAACAAACAGAATAAATTAGCTATCATCATTTCAGCCAAAAGACGTCCACTGCTGAACATAGGCCTCCCCCAGGCGTCGCCACATTGACCGGTCCCGTGCGTCTCTCATCCAGCGGGTTCCTGCAACCTTGACCAGGTCATCGGTCCACCTAGTGGGAGGCCTTCCAACGCAACGTCTTTCGGTTCGCGGTCGCCATTCCAGAACTTTTCGGCCCCATCGGCCATCCGTTCTGCGAGCAATGTGCCCTGCCCATTGCCACTTAAGTCTGGCGATTCTTCGGGCTACGTCGGTAACCTTGGTTCTCATGCGGATGTCCTCATTTCTGATTCGATCACGCAAGGAAACTCCGAGCATAGCCCTCTCCATTGCCCTTTGGGTGACTTTGAGCTTTCTGATGAGGCCCATTGTGAGCGACCACGTTTCGGTCCCGTATGTAATCACTATATTAATCAATTAGCTATCTGCATTAATAATAGAAGTGCGACATATTGAAATCAGCAGTCGAAACCGCGGCTTTATTGTGTTTATAACCGTGGGACGTCTGTCATTGATATTATTTTGAAATGCTAATTATCGTGTTTACGGTTGTCGAGTGCAATACAACAATATTATCCTTTGTAGTGCAACATTTCATGAACAGTAACTCCGTATAGATATCGCTAACTGTTTTGAGTTTGATTTCAATAATGTGATGGTGCTTGTTAGATTATATAATTGTTCGTTACAGCAACGGAAAACTAATAACAATAATTGTAGGTACTATTTGCGTTAAGAGTCGATGCAATACGAAATCAAAATCAAAAGTCATTTAGTCAAACTAGACTGTTAACAGTACTTTTCGAACGTCAAAATTTACTTTACTTATTTACAAGACACAGTCCCCCAAAACGCCCACCCTTCGACGTTTTCTTTCATTCTCCCCTGTCAATTGTCGCCCTATCATTTGTACTCCTTTTATCTTCATAATATAATAAATTCATCACACAATTAATCATCCACCTTTTTTTGGGTTGACCTAACTCTGACAAACTGCAATGCTGCTTTGGGCCCGCGTAGTGGTTTATAAACTCCTTACTAATTAGAACCCTGAGTCCTAGCTATGGGAACGTAAAAAATAATGCGCTTTTCATTTACACCCTCTCACCGAGAGCATTCGCCTGTAATGTAACAGTTGAGTTGTGAGCATTTAATTCTAATGAGTGAGGTAAACCGAGCACCCCGTCGAGTCTGCGGGTTGTTCTAAAGAGATACCGCGGCCTCGACAAAAAGGGCTAAGAAGGAACATGGGTGGTTTTTACTCTGAGTTTGAAGTCTGACACTCCATACCGCTCTGCCCAGATCGGGAGGAGCCATGCATTTGATGATTTTCAACCCCCCCAAAAAAAAAAAGTTATCGAGCATGGGTACTAGTATGACCTGCAGATAGTTGTTCCGGGTCTGGGTATTTGTGTATGTGAGTTTATTGTTTGTGAACGCACCCACGATACAGGAGAAATTCCTAGTGTAACGTTTTTAAAAAAAAAAAAAAGTATGCAACTTGTACCGATACAATAATTATTATTAGTATCAGTACCCCGTTTCTAGTCAAAATCTTATTTTGGATTGTTACCCGTAATGCTCAAAGTTGAGCTTAGCTTTGTTACATTACAAAGCCTCAATACATGAATAATAATTGTCGCACTTATACTTCGAGGCTAGGTTACATAAAGACAACACTTATATTGTCCAAGTAATAAACCCAGATCCTCTTTACTGTGCGTAACAAAAACCATACATATACGCATGTATTATATATCATACGTATTAATTCCTTGTTTGTTTCTTAAAATGTATACTGAAACAAACTTATTTTTATACGACTGGTTCTAGGATTTTCCCGTACATGGAAAATACTTAGTAAACTTCTCGCAATGCCCCAGGTGTGGTTGTGTTAGAATATGTTCTGTATCTCAGTATTGAATAGTAGTCAATATATACATTGAGAATGTTTCGTTTCGTATATTATCCGAAAACTAAAACAGATATCAGATGCGCGTCTTCTATTCGGTATTTTTCACTTGAAGTGAAACATTTAAATACAATAATCATTAAATTCAGTATAGAACTGATGCAATGGTTATGGTACTCGGTACTTTTCACTAGTATACCGAAAGATTATGAAAAAATAAGAGCAAAAGAACATTAATTCCTATGTGCATAATTTTTTCGGAGTCGAATGATCGTGGAATATAACAAAACGTAATAAAATCACTAGTTCGAAGTGTCTGGTGTCAGCTTCACAAAGTTTTCTCGGTTAAATTATGACTTTTTTCATGTGGAAATCCACATGGATATTCTTTATATCCGGAAGGCGGCGGGTCGGACTTGTAGCGACTTAATCATATAAGAAGGGTACAGGATCTCCGGTTGAGCGCTCCAGTACCCTTGATAGGCTTTTGACACGTCCTTGGGGGAACCGAGTCGTTCCCCGTCATGAACATAATAATTGTAATTTACCTTTGTTCGTTCATCAAACCCACGTTGTAATTAAATATTTGTTCAATCAATCAAATTAGCTTTGTATACAGCTACACAGCCCAAGTTTCTTTACGAAATTCGGTCTGCCATTATTTACGTTAAAAGGACAAATAATATAATATTGGCTGGTCGTAGAATTCTGAGAACTTCTAGTCAGCGTTTTGCCTTGCGAAATATAAATGTAGTTGATATTTTCCGTCGGCCGGCTCCGGTATCGATTCTATGATCCAAGATAGCCTATAAAGGCTTGTATCGGTAACTGCCGCATATCCTTTAGCAGATAGGAAGCTGAGGTTATGAAGTTAAATGCGCTTGAACATTTTTATAAGCATATAGTAGGATATCAATTCAGTACAGTAAAGTGAACTCAGTGCCTTTATCTACAATATTAATGTTATGAACGTGAAAGTGAGTCTGACTTTTATATAATATAACAAGACGCCTGTAAAAAGATAGGCAGAATTGTACCCAATAGTAAAGTACCTAATAGCAGGGGGCGAGCTTATTGCCAACAAACTATGGTCAACAGGGCAGGAATTCAGACTCCGTGGCTGTTATTGACAAATTCCTGACAAAACTGAATATAACTTTACCCGACCCGGAAACGAACCCAGAAGTTTCTGGTCAGCAGTCGCGACCACTAGTCACAGTCAGTCTTAACTTTTTACATAATTTGGGGCTAAATGGATTTGAATAGCGACCTGCAAGTGGGCTATCCGTGGGAAAAAAACTCCGTATAGTTCTTAATCTGTTTTATATCAATACAGTCAAATTACTTTTACCATTAGTGTTACCCAAATACCCAGCTGAAATACCCAGCTGAACATTGACCGTGTTTTACATATTACGTAGATTCAACAAATCTTTTTACCCGAATGCGCCAGAAGGAATGTTTTTTCTTGTGCATTTTTCTTTTTAACTGTGAGACAAGTGAAATATATTTTTTAAACATAGAGCTTTTTCGGTGGCCAAATTATACATTTACAAACCTGTTACTTGAGAAATATTTCTAAACTGCTATAAAAACGATGGCTTCTACAGCCTTGCCAACGTATATAGCAGCTTGTAGAATTTACTAATCTACAAAATTTTACTTATTTTAATATTCTCTTTAGTTTTCTTGGCTCAGAAACAAGAAACTTAATGATGTGTCACACCTGAACTTTTGTTTAAAGATGTGCAGAGAAAAGATAGTTTTATTTTGCAGTAAAATGTTTGTAAACTCTAAAGCTGGTGATAAAATGTTCGAACCTGGAGCTATGCTAATGCATAGAATTTAATACAAGATGGACAGACGACATAGTTACCATCGGGGGAAAAACCTGGATGAGGCTGGCACATGACCGTGGGGAATGGCACAGGAAAAGGGAGGCCTCTATCCAGCAGTGGGTGAGTTCAGGCTGTGGATGATGATGAAAATATAAGTTTACTCTGCTTAACTCCTTGGGAAAGAGGCATGACGTGCATGTTGTTTTTTATGCGATAGGAATAAGCCGAAACACGATAATCCTTGTTTTCGAGTTTTCTAAAATAAAACGCAAAAAAAAAAACAAAAAAAAGCAGCAAATGAATGCTTAATTTTATTATACAATTTGCATCTTATTACGTTTTACCGTGCGAAAAATCGTTACCGTTTTCTATAGCCCGTTTCCTTTGCAAAGTTCTGTAGGGAAACGATATTTTTCATTGTTAAAATATTTATGCCTCCGACTAGCAAAGTGCGATCCCGGTTTTTGCCAAAAGCACTTCTTTTATATCACTTTTTCGCTGCCTACAAAATATTTTGCCACAACATTTTGTTTTATAGTTCGTTCATTGTATAAAGGTACATCTATTTGGCAAACGAATACAGCTTTTCATTCATTCGTTCCAAAATGAATATTTCATAAAGGAATTCCTTGACATTTGGTGAGGTAGCATTTGGCGTATGAGTTTAATTCAAAATATTTATTGTGTAGTGATTTGATCCATGAATCAGAATCAGAATAATTATGCATGGGCAGAATTCATCACTATCTACCTACCTAACCTTTCCCAAATATGTTTGGGACGGTTTCCAGTTTAAACGGAAGAATACCAGTATTTTTCATGGAGTGACTGCCTATCTGATCTCCACAACCCAATTAATAGGTACAGTCGAACAAGCTAATAAGTATACAGCCAGTTAAATTGCATTTTAAGATTATACAGATACATTTAGAGACTCATAACAAACGATACAGCGTTTGAAATCAGTCGCTTAATGCGAAACACTTGATAAAACAAAATTGCAATCAATATTTTCAGTGTTATAGAATTATAAAGATCTCTACCTGTATACTTATTAGCTTGTTCGACTGTACTGGATATTATGTAATGACTGTCAAATACCTTCTAATGACAACCAGAACAAACGGCTACACGTGATGTTCATGGTACGGAGAAAACTCGGCATGTAATGGGTGGCCACCCATCCACGGACCAACCTAGGCAAACGCGGCTTTACCTAATGCTCGACCCGAGCAGCTGTTATTATTTAGCCACGAGCTCCTCAAATCATGGTCAAAATTACCGAATAAAATGTTAGGAAACAACAGGGATAAACACTCTATTACCCATAAAAAATAATCTTGTTTTTAAACGCACATGCTTTTAAATAATAAATGATCCAACTCCACTTTATTCATAATACCACTAAGAGTCGGCCATTATATTTTATTACGTAAATATGATGGTGTGATAAAGGTTTTACGAAATAACGCGAAGAACTGGATAAATTTTGTGAGCGGATAAAAAGAGGAAAGTGTAATGAAATTGCTTGTAACAATTCGTTTGATTCAGCTTTTCTGTTTTGCTTGTAGTTTTTGATGTTTTTAATCAGCTGAATGCTGTGTTTCGTATTTTTTTGTTTCGTAAGCAACGCCTAGCCAAAAATACTTGGGTTTCGCTAGTAAAATGGGTTATGTTACATGTTCGGAATAGCAAAGTAGTTGCTTTAGTATTTCTTACTTACTTTCAATGAATAAAAACGATTTGATTATTACAATGAGATAAGCGTAAGTTCTTTTTTATTAGGGACTAAACATGTTTTTAACATTGAGACAAAATGTATCGAACTTTGGGTACACTGTGTCTTAAAATCCGATCTCTCAGCTATAAAACTTGGACTATATCTTGGAAAACGTTTACCATAATCATTTGCCTAGCCTGTTGCCAACTATCTTGGGGACAGCTTCCAGTCTAATAGGATTCAGCTGAATACCAGTAATTGACATGGAGCGACTGCCTTTTTACCTCCACAAGTCAGTTCGTACTGGGTAATACGATACCCTTTGGTAAGACTGGAAAACGTTTAAATTAATTACGAGTACCTGCCTCGTTGGTCTAGTGGTCGCAGAAGCGTAGCGTGAAGTCCTAGGTTCGATTCCCGGGTCGGCCAAGAAGTTCTATTGAGTTTTTCATTAGAAATTTCCCAGTAGTAGCCCGGAGTTTGGAAGTTTTTGGTACAATACCCCCGTGCCTCGGAAAGCACGTTAAGCCGATGGTCCTGCGCCTGTTCTCTCTCCGGTCGTGTCGGATTGCCGTCCCATCGGACTATGAGAGAAAAGGGAACAGAGAGTGCACTTGTGCCTGCGCACACACTTGTGCACTATAATATCTCCCGCGCAGATGGCTAATCTCCGCTGGGATTGGCCGCCGTGGCCGAAGAACGGTCAGGAGGACTATTACTTACCAGCTCTTGTAATTTTTATCACGATGTCGAACGATGACTAATCCAAAACACTAGTTTAGTCCTAAGCTTTAGTTTATGAACAAGGAAGTTAGACTTCATAATCTGCAATTACCTCCTTTGATGTCGATGTAAACTTAGCTAACATAAGGCAAACACCAAGTTGAGCTTTGTTAGTCGAGTTGACGTGCACGTGTAAAGGTCTAGCTTAAATGCAATATCCTGGAGTGACTTTTAGCTTCGTCAAAAAAAGGGGTTGAATGTGGTTTTTAAAATCGTGTAAACCATTTTCAAAAGGCTTCCCAACTCAAATGGGACTGGGCTGAACATGCCTGCCGCATGCCAGACAAACTGTGGGCCAAAATAGCAGGAAACTGGTGCCCTGACACAGTGTGACGTGTCGCGGCAGGCCAGGAAGGAGATGGCGGGATAAACTAGATCGGTTCCGTCAAAACTGGAAGGAGGATGCGCGGGTTCACGAGAAGTGAAAAGAGCGGAGGGAGACCTTTGCCCAGGAGTGGGACAGAACAAGCTAGTAAAAAAACCATTTGGCGGTTTCCGTATCCACATTATATTATGTGGGAGCAATGATAGCCTACTGGTGTGACTTTGGACTGTCATTAAGTCATAGGTAAACCAACCAACATGCCGGAGAAATATTTCTCGACGGCATGTAAATCCAAGTCAGAGGCCCATGCAGGCGGCATTAAACTCTAATACTGATAAAAGAGTTTTAGGCTCTAACCACGCGATAGAGAGAAATCATGATTGTCTCTTTAAGGAAATTGAGAGTTCATTGTAAAAGCATTGCGATATTTTTATTCGACTCAAGCAACGCAACCTTGACACCAGAAAGTAAATAAACTTCCTTCAGCTAAGGAAGGAAATCTCACAAGATGGTAAAAGCGGTTTCCTCCAAGGAGCATTTGTAAACCTCTACAAGTCTACATAGATACATACGGAACTCTCGGAAGCTGAGAATGTACCCGCAATACTCCGTGATTCAATTCACTCAAATCTTTGTAAAGATTTCCGTTTTCCTTTTTCTTGTTTTGAGAAGCGGTTGCACACAAGGTGTTGCTTTTGTACCTGTTATAATTCGTTTGCTTCTCGTTGCTTCATCTTGTTAACTGTGTTATGTAAATAATACGGAAAATTATAATTTCATATTAAAGTTGTAGGTATATTGTTACCGCGAACCGGAAGACGTTGCGTTAGAAGGCCTCCTACTAGGTGGATTGACAATCTGTTGAAGGTTGCGGGGTTCCACTGGATACCAGACCGGACAATGTGGTGACATTTAGGGGTCTTTCCGCTGAAATGATGATGATTTACTATACTAAACACAGCCTAGTTGTAATTTATCGTGCAAGCTCCAAATTCTCTGCAGACCCATATCTGGGGGCACGGCAGTGCCCCCGCCAAGTCGAGCAATAAAGCGGCACGGCCGTACCATCCTTTTCTCGAAGCAGTTCAGGCCATTTTCGACCTCTTATAACTTCGTTCTGGATAAAACTAGAAGCCTGAATTTTTAGTAACCAATTAGGCATTGTATAAACACAGTATATTTCAAATTTCATTAAATTTAAACCAGTAGTTTATGAATTATAACTAATCAAAGTTCCTTAATTTTGTCACTCACTCACTGACTGACTGACTGACCGATCATCAAAAGTCTGAGGCACTTCTAGCAGACCTAGAAGCTTCAAATTTAGAATACAATTAGTGTTTAGTGTATAAACCAAGGAAAAATTAAAAAAATATACAATTTCAGTCTAGTTTTCTAGATACACTAACTGCATAAATAACTTTGTAATCCCATATAAATGTATAGGATTACAAAGTTAAACTTACATTTTCAGTGAATGAATTTCACCGATTGGTCTGAAATTTTGCACGTATATGTATATCGCCTAACAATGCAATATTATGATGACATGGAGCTGATGGAGCTGGAAGGTGGCCATAGGAACTCCGTTATAAAACGACGCAAACCCATCGAATTTGGACTCGTTTGATTTGTCTTGAACATTAGTTTGTTTTTAGATTATGTCCTGGGTCTGATGATGGAGCTTGAAATTGGCCACAGGAACTCTTTTCTTGAATGTGATAACCCCATCGAGTTTGGACTCGTTTGATTCGTTTTGTCGAGTATTTTAGCAGTTCTTTAAATTGATGACTATGACTGTCCAAGTTCGAATAAAACTAGTGTTGTTGATTTATTAAACGTGTCTACAAAAAGAAATGAGATCCCACTAAAAACAAAACTTGTAAAAAAAAGCCAAGTCGTACAACTGTTTTCTTCTACCGTAAAAAGTAGTGAGATCCTTGTAATACCAAGTCAATTTATTTATTCAGTCTAATAAAAGATTGACTTAGCCATCGTATCATATTGGCCAATGCAATGGCGAATAGCCATAAGAATGGCCTGTTTATCATTGGCGAATGCGATGCGATGGCCAAGTCAATCTTTTATTAGACTGAATAAATAAATTGACTTGGTATTACAAGGATCTCACTACTTTTTACGGTAGAAGAAAACAGTTGTACGACTTGGCTTTTTTTTACAAGTTTTGTTTTTAGTGGGATTCGCTTTACCATGTCCAACTACTCAATTATAAAGTTTACCAGTTAGCCTATGCTATACTAGTTAGTACGCGTGACATCAAAACTACATGTGGAACCACCGGGATTCAAAAACTGATGAAACTTGCACGCAGTCATGCATATTTGGTTTTAATCCTCCCTGATCACTCACGGATTTCACTATTTAAAAGTTATTATTGAAACGACGAGTGACCTCGTCGTTTCAATAATAACCGCAAATACTTTACGCTGCATATTTTAAACTTGGTTCAACACTGAAATATACAGTACATCAATTATTTGGTTCTGGTACCAAATAATTCATCAGAACTTTAATATAATGTACTGTATATTTCAGTGTTGAACCAAGTTTAAAATTCAAATAAATCATTGCTAATATTATTATTTATTTATTTATCTATTTATTTATCTATAATATGTATGTATTTAGAAATATATAAGTATGTTTATCAGTTGTCTAGTACCCATAACACAAGCTCTGCTTAGCTTGGGACTAGATGGCGTTGTGTGATAGTTGTGGAATATATTATATTATATATATTATATTAGCAATGATTTTTTTGAGGTTCTATATATAAGCAAATATTTATGAAAAAGTAGCATTGCTGCATAATTGGCTTTTTGGGTAATTCCACATAAGCATGTTATTGTACGTAAGTATAACATGTAGAAAAAGAAAGAAAAAGTATTTATTGGTTTCACACAGGACAAAACAAATTGTCAAAAAATTAAAGGTTAACAAAGTAAACATAATTATGAGAAACACTTAAAATTTAAATAATATAGGTAGAAATCAGCTTATTCCTTTTCAGGTTTTAAGGTGCTACTAAATGATTCCATACAGTGCGCTATATTTAATATTGCAGAGGAGACATGGGAAGAAACAGGAGTTTATACCTACTCTCTTTTGCTGTCAACTTTGTGTCGTAAAGTGGAAACGCCAGGGTAAGACTTCCCTGGCTCTTCCCCCTTCCATTAGTGAAACTTAAAAACTGGAGGCACGTTTTGCACGTTTGAAGTCGTTACAAACTTTCGATGGATATTGTTCTGTAATGGTAACTAGATGTCCTAAATTTGACCTAAAATGGCCTAAAGCATACGGTCAAATTGAACATAAATTACCCTTTGAAGTGCGAAAACTTCCAGCCTCTCGCCAGATTGTTCGATTGAACTACGACCGCTTACATCCGTCGGTTCCTACGCCATTCAAACTTGAAGGGACAAGCGACGTCGCATTGAAAGGTCAACGACTTTGTGGTTTCTTTCTACTATTCAAGGCACTCATAGTCATATTACCGTTAATAATAAATGTGTATAATTTCAAACATAACATTTTATAAAATAAAATAGCCTTTATTTTCTGAACACAGGATATACTTACAAGATAATAATAAGAAAATTAATTAACGCTTATGTTGTTTTAAGTAATAAGTAAAAAACATTAATAAAAATACTTACACCAAATATAGAATCATATAATTTGGTAAGCAGTGTGCCTATTGGGCCTCCTCTAGCTATTTCCACCGCCATCTATCGATCGCTACTCTTCTTCAGATATGTTTCGCTGTGACTTTAATCTTGTTTTCCCATCTTCTATGGTATAATGTTTTCTCCTTTTTCCATACTAATTTAGAAGAGCAGTGGTCGCCTAGTGGTGGCGGCCCAACTTACGAGCACTAAGTCTTGGGTTCAAACCTAGGCAAGTGCATTATTTTGTATAATTCATTTCATCACTACTGCTCTCAAAAACGGTGAAGGAAAACATAGTGAGGAAAACTGCATGCCTAGATCCAAAAATTCGAAGATATGTAACATTTACTAACCCGCACCAGCACTGGGCCCGCGTGGTGGATTATAGCCCATTGGAGGCTTGTGACATTGTAGGCTGATGATGATGATGTTACTAACTTGTTGTTAATTTTTGCTCCATTTTACCTGCTTGCCTCTCACCATACTACTGTCTACTGTCCAGCTCTATTTATGTTAATCTATAAGTGCAAGCATATCCGTCACTTTGGTTTTCACTGTTAATATTATCTATATTTCTTATTTTATGTCCTCATTTCTTAACACTTCTTTCCATTGCTCTTTGGCATACTTGAATCATTTTCTTATGGGCTGCTGTTAGCATCCACGTTTCGCAGCCGTATGCAATACAGGAAATAACAATTATACTAAGAACTTTTATTTTTATTGCAGCCCCTAGATTGTGGCTCTTTATTATCTGTTTATGAATGCTATTTGATTTCTCCAAAATTAGTTTACTGTTATGTTATGTATTTATTATTTTATTTTTACATTGTTTACACTTACTTTGTAATTTGTATATACTTTTGTTTATTACTGATTGTGTCTGTAGTAAATCTTAAATTTAACTGACACCTTGCTATTGTATCGAGTCTGGTTCTTCTAACCAACCAAACAGACAGATGTGTGCTGGGGAGTTTGTTCCGCCACTTCATCTTTCCAGCTAAACACTAGGAAGTGCCGATGGGTGGGCGTTTTTGGGGGACTGTCTTATAAAAATGTAAATACAGTGAAACCTGGTTAAATGTGTCTCAGATATTCAATTTGTTTCATGGGACCCCAGTATGAGTTCCAGTTATAGAGATTTCTCACTTATCCATGTCCCAGTTTCACTGTAGTAAAGTAAAGTAAAGTAAATTTTGACATTCGCAAAGTGCTGATTATCAGCCTAGTTTGAATAAATGAATTTTGATTTTGATTTTTGATTTTGAACTACCTACAAACAGAGTATTTAAAACCGGCAGATAAATTTTGGAATGATGAGTTTTTGGTCTACTAAAGCATGTGAATTCATTATAATTATATTAAGGTGGTACCCTGAGCAAATAACCTTGAGCATTTGCTCCCTCTTTGCCGCACCCCACCTCTACAATACTTCGTAAACTATTACTTGCGCCACCTGGCGAACTTCATACGAATACAAGTAAAATTCACAGATCTAAGAAGTAATAGATATGGCATTCAAAGAAATATTTTTTTATGAAATGTTATTATGAATTCAGTTACTATACTCACGTCGATAAATAGGTAGGTACTTTCAACTTTTACAGTGATACAAATATTACGATTACGAAAATGAGCTCAAAATTAAAATCCAAGATGGCGCCGATGAAAATTTTTGGTTTTTCCGTCATGGGTGTCGTTTTCATGATTTTTGGGGTCGCTGATTACGAAAATGAGATCAAAATGAAAATCCAAGATGGCGCCGACGAAAATTTTTGGTTTTTCCGTCATGGGTGTCGTTTCCATGGTTTTTGGGGTCGCTGATTACGAAAATGAGGTCAAAATAAAAATCAAAGATGGCGCTGACGAAAATTTTTGGTTTTTCCGTCATGGGTGTCGTTTTCATAGTTTTTGGGGTCGCTGATTACGAAAATAAGCTCAAAATCAAAATCCAAGATGGCGCCGACGAAAATTTTGGTTTTTCGACTATATATAATATATAGGTATATATATAATATATATACCTATATAAAACGACAGCCATAACGGAAAAATCAAAAATTTACCTGGCCGCCAGTTTAGATTTTCATTTTGACCTCAAAAACCATGAAAACGACACCCGTGAAAGAAAAACCAAACATTTTCCTGACCGCCACCTAGGGTTATCATTTTGACCTCTTTTCGTAATCAGCGACCCCAAAAACCATGAAAACGACACCCATGACGGAAAAACCTAAAATTTTCCTAGCCGCCATCTTGGATTTTCATTTTGACCTCATTTTCGTAATCAGCGACCCTAAAAACCATGAAAACGACACCCATGACGGAAAAACCAAAAATTTTCGTCGGCGCCATCTTGGATTTTCATTTTGACCTCATTTTCGTAATCAGCGACCCCAAAAACCATGAAAACGACACCCATGACGGAAAAACCAAAAATTTTCGTCGGCGCCATTTTGGATTTTCATTTTAACCTCATTTTCGTAATCAGCGACCATAAAAACCATGAAAACGACACCCATGACGGAAAAACCAAAATTTTTCGTCGGCGCCATCTTGGATTTTCATTTTGACCTCATTTTCGTAATCAGCGACCCCAAAAACCATGAAAACGACACCCATGACGGAAAAACCTAAAATTTTCCTAGCCGCCATCTTGGATTTTAATTTTGAGCTCATTTTCGTAATCGTGCCAATATTTTTTTTTTTTTTTTTTATTCTATATTTATTAGAGAGGGTTTGTTCACATAGCGAACATGTCACCCTCATAGGAACACTTTACAAGTAAAACTTACAATCTACCTACGCTTAATTCCTATATTAACTAATTTGTATATTATTCTAGCAGTTTTAGATGTCGGAAAGGCTAGAATCATATTGCATGCTCCTAATTCTAGAATATTTATATTAAATTGGTCTTGAATCAAAATTCTTTCAGCCTCATTGCGGACACACTCCACTATAATATGGGTAACGTCTTCGACCTTATCGCATTCTGTGCAGTTTGGAGACGATACTTTGCCCATCAATGCAGCAAAACTATTCAATGGGATGTGCCCGGAGCGAAGTCTCAAACTAGTCACAATCTCTTGTCTACTCATATCGGCATTATCAAACCATGGATAGTTGTGGATAGTCGGCTGCATCGTGCGATACCAAATACCTTTGGTCAATGACTTCTCGTCGAAATATTCCTTCCAAATATCGAAACATTTCAATTTAACTTCACTTAAAAACTCAGTCCAGTAAGGTTTATAAGTCACCGGCACCCCCTCAAAGCACGCTTCTTTGGCAAAGTTATCCACTTTTTCGTTTTCTTCAATGCCGATATGGGAAGGCAACCATTGTAGGACAACAGTTTTATCTTTATATCTAAATCTACTAATATGATCTATGATTTGATAAGCTACCGGATAACCACTAGAATTTCTAATACACTTCTGCAAATGTTGGAGTGCGCTTTTACAGTCTGAAAATATAACGGAGTTTTGAAAATTAACCGATTCAAGGTATGATATAGCTTCAAAGATAGCGATTAACTCGGAATGCGTGACAGAAATTTTTGAATTTAATTTAAACTTACAGGCAGTATTACTTTGGGGGTCGTAAAATGCGGCAATATTATTTTGTATCACAGTAAAAGTTGAAAGTACCTACCTATTTATCGACGTGAGTATAATAACTGAATTCATAATTACCAAAAGTATTTGGACGCACCAAAAAGATAGATTAGATAGGAAAGAAGATAAAAAAAAAAAAAAACAAAGAAAAAGTTAAGATAGGTTAGATTTGATTTAGATATGATGATCACTAATATAATGTAATTTTGTAATGTCTGTAGATTTAAGTAACTTTGCAGTATTTTGTATATGTAATTTGGGATTGAATGCCTTTTTAAATAAACTATAATAATAATAAATATTTCATAAAAAAATATTTCATTGAATGCCATATAGTATTACTTGAAATTACTTCTTAGATCTGTTGATAATGTGACGTAAGCGAGCGAGCGCATGAGCCGACGCGGCGCGGTGACGAGCGACACGGGTTCCCCCTTCGAGGCCTGGCGGCATACTGAATGTCAATAGATACGGTTGCGAATACGCTCAGAATTTTGCATAAAAATCTTTATAAAATCAAATTTTGGGTTTTTGAAAAAAAAAATCGTACCATAATGTTCATTATGAAATTGCTTATCCATTAGTGTAAAAACAAAATAAAAACAATTGTTAGTTTTGGAGAAGTAGCATGTTTTCAATAATTATTTCTCATTTCTGTGGTTTCGTTGTGAGGGGATTAATTAAATATTTTACTTAAAAAAGAAAAAAACAAAACGTACCATTTTGAAGGTAAGAGTATGTAGAAATTTAATGTATTTTTTGTTGGTTGATATATCTTTTTTTTTAAGAGTTATAAGCTCCAGAAAACTGCATAAAAAACGGCTAGAGCTACGTTTTGCTGGGGGACGCGCCTTAAGTAGCAGTTATAAAGTCGTACTTAATTTCACTGAAAATTTATTTATAGGGATTTTTAAGCTATTGCATAGCTTCTATCGGTTGCTATGGTTACGGAAAATAACAAGGTTGTCAACTGAGGTTGTCAAATTAAATAATTTATTATTGGCATAGGTTGATAAAAAATGCTATGCAATAGCTTTACCGCGGCAAACTCCGAGTGCCACATTTAGTTTTTTTTTCTTTATTTAAAGGGCTTTAACGCTGAGCGATAACGTCACTCTGTAAAATTAACAATAAAACTATAACTAACAAAAATTATTTCAAAACAGAAGCTGCTAACTTATATAAAATCCGAGCTTGTTCCGATAAAGGACAAGCCAGGATTGCGTTACATACTCCTCTCATACTCATTTAAAGGGATAATTACTACTAACGGACTTTCTCATTCCTCAAACAAATGGTAGAGAGAGATTTCAAATATTTTTGATCATATTATACTCATCGTCATCATCATCATTTCAGCCGAAAGACGTCCACTACTAGACATAGGCCTCCCCTAAGTGTCGCCACATTGACCGGTCCCGTGCGTCTCGCATCCAGCGGATCCCCGCAACTTTCACCAGGTCATCGGTCCACCTAGTGGGAGGCCTTCCAACGCAACGTCTTCCGGTTCGCGGTCGCCACTCCAGAACTTTCCGGCCCCATCAGCCATCCGTTCTTCGAGTAATGTGCCCTGCCCACTGCCACTTTAAGCTTGGCAATTCTTCGGGCTATGTCGGTAACCTTGGTTCTCATGCGGATGTCCTCATTTCTGATTTGATCGCGCAAGGAAACTCTGAGCATAGCCCTCTCCATTGCCCTTTAGGTGACTTTAAGCCTTCTGATGAGGCCCCGTATGTAATCACTGGCAACACACACTGGTCATAGACTTTCGTCTTGAGACACTGCGGTAAGTTGGACGAGAAGATACTTCTCAGCTTCCCAAACGCTGCCCAGCCGAGTCGGAATCGACGATTGACCTCTTTCTCAAAGTTAGACCTACCTAACTGCCCCCCCCCCACCTATGCAAAAATATTATACTGCAAATATAAAAATAAATACGTAAATTTTATTTTTACCCATTTATCGGAACCTTTGCGATTTCGGTCCGTAATTGACAATTTATCTAACAGGAAAAAGTCGCAATTTTCCGTAATCTACCCTTATTCAAGGCCAGGGAAGTGTTTATATTCCAACCAAGGTTCTTTTAATAAACCGATTAAAATCCGTGAAGACTTGAATTTATTCTTAGTGGATTTAAATCGGAAGGCAGCAGATACAAAAAGATGATAATTATTATGTAAATTTGGAATTAAGTTAATTAATAGCACACATTTGACGATAATTATACACAATGACGTCTCACTTATAATTAAAGAAAATAAAAATTGAATAAATACTTCCCATAGTTGTGTATTCGACAGCTACAAAATACAAAAAGCTACACAGCTTTGCGTTATTATAATAAATACATTATGGAATTGCAAAATAAAAACTAATTCTTTCTTCTTTTAAAAACTTTGCCCCACACTAGGAATTTCTCCTGTATCGTGGGTGCGTTCACAAACATTTAAACTCACATATACACAAATACCCAGACCCTGAACAACTATTTGTAGGCCATACAAATATTTGTTCCGTGCGGGGATCGAACCCGCGACACGCAGCGCAGCAGTCCAATCGCTTAGCCACTGCGCCAACCGTGCCGTCAAAACAATTAAAAACTCTCTAGCAGAACGACTTTAGCAGACCTACCTACTCCATTAGAAACAATACATCTTATTTAATAATATAAACGCGAAAGTTTGTAAGTATGTATGTATGGATGGATGTTTGTTACTCTTTCACATAGGATAGTTTTTATCCCGATTTTATCTTCCCTTGGGATAATTTACGAGTTGTAGCGGGCGAAGTCGCCGGCAACAACTAGTTTACTAATATATGAGAACATACAAATAAAAAACGATTTATCTTATCTTATAACTACCTGTTATTTGGTTCAACTATAACTAACCTACAACTTTCTAAACCAATAACTAAATATTAGTTAGGTGCGAAACAGTTTTAGTTCAGTTTGAGAAGTTGTTTGTTTAATACCCATTTAGTTGTTTGGGGTAGCGAAACCGTAAAAGCCCTTAGCGTTCGATACCCTGTTTCGTGTTCCCTTTATTTATTCGTTTCTTATTTCTCAAAAGAAACCTCATCAAAATGAGGTACCGCTATTTCGATTTTGATAATCCAAAGCGATTTGTGAGTAGGTACCTGATTAAAATTGTATTAAGCGTCGGGAAAATTGTGATTGAAATTTTCCATCAGGAATTTGTCAGTAGCAGCCACGGAGTCTGAATTTGTGCCCGGTTGGTAGCAATAGGCTCGTCCTCTTCAACATAGGACTGATAGTACTTAAACAAAAGAGTTGAAATGTTGGTATAGGTACTATTCAACTATTTAAGCACCCCTCTGCCTATTATAGGCGGCGCGGCAGTTAGGCGTAGCTCAGATAAAATACTTGTTGTTCAGAGAAATGAAATGCTTGAAAAGGAAGTCAATGGAGACGCGATTGAAACTTTGGAACAGTGTCAAGAAAAAATCTTCCTAACTCTTAAAAATGATGGTTACTTTCGTGCGTTCGCACTGTAGAAAAATTCACTTATAAACAATGTCGCTTGATTAGATAAGGATTTCAACTATGATAAGTAGGATATTCTTATGAACATTTCACCACGTTTATGAAAATGTTTTCGCAATAATAATATGATAGCGTCATGCATGAGATATGTTTACCATTTTACAAACGCACTATTTCACCCCAACACATTTCTCACTCGACTAACAATACGTCATTGTTGGCAGTGTCCTTCGGATGCAGACAGCGAAGCAGTGTGGGAGACAGCTGATGTGACATTGGAACGGGGTGCGAGCGGGCTCGGCCTCAGCATAGCGGGCGGGGAAACCGGTAGTGACGTCAGCATAACGCGACTAGCAGTGGGTGGAGCGGCACAAAAAGATGGCAGATTGCAAATAGGAGATATTTTATTGCATGTGAGTATTGTGTGGGGTGATAAAACAGTTGACTGGGTGGTACATTTTTTGACTGTAAGGCATCTTTAGATAGCACTGGAAAGAAGAAATCTTATCGGTTTTGTGTAGCAGGTAGCATTCTTTGTACTTTTTTCCTGCCCCATGGGAAAAAAACCCAGAGTTTGTGTACGAAATATTCGTATGTTAGTGAATTTAGGTATGAAAAAGTTGTGTCATCAGCTGCTTAGTCTTTTCACAACGAAATCAGACATGACCTTCACAACCCAATCATTATTGGGTAATATAATTATGATACCCGTTGGTAAAACTGGTTGTCAAACTTTCGGGTCACTGAATGATCTTTAACGGCTGACAAAGACCTTCAACTCTTCAAGTGACAACTTAGACGTAGGTCTAAGTTGTCTTGGCGTTGTCGTGGCGCACGTTAGCCGTAGGGCTAACGTGCTTTTCGAGGCATGGAAAGTAGAAAGTGGTGTACTGAATGTAAAAAATTACCAGTAGGTAGGACAGACCTAGAAACCAAACAATTGGCAAAGAAAAAGAAACCATTTCAGTACTGAAAAAGGTCCTAAATGTCAGTCGTCTACCTGTAAAATTCAATCGTAAAATATTTTACCTCTATCTACCATAAACCTTTTCATGAACCTTCGTAAAAGCCGTGTGGTCCACAGCTAAAAATAAACCACCTCGTAACTTAGGTGTATGTAAATTTGTAGAGGCAACGTTCGACCATAATATGTTGAACATAGGTAGGCAAACGGATCAGTAAACATGGTTTGAACTTTTAGAAAATTAGTGTAGTTGTCTAGTCAATAAGTTCAAAAACGTGTTAATTCATTCGTCATTCTGCATGGAATGAGCCCTCGCTCATATTTTTAGGAGCTTTATCAAGAATTAAGTATCACGTTTTTGAACTTCTTGACTAGACTATTGTCTTATTTTTTTTGATGGTGAGAAATCATCAGATGACTCCTCCCGCTCTGGGCAGAGCAGTAGGGAGTGTCAGACTTCTACTGACTAACAACCACCCATGTTCCTTCTTAGATCTTTGTGCCGAGGCCGCGGTATCTCTTTCGAACAACCCGCAGCCCCGACGGGACTAGACTATTGTCTGTAGTCATCTTTATCTCATCCACGAGCCACTGAATTTTGTAACTAAACAAATACTGAATAAATAAGTTCGAAACTGGATCAAATTGTATCTGGATTCGTAATAGGACGTATTTCAAAGCAATAATAAATAAACGGTTTAAAATAGGCATTTGTACGGGATGGCTCTGGTTACTTTAATCTTTTAAGGTTGGGCTTTGAAACCGAAACGTAATTATAAGATTTCAATAAATACCGAATAAATGATATCGTAAAACAAGTTTTGATGACTTTATTTGACCAAGCGAATTGTACAGTAGACCGCACGTGAGTAGCTGAGCTCTTTTTTTGACTACGAAATACCTCAGTCTAGATCAAGGTCATAGTGCTAGACCATTGACAAAAGTCCTACGAAGGACGGCCTTTTGTGAACTAGGTACAATATTACCTATGTATTCCCTCCGCACAAAGGCAGAAACTTTTCACGATAAAAATGAAATACCTAAGCTATTGAAAGAATTGGATTCAAACTAACAATGGTCTACAATTGGTGGAGGGACTCGGCCGGAATTATAATAAGGCTTTTAAAACTAGGGAAAGAATTTGTGAGCTAAATTACGGATACAGGTACCGCATTTTTATGATTGGTTCTGAACTTATTCCTCGATAAAAGAAAGAATTTATCGTATTTCTAGCTCGTGTTGTAATTTAAATTCACAACCGTAATTACGTATTACATAATAACACATAGTCAAGACAATAAATTGAATTATTTTGCTGGGTTATTTCTTAATACATAATGCACAAAATGATTTTTTCTTAATTGTATCTACGTAATATGCGCTTTTACCCGTGTTCGCAAGAAGCTTATTCATTTAAACCTCTCTTACGCGAGCTTGTAATAAATAATGTAATTGTCAGGATCAATATCCTGGGAATATACTCGGTACCGCTTATTTCCGCAGAGAACAAAGGAACAGAGCGGGAAAGCCTTAACGGAAAAATGATAAGGCTCCAATAAATTATGTCATTGTATCCAATTTTATAAGATGTCATGTAAACATTTTCCGGCAAGAAAAAATATATAAAATAAACTTTCTGCCAGAAAATATGAGGCTGAAAAACTTTTGTTCACATAGCTTTTTAAAACACTCCTCGTGGAACTTCTTTAAATGACATTCCTGAAACTTTCTTGTTTAATCAGAATTCTGCGTAAAGGTCGAATATTTAATATGACAGGTTCATTTTCATATTTTTATGAAGCTCCAAAATACCTGTTTTCCATACCTTGTTTTTCGTCTGATTGTAAACTGTTCGTTCTCATAAATAAATGATAAAACTGTGCCGGTGTTACAAAGTGAATAATGATGGAACTAGAAGCAATAAAGGGGCAGATTAACAGCAACAGATTAAAGTGAATAGCCGTACTTTATGTTACAGTCGCTGAACTCAGAATACTCAGATACGACTATTAAGTGTCACCCTAACTTTATAAAGGTTAATTTTCAGAGCACTTTCAAAGTAAATCTGATTTGAGTTGTTGATATTTTAATTATGAAAGGATATAATTATGTTATTGCTAATTGGAGTATGATAAAGTCCGGTCAAAAGCGAGTTTGACCTTACACAAGGTACATTGAACTTTCTGAGGGGTTGTAAAAATCTTAATTAAACTGAGGAATACTAAAATTCGTCGACCGCAAAATTAGATTTCGGTAGTAAAATATTACAGTAAAACCTGGGATTGTTATTTATTAGTATTACTTAGTTTAGAACAATGTATACTATTTTCATAAATCCTACTAGGTTTTAAGACTATTTTACAGGTTGGAAAATTCGAAGATCTTCGAAAACAAAAATGACGTACGTAGACATTTATGTAGGTACTTACTTTTTGTTTTCAACTTGTGTGTCATGTCTGAGCATCTCAATACTCAATACTCAATACTTTATTGCATTCCATAATGTGTACATGTAACAGTTGGTATGTTAAAACATAGAATCAATTATGGACCCTGTCGGGCACAGCAAAGTTAATTTTTATAGGAGAGAGGATGAAGGCGTCTTTTTAATAGAATAACAAAATAAATAATATTGGTTTAAAATAGTGTCAGTAAGATAGTTATATTTGCTATGAAGGTATTTAAATATTTAGTTTAAAGTTATATTTATGTGTTTTGTTTTATATATTGCATGAATTATGATGAATGATGAATTGAAAATGAAAGAAATTATGATGAATTATATTATTAATAATTAAAATAAATTAAATACTTTTTTAAGTTTTTTAGGTATTATGTCAAAATAGTTTTTATTGTCATTGAAATTTATCATTAAAATATTCGTCAATAGTGTAGTAGCTTTTGGTTATTAAAAATTGTTTTAATTTATTGATAAAGGCATTATGATTATTTATATTTTTGATGTATTCCGGTAACTTATTGTAAATTTTAATGGACATAACGAATGTACTAGAAGAGTGCATTTTAAATCGTGAAGTAGGTATGTTTAATCTGCTTTCATGTCTAAATGCAATTTTTGTTTGGATATCTCCTCTTTTGGTATAGAATTGCGGATATTTTCGTACAAATTTACAAATTTCAAATATGTAGAGGCAGGGCAGGGTTAATATTTTTAGGTCTATGAAATGAGGTTTACAGGAGTCCGTATCTTTGATATTTATTAAGATTCTAATCAATTTTTTCTGTATAGTGAATAATGTAGGGGCGTCTGTACTATTTCCCCATAAGATAACTCCATACTTGAGCCAAGCAAATGCGTACGCGTAATATGTTACTAGTGCTGTTTTGAGGTCTGTTGTTTTCTTAATTTCTCGGAGAGCGTATGTAAACTTGGATAACTTTGCTCTTACTTTTTGAATATGCGATTTCCAATATTGGTGTGTGAATCTATGTCTAGGCCTAAAAGGGTGAATTTATTTACAGCTTCTAATTTCATCTGAAATAGGTAACTAGATTACAGATGCACAGACATGTCAATGAACCGATAAAATCTTAGTAATTCCCATGAACTGTTTACAACAATTTAATAGCTCTACTTCATAATTGAACATGCCACAAGCTTTATAATAAAATTATAATGACCTTTTCTGAGAATCAAATTGTATCCTGTCTGTCTATACTACTATTGTAAAGAGATAAGTATTTGTAATTTTGTATGTAATCTTCGGAACTTTTGATCAAACTCCAACATTTCTTTCACAAACGCCATGCTACATGTTCACTGCACTTTAAATTCCCTACACAACGGGAACGGAGCCGTGTGCAAAAGCGAGTATTGTATATTTAACTATTATTGTATCCTAAAGTATATACTGTTACTAACAAGAATCCATTGAAATAAATCTCAGTTATTATTATTTCTACTATAAATAACAATTAATTGTTTTACTGAGCTCAGATTTGCAATGACATCACTAGCAGTAACTCCCTAGTGAGTGAGGTAGCTAATAAATTGTACTGGTAGATAAGATCCTGCCTGATTATTGTTATTATAGTGTTTAAACTACTGTAGATTACGCTGTAATTATGTAACAGTACTATAACTATTTTATTACGGAGATTGTAGAAACGTGTGTTTATTTGTAAGCACAGTGTGAGCCCAGTATGTGGTCTAGCGCTCATAAGAATTATACGTGACGGGATTTGAAAGAGCTTGAGACATATCAATTTACTTTGCTTTTCAGTTCAAAGTAGCGCTGCTTTTCAAGCAAAAATGCATCGATATGTCACACTTGAAACATTCATTTTTGTTAAGTGTGTTCTCACCTGCAAAGATAAGTTGGTTGAAGTGTACTCCTTTTTTTTTTTTTTTGGTGGGTGGAAAATCATCGAATGATCCCCCCCGCTCTTGGGCAGAGCGAAGGGGAGTGTCAGACTTCTACTGACTAAAAACCGAACCCATGTTCCTTCTTTGCCCTTGCGCCGAGGCCACGTAATCTAGTACAAAAATCCGACGGGCGTCGGCCCTTGCGGGCCCCTCCTTGCTGACATCTCTTTGAGGCGCGCGTGGAACACGAACGCGCCGCCGACACGGTCTGTTGCCGTCATGACGACGGCCGGACGGCGAGCTAGCCCATTACTCACCGTCCACAGGCCTGCGTCTACGGTGGCCGGAAGCCCGACGCCCGGAGCGCCTTCAGCGCCTTCCGCGGCGGCTGGGACGTTGAGAGGATCGCTCCCTCTCTCGTTCCGCCACCTTCCTGTAGTTTGACTGTAAAGCAACTAGACTGCAGCAATATTAAATATTACAAAGAAGTAAAACTAGGTTCCATACTTAATATTACAGCGAGGAGTATGTATGTTTATGATCCGATTTTGAAAATTCTTTCACTCATGAGAAGCAAGTGTTATCCCCGAGTAGGCTGCGGGTGGTTCGAAAGAGATACCGCGGCCCCGGACACAAAGGGCTAAGAAGGAACATGGGTGGTTTTAGTCAGTAGAAGACTGACACTCCCTTCCGCTCCACCAAGAGCGGGAGGAGTCAATTGATTTAACATCTTCCAAACAAAGAAAAATCCCTGAGTGTCATAGCCTATGTTATATTTAAAAACTGTAGAATAATTTCAGATAATATCGTGACTTCGTGAGCAAGGCCGTAGGCAAAGCCGTAACATAAATTAGTATACTATAATATAGGTTACCTTTATTTGTCTATGTTTATCTGGGTGGAAATAAATGCGTATACGCTAACGACTCATTCAATGAATGGCGTAACTAATGGATAAGCGTAAAGCCCTAATGGTCATCGCATTTTCGTTGCCTATGAATACGAGTACCTACTAGTACATTTGTAGGTAGGTATAGGATGGATTGTGAGTAATTTATACTGGTTGATTAACGAAAAAAGGTCGGTAGGAACTAATAATGTTTGCACAAAATTAATAATAATAATAATACTTTATTGATACAAATCCTTACAATATAATAATATGCTTAATACTTAACAAGGTTCACAATAGTTAAGGCGTACAAAAGCTGAAACCCTCACTCCTAAACTAGGGATACCTGTGACTTAAGAGTCAGTGTTCTACTGCCACTTGGACACAATATACCTTATGGAACTTGAGAGCTAGCGAGAGGGTATATTACTATGTTAAAAACTAATTAAAAAAAACGTAAAATTAAATTTTAAAAAGAAAAGAAAAACTTAGGTACATTTGAAGGATATAAAACGACTGTGTGGTGGAATTCTGAATCAAATCTATTATTTGGTCGAGACTCTTTCTTCTTGTTTGAGGAATGATTGTATTTTTCAGCACCTAAAAAACGACTAATACATAAACTCACGGTAAACTATAGAGTTAGGCAGAAACCACAGAACACCGCCTACTACGAACTTACATGCTTTTTATGCGAGCAATAACCAGACAAAAACATAAATAGCTACAACAAAAGATTTTATTACATTAAAAAAAACTCTTCTGTTGATTAGTTAGATTGAATGGTTTGATTCGTCGCGTTTTTCAAACTGAATCAATATTGATGTTTAGCGATTACGCCAACAAAATATTCATACAACAGCACACATAAATAAATCCGACTGGGCTATTTATTCAATGGGATTCACAATGTGAATGCAAATTAGGTAGATGAATGCAATGAATGCATGAAAAGCGTGAAAAACATTCCTTTATTGCGTGTTTGCAATTTCAATAAGTGGATAGTTTAGTAGTAAACCTAGAATTAATTAAAAATATAGCTGACAAAATCAAATGAATTACTAAACAACCATTTTGTTCACGATTTGACGTCAGTAATTGCCAGATTCCATTTTATTGGCATGCTTTGTTTCATCCGTTCCTATTTCAATCAATTACCTGCTATGTGAATTGTTATTTAATTACAAACGGAAACAGCGATAACATGTTCCAGGAATTTCATAAATATTTATCAAAATGCAATTTAATTGACTGTTTCCAACTGTGTCATAGGATAATTGGAAAAAAAAATATATGCAAACTTCTAAGAATAGCACAGAAAATGCCTTTTCCGTTTTCTAATAATAGAATTATTTGCAAATATCCTAAGATTTTCGCAAAATAACGATATCTCCAATCATACTACGACGTCGGTGACATACCTAAATATATATTCCAAGTGTACTTAAACCCACATTTTGTGCAGGTAAACGACATTTCCGTGGAAGGGGCGCCGCATTCAGTCGCAGTTGACGCTCTTCAAAAAGCCGGGAGCGTCGTTAGATTAGTAAGTTCAGCATGCCAGCATTGCTTGCTCTCTGTTTAAAATGCTCTTGTTTAATTGGTTGCTTTATCCTTTGCTTCACTAGCACTTTTGTCGTTCACTAATGGTGTGACTACGAGATTGGCACGCTCTCTTGTTTACGAGATGTCTGTAGAATTCTAGGAAGACATTGCTTTAGCTTCTGTTTGCTTTAATGTTGTAAAGTTTATATTTGTCTGCTTTTACGATATTTGGTTTTTTATTTTTTAAAACGGTATTAAAATAATGTATCTAAAAACGACACAATCAACCGAATCAATTACTTGATTGTTAGTGAAAAGTACACTACATGTCATACTATATTTATTTGAAATGAATACATTCAATAAGTACGCAAACTGGAAACATTTAAAATAAATGGAACGTCATAAGCTGCTGCAATTCAATCCGCAATTATTTTAGTTATTTTCCTTTTTTTTTTGGGTGGAAAATCATCAAAAGGCCACGTCATCTAGTACAAAAGTCCGCGGCCCCGACGGGATAGTTATTTTCCTTTGTTAGAGTTATGGCTTTTATGGAATTCTGAAAACTCAGAGATCGAGTTCTAAAAGGGAAATAACAAAAACCGATATACTCGGAACTGGTAAGTTACAAATGAAAAAGTCTTCGTGAATAAACAAAGACTATAAAGGAAATCAAATAGAGGCAATTCACTAGGAATTCAGTATAAAACAATACTGAGAATACAAAATACACTGTTTCTGCAACAACAGTTGTAATACCTGATTCTACAGCTGACGAAGGAAAGCTGGCGTTTCGCCAGTTGAAAAATTGCTGGAGCAAACATTACTGGCAGCACTGAATTTAATTTTATCAAAACCAATATTATATTAAAATCTAAGGTTTTTGTTGTTTCTTTGCTTATACTGTATCCGTCTTATTTATCATTGTATAATGGTATCTGAATTTAATGTGCCAGTTACTTAAATAAATTACGTCCTCGAAAGCTCTGAAGCCTAAAAATTGTTCTGAGCATGATTCTCTAAAAATAACGAGATTAGGCACGCAATTTAGTCAAGTGTAAGCTAGTGCCACGATAAAAAAATATCATCGGCCAAATTATACATCAAGACTATGATTATTTTTGAAATGAAAAGAAATTAAAATGTAACCAGGACGTCAATTAACACAGTTTTTACAATAATCCGAAGTAAAAACATGTTTTTGGACAAGGCATAGATTTATTTAGTTAATCAAACGAAACACTACCTTATTATAAAATAATATTAAACTCTTTATTTCCCAAAAGCGAGTACGTCGAGCCCGCCGACCTAGGGTGGTGACACTGTGGCGAGGCGTCCGCGGACTAGGCCTTGGCATAGCAGGTGGAGCTGATGATGCAGCAGGCGGTGGAGGCATCTTTGTCTCCCATATTGCCGTTGGTGGGGCAGCCCATCATGACGGCAGACTAAGATTAGGCGATAAAATTTTGGCTGTTAGAGATAAAGATGTAAGTATTGAACTACTTGAAAATAAAAACGATGAGTTTAATTTTATATAGACAAGAAATATGATGGATGGATGGTTTGGAAGATAATGATGGCTGAAAAAGAAGTTAAAATTTAGATGATGATTAATAGAGGTTTACGGAAGATGAAACAAGCTCGCCGACGCAGAATCATTAGTATCAGGACAAGTGTTTAAAGATGATGTCGAGAAGAATCGTTTATTGGTACAGTTTTGAAGCTTGTCTCTCATACACTCAATACACCAATGTATGAATATTTTAAAGCAAATAACAAATGAAATGACATGTTCAAAACTATTTTCTTTTCTTTAGGGAATAGAAACATCACTGATCGGTTCAACGCACGCTCATGCGGTGTCAGCGTTAAGAAGTACAGGAGATCAAGTAACGCTTATCGTCCTATCAGCTGGCAGCGTTGTTCCACCGGTCGCTAAAACAGCTCCACTATATTCAAGTATGTATATCTTTCCATTAGTGTCACTATGATACTATTTAGTGACATCAATACGTATAATAACATTATCCCTCTTTACTTGGAATTTACCTACGGCTTACTAATCGATCATTAATAGTTTAATGGTAAATACTGATTTAACCCATTAGAGACTAGCGTTGCCATATGGCAACGTGAGTGGTCGATTTAATTTAAAGATCATATATCAAAAACTAACAACCCCAGCAATTTTGTTTTAATGATAATATAAAGTTAGATATCCAAGTCACAGATAAGAAACGATTTTTGGTCATTTCGTTTTTAAATTGGTGGGTAGTGGTTGATTCATTTGTTGGTTATCAGAAATTTCACAGAAATGGAGCAGAAGAAAATGTAAGTTCCACTTATTTCTATTTCGCGTAGTTTTTTGTTTTTTATTTATCGAATAAATGTTCAGACACATCTCAAGTTTACAATAATACTATATGGTATATAATTTTTTATGCAGTTTTGACGTCACGGAAGTTATTTTGTATGTTGCCATATGGCAACGCTAGGTCGTTATAGGTACATTTTTCCCAAAAGTGTTTATTTATCTTTTTAGATTGAAGTTACATGAAATTGCAGATTTATTGGAACAAGGACTTGATGATGATTTGCAAAATATATTGAGCCTCTTGAAGTGGCTAAAAATACTAGGATTCTGCTGATGAAGATTCAGGTGGCTTGATAGAAAATTTGGTTGAGCAGAAGTAAAAGACGACGACGACAAAACTGATGAACATTTGACAGATCCAGGACCTTCTACAAGGGCATGCCACGATAGTGGTGGTAAGTCCCCTCTTTGAGGAGTGGCTGGAGAGCCGCCACGGCACCCTTACCTTCCCTCTGACACAGGTCCTCACCTGACACGGTTGTTTCGGGAGGTACCTGCACCGAATCAGGCGGGAGGAAACGCCCGGATGCTACTGTTGCGAGGACACGGTGGAGCACACGTGGAGGTGTGCCCCGCTTGAGTAGAGCACTACCGTGTTCTCATAGCGGCGATCGGCGGCAGCGACCTCTCGCGTCCGGCCCGCCCGCAAGCCATGGTCCGGGGCGAGGAGGAATGGGACGCCGACGACGCCGTCGCCTCCTTTTGCTAAGCAGTAATGCTAGCGAAGGAGGTGGCGGAACGTGAGTGGGAGAGCATCTCTCGTCCCAGCCGCCGCGGGAGACGCTCCGGGTCGGGTGCCACGAGATGGCTTCCGGTCACCGTAGACAGAAACAGAAACCAGATCTTCCCGACTTTCCTCCAGTTACATTTTCTGCACCTATGACATATGATTATTTCGCAGCTAAATTTTCGTCGTGAGATAGTTCAAACATATTTGAAAGAGTATGGAATCCCTCCTAAATCTGGTGGTCGACCGGAAGGGGTTAGATAAGACGGAACAAACACTTTCCAAAATCAGTAGAAATAAGGAAACGCAGATGTGTTGGAGCTGACTGTAAAACTATTGGAAGAGTACCTATGTTCAAAATGTGACTTTCGGTTATATATATCATAACCCTCCTTTGGCTTTGCCGTAGTCGGGTAAAAATGTTTTGAAAATTATCATTTCAAGTAATTACCTGTGTATTTTCATGTATATATACTAAATAAATACAATAAATATTCAAAAGCTTATTTTTTTGAAACGGCAAAATATTGTACCTCCTTTGACCTAGCGTTGCCATATGGCAACAGTCTAAAACTCAAAATTGGGAGATTTCGATTTTTTTTTTAGTCATAATAGTATTATCTGGTCATCACTTAACTCAAATATAAACTTAAAACAACAAAATTTCAATTTCAAAAACTCAGTCCCTAATGGGTTAAATTGAGAGAGTTAAGTCCAGTTTATCAGTTGTTAATCATAACATAACTATAATTAGCATTTATGCCTAACCCCATAATTAATATAAAAGTGAAATAAATATGAATCGTAAAAAGCATTTTAAAAGAGTAGAGGAAAATAAAATGAAATCACTAAACGCTCCCTTGACTCAATATTTTGTTTGTGCAGCTAAAACTCAAGCCACATCGTGTTCAACGCTTCATGAGCTATTAGAAGAGGAGCCAAGTGAAATACCGAGGTAACGTTGACCCTTATACATTCACTTTCAAGGTAACCTACATTTTGTGGGCAAGATTTATTACATGAATTTCTCAACCCAAATACGCCGTTATCATAAAGCATCTTTTTGAGACAGATTTGGTATTATGAGGATGATATATTTATCCTAATTCAGGTTTAGAATTTTTTCTAGTTTTAACACTGCTACGACGTGTTTATTATTACGTCTAGATACTTTTGTCAAATTAATTCACACTTTATCCCTAACTACCAGTATCATTTTTAAATCACATTCTTTTATCTCTCTAAGCATAAAATTACACTTGTAATCCTCGAAGGGTTAGGCATATTCAGCCAGTTAAATCCTACTGCCATAAACCAGGCACAAAACTCCGTGGTCGCTACCGAGAAATTCCTGATGGAGACTCTCTCGAGGTTTACCTCTCATATATTTTCATAATATTCCTTTAGTAAAACAGTTAAGTTATTCATTTTAAGTCTACCTTCCAAATTTGGCTAAGTGTATTTTTTATCGCAACATTTTCCAGACATTGCTTTAACGAGGCGATTTTTGGCACTAATCTTGTAAACTACAAGACGTTAAATCTTTTAGCCAGCCATGTTTTGGCAACGGTAGTGCCTTGTATTATTTTACTTTATCAATTTTGTTTTCCGTATCATTTTGATCTCTTTTAATACTACGCATCAGTTTGGCCATTGTTTCAAAATTCTATTTGAATTCTGAGTGAGTGTGTATTGATAGATAATAATAATATAATAATAATATTCCACAACTATCACACAACGCCATCTAGTCCCAAGCTAAGCAGAGCTTGTGTTATGGGTACTAGACAACTGATAAACATACTTATATATTTCTAAATACATACATATTATAGATAAATTACACCCAGACACAGAACAAATGATCGTGCTCATCACACAAACATTTGTCCTGGGTGGGAATCGAACCCACGACCTCCGGCATAGCAGTTAGGGTCACTAACCACTAGACCAACAGGCCAGTATTGATAGATGCTTGCAAAATGGTATCAAAAACACCCTTCTCGAAATTCCATTCAAAGTAATTCAATATTTCAGCAAAATACTCGTAATAAGACACTGGAAAGTTTACAAATGCTGGTAAGAATTATTATATTAATCATGCCACCAACTAAGGAACAAAGACAATAAGTTTCGGACATTGAAACTTTCGCTTCCTTTGATATTGCTGCAAAACCGCTGAATACGTCTTTGGTACTTGTAACTTTTGCAAATCTTTAGTTAAAAAGTAATTTCAGTTTTTATGGAAACCAAACTTATGTTACTTTTAATATCATAAACGGGATATTTACCATGTTTGATTTTTGTTTCGAGTTCCCGATATTTCAAACTTCAAATTCTCCTTCTTATTTTTATTCTTCTTTTTCTTTTCTTTTTTTTCAAACTTATGTTGCTGTACTTTCTTAGCTTCATTTTGTTCAGTTCAAAACCTTCCTTTATTTGTGTGCACATTGCACATACACTGCCATTCTCTCCATTTCATCATGTTACACCCAAAACAGAACATTTTTGCTTTACCTATTACAGATGATCTTTAGGTACCAACTGAAAATGCTCCAAAATCCCTCCAGCTTTAAAACTTTTTTTCAATTAAACATCAAATATATAATTTCTCCACTTCACAGATGTGTCCGCATGGTTCGACTGGTCCGATCGGGTTCACGTCTTGGCATGGACATCGTAGGCGGACTAGGGGGTGAGGTGGAGGGGAACACGGACGAGGACGCTTGTGGTGTGTTCGTATCGGGTGTCTCCGTGGGAGGCGCTGCCTATGGCATGCTTCATAGAGGCGACAGGATACTGAGTGTCGATGGAAGGGACCTTACAAGGGCTACGCATGAACAAGCCGCAGCTGCGTTGAAGGTATCTATTTAATATTTTGATGACGATCGTGTTCTATTGACTAGATCTCTTGTTACAACTGTCAATCTATCTGTGTCATCTATCGGTTAAAAGTCCTCTTAATTTTTTTAATCTTTGAAACCCGTTATTGGAAAGTACTCGTAATACCATTCATTCCAACGACATCAATATTTTAAATTGTGCTTTACTTTATTTGTTTTTGTTTTCTCTTTCCACCCTAGCAGTACTCAGGGGCCACGGTGACGATAGCGGCGCAGTACCAACCGGAGCAGTACGAGAGGCTACGTGCGCGCATACGAGCGATCAACGCGGCGGCTTCTATGTCGCCACGCTCGAGACACGTTCCTGTACATCCTGATTTACATGCTATGTATCCAAGGTAACTAGCAACTATGTTAACTATGTATGTTAATTGTATTTACGGAACTTGATTCTTGACAAATACTTAAAGCATTGATATAAAAACTAAAGATACGGTCGTCCGAACATTTTGCTCGATGCGTTTCCCATACAGAGAAACACTAACGTCATCTATAAGAACTAATCAGGCTGCTCGTAAACGTAACCTTGTATGAGCGGCGTGGCGTGGTATTATCGAGGTATAAAGAAATTAAATAAAGCTTTCATTAAAATGTTAATAAAAAAAAATGTTAAATTTACATTTTTCTTTTAAACTTCGGTTTAGTCAAGACCTATTTGGGACCAAATTCGAGGCGTCATTTTATCATGCGGTCCGCCCAGTCCTTACGCAGTAATATATAAGTCAATGACTTAAATACTGATCTTCTTTTCGAGGCAGTGATTCAAAGTTACTAAATATGAATTCTTAATTTGAACTCAGTCTGCTGAGTAGTCGTTTTTAGGAATAGCAGCTTTTTCTATTTTTGGTTTGTTACTTATGAGTGTTATAGGCATTTACACTCATAATGTCAACTCTTATTATTGAAACGATTTTAGTATCGTCAAGGGAACAATAAGTACATGTACAATATATTTTAGATCTAAATATAGATTTACCAATATCATAAATTGAAAAGAGTATGCTAGGATGACTTGGTCATGTTCTGACGATGAATGAAAAGCGAGTACCTAACAAAAGGAATTTATAAGATGGATGTTCGCAGAAACGCCGGCTTCGAAGGACGTCATGTAAGTACACTACTCGGACCTTATTGATGACGTCCTTGTAAAGATATATATCACATTTTTTACTAGATGTATGAATGAATATAAGATTCGAAGCTTTTTTCCAATGGAGAGGTAGGTATTTGATTTTACCAAAATGGTAAAGTTTACCCAAACGTATTCGGAACTTTATTTTCCTGTAATAGGTTTATTTTGAACTTTTAGAATATTCATATAATACCTCTGAGAATACCTACGTAATTATTACCAAACTATGGAAAATAACAAATTATTTTATAAATTGTCATAAATGATAAAATAATATTACCTATATTTGTTGGCGAAGTAGCAAGCTTACCAATATTAGTTCCTGAGTACTTTGTTCTATGTAAATCGAGCCTCGGGGGACAAACTCCGTAACAGCATCAATTCGGGGAACATTCTCGAGACAAAATAACAGTATAAACGTTGCCGCCGATTATTATGAACAATAATTATTAACAAAAGTTAAGACGAGTTTATTTAAATACAAGGTATGCATCAGGATATTTCTTTATTTACGACTAATTATAGCAACATTACGTTGAGTATGAATGTAGATGGCTATAAAAGTAGAGGAAGACCAAAGAAGCAATGGATGGACTGTGTGAAGGATGATATGGCTAGAAAGGAGGTGACTGCTGAGATGACGAGAAATAGGGAAGTATGGAAGAAGAAGACATGTTGCGCCGACCCCAAATGAATTGGGATAAGGGCAGAAGAATGATGATGATAATTATAGCAACAATACTGATTAATCCAATACGATGTTACAAAACACAAAAAAGCAATATTGTTAAACGAAAGGGTGCTATGTGTGAGAGCTAACATGATTGCCTGCAGATTCAGGCATGCCTCTCAACAGGTACGTACATTATAATTATGGTGCTTACTGCACGTCTTTTTACATAGTAGGCTCAGTTTACTCAAAAACCAAACAGCGCCCTTCGCATCCAGTACAATAACGCATTTAAGTTGTGGATGGGGTTGCCCCGTTACTGCAGCGCACCAGGGATAGTTGCTGAAGCTCACGTGGACTATTTCTACAAGCATGTGCATCCTTGGTCCGTAGGGTGAGGGACAGCACCAACACCATCCAACCCATGATAGCAAACAGGCTTGATTTTGCGTTTGTGAACCACTGTTGCAAGGTTTCGGCTGGCCCAGTCACTTTGCAGCAATGATGTCACAATCTGTTTCTGTAACTGTTTTTGTTTATTGTACGATGTGTTATTGTATTGTAAGTGTATTACAAACATAGTTTGTTAGTACATTGTTACTTACACTATGAATCTTGTTACTTGAAATAAATTATTATTAAACATCTGATAATGTGAAAGAAAAATCTTGCGATACAAATCCTTTAATGGAACAAACTTTTCAATACACTTCCTCGAAAACTAGCTCTTATTGCACTACGATTAGGTTCGACATGCATCATATTTCGCACGCGTGCGGTAATAAGAATACAGCGTGCTGTAATATTATTACCGCACGCTGTAATCATAGAGCAGCGATAATTCGATTAAAACTTATGAAATTAAAAAAAAAACACCACTGACTATTATAGAGCAGGCGTGTTTTTTTTTTAATCTCGCCATTTTGATCTGCGTCTTCACAGCGTAAATATTTTTTGAATATTTAAATTGTGTTTGTAAAAAGAATACTACTAATAAACGTAAATATTTTAAACAATTATTTACTTTTATGAACAAGTAAGCATTTTTTTGTGTTCTTAATTAAAAAATATTTAAATTTTATATTTTTCCTGTGAGGCTGTTTGGCGGCTTTATACCTTTGCTTCTTTTTCAACCTGGCGAAATCAAACCGCGGAAAAAAAGTAAATTAAATCATAGTCTCATCAAATTTGTTGACAAAAACACATAACGTTTTTAGTTAATTTCTTCGAAAGTGTATTGAAAAACGTCGTTTGATACACGTGGGAATTTGTTATTGCATTTCTCGACCCCATGAACACCCTCGCCATACGGCTCGGGTGTTCAATCTGCCTCGAATGCAATAACAAACTTTCCGCACTTGTATCAAAATGTACTATTCTAGTTTGATAGAAATAAGCGAGCAACTGAAGGTACGTTTGGTTTAGTTAAATGATTTTACTAAGTCCGGAGTCTGAGTTTTGCCCAGCCAACGACAACAACAGTCACTTTCACTCTTTTTATATTGAAATTGGGGTAGCGAAATATAGGTGTGCCATGAGATACACCCCTGCCTTTACCTTCGGAGATTACAGGCTTGATATTATGTAGTGTTATAGCATAACTGGCGAAATGTGGGTGTACTAAATACATCAGCCAACTTACACCTACGAGGATTAGGAACAATGTTTACAAGATTCTCACTTTCAATATTTAAACACCTAATTACCTAATTGTCGATGCAGGCCCTTTTCTACCTGAGAATATAATACGAAATAGACCTCGGTTTTACGTTTAAACGATAAAATATTTATATAATGTACTTAAATCCGATGAGAGTTTTACTTAAGAATACTAATTACTGTATGTGTATAATTAGGATTTGCAGGTCATGAGACCCTATTAGAAATGATTAGCATGCAAATTAACTGTTCTGTAATATTGCTACAGAGGTTAAATGTTGATATGATAGTAGTAGTTAAGGTAATACTAGACCATCAGTGGAGATGTATTATCTATCTATCTATCTATATAAAATAAAAAGAGAAGTCCTGACTGACTGACTGACTGGCTGACTCATCAACGCCCAGCCCAAATGCTTGGACCTAGAAAGCTGAAATTTTGCACAGAGGTTCCCTTTATAATGTAGACAAGGAATAAGGAATTTCGGCCCCTTAGGGGTTGAATTTCGAAAAATTCAACCCCTAAGGGAGTTAAATAGGGGATGAAAGTTTGTATGGAAAATCGTCATTTTCACGCGGGCGAAACCGCTGGCAAAAGCTAGTGCTAAATATAATTAATTGAATAATTATTAAAAAATTATCGATGATTGAAATAATTTACGCCTTACATGCGTGAAATAATAAAATGCGAGTATTAGTTTGACTAATAAAATATAGGTGTATTATTTGGTATATATATATCTCGCCCTAACCCTACAGAGATACAGACATGATTTTATTTTTATGTGTGAGCTATTGGAAAAAATCTTTGCGTGGCTTTTGTTTCATTCGTTTGCAAAACGAACATGATAGAGTAAGATCCCAGAGCAATCAGACATAACTTATTTTCACACGGATGAAACCTGAAGTTTTCAGTAGCGTCTCGTGTGCCTTTAGACACTTTCCGTCGGCCGTATTGCTTAACAGATGCTTTAAATAATACTAAACTCGTAATGATTTAATACTTAAAGCTAATTGATCGGGATATTGCCATGCTATATTGGTCAGGCGCTCTGAAATCCAAGCTTAAAAGCGTCTGACAAAAACTCTGGTCCATCAAAAGTGTCTGACACTATATGATATTACTTTAAAATAATATTCTACATGACATATATAAAAATCAGCCATGTGAATTTAAGTTAAATAGTTCTTATTTTTAGTCACCTTTCTCACCTGGTACCTGCCCAGGTGTCACTCGGCAAGTTCCACAAAGTGCGTAGGTATTCAAGGCACACGAGACGCTACTGAAAACTTCAGGTTTCATCCGTGTGAAAATAAGTTATGTCTGATTGTTCTAGGATCTTGGACTATGAGTTTGTGAGCAGAAATGTATTGTTTGTGTTTAGAATCACGTATCTGCTCACCGAACGGTTGTTGCTGGTTTTTCAACTCGTAACAAACGCATACAATGTGCGACGAATGTTTGAAAAACAATTGTGAGTATAGAATACGTTCGGTCGGAAACATCCTTTAGTGTGATCATAAAAACTTTCATTGGCTTCTTCTTGAATATAAAAACAAGAAATTTATAAAAACCTCATTTAAAGAAAATAGGTCTTTTCTCTCCTGAACCCTTTTTGGAAAATTCACGCGTGATTTCTGCGTACAAAAAAAAATATAAAATAGCAATGATACATTAATTTACCCGCTATCAATTAAATAGTCTCAGCTGAAATATGTTTAGCCTCGAAAACTTCGTCAGTAAGGCATTAATATTTATTATGTAGGTAATAGAAAACGTCAAATCGTAGTTTCACGTAATATAAAGACATAAACGGGATATATACAAAGGGTAAAGCTTGGTCCCTTTTCTGTGATTTGCGACTGAAATAAAAGCGGTATCCTTTTTATGACGTGGCTTAAATATGGTTCTTTGGCAGACCAGCTGCGTCGGTCGTATGTTTAGCTGGTATAAAATGAATTAAAAATGTTTTTACATACTTGCTGTGAAGATTTCTACTGAAAACTTTGCACATTTATTAAAAAAAAACTTGTGGCACTCGGAGACTGCCGCGGTTAATCTATTGCATAGCATTTTTTATCAACTTATGCAATAATAGATATTTAAAATAATTAGTTAAGTATTAATAGTGTAATTACACACCAAAATAATTATTCATTCAAAAAATTTGAACAAAAATAACGATATTAAGAGTTTGATCTTCGAATTTCGCGCGATGTACATTATATAAATCAAAACTAACCTTCATAGACTAAGTAAGCTAGTAAGAAACTCTATGACAGAAAATTTAAAAGAAAAAGTATTGACAGCCTGACGTAAGTGTCATAACATTGAAAAATATGAAAACTATTTATTTTATTTTAGATATTTTATAAGAAAACGAATCGTTTTAGACCGATTCGCAGAATAGTAATGCAAAAACCAATAAAACTTATGATAGATGCGTACTAATAATAAAATGAATGTTTATAGAGTACTCACTCCTCACTAATTTTCTTTCACTATTTTTTCGTGACTTTCTTCATTAATAAATGCACTTTGTTTATTCATATTTAAAACACTTTGTACACAAATTATACGAGTAAGAATATTTTGGAAGGAGAAAGCAGAGAGACAAACAATTATTTAATTTGACAACCAGTTGACAACCTTGTTATTTTCCGTAACCATAGCAACCATGTTGAATCTTAACTGAATATTTTTGTTAGGAAATCTCTGGATTCGCTCTCCACGCTCAACTCAACAAAGCCCGCGATAGAATCTATGCAATAGATTAAAAAATGTTATTTGTGTGTTGTTTTTTTTTCTAAGAATGAGTCCCGAAAACAAGATGATTAAACATATTTTTCGTTGGCGATAAAAGTTCTGGTCTTTGAGGCACGTTATAATTATAAAAGAGTCACTTCATACTAAAATATAGTAATCTTAAGCTTTCGTCACAAAGTAAATACTTATTTTGCCAGGCACTGCCCACACTTTACTGTGTCTAAAGCGGTAGTTTCAGCCTTATGTTTGAGCCGCAAGGACTCGGCAAAAAATATAATTAATTATGTAAATTTTAACAAGCTTCGTTAACCTCTTTTTTCTGGACGAAGTTTCCTCACAAATTTTATAAGTTGGAGCCGAAAATTATTATAATAAAATTAGTTAGAAAACTTAGAAATAACAATGAATTCAGCGAACCTTTTTTCAAATACGGTGGTGTTTAAAAGACACTTAAATAAATAATTAACTTGACCGTCCAAAAACGTCCCCTGAGCTAGAATCTCATGTCCGAGAAATAATCAAACCACGTACGAAACCCTGACCTCACACTCCTAGGTTTAAGAAAAGGTTTAAAATATCACCCTTTGGGCTTTCGAATTTGCCGTTTTATAGAAGATCGTAGAGAAGAATAAGAAATAGATTCCAATTCTAAAATGTCCGCTTCTGTATTTATAGAAACGGTATAAACTGCGGGCGAGACAGTATCGGTAGCAAATAAACACGTATCGAACTCCCTGGGAGAACAAATGTAGAATAAATTTTCTTCAACTTATTTCTTAAATGGGAATAGGTGTGTTTGCTTTCTATAAAATCACAAATGAAAACCAATAGATAGTAGATGTGGAAATAGAGGGTGAAAACGTATCATGTTATTTCCATTAGGAAAATGGTCGGGAAAAGTAAATAAAACACGATGTTCGGATTTAATCTCCATGAAAAACTAAACTAGAATAGTTCTCTCTATTATTTTGTGGTGTTATAAAATAACGCACGCTGTAGATATTTATTTACACACTGGGGAAACTATCCGTGAAAATACACATTCTCTTCGTTCATTATTTCACATTTTGCAACAGAACGAAATAATTTACATGAATAAATGAGCAGGAAGGAATAAAGCACACATTTGGAATTTTCACTCAAGTCGGTATTGACATTAGAAATTGTTGGCTTCTCTCCAGATTTTCCGGAAAATCTCATTCGGTCTTCATTAGGAACTACAATTTAGTATGGCGCATGCTTTACGAGACCATTTTACATTATGTTATAATTTCTGACGCCATTCCCAGGGCACTTTGTTTGAAATATGTTATTCATTCTTTAGTAAAATGAAACTCTCAACGACGTCGTAGACAACTACAAACGTAGTACTATAAAATGCGTTAAATTGCATTGTCAAGATTTACACACAAGAATTTATGAAACAAGTTGAAACTTTCGGTTTTAGAATTGTTTTGATATTCTTTTATAAAATGAAAAGACTAGCGACCTGCTATAGTTTCATACGAGTACAATGGTGATCATGTGAAACACTTCTTCTCACTTTGTTAATTAATATTAATATGCAGATCAAGCTTTTTCAACTTTATCGCTAACGCATTAGGTTCAAGGTTGATTGAGAAAATTTGACAGTTTCGGGCAGCTTAATGTGCTGGAGTCTGTACAATATAATAAAACTTCGGGGTAATTGCTTTGATGATCATCGTTCCAAATATTGAATGCAGTTTAAAAGGTCATAATAATATGTATAGATAGAGATGAAATGTACTTCGATATGAAGGGTTCCCAAAATAAACATTGCTGTAGGTATAAACGCAAAAAATGATATCTTAGGAAAACACTACACGTACTTACATTCTATCAACGTTGCGGAAATTAGATTGTGCGAGCGTCGGGCTAAAATTTGGAAAGGCAAAATAAGGGTTACCTTCCATACTTTAACGTATTTCTATTGTACTGTTTCTTTAGTTCTCTTTATAAAGTTTTGCTACATTGAAATAACCTTTATAATTCAGAAGGTCGACCTTTTTATTGGGTTTTCAAATTTTTTGAACTTTTAAATTACAAAACAGAATAAGTTTTCTTTAAATATTGCGTATTGCTTACCTTTTAGTGTATTCCACGACTTTTCGTTTCTGTAGTAGTTAGTATATCTAGAGCAGACACAAATTTTGCCAGTTAATTATGTATTTCAGTCTCACGTATCCGAGGCAAGTCTTTTACCGGTCAGCGTTTGAGAAATTCCTAATTAAAAAACTTCATATAAAACTTTGTCCAACCTCGAAATCAAACTTTGGTTATGTTCAACAGTCGCGCTGGCCAACGACGTAATTTAAATGGAAGAATACAGTTTTTGGGTAAATAGCATGATCATACTTGACCTTAAATTCAGTAAATAATAAATGAGTATGACGGGGTCACGGTGTGGTTCACGGCCATCGCGTAGCCCGGAGCATGGTGTAACCTTTTCATCTCTGTCTATTCAATTTTTCTCATCTGTGGGTTCTTGGTAATGTCAAATATTGAGCGAGGCAAAGTACCTAACGTACCGTCGTTTTTTTTTTCTTAAAAAAATACGGAAAATTTTGAGGAAATTCAGGCTCTGTTATGTAAGGTCTCTTAAGGCCTCTTAATGTACTTTACCTATGGTTATTGCTTCAACGTCTAGAACCCTTTGTTTTTCGTCTCTGATAGCTTTCACCAAATAATTATTCTGGATTTAATTATTTGACTAGTATTATATGTAGTATTAAATCACTTAGCTGCTACCAAAAGTAGTAGACTTTTGGATATTAGCAGTATCTGTTTGGCGATCCATATATAAAAAAAAAGACGGGTTGCACTCCGGGAGTGCCGGCAGAAGTGAAAACTTGATTATTAACGTTGAGCATGTTTGATATTTTGGAATGGTTAGGGAATAATTTTGCACCAATTGCTTTAACAGTATAAAAGTACTATCATTTATGTGGTAGAATACAATATTGATTTATTGCGCTATCGTACACAAACATGACAATTTATATTACATTAAAAATTTAACACTTTAAAACTATTACAATTATTTTACATTAAAAAGTTTATCTCTCCGAAAAATCAACTTTCATCCATAATTTCAACGACTTTTTCACCATCATCATTACCAGAACTATCATCGCCAATCTCTAAAACTGATACGATAGGTTTATGGTAGCTGAAGTAAGAAACGAACAGTTTTGATTCGAACCTATTTAAATGTCTAATAAAGACCGCATCAATAGTAGTTTTGTATTTCGTTGTGCTAAGATTGCGATCATTCGACATAGTTAAACCAAATTCATTATTTAAAAATTCAATTATTCCGCCATAACTATGCTAACCCATTTATTTTGTCTTTCCCTGTCCTCCGATCGGAACTCCGATTGGTAGGAGGAGCGGGAATATTTTTTCCCATGCCTCCGATTAAGCATCATAAAAACATTGTACAGTCTAGTTCAAAATAAATTATTTTTGTATTTTATTGACTGTACAGTCGACATCGTTAACGTTCAGGGTCAAAATGTCCAACTCCCACACGACTAGTCTAAGATCGATAGTTTCCGAGATATAGCCGTTTCAATTTTGACAGCTGTCATCCGAAATGTAGATCTCATTGAGATCTATCACTTGTCCCTACACACAACTAGTCTAAGGTCGATAGTTTCCGAGATATAGCTGTTTCAATTTTGACAGCTGTCATCCGAAATGTAGATCTCATTGAGACCTATCACTTGTCCCTACACACAACTAGTCTAAGGTCGATAGTTTCCGAGATATAGCCGTTTCAATTTTGACAGCTGTCATCTGAAATGTAGATCTCATTGAGACCTATCACTTGTCCCTACACACAACTAGTCTAAGGTCGATAGTTTCCGAGATATAGCCGTTTCAATTTTGACAGCTGTCATCCGAAATGTAGATCTCATTGAGACCTATCACTTGTCCCTACACACAACTAGTCTTAGGTCGATAGTTTCCGAGATATAGCCGTTTCAATTTTGACAGCTGTCATCCGAAATGTAGATCTCATTGAGACCTATCACTTGTCCCTACACACAACTAGTCTAAGGTCGATAGTTTCCGAGATATAGCTGTTTCAATTTTGACAGCTGTCATCCGAAATGTAGATCTCATTGAGACCTATCACTTGTCCCTACACACAACTAGTCTAAGGTCGATAGTTTCCGAGATATAGCCGTTTCAATTTTGACAGCTGTCATCTGAAATGTACATCTCATTGAGACCTATCACTTGTCCCTACACACAACTAGTCTAAGGTCGATAGTTTCCGAGATATAGCCGTTTCAATTTTGACAGCTGTCATCCGAAATGTAGATCTCATTGAGACCTATCAATTGTCCCTACACACAACTAGTCTAAGGTCGATAGTTTCCGAGATATAGCTGTTTCAATTTTGACAGCTGTCATCATTATTATTATTATTATTATTATTAATTATTATTAATTATTATTATTAATTATATTATTATTATTAATAATTTTATTATTATTATTATTAATTATATTATTATTAATAATAATTATTATTATTATTAAGCGCCCTGCGCTGCCTAAACGAAACAGTAGGCCCAGGCATACATTTTCGCCGCGCCGTAGAGAGGGGATAGCTGTCTACTCTCCATCCGTCTTACGCTTTTTCGATCAGGGTCACGTGGTCACGTGTCCTGACGAATTTTCGATCAGGGTCACGTGGTCACTTGTCCTGACGCGAGTTTAAGATTTTATACCCATCACAGAACAATTTCCCAAAGTGCTCAACGCCGCTAAAGAAGTTTTCACTTCAAAAAAACTGCTTCGTTAGTCTACTAGTCGCAAGCTCGACTGCTCAGCACGATGGGTTTGGGTTCGATACTGGGTCGTTGTGTAAAAAATAGAACAAAATATTTTTTCTAAGTTCTATAATAAAATTGATTAATTAAAGTGTTATTCTTAGTTCTGGTAGATAAACGTTAATCTACTTATCAGTAATTAGATCACATAAAATATGTATGTCACGCAATAATTATCTAAACTCAAGTACCTACTCAGAATCGCGAGCACGAACTATCTACAAGTGCTACATCGAACTAAATGTAACAAACAACTTACCCAAGCTAGCTGAACTGTAACTCGTAAGTTTGAAACTCTGTTTCTGGAAATAATCGGGAAATGAAAGCCCTCAGGAGATTATTGTTTGTGGCTGTGACCATACATCTGTCTGTCACCCGGTCATAAGTCACGAACCGGTTACCCGGGCTCGAGTGACGATTAATTACTGAAACCCGGAACGAAAATCACGCTTGACATTCGACATACTCAAGTTGCGTAAGATGTTGTTAAAGCATCTTTATATGTTGGTTTGGGGCAATGTTGAGATGTCATGTTGTGTTGGTTTAACTAAGTGTGTTTGGTTAACTGAAATAATTTCAGTTAACCTTAAATTAAATGGCTTGAAAATAAAGAAGATTTTTGCAATTTCCTTTGAGTCAGTTTTAATTGTTATTGCTTTAGCCGCAAAGAAACAGCAGCGGCGTGTGGTTGAGGAGCTGTATCACAAACTATACGCCACCACATATCCTGCCTTTTTAGCCCAAATAATACCTGCAGCCGAAGTTACTTTTACACTGTTCGATGACGAGGTAGAAGTGGTGAAATACTGGGTTAACAAATTATAAAAACTGTTACAAGAAAAATTTTGACACTTTATTGAAGGTTGTCTATGTCAAATCTTTACTAAGTGACGGCTTATGTAATCTTTAAATATCTCTGAGTACCTACCGCAATAAGAATGAAAAGAACTGAATATAACTCTCACACACTGCGTAAACGCTTTGAAAATCCTCATATTATATTTCTTTTGCGTCACCATATTTAATTTCGTCTGCTCGACGACATTATTAACGCAATAAATGTTATTGAATAATCAAAATGAAAGGCATTGCCATTGTAAGTGTGTCACAGAATTGCCCCGAAGGATCTTTTGTGTCGAATTTTATGTCAAATTAGCAATTTATTATATTATGGGTTCTGTCAACCAGTTACAACCAACGTGGAAGTGCTGATTAAGTAATTAAATTACGTATTTGATGAAAGTTATAAATAAGAAACCATCTTTGGTTTAATGGTACAAAGGGAATGAACTTGAATTAAGACTATATTACAAAAACAAAGAGTAAGCTACTACATGAACTAAAATAATATCAGGAATTGGGACTAAACATGGTAAATATGCCAATTTCATTGACACATGACAAGCTGATGCCCACGGCTTCGTCACGAAATGACGGTATTCCATACAAACTTTGCACCCCCGTTTTACTCTCTTAGGGTTTGAATTTTCAAAAATTCTTTCTTTGTGCTCCCCTACGTCATAAAAACCCCTGTGCAAAATTTCAAGTTTCTAACCCTTATAGTTTAGGCTCTGCGTTAATATATCAGTCAGTCAGTCGGCTTCTCCTTTTATATACATAATAATTAAATGGATTACGTGAGCTCCCTAGTTGCAGACACATATGATCCAAGCTACCACTCTCATTTTACTGGATCAACTACAAAATAGTTAGTTAGAACTGTTTGTAAATCTAATCTGTTTTTCTCTCCCTTAGGTGATTCCAATTTTTATGCTGAAACCGTTCACGACTAAATGCAAGTTTTACATTATTCAAACTTTTTGTTGGCTGCGTTAGTTTCCAGACATGTGAGAGTAATGAGGGGTATGTGACAAGGAAAGTTTAATGTATGAATGTAGTAAGAAAAGTGCAAGATTAAAAAGAAGATAATTGGATTTTGTGAAAGATAATATGGCCTGAAATAGAGTGCACTGAGATGAAAAATGGTAGACATACATTTAAATGCACCCATTCTATGTAAATTAGACATGGGTAGGAATAATACGACAATAGTACTAACCAGAGTTTCGAGATCACTTCAATAGTCATACTAATACTACGACTGTATTGAACTGAATGCATTGATACACAGGAACCTATTATGATCAAATTGGCAAAGGACTATGCCAGTTACTGTGAAAGGCTGATTAGACAGATTAATTAATTCGATTGTGGCAGTGGTCAGATGCTTAAACAGTGAGACTACTTGTGATCTTAACTATTTCAGTGGTCGAGTTCAGTATGCGTTATTGGCATGTGACATGAGTGGTAATAATTTGGTATTGACAGTGACTTTATGTCGTAGCAATAAGGATCATTTTCCTATCACACTTCGTTGTACTGGCAGGCAATGGTTTGCTGATAACGCATTGTGGGCAGCTTATTGGCTGAGCATGTTAACCGAAATTGAAGTACTGATTTCGACTTAGAACATAGTTATATAATGTATACAGCTTATGTTCAACATTCCATTATAGCTTAGCTGTGTTTTGCAAGAGTTTATACTGTTCAAATAATTATGTGAGTTGTAATATATCGAACAAATTCCAATTCTCACCGTAAAAACTGCCACGTTGGTCCAGTGGTCGCAATTGCGACTGCTGAGCATGGCTTCGTTTCCCGTGTCGGGCAAATTGATATTGGCTTGCTCAGACGTAAACATAACTGAAGAAATGTGGGTGTACTGTATTAGGCACAGTCACCTGCAAAATTGCATGGATACTTTTAGTCTTTATTACTTGTGAATAGAGTTCAGAACTGTCCATGCATTTTTGAAGGTGACTGTACACCTCTGCCTAATCCTTCAGGGATTATAGGCATCATGCTATGTTTATGTGATTCTTGGCAAATGCAAATTAATGAAAAGTGTTTGAATTTAGTCAAATGTAAATTGCGATATTGTAGGATTGACATTGATTTATTATTTAAATGACCTTTTACATAAAAGTTTATAATTTCACAGTCGTCTACGTCTTTTATTAATTTATCTTCAATTTCTATGTGTAACCTTTTCTTTTCATTTCACAGGTAGCAGTGAGCTGGCTGTGAAACTGACCATATTATGAGAACTGAATAAATACTAGTTAGTGAAAAATTTATAACTACGAGTATGTAATGTTAAACAATAAAAAATATCAATTTCATAAATGTGGCCATGTGGCATTCTCTCTAACAACCCGATTATTGATAAAATCTTTGTTATTGATGGCTCTCATACAAGCTTTTTATTTGTTTCTTTTTTTATATTTTGCAATGTACGAAGTTCCTAATATGTAGCTATTTACTACATTGTTTGTTCTTATTTATATGAGATTTTGCAACTAGCATATATTTTTTTTAATAAGTTCATAGCCCATACAAAACACAACCGTCAGATAGTGTCGATACGTCGATCATAACCCAACTTAGCTAACTTTACTAGGTGTTATATACCTAAGGGAGCAATTCCCGCATTTTAAGAAAGTTCGCAATCTAACCTTATTATCAAACTGTCAAAGTCATATAATTTTTCTACATTTTGATAAGTTTGTGACATTGATTGTAACTACGATGAGATTGCGAGCGGGTTTCAAATTACAGGAATAGGTATTTTAGTACCTCATTGATGTACAATAATGCTACTGTATCCCTAAAAAATGAAAATAAAAACATTTCTAATGTGTCAAAGATGTTTTGACAATACATAACATAAAACTTGTTGGAAATGAAGATATAAATACCGGCGGGCCCTGAAGCCGTTCGTGCGTCTGTGTGCCAACCCTACCCAATCTTCCCCGACTTCCCGAGACATCCAACAGACGTGTCCCCCAGAATCCCACTTGAGCCTGACTGACTTATTGCCCACATCGGCGATACCTGAATAAGGGCGAAAGCTTCAGTTATGTAAATATTTCTGACAGCGTATTGGAAAACGCAGTATAACTTCAGATTGATTTTCTGTCTTTCAAATGACTGTGTAAATAATAATCTTAATGTTTAAAAAAAATGTGTTCCAAGTAAAACTCAATAATTGTTTTTTGTGTTGTAAGAGGGCCATTAACAGAAACTTGTACATACTGTTTGGAAGATTTTTTAATCTTCATGTATTGTAATCACTGTAAATTCTTAGCTAAGATTATTTCCAATGTAAGTTGTTACACGTAATCTTTTTGGACTGTGATATTAAATTAACGTTCGTATTGTCATTGTACGGTAAAATTGAAACTGAATATACGACATTGGAAAGATGTTTGGACTTATTATTTCGTTGAGAATTGTTTACTCATAAATTATAGGTATTTTTATAGAGGCATACAGGAGGCAGATGTCGAGAACTTCAAGTTTAAGCTTGCGTGGTGAGAATGTTCTACATATTTTTCAGTTCCTGGATTAGTATGTAACTAAATATTAGAGTACATAAGCGTATAACTGGGTACCATAGTAACTACACGAATGTACAAAAGAAACGACCGTTGGTCAGCAATTTCTTGAAGGCATGCCAATAATTTTCTGACCAGCCATGATGAATCTCCTTGACATATTTCGTGGATATGATTAATGCATTGCCAATAACCGATGTCATACCGAAAGTACTTACGAGCACAAAAAACACACCCAATTCAAAAGCAAGGGCATTAACCCCACAGTTCAAATGCAAAACTTTTAGATGAATAAAAGGGATAGGGTAAAGAAGGTAATCTTATTACAGAATTAATATATTCTCGACAAACTCGTACCCTCTTACTGAAACTCTGACGTCACTCTGTCAAAATTCTTCCGAACTCCCGTTCGTTCGCGATGTTTACGTTCTACCAACATGTTTAAAATTTCAAAGGGAGTGCCCATGTTCGGAATTGAATGACACATTTTGGGGTTGTTTCCTCAAACATTTGTCACGTGAGTTAATAAAAACGTCAGTTTCAGGATGTTTCTTGTTGAATATTTTTTTGTGGATGTACTAAATGAATAATTGTTTGGTACATATTTAAATATTTCTAATGTCAAAGTATTGTATTGTCAATATCAATTTAGTGACGGTGCTATCTTCTATTCTCTGACAGACACATAATGCGATATCGCACAGTCACCTATAGAAGGGCATAGGTACAAATTATGTACAGTAGTTTTTTTAATTCATTGCCCAAAGAGTTACTAAAGGGAAGTTTGAAATATTACCTATGGAAAGGACAAATAAAATGCACATTAAACGAAATTGCATTTTTTTTTAATATAACAAATAATTCCTACGAACGATTGGTACGATTCACGAAATTCTATCTCCACGTAAAATCTTGCACTAGGTGAAACAAATATAGCAGCAGTTTTTCGGAACATTTTGCAGCAGCACAGAAGAGTTGTTTAAATGGTACCTGACATTCGATAAGCGTCGGTACTTGAAGAAAAATGCTACTATACCCTACAGTTTCTACAAGAGGAAACTTCACAGAATGACGCTTAACCAAGTAAGATTATTTCAGTAATGTTATATTGAACCAGATTTATGCAACAAAGTGGTATTGCAATCAGCGTCAATAGAATTGGCCTATGCATGTGCTATGTAGTATGTCAATAACGGTAATTCACATCAGCATCAATATTGATGTCTTGTTTACGATAACAGTAATGTTGTAAATACTAAAGTTGATTATACTGAAGACGAATTTAATAGGCATCCCAAAATCACACGATTTAATGAGGCAAACTTTCAAAGCGGTTGCTTTGAAAGTTACAAGTTGCGGTAACATTCAAAGCATACTTTGTAACCACAAAGTATGCTTTGAATGTTACCGTCACGTTAATGTCACGTCGGACTGCCAAATTGTAGGCTTTGAGGTCGAATCCAAGACACGCACCTCTGATTTTCGGTTGCATGTGTACGTAGTCAATCGCTTGTTTTGGTAAAGAAAAACATCGTGAGAAAACCAGCATGCCTGAGAGATATTTCTCGACGGCACTAACACCCGTATCTGTAAACAAGTCATAGTGATTACTTGAGTAAATGTCATTATTTAAGATACGATTTTTTCTCTATAGTTTAGTAATTCCTTGATGTTAGAACTATCAAAGGTTAGAATTCTTAGGTTTGCTTTCATTGACGGTTCCAACTTCGTTTAAATTCTTGCCCATTACATAAAAATGTTTGCATAAGTAATTACTTAAGCCCAAGTAATTACTTAACTTGACTATAGATACGGATGTAAGCACTGCACGACGAACATAAAAGTATGTTAATTAGGCATACCTATTTTATCTAAAGCAATTAATCGATGCTTGTACGAAGTATTTAAACTTCCGCAATTGCACAACATTTTACAGATGAAAGAACAGTGGCGATAACATAGCTGATGGAATTAATAAGCGTCTACTTAAGTCACCGTGATAGATACCGACCGAAATAATTTACTTAGTTTTATCAAATCAAGCATATGGCCTATCAAACGCTGGAAAAAAAATCATCATAATTATGAGCTCAATTGACTAGATTACAGGTGATCTATATCTTTCTAATAAATAAAAAGAGAAGTCCTGACTGACTGACTGACTCATCAACGCCCAGCCCAAACCCTTAGACCTAGAAAGCTGAAATTTTGCACAGAGGTTCCCTTTAAAATGTAGACAAGGAATAAGGAAGGATTTTTCGAAATTCAACCCCTAAGGGTTTTAAATAGGGGATGAAAGTTTGTATGGAAAATAGTCATTTTCACGCAGGCGAAGCCGCTGGCAAAAGCTAGTAATAAATAATCATAGCTTAATTTATTTTTTCTATCTGACTTGACTTTACAACTTTTGACTTAGCTATGCTTTTAATCTCTTTCTGAAGCCAATTTTACAAGATCGTGATTGGAAACAATTGTATCCGCTTGTGTTGGGTGGCAAATAATGGCACTATTGCTTCCGTTGACGATGAGCTGGCTGTGGTTGAAATATATTGCGATGCCGTCGGCGATACTGGGTTCAGTACCAGACGGGTTCGCTAATGGTTTCATACTTTGTTCTTTGATAATATTAAAGTTTTGAGCACAGAAGTTGGTTGTTTTTGACACTTAGGGGAGGCCTATGTCCAGCAGTGGACGTCTTTCGGCTGAAATGATGATGATGATGAGCACAGAAGTTTAATTCAGAGATTAAATTCAGACTACCTGGAAGATTGAAGTCTACAGTCAAAATAAGGGTATAATCATAGGTGAGTAAAATCGAATGGAATAAACCCAGGACAATCACAAACAATAGAACATAATTAACGCAAAGCATAACCTGGGGCTGGCATTCATATATTATGCCAAAGTATAATAATTTTATGCTGAAATAACTTGTCAATACAATTTTATGGATGTCAGTCCCAGATTTATTCCGCTTTTAAAGCACGGTGAGTTACGTTCGCGTGATATGAAAAATATTGACGAACGTAAACATATGTTTTATGTGAATCTGCCACAGTTCTTTACGTGAAAATATTGAGTCACAAGGAATTTTGTTTATTTATTTAAACGAAACGGTGCCGTGTAGAAAAAGACCTGAAAGAGCAAATTTGAACTAAAAGCGGTCAAATTTTTTTTTTTATATGAATCTTGTCCTAACAGTGAAGTAGACCCAGGTATTCATTTAAAACATACATTCATACAAGCCTTTTGTGGGAAATCATCAAATTACTCCTCCCGCTCTGGGCAGAGCGGTAGGGAGTGTCAGACTTCTACTGACTAAAAACCACCCATGTTCTTTCTTAGTCCTTTGTGCCGAGGCCACGGTATCTCTTTCGAACAACCCGCAGCCCCGACGGGATTCATACTACCTAACCTTTAAATCATTCGAAAGACTGATCCAAATTATTTAAACTTATATTTTTTTTATATTAATAGCAAAAAATGGCCAACAAACCGTTTTTTTTTTTTTTTTTTTTTTTTTTTTTTTTATTCCACAACTATCACATAACGCCATCTAGTCCCAAGCTAAGCAGAGCTTGTGTTATGGGTACTAGACAACTGATAAACATACTTATATATTTCTAAATACATACATATTATAGATAAATTACACCCAGACACAGAACAAATGATCGTGCTCATCACACAAACATTTGTCCTGGGTGGGAATCGAACCCACGACCTCCGGCATAGCAGTTAGGGTCACTAACCACTAGACCAACAGGCCAGTCGTTTTAGCCGTATTACATTTATTTAAAACATGCAAAATATAAAAACGCTGAAAACAGATCAATGAACCAGTTAGGCTGTTACCCCTTTATCATAAATTTGTTTCTAATTCAAAAGTTTTTGGTTCTGCCAGTGCTTTGACCCCTAATGCAGTTTTAAAAAGACTTTCATGTCAGATTAATAAGCATACTATTAATAATTTTAAAGATCTGGTTATCTGAAGAAACAAAAACACAATAAGTGAAATAAAGTAGTACGATACAATTGCTCGTGTATGTTTCAGTGTATTCGTATAAGGAAGTATACCGTCGTAGCGGTTCGAATCTATTCGCAATGATATAATAATAACCGTGAGCCATTTTATGACTCGGAATTAGAGGTCTGTGAAATGTCGTGAGAAGATATAAAATGCGTCCAAGTAATAAAACCAAACTACCGATTTTAGTAGCCCGCAGTTATAATATTCAGCATGCCAGCAAAATTATTGTTTTACATCAATGCAAAATACCATAATCATTCGACGTTATTTATTTTTAAAAATCTGTGAGTCAATATTATTTTCATCATCCCTTTTGTTAAAAGTGCTCGCCTGGCTACGCAGCTACGCCACGCGCTACGGCGTAGCACAATGCTACGAAACGTAGTCTCTTCAGATTCAGTGGCTGACTCTGATACAAAATCGATTATATAATATAATATGTAGTTGTTACTTACTTTGAAAAAAGCAATATAATTATAATTACTCTAAAACTGCTTTTACCAAATATAATACTCAACTGCTTCAAGACGACATCAGTACTAGAATGCCACAAATATATCTACATAATATTATAAATAACTTCTGAACTGAAATTTGGATCAAATTACCATGTTTCAAGAATATGGTGTATAGTCAATGTACCAAAATAGTTCAGCTATGAGCACTTCTCAAGAACTTCACAGTTTAAAACGAGGTCGATTCGTGCAATTCAAATACAAGAAAATCATTAGCTAGTAGTTAAAATAATTCGCACAATTCCGTGGCTTACCGGGACCACAACTTAGGATCGTAAGATGTCGGCTCAATTAACACAAAGGGTGATACAATATTGGTATTTTACATTCAAATCGAATCTATGTAAAATAGATGCTAGAAGGAAAGAGGCGCTTTATGCATCTGTTCAATGTTAGCGTAATACATAGTTTGTAGAATAAGTTAAAATAATTAAAACCATAACTCTAAAGATACCATTTAACCGGTGTAATATTGTTTAAATAATGTCTGGGTATATACCCAGACATTATTTAAACTTCAGATGTCTCTCACATAACCTTATTAGCTTAACCAGACATGCGACAGGCCGAGTAAATGCTTTTTACGTAAATGTCCCCAGTCGTCAGTACATCTGTCTAGCATTTTCCCAACTATGTTAGTGTCGTCTTAAAGTCTAAACGGATGCAGCTGAATACTTTCACATGAAGCAACTGTCTATCTGACCCCGACTATGATATCTCTTGGCAGGCAGTGACCTGAAAGTCTGAGAACCAGTAGTCAGTGGAGTACCTGTAACGACTCTCAAAGATGTGGCACCAAAAACCAAAGGCTTAACGTTCTTTCCGAGGCATGGAGGAAATTCGATATGGGTGGTGACTCAACCACGTATGGACGAGTGATCACGTCCACCAGCTGCCATATATAGATCTTTGACCGTCGTCAACCTAGACAAGCATGATTTAACGCAAAGATCGACCCAAGCGATAGTTATTTTGAAGCCATGAGCTCACAAGACGCAAGAAACACTTCAAATTCATAGCAGAACCTCAGTTTTGTTAGACCTTCACAAAAAAGGTCACTAGACCAATATCACACAACATTTAGGACTCTGCTTGACCGGATTTAATTGGATCCTGCCCTGATTTCAAGGTGATGTATTGCAGCCATTACGAGCCATTCCAACCAGACATAGTTTAGCGGTGGACTTATAGGTATAGGTTTATCATTTCTGGCCAAACTTATTATGAAGTTAGGATCGAATAAAGTTGCTTATTGTTATATTTTCTAGACTTAATTATCCCGTTATTTACACGTGCGTACAATAATAAGATACACCCTGCTACTATTTATGTATTTTCGTGGAAATGCTTTGGGTTTTCTCCAGATTATGGTGTCTTTCTTTTTGTTTATTTTGTGGAGGCGTTGTAAGCCTGTTGAAGTCTACGAAAAATCTGTACTTCTTTTTGTTGTTGGTATTTTTATAAAATAAAAATCAATTGAATTAAGGCTCTTCTAAGCTGAGTAACAAAAATTCTGACGCAACCAGTCTGACGTCACGGAAGGTCAGAAAATACAAAAGACAGAACAATCCCATACAATAGTTGAACTAAAGAACACAATCCTATTCTGATAAAACATCTAAAGCACAAAGTTTGTCCGAGTTTTCTTCCCGTTATCGTGGAAGCATACTCATGAAAGCGCATCGCGGACAATACAGCGCTTTACAGCGCTGCACAGCACTGCACAGCACTGCACTGACGTTATCGCTGTCACTTCCCTTTCCTGTGTGTTTCTAAATAAAGGCACAGACAAAGCGACGACTGTTGAAAGAGAAAAAGGACCAGCTTCATATATAAAATGCAGAGATGTAAAACAGTAAAAAATGTGTTTAGAAAAAACACAATGCAAAGCATTTGTCTGAAATAATATACAAAATTAAAAAAAAAGACGTACAATAAGTCACAATGTCTTTACGTTCCAGTGTTAATAAATTTAAAATTACGAAATTAAGTAGTACGCTTGTTGTTAACTAATCTTTCTCGGGGTTTATCAAAAATAACGGACATTATCTATTGTAACTTGTGCTGTAGATCTTGTAATATAAATTATTAATTATCTTATGAAAGTTTCCCCCTTGTCTATGTCGGTCAATCTAATTTAGGAGCGCCTCTCCAAAAATAACTTAACCTAACCCATGTTTCTACAAATATTTTGGGTTACTAAGGAAGCCATTAAAATATACTAAACATACCATCTTTTTACTATTCATAGTTTGTTGGTTTATTAACTTTACCTAACCCATGGTTCTGCAGATATGTTGGGTTATTCTCAGATTCGATTGAAAATATATACATTTTTTATACGTTTAGTACTAACTGGATTGTGGAGGTCAGACAGGCAGTCGCTCCGTGTAAACTACTGGTATTCAGCTGCATCCGGTAAGATTCGAAGCCGACCTCATCGTAATTGGGAAAAGGCAGACGATGATAATGTTAGGGTTGAATCCAGTTCAATATTATGCGGCTTAATACAAACATTTAACATAAGGTGACTGCCTATCTGATCTCCACAACTCAGTTTCAAAACCTGGTCATCTGACTTTCGGGTACAATATTTAAGCAATGTAGTCTAATTATACACACCACCGGTCATATTTATACCGCCCTTAAACGTCCATAGCGAATAATTTACGACATCCGGATTATTTTATCAAAGGGTTTTGCAAAGGGTTCATAAAATTCGCACTAACAAAATCGCAAGGGTAAAAACTCCCTGCGTATAAACATGGCGTCAAAGGAAAACACCCTTTGTTGTTCCATTTTAATAGGCTATTGCATAACACTCATTGAGATATTATGGTGAAAAATGAAAATAAACGGACAAAATACCTAGCTAAGAATAGCATTAACATACTATAATGTTGAGACCGTTATCACAAGGATACCACTACTCTCTAACAAAATACCTTAGAACAATGTAATCTATCAGTTTCTTTAATGAACGTTTAAACGCCCAAGCAAGTTCTTGTTTTGATTTAAGTAAATACTTCAAAGTTTAGCTATTTAAGTTAATAATTCGTTGTTATAACAAGGTAGGAACTTTGGGTTTAAACTCAAAAGTTAAATTTAGAAGAACATTCTAGATACAGAAGCGTTATTGATCGGTCCAATAATATCTCAGCCGGTGGCACAGTTATAATCTTAGAGTAAAAGGTCAAACGTCCAAAAGGAAAAGCAGTATAAAATCCGTCATACCCACAACCCAACACCGAAATAACAAGAACAAATTAAATGTTATATCGTAGAACTGACGTTACCGTAATAAAATATCAGTTATGAAATAATACTGGGTGTAAGATCCTCTTGAAAGACGATACGGGGTCCTGTAAAAGCTGCTAGTAAAAAATATTTATTGCCAATAAATGGCGGCCGCTGTATCGTTACGACGATCTGGTGGGCTTGCGGCAGTAATTTTAATTTGGCCATTGATCGACCGCGGTGATACACTGTACCTACCGGCTCTATGTGTGCGGAGCTCAAAGTGAATGTCATCGGGGTTGCGTGACTTGGCGAAAAAATGAATTGAGAAGGCAGTATATCCATACAATAATGCTATGTTTTGTAAGTCTTTTATCAGTAAACTAGCTGACCCGCGCAACTTCGTCTGCGTCACATAAATATAGCTATAACCTTTCTCGATATGTCGACTATCCGACATTATTTAAACTAAATCGTAACAAACAAAAAATCTTATCTTTCCTCTTTATTACAATAGTTTAGATGGTTTAGATTAGCTTAGATTATATTAAAGTGTGAATTACTATAAAATCTATCTCTTACTGTTAAATATACTATAACACTCTGTACTTGTAAACATTATGATGCAGTAAATATTTTGAATTTGAATTTCCCGGAGGCCAGCCAGAATCCCCCGTACCTACATTGCGACGCAACCCGCGTAATTATTTTTCCGCGCGGGTATTTTTACATTGCGATATCTTCTAAGATATTTGTTTAAACTGTATAGAGTAAAGAGCACAAATATTCTATATTAAATTTCCGTTCTAACAAACACATTTATTTAGATATAGATTATTACCATATGGGTTAAATAAGCTTCGCAAAAAATAATTCTTTTTAACCTAACATTTTAATAATAAAAAATGGTTACAGTGAGTCAATCTTAAAAGATAGACAGATGCTGTCGCAGACTTTTTTTTAGAACTTTTAAAGACGAATAATTACTTTATACATGATATTCTCTTAACTTAAACCGTTTTCGCAGCGCACGCAACGGAAGCTCTCAGAAAGGAATTTTCTTTTCCCGTTTTTGCAACATTTCTCATTTATGCTCCGCTCCTATTGGTAGTAGCGTGATGTTATATAGCCTATAACCTTCCTCGATAAATGAACTATCCAACACAAAAAGAATTTTTCAAATCCAACCAGTAGTTCCAGAGTTTATCGCGTTCAAACAAACAAACAAACAAACAAACAAACAAACAAACTCTTCAGCTTTATAATATTAGTATAGATATATTTCCTTTTTAAAGCAAAGTCGTATAAATATCGAAGCAGATAAATTAACTTTATTGGGGCAAATATTGAAAGAGAGTAATTAAACGTTACCTGATTTCAGAAAAGCGTTAACCCTTTAATAAACGAACACCTAAAAAAAAGTGAAACATTTATAAATTCTAGGAAATTAACAATCATAGACTCAGCACACATCCACTCGTATTCTATTTGTAGTACACAATAGATTTCCCCAGAGAACTCTTAGGAATATATTATTTTTTGAGAAGTAAAGGGGTCGTAAGTCAAACAAGTTTGTGAACCACTGGATTTGAGTGTATTTCCCGCGGGTGACTTGATTACTGAACCGAATGTACTGTTATGTGCTAGTACTTGATAGTCGTGTGTAGCGTTGAAAATGCAGAATGTTACAATTTTTTTTCCGTTAATTAAGAAACAAATTTTAAAGTTTTGAAAAATTCAAGAACATTGGCCAGTATACATTCCATGTAGGTATGTAATCTTTAGAAAGTTACATTGAAAAAAAAAACTGAAAAATACGAAAGAAACTAAAATCTTTCCATTTTATTGAAAAAATACCTACATGAAATTAATACTGGACAATGTTCTTGAATCTTTCGAAAGTTACATTGAAAAATACAGCGGCATTGGAAAGAAACGGGAATCATTCCGGCTTTTTTCAACGTTAGTCGTGTGTCACTAGTGAATTCAACGGAACCTTTGTGTATGGATTTTTTTGTCTTCTTGGTTACGTCCTAATGTGAGAAAAAAAACTTGCCAGTTTTAATTATACCAAAATTGGTGTAAAATTACCCTTTACGAATCCGAAAGGCACGTGTTCTCTCCATCATTACGATTTTTTTTTGTTCTAATCTATACCTTCTAGTTACGGAGATACTTGAAGTCCGACTTCAAGTATCTATTCATACTTTTAACTGCCTCGTTGGTCTAGTGGTTGCAAGCGCGACTGCTGAGCGTGAGGTCCTGGGTTCGATTCCCGGGTCGGACAAAAAAGTGCTATTGGGTTTTTCATTAGAAATTTCCCAGTAGTAGCCCGGAGTTTGGAAGTTGGCGGTATAGTACCCCCGTGCCTCGGAAAGCACGTTAAGCCGTTGGTCCTGCGCCTGATCTCTCTCCGGTCGTGTCGGATTGCCGTCCCATCGGACTATGAGAGAAAAGGGAACAGAGAGTGCACTTGTGCCTGCGCACACACTTGTGCACTATAATATCTCCCGCGCAGATGGCTAATCTCCGCTGAGATTGGCCGCCGTGGCCGAAAAACGGTCAGGAGGACTATTATACTTTTAAAAAACATTTTTTTTTTGTAAGTTTTTAATGTTGATTTACCCATGTACTCTTTAATGTACTCATTTGTACAATGTTTTGAGTGCGTAACCTTTTTTTTTAAAGGTTGAGAAATCATCAAATGCCTTCCCCCGCTCTGGGCAGAGTAGTAGGGAGTGTCAGACTTCTACTGACTAAAAACCACCCATGTTCCTTCTTTGCCCTTGAGCCGAGGCCACGTCATCTAGTTCTAAAATCCGCGGCCCCGGCGGGCGTCGGCCCTTGCGGGCCCCTCCTTGCTGACATCTCTTTGAGGCGCGCGTAGAACACGAACGAAAGTCTGACACTCCCCTTCGCTCTGCCCAAGAGCAGGGGGGGGGGTTCATTTGATGATTTGAAGCCCTCCACATGTCATGCCTATATTGCCCATATTGACAATGGATTACCACACCTATCACATCTTTGTAGATACTATATATTAACCGAGACACAGAAAAGCAATTAACTTCAAGTACATAATTATCCACGTTCTTTTATTTAATTATGCAGATTTGAGATAATAAGTTATTTAAGTAGGTACTTAAACTTTTATATTGACAAAACCTAATCTAACTGGTTGCAATTTAATGCTACCTAATGACCTGTCATCACTAAAGTAATCGGAGTCCCATTTTATTTCATATACGTTCACTGCCTTTACGTAAAAACCATCCAACCATCGTTACTTTCAGTACATAACGTTCTGCTCAATTATATCCTACATAGTGTAAAGATAGCATCAAACTAATAAAGTCAAGTCCCACTTCAGAAGTTCCTATTCGCACTTCACATGTTTATTTTACCCTCAATAAATTACTACGCAGCCTACAATGTGACACTTTTATTGTGACCTTAAAGTTAGGAAAAAGTTTGCTAGTGTAGTCGAAAAGTGTCATTTATGAATTTACGACACTATTATTTTTTTTCCACCCTACTTAAGTGAGGACTAGAGATAGAATAGTTTGCCGTGACATATGCCGTTAATGCGTCCACTTTATACAAAGATAAAAGTTTTGATTGCTTTTATAAAGTAGTTTTGCCATTGATGGCGTATGTTAAAAAGTGGGAAGTAAAATATTGGGTCGTGGGAAGTGGTAATAAAACTGCAATATAAGTGAACAGCGGCGATGATCGTGTGCCAACTTTATGCAACGTGGCGCAGGCATTCTCTGTGATTAATGTAGGTTCACTACAGGCGGGCTTACAGAAGAACAACAAACCGGTTATTGATGGTGATAAAAAAATAGCAAGAGTAACCGATTTAACTCGATGTGGTAGACCCGGAAGGAAATGGCATAACAGGCTACATTCCTACCTAAAGAGATAAAAGTGCAAAGGCGGATTTGTGGAGTTTTCCCTACAGAAGGATTTAACAGACTACAGTAACAGATTTTGGAAAGATCTTTATTCCACCGCCAATCTCTATCATCCAAAATTATTCCGGTCATGTCAACAACAGCAGTTGTTAATGTTATCTAAATAACCAAATAACTGCGACCTTTAGTTGGTAATGGTCAATTTCCGAAACAGGTCTATGCCAACTCCACGATAATAGTTCCAACAACCCGTAACAAAGTATTAGGCCCTTCCTAAAAGGTAACTGCTCTAGTCTCAATGGTAGCAAAATTGCAAATCTTGCTATAAAGTTCTAACAAATTCTATCATCCTCCGACCTTATTGCCCTTGTTTGGCTCGTTTTATGTATTTTAACCGTCGTAAATGAGATGTAAATCCGAGGTAGCATTAACCTGTATAAACTTCTGTTATTAGGGGATTAAGCCTCTCCAATTAGGTATAACAACCTGGTTTATTAACACTGCTAATCATTTCAAAATCTTTTGGTCATGCGTTTCAATTACTGTCGAATGAGAGCATGAATGTACCTACTCTTTGTGTTACTCACGTATCATGGTATAGACATAATTATAGGTAGGTACTCCTAATGAAGGTATGTATTGTATAGCACCTGTTCGCAACGCGGAAATACCGCGTGAAGGGATTTCCTTTGATCAGAATATAGTCATAATGTTTAATTGCAAAATTCGTATGATGGAATGTCATAACCTGGAATATGTCTCAAGAATGTTTTAGTACTGAATTATTAATTAATTCATTTTGTAATAATCCTTTTTTGCACGACTTATCTAATGAGATCAAAGCTCTGGTTACTTCCTTATCTCTTTTAGTTAAATGTTTTTAAGCAATTTAAAATATTTAAACAAAATACATAGTTTAATTTTTTAAACTACCGTTCTCGTACCCATATTCAGTGACAAAGTCCTAATCTGTGGCGGAGGCAACGTTAGTCGTCCCTCGAAAGCGGCTGGGGTGTTAATACGATCTAAATGAACCGTAAAACTTTAAGGCTCGTGCCTAGTAATTTAAGCTCGCTGAATAACGTTCCGCATGCTCACGGTAAATTTTCGATACAATTTTCGACATGACACTTTTAATTATGCAGTATATTGTAACTGAATGAATAGGTTCTCATAATATTTTGCGTTTACAAGTTTTCTTTGAAGCTATGAAAGGAATATAGATCGATTTGTTTTCTTTTTAATTCCGTCAAAACACAGATTACTTTTTTATTAAAAGTTGTGTTCCACATTTTTTTAATTATTTTAGCATTACTTTGGTGAATTGAAATGAAAATATTTAATCATTAAAATAAAATGAATGAACGACAGAAACATGTTTTCAGTTTAATCAAATCTTGTTACGTTTAACCCCAAAAAGTAATTGAACCAATCACCTCTTCAAGATCACGTAACAGATTCTGATATTGATCCAATTAGGAAACCCTTAAAATTGCCTTGGACCTCTGGAATATTAAATATTTACCCTTGACTTTACCTGTTCATCCAATCCTTTCCGGCAACTCGAAAGTCTCCCCTTGAGAAGTAGGTAACAAAATAGCGATCAAAAACAGCTTAAAGTTTTCTTAATTCGGATTGTCCCGAGACGCGAATTCCCTGTTAAATTTTTAATTTGATACTAAATGTTTACTTCTGGTTAGAGCCTATTATTGTTGAGTTACAATTATTATTTCAACGTTGCCAATTGGTGCGATTAAACGACCCATGGACCATGGTCTACTCTGTATTGTAAATTTTAGTGTACCTTCTGTAGATCCAAATTAAACAATAAATAATAAAAATCTTTATTGCTAGTAAATAGGTACAATAATACTCCGTATAAACTAATTTAGCTAAAATTAATGTGCACTTAGGTATGTGTCAAAGGAGTGCTTTGGCACTCGTACTAGGATTACCCTGTATCACGAATGCCATCACCATCCTCCGGACTAGCTTGTTTTAATCTGCACAAAAAGTAACTATAAATAAAAATAAACTTAATACAAACAAATAATAGAAAAAATAAAAGAAAAGTTAAAATACTAACAAAGGGGTACGTGAATGTATTTTGTTTTGTTTGTGGTGTGTGAGTAAGTGTGGTTGTGTACGTGTTATGTGTGTGAATTTCTTTATTATCTACGTCTCTTTATTTACTACTAGCTTTTGCCAGCGGCTTCGCCCGCGTGAAAATGTCGATTTTCCATACAAACTTTCATCCCCTATTTAACTCCCTTAGGGGTTGAATTTCGAAAAATCCTTCCTTATTCCTTGCCTACATTATAAAGGGAACCTCTGTGCAAAATTTCAGCTTTCTAGGTCCAAGGGTTTGGGCTGGCCCGTCGGGGCCGCGGTATTTGTACTAGATTACGTGGCCTCGGCGCAAGGGCAAAGAAGGAACATGGGTTCGGTTTTTAGTCAGTAGAAGTCTGACACTCCCCTTCGCTCTGCCCAAGAGCGGGGGGGGTCATTCGATGATTTTCCACCCACCAAAAAAAAAAAAAAAAAAAAGGGTTTGGGCTGGGCGTTGATGAGTCAGTCAGTCAGTCAGGACTTCTCTCTTTATTTATTAGATAAATAGGTACCTATGTATGTCGATAATTATTTGTACCTAAATTTGAATACTCTTGTAACGTAAGGAGCAGATTTTACAATCTTCAGATAATTGACATCTAATAAAAATTAAACCCAATATAGTATAAATTTCTTTTTCGTTTCTTGCAAGTCTGTTATAAGAAATTTCCAAATTTTAACGAGGTCAGAAATAATAATATTGTCCTTCTTCAAATAATCACTTTAATGTACTACACTTTTACACTGCACGTCTTGTCTGTACGAGACATCAAACTTGAATGCCTGTGTTCGCACTGTCAACGCTTGTAGGTGAATGCCGGAATGAACGGCGAAGTGAAGTGTTGGATCGAATGACAACCAAGTCAATATACCATCCGTATGACATGCGAACACATACATTTAATTACAATAAAGTTGGGTATGGATAATATTCAGATAAATATTTTAATAAAAGCTAACATATTATAATTAGGTATAGGTAATATTTAAGTAAGTATTTTAATAAAGCTAACAGTCGGCCTTTCCTGACGTTTACACGTCCCGTGGAAAGATTATACAAGGTAAACAAAATCAACCGAATGATTAATTAAAATAACAGAACAACAACTTATGACACAAATAGCTACACAGATATCAAATTGATCTCTTTCTATTAGGTACATCATAATAGTTAGCATAACTCAGATATAATTACACTCGGCAGCATTGAAGGAGTTGCGGTGGCCTCTACATATCCACAACAACTCAAGCATGTTGTGGCCCCTTCATGTCCACAACACACTAGCTACAATACCACAACTACGAGTACAATCATAACATTGGTGGAACTACAGTAGCCACCACGTATCAGCATTGCCCAAAATAATTCTATTCGCGGCAGCATTGAAGGAGTTGCGGTGGCCTCTACATATCCACAACAACTCAAGCATGCTGTGGCCCCTTCATGTCCACAACACACTTACGACAATGCCACAACGACGAGTACAACGATAACATTGGCGGAACTACTGTAGCCTCTACATATCTACGGCAATTCGTGCATGCTGTGGCCCCTGCATGTCCACAACACACCGACTAGACAAGTTATTATGGCCTCTACACATCCATAATAACCACATATCTAACACACTGTAGCCCCTGCATGTCTACAGTGTGCTCTAAACTTCTTGTACAAAATAATGTTAGTATAAAAATTAATTCATCATTATAATAACTGTTAATAATTCATAATAAAACAATGTAAATTTACTCAATTATTCGAATTAAATTGTATACGATTGACATGGACAACATTCTGCTGTTAATACTCTTACATGTTTTATCTTTATTACCTATTTACAATTAATTAACGCGTACATCAATAACCACCCAATCAAAAGGCGCCAATCATTCATCAGTAACATTTCCAGACTGCGCATCACTATCACTAACACTGTTTCGTTTAAAAACCAACCACGGGTGAATTTTATCCAAGGAAAAGACTCCAGTGAAGTTTCTATTACCCTTGCGTGACAATGGGGTATCTTCTATTTTATATCGGTCATTATCAAAGACCTCTACAATACGGTAAGGACCACGAAGCTTTGGAATTAATTTCCTACTTTTCCCCGTCGAAGGAATTTCTCGCTCTACCCTAACTAAATCCCCAATTTTGAATGTAACTCTCTTTCTAGATTTATCAAAACGTTTCTTCTGTTCTACTTGATTATTTTCTATATGTTGCGATATTTCCTCTCTAATGTTTTCTAAATTATTCCCTACGTCCTCTGTATCGTCTATAATATTAAGGTTTAATAGGGAGTTAGTAGTACCAACCAAGTCAATGCCAAATAATGCCTGAACTGGTGTCTTCCCGATTCCCTTATTAAGGGTATTATTCAAACCCCATTGTATTTCAGAAATACATTCATCCCATTTATTTTCTGGTTTATTTAGGTTTGTTGCAGTTAGGGCAGCTAAAACAGTGCGGTTGTAGCGTTCCACTTGTCCATTGGCACGTGGTGTCGCTACCGCGTTCATAACGTGTTTAATGTCTAACGTACTTAAATATTCTTGAAAGCGCTTGGACGTGAAAGATGTACCTCGATCAGAAATGAGCCGTTTAGGAACACCAAAAGTATGGAAGTAGCTTTTTAAAGCGGATATAGAATGTAACGATTTCGTACTTTTTACAGGAGCCAATATAACATATTTTGTGAAGGCATCGATTATTAAGAGTAGGTACGCGTTTTTCTTTTTACTTCTCACAAAAGGACCCAAATGGTCTATATGCAACGTATGAAAGGGGCGATCAACCTTGGGAATCGGATGAAGTTCACCTGCCTTCTTACCAGCAGGGACTTTCGAATGAGCGCATTCTAGGCACGAATCGACATACTTTTTCACAAATCGTCTCATTTTGGCAAACCAGAAACTATTTTTAATTTTATCAAAAGTTTTGTCAAAACTATAGTGACCGATATCGTCATGATGGGCTTTCAATACCTGCCACCTAACACCTTTTGGTACAACCCAGCGATCCCCTGCCTCGGTTTTTCGATATAATAGGCCTCTTTTGATTATAAAATTATTTTTAATTTCTATAATACCATCCGTATCCTGATCCTTTAAAATAGAAATTATCCGTTGGAGCTCGGGATCGCTCTGTTGTACCGTTGCTATCCAATTAGTTTCGATACATCTTACTTCGACGGAACTTACTTCTACCGGGTTTCGACTTAATGCATCTACGTGGGACATGGTAGAGCCCGCCTTATAAACGATTTTAAAATCATATTCTTGCATGATATTCCACCATCTGGCTACTCTAGGCAAAACATCTCTTTTCTCAAAGGTGGCCCTCAAAGAGTTACAGTCTGTCACTATGGTAAACGGTATGCCTAATAGGTACGTCCTAAATCGTTGTATTGAGCTTGCCACCGCCAGAGTTTCTAAATCGTAGGAAGTGAAACGAGACTCCTCTGGGGACGTCTGTCTACTATAATAAGCTACAGCATTTAAAGGTGCTTCTTTACTTGATCTTTGTAAAAGGATACCAGCAATACCAATTTTAGAAGCGTCTGTATGAAGTTGAGTTTCAAACGCAGGGTTATAAAATGCAAGAATCGGACGTTTGGTTAACTCTGTCTTTAAGGTTACAAAAGCATTCTCTTCACAGTCGGACCACTGCCATTTCGAATCTTTCTTTAAAAGTTGGGTTAGTGGTCGAGCTATTGAAGAGAACCCCCTTATAAATCTACGAAAGAAACTAGCGAGTCCTAAATACTGCCTAACCCTATGCTGATCGGCAGGGCGAGGGAATACGTCAACAGCATTGATTTTAGCTTTCCCTGGTCTTATTCCCTCGGCGCACACTTCAAATCCAAGATAGTCAATAGATTCCATTAAAAAGTTGCATTTGGATAATTTTAAAGTTAAACCGGCGGTACGAAATAAATCCAATGTTGATTTGAGCTTACTGAACCCTTCCTCAATAGTTCTAGATGGTATTATGACATCGTCCATATACGCAAACGCCTCTATAAATCGTGCATTACCCAATATATTGTTAATTGCACGTTGGAAACTGGACGGCGCATTAACAAGGCCAAAGGGCATCCGATTGAACTCATAATGCCCATCAGGTGTTATGAAAGCCGTTAAATGTTTAGACGTTTCAGACATTTTCAATTGATAATAACCTGACATTAGGTCTAACGATGTGTAATATTTATAGCCTGACAAGTTATCTAATTGATCGTCAATCCTAGGGAGGGGATAATGCTCCTTAACCGTTTTTTTATTGAGAGCCCTATAGTCAATGCATAATCTGTAATCTCCTGATTTCTTTTTGACGAGGAGAACTGGTGATGCATAACTTGAGGTCGATGGTTTAACTATATCAGAGTCCTCAAGTTCTTGTACCATATTACGAACTACTTGTCGCTCTGTAAAAGGCATGCGATACGGTCGGTAAACTACTGGTGTATTATCATTGAGCCTTATGTCCATTTCAGTGTTTGAAATACAGCCTAACTCTTTAGTGGAAAAAGCAAAACAATCTCTGTATTCATTTAATAAACGAGTCAACTGCAAAAGATTGCTTTCACTGATTTGGTCACTTACACACAACATTTTAGGATCAATAATAATATTAGAAGAGTTATCCGCGCCTTTGTCAATTCTATTCACGCTTTGACAGTTAAATTGTGCTAACGGCAAAGCCCGAGACAGAAGGGTACCTTTGTTTAAATCGAATCCCGATTTTACCAAACCGTCCAATTGAAGTGTGGCTTTGCCACTAACCAACTCTAAAATACAAGGCATTAAACTGTACATCATTTGAGGTTGAGAGCATAAACCAGGCTCCACGACCACCTCACCATCATATGGTGGATTAGATTCTACGGCCACTTCGGTGCGGCCCATTACTTTAATAGAGTTACTAACATACAGTTTAACACTTTCAGGGACGTTTATAGTTTTACTCTTAATAATTAGTTTGTCTTCTGTTTTGAGAACTACGACATGGCTTTGTTCCGTAAACGTTTGGCCTACAAGTAATGATACCTTTAAGTAATGATCAGGGACTATGAGTACTTCAACGCGGGCTTTAACTAAGTCTATTTCAATTTCGATATCGCATTTCCCTAAACACTGAACAATTGAATTTCCGAACCCTCTTAAAATCGGCAAGTCACCGTAAGACAGAGTTTGGTTTAATACTTTTGCATCCGATTCTCGGAGCATAGTAATTTGACTACCGAAGTCAATAAAACAATTCATAGTCTGACCGTTAACTATCGCGATCTTAAAATATTTCGCATCATTATCTTGCTCCTTTGAAATGTTTAAAACAGTCTTATTAGTTTCATGCTCGGGTTTATTGGGACAATCGCCAATCAAATGGCCTACTTTATGACAGTGATTGCACCTTATTTTTCGATCGCGTATACTGTCATCCCACAGACCAGCGGTTAATTGGATGTTTACATTTGTAGAAAGGGTGCCCTTCCTCTCCACAGTTATAACATTTTGATGACCTAATACCCGCAGATGCGGATGCATTATCTTTAGAAGTTTTATAACGCTTGCTGTCGGAAACGCTCGGCTGCACAGTCACGTTTTGCTTGTCATTCTTTTTAGTTATTTTAACATTGCGAAGGAAACATAACAACTTATCAGGATCGCTAAATTGCACAGCCTCAGCACTAGTTCTGACCGATCTATCTTCAATACCATATAATATACAATCGATAGCGTTTTTTTCTGAAATGTTGCATCTATTAAGCAAAACTATCTTTTCGTAATAATAATCTTCTAAACTATCACCAAAACGTGCCCTACAGGCGAGCATCTCCGTCAGCAACCGACCATAGTTATCATCACTGGGGAATGCAGACTTCAATTTTTGTTGCCACTCCGTCCATGTAAATAACAAAGTGGGTAGACCCTGGTACCATTTTTGGGCTAACCCTACTAATTTAGGCAAAGCGTAGTGAACTATCTGTCGTTCTGTCCAATTATAAATCTTTGCACATTCATTTACTTTTGTAATCCAAACGTCTATACTCTGATTTCGCTTTGTTGGGTCGAATTCAGGCACAACGTTCAAAACAGGGTAACGGTCTGTATTGCCGTCTGTACGTAAAGACTTAACAAGTTCTTGGAACACATTAACAAAATTTTGAGAGTCAAAAACAGTGGATTGGTTACTTGGTAATGGTGATGATGCGCCGTTTCTGGTCCCAGCACTCGGTCGTACTGCTGGTTCCTCGAGCGGTGCCGGCGTATCTGGCGTCCGGGAACGGCTCTGCCTCGACTTCTCCACACGCCGTGAACGCTCTTGCGGCGCCGGCGTATCTGGCGTCTGGGAACGGCGCTGCCTCGACTTCTCCACACACCGTAAACGCTCTTGCGGCGCTGGCGTATCTGGCGCCCTGGAACGGCGCTGCCTCGACCTCTCCACACGCCGAGAACGCTCTTGCGGCGCTGGCGTATCTGGCGACCGGGAACGTCGCTGCCTGGACTTCTCCACACGCCGTGAACGCTTTCGTCGTGAATGCTTATGCCGTGATCTGCTTCTACGCTCCGAGGATAATTCTGACTCACTGCTGGAGTCCTCAGAGTGTCGCACCCGCTTTCCAGACCGATGCTTTGGCATTTCACTTGCGTAGCTTTAAATATGGGCGTTGAGTATTCCACCAAAACCGTTACAGTTCCGATGTGATCCCGCTTCTGACCTTTTAACGAGGTCAGAAATAATAATATTGTCCTTCTTCAAATAATCACTTTAATGTACTACACTTTTACACTGCACGTCTTGTCTGTACGAGACATCAAACTTGAATGCCTGTGTTCGCACTGTCAACGCTTGTAGGTGAATGCCGGAATGAACGGCGAAGTGAAGTGTTGGATCGAATGACAACCAAGTCAATATACCATCCGTATGACATGCGAACACATACATTTAATTACAATAAAGTTGGGTATGGATAATATTCAGATAAATATTTTAATAAAAGCTAACATATTATAATTAGGTATAGGTAATATTTAAGTAAGTATTTTAATAAAGCTAACACAAAGAAATAAACAGTTTTTATATATTGAAATATTATATGCCATTTTTCTGTTACTATGTGTACCTACATAAATAGTAAAAAATAATACAGATACCTACAACTTAAAATACACTTGAAAAATCGACTGTAAGTACAAAACTTTGTATACCGTCTACTAAACTCATGATTTATCAGCACAATTAGATAAAACCTTAAACCATCAACTTATGAATTCAAACGCAATACCGACAAAGTAAATTCACTAAAAGAATAATGGAAGAGATTATCGTGCCTCTTGAAAAACATCGCCGACTCGAGCTCCGAAGAGTTATTCACATAGAGTAATCTTTTATTTCCCGGGAGTGAACGGGAGTCTTACCGCGGCGGAGATTTGCAGATTCCTTCAAGAGGGAAGCGAATCAACGTTAGCTTTGTTTAGGCGGAATTACCCCGAGAGAGGGAAATGTTGTGTTTAAAGGTGAATGCGGCTGTCTCACCCAGCCGCTTATTATATAATATTTTATCATCTTCCGCTGAGGTAGTTAAAGTGTTGTCGGACGCAGTGATAACGCTCACCATTGTATTAATAATTGTGTCACCAGCACCTGTAGCTATCAGTATTTCTACTAATTAATTAATGTAATTTATTACGCTTGGTGAAATATTCTAGCTAATGATACTTGTAACTGGATCACATGAATATTCATTGATGGGAATATTTTATACTCGTTCCTAAGTAAGCCTCGGGTAAACATCGCAGCTGATAATATATTATTAATGTTCAAATTAATATTGGTATTACCGAGACCATAAGATTTACAACACCGATACAATATAAACAAACAAGCAGATCGTAAAACTAAATAGAAAAACATTTTTATTGCAAATTACGATGGAGAATTTATTATAAGAGCTCCAATATTTTTCCCCCGCATAAATTATCTGCAAACTTTACATTGTGTGCAGGATCAAGCACATAATGCGCTTAATAGTGGAAAATCTACATGATTGTGAATACGTTTACTTTACGGCTTTAATACCAAGTCAAAAAGGTAACCGAAAAAAATGCTTAAAACATTCAAATAAACCGAGGACCGAATCTGACCGAGTGCAACGGCTCGGACTTAATAGCCTCGTTACTTTTATGTTTCTGGTTCATAAACCATGTTCCCTTAGCGTGCCTCTGGAAACGGGGCATATCCACAGATGCCCGAAGATTCTGATCCAAATGGATATTGATGCCTGTTTTAAAACCTTTGAAGATTTTGTATTTTGCTGTATATTTTTGTTTTAAAATGGTTGAAGCGTCTAGTCTACATAAGGTCGGTTTTTGTACTTAAGTTTATCCTAACAAAAAACTACGTCAAAAAGGAAAATGCAGCAATACAATTTAGTCCTTAAAGTAATGCTGGAAAAGGTTGACGTTATGCAACAACAAGATAAAATGAATGCTACTCAATGGTAGTACTTTAATTTTATGATACCCCATTTATTGCCTCAAGGGTGAACATACTGACACCAAACGCGTTAAGGGCAAAGCTTCTTAAACCGGCAGATTTTCTGCAGGACCGACCAGAATGACAATTAATGATGATAATGCCCAACAAATTCGGTGGTATTATCACCCCACGGCAGACAAAGCAGGTGGTTTTGATGTGAAGTATTATTTATAATGGCTTTAACGGGTCTTTCGACATTAATGAAATTACCATATATCCACAGATTAAAATATGTTTATAACTATATAAGGCAAACGTATTACCCTCTTTTCTTCCTGAAAAATGTTCCTCCTACAGCAACCATTTTTTTGCCATAAAATTAAGATCTACTGTTGACATATTCACATTTCGAAAATACGACCCTCCAAAAATTCAAATACAGAACTTTTGGCGTATAAAATCATTATCGGAACCTAGTTATACGTTTTATTTTAATGGAGAAGAATAAAGGGAAAACACGAAAGGTTGGTAACGATTTTTATGATATAATCTGTCAGAGCTGCAGTTGTCCTTACTGCACTCGGCGGCAGCGAGCTTGGCGCAACGTGACAGTAATAGTTTCTCCAAATACTTACTATTTAGGCTTTAGTCCCTCTTAACCGCAGCGGCAAAAGATACAGATCACAGTGGCATCATGACTGGTTTTCATATTGCTATGAAAACGCTCCTGCCTGCGAAATTGCCGCCAGTTGCCGTTCCAAATTAAAAACTAGTCGATAAAATTACACAGAAAAAGGGTGTTTTGCTGTGGTCTTTGCTAGCTATTGAAAAGCTTTGCCGTTCAGAGATTGCGGTTGTACTCACCCATCGGAATTCAAGGCCTATTTAACACGTATGTCTACCTACATTTGCTATCAAACATCCTAAAGAAAGGTGAGAATAATACAGTACACGTTCGCACGATACAATTTCGGTTATTAATTTGTATACAAAAGCATAAAAGCCAATTGTTACAACAGCCTACTGACAGTCATCTGACAGCCATCTGACAGCCACCTGACAGCGAGCCATGCCAACGACAGCCATGCCAACCTCTGAGCCAAGCCATAACTACCGGACGCCTCCGGTGGGGATAAAGCTTTATAATGCCCTGCAAGCTCATTTTAGCGATCTTGTCGCACTCGATTGTAGTAGTTGTAAGGGGAAGCTCTGCCCGAATAAAGTTATAAATCAGTTCCTGTTTATTTTTTACCACTGTCGTTACACTCAGAAGTGGTATCGAAAACAATAAACCTACGATTAAACGACGCTCTGATACATTTAAAAGTCAACGGTCACCAAGTACAAAGGACGAGGTCTGAAAATTCAAACGAAGAACGTTGATGCACACCGCCTACAAGGAAAATATTGAAGAGTCGCCCATCCCAGAATCACAAGGCACAAATTGAAAAAGCAGTCTACGATCTGGATGGAACACGAAGCGCCTGCCCTCAGTACCGCATCATTGATTCCATAATTTGACCCTGAAAACGAAGACTGCGGCCAGTAACCACCTGTGAGACACTTCGAGTTACAAGAAGTATCCATTTCTCTGCCAGTAACGCTGCTACGGTAAATGAAGGCTACCTCAAGGTCGTCAACAGCGAGCCCAAGGACATGGAAGGGAGGAACCGTCCTACTTCACGCTGAGAGCTGCCAGGAACCATGCATAAATAACAAGGTCAGTTAACATGCCAGTTAACAGATATTTGCAAAATATTAGCCAAATGCCATTAGCCAAATATATTAGCCAAATGTGTTTTACAATGAAGTGCCCTATGTGTTGATAATAATTATGCCAATCGTAGACAAAATTAGGTAATTTGGTAGGCCCGATAAGTAAATCTAATCATAGTCAGTTAATCAGTATATTATCTCGGTACAAAAATGGTTTTACTAGTTGTGTACTAAGGAATTGAGAACTTAAGATGTACATATTTTATTTAGTTCAAGTGCGCATCAGATTATCCAACAACTCCAAAGTAAATCTTTAGATATAAATAGCTACAATAATTTCATCAAACTATTGTCAGTGGTTTATAGCATTCCTAGGCAATCTCTTGCTACCGTCAGTCGATATTCAAACAGGTATAAACTTATTGCATAAAGTTCTTGACAAATTGCAAACGAGGATCTTAAAATTAAATATGAGAAACCGTTAATTTTTACATATTTCATAGGTAAAATAAGCATGTGATGGCATTCAACCGGTTGAATTTAAGTTGATACATGTGTCTTAATTTCCCGTCTCGAGTAAGGTAAACGAAGTGCGTCAATTTATTCCATCTAGTTCTATGTAGTTATTTATGAGGCCAACAGGAGTAAAACGCGAGTTTTATAATGCGTAAAAGTATATGATTCACTGCAGTAAACAAAATCAGTGTTTTACTTTTTTTTAGTCCAATCAATAGTTTTGTTGTAAATCGCAAAATACCACTAATTTCGCACTATTCGGCCGCAGCGAAAGACGTAACAACCGCTTTGTAGTGCAAGCTGATTAGAACTTTATTTTAACAGTATTTCAATCGAAGTTTGAACCACCACAAATAGTGTTGCTAATTTGAGGTAGTATAGGCTCCTACGACAGTTCAATAGTAACTTTGCAATAATAGCTCGATTGTTTATCAAACTAACAAAAAATAATACGATGTGGGTATGACTTATGCGGCAAGTCACATAAATCTTGTTAAGGAAGTAAAAAAAAAAAAAAAAATGTGATTATTATAATAAACGATCCTAGTTTCCCAACAGAAATTCACACGTATGCAGCAAGGTATCTTTTATAAAAGCAGATTGACGGTAGTTTGCGCCCAGTCCTTTAGTTTAGTCGCGTTACCAGTCGGAAAGAGTGTTAATCATTTTTTGGGCTTTAATCCCTTGCAGTAATGAAGTTGTTGCGAAGATATTATCGTATAAATGTGTTATGTAAAAATGTCCATGTAATTTCGGACTGTACCTACTGCAGTGCGCGATATAATGACTAAACGTGATCTTATGCTATGCATTGCTCGATATTACAAACAAAAGCCAAGCAAAATCCAGCAAGCCAAAACCGAAGCTAAAGTTAAATTCTATGCCTGCCTTTGCTTCAGCCTTATGTAAGTAGATCGTTTGATGAATGCCGTTTAATGTGTACCATTTAGAGGTTAACGATTAGTTCAGTACAGTGCAATGACAAGATGAAAAGCCAAAAAGTTGTATTGTTTTGCTATAGTGAATAATTGTAGTATAACTATAGTGAATAATTGTAGTATTGATAGTAGCCTGTAACGTAAACAAACCTTTACGGTACCCGATTAGTTGTGTCAAACTTCGCGCGATGGAAAATATTACAAAATGCATCATGACGATGTTGGCCAAGGCGTAAAGTGCGTAAAGAACGAAGTTCTGAACTTATAAATAAGAGCAACATTTCTGGTTTCCATATATAAATTACCCGATTTATACTTAAACATTATTATGGGACATCATGTTTACATTGTGCTTACGGGAAAGCGGTACGGTAGGAAGGAGGGCCAATGACATTCAATTTCTAAATCTACTGAACCAATGAAAATGGTAGGTAAATATCGATAGTTTGAGCCCTTCTGGCTAAACAAAAAAAGGAGTACTAGTGGGTACATATTGTTTATATTGATACATGCTTTCACTAAATTCGTTGTTTCTGAACCAACGCCTAATGTCAATAATTCTGTGGTGACAATTAGTTTAGATCGCAATTATTTATTCAGATCACATTGTTTCCGACCATGGCAAGGTCTTTACGAGTAGATATTTCAAGAAGTTTGTAACGGAACAGCAGTTTAAAAATACGTTAACTGTTAACAGCTATTGCGTGTCCTACCTAGGTTTGCTAAGAAGAATAATATTAATTAAGTCTATTTACAATCATTTTTGTTAATCTAACTTAGCGCTAATATAATAGATGTAGCAAGTTTAATTTTAATTTGAAAATGGTGATAAAACCGAGGTCTCGAAACTAGGCTACGCCTGTAGGTATCTTGGGGGCCAGAGTAGCATTATCTTAGCGTTGATGAGTTGAGCAATATCTAGTGTTGATGGGGTTAAATGGTGTTGTGTGTAAAAGTAATGAAGTTTTGCCATCGACACGCTAAGAAGCATGTGTGTTAGTACCAACATGTGTGTGTGCGTGTGTCATATTGTTTATAGTTAACTTAAATTGTTTCTTCAGTTTCTTTATACGATAGGTTGGCAAACTTAGTTTTTTTAGTTATCTTTTCTTATATGAAAAGTGTTTCATGTTTTTAATGTCTCTGATTCTACGTTTAATGAGTAGGTCGAAGTGTGGGAGGCACTAATCGCACAATTCACGGAACTTAAGGAAGCAACTCAATATGGGGACAATAGGTTACCAAACATAATTTGGAGTTTTAATAATACTGTTAATAATACAACAGGGTACCTATAAGCCTTACGATTTATCCTAGACAGGGTTTCTGTACCAGTGCAATTTAGAAGCGATAGAGTTATCTACTACTGGAATTTGAATAGCTGGAAAGAAAATGGGACGTAGCTTAGATACAAGGCGAAAAATAATAATAGCTGATAATAGTGTGATTTACAAATTACAAAAAACGGTGATTACGCACATTTACGCCAGGCGCTGACTACTAGCGGCAACAAGGTCAATGCTAATAACATCACGCTTGTAATGCCCGAAGGGTTAGGTAGAGGTGTACCCATGAGTACACACACATAGTAGTATACAGTAAAGTTTAAGTCCCATGCAATAGGGGGCGAGCCTGTTGCCAAGTTAATTCTTGTATGTTAGAGGATTTATATTCTGGCCAGTTAGGTAATGATTGACATAAACTAAGAAGTACAAAAGGTCATAAAATAATTATGATACAACGGGTTTACAGGCTTAGTATCCGTTGATTCCTTATGACTATATCGTAGCGATGCTTATATATGTCTGATAGCACCAGTAGTGTGGATGAACAATTGAACACCGAAGATTTCATAAATCTTCTTGAGAGATCAAAGTTTATTGTCCCATTTTAACTTGGTTTTTTTTAGCTGACTTGTAATCGTTGTTTTCTGGTTCCCATTGCGGGAGCAATTGTTTCAGGACGGCCGAATGTTACAACAGCCTACTGACAGTCATCTGACAGCCATCTGACAGCCACCTGACAGCGAGCCATGCCAACGACAGCCATGCCAACCTCTGAGCCAAGCCATAACTACCGGACGCCTCCGGTGGGGATAAAGCTTTATAATGCCCTGCAAGCTCATTTTAGCGATCTTGTCGCACTCGATTGTAGTAGTTGTAAGGGGAAGCTCTGCCCGAATAAAGTTATAAATCAGTTCCTGTTTATTTTTTACCACTGTCGTTACACAATATAATACCGCCTCTAACAAATAAACCGAAATTCAAAGAGAATTTCGGCTATTCAACCCAATATTATAATTCCAAGAGGTAAATATGATTTCATTAATTTCATATACCAAACAGTGTACCATGCTCAGTTCCAATACAACAAATTAACACGGAGCTCCAATTTACGTAGCTTATTCCACTAGCAGCTGTTGATTCAGGAATTCCGTCAATGAATCTACGTAGGTATGTTTGAGATCTTAAATTAAGGAAATCTTATTACGAAATTCCGACATGTGTCGCAAGCTAAAAGCCGGGGCGGGGGATCCGTGTGGCCTTAATGAACGTGCTCAAAATTTATAACACCCTTAACCTTTTAGTTACTTTGCAAGTAAATTGGACCTCAAACGCGCTTACCTTAATGGGCGATAACTTTTGTATATTTTGTACATATCACTGGTGTAATGTGCGCGGAATAAACATGAAGCCTGTCAACCCATTAATAAAGTGCCATATTTTCTGCGATGAGTCTGATCTCTGTAACGCGTAAACCATGTTTTTTGTTGTTTTTGGTATCAGGCTTATCTTTATTGGATTTTCTTTTTTTCCCGACAGACACAGTGAAATATTTTCCATCTAAACATTCATATTTGTTAAACCTATTGTCTGCGGCTATAGGCTCAATAAAAGTTAAGCGAGAGATAGGAAACGTATAATTTAATTTATTTCGTAACAAGTAATCCGTGGTAACTGAATATTCAAACGTTTACAGGCGTGTTGTCAAGCGTGATATTGCTATCAAAGCCCATTATAACTGTAATAGGCATTAATTTAGACAGGTACCTACATGAACATTCTAAGCTTAAAGGCAATTAAACTCGATATTGGTAATTTAATAAATGTTTATTTAAAAGTTATACACTTATACAGCTCAGGTACAGAATTATTTTACTCTGAGAAAATAGCCTTACCTACTGACTACACTGTTTCCAGTACCAATTAGGTCAAACAAATTAATAGAGGAAAACAATGTATGCGCTTATTTTCTAATAAAACCAACAACTGAATGGGAAATATTACAAAACGTAGCCAAAGTCGAAACTTATGTATTTATTATAACTATTTTGTCATTATTTGTGTTCGCAATAACAAACAGAAAAATGTCAAAAATTACATAGTGAATCGTTTTTGTGTAAAATTATCTTTATAACCCCTTAGCTTATATCTTAGCGGTTAGAAGTTGAATGACAGTGAACATAACCAGTACAGCAAGTCCAGGTTGGAAGGTAGACGCCCCCCCGGTAACGCTTCTGATCCATCTCGTATAGTTGCCAACGCGAGTGTATACTTCAGGGAAAGTAGTACTAGCACATTGATTATACAATGACAGGACACCCGCCAGTCCTCCGTTGCAGACTAATCCATTGCCTATATCACCCTGTGAAAAACAAATAATTTAAACAAACAGAAAAGTAGAACATCGACACGGACGGATACTTTTGTTAGTAGGTATTTAATTAATACTAATAAATTAGATGGAAGTCGTTCTCTGAGAAGATTTGAACACGTGATTTGTACGATTTAAAATTTTCACCTCGGTAGTAATAAAATTATGCCATTTAAACTCGATTGCACTACGAATCATTATATGAGTTTATTGCTAAACGTATAAATAAACGTGTAAAATACCGTTAATTCCTGTCAACAATTTTTGGTCATAGAGAGAGAATGATTACCTTAATTATTGAAAACAGGACCAAACGTGAAGAAAAAAAATGAGTGAAAATGCTTTGTGAAACAATAAGTAGATTTTATCTTAGCGACGCGCCTTCACCACAACACGTCACTTTTTCGAAGAAAAGTACTGATCCCTAAATAATTGGGATAGAATAAGGACAAAAGGCAAAATCCTAGGGATTTACTTTCTACATCATCAAGAACAAAAACAAGACCTATTTAGATCTAGGATGACATTGAAATGTGAATGACACGGAACAAGTATGTCTTATAATCCTCCGTTTCTGTTTTAACATAACTTTAATTTAAACTACACTAGAGGTATTAAGGATCGACTCCCAAGCCTTATTTCAACTACGTTCGGGTTAGTTTTCAGTGTATTCGAATGCAGAATAAAAGTAACAATCAAAGTCTCATCTGCAAAACCCAGTTATTGAGGAGCTTTATAAGTAACGCTAGATAAGACCGGCAAATACCGTCGGGCTTTTTACTACCCTTATTGGCTGTAACTGTTTTTTTTTTGTTCCCCTTCATATCTGCTATCAGTCATCACTGACTATGATCAGATGTGTGGAAAGATACATCACATTTTTACAGAATGAGGACCAGTGTCCAAATTCTGCTTAATCAGGCAGCACAATATCAGCTTTCTTGAGTCTTCAATATGTAACTGAAAATGTGTAAAAAGTAGTACTTACATTGCATCCAACTGATAAATTGTCGAAAGGCAACGCACAAACCATCGATGGTAAAATGTTCGGGCCTACATTCAAATTGTACTGAAGTCTGCAAGCATCCATATTGGAGATGTACTTTCTTGCGTACCGCTGAGTTATGCTGGCCTGAGGATGAAAATTAAATATTTTAAAGCATCTATTTTTATATTGGCTAAAGACCTGTTTCACAATATTCTGGTAATTCGACACAGGTTGGTTTTGTGGTCACAAGTGCAACCACTAAGGGTCGTCTAGGTCTGATGTTTTGCCTTAAAATCTTACGGAGTTATTACATTACACATTATCTTAGGGAACGTTCGTTAAACTTAGTTAAAACCTATAGGCATAGCCCAGATTACTTATAAAATCATTAGGTAGGTACAAGACTTACAGAAGAGGATATATTTTGACTGCCCCATCCAACGACAACACACTCTGCATTTTCAGCAGGCACGAAGGATTCCGATGGAAGAGACAAAGGAGTTGCTACAGTGCTGTTGAAAGGATTGTTGAGCTGAAATTATAATATTAGGATTAGATTCGAATTTGTTTCCAATAATGTGACTGACATAATAGGTACACATATAAACAATTGACCAGCATCGGCTGACGAACACTCGAAAATCGATTACTCTAATTCTAAGCCAGCTTTAGGCAACAAGTTTCTCGTGGCATAGTCGGGATTGGTGTGCACCTACTGCAATATAACACAAAGATTAGGTGTCAACAGTAACAATTGTTTTTTTTTATGGGGTGGGTAATCATATAATGATCGCTCCCGCTCTTGGCGGAGCGGAAGAGAGTGTCAGACTTCTATTGACTAAAATCCACACATGTTATTTCTTATCCCTTTGTGTTCCCGGGCCACGGTATCTGTTTTGAGCAGCCCCGGCAGAATCCTAACACTCCTGCGTTTGGTTTTACAAAATGGCGTAGGTGGGACACAGGATACGATGCTGCCATCGCAGATGCTAGTTTCGTCCGATTTGTTGCAATGTTAGGAAGACAATAATTTTTACCCGACTACGGCAAAGCCGAAAGGAAGGGTAATGATTTTGGCAATATATATTATGTATGTTTTCAGCTAACCTACCTCTTAGTCCCACTGCTGGATAAAGGCTTTTCCTTTATTATTTTTAATATAATTAAAAAACAGAAAACTTAATAACACTTACAGTGAGAACAGCAATATCGTTGATATACGCCGGTTCACCAATGTAATCGGGGTGTCTAGTGACCTCCACTATGATCCGAAAACGTTCCGAATTAGTGTCGTTTATAAGGGACACTGAACCAGCGAATATTCTGAAGTCACCTGGAACAATTGGCACTGGAGCTGCGTTCCTGCAAAATTGGGTTGGTTAAATAAATGTATAGTACCTAATCAGTATATTACTTTTAACAGAAAGCGTCATAAGTTAGCCTTAATTATTTTCAACTCAAAAATCGAAAAGCGCGTTTTATTCTTTCTTTTTTTATTCTTTTTGTAATTTTATTTTGTAATGTAACATTCAAAATTTCAAAAAACTATTATCTGAAGAAGTAATGAACGCTGGTTGCAGACTGTGGTGTTCTTCTTCTTCTTCTTTTCGTTTCGATTTTAAACTTCCATGTTATACGGTTTGGGCCCAGTAGGTAGCCACGTTTATTCCAGCGGCAGAGGCGCTGGTCAGGTCGCCAAGGGTGCATGTATACGGACATCTGGGACACTCCAGCAGGTGAGGCATTGTTTGGTCTGGAGCGCCGCACTCGCACTCGGTGTTGGAGGAACCAATGATGCCCCACTTTGCCAGATTATGTTTGCAGCGGCCCACTTGGGTGCGCAATCTATATCACTGTGGTTTTATGTATCGCGCACTCAGACCTCGCCGACTGCATGTCTTTTTGTAAAAGTTTAAAAATTAAAACTCAATCATTAAGGAATTGTTTTAATAAAGACGACGATATATTATGTAGGTATCTGTCATCTTTAAACGATGAATAAAACCAGAACATTACAAACGAACTGTCACAGTAGAAACTGTCTTGTAAAGACAATGAAGACAGGATACCTTGTACTAGGTAGGCATAGAGAATTGATACAATAGTTTGATATGTTATCAGTTAGTGTGCCTTACATTGGAGTACAATGAAAGACTAATCTGATGTATAACATTAATAGAGATTCACAATGACTCGAATTAGTATCGATAATTTGAATCGATCCGGAACGCAAATATGATATCGGACGGCTTTGATGCGATTCTTCACATATCGAATTGTATTGAAGTGTTCTCTCCAATGTTTAGTAGATACTTGCATTTATTATATAATAAATCTTTATTATATAATCGATCAAAAGCAAAAAACAAAAAGCAAAAAGCAAAAGGTAAATCGATACAAAAGCAAATTTCTTGTCGGATTTATTTTATACCAGTAATAGTCAAGAAGAATATCTCTGTACTCCTTCTTTCTCCTCTTTTTAAAGGGGTTTGGCTAAAGTTGGCGTCGTTTTGAAGTTGCGCGGCCAGTAATGAAACTTGGATATTTTGAAAGAACAGATTAAAGCGATCCAAAAATATTATGGGTGCATTTCTCTAAATCTAATCGGAACGGAGATATTTGGTTTTGAATTGCTCATTAAAATCGAAGAAGTTATTACAGTCTATTGCACTGTTTAAGGTTCCAGTCGTATTTTTTTCAGAATTCAGACCACACGGTAGGGGCAGTGGCTCAAGCAGTTGACTGCTGCGCTACGTGTCGCGGGTTCGATTCCCACACAGGGCAAATATTTGTATGACTTGCAGATAGTTGTTTCGGGTCTGGGTATTTGTGTGTTTGAGTTTAAATGTTTGTGAATGCACCCACGATACAGCAGACTGAAGTTCCTAGTGCTGGCCAACGATGAAAAAATAATCAAAATAAATTAAATACGTACGTAGATTGCATGGCTCGATGTCTGTTATCTATGGGCTAATGCATTATAAAGACTTGGCATTGTGATCGTTTGTGTATTGTGACAGACCCAGCATACCTCTTTAGACTCTTATATGTTTAAGATTTGGATGTATAACACCATGGATGCAATTAACAATGCATTTTGCATTTGTAGCCAGCGAAGTCTGAATCGTGTCGGCGGGACTCGTATTACACATTCATCTAGACGGACATTTACGTGTACATTCTCGTAGAAACTGCTACACAAGGGCTGGATGCAATATTGCTCTTGTATTATTTATTCCTTTCCCCAACTATGTTGGGGTCGGCTTCCAGTCTAACCGGAGGCAGCTGAATATCAGTATTTTACATGGAGCGACTGCCTATCTGACCTCCACGTCCCAGTTAATACTGGGTAATACGATACCCTTTGGTAAGACTGGTTGTCAGACAGAGTCAGGTCACTGACAACCAGTAACGACTGCAAAAGATCTATATATGGCAGCCGGGACCAACAGCTTAACGTGCTTTCCAAGGCACGGAGGAAACTCGGTATATAATCCACACCCACCCATCCACAGACCCACCTAGGCAAGCGTGGCCTAACCTAAAGATCGACCCAAGTAGCAGTTATTATTAAGCCAGCTCTAATATCAACCTTCTAAACACATTTTTTGGCTGAAATGATGAAACACATAACTAAGATTTCTTTACGCAGAACAGTAATTGAAGAAGACATTTTTATAATATTCAAACTCAAATATCTCAGTTTAGAAATGACTTAGGACAAAAATAATTTAACATGTATGTGTATTTGACACAGCACAACAAAATAACATGCAAATTAAAAGTGGCCGCTCAAAAAAAAAATGACGCCACTAGCCCATACAAAGTTAGCCAAACCCCTTTAAATAATCATCATTCTCCGGCCCTTATCCCAATTTATTTGGGGTCGGCGCAACATGTCTTCTTCTTCCATAATTCCCTATTTCTCGTCATCTCAGCAGTCACCTCCTTTCTAGCCATATCATCCTTCACACAGTCCATCCATCGTTTCTTTGGCCTTCCTCTCCTTTTATAGCCATCTACATTCATACTCAACATTTTCCTCACAACATTTCCTTCATTCCTTCGCATCACATGTCCATACCACGACAATTGATTACCAATCAACTTTTCATTCACTGGCACCACTTTCAGACTTCCTCTTATGTACTCATTCCTTGTTTTATCCTTTCGCGTCACACCACACATCCCTCTTAGCATTCTCATCTCAGCCACATGCAATTGCCTTTCATTTATCCCTGTTGTGGCCCAACATTCTGATCCATACACGACAGCAGGGGGTCTAAAATGGCCACTTTTGCAGATCATAATGTGAATTGCGTTTAAAAACGTAAAATGGACCTTTCATAGTAAAAACTGCGTCTGTGACTATTTTACGAATGTTAACGCAATTCATATTATTTTCCTATTATGATGTATTTTACTAAATTGTTACAGACGCATGTTATTATAATGAAAGGTCCATTTTACGCTTTTTAACGCAATTCATATTATGATCTGCCAAAGTGGCCGTTTTAGACCCCCAGGTCTAACCATGGTCTTATAAATCTTCCCCTTGAGTTTAAGGGGAATGCGGGAGTCGCATATTATTCCCGTGACCTGCCGCCATTTCATCCATCCAGTGCTAATTCTGTGCTTCACACTACGATCTATTTCGCCATCGCTTTGCACGAGTGAACCGAGATACCGAAAGTCGGGGCAAATTGGAAGAAGCACGCCATCTAGCGCTATGGCTCCAGAACTGGAGAGACCGCCGAAATCGCAAAACATGTATTCAGTTTTACTTCTGCTGATTTTCAAGCCAACATTCTCCAGCTTCTGTTGACATTTCTCCAATCTGCTCTGGATCTCAGGTCCATCTTCACCGACAAGAACAATGTCGTCGGCAAACAACATGCACCAGCAGGGTGCCTCTTCTTGTATGTCCGACGTCAGAGCATCCATAATCAACAAGAAGAGGTAAGGGCTTAAAGCCGACCCTTGGTGCAAGCCTACAGCCACACTGAACTTGTCGGTGTTGCCAGCAGCTGACCGGATGTAGGTACAATATTGACTGTACATAGTACGAATTAACTCTACATACATCCCTGGTATACCTTTCTCTTTTAAGGCCCACCACAACACATTCCGACATACTCTGTCATACGCTTTCATCTAATGCGTCATCAATTTACGACAATTTGATACGAAACTACGAGCTATTACTGGACGTCGTGATAGATGACGGGTAACAGATAAACATGGAAGAAGAAGATATTTTGCGCCCACCCCAACTGAATTGGGTTAAGGGCAAGAGAATGAACGGTAATCCCGCTGACAAACTGCTACGGAGTATGGTGGGTGCATAAAATGTTTAGTCCTCAATTATTTTTTTTTTTTTTACATTTATTTATTTAGTGGTAGGAGGTACCTTGTCACATGTCTTAGAACCGAAAATTCGAAGACATGTGACATCTACCAATCCGCACTGGGCCCGCGTGGTAGATTATAGCCCATCCTTCTCCTAGAGAGGAGGCCTGAGTTCCTGCAGTGGGAACATTATAGGCTGATGATGATGATGATGATGAGGAGGTACCTTTGTACCGATCGCGTATACGTTTATATCCTCCCGTCAGCTAATAAATCTCCAGGAGATTTATAACAATGGCTTTTTAATTGTTTCTACAATAAGGCATATGAGCTCGCCCGTCGGGGCGCGGAGCCCGTCGGGGCCGCGGACTTTTGTACTAGATGACGTGGCCTCGGCGCAATGGCAAAGAAGGAACATGGGTTCGGTTTTTAGTCAGTAGAAGTCTGACACCAAAAAAAAAAAAAAGGCTTAATGAGCTCTTAACGTACCAAAATATCGAAGTTCATGTTCATGTTCTATCGATACAGTAAAAGTATTGGATTGATCGTGCATCCCTAAAGATAAGTGAACGCCTAAACAAGTAGAAATAGATATCCGTAAGTTAATCAGATAAGTTCACAGAATCTTCGCTAAGTTCATTAAAGACGCTACAAGATTTATTACTTCGAACTCAGTTTTGTCAACGACAAAGCTTAGTATAAGGTAATTGAGAATAAGGAAGCCAATTGTGTTAGTAATATTGATTAATGGCTAGAAATAAGAAAAAAATATCTGTGACGTCATGAGTAGCAGTAGTTTCTATTTATGTAAATGTTAACGTTTTCGTAAATGGCACCATTGCTTCCTTTTTATGATTTGACTTGGCCAAATTTATTGTACAAAAAACACACCACACCATTGCACCCATGGCACCATTTTTTAAGACTATAAGATTCAAATCCTCTTAAATTTTGAAAACAATAGCACATTTCCAGACTCTACATAACAGTCGGTGGTGATTTTTTTTATTTCCTATATATTAATCGATTTGGACTTAGTATAAGGTGTATTTGTTATAATTTTCTTTTCCGCCCTTGGTTGCAGAAAAATAAGAAAAACGCACACGTGCGAAATACATTGCATGTCAAATCTATTCATAGTGCAATAAATAAGAGTCAGTTATCGAGGAAGTGTATTGAAAAATACTTACCCGTAGATAAAAGTGCAGCTAGCGGTTGTCAGTACATGCTGCGGTGTTACCAGTACCCCTCCGCAACGGTGACCCCTTGTAAAAGTACTCAGTTCATTCATTTGCTGCATGGAAACCTAAAGAAAGATAAGGTCATTGTTGTCAATGTTGTTGTGGATTAGTACACTGTAGTATCCTCTATCAATGTACTTGAGTTTTTGTCTAACCACAATAATTATTATAATGCTATCTTCAAATATGATATGAACATGATTGTATTTGTGACCTTCGGGATGTTGGTAATAAAAGACACTGACGCGTCATTATAAGGTGATAATTATGAGTTTCTGTGTTGGCGTTTGAATTTATAGAGAGCTCTACTGTTTTGGTTGGGTAAAATGATTAGGTATGTTACAAAAATTTGACATTTTGATTTTCGAAAAAACAAAGACAGCAAATTAGTGATGTGAAAAACGTAGATTTTTTCGTATCGTAGATAATCTTTCATTTAAGGCTTCATCAACAAGTAAAGAGTACATTGATTATTTGATTCATATCAACACGTGATTCAACATGTGTTTGGTTTTTTTATTCATTATTCGGTATTTATATCAGATAAAACAATAATTAAATTAATCTAATCTAAAAATAAAAAATTTAGTGAAACCGATAATGTTTATGGATTTCCCTTCTTGAATGTTTCTGAATGTCGAATTTTTGAAGTCTAAGAATAGGTGCTTTTTAATTTAACTTTAATTACTAAACACTTTCAAAGGCCTGAATAACTTATTTTTACCACAATTTTTTTTTTTACATAGCCTCCTATTCATATAATGCTATTAAATAATAGTTGATATACCTACTGTAGGTACATTCCTTTTGCTATGGTATATACCTTCAAATACTAAACCCCTTTTTGGGGTAAATCTCAAAGTTTACTCTACTGCCCATCGTTCTTTAAACAATGCTAAACTTTGCATTTTACACTACTCTTCCATAGTTAATAACTGCCTTGACTATCCTACTTAATAATATATTATAAACGCGAAAGTTTGTAAGAACGTAAGTATGGATGTTTGTTACTCATTCACGCAAAAACTACTGAATGGATTTCGATAAAATTTGGTAAACAGATAGTTTATAACCTGGATTAACACATAGGATAGTTTTTATCCCGATCTTGTGAAGATAAACTCGAAAATTTTATGATGCTAAATGTTCGAGTTGTAGCGGCGAAGCCGCTGGCAACACCTAGTTCTGCAATAAAACAGCACCCATTGATAGGTTAAATGATTTGTTGTGGTATCAGGAACTGGGCAATTAAAACATGGTGGAAGCCAGTTGGCCCGTCGCCACAAATACCTCGACTATGACCTATTAGCTCTCACAATGATTTTTGGTGGATGATAAATTTCCAATGCTCTGTATGCATCTCTCTCTCTCTTTTTGCCCATCTTTTGTTTAAAACAGAATAAATGACGAACATGTCTCATTCATTTTTGTTGTGACATCGAGTCACTAAGAGAAGTGAAAAGCATGGGGCGACCTTTGCCCAGGGGAGGGACAGTTAAGGCTAACAAAAAAAAACATGTCCTCATTATCATAGACCTTAAAATAAGGTTCAGTCATTTTTAATAGTGGATTTTTCTGTAAGTGATTTTTCAGTGGTGGATTTATGGGGCTCACACTTAAATGTGGGTTTACGATAACTTTTGCCACGAAGGGTTCTTCGTGCATGTGTTATGTCTTATAATCGTAGTTTTCTTAGGTAGGTATAAAACTTTTTGCGACAATTAAAAATCGTTAATTGTTCTGTGAATTTTAGTGATTGTGCTTATGCAGCATATTTAACTGCAATGTTAAAAGATATTGGAGGGTTTTGGGCAACTGGCCAAGTGCGTACTTCATTATAAATTTATCAAAGATTATCATCATTTATACCTGCATAATCTTTAGATTATAATTCTTTTATCATTTAATTCGATACGTGACCCTTTGTTTTGATTCCCACAGTGTATTTGAAGGTTGTATCCTACCAAAAATGGTACGCACGCGAACACGCCACCGTCGGAAATATTTAATTTGGAAAACCTAAACGAATGGTTGCTCCAACCAGAGCGGATTTCTAGTTCTCAGAACTAACCTTTGAACGTGAATTTGAACTCGCGCGACTCATAGCATCGGTAAACGGATACGGCGATTTTGTATGTTTTGTTTCATCAGCCCTTACGGTGCGTATGAATTCGTGGTTGCACCTGCACGTTGTTTCTGTATGCTACTCTGCTCAACTAAAGGTCTTAGTTCACCTTTGAGTAAGCACCGGATTCGCATCACTCTACATCATTTCTACTAGGTAATCACACTCCGAGGCCGGCTAAAGCTCGTGGTTGGACAATAACTGGCGTTCGGGTCGATCTTCATTCAGGTAAAGCCTAGTTTCCTCTGTGACTCGGAAGCACATTAACCAGTTGGTCATGCAGTCATTTTGCAGATCTTTAACAGTAGTTACAGGTAGTCAGTGGTCTAATAGTATGACACCCAGTTTTACCAAAGGATATTGTATTACCCAGTACTGACTTGGTTGTGGCTGTCAGAGTGGCAGTCGACTCGATTGTAAATCGAACCAATCACAATTGGGAAAAGACTACGAAGATAAAGGATGTCGTACCGGGCCGAGCATTACGTGCATTATAGTAAAACTAAAGTGTAAATGTTGTACCAAAAATCGCGAATGGCTCGAGTTGAAGTGATGATGAACCCTTGTGATGCTTAAATATCAGATGACTGTGCTCTGACTTTGACCATCCTAAATACAGGTACGCAACATAGTTATCTATAACTATACAAAACCAACAAGCCTGTTTGAGATATAAACAGAATATCAACGCATATCAGTGAATCCGTTCGGGATTATCTAACTAAATATGAAAATCAGTAGATATTTTTAACCATATCTTGGCCAGCCTTGACGCTTACTCACATGAGTACGCAAACTGATATCTAAAAGGTCACAAAATATTAGATTTCGCAATGTATTTAAAAATGACAAAATGAAAATAATAATAATAATACATTAATGGCATTCCCCAAAAGATCTCACATTGAATCGGTTTAAAAATAAAATGCTTTCAGTTTCCATTTTATAAAGGCTTTTTCTTCGTAAAACCTTATGGTGAATCACTACGCCACTAATGTAGGCATTTTTTTTGTTCTATCTGTTATCAGCAATCAATAATTTCGATAATGGAGGACAAAATACGCATTAATTAGATGCTAGCTGAGTTATCACGTATAGAATAGATAAAATATAAACTAAAAAAGCGTTTTATTATTTAATTCAGCATTGTCTGAGAAATGATGAAACAATTATGAATTGTGCGTTGAGTTGTACTGACAAAAATGTTTGCACTGACTTCAGGCACACTCATTTCTTTTCCTTCATATGACTTCATGAAAAGAGTTGGTTTGGGTATTTCTTCTGAGAGTAGTAGTAGGTACACACACATAGTGTAGTGCTGAAGAAGCTAATACCTTTAGCAACTTTAGAGCTAAGACAGAGGTAGGTACATGGGCGCCATAAAATTAACTTTAATGCTTTAAAGTGTACCTACAATAATATAAACTTAATTAATGGTGGATACTCTAGTGGCGTTCTGCAACTTTTGACTTCTTCTAGTGGAAGAAGGTGCGCCTCAAGTTGACCTGGGCAGGACATCTGGCTAGACGCGGAGATATCCGATGGAGCAAGGCATTGACTAAGTGGTGGCCAAGGTTAGGCCATAGAAACCAGGGCCGTCCTAAAGCTCATTGGGTTGACGACATCGTCAAAGTCGCGGGAAACACCTGGATGAGAGATGCACAGGATTGGGACATGTGGCGAAAGAAAAGGGAGCCCTATACCCAGCAGTGGGTGATTTTGGGCTGATATGATGATGATTGGAAAAATGTGAGTTTATGTCATTGAGTTATAATGTACTACGTACTAGAGAAGCTATTTCAAACAAAAAATGTGCGCGCACTTGATGACAGCGGGGCAGGCGGGCGGTGTCATGTTCTCATAGATTACTATCAATACGTGCAGATGAGACAATGTTATTATTCTGCCTACTTGATATTGTACGTATGTACTTAGAAAATAAATAAAAATTTACTTAAACTGTGACAATAACTTTTATTTTATCTGTGATTGAATGTTGATGGCTGATGAGTAACTAAAATCACATTTCAGGGCAAGACCAATTTACCGTATTCAATTACATACCTATGATAGATGTGTGAAGTGGAAATTTATAGTATAGTCAAACTATAACGTTACGTAACGTTTAAAAAAAAAAAAAAAAAAAACTATCAATGCAATCTTCACATTTTAACTTTTTTATTAATTGTCTTGATACTTAAGCAAATTAATATTATACAACCTACTATCAATTTTGACTCGCATGTAGAGGATTCGTGGCCAAGCATTGAATACGTCGATAGTGTCTGGTCTGTGCATTTTATTCTTTGACATTCACGTAAAAATGGCCGCCGCGGTGACACATTGCAATGGAAAAAATATAATTAAATCAAATGTGTTTTAAAGATAATAGTTATATTTTAATTACTTGTGAAAAGTCACTCCTTGATTTTTACTTGTATTTCTTGAATTATTTGTACAGTATTTCAATGCACACGAAGGCATATTTTAGAACAAAAAACTTCACTCAAATGTGTCACGTCGCAGCAACCGCTCGGCATAGACTAAATGAGGTTCAGTGCACGCACCGAAACGTGTGTTACAAAAAATCGAGTTGAGGTGTCTCCTCTAGTACGTAGTACATTATACCTCAATGGTTTATGTATTTAGTTAGAATTATTGTCAGTCTTCTTTATCGTATGGTTAGTGCCAAACCTGGTGTCAGAGTTTTGATACCACCCAACGGCCTCTGGCTTGATATTACATGCCGTCGAGAAATATCTCTGGCTTTCTAGTAAAATTACTTACAGCATACGGAAAAACATTTTCCCCTGAGTTCGACCCTCCTGCGATACGGCTTCCCGGCTGGTAGTTAATTACGTTCGCACTTGAAATAGCTGTTAAAAAAATTATAAAACACTATTAATCTGATCATGATGTGCTATTAAATTCAATGGGAAATATTAAATATTGGCCAAATAATTTATTCTTGACTCATCTAATTATAATCTAGAGAGCAAGTACGTAAGTGCAGGCAGTTAATTTTAATCAAAGCATTTAGGAAAGCAGGGCACAACAACAACTTTATTTTAAAATTATTATTAAAATTTTGAAATGAGTAAAGATATCATCACAATCCATCAATCAATCATTGACGTCATAAGCGCTTGCACTATAAAAAATCCCACCTACTTAATTTTATCATCATAAACATTCCCAAATAATTAACAAATAAGTAGGTAAATAAGGACACATACCGCAAACAGCGACCATAAAAAAACACAATATCTTCTCCATAATTGAACAATAAAAATCACAGCGTTTACAATACCCTGATGACGCACAGCTTAAGAGAAACTGAAATATTGATGGTTAGTTGAGATATATTGAAAACAATGCGCACTCTATCTTATCGTCTTATCTACGTGAACATTTACCATCAAAAAGAATTTATCTAAATTTTTTTACATAGGCCAAGAGTATTCGGGCACGTGTTTTCCTGTTCGATACAAAATGAGTAACTCACTTCTATGTACTTTGCATAGCTGTTACTTAGGAGAAGTATTGTCTACGCCTTATATTTTTTATTAAATTTGCATTTGAATATAAACATTGGGCCTTTTTTAGTGAAACAATAAAAAGTCGATAAAAAAAACCACAGGGCATGAGGGGTGTTAAGTGGTCTGAAAGGCTAGCAGATGACCCCTTCAGTCGACCATTTCAATTTGGCACACGGTGCACCAAACACCCTTTAAGTAGTTGTACGTACACTTTGAGGGACCAGGCCGAAGCCGCCACTAATGCCAACGAGGTGGCAGAGTTCTGGTTCAAGCTAATTTGCATCTTCACATCACAAATTTGACGAATATAATACGAGTATATTAAGGATATGCTATTTAATGCTGTCAGTCTTTTAAGCAGATTTTTTTCCAGTTATCGTCACCTTACTTTGTTCGATGTTGCCCAACGTTGAAAATAGTGTAATACATTAGTCACAGCCAAATTGTCTACGTTCTTAGCCAGAATTGATAATATTGATTGTTGTCAACTAGTTTAAATTAGTTTATTATCTGGAAATCCTTTAAGACTTAGATTTTATCGCATTTTTCGACTATGAATGTTTGAGCTAATTCACATCCATTTAAACAAAAAAAAACAAAAATTGAAACATGAATCATATTTAATGCGCCATAAGTTCTATGTTCGGCAGTATTTATGGGCCCATGCTCAAACACAACACGCATCGTTCTCTTGGAAGCGTAGCTTTAGTTTTGCATAAAAAGCAGTCTCGAAGCTGCAGTACTTAGCGAGAGCGTCAGCTAAATACTTAAACTTACGTGAGCACCGCGTTCTCGGCGCGACTTCCCGACTTATGATGTTGAGAACGTGCTATTACATGTGATGTACTCGTACATGCAGCAACAAAGAAAGCTCATCCTCCAAACAGCGCCATCTCTGAGAAATTCTTGTAACTGCTATGATTCAAACTAGAAAAAAAAATGTCGGTGCGCACTCAAGCGTCGCGCGACGGCTTGTTACAAACGCATCCTATCCTACTTATAGATAGTTTTACCTCCAAACGTGTTCTACAAACATTATCATATTTTACATATTTCTAAAACTCACTAACAACAGAATTTAAAATGAAATAAAAACTTTAGACCGAATTGAGGATCGAGCCTAGAACCTTTTTATCACGAGTCAAGCTGTTATACCACTGCGCCAATCTGTTACTTAACATGGCGTCCAAATTCATCGATATGTTAAAGAATCATCCATCACAATATTGATACCGGTCGTTTTGTATCTTTTTATAGATAATGAAGAAGATTGAGGGTAAGCTTATTATTTTATTAAGTTAAACATACCGTCGCATTATAGTATAATTACTCGCCTGCTTGTGAATAACGCCTCATAGTTCTTTTAATTACGATAAATCATGCCTCGATTGAGTAACTTTCTAAAAGTGAAAATAATCGTCCTTTGGGAACGAAATCAAAGTTTAAAGAGTATTGCTCGAGAATTAAATGTCGACGTAAGTGTAATCTAAAATAAAGTTCGTTTATTTTTTAATAGTTTTTTCCATTAGAAATCTAACTTTTTAATTTGCTTGTTTCTAGAGAAATACAGTTCGTTTATGGGTGCGACGGTATCAAGAAACTGGTGAAGTGAAGTGTAACCGCCAAGGGCCACGTCCGATTGCTTACACAAATCAATCCAACCGCCATCGTGACATTGTTAATAGCCATACCATGGATCCTTTCACAACCACCCGATCTACTGCTATACGCCATGGGATTTCGCTCGCCACTGTCCGTAGACATTTACATGCAGCTGGGATTCATAATTATAAACCTGCCAAAAAAATCGAGCTAACCGAAGCACATCGTCAAGCCAGAATAAGATTTGCGACCCACTATTTGAATTTCGATTGGGAAAATGAAATAGTGATTTTCACCGACGAAAAAACGTTTAAGTCCGATAAAGATGGACGAAAAATACTGTGGAGAAAACCAGGCGAGCGCTACAGTTCTCAAAATGTTTTACCTTTAAGGACTAGTGGCAGGTTAACACTGGGTAAGCAATAACTAATTTTATTAAATATGTATTATTTACCACTTGATCAAAATATATCAACTACCTATTTACTTACAATTTTACAAACATTAGTAATTATAATAATTCCTAATTCCTTATTTAATAAAGGTAAGGATAAATATTATTTAATATATATCCATAAAGTATATAATATGTATATAAGTATGTATATAAGTAATTATATGTATATAACTTAAAAAATATATTATTTTATCGTATAAATCTCAGGACACATGCCTAGACATTATCTTTTTATATAGGGTATAGTAATAAAACGTTTGTGTGTTTTCAGGATATTGGGGATGGATGTCTTCGGCGGGTCCTGGAGAGCTTGTCGAAGTGGGCGCTCGAATGAATGGCGAACGTTACTTGGAGATTTTAAAAGATGTGATGATTCCAACAGTGCGCAACGTATACCCTGATGGACATATTTATTTTATCCAAGACAATAGTTCGGTGCATCGGTCAAGACCGGTTATGGAGTGGTTTTCTACACAAACGGACATAACTTTGATTGATAGGCCATCTAAAAGCCCTGACTTAAATCCAATAGAAAATTTGTGGGGTCAAATGGTGCTTAATTGGGACTGAAGTAAAGTCAGAAATAAAAAAAAATTAGATGAAGAGGTTATGAAAACTTGGGATTTAATGCGATTAAGTGACATTTGTTTTAATATGGTAAATGGAATGAGATCAAGATTAGAAGAAGTTATACAAAGTGAAGGCTACCCACTCCGTTATTAGTATAGATTTGACCCCACAAGTTTTTTTAAAAATTTATGTAATAGTTTTTTGTAAATAGTTTTGAAAAATCTCGAGAGATGTAAATTGTTGTTCTGTTTGTTTCAAACGTGAGTAACATGTTGGTTCTCTTGTGAAATTATCAAAACTAAAATATTAGTTTTATCAGTAAATAAATATTTGTTAATCTCAATTGGCTTAATAAGATCTAATACCATAAGAATAATTAATTATATTTCGTAAATAAGTGTATCGCTTTATTTCGAAAGCTCCTATTTCCCTTCTCAACCTGCAACACCCCGCTATCGCCATACAGTTATCAAGAGAGCTGCCAAAATAGTTATGCTGATGTTGGCTAGACATGACATGATTTTTTAAAAATAATAACGAATTACAATTATTGTTATAAAAGTATCTTGCACGCTTACTTGTGGAATCGATGTTAATAACTTCAGAACACTAACTTCATAAATGACACAAAGATGGCGCGCAAAACGACGTAGTAGAATCGTAGTTATGACGATCTACGAGACGTGTTTACGTGTGTGCTGATATTGCTAATAGATGTCGCTTTTAAGGGATGAGTTTTCTTTGTCCTTGCATGTACATACAATATACATATACCAAACGCCGCACGATCTTAGCATACGCGATGCGGTTTGCGTTGTCATGTAATGCATATGAATAATGTACAATTATAACTACGGGATGAATATGTCAGTTGGTTATTGGATCGCAATATTAATAATGTAGAAGTTGTAGAACACTAACCGCAAAATGTTGATGAATCTTGAAAGGGTAATTTCGGGATAGTTAAACTCTTTTTACCATTCTCAGGACACAATACGTAAAACGTTTTGGTTTATTTTTTATTTTTATTTTATTGCGACTGATTTTATATTCTTAATAACGTTAACGCCTCATACACCAACAATATGCCTCAATGTGCCTATTATTTTCTTGCAACAATGCTTACTACCACACTCATTATCTATCCTTTCCAGAGTCATCATCTGCCTTTTCTAAACTATGCTCAGGTTGGCTTCCAGTTTTACTAGATGCATCGGAAAACCAGAATTTTACATGGATTTACTGCCTATCTGACCTGAACTTGACCTCCTTCACAGTTACTGATTAATATTCTTTGGCAAGACCGGTTATTAGACTTTCGGGCATCTGAACATTCGTAACGACTATCAAAAAATCTCTAACTGCGATCAACGGCCTAAATTGTTTTCTGTGGGATGAAGAAAACTTGGAATGTAAGTTATGGGTCACCCATCTTAGAATCAATCTTGGGAAGCGTTGCCAATTCCTGAAGTTTGACCCAAACGAGGGTTATTATTTGGATAAGAGGCCCTCCTGCCATGAGGCTCTCTCTTGTTTACCGCCAAAAATAAGTAAATAGGTACTTCCGCGAGTTTTGTACCATCCACCACGTCTTATCGTTCATGTTTTATTGTAGGTAGGCTAAATTGCCCAGCAGGTGTTATAAGCCATTGGCGTAGCCAGTTGCCGTTATGGCCATAATATGCATTGTATCTGATTAGCATTGGCTCAATCTAAGCTGTCGTCGTGTAGACCACACGTTTAAAACTTTGCATTCATAGTCAACATATAGACTTTGCATTCCTGTCAAAATCACTGTGACGGTTATTTTTATCCAATATTTGCCATTGAGTTGCATCCAAAAGGCTGTCAAAATTACATTGTACCGAAAGAACTGAAAGTGGAGCAACCAGCAACAAAAGCAAAAAAAAATAGTATCATTAAACTATAAAACCTCCACTGCGGATTACTTTTGACAAGCACTGCGACAGCAACCGACCTAGTGGTTTTCATATCCAGTAAAATATAGTAAACCTACCCAGGTCATTGCCAGTTATTACGGGGCTTACCCGCTGCTATCTATAACAAATACTTAATTGATAAAATTATGAGAATTATATATACCTACCTAATATTTCAGATATTTAACATCAAACTGCTTGAAGCGGATTGTCAATCGTTGATCGAGACAGCTGTTTCCAGCTGGATTCAGAAAAACAAAAATAAAATTTAAAAATTTAATACCTGCCATGCCATACCATTAATAAAAGCAAAGAGAGGCCTGTTACGACATGAATGGACTGTGAATGATAGTGATGATGATGACCTTTATAGGTACTGTGTATGGCCTCATCAACGCTCTAACTGTAAAGATCATAATTTCAGCCGAAACACGCAATCAATGCTGAACATAGGCCTCTCACTAGTGTCGCCACATTGACCGGTCCCGTGCATCTTGCAACCAGCCGATCCCCGCCACCTACACAAGGTCATCGGTCCATCTAGTGGGAGGCCTTCCAACGCAACATCCCCCGGTTCGCGGTCGCCACTCCAAAAGTTTTCGGCCCCATCGGCCTGCGAGCAATGTGCCCGCTGCCACTTAAGTTTGGCACTTCTTCGGGCTTCGTCGGTAACCCTGGAGAACCATGGTTACCGACATAGCAAGAGAATGAGTTGAGGAGTTACCGACATAGCATGCTAGGAAACTCCGAGCATAGCCCTCTCTATTGCCCTTTGGGTGACTTTAAGTTTCTTGATGAGGCCATAGTTTCACCATTTTCGGTGCGTCCGCAGGCTAGCTCAAAGACTGTTAGTACTAGAAAGCTGTAATTTGGCATGAATATCCATTTCAGTTATGGCCGATAAAGTATCTTGATTATTTTTTAGGTAGTGATACCGAGGCAATCAAATTAAGATAAGGAATAAGTTACTATTTCAACACAGAACTTGGTTTTATTTCTATTTCTGTCTACATTATTAGGGTTCGTGCACCTTTCCAGAATGTTAATTATTTATTATTTCAGTCACAATATTATAAACGCATCCAATATTGCAAGTTAGCCATGGTAAAGACACGGCTACGACTACTTCAAATTCTTCACAGACTTCGGTAGGTACTAAAAATGTAGTAAAGGAAAAGTTTAGTGAGGATTAGTTTTTCCATATTTTTATTGATGTAATTACATTATCACCTGCCGAATTTAATCTCACATTATCACTCGCAGAGTAGGTATATTAATTTATTACAATTATATACGGATTCCGTAGAAGAAAGCGTGTTTTAGATGAGTGTTTTATTATTACGTCTGCATTCTGGTTTTGGTTTAAACTGGTCTATTTTTGGTTTGAATTTGAGTTTATCATCGTGCAGTTGATGTTTGGGTTTAAAAATAAAGTAGAACAGACACAGCTCATGTTCAGGTCAACAAACCATCAAGTGATGTGTATTGTGAGATTACGTTAACTAAGTACGGTGAAGTACTTATAAGTTGAATGGGTAACAATCATAGCTAAGAGTACTTCAATACAGTAACAAAATACTTCACTATAGTTGTCGGAACGCATTTTCTTATAATTTACGGTATGCTTGTTTTGACCACCAGACCAGACCGATACGAACGTAGATGAGACGAGCGGAGTGAATAAGGATCGAACTTGATGGTGTTCTGTAGTTTCTGTCTACTACCATGGGAAAAAGGTGTGAGTTCTTCTTATTAGCGTGTCGATGGCAACCTAAATTTTGTCGGTCCAGAATTGGGATACAGTTTGGCGCTTTCGGCAGCGTCCTTCGGTTCCTGTAGTGCAGTGTTTCCCAAACTGGGTTCCGCGGAACCTAGGGGTTCCGTAGAATAATCATCAAGGTTCCGCCAAAATTATTTATCATAAATAATACCACGGTTACAAGGATTGTTCAAAAAGGTGTGTCAAGAAATGGAAAGTAATATGATAATGATAAGTAATGTAATATGAATCACTCCTCTTACATACCGAAAACTACATTCAAATCCGTTGCGTAGTTTAAATGATCTAAGCGTACAAACAGCGGGAGCGTCTTTATTAAATTATGCAAAGATTATACGACGCCGATCAAAGGGTTTAACCGTTTAGACAAGGAATGCTAAAAACATTATAATTTCTTGATAAAAATTAAGATAAGATTGTAGAATCATAATATATACACCCAAATGAGCAATACAAATCAGTCATTACCTGTTTTAGTGTTATACAATTGTTTATTTTTAATATAAGTAGTGTCCGTGCTTAAGAACAACAATGAACAACTTTGTGTTGTTATTTGTGATTGCTCTTTGTGGTAAGACTTGTACTTTTTTACAGTGGTTTTAGTTTAGTTTTTAATTAGTGTCACAGAAAGAAAGAAAGAAGAGGCACAGGAAAAAAGATATAAGAAGAAATTTTGGGAGACCTTTGCTCAGTGTGTTGGACAGTACCTACAGGCTACTAAAAAAATTGTGTCACAAAATTCAATATTTTTTTTATTAATTCACTCAAAATGGTTTTCTCCATAATTTATTTTTTCTTTTCCACTTTACTAACCCAAATAGTGAGAGCATTGAAGAGTTGAAGAATGGAAAATTTTGTTTTTATTTGGTACTGTCATTGGGGTTTTTATTTGGTACCTATTAAATGACTATTTCGTACTGGACATGGTTTTTTAACATGAATTAACGTAAAATTAAGAAACCGGTATGTTTTAAAATCAAGAATTTTCACCCACGCTGTACCCAAGTAATGGATTAAGAGGTCCTCTTCGGAACAGGAAACGTATTGGATTTATTTATTTTAATATTGTGATACTTTTTATGAACAGGCACATGCACGAGCTCTAGCGTGAACAGAATAGTGGGTGGATTACCCGCAGGAGCTAACCAGTTCCCCTATACGGTAATCATATTTTTTACATTCAACGTTTAACCTACCCGAAAGATTTTAAATCATTGTTACGAATCATTGTTTTTTAATGCATTCCAAATACTTCTTCTTTTTGTGTCGATGAGCTCAAATTGTATTAGACCAGTATGTAGCCACCTGCATAGCTCTATCATTTGCTTCTAGTAAGTCCTGAAAGGTGCAAGTGGTTGTGCAGGCTGGGCAGGATAGGAGGTGGCGCCTATCCTGGAGAGGGGCTGATTGATTTTTTTTCTTTCCTGATTCCAAACCCTGATTGCTCTATTATTAAATAGTCTTTATATTTATATTTGTTTAGATTTCGTTACAAGATAAGGCTCTGGTAAGCACTCCGACCAGAGGACACAGGTGTGGAGGTGCATTAGTTCATTTACGCCATGCAGTGACAGCTGCAACTTGTCTTTTTAATAGCGTTAACGGGTGAGTACCTAATTATTATTTATTTAAACTTTATACACAAGGCATTCTCTACCACCCGTCGGGGCCGCGGATTTTTGTACTAGATTACGTGGCCTCGGCGCAAGGGCAAAGTAGGAACATGGGTTCGGTTTTTAGTCAGTAGAAGTCTGACACTCCCCTTCGCTCTGCCCAAGAGCGGGGGGGTCATTTGATGATTTTCCACCCACCAAAAAAAAAAGGCCTTCTCTACCAGTCAACCTTAGGGTCAAATAGGACAGCACTGTGGTAGAGTACAAAAAAAAAAAACCGGCCAAGTGCGAGTCGGACTCGCGCACCGAGGGTTCCGTAAAAAAAATATATTATGTGATGTAACTAAAAATTTATGGTTTTCGTAATTATTCCTTTATCTATGCTATAAGACGTTGCTTCGTACCAAATTTCAAGATTCTGAGTTCACGGGAAGTACCCTGTAGGTTTTGATTCCCTTGCGAGTGTCGAAAATTTGCGGCATAAGCGGGAGTATCTTGATGTAACTAAAAATTTATGGTTTTCGTAATTATTCCTTTATCTATGCTATAAGACGTTGCTTCGTACCAAATTTCAAGATTCTGAGTTCACGGGAAGTACCCTGTAGGTTTTGATTCCCTTGCGAGTGTCGAACATTTGCGGCATAAACGGGAGTATCTTTTGATCGCGTTGACTTAGAAGTTTGATTTTTTCACAGCTCCAAGAGACCATAGACTTGAGTATTTGATATGAATTTCAGCTTGATACCTCCACGCGTTCCTGAGAAAAAAGGTCTTGACAGACAGACAGACGGACAACAAAGTGATCCTATAAGGGTTCCGTTTTTTCCTTTTGAGGTACGGAACCCTAAAAACGAAGACTGAAAACCATTTTGTTGTATTAATTGATTTATTAGGTATTATTGTCAGAGTTCGGAATAGATAGAGAGAGTATTGACGCCAGTCCCCGCTTCGTACGGCTGACAACTTCCTATTAATGTTACGATAAGTCAAAATATCAACATTAATCATCATTTTAAACCTAATTCGATAACCTATCATTAAAGAAAAGGTGTGGAATCAGGCGTTACTTAGCGGAAAATGAAATGTAAACTATGATTCAGGTGAATATGCGAAATTTTAGCTTACCTTTGTGTGACTAAGATTTTATCTTCCTTATAAGTTGGTGGCGCCTTACACCATATACTTGCGCGGAAATATAAGTTTTGCGTTTATCCCAGACGCAGGGAGCTGGTTGATTGATTAGTGGACTGTATTGTTGCGGGGGTTGAAAAGTGGCGTAAATAAGTAGGTCTGACCTTGCAAATGCGACACGAATTAGGACGACGAACTTGTGAGCTTGGACAAAGGAATCTGGTAGGAAACATGCAGCACCACTGACCTTTAAATTCGCCGTCTCCAAGTTCCATCCACCGCGTGGGTCGGCAGAGAAGTCGAGTCCTTGCTGGATTCAGGGCGGCACACGAGGGGCGCGCACAGATGCCGTTCACCACATTAACACGCACTTTCCGTAGTGTTTTAGACAATAATTCGTAATTAGGCACTCGCGGCAATTATAATAATAAAATTAATAAGGGAGCATGTTCTTAGCAACGCTACTCTCGTTCAAGTGTTCGAGAATCTTCACGCAGTCACCGTAGGCGGTGACAAGGACAGCGATAGTCCAGGTGTGCATGTGGGACAAGGATGGGATATGGTAGGATAGTGACACATTTTGCAAGTCAGTCCTACTTCTACCCTACAATGGAAATTATGAAAGAATACGAAATCCAACATCCCCCAGCCTTGAAGAAACCCTTCAAAAAAAAAAGAAAAGGTTTGAAAGGCAAGAAAATCGCTATATTCAGCAACTTCTACTATAACTAATACAACTAGAGCGGATAAATGTAATGAAATTTCTAAACTAAACTTATCTAACGTAAGCTAATTAATACTTATGAGCGAAAATATGTATATATAAATATATTGACTATTGAGTCGGAAGCGGGCATAACCGCACTACTGGTCGTTTATAACTACCGGTCTTAGTTTTTACTTCCGCTACGCGAACAACACCATCCTTGCCAGGGTATACATTGGTAACAATTCCTAATGGCCACTGCAAGGGTGGAGCGTTATCTACATTTAACAACACTACGGTACCGACTGTGATCGGGTTACACGGAGTATTCCATTTCTCGCGTTGTTGCAAATTATGTAAATATTCCGACTTAAATCGTTTCCAATATGATTGAACTATCGAATCCATTAAGGAGAAACGAGACAACAGATCTGTTCGTTCTTCGGATAAGTCGGCTGCGGGTAAACATTCTAGCGAAAAAGTAGATAGAAAATGCGCGGGAGTAAGTGCTAATGGTTCTGATGGGTCAGAGCTCAAAACATAAAGAGGACGGCTATTTAGCACTGCCTCAATTTGAATAAGAATGGTCGACATCTCCTCAAAGGTGAGAACTTGATTGCCGATTGAACGAAACAAAAGCGACTTGGTGCTCTTAACGTTCGCTTCCCATATCCCTCCGAAGTGACTAGCTGTAGGAGGGTTCATTCGCCACGTGATACGGTTCTTCGCGAGTTCATGACTAAAACTTTGATAGTAATCAGCGGTTTGTAAAAACTCATGAAGTTCATTAAAATATTTTTTAGAAGCGACAAAATTAGTCCCGTTATCGCTATATAAGAAATTACAAGGACCTCTTCGCGATATGAATCGTTTAAATGCGTCGATAAACGAAGCAGAAGTTAAGTTAGATACTAATTCGATATGCACCGCTTTTGTTACGAGACAAACAAAAATACAAATATAAGCTTTTACACTTCGTACGCCCCGTTTGCGGTAAGGAGTAATATATAGCGGCCCTGCGTAATCGACGCCCGTATGTAAAAATGCTTTGCATTGCTCTAATCTACATTTAGGCAGATCAGCCATAGGCGGAAACGTAGGCTTAGGATTAACTCGAAAACAATCATTGCATTTGTGTATGTACTGTCGAACCACACGTCTAGCGGAAATAATCCAATATTTGGATCTTAATATCGAGATTAATAACTGCGGCCCGGCGTGACAATTGTCGCGGTGATAAAATTCAATTAATAATTTAACAATATGTCCTTGCCCGGGAAGTAAAATCGGATGTTTAGAGGAATATTCTAGTGTCGAATTCGTTAAGCGACCTCCGACACGTAAAAGTCCGTTACATAAAAATGGAAACAATTTTCGTAACTTGGCCGAACACGGTTGACCTTTAGAAATATTCTTAATGTCTTCGGAAAAGTATTTAGACTGGATCGCGCGAATTATTTCCAATTCAGCAGTACTTAAATCTTCAGCGGTGATTGTATCGTTTTGCGGCAATTTTTTTATAAATCGAAGCGAAAAAACAGTAGCTTCCAGCAGCTTTTCCCAAGTGGAACACTCTGAAGCCAATTTTAAAAGCGGGTTATCATTATCTGTGACTTTAGTCACGTGCGAAACGGTTTTTTCTTCCGGTAATGAAGACCGGTTGGGAAAAAATCGCTGAATGGGCCAGTCTTGTCTAGGCAAGGAAAGCCAGGATGGACCCTTAAACCATAGTTCATGTTGAATGAGCTGCGAAGGCGTAAGCCCACGAGATACACAGTCTGCGGGGTTATGTAAGCCAGCGATATGATATAAGTTTTCAGGCGAAATATTTTCCTGAATTTGAGAAATGCGGTTGGCAACATAAGTGTTAAATCTGTGTGGCGAGGCAACAGACCAACAGAGTGCTACTTCAGAGTCCGAGAAAGCATAAATATTTTCGATTTTATGTCGCTTAGATAAAGTGTCATAAACGGTTTTAAGAAGTCGCGACATTAAAAGTATTCCGTTTAATTCCAAGCGTGCGATAGTGATTTTAGGTTTAGCGGATGCAACACGCGATTTCGAACACACGAGTGAAGTAATAGGCGATTGATCGCCATTTACGACGTGCAAATAAATCACACAGCCGTATGCGGATTCACTCGCATCTGAAAATGCGACTAAGGAAACCATAGAACCGGTTTCTATACCTAGATGGCGTGGAAATGATAAATTAGATATGTGCGGTAATTCTATTAAGTATTGTTGCCATATTTTAACAATGCGGGAAGGGGGTATATCATCCCAATCGAGATTTAAAAGCCAGAGTTCTTTTATTATTAATTTAGCGAAAAGAATTATAGGGCCGACGAGTCCTAAGACGTCGTACAACCGAGCGGTAGCGGATAAAATGGCGCGTTTAGTACAAACAGGTGGGGGACTTGATATTTCGAAAATAAAGGTATCCTGAGCGGGTAACCAACGCAAACCTAATATCTTAAATGTATTTCCATCGTCGAAGGAAATGCATTCAGATTGACGGTGCGACTCGGGAATATGTTCGAGCAATTCTAGCGAGTTGGAGGTCCATTTAACTAAATCAAACCCGCCAGTTTTAAAGATCTGGATCAGATCGGTAGCTGTCTTGACTGCTTCCTCGAGAGAAGAAGTAGATGAAGCTACGTCATCCATATAAATGTCCCTTTCCAATACGGCTGCCGCAGTTGGCCAGTTATGCCGTTCATCGCTAGCGAGTTGACGTAGCGTGCGGAGCGCCAAAAATGGTGAAGATCGAAGCCCAAATGTGACTCGAGTGAACTCAAAAACCTCGAGCGGGTCGGTTTCTGAAAATCTATATAAGATTCGTTGATATTTGCGGTGCGGAGCGTTCGTATAAATGCATAAATACATTTGTTTCACATCTGCACAAAAGGCAATGTAATAAACACGAACATTCAAAAGTATTTGAAATATATCAGCCTGTAGGTTGCAACCCGTATAAAGGACATCATTTAGTGATAAGCCTGTATCGGTCTTGGCGCTGCCATCCAGCACAGGACGAACCTTGGTTGTCGTCTTGTCGTTGCGAACTACAGGATGGTGCGGTAGATAAAATCCTGGAGCGGCTAATGCCTCAGGTGCGGTGCGGGATAGTATACCTTTATTTAGGTAATCACGAATAACATCGTCATATTTTAATTTCAAACTTGGATCCTTAGAAAATTTCTTTTCTAAAAGTAGAAAGCGTTTTTTAGCCGTAGTATAAGAATTGCCTAGATTATTTGGGTCTTCTTTAAAAGGAAGATCAACTGAATAACTGCCGTCGGAGTTACGAACAGTGGTTGAAGTATAAATATTTTCACACTGCTGATCGTCGGGACTTAAAAATGACTGCGAAGGTAATTCCTCGACTGCCCAAAATCTTTCGACAATCTGGTGTAGCGAGTCAGAAGTAAAAGCACACAATGTGCGGGTAGCGGGTTGCGGAGAAATAATAGGAGCGTCACCTAAAATAAGGTAACCTAATGTCGTTTCAAGGGCAGAGGGCATACCATCATGTGAGCTTTTAATTTGATCAGAAAGTAAAATTTCACAATAAAGTTTAACACCTAAAAGTATATCTATAGTTCCCGGTTTTGAAAACTCGTCATCAGCGAGAGGTAAGTTCCGAATAAATTCAATAGACGCAGTATCAACACAGGTGTCCGGCAACTGTGACGTAATCTGTCCTACTACCATCGGCCTTATAGAATATTCGCACTTATTATCAAAGCGAGACGTGAATTTAACTGAAGTAACACCGAGAATTTTTTGTGAAGCTCCTCCAATGCCTTGAATTTCCGAATAGCGGGTTTGAGTATAAATAGGAAGCGATAGTCGCTTACAACAAGATGCGGAAATATAATCACTTTGAGAGCCAGGATCCACTAGACATCTCAAAAAGTGAGTGCGGTTTAAAGAATCAACAAACTTTACTTTTGCGGTCCCTAACAACGTAGTCGTTTGATAACGAGCTGCTCGATCGTACGAAACTGTACAGACCGATGCATTATTTACAACAGTTGTAGGATCATTAGAAGCGGCGAGCGAATGAGTCACTGCGGACTCGGCATGACTGCTGGCCGGGGTAGGGCGCGGCGAGTCATGAGCGGTAGCGGGAATTGGATTAGCGGTGTTGGACACCACGGAGCCAACGTTACAATTTGTTTTATCATTTTGAGTTGAATCAAAATGTAATAAGGTGTGGTGTCGCTTTGAACAATGAGAACAAGTATGTTTCGAAGTACAAGAAAAAGTCTTGTGTTTTATACTTAAACAATTGTTACAGAAATTATTAAGTTTTATAAAATTATATCTTTCTCGCGGGGTTAATTTAGTAAACGATGAGCAAGAATATAAATGTTCATGTTGTTTGTCATTGCATAAAGCGCATTTATCGCTTACGCTTGGACCACTCCCTATGTCTGTATTCACAAAAGACTTGGACGGTTTAGGGACGTGCTTAGTTTGACGCTGCTGTTTAGACTGAGAATGATTATTATCTATCGATTTACTAAGGTTCGTAGAACGAGACAAAACTTTACTTTGTTCCTTTATGAATTCAATTAAATTATGGTAAGAAGGTATTTTATCTTTACGATAGGTAATTTCAAATAATTTAATTGTGTCTGCGTCTAACTTTTGCAGAGCCAAATGCAAGAAAATAAATTCGGTTAAATCATTAAGCTTTAATTGCTGAAGAGCTGCTACAGATGAATCAAAATTATTTATAAATGAATCTAGCCCATCAGAACTAGCTATGGATAGCGGTTTAAACTGTAACAATTGGTTTAAATAAGCGGATGCGAGTGAGCGAGGATCGTCATACTTTTGCACAAGTGCCTCCCAAATAATAATATAATCTTCTGCGGTTGGAGCCAGCCCTGCGCAAACGCACGACGCCTGCCCAGTTAATTTACCCACTAAGTAAAATACTTTTTCACTATTAGTGAGCGATGCGTTATCGTGTATCATGCTTTTAAATTGTTCATAAAACAATGGCCATTTCTTGACATTACCGTCAAATGACATCAAATCAATGGGCGGAAGGCGAGAATAAGATTTATGTAATGAAGGCTGACGTTCAGGTTCAGGACACTCTGGTTTGTTATCGAGTAAAACCTGTTTTATAAAACAAAACATTTCTTCAAACGTTAACCAGGAATCATATTCGACCTCGGAATCGGGGTTCAACTGTAAATTTAATATATTATAGGAATCTAAAACTTGTTGATAATCATCACGCAATGTATCAATATTTGAAGCACTAGAACAAAACGACTTAAAATATTGTCGATCATCATTTGTTTTCTGTGCAAGTTCGAAAATATTTTCTACGCGTTTGTAAATAACATCACGCTTGACTACGTATAATGATAACTGATTTTTATTAGTACTCGTAGTGTCGAAGAACTGATCTGCATCACTACTCTTTCTCTTAGGCTTAACCATTGTGAATAACTGTAAATAGTATAGCGGCGATAAGTACTCAACACGATTATGTAAACAAAGTATAAGCGGTTATAACGTAAAAACGATTAATTTTAGTAGGTAGCGAAAATAATAGAATTATTGCGGGTGCGGGTGAGTGAAAAATATTAAACGAACTGGTATGCGAACGAGCGCTTACGAAGCGAGCCGAAGTTTACCGAACAATTACGAACAAGTTATCTACCGTATTGGAAACGATATAAAATGGCGGACTACAAAAATGGAATGAATTTGGAAAGAAATAACTTTTACGTTGTGTTGTACTATGCAATGCGGGTGCGGAAATAAAGGGAAATAGTTGTCGGTGCGGGAAAATACAAAGAATAAACGACAATCTATTTAATTACGTAGTACAGTGACTATTTAGTTATAACTGACCATGCGGTTTGAATTTAGAGTCCGGTTCGAAGTGACCAAAAATAATGGTGGCGCCTTACACCATATACTTGCGCGGAAATATAAGTTTTGCGTTTATCCCAGACGCAGGGAGCTGGTTGATTGATTAGTGGACTGTATTGTTGCGGGGGTTGAAAAGTGGCGTAAATAAGTAGGTCTGACCTTGCAAATGCGACACGAATTAGGACGACGAACTTGTGAGCTTGGACAAAGGAATCTGGTAGGAAACATGCAGCACCACTGACCTTTAAATTCGCCGTCTCCAAGTTCCATCCACCGCGTGGGTCGGCAGAGAAGTCGAGTCCTTGCTGGATTCAGGGCGGCACACGAGGGGCGCGCACAGATGCCGTTCACCACATTAACACGCACTTTCCGTAGTGTTTTAGACAATAGTTCGTAATTAGGCACTCGCGGCAATTATAATAATAAAATTAATAAGGGAGCATGTTCTTAGCAACGCTACTCTCGTTCAAGTGTTCGAGAATCTTCACGCAGTCACCGTAGGCGGTGACAAGGACAGCGATAGTCCAGGTGTGCATGTGGGACAAGGATGGGATATGGTAGGATAGTGACACATTTTGCAAGTCAGTCCTACTTCTACCCTACAATGGAAATTATGAAAGAATACGAAATCCAACATAAGTTAATTATTATAAGTTAATCTATTATGTCTCTAAACCTTTTAAAATAGATAAAATTATCTATTCATATACATTAAATTATACACAGATTAAATTATGTATTAAATAAATAAAAACTTTAATTGCCTATTTGTTATTATTTTAAAAATAACAGCTTTTTAGTGAACGTGTTTGAAAGCATATTTATTTATTTGTTTAACCAGCAAATGTTTACACAATACATTTTTTACAAAACATTGCTTAATATTAGGTTCATTTATAAGTGCAACAATTAATAATAAGCTAACACCACATACACTATTTGCGATATATTATATTATATACTAATATTTAAGGTACTATAACAAAAAACTTCTGTCAGTCTGTTCCCACTATTTTGAATGTCGACTTCTAAGGGACTTTTACCGGCAGATATATAAATATAATATAATAATATAATATTCCACAACTATCACACAACGCCATCTAGTCCCAAGCTAAGCAGAGCTTGTGTTATGGGTACTAGACAACTGATAAACATACTTATATATTTCTAAATACATACATATTATAGATAAATTACACCCAGACACGGAACAAATGATCGTGCTCATCACACAAACATTTGTCCTGGGTGGGAATCGAACCCACGACCTCCAGCATAGCAGTTAGGGTCACTAACCACTAGACCAACAGGTCAGTCAGCTAAGATAAGCAGTCATTGGGAAGCAGATAAAATTGAAAAACTTTTAAAGTCGTTTTCATACAAAATTAAATGACAACCAAAAAGGATAACCAACCGTATTTTCCAGGACCCACACAGCTTTGCTCCCAAACAACTACAGGGTGTTTGCCGGTTCAATTGATCTTACCAACGACACTTCTGCTGATCTCCACCGTGATGTCGAGCAGTTCATCGTACACCCTGATTATCGCCCGGGAACCTTATTTGTTAATGATATCGCTGTTATCACTGTGAGTATTTGTTCTACAGCATATTTTATATCACTAAAATGAGGAATTACATGGAAAATACAAATATTTTTTCAACACACTTGCTCATAACATAGTGGCTATAATTTCACCGCAATTAGACACATAATGACACCTATAATCAAACTGTGACTTTTTCATTGCTATTATTCACTAGTGAGTTATAGGGTTTTTTTTTAAATTTTATTGGTAGAGTTGCTACGTTCATAAAAAAGTTTCGATACAAAAAAGATCGTGTTCAATAGTAAAAATAAATTAATGTACTTAGTGCTTGCTCATTTCATGCAAATTTGAATTTAAATAGATAATTTCAACTTGTACGTTTTTATTAAATGAAACTTTCACTCAATTAATATAACTTTTATTTTCTTTGTAATAAAGAAAACTTTTTGCTCTTTTTATACGTGGCTAAAACTCTATCGCGCTCATTCATTTAGTCTATGGCCCCGATCACCATGGTTACAGTATGACCATTTTAAGTGTGAATGTCATGGTGGCGCCACTGGTCAGGAAAAAATGCATCGCTACGTCATACTTAGTACATTTATTTTAGTTCCGTGTTTTCCCGCATGCACAGATAAGTTGGTCGAACTGTAGATGCGCGCGCATAGGAAAACCGATTATTTTTTCCCGCTATTGTGAAAAAAAATCAGAACTCGTTTTAACTGTTCAAGATGACTTTTTAGTATTATTTTCTTCACAAGTGTGTTGAAAAACGTCGTATGATACACGTGTGTATTGATGATTACCGTCCTCGGCTTTTTTAAGACCCTCACCTGACGGCTCGGGTCTCAATGGCGCCTCAGCGGTAATCACCAACGTTACACACTTGTACCATAATGTACTATTGATAATATGAATAATTTCGATTTTATTAAAAGATTCCAATATCTCCTTCCTACTTCTGTTCTCCTGGTAGTTTGTGGGACTTTACTACCTACCTATCTTTTTTTTTCATCTCCAAAAAAAATGTTTTCAATACCTCCTACCTACTTCTATTCTCCTGGTAGTTTGTGCCGTAGTTGTATCCTAAACTGTGTGATACTCGTAGAACGAATGAGAAACTTGAGTCTTGTTGGTTTTTCGATTTTGTAACACCCTTCATCGTAGAACTAGTGGGAAAAAAAATAAAAAGTTCCCACTAGTTCTATCGTAGGACTGTGCAGTAGAACTATTGGGAATGATCCGAATATCCAGTTACAAGTATTAATACTAATGTTATTGACCATGTCTATTTATAAATTTATTTCTCTTACCCATTGCAGTTCACGACTGCGTTCTCAAGAAATCATGTACAAGTTGTGCCATTGGCGAATTTGGACAGCAACACACAGTCACTACCTTATTGCACGTCTTCTGGCTGGGGAGCCCAGACGGCCATAAATCAAGTAAGTTATATTTATTCATAAAGAAATATTATTGACAGTCAGTTGATAAGGCACAAAATAGCACTCTCTGTGTGAGACGAGTGAAAGAGTGAGTCTTAGTCTGACGCAGAACTGTTTATCTAATGACTAATATTATCTCTTGTCCCAACTTTTTTTATACCGTAGGGTTTATTTAGAACATGGTTAAAGTAAAGTTACGTTAAAATTTATTAACTCAGCAAATCAGAATGACTGAATATGCCATTTTTTAGAAAGTATGTACCTATATATTTTTCCAAATGCACGTTTTCTATTTTGGTGACGAAAATCTCATCAAAATGTATATTAATACTACAGGTATTAATATACATTTTGATAGTATAAACATTTAACTGATTCTTTCATTTTGTTTTGGGTATCATTTAAGCTATCACCAATTTAATTAGTTTTGTGTTTCTTAAATAATAGGGTTTGTCCTCAAAATAGTAGATCTGTCACCAAAATGTAGTCACCAAACAATGCAAAATCAGTTCCACAATAAATCACCTAAAATCCTGAGATATAAGGTCTAGTACCAAATAAATGTTTTTGTATGTATTATAATAGGTGTGTCCTAATAAGTATTTAAGCAAACTAATTTAAAGAGATCACCAATAAATCATATTATGTTACTAGAAAATTGCATTAAGTTCAAATAAAAAATTAGGGTTGAGTAAATCAGGTGTTAATAAAACACCTGATTTACTCCATGACGCGCGCTCGCTTCGCTCGCATATTATATAACACTAATATCTTCTGTCCCCGAAGTGCCGGGCCTCCGCCGGCCTCCTTCGTCGGCCTACGGCCCGGTGCCCATGCCGCCCATAAAGGACACTGTCGCGAGACGGTCGTATTAGTCGTTATCGTCGGTGAAATCGCGAATGAAGTAAACTTGCATCTCTATTATTTAGCTATTATAGCTAGAGCTATTATTTAAGTAACAAAACTGTTATTATAAGAACGAAGTTTATATTCATGTAATGCAATATAATTTTATTGGTTATCGATCTCTTATTTTACACATATATTAACATTAATTTGATAATTCATACCTGGGAACAATTTTTGTTTATCTGAGAACGAAAATATTTCGTGGCGATAGATCTATTTATTAGGTGATACAACTTGATGACAAATATAAATTTTGGTGATAGAAAATATAGTTCCCTTTTGTTTGCAGGTTAGCACACAGTTGATGTACTTGCAGAAGTTTGCGATGCCGGATAACGGCCATTGCCAACCTTTTTACAACTCTCCCTGGGTCCCACAACTTCCTCTACAAAATACTATGATCTGTGCGATGGCTCTTGGATCATTTTCTTCATGCCAGGTAATTAATAACTAATGTGCATTAATTACTTTTCGGTAGTTACCTCTTGGCGGTAGCCAAATTCTATTATGAGAATTTGCTTCCTACTGTAGCAGTGACTACACTACCAAGTATATTTTAACAAATGCTCACTCACACCTAAACCCATTTAATAACTTAACTCATATCTGTGAGAAATTTATTTGTAAATTGTGTTACACCAATTTAATCCGTGTCGCTTCAACAACACTATAGGTACCCAAGAACAGACACCAAAGAAGAAGTGGAACTCAAAATTTTAATATTTTGCGATATTTTCAGGGCGACATAGGCAACCCGTTAGTATGCAGCGGAAACCTCCAGGGTGTTCTCGTTAGCACCGGATACAGCAGCTGTTTTGTTCAGAACCAGCCCCCGCGACCTGAATTATACACCAGGGTCTCCAGTTACCTCCCATGGATACGTACCACGGCAGGAGCATCCACGTTCCAACCAACAATGGCAGTGCTAGGAGTGATCACTATTGTTCAAATTATAACTTATATGTTTTAAATTAAGATACCTATTTTAGAAACATGAAAAAATATACTATTCAAATACAGAACTTTCCTTCATTCCTATTTCTGTACCAAAGTTTTTATTATTAAGGTTCGTTCAAACCGATAGGGTCCGATTGCGACCGAAACCATGAAGAGATAAAGAGTTACAAAAGCATTTTGTATTTCTGTCACACAATGAGAATGCATTCAATATAACTTAGACATGCTTTAAATAACCTGTACGGTGGCAATGCCTGGCCTAAATTCTTCACATACTTACTTAATGGTGCAATACTTGTGGTATTTCGCTATTCTAAACCACGTTTTTTATTTATTTCACTGAGTGAGCTGTAGTCTGTTGTGTTCTCATCTAATTCACATTTTAATACTTACTTATTTACACTATATACCTACGTATACTTCGCATCTATCATATGTTTTATTGGTTTTTGCATTACTATTCTGCGAATCGGTCTAAAACGATTCGTTTCCTTCTAAAATATCTAAAATAAAATAAATAATTTTCATATTTTTCATTGTTATGACACTTACGTCAGGTTGTCAAGCTGTCAATACTTTTTCTTTTAATTTTCTCTCATAGTTTCATAATGGCTTAGTCTATGAAGGTTACTTTTGATTTATGTAATTTATAGTAGATTATTGCATCGAGCACAAAGTAATTTATTATTGCACCGAGTGCCTGATTTAGAGCCTGAGCGTTAGCGAGGGCTCTAATCTAACAGGCACGAGGGCAATATAAATTACTTAAGGCGAGGTGCATAATCTACTTTTCTTTCAACTACACACATCAACACGGTCTAGGGATATTTTTAAAAAAGCGAATTACTATCAATGTGTTAATTATTTATATGACATGTATATATTTAAAATATACGTTATTTAATATTCTACCATTTTTTAATAATGGTTAAGGTACTGATTAAAATTTCAGGATTTTATGGAAAAAAAATGAAGCATAGACGGGAACCGTATATGAATTAACTTTTAATTTGTGAGTAAAAACTGAAAAAAATAGAAAAATCATTTAATTTGTGTTTATAAACTTTAAGTTAGTAGTCTGAGAAAGCGCCCATGATGTTCATAACACATCGGCAACGATTTGGCATGCTCAGAACAAGGTTGTCAATGTCTTGCTGCGGAATATTGTCCCATGTCCTTCTGAGGTGCGCATAAAGTTGATCTTCTGTAGCCAAATTTTCAGGAACTTCCTTCAGAGCTCTTCTTTGCAGCATATCCCACGCATGCTCAATGGGATTTAGATCTGGCGATTGAGCAGGCCAGTCTAAGGCCCTAACATTATGTGTATGTAACCAAGCTGCTACCGTTCTCGCCGTGTGTGCCCGGGCATTGTCGTGCATGAGCAGGAAATCTTGCCCCATTTGTGTTCTGTGGGGCAAGATTACGGGCCCCAGCACCTGTTGGACGTATCGTTCAGCCGTCATATTGCCCCGCACCCAAACGAGATCCGTCCGTCCTCCAAGACGAATTCCTGCCCAAACCATAATTGTTCCTCCTTGGTATGGGTGAACTTCCTGAGGGTTCTGGAGAAGGCTCCATCGTCCAGGAACTCGCCAAAAACGCGTCCTTCGTGAATCTGGATGGAAGCCGAACCTGGATTCATCCGTGAACAGCACATTGAACCATTGCTCACGGCCCCAGTCCACGTGGTTCTGAACCCATTCTAATCGTCGTCCACGATTGCCTCTCCGTAAAGGTGGGACCCGGAGTGGTCTACGAGAGCGTAGATTGCTTTCATGCAGTCGCCTTCTTACAGTTTGGTCACTCACAAGCACTTGGTGTTCCACTCGCAGCCTTTGGACCAATTGAGTCGCCGTTGCATTTGGTTGAGCTCGCGCAGTAATTTGCAAAAATCGGTCTTGTCTGGGGGTAGTGATGCGACTTGGCCCCCGGTGCCTCTCCGCTACTTCACCTGTGGCACGATAGCGTGTCCACAATCTTGAAATTACATTTTGATGGGTCCCTATGGCCTCAGCAACATTACGCTGAACAGATCCAGCTTCCAGCATTCCCACAGCTCGTAACATCTCCGCCCTCGTCAAATGTCGGCGTTGCATGGCTACAATACCTCAATTTTAACTTTATCTTTCGTTTAAAAATGAAAAAAAACTGTAACTAAACGTAATTCGTATTGTTTTTTAAATTTCGCACAAATGAAAATTTCCTCTCCTATACATCAAGACATTTTTATGCCACCGAAACAAAAGAATTTTCAAAAATTTGAATTTGGAATTAGTCTGAGATAAATTACAAACAAATCGGTGTATTAAAGATTCCAATGCGGCCAGTACTTTTCGAGTTATTTAATTGAGTATGAAATATCCCTAGACCGTGTTGATGTGTGTATTACATAAAGGAATAGTAGATAAAAGAAACTCATATCAAACAGTTAAAAGATTTTCTATACTTAACACTGTCGTCTTCATTTAGAATGTTTTCCGGAGTTAATGTGTCGCTAAATGATTCCATTTTAATTCGAAGCCGAAGCTCTCAAAATCAGATAGTATCACACTTTATCGTTTCCAAAAATATTGTCAAGCAAAATTAACAAAGTTCCCCAAAATGTGCCCGCCAAATTACTTTTTTAAATTTCTTTCATTTTATAGTAACTAGTTAGCAACAATCATTTTTTAAATTTGGAACAAGTAGTAGGATAGAAACGAATAATACTTATGTAAAAAAAAAGTATTGATATCGGCTGGCTGAATAGAGCTAATCCATAGAGATTGGCATCGTGCGATTAAAAAAAATAAACTGTGCAATAATGAAATTTCATACATTTTTATTGCTCTAGAGCACTAAAGACTCGCTTTGTGCTGAGTTTTTAGTGTGATTATGATGAAATTAAAGCATAGTTGGAAGAAAAATTCTTTTTCTTCCAACTATGCTTTAATTATAAATTAACTATGCTTTTTTTTACATAAATATTATTCGTTTCTATCCTACTACTTGTTCCAAATTTAAAAAATGATTGTTGGTAACTAGTTACTATAAAATGAAAGAAATTTAAAAAAGTAATTTGGCGGGAACTTTTGGGGAACTTTGTTAATTTTGCTTGACAATATTTTTGGAAACGATAAAGTGTGATACTATCTGATTTTGAGTGCTTCGGCTTCGAATTAAAATGGAATCATTTAGCGACACATTAACTCCGGAAAACATTCTAAATGAAGCCGACAGTGTCAAGTATAGAAAATCTTTGATATGAGTTTCTTTTATCTACTATTCCTTTATGTAATAGTTGAAAGAAAAGTAGATTATGCACCTCGCCTTAAGTAATTTATATTGCCCTCGTGCCTGTTAGATTAGAGCCCTCGCTAACGCTCAGGCTCTAAATCAGGCACTCGGTGCAATAATAAATTACTTTGTGCTCGATGCAATAATCTACTATTTATCAATATGTTAGCCCAAAAATTATATTTTATAACTTACATAGCTCAGATATTGTATTTTATAACTTACATAATTATAATTAATTAACACGCTCTCAGAATTCTACGAAAAGGTTTTGGATTGAATATTACTGGCTGTTCTGAATACTGGCAAGTTGCATTTCTAAGACAATTATGAAGTCACTATTTTAAATTCTGAAAAATGAACTGAAAATGACAAGTTGTGGATCTATAAAAGCTGAAATGATTTCACACGCGTGGGACTTCTATTCTGGATCTGGTCGAGGACACATCTCCATATTGTACTTCATTGAGTCTGTGCTGCTGCTGGTTCATTGAGTGAACGGAACTGACCTGGTCAGGGTTGCAGGAACCCGCTGGATGAGAGACGCACGGGACCAGTCAATGTGGCGACGCCTGGGGGAGGCCTATGTCCAGCAGTGGACGTCTTTTGGCTGAAATGATGATGATGATGAAAGTATGGGAGAAAGTAATAGAGAAAAGATTGCAAGAGGAAAATGAGATTACTCAAAATCAGTTTGGGTTTATGCCAGATAGAGGCACAACGGATGCGACTTTTGCACTCCACCAATAGTGCGAGAAGTACAGACGTGCACACAAGAACTTGCACATGGTGTTCGTTGATCTAGAGAAAACGTATGATGGGGTACCTCGGGATGTACTGTGGTGGACCTTGAGAGAAAGGTTTGCCTGGAAAGTATGTAGAGAGTTAATTCGTGCGATATACAGACAATATTGTACCTACCTTCGGTCAGCTGCTGACAACACCGGCGAGTTCAGTGTGGCTGTAGACGACATTGTTCTTGTCGGTGAAGATGGACCTGAGATCCAGAGCAGATTGGAGAAATTAATGGCAACAGAAGCTGGAGAATGTTGGCTGTAAAATCAGCAGAACTAAAACCGAATACAACATGTCCTGCAATTTCGGCGGTCTCTCCGGTTCTGGAGTCATAGCGCTAGATGGTGCGTTTCTTCCTGTCTGCTCCAACTTCCAGTATCTCGGTTCACTCGTGCAAAGCGATTTTGAAATAGACCGTAGTGTTAAGCACAGATTTAACACGGGATGGATGAAGTGGCGGCAGGTCACAGGAACAATCTACGACTCCCGCATTCCCCATAAACTAAAGCTGCTGCTGCCTGCTGTCGCGTATGGATCGGAATGTTAGGCCCCAAAAGAGTTGAAAGGCATTTGCATGTAGCTGAAATGAGAATGTTTATATGTGTGGTGTTACGCGAATGGATAAAATAAGAAATGAGTACATAAGAGGAAGTCTGAAAGAGGCGCCGACGACGAAAAAGTTGTGTGGAAACCGGTTGTCGTGGTATGGGCATGTGATGCGGAGGAATGAGGAAAAAGAGAGGATATGAATGTGGATGAGTATAAGAGTAGAAAAAGACTAAAGAAATGATGGGTGGGCTGTGTTAAGAATGAAATGGCAAAAAAGGTAGTGTCTCATGAGATGACGAGAAACAGAGAGGTATGGAAGAAGAAGATAAGATGCGCCGACCCCAAATGAATTGGGATAAGGGAGAGAGTGATGATAATGATGATTTCCGAAGCATCTATTCTAATGAACAACTTATTTCTATGTACCTAAATATAAACATTTCGGTCGAACTTTACGTTTAAGTTTTTTACCCGACTGCGGCGAAGCCCAAAAGGAGGGTTATGTGTTTGACGTGTATGTATGTATGTATGTCCGTTTCTTTGTTCCCTCATAACTCCTAAACGGATGAAGGGATTTGAATGAAATATACGTCGTTAGATTTGTCTTGATGGCGCGAGTGTTACAGGCTATTATTTAAAGTGACACATTTTGTTAAAACCAGGCAATGTATAACCAGTCATAACAATCATTTCTAGGTAAGATAAGTCAATATTTGGAATAAGTATGACGATGTCATACTTATTGTCAAGAAGATGGCGACTTTATCGTTTATCAAAGATAAAGTCGCCATCGTCATTCGATGACGAATACCCGGAATAAGATTGTCAGGATATATGTCATGGCTTTCCGTCTGTTTGAGAACCAGTCTTGAGCTCGAATTCTACAACATTTACAAAGTAGTAAATCCCATTGAACTTACGGCTCAATTTAGATACTTTCCGAATTTTGTTTAAAGTGGAACAGAGTGCGAATAATGTGAATGCATCCAATATAACTTAGGCATGGCAGCCTCTGTATACGACCACGCTCGTTCGTTCGTATCGTACGTTAACGCGAGCAACCACAGTTTTCCATAATAATCCTCGAAATGGGTTTAGGAGCGAGATTTTAAGGTTTATGTCTGCGTTATCTATCTCCTTACTACACTTTACGTTGGAAAAAGATATTTCAGTAAGTTTCTTTCTAGATAAAAGATCAGTATTGCCACTGCCGATCCAATCTGGCCAGACGGGGTACAATCGACTCATCTCTGATAGAATGTGAGTGTAAAGCACATCTTCTCTAGTCTTGCCCGTCGTACCCAACTTATAATTATTATTGTAAGACTTAAACGAGGCAAACGAATGAGCTGTCTAGGTTGCTACGTACTGCTGCTACGTGCTGCTCCGGACAAAATTTGAGTTGTCGAATCGAAAAGCAGAAAATCAATATTGTTTCTCTAAAACAATACCAGTTACCTTTTAACAGTGACCCAACTTCATGAGATTGTCCATGAATCTGGTATCAGTCATCGGCTGCGTTTCATCAATGCGCTAAACGTTACAGCAATTCTTTATAAGACGAGATCCAAACTTAAAGCAACCTTAAGCAGGCAAGCTTTATTAAATAAACTGACTTAGCATTCCAACGTTGCAAAGATTTCTGAAAAGAAACCCAACGGAACGTTTCATCGATTGTAGAATGGTTTATGTATGTGGAAAGATCTATTTGGTTCACTTGAATTTGTATCCTAATATTTAGATCAGCCGAGATCCCATTTATTTTTATTACGGGTCTGATATCAGCATACGAATGTGTAACAAAAAACGCAATAAGATGTTCCTCTCGCTTCAATGTAACTATTTTATTTTTATTTGAGATATAAGGTTTTGTTTTCAATTAGAAAAATATCTTTACTTGTTCTCGGAACTGCATAGGTAGAAAAGGTTTTGCTGAAAGATAAACGTCTATCAAACAGCAAAGTATCAAAACCATTTGATGTAAAAATGTTCCATGAATGATATCAAAAAGTCTCGTGTAGCTTCCAAGTCTTATTTGATTTTAATATTAAAATATGAGAAATCCTTTAAGTTTTTCAATTTCCTTTAGAGTGACCTGAACCGTTGAAAGATTCGATTTTTTTTCACTTTGAATAAAAAGAGAGTTATTTCAGGGCGCAGAGAACTTAGAATCTCCACTAGAACAGGTATTCTTTACTACGAAACCAGGGTTCAGGGTCTGTTAAAAGCATTCGTGTAAGCTAGATAAGGAAATTATCAGAAAAGAATACAATTTCAAAGAAATTTTGTTTTTAGCTTAGCTCGTCTTGCGGCAGCAGGTTTTGGGTACGCTTATCAGATCGAGAATGATCAGGGGTCGATAGTTCCTGGGTTTTTTAACAGAAAAAAATCAGTAGTGCAGAATCCACAAGGTGTAAACGGATCCTTCACGTAGCCAATCAACCAAGCATTCTTGACACCAAACAAAGTAGCTCTAGACAAAAACTATAGCTTGATCTTTTTTTAAGGCTATAGTCCGTGTTTCGCGGTACGTTTCAATGTAACGCACTCAAAACACTGGTATAGGGGTACCCCCTCACAGGGACCTGTGAGTGGCCCTGGGAGTGTCCCCATGTTGCTGTTGAGGTAGGGCTTGTGTGTCTCAGTGATCTTTGCTCATGCCGGAAAGGTCCAAGTGTGAGAGACCAGACAAAGAGGGATATGCGAAGGGCACACCGCCCAGAGACGTAAAAAGTGTTCGGGTTTTCGGAGGACAGAGAGTCAGTGAAAGGGGGAGACCCTACCCTTTAAAACGAATAAAACAACCATGAATAAGACAGATGCAATAGAATTATCCCAGGGCGGTACCAGCTGCTTAGCAGCTGGAGAATCCGCCACGTCTCCTTCGGAGGCATCAGGCTTCGGAGGTCAGCTCGGTGGGTTCCAGACGCGGGAGTTCGGAGGTTGCTGTGGAGAACGCAGAGCGTTTCCGCAAGCGGCCCAGAGCGGAGGACGGCAGGGAGTCTTCGTCTGGCGGAGAACGGCTGGCCTCGGTCCAAAAAAAATCTCGGAGTATGCGGGCAAGAGCCGAGGTCGAGGTAGGGGACTCGCTTCCTAGAAGCCGTGGAGGACGCCGTGGAGGGGCTTACCTCTGTTAGAGCGAACTCTCCTCGGCGTCTTTCGGCGGTGAGCCGGAGACTGGCGGCGGCTCCGATTGTGAGCGCATGGCCGGGTTTGAAGAGATCGTGAGTCGTGGCCAAATGATCAAGTACCTTTCGTGAAGAAACTTTTATACCCATTAGATAGGTACCTAATGGTATTAAAGTTTAGCTGGTAGCCGGAGGCGTTGTGGGTGCATACGCCTCTGGCTAAACGATCGTGGTAACAGGCTCGATGTTATGTTATTGTTATGTTGTTAAACTTCATTGAACCATAAAAATTCCATTCCTCAGTCAGTAAATAGTTGTAAATAAGATAGCGGAAAATAAATTGATTAAGTTAGTGAAGGTTAGTGATGCCATATTTTTGTTGATGACCCAATATTTATGTACAAGTACTCACTTGCAGAGTAGATACATTCATTTATGACTCACTCATAGAGGGTTCCGTAGAAGAAAGAATGCAGCCTTAATACTTTTTTTTTATAATTTTGCCACATTTTGCAGAAACAAGTAGTAAGATTTTTTATTTTTTTAAATATCTAATGATTAAAAACTTTTTACTTTTTTAAATTTTTTTTTTATCTAAAAACATGCACCAATCAAACCTAAACCCATAACTGAAAACTGAATCAAAATCGGACTTGTAGTTTTGGAGAAAAATTGCAACTTTGATTTGCACAATAAATGTTTGCTGCAGCGCCCCCTGGTGAGTTGTCACCGTAACACCTATCTAAGAATATGCACCAATCAAACCCGAACCCATAACTGAAAACTGCATCAAAATCGGACTAGTAGTTTTGGAGAAAAATGGCAACATGTGTTTGCACAAACACACAAACAAACAACCTCTCACCCCAAACGCATATACCGTCTCCGTTCCGTCGTAGGTAAAAATGTCGATAGTCATTGTACCTAACTTCAAAATGTCACATCATTCATATATTTACGTTTTAGTTATGTTTCTTCAAAACTTCTTTGACATGATTTTAGTTTATAACCATTAATTTCACAAAAAACTTACTTTACTCCATTGTTTTATTTTATACTAGCTAATGCCCGCGGGTTTGCCAGCGTTCACGTCGGAACTTAACAAATTATATACTCAAACCTTCCTTTAAAAACCTCTCTGTCCATTGGTGAAAACAGCATACAAATCTGTGCAGTAGTTTTTGAGTTTATCGCAAACAGACGGACAGACAGACGCGGCGGATGACTAGTATGACTAATAATGTAGTGATAGTGAAACACTCGCTGTTGAGAGGTTTTATCTTTTTTGACACGGAATGCTAAAAAAATAGTGTTCATATGTCCCTAAAAAAGATAAGATTGCAGGTGGCTATATAATATTGCCCCACATTAGCAATATATATCAGTCATCCTGTTTGTAGTGCTATACGATTGTCGATTACTAAACATATTATAAGAAGTGTCTGTGTTAAGAACAACAATGTACAAGTTTGTGCTCTTATTTGTGATTGCTCTTTGTGGTAAGTTTGTTTTTACATTTAGATTATTTTAAGAGATTGCTTGTTGTTTTTTTTTCTATTGATTCACGTGAAGCGTTGTTCGCCCAAATGCGTTTATTTAATAATAATAATAATATTCCACAACTATCACACAACGCCATCTAGTCCCAAGCTAAGCAGAGCTTGTGTTATGGGTACTAGACAACTGATAAACATACTTATATATTTCTAAATACATACATATTATAGATAAATTACACCCAGACACAGAACAAATGATCGTGCTCATCACACAAACATTTGTCCTGGGTGGGAATCGAACCCACGACCTCCGGCATAGCAGTTAGGGTCACTAACCACTAGACCAACAGGCCAGTCAAATTTATAAAGTATGAGTATTGAAAAACTAGACTACTATTGTTATATGCTTAGAGGGGCTACTGTCGTAGCAAGCTATTTCATTTAAAACAACCACGGCATAACTACTTCCTTCCATATAATTTTGTAAAGTTTTTGTTTCAAAATTAAATATAGGTATAACGCTAATGACGTAATTTTCGATAGTCGAAAAATGGCGTGCGTGACTTTCGTAGAATAGGTCTTTATTTGCTTAGAATGTATATCCGTACAACTCGGAATAATCCATGTACACAATGAATATCTGGGTACATAAAAAATAGTTGTTAAATTATGTAACAGGATCGGGATAAATTATGTAACAATATTAATAATACTTTACATCTCTCATATTCGGTAAGTAGTTCCTTATTACCCCCAAATGGGGCTTGTAGGTGACCAATTAGCGCTCCAGGGCATTAATGTCGCAAGAAAAGCCCTAGGGCGGTAAGTAATTAAAAAAAAACACTTCACTCTTTCAAAAAGTTCGCGTACATCTAACCATCATAGTACTGGCAATAGACATCATGCATTCAGCCCAATGACAAAAGAGGTCGCTTCGCTATTCAGCCTTGTCTTCGTATGAGTATAACGCCTGTGTGGGGGAGGCTTAATAGTCATCAATTTTAAATATCGAACGGCGAAGCTCAATATCGTTCTTGAAAAAAAAATTTTTAAAAAGAGATGAAAAAGGCGGTAATAGAAAACTTTACTTTCAATATTGTTTGTTTTTGGATTTATTTTATAATTACGTGCTAATTAGGAAAAAAACATGAGTTCTGCAAGTGATGAAGATATAAGCTGCACTCCCGATTCAATGAAAATGGAAGCTGAAGCAGCAATTAACAATATTTTGCCTGAAAGTTCTAAAGAGAGATATTTGAAAACTTTATTCTTGTAATGCCGGTTTTTTTCTTCTTACCTCATAATCGAGATGTAAAGCAGAGTAGTTAGCTCGGGTGTAAGCATCAATTGCACCCTCGAACTATTGGCGCCCTCGCTGCGCTCATGCGCCTAAATATCTCGGGCTGCAATTGATGCCTTACAGCCCTTGGCTACTAATCTACTATTTTTATTTTTTTGTGAGAAATATTTAAAAATGTATCTAAATTTTGTAAAAAAGAAATAAGAAAGAAATTCTGCACATTATGCATCGTGTATCGTATTAATCGTGATACTTGCGTACGTGCTTATCTAGGTCGATTTATTATATCTACATGTGCATTAGCAACTAGAGCCACGAGGCACACCAAGGTTTTTGTGATTGGTAATCAGTAGGTTAACTTACCACGTGACCAGAATGACATGACCTAATTTTGGCAAAAGACAATTCTATCGAACTTTGCAATACTGGTAAGCTTTCAGGCACTATTCCTCTTGACAGTGATGCGGACGCAATTTTGAGGCCGTAGAACTTAGCTTTTTGATTTTGACATAATTATTTTCTCATAATAGTAAAGAAACATTGAATGAAGAAACCGGTATGTAATAAATTTTAAAAAAATCGAAGAAATGTGACAACCTAGGTTCTTGGCTCACATGGTGGATTAAGAAAACATCTTCACAACTTATGGAACGTTTCGAACTTATTATATCTCGATTTATTCTTATCTTCTATTTATTTTAATATTATGATATGTTTTATGACCAGGCACATGCTCGAGTTCAACCCTCAGGATAGCTGGTGGAAGTCCAGCAACAATTTACAATCAGTTCCCGTATATGGTAATGATATTTTTTACTTCTTCTTCTTATCGTGTGGGCAGTAAAGTCTAACGACCCCACACACTCTAGTGTCAAAGTTTCTAAACCGCCTCAAGGGCCTCTGACACCCCGTCGGGGCTGTGGATATCGAAAGGTTACCGCGGCTCCGACACAAGGGCGAAGAAGAAGGAACATGGGTTTGGTTTTTAGTCAGTAGAAGTCTGACACTCCCCTTTGCTCTGCCCAAGAGCGGGGGGGGGGGGTTATTCGATGATTTTCCACCCACCAAAAAAAAAAAGGGCCTCTGACACCCCGTCGGGGCTGTGGATTATCGAAAGGATAACGCGACTCCGACACAAGGGCGAAGAAGGAACATGGGTGGTTTTTAGTCAGTAGAAGTCTGACACTCCCTTCCGCTCTGCCCAAGAGCGGGAGGAGTTATGTGATGATTTCCCATCCCCGAAAAAAAAGGGCCTCTGACATGGTTTGACGACCAGCATTTGGCGGCTGGGACCACCGGCTTACTTCGGCGGTCTTCCGAAGCACGGAATCATCTTTTTATCAGACAATCAGGTGATTCAAGCCTGCAATGTCCTAACCAAATTTTACTTTCAAGTACTACGTAGGTACCCAAAATACGTTACTCATTGTTATCAAGTTCTTATTGTTGTAACAGAGTGTCTAATTTTAAGTATCTGGGTCACTGGGTCTCAGAGGATATGTGTGACAATGTTGATATGGAGAGGGAGCGCAGGGCGCTGTCTGTGCGCTGTAACATGCTGGCCCGCAGGTTTGCACGGTGTACAGAGCAAGTCAAGGTGACATTATTTAAGTCCTTCTGTCAATCTTTTTACACCTGCAGCCTGTGGACTAAGTACACGCAGCGTACATACAGTGCTCTGCGTGTACAGTATAATAACGCGTTCAGGGTGCTGTTCGGGCTGCCGCGCCACTGCAGCGCTTCGGCTATGTTCGCGGATAAAAGCGTGGACGGTTTTCATGCCATTATGCGGAAGCGTTGTGCGTCGCTCATGAAGCGCATGCAGGCCAGCTCGAACAGCCTTCTGAGCGTGTTCGTGGGCCGCTGGGACTCGCCTTTGTGGCGGCACTGGATGCGACTACACACTGCGGGTGGTCGTGTCCAGGGCTTGCCATAGACTGACATTTCCTGTGCGATGCCACTTTTATTTTATTTTTGTGACATTTTTTGTAAGTACTAACAATAGTTTTGTAAGGTTTTTGTGTTACTAACAGTATATGGACTACCTACGTCCGAAATAAACGTTTTTATTATTATTATTATTCCCTTTATTCATTATATTAACAAATTTGATACATTTTTAAATATTTCCTATAAAACAATAATAAAAAAAACATTTAAAAATATAAAAAACTGTAGCCCACCGGTATCGGGAACAGGGTCCAAGCTACCGGCGGTCAGGGCTCCAGAGAAAGGAACCTCCTAACAATGCGAGCCGTGTCCAGGAGTACCGCTTTCTGCATCAAGCCTTTGATCCAGCTGCCTAACGAGAGCCTCCTCAGGTGTTGGTCGAGGCTCTTGGCAATTAAGCCATTGGCTGTTACGACTATCGGCACAATGATCGCTGAGTCCACATCCCACATGTCGACAACCTCGCGAGCCAAGTCAAGATACTTGATTTGTTTATCTTTCTCGGCTTTCACGAGGTTCTCGTCATGCGGGACGGTTATGTCAACAATCATTGCGCGCCGCTCTGATCGATCCACCACCACTATATCAGGCTTATTAGCGATAATAGTCCTGTCAGTGATGATGGATTGATCCCAGTACAGTGTGATACTGCCATTATCGAGAACGGGTCGGGCACATACCTGTAGTACGGCACTTCCGATTCCACAAGGTTGTATTTCAGAGCAAGTTGCTGATGGATAATCCTGGCTACAAGGTTGTGTCTATGCAAGTATTCTCCGTTAGCCAGACGAGAACACCCGGAGATAATGTGACGGATTGATTCGCCCGGACGGTGGCATGCCCGACATATGTCAACCGTACCGTCCTTCACAATAAATCTCCGGTAGTTATTCGTCATCATAACTTCGTCCATAATTGCACAGACAAAACCTTCGGTTTCTCCAAAGAGTTCCCCGGAACGTAGCCAGGCTACGGACGCTAGGAAGTCTACATCGGGCCCGTGTAGGGCCCGGAAAAAGCGCCCGTGGAGCTCCTTGCTCTGCCATACCTCCATGCGGTCTTTAGTGTCAAGCACTACAGGCTTGCACCAGTTCTCTTTAGCCGAGGAGAGCGGGGTGAGGCCCTTGTCCACCGCGACAACATCTCGATGCATCCCCACGTCGGCTTCCAGGAAATATTCCCTGAGACTGCATATCTCACGATTGTGGAGAGTCTTAGCATTTAAAAAGCCTCGACCTCCACATTTCCGTGGGATATACAGTCTCATAACCGAAGAACGTGGGTGATGCATTCGATATGCCGTCAACAATTTACGGACCCGTCTATCCAGGGCGTCTAGCTCTGTTTTTTAATTATTATTATTATTATGAACTACTTTTTTAAAATAAGTATGACTAATTCTGAACTCATGACCGATACCTTTTTTTCATTTTTTTATTTAGCCGTTATTGTCCCACTTCTGAGCAAAGGCCTCCCCCCATTCTTTCCACTTCTTCCGATGGTGTGCTTCTTCTCGCCAGTTGGTCAGAAAGCCATCCAAGGCGTCCCGCCATCTTCTCCTCGGTCTACCGCGACCCCGTCTAGCTGTGTCAGGGCTCCAGTCCTGCGATATTCGGGCCCACAGCTGTGACCGATACCTACCTACTACAAAATGTCTCGAGGCATGAAATGCATCAGTTATTGCGTTACAAATATCTAGTGCTGTCAGTACATCAATATAACCTTTCTATTTATGTTCTTTTAGATTTCGTTGCAACAAAAGAGTTTAGGAAGCAGTCCGACTCGAGGACACAGGTGTGGAGGAGCACTGGTTTCTTTGCGCCATGCAGTGACATCTGCAGCTTGCATTCATAACAACCTAAATGGGTGAGTACGGAGTACCTACTGTTTATTTATACTGGAGATATACCTGATGGATAAACCCAAAAACGTTTTGCCCGACCTGGGAATCGAATTCAGGACCTTATGCTCAGCAGTCGTTATTGCAACCACTAGACCAAAGAAGCAGACCCCCATACGTACATGTTACTTGATCCCTTTTTTTATTTTTTTTTTGGTGGGTGGAAAATCATCAATGAATCCCCGATCTTGGGCAGAGCGAAGGGGAGTGTCAGACTTCTACTGAATAAAAACCGAACCCATGTTCCTTCTTTGCCCTTGCGCCGAGGCCACGTCATCTAGTACAAAAATTCGCGGCCCCGACGGGAGTACAAAAATCCGCGGCCCCGACGGCATGTTACTTGATCCCTTGAGTGTAGGCAAATAAACTCTACCACGACCTCTGATTAAGTATAATACTTGACAGTATTTTTAACGACCAGTCCACGCTTCGTACGGCTGTTAGGTATTATAGGTGCGAAGATATGTCAATATATCAGTCATTATCAATAACACCTAATTTCATATCTTATCCAAGTAAGTTGATTAACCAAAAGGTGTGGAATGTGTTGTTTCTGTACGGAAAATGCAACTCAAACTATAATTATACACACATGCATGCATATTGCATTACAATAATTATCGCATCTCTGCAAGTGTATATTTTCAGCGGGGGCGGGTTTCGATGGATTTTGTATCCAAATCAGCATTTTGTTTTTTTATGGAATTTAAACATAATATACCTACGATTAGCGTGGTGTGGCGTGGAATCTTCCATTCATGTTGATATCAATTAATCGATTATAAACCGAATCCTTTCGAAATAAATTATCTTTCAGTAATGATGGTGAATCATATTGTTTTTCCGAGTTCATATAACACTAATCTAATCTAAAATAAAAGTTTTAGAAGAATATAAGCATTAAGTCCGCCTTTGTACCTTTTTTTTGTGTGCGAGAAGTTTAAATAAATAAATTCATATAAAATTAATTATGCTTTTGATATAGATGGATGCAGTGATTGGGGAGATTATCCTCGTTTCAGTTTCTAAGCAAATATAAATAAGAACCAAAATCGTTAACACTACCTTTTTTTTTCAGGGTCCACACGGTTTTGAATCCAAGTGAATACAGGGTGTTCGCTGGTGCAATTAATCTTAACAACGACAATAATGCGAATCTTACACGTGAAATAGAGCGCTTTACCGTGCACCCTAATTATAACCCGGGTACCCCCTTTGTTAATGATATTGCTGTTATAACCGTGAGTATTTGGTTCAATGTATATTTTGTATGAAAAAAAAAATTGACTTACAGTCATAGATATCACTAATATTATACAGTCATTATCATCACACTAATTATTATAATGGCGAAAGTTTGTGAGTGGTGAGTAAGGGCCACTTTCACCAAACGGTTAAACATGTTTAAAATTTTATTGGACAAAGTTCTGTTTAACTACACAAATTGTCTTGTACCACAAGTTAAACACGATTAACGATCTGTCAAATTTAAACAGCCAAAAATCGCTGTTTAAGGTGCTAAACGTATTTAGGAGAAGTTGAATTCGAGGTTATTTTTTGGTCGTGCGACTCGTGCGTGAATAATTTGAGTGTAATAGGAATAAATAATGTTTCTTTTTGATGAAATTGATGACGACGACGAAGAAATTGTCAATATAAGCAGACCTCGAGATATCCGGTTTATAGAGGCAAGATTAAATTTGTTTTTTTTTTTTTTTTTAAGTGTGGGGACACTAGGAAATTCTCCTGTATCGTGGGTGCGTTTACAAACATTGAAACTCACATACACAAACACACGGCCAGACCCGAAACAACTATCTGTAGGCCATACAAATACTTGTTCCGTGCGGGGATCGAACCCGCGACACGTAGCGCAGCAGACCAATCGCTTAGCCACTGCGCCAACCGTGTCCTCGTTTGAAACCCCGACGGAGAAGTTATTTCGAAGATTTCGCCAAACCAAGTAGACAAGAAATAATTGAATCTAGATTATTGTTTAAAGCAGAAAAGTAAGTACCTAACGGGCATTACGCTAATTTCTTGAAGGTAATTTATACAAATTGGGCAAGGTCCCTACAATAAACTATTGTTCCGTAGAAACTACCCATGGAAAAAAAAATCGCAGTAAAGCACCTGGTCTAACCGTGAGAATCATAAAGCTAGCGGTACCTATTATAAACAGTAGTAATAAACAAGACTACTTTTTGCTATTTTTACATAAAATTTGAATGAAGTATAGAAATACGTGCCTGACACACGTTGACAGATAACTCGTTTTACGCACAAAACAAAACCAAATATCGACAAACAACCGTGAAATAACGCTAATTTTGTAACGATACTGCTCAAATCATGAAATGGAACGACGAAAACATAATGAAGCAACGCTCTAAAATGTGTTTAGCTAATTTCAACCTTCAACATCGTGGTGCAGGACAACCTTAAATAAGTTTAAATTAAACATGTTTACAAATGAAAACATAATTATTTAACTAACTACGTTTAAACTTATTTTAAATAAGATTTGGTGAAAGTGGCCCTAAGTGTGTATGTTTGTTTTTTTTGCCGCAGAAACTACTGAACGGATTTGGATACAATTTGATACACAGATAGTTTATAACCTGGATTAACACATAGGATAGTTCTTATCCCGATTGTATCTTCCCGTGGGAAAATTTTCGAGTGGTAGCGGGTGAAGCCGCTGGCAACAGCTAGCGATTTATAAGTTGTGTTTCTTTTAAGTCTGAATGCAAGTGAACTAAGTATAAGTAAATACAAATTACTCACGTATTGTTCATTTGTTAATGTTGTTATTTAATTTTGTATAGTGGGCACTATTCAAACTTTGTCGAAGTAAACGATGTCGATGACAAAATAGTGACTTATTTCTATAATCTAGCTGTACATTTTCCTCGCTTTGTTTATATTTTCCATACAATGAGAGATCTGCATAAACTGTTTTACAGTTTGATTAGTATTAAAGTTATAATAAGTAACGTTTTTAACAATTTCAGTTCACGAGTGAGTTTTCAACTGACAATGTACAAATTGTACCTCTGGCGACTACCGACGTAAGGGAGACTTGCGTTTCTTCTGGCTGGGGATCCCAAAACGACACTAATGTTGTAAGTTAAAATTATTTTCTTTTTTCTTAACAAGTTTCTGAACTTTTTTTAAATATTTTTACATGTACGTACGGTTAAACCGTCGTCAATCATGACTAAACTTTAAATGACGTTTATGAATAAACCCTGTACTGTTCGTGCACTTAACTTGATAATATATCGGCTCACTGCCTAACTCGCCGCACGCGCGTCCGTCCAGCTTCGTGGTTCCAAGCAGAGTGAGTGAGGGAGGGGGACTATCCCCGCTCCCCCACCATACTATAGTGCGCGGCGTGTGAGACGACAGAACTATATAATCTACAAACACTACATCTCTTCCTTATTTTAATGAAAGTTTTAGATACAATAATAACTTTTATTATATTTAGTAACATCTTTATTAGAGCATCATAACAACCTTCTACATTTTAATTGGCATCACAAAGGTAATGTACTCCTTAGTTTAAAACTATTTTGATCAATGTCCGCCACTTTTCGCCAATTGGGTCAGATATTCTTTATTATTTTTCTTTATTCCTTTTCCATTGACTTTTCAAATAATTATCATAATCAACTAAAGGTTACGATTCAGCATAACATTAATAGCATCAATAATCTTTCCAATATTCTGGTTTTAACAAACACTTTGAAATAACTAACTAATTTAATACTTCCTTCACTTCCCAATTAATCTTTTATTATTAACATTTAACCTTATAACACTTCGCTTGTTCCTGTTCCTAACTTCCTTCGCTTTTCTAATGACAATTTATCAACTATAACTAACGTCATGCTTCCTAGTTCTTAATTTTAAGCATAATTAACCCAAATCATAACATCCGATTTTCATATATTTTAGTAATTTATTCTTCGTTAGCAAGTTCTTTGCTTCTAATTTATTACTTCTTAAACTATAATTCTTCTACTCCTCTTCTTCTCTTTCTGGAACTTCTGTTTCGTCTTCTCTTATAACTTTCCATTCTCCTTCTACCTTTTTTAGGTGTACTATATTTCGTCTCAAACGTTGTCCTGTTTCCTCGTTTTCTACCTCAACATCGCATCCCAATCGTGATTTAACTGTATATTGTGTTGGTTCAAAATTTGTACTAAGTTTATTTGCTTTATTCATATCTTTGATATATACTTTCTCTCCTGGTTCTAGGTCAATATCTTGTGCTTTCCTTCTTCTGTCCGCGTACTCTCTCCCTCTTTCCTTCTGTTCTCTGTCCTTGTCTCGTAAGTCAATGTCATCATTCCTATGCTCAACGTCATCGATCATAGGTATTTTATCCCTGATTTTCCTCTGGAAGAACAACTCTGCTGGTGTTTTTCCTGTGACTGTATGGGGGGTATTATTGTACATAGTCAGATAATCGACTAACGATTCTCTCCAGTGAATTTTATTTTCAGCCTGGCATATTCGTAGTCGTTTCAGTATGCTTCTGTTCTGGCGCTCAACTTCTCCATTTTGTTGAGGCCAGTACGGAACAGAGTGATATAATTTTATGTCATTTTCCTTACAAAATGACTTAAATTGTTCGCTAACAAACTGTTTTCCGTTATCTGCCATTAAAGAAACTGGATACCCAAGCCTACTGAAAACTTCCCTCAGGAGTTTTATCATTTCCTTACTGGATATATCTCGACAAATCTTTATTTCTTGATATCTAGAGTAATAATCGACTACTACCAAAAGATAGTCGTTGGATGGTAATGGTCCTAAAAGATCGATAGCAATATCAACCCATGGGTGTGATGGCAATTCTCTTCTTTTCAAAGGGTGTGGTGCATTAGGTACAGACACGAGTGTGCATTCTTTACATGATTTAACCATCCTCTCCACATCTTGGTCGTATCTAGGCCACCACACTTTTGTTCTGAGTCTCGCTTTCATTGCCACGATACCTGGGTGTCCCTCATGCGCCGCTGATAGTACTCTGTTTCGCAATACTTTTGGTATAACGATTTTAGTTCCTCTGAGTAGAATTCCTTCGTGAAAGCAGAGTTCATTTTCAATCAGCTTGTAACATTTTACAGCTACATCCCACTTGCGCTCATGAACACCTTCTTTAACTTTTTGAATTTCTAGGTCTTCATTAGAACAACGCTCAATATCGCTCAATGATACCGCTATGGGTCTAACATGCTCGATTATGTTTTGTACATAATCGTCATTTGGGGCACTATTTTCCGGGGTGAGTTTACATAGTCTAGAAAGAGGATCAGCAATGTTGTTTTTCCCCGGGCGATAAATAACCTTATACTGGTATGATTGTAACCGGAGCATCCATCTTTCGATTCTCGCACACGGTTTTGACTTTGGACTAAATATCACTTCCAGAGGCTTGTGATCAGTCACCAAGTCGAATTCTTTTCCGTAAAGGAACATGTGGAAGTGTTCTACCGCCCATACCAGTGCTAATGCCTCTTTTTCCGTCTGACAGTAGCGGCGTTCGCAATCGGTAAGAGTTTTATTTCCAAATGCAATAACACGTGGTCCAGAATCATTTTCCTGTACTAGAACAGCACCTATAGCAACCGGACTTGCATCGGCAAATACAAGTGTTCTATCTTGTACATTATAATAGCCCAAGTCAGATATGTCAGCAAGGTCAACTTTTAAAGAGTTAAAAGAAGCTTGCTGACTCTTTCCCCACAACTCACGTATATCAGTGTTTCTACCAAATTTATTACGAAGCAATTGTTTAAGAGGTTCTGTTTTTGTAGCTAAGTTAGGAATCCATTTACCCACGTAATTTATCAGGCCCATAAAGCTTTGCAATTCAGAAACAGTTGTAGGAGCCCTAAATTTTTCAATGGTACTTAAGTATTTATCTAATGGTCTTATACCCTGTTTAGAAAGTTTGTGGCCTAAGAATTCTACTTCGTTTGTACTAAAAATACATTTTTCATGCCTTAATATAACATTATTGGCTTCTAACACTTCAGTGACTTTTTCAAGTCTGGCATCATGTTCTGTTCGATTTTTTCCATAGACTAAGATGTCATCAATGAAGTTAATAACCCCTTTACAAGGTAAGAGAATACGCTCAAGAGTTTTCTGAAATATTTCCGGAGCACAAGAAATACCGAACATCATCCTTTTGTACCGATACAGACCTTTGGCTGAGATGAACGTTGTGATGGATCTGGAATCTGGATGAAGTTCCAATTGGTGGAAAGCATCACAAATATCCAATTTACTGAAAATAACCGCATCTCCTATCTTCGGTAGCAACTGATCCATCGTCGGTAACGGGTGGTTTTCGCGTTTTATTGCTGAATTTGCTCGTCGCATATCTATACATAGGCGGATATCTCCATTCTCTTTCAATATGGGAACTATAGGCGATATCCATTCTGAAGGGCCATCAACTTTTTCAATTATGTCTTTTTCAAGAAGTTCATTTATTTTAGCATTAACTTTGCCTTCTAGAGGAATTGGTATACGTCTATAAGGCTGTACAATCGGTTTTACTTTATCATCTATTGGAATGTGTATTAGAACATTTTTGAATTTTGGAAATACTTTACTTCGTATCTCATTTACTGCTACACCAATCCTTAATACTCCTAATGCCAAGGCTGTCGCTTTTCCTAATAAATTTCTAGTGCCATTTTCAACTACGTAGAAAATTGAATGCTGAGTTTTTCCTGCAAGTTCTATTGAAGATTTAAAAGCTCCTAACAACTTTAGAGGAGAATCGGATCCATATGCATAAAATCTTTTTCTTGGATTTTGCGTTTGTTCAATTACTTTTATCTTATTTCTCTTCATAACACTCCAAGATTTACTTGTAATCAAATTGTACTTGCAGCCGGAATCAATCAACATGTCGATTTCCACGCCTCCTATTTTACAGATTACAATATCATCGTTGTTCATGTTAAACACATAATCAATTTCTTCATCTGAATTACTATTTTTTTGTTCGTCTATGTTGTTAGTATCTTTTCTCGGTCTCTTGAATTTCTTTGTATCTTTATTGCGTGTTTGTTTTGCGTCTTCTTCTAGTTTCCTTTTTAGCGGGTTTGTCTTGCACTGCAGTTTGAAATGCCCGATTCTTCCACATTTTATGCACTTCTTTCCCCTTGCTGGACATTTCTCATCGTATGCTAAGTGATTCCACCCGCCACATCGAAAACATTCTCTTTTTCCTCTTTGACTTTTATTCTTACTGTTACCTTCGACTTGATTTACGTCTTGATTCCTTTTCTGTTTTTGACTAAAATCTTCTAATTGTCTGTTTATTACTTCTAACGCATTTGCTTCAGCTATAACATCTTCAAGAGTCATTTTATCTCCATTTTTTAAGATTTTCTTCCTTAATTCTTCTGAACTGCATCTGTCAGTAATCTGATCCAGGAGCTGGTCGTCTACATCAACGAATTGGCATTTAGCAGCTTGTTGCCGCAACCGGACAACGAATTTTTCAAACTTCTCGTTTTCTTCCTGCTTTATTAATCTAAACACGTGCCTTTCAAATCTTTTACTTTGTTTGGGTGCAAAATACTCATCCAGTTTCTTAATTGCCATTTTAAAAACATCTGTTTCATCTTCTGAGGTATTCGTTGCGGCTTCGTCAGGAATGTTATAAAATATTTCTTGTAATTCTGACCCACCCCAATGTAAAAGACTTGCTCGCTTCTGACTTGGTGTAGTAACATTTGCAGCATCTAAGTATACGTACAGGCTTCTTTTCCATCGTTCCCATCTTACGCCCACCGATGTCACCTCACCCTCGCACTCAAATTTTTCTAACGTTAGGTTTGCCATTGTTACCTGTAATAACGAAATAGGTCACAAAACGGGCACCATCCATTCTATGACTTCGGAAAACACATGTATGCAAGCTTCCATCATCACTTACTTATCATAATTACTTATAAGTACTTCTGGTCATGAACGGGCATCATCCGTTCTGACCAACTACATTCATCTTAATACTTTTAATCATGAAAGGGCATCATCCGTTCTAATCAACTTTTAAGAAAGCTTCCATCATCACATCCTAATACTTCTAGTCATGAACCGGCATCATCCGTTCTGACCAACATAATTCATCATAATACTTCTTCCTAGTCATGAACGGGCATCATCCGTTCTGACTAACCTTCACGAAAGCTTCAATCATTACTGATCATAACACTTCTAGTCATGAACGGGCATCATCCGTTCTGACTAACTTCCCTATGTACGCAATGTAACCGTAATTAATAGGATAATTCAACCCATTAATCAACACCTTATCGCTCAAAATATGTAAACAATACGGCATCAACCGTTTTGTTCTACAATAAAACAATCATCTTTTCAAGTTTTAAGCAACAGATACTCTGTATTTAACTAATTACGATAAAAACATATTTCAAATAATAAATACCCACAATGGAAACATAATGCAATAATATAAAGCTGTTAAATTGTTATATATAAACCAGAAATCAACAGACATTTAATCGGGACTTGAACCCGATAGACTAGTGGGTAGGTACGATAAAAACATACTTCAAATAATAAATACTAATTGTTATGATAACCAGAAATCAGCAGATTAAATCGGGGCTCGAACCCGATAGAATAGCTAGGGTAGGTAGAATAACAACAGATTTATAATATCCTAATTAACTGTATGTTTATTATTGGTATACCTGCATTATACACAACTACCATTTTGTTGGTGTTTGTTTCCATTTAGCACTATATTTGTTAAAATGAAATTCGAATAATGTTTATATAATTATGCTACATAATATAGACGTTAGAGGGTATTGTTTACATAGTTACGTAACAACTTCCTTTTACGTCATGATCTTATCACATGATAAAATAAAAATGTTTAAAACTATATGACGTTTATATAAACAAAATGATCAAACTAAGCATTATCATCAACGTATATTATAAATATTTAACTCATGTCCTTCTTCCCGCAAAAGTTAATTATCCACAACGACAAAGCAAAGTTTTGTTGCAGTAAATAACCCACGTTAAATTATTATAAACTTGCACACTAATATTAAGTTTTCTTTCTAACCTTTCCTTACTAAAAAATAAACGTTGACAATTTCGCATTTTTTCAATCAGAAAAAAAAACACAGTACTTACAATACTCGTCGCCAAAATGTACTGTTCGTGCACTTAACTTGATAATATATCGGCTCACTGCCTAACTCGCCGCACGCGCGTCCGTCCAGCTTCGTGGTTCCAAGCAGAGTGAGTGAGGGAGGGGGACTATCCCCGCTCCCCCACCATACTATAGTGCGCGGCGTGTGAGACGACAGAACTATATAATCTACAAACACTACAAACCCCATTAGTTAGATAATAATGTAACAATTTTTTTTTCTTTAAAAGATAAGCTTTCTACTTGATAGCGGAATAATAACAATCATCATGCCTGTAATCTGTGTTACTAATAGTAGTTACTCCAAAATACGCTTACGCTTAGCCCATGTAATAGACAGCGAGTCGATTGCCACAAACTGAGCTCAAACCTAGACACTGTGGCAGCTACTAAGAAATTCCTGACACGAAAACTAAACGTGACTTCGACATAAGATAATAATGTACTCTAAGAACATAAGTTTAATCGCTAATTATCTTTTGTTCTAGCCCAGTATACAGTTGATGCACTTACAGAAGTATGCGATGACGGATAACAACCAATGCCAATCGTTTTACACTGCATCTCCACAAGTTGCTTTAACAAGCTCTCATATCTGCGGGATATCTTTGGGATCAGATTCTTCATGCCAGGTAATAACTTACCTATGAATTACTTTTTGATTGTTAATTAAGGTTCGCTTAATACAGGTGTTAAGCGTTGGCCAGCCAAATTCTATTTAGTAAACCTGGTACAGTAGCAGTACAGTGTGACATTAAAACGAATTTTGTTTAAATAACTTTGAACTATTTCAAGACACCAAATATTGTCAAAAACGGAACGCCAAAGAAGAAGTGGAACACGACATTTTAATATTTATGTGTTATTTTCAGGGTGACTTAGGCAACCCATTAGTCTGCAATGGTAACCTTCAGGGTATTCTCATTAGCCCCGCCTTCAGCAACTGCTCAGCTCCAATCCTGATCCCGCGAGCGGAATTATATACCCGGGTCTCCAGTTTCCGCTCATGGATAAACAACACGTCAGGAGCATCCACTTTCCAACCAACAATGGCAGTATTAGCAATGATTACAATGTTTCAATTTATTACGACTAAAGTTTTAAATTAAGAAACCTATTTTAGAAATAAGTAAATTAAAGTATTTAAATATAGAACTTGTTTTTTATACATATTCCTATAATATATAATAATAATAATAATAATATTCCACAACTATCACACAACGCCATCTAGTCCCAAGCTAAGCAGAGCTTGTGTTATGGGTACTAGACAACTGATAAACATACTTATATATTTCTAAATACATACATATTATAGATAAATTACACCCAGACACAGAACAAATGATCGTGCTCATCACACAAACATTTGTCCTGGGTGGGAATCGAACCCACGACCTCCGGCATAGCAGTTAGGGTCACTAACCACTAGACCAACAGGCCAGTCAGTTATTAATATACAGTCAGTTATTAATATACAGTCAGTTATTAATATACAGTTATTAAAGTTATTAATATATTATTATTATCTTTGTTTTATTGGTTAGTTCAAACTGGTACGCTCGCATTGCGGCCGAAAAGTAATTTTTACTTCAGTCACCATATTAGTGGCTTGTACGCAGGTTGTCTTGGAGATAAAGACGTGACAGTCGAGTTGCGTGATCGAATCAGAAATGAGGACATCCGCATGAGAACCAAGGTTACCGACGTAGCCCGAAGAATCGCCAGACTTAAGTGGCAATGGGCAGGGCACATTGCTCGCAGAACGGATGGCCGATGGGGCCGAAAAGTTCTGGAATGGCGACCGCGAACCGGAAGACGCTGCGTTGGAAGGCCTCCCACTAGGTGGACCGATGACCTGGTCAAGGTTGCAGGAACCCGCTGGATGAGAGACGCACGAGACCGGTCAATGTGGCGACGCCTGGGGGAGGCCTATGTCCAGCAGTGGACGTCTTTTGGCTGAAATGATGATGATGAGTCGACGTTCAGAACTTTAAATGTGACACAACAGAGATCAAGTTCAATGAAATGAAGGATTTAAGGATTCAGCGTTTTAGTAAACAATTATTTTAGTAAATAACATTACACTACATCTCACCTGTAATCTCCAAAACGTTGGGTAGAGGTGTACCTATTTTTTAATTAGGCCAGGTCCCCCACCCTATTCACAATCCACTGCAACACCTGAAAGCCAGAATCCAGACCACCAGAGAAGAGCCGAGACAATGAAGCTCGACCAAGTCCCATAGAATCAATTTAACTGTCTTGGACCCCAATGAAATTCATCAGAAAAGATTTCTGCTTCTTCTTCTTCTGAACTGCCGTTTTTTTGTGACCCGGTGTACGTGGGTTCGATTCCCACGGGATGCATATTATTCTTTGTAAAGTTGATTCCAGTTTGGTTTGGACATTGCAGGCTTGAATCACCTGATTGTCTGATAAAAAGATTCCGGTTCCGTGCTTCGGAAGGCACGTATAAGCCGGTGGTCCAGGCCGCCAAATGTCGGTCGTCAAACCATGTCAGAGACCCTTGCGACGGTTAAGAAACTCTGACACTAGGGTGTGTAGGGTCGTTAGACCTTACTACCCACGCGATAAAAAGAGAGAAGAGAAAAGATTTAATCAGCAAAGAATTTATCCTAAAAAACTGCTCACATTTTCCCAATTTATTTAAGTCCCATGTAATAAACCTACACAAATCCAGCTTCCGGGCTTATATTGAGAAATTCCTATTAATAGAATAACACTTTACTTGTACCTGGAAATTGGACGGGAATAGATACAATATTTTCAAGGGCAATATTTTCAATATGGCAAGTGGTTTGCGATATTATATAGAACATGGGCAAAAATAGGCCCGTTAATATGGACTTAAATGAAAATAATGATTACCCAAAAAATATATTTGTTATTATTATTATTATATACTTGTCTATTTATAGACTATTATTATAGACACTTGGATAGACTGATTGTAAGACTTTCAAGTCACTGACTAGGTACCTGTAAAGACTCATAATGACTCTAAGATCTAAAAATGACAGCCGGGATCAAAGGCTTTTTTTTTTTTGGTGGGTGGAAAATCATCAAATGACCCCTCCCGCTCTTGGGCAGAGCGAAGGGGAGTGTCAGACTTCTACTGACTAAAAACCGAACCCATATTCCTTCTTTGCCCTTGCGCCGAGGCCACGTTATCTAGTACAAAAATCCGCGGCCCCGATTAAAATTCAAAGGCTTAACGTGCTTCCTCGACAAAAGCAGTATAACCTAAAGATTGATCCGAGTGGCTGTTATTATATTTTAACCATGAACTCTTCTCATAAAACATTTTCACAAACGTGTTGGTAGCTTTTCGCTAGTCGAGTTCACTGGGTAAAGGCTCTCCATTCTCCTTCGTAACCTCTCTATCCCTTGTAATATCAGCCTGCTCCCACTTTAGCTAGGCTGTTATTTTTCTAACAACAGTAAGAAACTAAGGATACACTCGAGCAAAATATTTAAATTATAACATAATGTTAGCCTAAATTAAGTAGAACCAAAACGGAATACCTACTAGTTTTGCGAATTTGGCGGTCTCTCCAGTCCTGTGAGTAAAACCCCCTATCTGCTCCGACTTCTGATACCTCGGGTCGCTTGTCCACGGGGATGGCGAAGTAGACCTTGACGTAACGTCCCGGATTATCTCAAGATGAATGAAATGGCGAAAGGTCATTGGAACAACTTGCAACCCATGGGTGCCCCACAAGTTATAGGAGAAAGTAACACAAGTTCGTAGTTAGACCCCTCGTACTCTTTTATTGCCTGTGGTCCACCTGCCTAGTCCACCTGGGTGTACCACGGGGAATAATTTTTGCCCGTGGTCCACCTGATTGTCCATATGTTTTTAACATAGTATTACGAAACAATAATAGTGATAATAAATTGTAAATCCATCAGAATACTGGGCTGTGAAAAAGATGGATGAAAAACTATTGTTTTTGTTTGTGCTGTGTTTTTTTTTTTACTTAAAATAATAAATTGGCGGCTCTCTAGGAACTAAAAACTCATCCTTTATACGTAGGTATTTAAATGCGTTTTCTTATTATTTTTTTACCATTGTCCTTATTTTGGTGCTCTGAATGATTTCTAAAATTTTGTCCACCTATTATAATGGGACCTTATATAAATGAATGAATAAAAATTTATATGTGTGAATAATAATATGGTGGTTATATAACTGTAGCTAGAAGTTAATGATTAAACAAGACCATAGCTATAAAACAAATCAGTCGAACTTATATTCATTGAATAAGAATAACAAAAGGTCAGCAAGACGACAACCAGTCACCATAAGCACTGCCGTTCACGGGCATACCACAACGACCTCCCTCAACATAATTATTTGAGGGAAAGATGCTGCCTGACCAATGCCACCGCAAGCAGTGATAATTATTATCTAAGGGAGCATAACAACCTGCTGGGGCTTCGGGTTGTTCAAAAGAGATACCGTGGCCCCGGACACAAAGGGCTAAGAAGAAACATGAGTGGTTTTTAGTCAGTAGTGACAAATACGCCGCCGCGCCGCAGGCGGTTGAAATAAATTGTGATAAATTGACGAGGTCGCTGTTAACCACATTGCAATACAAATCAGTAAAAAACTTTTAAAAAGCATTATGAAAAGATTTTGTCAATCAGTAGGTATAGACAAAAACAAAATGACTTATCAAATTAATACACAATTAACATGAACTGATATAATCTGAGTTAATTCCGGTGAACGAACATAAATATTGTCTTGGTTTAAACGCAGTAACCAACAATTTCTCATTGTCTAAATAGTCGTCTATAGAATAGTATGCCTTTGAACAAAGGTTGGATTATAGTAAAGACGACGGTAGTTTGTTATACCAAGTCCTATAAATAATGCCTCATGCCGATGAAAGGGAGACAGGTCTACCTGTCTTACGCGTTTGCCAATCACATTTAGGCAACATTCGTCTATCCTGCTTCATTTTAATTGTTTCGCAAAGTTAAAACCGAGAGGTTTTAATCTAGTTTATTTCTTAGGGGTTTCAATAAAGACTTCTTTCCGACTAAACCACTAGGAAGTGACGAAAGGCGATTTTGGGGATTGTTTTGTGTAATTTGACGTTCAAAAGTGCTGATTTTCACCATAGATTGAAAAAAAGACTTTTGATTTGTTTTGATTTAAGTGAAATGTTCATTAACGTGGTAATGAACATTTTGTTCGTTCCCAAATAGATAAGATTATATTGGTAAAGCAACATAACAGTCATTAGAGTGAAAAAGTCGAGATTACCCGCAGAACTCAGCCAACACTGCCCACCATACACTAAAGTGCAGTAACAGCAAAATCACGATTTCGAGTAAAACGCATTTAAAGTTAAGAATTGATTTTAAAAAATCAACAGAATGTATAAGCAAAAAAATTTGAATGCAGAAAGGTTGTAAAGGCATAGGTTCACACGTTAAAGCAATAAAAAAAAATATATCTTAATAACTGAATTTATTATGGCCATTTATTCTTTTTGGTGCCTATTACTGCATAGCCTTTTTTGTAAAAAATACCATTTTAAACTTAGTAAAATGCAGCAAAAAGCCCTATTACTGCGTTTGGATCAGTTATTTTGTCAAGAAACCCAACTAACATGCAGTAAGGTCAAAAAAATACTGCATTTTAGTTAGTTTTTTAAGAAAAAAGTGTTCAATTTACTAGTGCAGTAAGAAAAATAGCTAGTTCACATTTTAAAGACCGTTTATTTCTTATTATTTAATCACAATAATTCAACTCACTTATGTAAAATTTACATATCAAAAATAAAAAAAAACATCTAATTAATAAAGGACCCTGCGCAGAATGCACAACCTCCTTTGACAGTTTTCTCTTAATATTTTCATTAACTGCACTTTAGCTAGGAATAATCATATCTGTGTCATTATGCTATCCAAACTAATCTGCAGTAATGCTGTATTTTACTGCGTGTTAGTCAGTTTATAATGATAAAAGAATGTTAAGTATTCACAACTAAAATGCGACAAGCTTTGATTTTACTGCATTTTAGTTGGGAGTTCGTGACAATAAATTGTATTTTCTTAATTTGCAGTAAAAATAGCTTGTATGGCGGTAAATTTTACTGCGTATTAATTTATTTTTTAATTTTTTTCCAGAAATATAAAACTATCTAAAGAACTGTAAAATTATATTGCTTACTGCATTTTAGTTATGAAACCTTAAAATTTAATCTGCAGTATAATTTATACTGTATTTTAGTTGGGAAATCACGCCAAATTGTTAATTTTTTTCGTTTGCAGTAAGTGAAAACTGTTAAATAAAAACCATTCTAATAGTCTTAGAAATAAGTAAGTTAATTCAATAGAAAGCTTAAGAAACCCGCTTTCAGAATCACTAATAAAACGAAAAATCACAAAAGGGCTGTTACTGCTCTTTAGTCTCTGGTGGGCAGAACAGTTTTGCAGTGTGTTACGTTATTTTGCTTAGTTGTGTACTTTTTTCGTGCATTTTGAAAAAGATGGAAAAAAAATTGTTGTTAACTGTGATTGCCCTATGTGGTAAGGATTTCAAAATATAAATGCTTTTATAACTGTGGGAAACCGCAATACGAACCGAAAATGCCTGGAAGAGTTAGGTACTGTTCCTTGAAATTGTAGTTTAAGGGCACCCTGCCCATGTCTCTGCAGTGAAAGCTAATGGACATGTGTATTCTCCCCATCTTTGACCCACGGTGCACAAACTTGGTCTTTGACTAACATCCAATAGTCCAAACTCAAGGTTTTCCAACATGCTATGAAGCGCAGTAACTTAGGTGTAAAATTAACCGATCGAATTCGAAACACTACACTGCATTCCAAAACGCAAATTGTTGACGTGGCTTAAATGGGACTGGGTAGGACATGTCTGTCGCATGCCGAACGAGCTGTGGGCCTGTAAAGCTCAGGATTGGTGCCCTGAAACAGCGACATGGGGTCGTGACAGACCACCATGGAGATGGTAGGACGAACTGGACGTCTTCCTTGAGAATTGGTGGAACGTTACACAGAATCGTGATCGTTGGACGGAATGGAGGACGGCCTTTGCTCAGCAGTGGGACAGTATAGGCTAGCTATACCTAATAATAAAAACTATGGGCAATACTTTAGTTTTCGGTATTATAAATTTTATTGTATTTGAAAAATAAAATTCAATAAGTAATCATAATTTCATATCGAGTGACCATTTCTAAAACGAACCTGCAATAGTACTTGAACTTTACCATTTACAAGACAAATTAGTGCCAACTTGGTCTAAAGGTTCTAAAGCTTGAATTATAATCTAAGATTCGGAATTCAATTCACGAATGAGAGTAAGACAGTATGTAAGTAGACAAGACTAACATCCGTATTTATAGTCAAGTTAAAGTAATTACTTGATCTTAAGTAATTACTTATGTATACATTTTTATGCAATGGACAAGAGTTTAAGCGAAGTTAGAACCGTCAATGAAAGTAAAACTAAGAATTCTAACGTTTGATAGTTCTAACATCAAGGAATTACTAAACTACAGAGAAAAAATCGTATCTTAAACAATGACATTTACTCAAGTAATAGTAATGACTTGTTTATAGATACGGGTGTAAGTTTAAGTAGGTCTGGATCAAAAAACATAGAACGAGTGAATATAATATCCTGATGTTCAATAATATTGATAAGAAAAAGACAAGAAAGAGAGTTTAGAAGAGTTGTCATTTTGCTTCTTGCAAACACATCTTTTGGTTTTGTACTGGACCTTTGATTTTTCACAATTACTTTTTATAAAGCCTTGTCCTCCAAATGTGGAAATTCTTCCAGCTTACTCTCGCAATGAAAGTTTAATTTATGGCATTACTGCCCGTGCAATTTTATTTGCAACTAGCTGACCCATGCAACTTCGTCTGCGTCACATAAATATAGCTACCTTTCTCGATAAATCGACTATCCAACATAAATTAAGCTAAATCGTAACAAACAAAAAACCTTATCTTTCCAATAATAATAAAATTAGTTTAGATGGTTTAGATTAGCTGATATTTATATTAAAGTGAGAAGTACTATAATAGGTATATCTTACTGTTAAATATACGATAACACCCTGTACTTGTAAACATTATGATGGAGTAAATATTTTGAATTTGAATATGATAATATTACCGTGGCGGAGGCCAGCCAGAATCCCCCGTACCTACATTGCGACGCGCGACGCGCGAATTATTTTGCTGCGCGGTTATTTTTCATTGCGATATCTTCTAAGATATTTGTTTAAACTTTATAGAGTTAAGGGCTCAAATATTCCATATTAAATTTCCATTCTAACAAACACATTTATTTGGATATAGATTAATACCATATGGGTTAAATAAGCATCGCAAAAAATAATTATTTTAGACCTTACATTTTAATAGTAAAAAATGGTTACAGTAAGTCAATCTTAAAAATAGACATATGTTGTCGCGGACTTTTTTTAGAACTTTTAAAGAGGAACAATTCCTTCATACATGATATTTGCGTAACACAAACCGTTTTCGCAGCGCACGCAGCGGAAACTCTCAAAAAGGAAATACCTTTTCCCGTTTTTGCAACATTTTTCATTTATGCTCCGCTCCTATTGGATTTAGTGTGATGTTATATAGCCTAAAGCCTTCCTCGATAAATGGACTATCCAACACAAAAAGAATTTTTCAATTCCAACCAGTACTTTCAGAGTTTATCGCGTTCAAACAAACAAACAAACTCTTCAATAGATAAAATTGTGTCCTCTAACAAATGCACGCTAAATATAACTTTTCAATGGACTATAAATGGAAGACAGGAAGGTCCTCCTCCCCCTTTGAAACAAAAAAATATTTTATCGAATTGGTAAAGGCGTCTTTGAGTAATCGGTGAACAAAGATCATACATAAAAAAGTTTCCGACGAATAAAGAACTTCCTTTTTTAAAGTCGGTTAATATGAATTACCTTCTATTATCACCTGAGGGCTGCCCTCGATAGGAATGGGACGCCGTCGCCTCCTTCTGTGAAGCAATAATGCTAGCGAAGGAGGTGGCGGAACGTGAGAGGGAGAGAACCTCACGTCCCAGCCGCCGCGGGCGGCGCTCCGGGCGTCGGGGGCCCCGTGATGGCTTCCGGCCACCGTAGACGCGGGCCTGTAGACGGTGAGTAATGGGCTAGCTCGCCGTCTGGTCATATTATGACGATAACAGACCGTGTCGACGGCGCGTTCGTGTTCCACGCGCGACTCAAGGAGATGTCAGCAAAGAGGGGGCCCGCAAGGGCTGCGGGTTATCGAAAGAGCATAACGCGGCCTCGGCACAAGGGCGAAGAAGGAACATGTGTTGGTTTTTAGTCAGTAGAAGTCTGACACTCCCTTCCGCTCTGCTCAAGAGCGGGGGGCAGTTATTTGATGATTTTCCACCAAACAAAAAAGAAAGGGCTGCCCTCGATATCCCTGGAATTTCATCATTAGACCCTGATATGGTGACAATAGGACCAACTCGAAAGTACCTACTCATCAACTAAATGTGACGACTAATCTGACCTCCATAAATGACGTACATAGTAATACGAAACTTCCTGATAAGTTTGCTTATGTCGTATGAATATTGTTCAAGTAAAACCAATGGAAGCTGGGTGTGGTTTTTATTATACGGAAATCCTTATTACATAGTCAAAATACTTTGATTGGCATAAATGTATGTTGTTATAATTTAAATGTGTTTTGTTATGTGCCAGACATTTCTAAATTTAAATCGTTATGTGTAAAGCAACGAGATTTTAATAAGTACTGTGGACTTATTGTTACAAACGAATAGATTTAAATAATTGTCTCCTTGTACTTAAAACAATATACTGTTTATTAAATTTCTGTGACAGATAATAATATATTTATTTATTATATTTTATAATAAGACAACTCCGCCACACAATTTCGAAATCACTGCAACTCCTAAAAGCCAGAATCAACAATGCGACCACCAAAAAAGCGCCGAGACAATGAAACTCGACGAAGTCATATCAGAAAGAATTTTATTGTCTGGTACACAGCAAAAAAGAATTCAGGTAAACTTATCGGAGGAAAAACGTAATTACCACCTCCCCCCATATCAGCAAGAGACAGAAGCAATAAAGGCTATTACACACAAAAGGACGTTTACAACTGAGATAAACTTAATTGCCTTGTACCACGGATAAATATTAGCTGTTATATTTGATTTCAATAATAGGTTCGGCAAAACCGCTTGTATGCAAGGAAATTTATAGATAAAAAAATACAAATACTTTAACAAATAAAACCGTTTAAAAAAAAAAACACTTTAAGTAGCAGTTGTCACAAAAACAACTTCTTCAAAATTTTATAACTTTGGTCTATGACTGCTGAGGAATGCTCCTTTTTATTTTTGTTATTGAAGTTTTCTCATATTAATTGGGATTGATTTATATAGTATGTAGATTCTGGGGTTAAGGCTTAGGATATAATGTTTTGGCTATCTCCTTTGATACAATAACTTTCACCTACAGCAAATAGAAAAACATGAGAATACTTACCGAAACCTGTATGTTCTAATGTCAATAATCGAAGTCATTTACTAACACTCTTAACCCCCTTGGAGAACAAATGGTCCGCTCCCTCAAAAGCGTGAGGAGGCCTGTCTCTCAGCACTGGCAACGTTATAGGTTTATTATGCATAATATAATAGTTTTTTTCAAGCGGGACAGCTAAACATGAGGTCCCGGGTCCCAGACTCCACGGCTGCTACTAAGAAATTCTCTGAGAAAACTCCATGTCCAACCAGTTTTCGATTCTCAGATCTGGATTAGGTACCTACTAAACACAACTGGCGAAATATGAAAGCACTATTTAGGTACACCAGTGCCTAACCTTTCGGGTATTTCAGGCATGATGTTATGTGATGTAATCTTATTTGAATTTTTAATAATATGATTATATATTTTATGAACAGGCACATGCACGAGTTCTTCAAATGTGGAAAGTCCTAACAGAATAACGGGTGGATTTCCGGTAACAGATCACAACGAGTTCGCGTACGTGGTAAATATAATTTTACTTTGGTTGAGACTAGTAAGAACACCATTTACTTCATTCAACATTCGATTTTGTTAATCTGCTCATAAGACTCAAGGTTACTCAAAGGGAAATAGTGAGGGCTACGCTCAGAGTTATTCTGCAATATCGAATCAGAAATGAAGCGAATCGCAAAAGAAAAGAAGTGACCGCTTTGGCCCAAAGATTTGCTAAACATAAGTGGCAGTGTGAATTTGACATTGCTCGTAGAACCAATGGCACAACCGATGGCCAATGGAGCCATGCAGTTCTGTAGTGGCGAACACGTATTTAGAGACCACACAAGGAAAACCTGACGATCGGATAAAGGTGGCTGGATGAAATAATTGCAGGAGCGAGGGTTGCGCCGATCTTTGGGTGAAGTATTTCTCTAGCAGTACACGTTTCTCGGCTGAAATTATAATGTTGAACCCAAAAATGAGAAATTTTACTAATTTTTATGAATTAATTTACAATAAAACCTGTCCTGAAAATTAAAATCTATCGATGCGTAATGATACAGGTTCATTGCTATCACTTTATTTAAAGTGGCCAGTACAGCAAAATAACCAATTTTTTTTTTTGGTGGGTGGAAAATCATCGAATAACCCCCCCCACTCTTGGGCAGAGCGAAGGGGAGTGTCAGACTTCTACTGACAAAAAACCAAACCCATGTTCCTTCTTCGCCCTTGTGTCGGACGGAGCCGCGTTAACCTTTCGACAAACCACAGCCCCGACGGGAGCAAAATAACCCTTATATTTATGTTTTTTAGATTTCGTTGCAACAAAGACCTCTAATAATTACTCCGACTAGAGGACACCGGTGTGGAGGAGCATTGGTATCGCTACGTCATGCAGTGACAGCTGCAACATGTCTTTATGACCTACATGGGTTAGTATACCTTCTTTTTTAATTTTTGGGAGTGGGAAATTATCAAATGACTCTTTCTCGGGGCAAAGCGGTAGGGAGTGTCAGACTTCTACTGACTAAAAACCACCCATGCTCCTTCTTAGCTCTTTGTGTCGAAGCAGCGGTATCTCTTTCGAACAACCCGCAGCCCCGGCGGGGGATTAGTATACCTAATGTTAATTTACAGTCACTATGAGAAACTCGTCCCTATGTTGTACGGTTGTCAACTATTGACGATAGGTTTACGAGTTTAAGATTACTCCCTACATTCAAACTAATAACTACTACTAGTAGTTCCTATAAATTAGTAATTAAATTATTAATATTGTATCGCTTGATGAAAGTTTTGGTAATGGAGTCAAGCGTTACTTAGCAGAAAATGAAACTCAAGGAACATTCGGCATTAAGACAATCGCATCTCTGTTTTTTTTAGGTACCTACAATTTATGTGACTAATTATGGTTTCCATCTATCATGATTTTCAATTTTAACTCTTTAAAAATATTTACAAGGTGATTCAATGGAATGTTTCGTACAGAAAATAAAACTACACAGAGATAGGTGCGGATTTGGAGATAATTTAAATCAAATCACCATCATCATATTTCTGCCCTTATCACATTCTATTTGGGGTTGGCACAACACGTTTTCTGCTTTAATTCTTCAAATTTATCAAAATCAAATAAGACGAAAAAATTACCTCTGTTTTTCAGGCTCCATACGCTTTTGAACCCGAACGACTACATGGTATTCGCTGGTGCAATTGATCTTACGAACGTCACTTCTGATCACCATCGTGATATAGAACGTTTTACAGTACACCCTGGTTATATCACGGGTAATCCGTATTATAATGATATTGCTGTTATTACCGTAAGTATTGGTACTCTATTTTTCTTACTCTTAACGGCTTTAACTCAAAAATTATCCCACGGAAAGATAAAATCGGCATAAAAAATATCCTATGTGTTAATTTAGGTTATAAACTATCTGTGCACTGTAACGACAGTGGTAAAAAATAAACAGGAACTGATTTATAACTTTATTCGGGCAGAGCTTCCCCTTACAACTACTACAATCGAGTGCGACAAGACCGCGAAAATGAGCTTGCAGGGCATTATAAAGCTTTATCCCCACCGGAGGCGTCCGGTAGTTATGGCTTGGCTCGGGTTGGCATGGCTATCGTTGGCGAGGCTCGCTGTCAGGTGGCTGTCAGATGGCTGTCAGATGACTGTCAGTTGGCTGTTGTAACATTCGGCCGTCCTGAAACAATTGCTCCCGCAATGGGAACCAGAAAAACAACGATTACAAGTCAGCTCAAAAAAACCAAGTTAAAATGGGGCAATGAACTTTGATCTCTCAAGAAGATTTATGAAATCTTCGGTGCTCAATTGTTCATCTACATTACTGGTGCTATCAGACATATAAGCATCGCTACGATATAGTCATAAGGAATCAACGGATACTAAGCCTGTAAACCCGTTGTATCATAATTATTTTATGACCTTTTGTACTTCTTAGTTTATGTCAATCATTACCTAACTCCTCAATATCACTTAATGTGGGCCAGAATATAAATCCTCTAACATACAAGAATTAACTTGGCAACAGGCTCGCCCCCTATTGCATGGGACTTAAACTTTACTGTATACTACTATGTGTGTGTACTCATGGGTACACCTCTACCTAACCCTTCGGGCATTACAAGCGTGATGTTACCAGCATTGATCTTGTTGCTGCTGGTAGTCAGCGCCTGGCGCCAATGTGCGTAATCACTATTATCAGCTATTATTATTTTTCGCCTTGTATCTAATTAGTTACGTCTCATTTTCTTTTCAGCTTTTCTAATTCGAGTAGTAGATAACCCTATCGCTTCTAAATTGCACTGGATTAGAAACCCGGTCTAGGATAAATCGTAAGTCTCATAGGCTTATAGGTACCCTGTTGTATTATTAACAGTATTATTAAAACTCCAAATTATGTTTGGTAACCTATTGTCCCCTTACTGAGATGCTTCCTTATGTTCCGTGAATTGTGCGATTAGTGCCTTCCACACTTCGACCTACTCATTAAACGTAGAATCAGAGACATTAAAAACATGAAACACTTTTCATATAAGAAAAGATTACTAAAAAAACTAAGTTTGCCAAACTATCGTATAAAGAAACTGAAGAAACAATTTAAGTTAACTATAAACCATACCAATATGACACACGCACTGCACACACATGTAGGTACTAACACACATGCTTCTTAGCGTGTCGATGGCAAAACTTCATTACTTTTACACACAACACCATTTAACCCCATCAACACTAGATAATGCTCAACTCATCAACGCTAAGATAATACTACTCTGGCCCCCAAGATACCTACAGGCGTAGCCTAGTTTCGAGACCTCGGTTTTATCACCATATTCAAATTAAAATTAAACTTGCTACATGTATTATTAGCGCTAAGTTAGATTAACAAAAATGATTGTAAATAGACTTAATTAATATTATTCTTCTTAGCAAACCTAGACACGCAAACAGTTAACGTATTTTTAAACTGCTGTTCCGTTACAAACTTCTTGAAATATCTACTCGTAAAGACCTTGCCATGGTCGGAAACAATGTGATCTGAATAAATAATTGCGATCTAAACTAATTGTCACCACAGAATTATTGACAGTACGCGTTGGTTCAGAAACAACGAATTTAGTGAAAGCATGTATCAATATAAACAATATGTACCCACTGGTACTCCTTTTTTTGTTTAGCCAGAAGGGTTCAAACTATCGATATTTACCTACCATTTTCATTGGTTCAGTAGATTTAGGAATTGAATGTCATTGGCCCTCCTTCCTACCGTACCGCTTTCCCGTAAGCACAATGTAAACATGACGTCACATAATAATGTTTACGTATAAATCGGGTAATTTATATATGGAAACCAGAAATGTTGCTCTTATTTATAAGTTCAGAACTTCGTTCTATAAGCACTTTACGCCTTGGCCAACATCGTCATGATGCATTTTGTAATATTTTCCATCGCGCGAAGTTTGACACAACTAATCGGGTACCGTAAAGGTTTGTTTACGTTACAGGCTACTATCAATACTACAATTATTCACTATAGTTATACTACAATTATTCACTATAGCAAAACAATACAACTTTTTGGCTTTTCATCTTGTCATTGCACTGTACTGAACTAATCGTTAACCTCTAAATGGTACACATTAAACGGCATTCATCAAACGATCTACTTACATAAGGCTGAAGCAAAGGCAGGCATAGAATTTAACTTTAGCTTCGGTTTTGGCTTGCTGGATTTTGCCTGGCTTTTGTTTGTAATATCGAGCAATGCATAGCATAAGATTACGTTTAGTCATTTTATCGCGCACTGCAGTACAGTCCGAAATTACATGGACATTTTTACATAACACATTTATACGATAATATCTTCGCAACAACTTCATTACTGCAAGGGATTAAAGCCCAAAATCATGATTAACACTCTTTCCGACTGGTAACGCGACTAAACTAAAGGACTGGGCGCAAACTACCGTCAATCTGCTTTTATAAAAGATACCTTGCTGCATACGTGTGAATTTCTGTTGGGAAACTAGGATCGTTTATTATAATAATCACATTTTTTTTTTTTTTACTTCCTTAACAAGATTTATGTGACTTGCCTCATAAGTCATACCCACATCGTATTATTTTTTGTTAGTTTGATAAACAATCGAGCTATTATTGCAAAGTTACTATTGAACTGTCGTAAGAGCCTATACTACCTCAAATTAGCAACACTATTTGTGGTGGTTACTGGCCGCAGTCTTCGTTTTCAGGGTCAAATTATGGAATCAATGATGCGGTACTGAGGGCAGGCGCTTCGTGTTCCATCCAGATCGTAGACTGCTTTTTCAATTTGTGCCTTGTGATTCTGGGATGGGCGACTCTTCAATATTTTCCTTGTAGGCGGTGTGCATCAACGTTCTTCGTTTGAATTTTCAGACCTCGTCCTTTGTACTTGGTGACCGTTGACTTTTAAATGTATCAGAGCGTCGTTTAATCGTAGGTTTATTGTTTTCGATACCACTTCTGAGTGTAACGACAGTGGTAAAAAATAAACAGGAACTGATTTATAACTTTATTCGGGCAGAGCTTCCCCTTACAACTACTACAATCGAGTGCGACAAGACCGCGAAAATGAGCTTGCAGGGCATTATAAAGCTTTATCCCCACCGGAGGCGTCCGGTAGTTATGGCTTGGCTCGGGTTGGCATGGCTATCGTTGGCGAGGCTCGCTGTCAGGTGGCTGTCAGATGGCTGTCAGATGACTGTCAGTTGGCTGTTGTAACAGCACCAAATTTTATCCAAATCCGCTCAGTAGTTTTTGCGTGAAAGAGTAACAAACATCCATACATCCATACCTACAAACTTTCGCGTTATAATATTAGTAGGATGTTTATCTTCTCAAAAGCCTGCTTTGTAGGACTACTGGACAAAAGCCTCCCTTTACTCAATCCATTCCTCGCGAACCCGCGCGTCATTTTTCCAGTTCTGATGGAACCTATTTTGTTCACCCTACCACGCCGACTTCTTCCTAACCTGCCGCGCAACGCCTCATTGTGCCAGGGCACCAGTTTGACCCGCAGTTTGTCCACATTATAGGCTTAATATTATAATTAAAGGTGTAGGTGTATAGCACTATTTTAATATGAAATTTAAAAAGTATGACTTGCATAATTATCACTAAGATATAGATAATAATTATTATGTAAATTATGTTTCTTTTTGTTGCCATTTGTGCAGTGGGTACTACGCAAACTTTGTCTTAGTAAACTATGTCGATGCCAAAATAGTGACTTATCTGGTAAATCAATACTTAATGGACAATAACAAGAAAACGATCACTGTATTCAGATTTACTCTCTTACCTCAGCACTAGATTTGAAGCTAATTTACCTCTTACCTATTTCAGCTCACGACGCCGTTCTTAACTACTACTGTACGAGTAGTGAATTTGGCGCCGAATGACAATGAACCGTTGCTTCGTACTTGTACGTCTGCTGGCTGGGGATCCACGAACGACACTAGTGTTGTAAGCTAAATTTATAATTTACCACACCAACCATAATCTCTTCAGATGAGGATGTGCATGTGAAGTGTGTATTTGGCGTGTTTCCACAGACAATGGCCCTCTTGGCATCTTGCGCTGCATGCCTTGACATTTATGAACTTGGCGATCTTATATCCACAATCACCAACACACAACACAACCACAATTATCAACAACAAGTGCCATTTTGTGTCACATGCATGCCGTCAAATACTATAATAATCGTAAAACCCCAATATATACGTGTTTTCTTGACCTATCCAAGGCCTTTGAATTGGTGGCCTACGATCTCTTGTGGGAGAAACTTGAGAGTGTCAATTTACCACCAGAACTTGTTACAATCTTTAAGTATTGGAACACACACCAAGCCAACAGCGTCAGGTGTTCGAGGGCAATGTCGGAGCCATATCGATGGCAATGCGGTGTTAGGCAGGGCGGACTAACCTCACCCACGTTATTCAATCTCTACATTGACGCGCTGATCATCTCGCTGAGCAGACAGCACATCGGCTGTCATATAGACAACGTGTGTGTAAAAAAAATAAGCTATGCTGACGACATGGTTCTGCTGAGTGCGTCGATCAGTGGAACTGATCGAATGAAGTGGGAAATAATGAACACAAAATAAATACAATTCCAATACACTCATTTAATGGTATTGTATTTATTTTGTGTGACTGTATCTATTGTTTATAATTATGGGTTTTGAGACCTGAAATAAAATTTATTGAATTTTTATTTATTTATTTTATTTGCACACTGCATCAGCAAGCGGAGATCACATCGCAAAATTTTGCAAAATCTTTTATTTAATAAAAAAATACCATCAACACGCTAAGAAGAAGCTTTAGCTAATCAATTAATATTATAAACTCTTGTTAAGGCGGCTTGCATACCCTGTAGTCTATTTTTAATTCACGAACGACATTTATAAATTAAACCAATTTGTTAAAAAAAAATGGTTGTCTGTCAAGTCGGTTTACGGACGATAGTTTAACGTGACAACGTCATAACAAAACATTGATGAAATTATTGCATACTTCGAGTAGAAGAGAGATAGATGCGGCGCAAGCGTACAAACGGAACAAAACGACACAAAAAGACACTTCCGTTTTTTTTATAATTTCGTACGGATATCGATTTAACGTCTATATTTGTTTCAGCCCAATACGCAGTTGCTGCGTATACAGAAGTTCGCGATGCCGTATAATGAAGTTTGCCAACCTTTTTACAATTTAGTGCCTCAAATCAATTTACAAAGTTCGCAGATCTGCGCGACGACAATTGCATCATATACTTCATGCGAGGTAATAATAAAATTAATTTGTATTTTTATTATCATCTTTTTAGGCTTAAGCAATGAGCTGTTACTGTAGAAGTAGAGTGTCAACATATTTTAACAAACTACGTATCATCACGGCTTTAATGACCAAAGGGATAGACAGAGGTTCCGTCGGGGCTGAGGGGTGTTCGAAAGGAATACCGCGACCTCGACACAAAGAGCTAAGAAAGAGCATGGGTGGTTTTAAGTCAGTAGAAGTCTGACACACCCTACCGATCTGCCCAGAGCGGGAGGAGTCATTTGATGATCACCCACACTCCAAAACAAAAAGAGTTAGAAAGAGGTGTATCCATAAGTACACCCAAATGAATTTTTACTCATAAGTTATTGTCTAAGAATCGTTACAGTTTATGAAAAACAAATGTCTCAGACGTTCCTTAATAACTTATGTTATAATGACACTAAATATTCACGTCACTGCAATAACGGAATACCAAAAAGAGAAAGCCGAAAATAATTCTACGGCGTCTATTTTTTTTGTGTTATATTTAAATAACAGCCATGACACACAGATGCATTTGTATGTTATCCGGTCACTACTCATCACGTTGACACATTCTATAATAACCGGAATTATTAAGACACCTTATATCCATGTTGATAAAATAACTTATTACCAAGATAAGGACGCCGAGGAAGAGAAACACACCATTAAAAGCTTTAGTTCAATTTAATATTACTAAAGACTTATCAGTATTCACAAAAAATATCATCAAAATTAACCAAGAATGCAACTTGTATTATTAAACACGAAACTTATTTACCCGTTCTATAAGAGATAGAATTATACTGATTATATAGAAAAATCAAATAAAATTCAAGCTTCAGGATTGTATACAGAACTCAAAACTGCTACAAGTGAAGTTATATCACTTTTCACTAAAGGTACAGAATTTATAATTTTGCGTTATTTTCAGGGTGACTTAGGTAACCCGTTAGTATGCAGCGGTAACCTCCAGGGTATTCTCGTTCGCCAGGCCTACAGCAACTGCGCACTCTTTCCCGCAATCTCGCGTCCCGAAATATATACCCGGATCACCAGTTTCCGCACATGGATTAACACCACGGCTGCTGCCTCTACTTTACAACCCGGAATAGCAGTGTTGACATTGATTGTTAGTGTTCAATTTATATTCACAAATGTTTTAAGATAAGATATTCTAGAAATTAATAAAATATCTATACTAATATTATAAAGCTAAAGAGTTTGTTTGTTTGTTTGTTTGTTTGTTTGAACGCGATAAACTCTGGAACTGCAGGTTGGATTTGAAAAATTCTTTTGGTGTTGGATAGTCCATTTATCGAGGAAGGTTATAGGCTATATAACATCACGCTACTACCAATAGGAGCGGAGCATAATTGAGATATGTTGCAAAAACGGGAAAAGAAAATTCTTTTCTGAGAGCTTCCGTTGCGTGTGTTAGAAATTTAATGTAAATCTATATGTATATGTATTAATATCCATCAATTAATAAACTGTGTGTCAAGATGATTACTCGTTATTTAATGTGTTTGAAAGTATCTCTAAAGAGGTGTGTAGGGAACAGGGTTGTTATGAAATAAAACCACAAAAGACAAGACCATTAATTGAATTTATTTTGGTCTTATCAAACTCAAACTCTATTCCATTCACTAGGTCCCTAGGTCTTCGTGGAGAAGAATGGACAAGAAACTCCACGGGAACATCTTTTAAAGTATTATACAAGGACAAGCCGACGTTGTCCCCAACTGTCTCAAGTTATAGCAATTTATAAGTGTACATAAACAATAAGCAATATAAACCCCATTATTGTACACATTTCTAACAGATAGGTATCAGGAATATTCATAGCTTAATATCAAATAACTTACATAAACATTGGGGATCCTTTAGAGTAACACAAATAGGTTTCAGCTTTTACACATTTGGTATCTTCATAACTAAGTTACAATATGTAAACTTAATTCTTTCTTTATACAATTAGGTACACAAATGGAAGACACAATTATACTACTTTGGGTCTATCTTTAATTCTTTTCCCTCTAACAGTTGCAACGTAACTCCACCTGAATTGGCGGTACTTCTACTTTTATAACCGTCAAATATTAAAAAGTACATCAACGACTACCGTCATAATAAACCAATGGCAAATGGTTATTCATTATAGCTAAATAACTAATAACATAAATAATTAACAAATCCTATGTAGTGGAACTATTTTAAAACGTCTTAAGTTAATTTAGCAATATAATATGTTTTTATTGGTAATCTTTACGACTATCAGATAAAATATGAATATCCACCGATAGTTCAGAGAATTTGATTGAAACTATTTAATTTATTAAAATTGCAAGATAAAATGTAGGAAACATTATAAGTATCTTTTAATAATAACTATATAATTTATTGGCAACTTATAATAAATAAACATTTAACTTGACTTAACTATTCCAAATACCACAATAGTATTTGTGGTTCGGAAACCAAGTCTTTTAAGCTACAATAAAAGCTACTTCTATAAAATACGTCGGGATATAATAATATATCATTTGAATAATGTAAATTAGGTTTATTTGAAATTAGAACCTTTGTTTTTAAGATATTTACGATAATTATTAAATCAACAATATACTTGACGCAACTTCGCCCTACGTCATTGTCACTTGACATCCGACAGCCGACGTTGCTACGTTATTTTGGTCTGAATCAAGGAAATCTCGATTTTATATACTTGAACAATTAAAAACAGTGCTAAAAATTACAAAAATAATTAAAAAGATATAACACGGCCATTCTGATATGTACTTCGTTCTCGAAGTACATTTTTTGATGAAACAATTCATCAATCACAGAACATAAAAAATAAAGAGTTACCTTTATACATTTTTCATAAAGATATAACATGGTAATTTTGCTATGTACCTGGTCCTTGAAGTACATTCCTGGCAATCAAATTCTTTGTTTTTTTTTTTTAAATGGTATATTATTGGTACAGCCACAGGCACAGTCACAGTCGTCACAGTTACAGCCACAGGCACAGCCACACGCACAGCCACAGGCACAGTCACAGGCACAGCCACAGGCACAGCCACAGGCACAGCCACCATTTTTTTTATAAGGCACAGCCACAGGCACAGCCACAGGCACAGCCACCATTTTTTTTTTATAAGGCACAGCCACAGGCACAGCCACCATTTTTTTTAAAAGGCACAGCCACAGGCACAGCCACAGGCACAGCCACAGGCACAGCCACAGGCACAGCCACAGGCACAGCCACCCTTTTTTTTTGTTATAAGTCATGAGTCATGAGTCATAAGTCGTAAGTCATAAGTCATTTAATCATTTGATCAACCAGGTACAATAAATCATTTTATATAACACATCAACATTTCTGTCCATATAGAATTCTCAACAGCAATGTTTTCATCTAGGTATCTATTTATTCACCACACTAGAATAGCAATTTTTTTTTTTTTACCTTTCTTTTATGACTTTATCGTGTACTGTTTCTTTGACTTCCATTTTGTAAAATGTACCCAGATCGTAATCAATAGTATACTCTAACCATTGAATCATACAAATCTCATTTACATCACCAAACAGTCACCGCTCGGTCAATCTGACAATATCATTGCGAATCTAGTTTACCATTTTGTACAATTTCATAAAAAATACAGATTATTATTATTTTAACATATTATCTTAAATTTTTAGATTTGCCATGATTGTATTGCCACATCTAGTAAAAAAACGAAACCCACTTTTGGTTAAACGTAAATTTATGCGTTTTCATAAACATGATCTTTTTTATTTTATTTAAATTAATTATCAGCAAGTGAATTATTGTTTATTCTTGATGAGGAAACCCCTGAGCATTAAAGAATAATAAAGTTCTTAATACATTAGCTAATACACTTAATTGTATTTGATTTTTTTTTAAACATGTTTTCGTATTTATCAAAAAGTCTTTTGTATTGATTAAACATAAAAGTTATCTTCTTAGCAACCCAATGCACAAAATAAAGGGAACTATCAGTAGCCCTACCTTGTCGCACTAAATTATAAACAATAAGTATGATGTTTTTATTTATTACATCACATAAATTTATTTGTTTATCCACTTGATACATTTAAGTAGTAAAATATTAAATTTCTTCAGTACTACATCAAGTAATAATTTTTTTAAATGTTTAGAAAGGAGGCAACCTTTTGTATGGAACTTCGGCCATAATCTGTGTCCTTTAGGAATGTTGGGAAACTAATCTCTGTACTGGACAAAGTGACATTTTTGTCCATTTCACAGTTTGTGTGTAAATAAAAATCAAAACTGTTTGTCGTGACAGTTATGAAAGATTTTTAGGTTGTAAGAAGTTTACAAAACAAAATCTCAATTTGAATTATTTGATCAGAAGTACACTTTAGTATTTCAAAGTGATAAAATCGTCACACTTGCTTATTAAATAGTCGAAAAATATTTTTACTCAATTTGTGGGAATTTTCTCTTTTTTTTTATAAATGTGACAATTTCTCATGGCCGATAATAATACATCTCTCATATCTTTAAATAATGAATTTCACCTACAAATTTTTAAACTTATCTATTAGATCGTATTAGATTTTTATTGTAGGTAGTTTCAAACTTCATACTACGTAACGTTTATACATTATATTCACAATATTTATTTTGAGAGAACTAGAATTATCAAGGAAACAAATATTAACATAGACGTTAATACTATTTACAAGACAAGGTTCAAAAATAACGTTAGATATTTGAATATCTTCAATCCCATAATCTCATTAATTGAATGGAAGATGGGATACTTATTTTTCTTTAATTTTATTATTGGATGTTTCATGAAAAATAACATTCTTCACGAATTTGGGGGTACTAACCAAGCCAGGGTAATGCTTTGCATTACGAAAAATTTATAAATATTTTCATCACAAGTTTTTGATGTCTGGTACATTAAAAACTTTTAGAAAGAAGCTTGACTTTGAATCAACAATTTCCTAAATAATTCCAGTTTTATGTTTACAGTTGCTAGAATCTTAATATCCCTTAGGATCTTTTATTACTACGTTTTTAGAGAATAAATAAATAAAAATAAAACAAAGCCTCTAAAGGCCTTACCGACATTAGCTAATTCGTACTGCTGCTTGATTTAATCCATGGCCTGGCTTCCAAGTGGTTCCAGCAGCTTCTCAATCTCGCTGTCGGAGTACGTGCTGTCGACTTTCTGATCATTGCCAAGTAGAGGCGGTGAGCTATCGGCGTCACAGCTTCCATCATCACAGCAGCAGCAGCTCCAGCATTGATCATGAAAATAAAACAGGAAGACCATTAGAAATTATATCAGAGAGCCAGAGACAATCCCACTTCTGATGTTAGAAATTTAATGTAAATCTATATGTATATGTATTAATATCCATCAATTAATAAACTGTGTGTCAAGATGATTACTCGTTATTTAATGTGTTTGAAAGTATCTCTAAAGAGGTGTGTAGGGAACAGGGTTGTTATGAAATAAAACCACAAAAGACAAGACCATTAATTGAATTTATTTTGGTCTTATCAAACTCAAACTCTATTCCATTCACTAGGTCCCTAGGTCTTCGTGGAGAAGAATGGACAAGAAACTCCACGGGAACATCTTTTAAAGTATTATACAAGGACAAGCCGACGTTGTCCCCAACTGTCTCAAGTTATAGCAATTTATAAGTGTACATAAACAATAAGCAATATAAACCCCATTATTGTACACATTTCTAACAGATAGGTATCAGGAATATTCATAGCTTAATATCAAATAACTTACATAAACATTGGGGATCCTTTAGAGTAACACAAATAGGTTTCAGCTTTTACACATTTGGTATCTTCATAACTAAGTTACAATATGTAAACTTAATTCTTTCTTTATACAATTAGGTACACAAATGGAAGACACAATTATACTACTTTGGGTCTATCTTTAATTCTTTTCCCTCTAACAGTTGCAACGTAACTCCACCTGAATTGGCGGTACTTCTACTTTTATAACCGTCAAATATTAAAAAGTACATCAACGACTACCGTCATAATAAACCAATGGCAAATGGTTATTCATTATAGCTAAATAACTAATAACATAAATAATTAACAAATCCTATGTAGTGGAACTATTTTAAAACGTCTTAAGTTAATTTAGCAATATAATATGTTTTTATTGGTAATCTTTACGACTATCAGATAAAATATGAATATCCACCGATAGTTCAGAGAATTTGATTGAAACTATTTAATTTATTAAAATTGCAAGATAAAATGTAGGAAACATTATAAGTATCTTTTAATAATAACTATATAATTTATTGGCAACTTATAATAAATAAACATTTAACTTGACTTAACTATTCCAAATACCACAATAGTATTTGTGGTTCGGAAACCAAGTCTTTTAAGCTACAATAAAAGCTACTTCTATAAAATACGTCGGGATATAATAATATATCATTTGAATAATGTAAATTAGGTTTATTTGAAATTAGAACCTTTGTTTTTAAGATATTTACGATAATTATTAAATCAACAATATACTTGACGCAACTTCGCCCTACGTCATTGTCACTTGACATCCGACAGCCGACGTTGCTACGTTATTTTGGTCTGAATCAAGGAAATCTCGATTTTATATACTTGAACAATTAAAAACAGTGCTAAAAATTACAAAAATAATTAAAAAGATATAACACGTGCGCTGCGAAAACGGTTTAAGTTACGAGAAAATCATGTATGAAGTAATTATTCCTCTTTAAAGGTTCTAAAAAAAAGTCCGCGACAGCATATTATTATGTCTATCTTTTAAGATTGAGTCACTGTAACCATTTTTCACTATTAAAATGTTAGGTTAAAAAGAATTATTTTTTGCGAAGCTTATTTAACCCATATGGTATTAATCTATATCTAAATAAACGTGTTCGTTAGAACGGAAATTTAATATAGAATATTTGTGTCCTTTACTCTATACAGTTTATACAAATATCTTAGAAGATATCGCAATGTAAAAATACCCGCGCGGAATTATAATTACGCGGGTTGCGTCGCAATGTGGGTACGGGGGATTCTGGCTGGCCTCCGGGAAATTCAAATTCAAAATATTTACTGCACTATAATGTTTACAAGTGCAGGGTGTTATCGACAGCGTATATTTAACAGTAACAGATATCTATAGTAATTCTCATTTTAGTATAATCTACACTAATATTATAAAGAGGAAAGGTATTTTTTTTTTGTTTGTTACGATTTAACTTAATAGTTTTGGTTGGATAGTTGATTTATCGTGGTAAGTTATAAGTTATACGAGTATATAGAGACGCAGACAAAGTTGCGTGGGTCAGCTAGTACTATATAAATACAGAAATTTCTACTTATTACGCTTACTATAATGTTTCTTCAGAATACTTTGACTAATTTTTAGTTTACAACCACTGTTGAATGTTCTCCTTAAATTCCATAATTTTTTATTTAATGAATACTCACCTTTACAAACATTAATTTGTTAAATGTTTCGCAATATTGATACATTTAACAAATTAATGTTTGTACACATTACATTACATTATAGTAAGCCGTTAACACATTTTAAGCACTAAGAACAACATTTTTGCAAATTTTTCCTAGTATGATTCATGCATCCTGTTTCGAGATTAATGTTTATTGTGTGATAACGATTCTTAAAATAAATATAAGATATCGTCGCTAAAGTTCTAACGCAAGGCAAATCAAAAATAGTAAGAGATTCTCTTGTTTACTTTTTTTAATGTTTTAACCATTTGTTTTGTCCTGTGTGCGGTGAAATTATAGCCACTTTATGAGCAAGTGTGTTGAAAATATTTTTTCTTTCTTATATTTGCAGAAGAGAGGAAATACGCAAAATTATATCTAGGTAGAATCACGCAAATAGCGCAAAATTTTATTTTTTTACTTTATATTAGTAAGACCTGTTGCTTGACTCTACAACACGTACTGTGTAATAGACTGTAAGTCTAGCAAAATGGCACTAAAACGGAACGGTGTGTCGGAACTTCAACAACGACATATTTATTTCCCCTACTATCTTAGATAATCCAAAATTGGATAAGATTGATAAACCTTCATCATATAAAGTATTAAGATAAAACCACAGAATTCAGTTGACAATTTTGCAGTGTGTTACGTTATTTTGTTCGGTTGTGTATTTTTTCCAGTCAGCGTTTTAAAAAAATGGAAAAGTTTTTGTTTTTAACTGTGATTGCATTGTGTGCTCAGATTGCCTTGAGTGGTAAGGATAAGAAAATATAAAACTTTTATTTAAAAAAAATGCATTTTTTTTTTTAATGTGAGCCAAATATTTTGTTTACGAGTTCGAAGGTTTTCGTCTTTATAATTGTGTTGCTAATTTTATGAACAGGCACAATCGCTGAAGGGGCCAGCAGAATAGTAAATGGAACTGCGGCAACAACCCAAATGCAATATGTGGTAAATAGTAATATATTTTTCATACATCTTAAAAAATATTGATGTGTATTTTAAACGTTTTAGTAATCCTGAGCAACTCTTTTAAGTACGTACTTGAAATGAAATAATTATTATTGTATTTTTTTTTAACATAGTAAACGCAATATTTCATTTATAAAATTAAAATTTGGTTATTTATATTGATTAGCACGCTTGAAATATTTTTTCTTTATTAATTATAGAGAAATACAAGCGACACGGTTTAAAAAATAGCCAAAAGAGTTATAATGTTAATAAAATCCTTTCATACTGTATTAAGTAATATGAACAATGATTTTTTGATGCATTGTCAAATTTAGAATGAACATTTAAAATTAAATGAGGGCATTTCATTTTAAATACATTATTGACGTTTCATGTGACAAGACGGGAAAGTAAGATGCAAATGTTGCAATTCTTAAAAAATATTAATTTTCTTTAATCTAAAATCGCGGTGTAGTACGTCGTAAAGGGAATAACCAAATGTTTAAAAAATAAAATGTTATACGAATGCCAAAAGATCTTTCAAGTATTTATGCCAAAATTTAACTGAAGTTTCATAATTAGACAAAAATAAATTCCACCACTTTGCCCACCAGTATTTAAAAAAAAGTTTTATTATTTTTAGGTTTCGATACAAAAAACAAGTGAACAAACCCAATACACGAGAGGACACCGATGCGGTGGAGTGTTGGTCACGCTAGCACATGCGGTGACAGCTGCGTCTTGCACTTTCGACAATACTAATGGGTCAGTACTTACCTACGTTTATTTACTGTGTAAACCGCGACTACGGTCTATAATACTAATAACACACACGTAGACATGGAAAATAAAATTAGTATTAAAACTAATTCTTCTTTTACATTCTAAATTTCATTGAAGTCTGCTATCAGGCTTCAATTCACCTCATCTATTCTAAATATGAATGTGTGAGTATGTTTGTGTCCTAATATCAGTAACTTCTTAAAATAACTATAAAGTTTACATCGCTACCTATTGTAACAAATGCTTGATTACATAACGCAATCCTTATCACAGATGCTGCAGTAAATAGATGCATTTGTTGCACTAAGAAAGATTCCATGGGCACAAATACTTTAACATCCATGGCTCTGAGCAGTCATCTCGACTAGCAAATTCTTTAATTTTTTTTTTATAACTGTAGTATTAATATTGATTACGTGTAGTTACTCATCGCGTGACTGAGCTGCATAAATCTTCTTCTTTCTCAATATTTGAACTATTCCACAGGATCTCCATAGCAATTAACCCGGCTGAATACAGGGTGTTTTCTGGTGCAGCAACTCTGACAACAGATACTACTGGCTATACCGTTCGACGAATCTATAGTATCTCCGTTCATCCCGAATATTTCCCGAGTACCCCGTATGTGAACGATATTGCTATAATCTTTGTGAGTATTAATATTCATATCTTTATTTGCATTCTATAAAGTGTGAGGATTTTATAACGGGCTTAAAGCTACGATATGTATTATCTTACAACAGGCTGTTGCCTGCTGTGTGTTTTTGTATTTCTTTTTAAGCTTTATCGAGTATGTAGACTAGGAGCTTAATAGTGATTAATGCGTGAGAAGACTCAAAAACCGAGTAACTTTCGCATCAATAATATTTGTGTTTTATCCAACGAACAAATTCAAAAAATGCTTTTAACTACTAATATTATAATGTTTGGATGTTCCATATCAAAAAGCCTCCATGCCGTCTTAAAACAGTCCTAACTTATCCAGTCTTAATCCAGGATGGAAAAGAGATGGCGCGGTGGTATAATTCTGTCACGATTCCACACTGGAATAAGATTATGTTAGGACTGTTTTAAGACGTCATAGAAGGGCCCCAATAGTTTCGAAGGTTACCTCTTGATAATCTTCGGGACTTCATATCAGATCTCTAAAATTGTTTTATTAATGCGAAGCAACATTATTTCTGAGTGTGATACTCGGTAATAATAAATGTTTCTCATGCGATTTTCGACCATATCGCAAGCAAAACGATAGGCGAAAGCCAATGACGTATAAAGTAGAACATTAAACAACTCCTCTTCTTTTTCAGCTCGCTGAAGCGTTCTCTGATGTCACAAGTGCACCAGTTCGTCTGCCAATCAGGGACGCTACCGAAACCGAGGTAGCTCCTTGTAATGTTGCCGGCTGGGGAGCTCAAAACGGTACAGATACGGTAAGATATTCAGCATTCTATCAGATATTTCTATGGCTGCACAAAAATCCATACGAGAAACAAGAATTACGCATCAATATTAAAATCACTTAACGACCCTTAATAAATTGGTACCAGAGCTGCTGGGCCTGCAGTCTCTACACTAATAACAGCGCTACGAATGTCTCTACGTCGTATCGATGTCAAATTTCTTTAATAGATTTTCAACCTTATTTCAACAGCATAAGATTGAAAGCCTATTAAAGAAAGTTTTCGATTTTTCGACTTAACGACATTCGTAGCGTCGCCGTCGTTGTTAGTGTAGAGACTGCAGGGCCAGGGCCGGCAGTCTCTACAGAGATAACGACAAAATCGCTAACTTTCGATTGCTAATTACCAACGAATAAATTCGGTTGCAATCATGATGCTTGCGAGTATGTAAACGTTTATTTGTGTGTCTTATAGGAAACTTCATTTTTATTGAAATGTCTATGTTAAAAAGTAGAAATGAAATGAGATGTGTTTAATTCAATTTTAGAGAAGCCATTATAACAATAATTCACAAAAACAAACTTCAACAAAGCTGGCTAAACATAACCTAAAAAATGTTGACATTGACAGTCTCGCAACCGAATGTTTTTTTTTTCAAGAATGATAGAATAACAAAGGAATGTTCTCAAAAGTTTTGTTGGAGGGTCGGAAAGGTCAAATGAAAGTCATTCGTTAAAACACCTATAACTTTTGAAATAGTGTGTATTTTTCAAATCTGGTGACAGGCATGAATTCACCTAAGCTGACCCTCGAAATGGTTTTAAGACAGCACTTGAAAAAAAAAATTAGGCATGCCCAATTAAGTATTCTCACAGCTGCACAGAAATCCATACAGGAGAATGGGTCAATATTATTTTACCTTTATAGAAATATTCATTCGTTCTAATAGCAAAGTTTTTTTATTGACCCATTGAATATCCCACGGGCTAGCAATAAAAAATATAACTTAAAAAAAACTACATTCAAGGTACGGAACTCTCGATCCGTAAGTTCAAATCACATCTTTTTCTTTCCACGGACGTGTACCTGATTCCTTTTCGTTTGTTACAGGCTAGTGTTCAGTTGATGCAGCTAAATAAACGGATTGCCCTTCCGGGCGCTTGCCAGTTACAATACTCCGGTCAAGTTAATTTTGTTAATAGTACTATGATCTGCGCAAATGCTGCTGATCAGGCGGACTTTGCAGGATGCACGGTAATAATTTAAGATGTTAACATAATAATTTAAATAGACTATATCTAGGAAACCTAACGTTAGATTATTGATTATATACATATTAAACTAATACTGTTGACCCATTTCATGTCAATTATACACTCCTTGAGTTGACTTATTAATTATTTTGGTCTTCCAAACCAAGGCAACAAAGATGGCATGCAAAAATACAATATAATTAACTTTATTTTCAGGGCGACCTTGGAAACCCACTGGTGTGCAGCGGATACTTGAACGGTATTCTGATTCTAAGTAAAAACTGCTCACATTCTACAATTCCTGAAGTGTATACTCGGATCTCCAACTACAACCTATGGATAAACAATACAATTTCCCCAAGTGGAGCAGCTACTTTCAAACCTGGAATGGCAGTGCTAGCAGTGATCGCTTTTGCTCAAATTTTAATCACTAAAGTATCAAACTAAAATATTACTGCACTTAGACATATGTTTTTTTTAATTTCATGTATTATAAAAAAATAATGTATGATAATTGAAAAATAAAACCACTCCTATATAATTATTATATTATTTTCTGGTTGTAAATAGGTACTTACTTATTCTTTTGACTCACCTTGTATAAAAAAAAGATCAAGAAAGTACCTTGCAACCTTATCTAATAGGAAATAGATAATAAAAATATAAAATACGTGGACACTTATCAGAAATAGGCTGATTAGATTACCACCAATCTATATGTTCCTCCTAGAACATGACAACGACTATACACGTATATTTAGGAGTGTAATAAAATCATAGATTACGTGTCGATAATGTTGTTTTTGTCGATTTAATTTATTGTTTTCTGTAAATAAAAATATTTAAGAATCCACGAGCTTATTATTTATCACACCAGTCAACATCTAGGTACCTACTTATTTTAAGAAATCAAAACAATTTTTTTCCACTACCTACATGATTAACTTATAAAATGTATTGGCACTCTCATCTATAAATAATCAATACACAGATGTGATATCATTTAAAGGGTTCCGATACATTTTGCCTCACGGCAAGCAAAATAATTTAACATAATACATTTTCCTATAAACAAACAAAGTAACACTCTTTTCGGGCATCGCCGCTGTCGGGTAAAAGCATTCCATTCACCTAACAGTTCATTCGAAATTAGGCACATTTTTTTAAATATATCACTAAACTACAAAAATGCCAACCCTATAAATTAAGTTTAATCAGATCATTCGACAGGATTACACCTATTAATTAATAGCCATAGTAATAATAGATGACTCACAGTGCGGTGTGAAAAACCATTTTATAAACCGTATCACCAACACAGTCATTGAATGATTATGATAACGAGGAACTCCAGTAAGCCGCAAGAAACCAAATCTTTCATATAATTTGAATGTCCTGCTCATAACTTAGGAATGCATCCAAATTACTTACTCCAATCATAATTCTCCTGGTCTTAACCTAATTTATTTAGAGTCAACACAGCAGGTGCTCTTCTTTTAATATTATTAGTCATCTTATAAGTCACCCCTTTTTAACCGACTTTCAAAAGGCAGGATGTTCTCAATTAGCCACTTCATGTTCACACAGACCACAGTCCATCACTCGTATTTTTGGTCTTTCTTTACTCATGGAGTGTATTTGTACTTGTAAATTAATCTGATAAATGTGAGGGCACTAAAAGTACACCTCTACTTTTTTTTTATATCTATTAGAGGCCATTGCTAGTAGTTGACCAGAAGTAGATACAAGATTTTGTATAGTACGAATTAACTCTACTTACTTCCTAGGCATACGTTTCTCGTTCATTCAATATTTTTGAGATATAAGTCTAGATTATTAACCCCATGTGCAACTTCAAACAAAATTGAATGATTGCAAAAAAGGGCGTCATTGGTCTTCGACCTGACAAAACCCAAACGAATAATGGGTAACCTCACTCACCTCTCGCAATCTTTTCTCTATTACTTTCTCCCATACTTTCATATCTGTACTGCACATTATCTTTGTTCTTTTAAGCACTTCCATAATTTCTACTAGTACTTTATTAGTGTCCATATCCGTTCTATTTTTATACTTTGAACTGCAGTTCTTGCTGAATTCATGCTAATTTTCCTCAACACGCCTATATTTACAGCACCCTCTCTATGCATAGATTGCTGCATTAATTATTCTCTTCATTCAATAACTTTTCAAAATAAACCTTTCATCTCCCTTTTATTTCATCATCTTTGGATAGAACCTTACTTTTAAATTCATTTATTGTTTGCAACATACCTATAGCAAGTACAGTATTTGAAGCTGGTTCTATATTTATTTTACATGAAAATCATTATTAATTATGCTAAGTCAACTTCCATCATTCATCAACATCATGTATTGTATTGATATTGTTGTTCATTCACATAGTCAAACTAAATTAAAAATACATTGATTTCGTACACACGGCTTCACATCAAGCTATACATTTCCAGTTTACACTGATCTCGCACTGTACGGAAATCCTATACAATGCGAGACCAGCTTATACTGGAAATGTATAGCTTGATGTGTAGCCGTGTGTACTAATAAAATTATTCATTGATTCCTTTTAAATTACATTGATACATTGATGTCATTCAAATTCAATTACTCATTCAGCCATGAGTACATCTTATCTAAAAGTATTGTATTGATATTGTTGTTCATTCACATAGTCAAACTAAATAAAAAATACATTGATTTCGTCCTAATAAAATTATTCATTGATTTCTTTTAAATTACATTGATACATTGATGTCATTCAAATTAAATTACTCATTCAGTCATGAGTACATCTTATCTAAAAGTCAATCAAAGTCACCAGTATTTTAGTCATTAAAAAAGTAATTGATTGGCTTTACATAATTATCAAGAATTCCTTTAGATTTTTTTAAAACTATGTAATGTTAAGCTATTTTTCGAACGTGTTAGAAACCGAACTCCTGAACTGATTTTGATGTGATTTTTACGGATACAATCAGAATCCTTTCATAAAATAAAATAAAAAACGAATACATACATATAATATATGGTACATAAATGAAGGAGTTTATCATCATCTGTATAGCCTTTTCCCAACTATGTTGGGGTCGGCTTCTCTAACCGGATGCAGCTGAATACCAGTATTTCACATGGAGCGACTGCCTATCTGACCCCACAACCCAATTAATTCTAGGTAATACGATACTGTTTAAAAAGGCTATAAGTTGTCAGACTTTCAGGTCACTGACTACCTGTAACGACTGCCAAAGATCTATAATTATATGTCAGCCGAGTCGAAAAGCGACACGGAGGAATCCCGGTATCTGTAATGTGTGGCCACCAACCCATGCGAGCGTGGCTTAACCTAAAGATCGAACCAAGTGCCAAAAGTCAAAGTCAAAAATATTTATTTTATGTAGGTAGGCCAGTAACAGGCACTTTTGAATAGTCGAATTAAACTAACTGCGGCACTCAGAGATATCCAACGATTGCTCAAGCCGCCTCCCAGCAAAGGCCTGACATAGTTTTGTATGACAAAACTGCCAAAAACCCTTACCAAGCGACGGCCCATAGCAACCACTGAAGCTCTCCGAGTGCGGCAGTAAACTACTGAAGCTAAATAAACTAAGCTATAACAGTCCCAGTCAAAAGGCATAATAACTCGTGAGTGTACTGTAGTTGCCAATTCCAAAGTGTTGGTCTCATGAGAAGAATGGCAAGAAACTTCATGGACACTCTTTTAAAATCGTTTGGGTTTACAATATGTTCAAGGTACAAACATAATCTTGGTATAATACACACATGAAGACTATGCAGATTAGTGTTTGAGATGGTCTTTTGAAGAAAGCACCACACAGATTTGAGTGGACCCGTCTAGTCAGTGCAAGCATTTGTCAGTTATCGTGGAGCTCGACTTATAACTCAAGGAGCTCAACGTCACGACGAACAATACCAAAGAAAGGACATTTGGGTGGGTCGCTTAAAGTACTCAAACTGCCAAACAATCGTTAAAATTAAATAAAAACCCACACGGTCCTCACATTCACAATATGAAAATAATAAAATACATGAAGATCATGCAGATTAGTGTCTGAGATTACAGTTATTACTAAGCCACAAGCTGTAGAGCTTGTGGCTTAGTAAATGACGAAGTTATGAGGTAACAAATATTTTTATGGGACTAATTATACGGAATTTTTCAAATCGTTTCGCAAATGACAGAGTTCTGAGGTAACAAACACAACCAATTTTACAAATTACTGAACCGATTTTGATACAATTTTTATAGGACATTCGATTTCTTTTAAGACCCCTTAAAAAAATCGAATCGAATACTTATTTCCAGAAGCTTTAATTTTAAAAACAAACAAAAATCTCGGAACATACATAGTCTATTTTTGAACCTAATTATTTCTAATGACCAACTGTTATCATAGATAATTCAAAATTAGATAAGATTGGTTTATCTTCACATACGCATATTATAATGACAAAGCGCAGAATCCAGGCAACAATTAAGTAGTGTGTTGTGTTATGTTTATCGCTTGAGTTTTTAGTTTCGTCTGCGTTTCGGAAAAATGGAAAAGATTCTTGTTTTATCTGTGATTGCTTTGTGTGCTGAGATTGCCTTTTGTGGTAAGAATTATATATATTTGTCGCAGAATCAACACAGAGGCACAATTATTACAGTTGTTAATGATTGTCAGTTGTCAGATGTCAGTTGTCGGTTGTCGGTTGTCGTTGACATTGGACGCATTTGACTTGAGAGACGTTACTTTCCCGTCGGGGCTGCGGATCCCGTCGAGGCTGCGGGTTGTTCGCAAGAGATACCGCGGCCTCGACATAAAGGGCTAATAAAGAACATGGGTAGTTTTTAGTCAGTAGAAGTCTGACACTCCCTTTCGCTCTGCCCAAGAGCGGGAAGGGTTATTAATTGATGACTTTCCAACCCAAAAAAAAGTGACGTAAGTGAGACGCGAGCGCGAACGATAGTTCTGCCCGCCTGTATCGAACTTACCGCGTTTCCGTACTAAATCCATTTCCATCGGAAAAATGTTTGCAATGTTTTTTAGGGTTCCGTAGTCAACTAGGAACCCTTATTAATAGTTTCGCCATGTCTGTCTGTCCGTCTGTCCGTCCTCGCTTAATCTCTGTGACCGTTAGCACTAGAAAGCTGAAATTGGTATCAATATGTGTATCAATCACGCCGAAAAAGTGGTAAAATAAAAATTGGAAAAAAAATATTTATTAGGGTAGCCCCCTATATGTAAAGTGGGAAGTGATTTTTTTTTAATTAACCCTAATGTGTGATATATTGTTGGAAAGGTATTTAAAAATGAATAGGGGTTTACTGAAATCATTTTTTGATAATGTGAATAATTTCGGAAAAAATCGCTCCAAAAGTAAAAAACAATGTGTCCCCCCTCCTCTAACTTTCGAACCATAAGTTTAGAAAATATGAAAAAAATCTGAAAAGTAGAACTATATAAGGACTTTCTAGGAAAATCATTTTGAACTTGGATGAAAACAGTGTTTGTACAAAAAAGACAAAAAGTTGTACAAAATAATTTCTGGACTAAGTTTGTAGTATATTCGTATATGCAAGCATTTTTTTTTAACTTCGTTTACATATTTTATTATCCTGAACGTATCTTTTTTCAAACAAAAAAAAGAATTATCACTACGGAACCCTACACTGAGCGTGGCCCGACACGCTCTTGACCGGTTTTTTAATCTTTGTTATCGGAAGTAAATGAATAGGCGGTAGTAATCAGTGCTGTATCAAACTGGACTCTGACAACGATGTACCTGAATTGGTTGAACTAACCCCCGTTTTATTTTTATTTGAGCAATGTTTTTATTCTATAAGCAGACGAAAACTTTCAAAAGTTTTCACTTTTATAGAGTTTTAGTTTGACGAGAAACCACTTTTAGTTGTAAGATCAGGTATCTCTAAATATTATAAAACAAAGTCCTCCACCGCGTCGGTCTACCCACTATACCCATTGGTGAAAAAAGCACGAAAATCGGTAGTAGTAGTTTTTGAGTTAATCGCGATCAGACAGACGTCTGATCGCGATTAACTCAAAAACTATAGGTATAGTAGTTCTTGAGGAAGGTGATACACGCGGGTAAAGCCGCGGGCATCAGCTAGTTTGGATATAAATTGAGTCTAAATCTTTCGGCCGTGCATCACTGCAGCGGGTACAGTTCAGTTCGTTTCTATTTATCTATACATATAATAAATCTGTAGACAAAATATTTTTGTACATTGAAAATATTTAAAAAAAAAAATTGTCAGGGTGCTAAAGTATAACCAACAGAACTCATTTCCAGCATTTTTGGAATTTTTGTCTGTTTGTCTGTTTATCTGTTTGTCTGTTTATCTGTTTGTCTGTTTCGATGACTAAGCATCACATGAAATTTACGTAACTAATGTAGGTAACTTTTATACATAAATATTGTGCGTAACTTGGGGTATTACTTAGTCTTTGTTTCATCTTAATCGGTGCTCTCTATCAAAAGATATTTCAATTTATAGTTTTCAAAAAGAACTTTATCATTATGATCAAGAATGAGACATGTAACGACATCTATTAAACGCATATGGTACTTATTAATAAATGCCTTCAAAAGATAACTTTAAAAAAGTTATGATAGCTATAGGTACTCTGTAGATAGGTAGTCTAAATGATGCTGCTTTCAAAGTCTACATAGCCTAAACCCTATAGTGTGATTGATCGCTTTCCATGCATTCAATTTTAGCAGTTTATCTTCGTCTTCGATAGATGGCGTTGTTCATTTACCGCGGTCACAGATATTAAAATACTAGCGTAGTACTAGGAAGCTGTAAGTTAGCTTGATTAAACAGATGAGTTACGCCGTAAAATAAAATCCCGCAAAAAATAGTTTTTTAGGGTACAATTAAAAGAGGGGATGTTTTTCTTGCGAAGTCCATAGTGTGGGGTGTCGTTAGATAGGTCTTTGAAAAAGATTGTGAGTTTGCTCAAACACTTCGGATCAAGGGATTCGATTGTGAAATATAAAGTGCAAATTTTGTAAGACTCAAGTCAGGCTACCTAAACCACGCGGCTGCGGGTTGTTCGAAAGAGATACCGCGCCCTCGGCACAAGGGCTTTGAAGGAACCCGTCGGGGCGGCGATGAAGGAACATGGGTTTGGTTTTTAGTCAATAGAAGTCTGACACTCCCCTTCGCTCTGCCCAAGAGCGGGGGGGGGGGGTTATTCGATGATTTTCCACCCACAAAAAAAAAAAGGGCTTTGAAGGAACATTCGTGGTTTCAGTCTTCTACTCTGTTTCAAATTTCATCAAGATCCGTTCGGCCGTTCTGACGGGGTTGATTAACAAACATCCATACATCTTTGCATTACCCTATTCTTATTTTCTAAAGCGTCAGTAAGATAACGCAGGGCAATGATTTAATGTACTTTTGTCTAAGCGACGCATTTTAGTTTTCGACAACCACGCGAGCGAAGTCGCGGGCACAGCTAGTTTAGAATATACTTTTAATTTAATAACTTTATTGATTAAAACGTTATGTTGTCTAAGTTCGTTAAAGATTGACAATTTGTAAAATGATTATTTACTGAAGAATGACAATGGAAATTAAATTAAATTTTGTCATCTACATGACAAAGGTTTCTAGAATCTTGAATATTTAAGATTCTGAATTGAAGTCACGACTTAGTTTTATTTTTTTATTTAATAAAGCAAAGTTTATAAAAACCTTTACTCAGAAGAGAGAAAATTTAAGACTGCCCTAGTTTGCTCTTATCTTCCAAAATAATTTGTATCTTATTATTGGTGGTCAGACGCCAGTTTTACCAAAAAGCTAGCGTGTTTCCGATTTCTTTGCTGTGGAGATTGCATAGACAAGCGTTCCATCGAAATACTGAAATTCAGCTGTATCCGGGAAGACCAGCATCCTAACATAATTAGTAAAAGGGCACATGATTGAATGTTGTCTTATTTAACCCTAAGGTTGACTGGTAGAGAATGCCTTGTGACATTAAGTCCGCCTATGTATCACTATTGTGCATGAAGTTTAAATAAATAAATAAATGATGATAATTTGTACAATGTTGCTAATTTTATGAACAGGTGCAATCACAACCTCAAGCAATGCTGAAGTGGCCAACAGAATAATAAATAGAACGGCGGCAGCAACCCAAAGGGAATATGTGGTAAAGTGATACTTTTATCGTACATCCCTTAAACATTATTTTAATTAACGTCAATTATATTGTTCAACAACTTTGCTAAAAGTATTTTTGACGATTTTTAAGTTTAATAGTAGATTTACTAAATTTAGTTACCTATATAATTCATTCTCTAACAGGCTGGAAACATTTTTCTTTTAATATTTACAGAAAACGAGAGTAAGTCGGTATAAAAAAGAAACATTTCTCAAATGTTTAGTATTAGCGACAGGGGCCACCTTTAAAACAGCCAAACAAAATTGCACTACGTACCGAGTACAGCATTCAAAGATCAATAAACAATTTAATTAATGTTGTTACTTTAGGTCTCCTTACAAAAACTAAGTGAATCACACCTTTTAACAAGAGGACACCGATGCGGTGGAGTGTTAGTCACGCTACGGCATGCAGTGACAGCTGCGTCTTGCAATTACGATGAAGATAATGGGTCAGTATTCTCATCTTTTTAAAATAAGAATGAGTATTGTTTCTCAATCTCTGCAGCTTCTTAACACAAATGCAAAGTTTTCATCATACAAAAGCTTCCTGAAACCCTATATCAGAATCCTTATAACAGATGCTGCACAAATATTCTAGAATCGATTGCTCTGAGCCATTTCAACTAGCAACTTCTTCAATTAGTTTTTATCACAGTTGCGTTAACATTGATTATGTCTAGTTACTCATCTAGAGTTCAGTTCTCTCACATTGTGAGGAAACCGGCATGTCCTAGAACCAAAAATTCGAAAACTTGTGACATCTACCAATCCGCACTGGGCTGCGTGGTGGATTATAGCCCATTCTCTCTCAAAGAGAGGAGACCTGTCCTGTGTCCCTGCAGTGGAAACATTAATAGGTTGATGATGATGATGATGACTCATCTCGTAACCTCTGTGAGAAAATATTTATTTTATTTTATTTATTTATTACACACTTAGAAATGCCCATTTAATAGAACAAAATTATTTATTTACTACCTACTACCCTCATCCGTGTGTCACTGCGGGGGGCCTACTGAAAACCAGCGCTGAGTGTTTTACACCCAGCATATGCTGAGTTGGCTACCCTTTCGTTATGGGCATGCTCAGCGCAGTTGAGCTGTATAATTAATTGTTAAGCTGTTTGTTGTTATTTGTTTAAGTATGTGCTGCTCTTTTGTGTTGCTGCTGTCCATTAGCGAATAAATACATATTCTATTCTATTCTATTCTAACTTAATTAAAACTATTAATATTAAAACTATTCCGTAGGGTCTTCACAGCAATCAATCCAGTTGAATACAGGGTGTTTTCTGTTTCATGGGTTTTTACTGTAGACACTTTTTGGGATTACTCTCGGCCTATAATAGTTATCACTGTGCATCCTCAGTATGCCACAAGAAATCCGTATGTCAACGATGTCGCCGTGATCTTAGTGAGTATTATAAATTGAATAACTAACAATTAGCTGCGACTCTGTATGTGTCTTTTGTATTTTTTAAAGGCACATATTTCGGTTACTCATTGATTAAATCGTAAAAAAACTGAAAATTGAGTTATTTTTGCATTAAAACACTAGAAAGACCACAGTCGTCAAATTGACGATTTTGTGAAGTACCTAAAATGATAATATTTTTCTGTTACGGCTAGTTGCAACATGACACTCTGTGACTTTTAATATTTTGTGGTTTTAAACACCCTATTGATATAATATTATATAACGTTGTTATCTTAATTAGTTCTGGAATAACAATGAGTTATACCTACAAAGACCACTATCGTCAAAATGACCCAATGCAAAGGACTCCGGTTACCTTTGATACTTGAGGGTACTTAGAAATATTTTGGTTACATTAACGCTCAATATAATTATTGTTGTGCCTAATAAAAATGTTATGATTTTAGCCGACTGTTAAAGTTGGTGCAGGGGAAAGAGGTGGAGTTTTATAGTGCAACAAAATTTGGTGTCGATATTTTGGACCAAATAGCACAAATAATGTTCCGTGAGAGCTGGTACTCTTGGTCGTGGGTTCGAACCCAGGCAGGCGCATTACTTTGTGTAATTTATTTCATCACCACTGCTCTCAAAACGGTGAAGCTGCTCTCAAAACGGTGAAGGAAAACATCGTGAGGAAACCATATTTTAGAACCAAAAATTCGAAGATATTATTATGCGACATCTACCAATCCGCACTGGGCCCGCGTGGTGGATTATAGCCCATCCCTCTCCTAGAGAGGAGGCCTGAGTCCCTGCAGTGGGAACATTATAGGCTGATGATGATGAGAGCTGGTAGTCGTAGATGGCCCATGCACATAATATTTTAGATATTATAAAATATCCTTTAATACACCTAACAATAATTTGACATCAAGGTCAATGGATATCCCACAGGGATATCCATTGACCTTGATGTCGTCAATATGACGATCTTGGTCTATCTAAGTAGGGTACGCATATCTTTCTAGTGTTAAAGTACGAGTAAATAAAGATATTAAACTACCCTTCTTCTTTTTCAGCTCTCACATGCGTTCCCTTCACGCTTTAGTACACCAGTATCTCTGCCAATCACGGACGCCACCGTTACCGAGCAACATTCTTGTAATGTTGCCGGCTGGCGAGTTCAAAGCGATATATTTCCGGTAAGTTATTTTACATTCAATGAGGGTTTCAATGACCGCACAGAAATCTATTCAGGGTTAAGAGTCTAATAATATTTTGATCACCTTCGTGGAATTGTTCATTTTTCTGCTATAAAGCAAACATTTCGTTTTTATTGAAATATCAAGATCTGTATATTCAAAAGGCAAGGCAGATTGACTGGGGATCAACAAACAGGCTACACCTTTAGGGCCAAGGCATCCACTTAGGAAAGATTTTTCCAAATTCTATCCCCAAAGGGGTGAAATAGGCGATTAAAGTTTGTATGGAAAATCGTCATTGTTGATATTTCCGACATTCACGCGGATGAAACCGCTGATAAAAGCTAGTCAGAGATAAAACATAACTTCATACGACATTGAAGGCACGAAATTCTACCGTGTCGACGGCGGCGCGTTCGTGTTCCACGCGCGCCTTAAAGAGATGTCAGCAACATGCAAGGGCCGACGCCCGTCGGGGCTGCGGATTACCGAAAGAGATAACGCAGCCTCTGCGCAAGGGCGAGGAAGGAACATGGGTGGTTTTTAGTCAGTAGAAGTGCCCAAAAGCGGGAGGAATTATTGGAAAAAAAAATGCCACGAAATTTTTGGTACGTAAGTCCGAATCTACTTTTTATCTTTTGACGTACGTGCACCTTATTCTTTTTCGTTTGTTACAGCCTATTGTGCAGTCGATGCAGTTTAATAAGCAGATTTCTCACCCAGACAATTGCCAGACACAATACGCCGGTCAAGTTGATATTGTTAATAACACTATGGTCTGCGCAAATGTTGTTGATCAGACGGAGTTTGCAGGATGCGTGGTAATAATTTAAGATGTATTAATGTTAACATGATGTAAAATCGTTTGACTGTCACTTAATTAGTGTGGTCGAGTGGTTTAGGCGTTTGCCTTATCACCCGGTGGGCGTGGGTTCAATTCCCACGGGAAGCATAAAGTAAAGTTGTTTCTGGTTTGGTTAGGACATTGCAGGCTTGCATAACCAGATTGTCTGATAAAAAGATGATTCCGTGCGTCGGAAGGCACGTATAAGCCGGTGGTCCCGGCTACCAAACGGCGGTCGTCAAACCATGTCTGCCTTTGAGGTGCAGGTTTAGAAACTCTGACACTAGGGTGTGTGTGGTCGTTAGACCTTACTGCCCACACGATAAGAAGAAGAAGAAGCAAAGACACCTAACGTTAGGTTATAATATTTAACCTAATCCTATTGAGCCATTTCATCACAATTCAAATTTATAATCCTGTGTTTTTTTGATGGTTGTTAACCAGTAAAACTTCTCCCGCTCTGGGCAGAGCGGTAGGGAGTGTCAGACTTCTACTGACCAAAATCCACCCATGTCTTTGTATCGAGGCCGCGGTATCTCTCGTAGTTATACTCCTGAAGTTGACTTATACGTTCTTCTGATGATTCAGACCAAGTCAACAAAGATGCCATGCAAAAATACAATATAATTAACTTTATTTTCAGGGTGACATTGGGAACCCACTGGTATGCAACGGATACTTGAACGGTATTCTGATTCTAACCAACAACTGCTCAGTGTCTACAATTCCTGTAGTGTATACCCGGATCTCGACCTACAACACATGGATAAGAAGTTTAACCGGTATCCCTGAACCAAGTGGAGCATCCACTTTCCAACCTGGAATCGCAGTGTTAGCAGTGATTGCAATTGCTCAAATTATAATCGCAAATGTATCTAACTAAAAGTTTATGAGATATAATAAAACGAGCCACAGTTTTTTTAATTGGCCACGATATCAAACTTCTAATTTTATAACTAAGCCACGGGAAAATAATATAGCCTCTAATATACTAATTCGCCTTTTTTACAACGCCTTCTAAATATTCTATAGAAAGCGTCAAGTGAAGATCAACAATTATATTAACTGGTCCTTGTTATTTTATACATAGGCACCTTTACTAACTCAGCCACGGAATTTATATCTCACCACCATTTTACATTTTACAGCTTCAACACAAGGCCTTCAAAAAATATAATTAAAGCGACCAGTCAACATCATTTATTATAACTTAGCATCTAAAATAATACATCACATTCTTTTATCGTAAAAATAGCAACAGCAAGATTTGGCGCGAGCGCGCGAGACGACAGTGACCGGCCATTTGCACCAATCAGAGAGCGCCATTCGATTCATGTTCTGACGAGTTAGTCACGTGTATTCAAAATGTCAACTTTAGATACACTTTAGATTATTACATTTACGTTAAAAATACCTACTAGTAACAGAAATGTTTTTACCATTGTCTAATTGACTAGTCACAGTCAGATTGTATGACTCGTCATTGTAAACTGAGGGAAATAGGTTAGGTTAGGTTAAAACTGTGACCAAACGCGCGCGAGCCGAGCGAGCGAAGCGAGCGGTGCCGCGGTAGCGGCCGGCGAGCGCTACTTTCGAGTTGCTTGCAGAAATGTTTTCACAATTTATTGTCTAGTTTTCCGATAAAAATGAAGTTCTGAAGCGATTCTGTCGCTAACTTTTGTAGCACAACATGTAAATAAAATCGATCTTTAGGACATTCGATACTCTGAACTTCAATATTTAGGTCATTAAATACTCTGAACTTCTATATTTAAGCCTTTCGATGACACGACAGGAGTTTATACCTACTATTAGTGGTTATAATATAATATTTGATGACAATTTTAATTAAATTTTGATGCTCAGTTAATGTGGCATGAGTTATAATTTAAACGTACTGAGTTAATAAATTAGAAGCTAATAGAATATTTTTTTGATGCCATTTATTAGTATTTTAGAAGTTTACTGTTTGAATCCATGTTACAAATTTAGATGCTAAAAAATAATCACGATGCTGAGTTGTATTTAGAGTGGCTTTAAAAAAGATAATTTGTGGCTAAGATAGTATTATTTAGATGCTCGTTAATTGTGGCTGACTTAGTAATTTAGAAGGCAAGTTAGATTTTTAGATGCAAACAATGCTATTAAAAAGAAGCCGGTTTATTTAGCACCCAAAGTTTATTGTACTCACGAAATTATTTCAAAACTCAGTATAATAAAGAATTGGTTTGAACATGCTTTTTTTGCAAAGTATTTTATTTATTTGTAGATGCAGTCTTTCTTGTTCTGTACAGTTGTAGGTTTCATGATAACAATTTTAATTGCTCTGTAATATTATGGTTTAGTTGCCGTTTTGAAAAAACATTGCAAGTATGTTTTTTTCAATGTTATAATGTACAGGTTTAAAGCGTTGCTAACATGAAAAGCATTGTAATTACCTTTACAATGGGGTCATAGAACCATTTGCAGGTTTTTTTTTCTGTAAATATTGTCAAATCAAAATCAAAGCATTTATTTTGGGTAGACCAGTTAGCACTTTTGAATAGTCGAAACAAATACAAAATAAAAAGAAAAGCTACAGTTCCAGTCACAAGCATAATAACTGTGAATGTATTGTAGTTGACCATTCCCTAGCGTAGATCCCAATGAGAAGAACAGACGAGAAACTCCATGTACACTCTTTTTACCCGACTGCGGCGAAGCCCAAAAGGAGGGTTATTAATCAGAATATTGTTACTAAACCTTGGTTACATCATTCAATCATAATTATAGTGAAAGCTTTCTAGTACATAGTCCTCTCACAATACGGGCTATACGACTATAAAATACTAAATATGTTGGAGCGCCTGATGGATTCGTCGTAGCAGCGAGCGACGATGCGTCCTGTTTTAGTTTTAAGTTTTTGATGTAAGAACTGCGCTTTCATTACTGCTTGTGTCATTACCACGATAGTACACATTTTTAAGTAATCCCAGATTCTCCTCGTTTTATTCTACCCAAGTCCTGGTGCTCCCGTACATGGTCCATTGTCGAGCCGGATTGTGGTATTCATCAAGTTAATTCGAAGATTAATGAAATCAGCGATATTAAGGACGGATTAATTAACCTGGACTTGAGAGGTTATACGCCGGTGCCGCCAGCGTGGAATTTGGATTGTACATAGTACATAGTACATATTATTTTCACGGTGTTAAGTTTTATATTGGATAATATCGTCACCCAACACTCGTACAGGTTGTATTTAACTTTAATTATAAGTTACTAAAGGTTAGTGCATTTTTAACTTGTATTCAAATAAATTATGTTCATTTAGTACCTTTTTGCATTTTGAATGGTTTCGTTATTTTTGTATGCTACGCGTACAATTAGCGACAATTGATAATATGTAATACAATTAAATAAAGTAGGAATTAGTACTACATTTATATAATTTGTATTGTCGCATTATAGCGATAACTATTCAGTTAAGTATTAGTTGATGCGTGGGTATTCATAAGGCATAGTTTATTCAGATTAGTGTTAGATATTATTTCCAATTATTGATTATAGTGTCAATTAATTAAACCGTAGTGTACTTCACATTTATTGCGTACTTATATCCTAATTAATATAACTTAAAGATTAGTTATTGAGGATTTTTTAATAAAAAGTTTGCACACCCTCATATTAGTAGGTAATCAGTTTATTATTATATACAGATTTATATAGTAGAATAATTACATTAAAACTATCTAATTACATTGTTTCATTAGTCATCACATTAAAATCAACCGTATAACTTAGTAAGTAGCTACGTAACTGTTCTGTTTAAGTTTATAAACGTACCTATTGTTACTGTATACATTTCAGGTCGACAACACTCGAGTCCCAGTATGTCCGAGGAAAAGGAATTAATAAAAAAGCGAGGCAGTTATAAGGGCCGCTTAACTATATTCATCAGTTACCTGGACGCAATGATTGACAAGACACTAAGTAGTTGTGACGTCACGGAATTACAGCTGCGAATGGGTAAACTTGAGTCGTTGTACGAACAATACGATGGGGTACAGTTGCGGTTAGAATGTATGGTTGATGATGCGAAGGCCCAGTTGTCTGAGCGCTGTGAGTTCGAGACATTGTACTTTAAGGCATTGTCGAGGGCTCAACAGTTACTGAGTAACTCTAATAAAGAAAATGATTCGGTTTGTGATAAAAGTACTCGTGGTGGGTATAAACATAATATTAAGTTGCCTATTATACAACTTCCGCAAATTAATGGATTATATACCCATTGATTGGAGTTTCGTGACACCTTTACTAGCCTCATCCATAATAATGACGAGATAGATGAAATCAACAAATTTCATTATTTGCGTGCTTCTCTGGATGGATCTGCTGCTGTGGTTGTTCAATCCATTGAGTTTTCCGCTAGCAATTATAGTGTGGCTTGGAATTTAATTTGCGATCGATTTGACAATAAAAGGTTATTAGTGCAGAATCACTTGTCAGCATTATGTAACGTAGACATTATCACAAAGGAATCCTCAGCCGCTTTGAAAGGTTTAATAGACGTATTAAATAAAAACTTACGAGCTTTAGAATCGTTAGGTGAACCAGTCAAGCAATGGGATACTTTGTTGATATATTTAATTACTCGTAAGTTGGATCAAAAGTCATATCGCGAATGGGAGGAATTTATAGGTCGTATTGACAAAGATACCAAGATTACTTTCGATGTTTTTCTCCAATTTATTCGCACACGCGCTGATTTAGTTGAAACCCTAGAAATACCAAGAAACAACGTGTCAGGTGTCGCTAAATCGGGTTCAACGGGTAAAATCAAGTCTATGGTGACGACACAACATTCTAATAATGTCGTAAGCACTGAATCGGTCACGAGGCAATGTCCCAATTGCAAAGGTGACCATAGTCTATCTAATTGTTCACATTTCCTTTCGTTGAGTAACGAGGCTCGTCGTAAATTAATGCCTAGTTTTAAATTGTGTTACAATTGTTTTCGTCCGGGTCACTTCTCCAACAACTGTAAAAAACCGGGTTGCAAGTTATGCAAGCGAAGGCATAACATATTACTTCATACTTCAGACACTAGCGACAATCGTAGTGATAATACAACATCGTCTCCGTCAACGTCTGCGTCGCCCGCGCACTCTGCTAACACTGACGCTAATAACGTAGCTTTGTCTGCGAACATTTCACCTTCTTACGGCGACAGTAGGAAGGAGCGCGGCGTGTTGTTGTCAACAGCTTTAGTTAAAGTATTAGATCATAATGATCGTGAGCATATTGTGCGAGCGACACTCGATAGTGGTAGTACATCATGCTTTATGACGGAGCGACTATGTAAACGACTTAAATTAGATACAAGTTCGATAGATGGCTCAATTTATGGCATAAATAACGCGACCTCACGCGTAGGCAATACTTGTCAGGTAAAAATGACGTCACTCAACAACAGTTACGTTGCTAAGTTGTTTTGTTTTGTTTTGCCATTAATAACGAATGAAATGCCATGTCGTGAATTAGATTTATCTAACCTAAATATTCCTACTGATATTTGTCTGGCAGACCCTACTTTTTACAAGCCCTCCGATGTAGATCTTTTAATTGGTGCTGATCTATTCTGGGACCTGTTAGGTTCTCAAAGATTAAAGCTAGGGGTTGGGAAGCCAGTATTATGTGAAACCAGGTTAGGCTGGATCGTCTCTGGTCCCATTTTATTCGATAATAATAAATTTAGTAACAGTGTAAGTTGTCACTTTACTCAAACTAGTTCCTATAATGATCATGACTCAAGATTTATTCGTGATGAGTTGACGCGATTTTGGAACCTTGAAGAGGTTACCTCGCAGCAGTCTACTTATTTGCCAGAGGAAAAACTGTGTGAGGACCATTTTATTAAAAACACGACTCGTCTAGAGGACGGTCGTTTTTGTGTCCGTATACCAATGAAGCAGAACCCTTCTGTTCTAGGTGACTCATTTCATAGGGCGTCTAAATGTTTATATTCCCTGGAACGCAGACTTAAGGCTAAGCCTGATTTTAGTAAGTTGTATCACGAGTTTATGGCAGAGTATGAGTCGTTAGGTCATATGACCGTAAACAAGGAATTAGATTTGGATGCCTATTACATACCTCATCACGGGGTACTACGCGAATGTAGTACCACTACCAAACTACGTGTAGTGTTCAATGCTAGTTGCCCTACTTCATCAGGACTATCCTTGAATGATTTACAGATGGTGGGTCCTACGGTTCAGGACGATCTTCTGTCGATACTTCTTCGGTTTCGACAGTATAAGTATGTCTTGTCAGCCGATGTTGAAAAGATGTATAGGCAGATAGTAGTCCATCCATCTGATAGGCACTTGCAACAGGTAGTTTGGCGTGAAGACACGTGTAGTCCTGTCAAGGTATTTAAACTGAATACCGTCACATACGGTACGGCGAGTGCGCCGTTTCTAGCGACGCGCTGCCTTAAGCAATTATAGGTATTGAGTGCACTGATGATAAGATTGCCACCATTATCAAGCATGATTTTTACGTGGATGATCTACTCACGGGTGGCAATGATTTAAATGAAGTAATGGTAATTCGCAATGAAGTCACCAATGCACTCAGATCAGCTTGCATGCCACTTCGAAAGTGGAAGTCGAACGAACCTGTTTTAGTCTCAGGACCTTCTCAGTCATCCTTAGATTTAGGTATAGGATCTAGTGAGCCCAATAAACTGTTGGGGCTCAACTGGTTTGCTGACTCTGACGAACTAGGTTTCGTGATTAGTTCTGAGATGCCTTCTAATGGCAGTACTAAGCGTGATTTGCTTTCAGCAATTGCACGCATTTTTGACCCTTTAGGTCTTTTATCTCCTTCTGTAGTGACCATGAAAATGTTGTTGCAAAGAATGTGGTTGGACAACCTTTCATGGGACGAACCGTTGACTCTGGAACTCAACACAACGTTTAAAGCTATTGTTAAAAATCTACCTCTTCTAAATAACTTGCGTATCCCACGTTTTGTTATGTTCGATTCGTACCACACGTTAGAACTCCATGTATTCACGGATGCATCTGAGCGCGCGTACGGTGCGTGTGCCTATGTCCGTAGTGTCCGCGGTGATGGTGAATGCATGGTCCGCTTACTGATAGGGAAAAGTCGTGTGGCGCCGATTAAACCTACCACGATTCCGAGGTTGGAACTGTGTGGTGCCGTAGTGGGAGCTCGCGTGTGTGAGAAGGTGGTCAAATCACTTCGAGTAAAGTTCGATCGAGTTTACTGTTGGACAGACTCGACCATTGTGTTGGGATGGTTACAAATGTTGCCCTCCAAACTTCAGACATTCGTACGCAATCGCGTTGCTGAAATTTTGGATAAGACAGGAAACTGTACTTGGCGTCATGTCCCAACTGCCAAGAACCCAGCAGATCTCATATCTCGTGGCGTGGATATTGATGCTCTGCAAGGATTACATCTGTGGTGGTGTGGCCCCGACTTCTTGAAGGAAGATCAGTTCAACTGGCCATCTCACCTTAAATGTTTAGAAGTCGAGACATTGCCAGAAACGCGACCTCAAGTTTCACTGAGTGCTATTGTAGGAAATAGTTCTTGCGATTTATTTATAGATTTTAAGCGTTTCTCTAATTATTTACGACTTGTTCGTTCCGTAGCATATGTGTTGAGATTTATTAGAATTTGTAGAAAACTTCCTGTAATTAGAAACTTTCTATCAGAAGAAGAACTACAGGAAGCAATAAATGTTATTATTTTAAGATGTCAAATCGATTCGTTTCCAGAGCACAAATTACTTGCAAACAAACAAAGTTTACCTTCAAAAAGCGCCCTTCTCAAATTTAATGTTTATTTAGACAGCAATAATATAATGCGTGTCGGAGGACGCTTAGAGAATTCTGACTTCTCATATAATAAAAAACACCCTATTATTTTACAGTCCACACATATATTTACGAAGCTTTTGTTTAATTTCGAACACAAGAGATTAATGCACGCAGGCCCACAGTTATTATTAGCGTCGATAAGGGAATCGTATTGGCCCATAGGCGGCCGAAATTTAGCTAAGGCTTGCTATCATAACTGTGTACGCTGTTGTCGTATGAAGGGTAATGTAATTACACCCTTAATGGGGAATTTGCCCCAGCAGCGTCTCCATCTGGGAGGCTACCCCTTCGAGAGTGTTGGTGTTGATTATGCCGGTCCCATCATGTGTGCCAGTCGGCAAGGCCGCGGTTGTAGGCTAGTAAAGGTGTACGTTGCGATATTTATTTGCTTTACCACCAAGGCTATTCACTTGGAGCTAGTAGGTGACCTAACTAGTAATAAATATTTATTGGCCTTGTATAGGTTTATTTCGCGTAGGGGAAAACCCGTTAACATTTACTCTGACAACGGTACCTCATTCGTTGGAGCTTACAACGATTTATCTAAATTTTTAAAGTCAAATTGCGATTCCTTAGGTGAAAGTTTGGCTAATGATGGAGTTAAGATGCACTTTATTCCCGCTTATACTCCTCACTTTGGCGGACTCTGGGAAGCGGGTGTTAAGTCGACCAAATATCATTTAAAACGAGTGTTGGGAAATTGTAACCTCACGTACGAAGAGCTTAACACCACGCTGATCCAAATTGAGGCAATTTTGAACTCTCGTCCATTGACGCCGCTATCTACTGATCCTGCAGACCTTACACCTCTGACACCTGGACACTTCCTCGTCGGTCGACCGCTTACTTCACTGCCACAGCGAGATATACAGGAACACTCAATACATCATTTAACTCGTTTCCAAAGGATCGAGCAACTCCGCCAGCATTTCTGGGTTCGGTGGAGTAAGGAGTTTGTTTCCGAGTTGCAGCAGAGAACAAAATGGCGTTCCTGCAAAGCTGCATTGAAGTTGGATTCCTTGGTAGTGATAAAGGAAGATAACCTACCTCCCCTCAAGTGGAAGCTAGGTAGAATTGTCGCCGTCCATCCAGGGTCTGATGGCATCGTTCGTGTGGCTGACATCCGGACTACTGCTGGAGTAATAAGACGAGCCTTCAACAGAATTTGCCCATTACCCGTCTCTTCTGATGCTTGTTGAAAGAGAATCTTTCAACGTCCGGGGGCATGTTGGAGCGCCTGATGGATTCGTCGTAGCAGCGAGCGACGATGCGTCCTGTTTTAGTTTTAAGTTTTTGATGTAAGAACTGCGCTTTCATTACTGCTTGTGTCATTACCACGATAGTACACATTTTTAAGTAATCCCAGATTCTCCTCGTTTTATTCTACCCAAGTCCTGGTGCTCCCGTACAAAATATATTGAATTTATATAATTCAAATATAGTTGTACAATATTCAGCAGCTCCAGCAATACTATTAGGTGCTATCAATTTAAGCGCCTCTGTCCTTGTGGAGCAGGACCGGCATTGAGCCAAGCATTTTTATCGGCGATATTATCATCCAACTTGTAAATATGCTTGCTTCGATAGTGTGCGTTTAACGCATGTTTTTAATTTCGTCTTATTTTACAATAATGAATTATCCTGTAAATGAAACAAAGAATCATGAACTAATCGAATATTCACTTATTCATTAAGCTGCGTCTACGCTAGGCGTGCCCATCACGAGCCGAGCAGGAACTCAGCACGACCCGAACACAAATTAGTCTATTGTGGACCGACTTACAATTTAGTCTCTAACGAGCGCGCTGCGAGCATTTCGTTCGTACTCGGCTATGCTCCGCCAATTGTCGATTTTTTGGCGAACACAAAGAGATTTGACTGACAGTGATCGTTGTACCTACGTCCAGACTTACGCCGCGAACGACGAAGCCGAGAACGGCTCCGCTCGTGCATGAGCACGAACACGAGCGGAGCCATTCTCGACTCATGCTCGGCTTGCCTAACGTAGACGCAGCTTTTGGTTTAGGTAGGTACTCAAGTCGAGTCAAACAAGCGAAGTGACAAAAATGAACATAAAATAATCAAAACAATTGAAACTTTAAAGTTATATGTCGCAGATTCAACACCGAGGCACAATATTTAGAGTTGACAATTTAGAATAACGCCATCTATTATCGTTTTTCGGAACTATCATCGTTTTTCGGAAACGTCAAGCAGTGAGCTTGGGTGAGGTCGATACAGAGCGTGGCAGCACTGGTTTGACAGCTGTCAGTTGTGATAATATGTCAGACGTCAGTGGTCAGTGGTCGGTTGACGTTGACGTTAGACGCATTTGACTTGAGGGACGTTACTTTTTGGCGAGACACGAGTGCGAACGGTTGTGCTGCCCGCCTGTATCGAACTTACCGCGTTTCCGTACTTTAATCCATTTCCATCGGCTTGATCGTTTAAGATTTTGTTAATTTGTTAACGGAAGTAAATAAATAGGCGGTTGTAATCAGTGTTGAGACTATTATTTCGTACCTCCGCCATACTGAACTTGGACTCTGACAACGATGTACCCGAAATAGTTGAGCTACCTTCGTCATATATATTAGGTCTTTTCCTATGAAATTGCCGTTCTTTCACTTTGGTCGACAATTACGAATTAAAGGCGATTGTGGAAGCTGATGATACACAATCTACGGCTGAATTAGCAGCAGCTTTCGACGTTAGCGTCAAAACAATATTGGTCCATTTGCGTCAAATTGGCAAGGTAAAAAAGCTTCACAAATGGGTGCCCCACGAACTCAATGATCGCCAGTGCGAAGTACGCGTCGAGACGTGCCTTGCACTGCTCAACAGACACACAAATGAAGGAATTTTGAACCGCATTGTTACCTGCGATGAAAAATGGATCCTGTACGATAACCGTAAGCGCTCAGCAAGTTGGTTGGATCCTGGTTCAGCACCTAAACAATGCCCTAAACGAAAACTTACCCCTAGAAAAGTGATGGTCACTGTTTGGTGGTCTAGCGCCGGTGTGATTCATCAAAGCTTCGAACCAAACGGGGTGAGCATTACTGCAGATGTGTACTGTGAAGAAAGAACTGAACACAATGATGGAGAAGCTGGCACATTACCAACCAGCATTGGTCAATCGCTCGTCTCCGCTGCTCCTGCACGACAACGCGCGACCTCATACTGCACAGCAGACGGTCTCCAAGTTGCAAGAACTGGGGTTGGAAGCTCTCCGTCATCCGCCCTACTCACCAGACCTTGCGCCTACAGACTACTACATTTTCCAGAATTTGGATAACTTCTTGGCGGGAAAAAAATTCAATACCCGAGAGGCAGTACAAAATGCCTTTGAAGAATTTGTTGCCTCTCGACCAGCTGATTTCTTTAAGAAGGGCATCAATAAACTGCCACTGCGTTGGCAAAGATGCATTGATTTCATGGGTGATTACTTCGATTAATACAAATAAAAAATACATGAAAAAATTTCGTTTAAATTTTTTCAAACAAAACGGAAATTTCATAGGTAAAGACCTATTATTATGAGTTAATAAAAAAAATAATGTTATTTTAAATTATAATTAACTTTGCAGGTACATTGTAAAATGACAAAGTAGTTGATATTGTCATAAAAATACGATTCCAAGACAGAAATAAAAGTCAGTTCTTGCTGAATTCATACGACATAAAGTTGTACTGTGTAACTGAAGTTACAATATTATTCATATTGTGTGTCGAATTTTTTTCTTTATGTCGTTATTATTTGGACCACCACCGTCCGCCCACCAACTGTTATCTATCATAGATAATCCAAAATTCGATAAGATTGTTTAACCTTCATATATTATTATGATTAAGCTACAGAATTCAGCCAACAATTAGTGTGTAGCGTTGTTTTGTTCGCTTATGTTTTTTTACGATTATTACTTTTTGAAAAAATGAAAAAGTTTATGTTTTTATCTGTGATTGCTTTGTGTGCTAACATTGCCTGGTGTGGTAAGAACATAAAGAATACAATTAATGTTTGAACAATATTTTAGTTTTCTATATAGACGAAAGCTCTTAAAATCTCTCTCTTCTTTCACCTTAGAGAGTTTTAGTTATACAAAAAACATCTATACAGCTGCAAGATCAAATGAGCAAGGATACAGTTTAGTACGTTTTTATTCATTTAGAATAAACTTCCTGTTTAATAACTTTGATAATTGAAACGTTTTGTTGTCTAAGTTCGTTGAACAGTGTCAATTGCTAAATTGTTTAGTATCTGAGTAAATGGTGGCTATGAAATTTTAGAAAAGCTATAGAATTTCGAATATCTAAGATTCTGAATTGAAGTCACGACTTTGTATTATTATTTTATTTATTAATTTATTAAAACATAGTTAGGTAGGTACATACTATGCCACACAAACCGTTTTTACGGTTTGTCTGAGCTTTTAGCAGAAGAGTGAGAATTTAATACTTGAGCTCGTTTGGTCTTGTTCTTATCTTACAACATTTATTTTGTATCTTATTATTGGTGGTCAATCGCTAGTTTTATCAAAAGCTATCGTGTTTCCGATATCTGGACTACGGAGATTGCATAGACATGCACTCCATCTAATTACTGGAATTCAGATGTATTCGGTTAGACCAGCATCCTAACATATTATGGAAAGCACAAGGTACATGATGATGATTTGTATCGTGTTGTTAATTTTATGAACAGGCACACTCGCTAGCAACGCAGAAGGGGCCAGCAGAATAATAAATGGAACGGCGGCAACAACCCAAATGCGATATGTGGTAAAGTGATACTTTTTTCGTACATCCTAAAAAAATTTTTTAACGTTATTTATAGGGTTAACGTTGCTAAAAGTTTTTATAAAAAAACCTTTTACACGTGGTTAGTTATAGTGCCTGGGCGCCCGCGCCAGCTTCAAAATCAGCTAAACACATAATAATATTTGAAACAAAATTGCACTACTGAGCACACCATTAAAAATAAATAAATAAACAAAAGTTGTTATTTTTTAGGTCTCGTTACAAAAATTAAGTGAATCACACCTTTACACACGAGGACACCGTTGCGGTGGAGTGTTGGTCACGCTACGGCATGCTGTGACATCCGCGTCTTGCAATTATGATGAAAATAATGGGTCAGTACAGAATGTATTTACGATTATTTGACCCTGATGAACAAGATTGCGGGGTTGGTCAGGTCAAGGTTGCGGGGACCCGCTGGATGAGAGACGCACGGGACCGATCAATGTGGCGACACCTGGGGGAGGCCTATGTCCAGCAGTGGACGTCTTTTGGCTGAAATGATGATGATGATGATGAACAAGATTATTATTTCAAATCATATTTTAATTTTCAGGCATAAAAAAGATGAGGTGATGGACCTCATCTTTTTAAAATAAGAATGAGCATTATTCTCCCAAATCAGCAGCTTCTTAAAATTACTGCCAAGTTTATGTCGCTACCTATTATAACAAAAGCTTGATTACATAAATCATTTCTGTGACAAATGATGGAGTGTTTCGATGCATGGGGTGCACTAAGAAAATTCTAAGTGCACAAATACTTTAGCATCCATTGCTCTCTGACCAGTAATTTAAACTAACAAATTCTCCAATCATCAACTTATATCACAATATGTCTACGTAGACATTAAATAATTATGTTGTGTAGTTGTTCATCGCGTGACTAAGCTTTATGAGTTTTATTTTTTTCTTAATATTAAAACTTTTCCGCAGTGTCTTCATAGCAATCAATCCACGTGAATACAGGGTGTTCACTGGTGCACCGTTTCTTACAGCAGACGCAACTCCCTATGCCTCTCGGCTTATAATAAGTATCACTGTGCATCCTCAGTATGCCACAAGAACTCCGTATGTGAACGATATCGCCGTGATCTTAGTGAGTACTATAAATTTATCTAACGAGTAAACGCGAGTCTGTATGTGTGTATTTTATATTTTTTTGAGATAAATCTAGTACGGTTATTAAAGCGACAAAAGACTGAAAAATTTAGGTATTTTTGCTTTCGACGTACAGTCGAACAAGCTAATAAGTATACAGAGATATAATTCTAAAACACTGAAAATATTAATTGCAAAAAAGCTATTGATGTCAAGTGCTGTATCGTGATTGATGTCAGTCTCTAAGGGTCCATATTGGCTCACCTAAAGTTTTTTACCCGAAATTGTTCTTCCTAACGATTTGTAATCCAAATGATCACTCTTCCTAAAAATTTTCATCCTAAAGTTTTCATTCATACTATTTGTAGTGCTCCGACGATGTTCATAACACTCATGTTTCCGAAAATAATTTTAATAAAAATAATTTATTATGAATTACAATTATTGTAATTCATAATATCATTAGTGTAAATATATTTAAACTCCTACTGTTTTTTATCCTAACGCTTTTATTCCTAAACATAATTACCATAATATTTTCACTCATACAACTGTTTAGAATGATTAAAGGTCGTTTCACTGATTTTTGTGTTGAAATGAAATAAATGAGTTAAAGAGAATAAATGAGAGTGTCGTCTTGGGGGCACTATGAAAAAAATACTTAGAAAAATTTCGCGACCAATTTCGAGGTAGCGCTCGCCGGCCGCTGCCGCGGCACCGCTCGCTTCGCTCGCTCGACTCGCGCGTAGTTGGTCACAGTTCTAACCTAACCTAACCTATGGATATCTTTGCATAGTATATAAGGTCCCATTAAAATAGGTGGACAAATTTTAACACAGCGTTTAGTAAGCCTAACTAAAGACATCTAAACAAAAAAAAAACACTACTTATAATTATAAAGTGATTTTATTTTGACTTAAAATAATAAATTGCCGGCACTCTAGAACAAACTCATCCTATAATCATTCATGATGATTCATGTGATGATTCATCATTTTTTCTTTCTTTCTTTATATAAAAGTAGGTATTTTAATGTCTTTTTCTTATTTTTTTTTTTACTATTGTCCTTATTTTAGCGGTCTGAATGATTTCTAAAATTTTGCCCACCTATTTTAATGGGACCTTTTTTTATGAATAAAAAGTAATATAAACAAAAAAGATATGACTTTGAATAATAGGTAGTGTAAAAGATGGTTATGTTGAGAAAATATAGGAAAACAAATAATAGTGTAATAGATGTTTATTGCTACTGACATTATGAAGTTGAATGCTTCGGAATTAAAACATTAAAGACAGTAGTTAGGAATTGCGATTGTTAGGATGAAAAATGTTAGGAAGAACATTTTCGGATTTCCAATTATCGGAGTTGAAATTTTAGGTGAACTTTGGCGCACCCGTCTCTAAATGTATCTATATAATCTTAAAAATAAATACAAGGTAGCTGGCTGTATACTTATTAACTTATTCGACTGTACAAAGTTCGAGTAAAGATAGATATTATACTACCATTTTTCTTTTCAGCTCGCTCAATCGTTCACTTCTATCACTAGTACACCAGTTTCTCTACCAATCAGGGACGCCACCATTAGCGAGCAACGTCCTTGTAATGTTGCCGGCTGGGGAGCTCAAAACGGTACATCTACTGTAAGTTATTCTTCATTCAATTAGATATTTCTATGGCCATACCTTAAAGAAATGCATACGAGGTTATGGTTCAATATTGTAAACACCTTTATGTAAACGTTTATTTGTGTCTCTTGTATAAACTTCTTTTTTATTGAAATGTCTATGTTAAAAAGAAGAAATGAGATGAGATGTTTTTAATAAAAGAAGATGTAGTGGTTCGGTCATGTGGAGAGGATGAGTGAAAGTCGATTAACGAAAGGTTACAAGGCAAATGTGAGTGGCAACGCCGGGAGAAGACGCCCTAGGAAGACATACACTGTTTTTTTTTGCAGGTGCGTAGTACTCTTAACCGGACCGGACCGGTGTATGACCAGATGAATGAATGTGGACGAGGCAAAAGGAGTATGTAAGGATCGTAGCAGGTGGCGTTCTGTGGTTTCTGCCTACCCCCATGGGAATAGGGCGTGAGTTTATGTATGTGTATGTTAGAGACGACATTCGACTCATGGAACTCTTGGTATGTAAGTCCAAATCTATTTTATCTGTTTTGGCGTACATTTATGTGATTCCTTCTCGTTTGTTACAGGCTAGTGTGCAGTTGATGCAGTTAAATAAGCGGATTTCCCTCCCGGGCAATTGCCAGACACATTACGTTGGTCAAGTTAATATTGTAAATAACACTTTGATCTGCGCAAACGGTGTTCAGCAGACAGAGTTTGCAGGATGCACGGTAATGACTAATGACTTTAAATGTAACACAAATATGAATACCCATTATATTGTTTGTATTAAGACATCTTACGCGAGATTATAGTATTCAAGTAATAATACTGAGACATGCCATGTCAAGTGTTAACTCTAAAAATTGACTAATACGTGCTTTTGATGATGAACCATTAAAAGCACGTATAAGTCAACTTTTGCACTGACGCAATAAAATATGACATGCACAAATACAATAATTATAATTAACTTTATTTTCAGGGCGACATTGGGAACCCATTGGTATGCAGTGGATACTTGAACGGTATTCTGATTCTAAGCAAAAACTGCTCACATTCTGCAATTCCTGAAGTGTATACCCGGATCTCCAACTACAACACATGGATAAGGAGTTTAACCGGTATCCCTGAACCTCAACCAAGTGGAGCATCCACTTTTCAACCTGGAATGACAGTGTTAACAGTGATTGCCTTTACTAAAATTATAATCGCAAATGTATCAAAATAAAAGTTTATTGTACTTAGAGAAAATATTTAAAAACTGAAACAGAAGAGTCTTATTTCTTATTTCATGTTTTATTTGTACCTAATTATTGTATTAAATTGAATCTAGTGATTTTGACTTCTTAAGTTACCTATAATTAATAAATAAATTATTTAATAAAAAAAATACTTCTATAGATATAACTTCCTGATTGAAAGTACCTACTTACTTACTCTTTAAGAACAAGAAGGTACCTTTAGCCTTGTCCTTGAAAAAGGTGATAATAAAAAATACATGAACAATAATTATTAGAAATAGGCTGATTAGATTAAAACCAATCTATTTGTACCTGCTAGAACATGATAATCGTGTACACCTACATTTTGGAGTGTAATAAAATCATAGAAAATTCATGTCGATAATATTGTGTTTGTTTTGATTTGTTGTCTTTAGTAAATGTTTTCTGTAAATAAATTATTTATGAATACGCAGATTATATATTATTTATTTCAAAAATCATTAAATTGTCTATTTATTTAAGTTTAAGATAGAAAAGGGCTATAAACAGATTAATACCTATTGATTGATTGCCATAAACGTGTTTGGCCTAGGCTATACTGGTTCATTCTATCGCGGGTTGGCAGGGGTACCATCTATCTGGCAGAAACTTGATGCTCCGAAATTTATTTGGCATAACACACTTGGCATATTCTTCTTTGAACGAATGTGTTTATGGCAGAACAATTATTTAATAGAATACTCATTTCGCAGAATGTTTAAATAGCCGAATTTTCAATGGCATACTTTTAAGATGGCAGAATTTTATTTGGTAGATTTTTATAAGGTATAACGACCGTCTCGCGAAAGTATCATTTATGGGCGGCATGGGCACCGGGCCGTAGGCCGACGAAGAAGGCCGGCGGAGGCCCGGCACTTCGGGGACAGAAGATATTACTGTTATTTAATATGCGAGCGAAGCGAGCGCGCGTCATGGAGTACATGAGTTGCATGTATGAGTGACGTCATTATTATTATAATAATAATTATTATTTTTGACATACCAACATTTAATGTTCTCAGCTAGAAATTTTAGCCGGGGTGCAGGATGCCGGGGTGCGGGGTGTGGGGTTTTAGCGGGGTGCGGGGTGTTTTAGTGGGGGTGGGGGTTTTATTGCATGTTACACGTATTTAAGAAATGAAATGCGTTCCAAAAGACGATTCTGATTATGAATTTTCGGCGAAATGATGGTTCTGGAAATGAAGTTTATGCTCAAAGATGATTCTGACTTACAAAATTATGCGTTTTGAATGTATGGTAAATGAGTGTATGCCAAATGATTTTCTGCGAAATGAAGTTTCTGCCATCCACTGTTATGCAAAACAAAATTCGGGTATAAAAAATCTGCTAAAAAAGGTAGACCCGGTTGGCAGAACTGCTTCATCCAAATCACGTTTGGCTGATAGCATCTACAATTTTATCTAAACTTGCAAGTCAAATTATTGCAGGTATTATTTAATTGTATCAAAGAGAGCTGAAATTAATAATCAAAGAGTATAATTCGAAGCAGAAAATGCAATGGAAGTAGAACAATGTGAACAATGGGTCATGCAGACGCGGAGAATCTTAGCACCGCTATAATAGGGTAGACGACTGACTAAAAAAAATATGATTCTGTTTAGTCCGTCAGTTAGATTATCGGAAAATATTGGATACGTGTTTTTTGTTTTATCAAAATAATAAAAATTGACGAAAATAAAGCTTGTCAAAGATCATGGAGAGGGGGCTTTTGACGTCATAGTCTCGTAAAATTGGACCAAGCTGTGACGTTGCACGACTTTTCAAAGCGCTGTATCGTCTTCATTTTTTGTTTACGTGAAAAAAGAAAAAATACGTGTTCAATATTTTTTGGAAATCTATCTGACGGACTAATTAGATTTTTTTAGTCGTCTACCCTATTATTGAGAATGGTGCATCAAATGAACAACGCCATCTATCGAGTTCGGCGGTAAACTTTTTCGCTTGCAGATAAAATTGATGATTATTATGTTGTTTTTACAAACATTTATAAATAGAAAATAGAATGTCCACTAGTGCTCTAGATAGAGTGAGATCATTATTAAATGTTTTAAAAACCAGTATCTCTTCCAGGCATTTTCGGTGCGTCGAGCAACTTCCTTAGCTTGTCTTGCCTAGAAAGACATTATCTAATCGATGTATTCGTGGACAAATACCTACCCAACATAATCTTATTATGAAAACCTAAGAAAACTTGTTCGGCAGCTTTGGAGATTAGAATAAACAGAGGTATAGACTGACAAACATAAAATTAATAGTGCTTTTGATGTGTTCAAAGTTCCTTTTTATAATGACCACTTTTTTTGCTATTTATTTTAGGTAACGTCAGATTTGAAAGACCACGATGCATTCCAAAACGGGAATAGTGAAGGTTGGCAAGAAGGCTGCTAGGCTAAAATGGGATTGGACGGGTGACGTCACCTGCATGCCCGATGACCGCTGGGCAAAGGTCTCTATACTCCGTCCAAAGAGACGAACTAATATGGCGCTCTCTCCCTTGCACAATCGTATGAAAGTGATAAGGACGCAGCTCCGACTTAAATGGCCAGGATTGGTTAATGGGCGTGGCTAATTCATGAAAATGTTAGGCTGCGTTTACATCGTTGATCTAAATCGCTTACTAACTCTGTCATCTAAAAATAATAGTTTTTTTACAAATTACAATCTGTAATTGAAAGCAAATATTGAGTTGTTGTGTATAAAACAAATATGCTAGGATATGAACAAATTAAACAAAAAATATTTTCTTAAACGTTTATTCGCTTTCTGAATCACTCGAGTCATCCTCCAAGTTTATAACTAATCGTGCTTGCATTGTTTCCATATTTATATCCATTAGGTTCATTTTAACGATGAGTCACTTCACACCTGCGTGAATATAAGAAATTCCAAGTATGAAGTGATTAGTACTACTTACTATATTATAATCACTTCATACTTGGAATTCATTATGAATGTAAGCGGGTTAACTACTTGGAATTTCTTATATTCACGCAGGTATATAGTAGGTAAGACCTATAACAAAAATAATAAAAATTAATGATAAAGCTCACCAGATGGATTCTTCAAGCCAGTAGTAAGACCGTTTAAAAATGCACTTCTTGCACTTTGAACTGTCGTATCGATCCACTGGACAGTCTTGTGTAGAGGCCATTATAGGCAATAATCAGTCCAAAAACACGCCAAGTCAACAAGTATGCAAGAATCAGTCCAAAAAACACGCCAAGTCAACAAGTAAGTAGGAATCAGTCCAAAAAACACGCCAAGTCAACAAGTAAGTAGGAATCAGTCCAGTAAACAAGCCGGGTCAACGTAAAACCGAACACTGTGAACACACTGAAATAAGCACCAAACAATACGTCCGCACCGCTCAAGAGACAGAATCGGATTGATATTTGGTCGCAACGTGTACGCGCCCTAAGTTCCTTATCTCCAACCAATGACGTTCAGCGCTTGATTTCCCCATTAGTTCGTCTTGTTGGACGGAGTATAGAAGTGTTTTAGTGTTTCCTCATGTTTGTCGTGTGTGACATCAAATCCTAATGGATTAACCGCATAAAAAATGTAAAGAACCTGACGATAATGCATTGTTTATTGACAGTTATATTATATTAATATATATGATAAGATAAATATAGACAGCCATGAATAATATCCAGCGCTCAGTCTATAAGTAAAGCGGTTTGTGCCATTATTTGGCTTGATTTAATTGAGCTTAGTTATTTTTTCTTCTAAATAATTTGGTCCTCTGTCAAAATGGACAAGTTTTTGTGTCTACTTCTAACTGTGTTTTATGGTGAGTATTTGTTATTACATATAATCATTTATTTGATTCCTAAGTATCACATTTACAATCTGAATAAAAGTTAAGACATAAACGTTCAACGATCACATGTTTTTGAACTGTTTCTAACTTATATGGTATAGCACGGCACTAGGTAATTAATTTTGAAATAATCTTATAAATTATTTTTGTGAACAGTGTCAAGCACGAGCTCTTTATATGCTGAAGGGCCAACCCGAATAAATAATGGATTTCCTGCCGCAGATAACCAGTTCCCGTATATGGTAATTTTTGTTATAATATTTCAGTTACTTTTACAAATTTTTAAGTGTGCCATGTAAGGCTCGGAAACCGGTTCAAATTCTTAACCGGTTACGGTCATTGACCCCAAACCGAAATCGATTTAGGTTAAGGTTCTTGCATGCCTAATTTGGTACATCACAGTGAACTGCGCATTCACTTAACACCTATAAATGCAATATTATGTACTTGTGTTGAGCAATAAAAAATTGAATTTGAATTTGTAAAGTTGTACTTTACCGGTTTTTGTGGAAAACTGGTTTAACATGAACTTTGGTTTGGTAGTGGAAATTCCAAACAAAGTTTTGATAGGGTCCCCGGCCCCCGCCAAGTCGAACATTAAATTAAAAAAATTAAACAGTATACCTATTTTACCGATAATGTCACCGTAACTTGTTAGAAGTGTTAAAAATGTAGACCAAAAAATTAAATATTACTGAATTAACCGGTTGGTTATGGTTTCAAAATCGTTTCTGGTTACGTAGCCGGTAACCTTTATCATTTGGGTTACAAAAAACAGTTCACTTGTTTAACTGGTAGATGAAGGAACGATATATTTACCGGTATTTAACCGAAATTAACCGCTCTTTTTAAACCGGTTCCGAGCCCTGGTGCTATTCAATAATGATTACTCGTGTGTATGTCCGTCTGTCAGTGTCTATTTACGCGTCCCAACAGCTTGCTTGTTACGAAGAAACAAATGAAACTGTGACAAGTGACTGAGTCGGAATAATTATAAATTCTTCCAATAAAAATACAACCTTCGTGATGTTACTTGTAGAAAACTGAATTATTGTACCTAAAGCTTGTATGTCAATTGTTTGACGATTATGTGGGCACAACCAAGATACAAAATACAGCTGGCATCATCATAATTTACAGCTTGCATCCAATCGTCAAATGATGCCAACGTGAATAGTTGACCTGAGAAAATGTATGAAATTGACCATTTGCAAAGAACTGTAAATAATTACAATACTGATCGAATACTATGAGATTTTGCAACAAATTCGTATATGTTGCACCACATGCCATAATGAATGTTGATATCCTTTCAGGTTTCATTGCAGCAGTTAAGTCTAATAAATACTCCCACTAGAGGACACAGATGTGGAGGAGCATTGGTGACGCTACGGCATGCAGTGACCTCTGCATTTTGCGTTCTTGACTTTACAAGAATCACTGCACAACTGTTAGTAACGTTAATTTAGCTGGCTTTTATGTGATAATAGTTTTATAAAAATTACGGAGTTTTCTAAGCATCCCTTTAATATTTAAAAACTTGGTATTGAACGTAGTTTTCACAGGACTATCTACGTAATTCCTGGTTAACTGCTTCACTGTCGGACAATACGTCGCTGAGATTGTAAAATTCCCCCCTTCCAGCTATCCCTTCTAGCATGATTGTTCTCGCAAATAAGAACAAATAGCCTATTTGTTCTTATTTGCGAGAATAACCATGAAGCCATAAAGCAGCACTTCTTTAAATGCTATTAAATTGAAGGCAGGAAATGCGATTATTTTTCACGTAGATTGAGAAATGAGGAGATTGTCATCATTCCTGATGAGAAATCTAATTCCGCCTAATTAAACGATAAATAGTTTAACAGAATCGTTACCGAACATTATGACTGTTTTTAGGGTGCCGATAATGCTTCCAGCCGAACACAGAGTTTTCGCTGGTTCAGCGTTTCTGTCCAATGATACTTCAACTAATCGCACTCGGCGTATTGCAAGTTTCACCGTACACCCACAGTATAATCGGACCCTCATTGGAATGACAAATAATCGGTTCAATAACGACATTGCTGTTATTACTGTGAGTAGAAAGTTTTTTAACGGAATTGCTACTCAAGCGATAGGCGTTGATATCTGTATTAACCCATTCTATCAAATTGTTTCAGCTTGGCACACCGTTCTTAAACACCATAGTGACACCACTGCCGATTGGTGACATTGGCGTAAATACGTTGACGTGCATTTTTACTGGCTGGGGCGTAAGTTAATAATAATAGTATTTATTTGACACAAACATAAGTTACATTTATACTGATATACAGTACAATTTCTAATTTTCATATTTTTATGTTGAAGGCATCTGTGTTTGAACTAGATAAAAATATCTGTGTCTCAGACATCAATAGTCAGTTATTCTTCTCTCATTCAAATAATTATATCGACGTCATTGTTATACAACTTGCATAGTTTATTTGTAATATAATATATTCTGTTGGTGTTTTGTCTTGTAAAGGTGTAGTTAAAGCAGTTTTGATAAAATTATGTTGTTGTTATCTTTGCTTATAATACGTTGAGAAATTGTTAATAAAACGCATTTTGCTCTTTCAATTTAAAATGCTTTTTCAAGGTTAACATTTATTAATAATATAGCAACATAATTGTTGCTTAGGAATACAGGACCTTGTTTAAAATCTAAATTTTAAGGATGGAGTAAAACCAGTTTCAAATTACACCGCCTTTCACGCAAACGCAAAGCAAACGCCTTTGATGCCCCCACAGACTAATGTACTGTTTTTTCTCGTTTTACTTGAGGTTGTGGTGCTATAAATTTTGTATGTACCTACAGGACAACGCCAACTTGGATAAATAAAACTTCGTTGTTTTTCTTCACTTTTCACCAACTCAGCATCCGTTAGTTAGCCTTCGTTTCCTAGAAGTAAGAGCGCTTTTAACATCTACAACTCCGTTACATACCTAGGACGTATGTATATCTATGTGCATGACACGTCATAACTAAACATGGTAATTTTATTTGTTACAGAGTGGTACACAGTTGCATTCTGCAGCAATGACGGCGATGAATGAAACGACGTGCCGTCCATCTCTCCCTGGTACTACAATGTTATCATCGAGTATGGTGTGCGGGCGTGCTACAACTACAGAAGCTAAACCAACCTGGGTAACAATTAAGTTAATTTATAGTTCAAGGAAGCCTAGGTGGTAGGATATAAATTAAGAATAGCAAAAGCATACGAGTCAAGATAAATTAATAAAGATTTTCCAATGAAAATTAATCATTAACAGTTAGAAGTCTAGACTTGTGTCCGGTGTTTGGTAATGGCCCACCCCATAACTGACATAGATGTTCAATAAATCTCGGGTTGTAACAACACTACAATACAATATTTTGTTGCAACTAATTGTTTTTTTTTATTATTAAAAACTTTTTAACAAAGAATAAAACCGACTTCAAAAAAAAAACACAAAAAAGTGAAAAATAAACTTTAGAAGAAAAACCAGTCTCTGAAGTCGGTGACTTTTGTTTGTTTGATTTCATTTTTTTGCCACCGACTTCAGAGACTTTTTGTGTTTTTTTTTTTAAGTCGGTTTTATTTTTTGTTAAAAAGTTTTTATTTTTCACTTTTTTGTGGTTCACATGTTCATGGGTCAAAGTGGACAATGTAGTTTTTTTTTGAGTTTTGTTGATTTTTCAAAAACCGCTTGTCCAATTTCGAAAAAAAAAATATCGGACCATTTCGGAAGTATACCCTTTCCAACAAAGAAATAATTTTTCAAATCGGTTAGCAAGTGACGGAGTTATGCCCGAACAAACATAAAAAAAAAATACAAACATCCGAATTGAGAACCTCCTTCTTTTTTAGAAGTCGGTTAAAAACAGCAAATTAACCTGAGTTTTGGATGCTGGTGACCGACTTCTTAGACTAAAGTTGTGTTGCGCTTTATACCAGTATGTAATGGAAACCGTCCGTTCTCGCCTCCGCAAAGATCGTAATAATCGTCAATTCTTATAATATTTTTTTTAAATTTATTTCCAGGGCGATGACGGTAGCCCGTTAGTCTGCAACGGTAATCTTCTGGGTACTTTAATAGAAATAAACGGACTGCGTGTTCCTGACTTGTATACCCGTGTAGCCAATTACACCACATGGATAAATTTTGTCGCCGCCCAACCTGTACCGGACCTTGGAAATGACACAACAACACAGGCTCCAACAACTACAACGACAGTGACAACGACAGTGCCAACACCAGTGACTTTGCCGGTGGTTACAACTACGCCCTCTCCCGGTGGAGCATCCACTTTCCAACCTGGAATGGCAGTGTTAGCAGTGGTCGCCATTGCTCAAATTGTAACCGTCAATGTCTTTAATAAAGGTGTTTAAAACTATGGGTTTTTAGATAGGTCGAATATAATGGTTGCTTTTTATCTGAATGTAAAATTGCAAAACAAAATAAAATTTGACAATAATCTAACTTTTTTTATTATTAAAAGGGAAACTTTTTTCTTGCTTGCCATAAAGACCATTTTCCATAAAAAAATATTTTAGCAAAATACTGAGATTAATGAACAGAACCAACTTTTCATTTGTCCTTGAATATTGAAAAAAAATGACGTACGGTCTGTTTATGTAGCAAAAGTAAAATAAGTAGAGATGTGACTAGTCACATGTGCACGTAAACTAGGGTAGTTCTCATTACCCCTGGCTCCGATTAGCCGTGTTACATACTTATATACCTTATTTTTTTTACATTTGATCCACCGAATTGATTACGGTGTTTGAAAACTTTAGTAAATTGGATTTAAAACACACTGTTTCTTTAGGTATTGCCATGAATTTATGTTAATTTCAGTCGACAGTTTTTTCATAGCGCTTATCTGTTGTGACGTGATATTCTATCGGCTAATGATAAATAGATAGTAGTATAATCCTATACCTACTAATACATGAGTAATATTTAGATTTAAGTAATCACGTTTTCGAAAACGGGTCTAACGATTTCGATAAAAGTCGATATCGGGTTTTACGGCGGCATAAAATCGATCTAGCTAGATCTAATTTCAGGGAAAAAATATTTTCCTTATTTTCACGCGAACAGAGCTCGGTCACCCAGGTAATATACCTAATAGTAAAGTGCTCAATAATAACACTGTTTTTAGATTAGATAATAATAGTTATGCACAAAAAAGCTGTAACACCCTCCGCGTTCAATATAAATACATAGATAGATCATATCGACATCTGAATACATGCATAGCCCCTGAGACGCCAATAATGCAGGCTACCCTATCCTACCGGAAGGGACTCTCCTTGACTGCTTTTTATTTTTATTAGGCACATCTTCTTCATAGTTTAATTTGATAAAAATATAGATTTTCCTAATAACGTATTATCTACATGATAACGTCGCGATAAGCAACATAACGCAGTGATCAATACGTAAAGCAGTTTGTTCCATTATTTTGGTTTTAATAAAAATAAATATAAGACCTAGATTAATAAAACTTTGTGACTAACAAAAACATGGATAAGTTTTGGTTTCTTTTTGTGAGTGTTTTTGGTAAGTATTTGTTTGATAATGAATAGTTTATGCGATATACTGTGATGACTTTGTCCGCCAAATTCCCCGAAGTCACTTGAGCAAAACATGGACTGTCTGAAATAAACACCAACCATAATGTGGGAAATTTGTTTGAATATTCACGGCTTCAGGTGAAGTGACTAATGACGCGGATGGCGTTATACACGCACACGTCACTTGTTACAAGCAAGTACCGTCACTCCGTAAGTCACTACTCCGATGTTAACTAACTAAACAACTAACAACAATCATTAGGTTAAGTTTTTTGATAATTTGAATAAAAGTTAAGAAATAAACGTTAACCGATCACATGTTTTTGAACTGTTTCTAACTTACATGGTGTAGCACGGCACTAGGTAATTAATTTTGAAATAATCTCTTGCATGAATTACATTTTGTAATTATTTTTGTGAACAGTGTCAAGCACGAGCTCTTTATATGCTGAAGGGCCAACCCGAATAAATAATGGATTTCCTGCCGCAGATAACCAGTTCCCGTATATGGTAATTTTTGTTATAATATTTCAGTTTCTTTTACGTGTTCCATTCAATAATGATTACTCGTGTGTATGTCCGTCTGTCAGTGTCTATTTACGCGTGCCAACAGCTTGCTTGTTACGAAGAAACAAATGAAACTGTAACAAGTGACTAAGTCGGAATCATTTTAAATTCTTCCACTAAAAATACATCCCTCGTGATGTTACTTGAAGTAAACTGAATCGTTGCCGTTGTATAGCTTGTATGTTAATTGTTTGACGATTATGTGGGCACAGCCAAGATACAAAATACAGCTGTTATCATCATTATTTACAACAGACTAAGAAAATAGGATAAAATTGATCATTTTCAGTTGGCCTAAGAAAATAGGATGAAATTAACCATTTTCAAAAAACTGCTGACACTATAAATAATAACAACAGTGATCTAATACCATTTGATTTTGTAACAATTAAGTTTGATATCCTTTCAGGTTTCGTTGCAGCAGTTAAGTCTAATAAATACTCCCACTAGAGGACACAGATGTGGAGGAGCATTGGTGACGCTTCGGCATGCAGTGACCTCTGCATTTTGCGTTCTTGACTTCACAAGAAACATTGCACAACAACTGTTAGTAACGTTAATTTAGCTGGCTTTTAATATGATAATAGTTTTATAAAAATTACGGAGTTTTCAAAGCTTCCCTAAATTAATATGACGTGAAAACTTAGTGTTGAATGTAGTTGACACGGCAATATTAGCTAGACTATCTTTATGTTTTCTGGTTAACGGCTGCACTGTCAATACGTCGTGAAATTGTAAAATTTCCCCCCTTCCAGCTTTCCCTTCGCTACGTACCCTGTTCACGTAGATTGTAAAATGAGGAGATTGACATCGTTCCTTAGGAGAAATCTGATTCCGCCGAATTAAACGATAAATTGTTTAACAGAATCCAAATTGTTATCGAACATTAAGACTGTTTTAGGGTGCCGATAATGCTTCCAGCCGAACACAGAGTTTTCGCTGGTTCAGCGTTTCTGTCCAATGATACTTCAACTAATCGCACTCGGCGTATTGCAAGTTTCACCGCACACCCACAGTTTAATCGGACCATGATTGGACTGACCAATAACCGGTTAAATCACAACATTGCTGTTATTACTGTGAGTGAAAAGTTTTTTAACGGAAATGAAGCGATAGGCGTTGATATCTATATAAACTTCTTCTATTAAAATGTTTCAGCTTGGCACACCGTTCTTAAACACCATAGTGACACCACTGCCGATTGGTGACATTGACGTAAATTGGTGCAGTTTTACTGGATGGGGCGTAAGATATTCTTCTCTCATTCAAATAATTATATCGCCGTCATAGACTATACAACTTGCATAGTTACCTTGTAATACGACGACAAGGTTGGCGCAGTGGCTAAGCGATTGGACTACTCGATGTCGCGGGTTCGATCCCCGGCACGGAACAAGTATTTGTATGGCCTACAGAGAGTGTGTTTGTGTTTGTGATTTTCAATGTTTGTAAACGCACCCACGATAAAGGAAAAATTCCTAGTGTGGGGCAACGTTTAAAAAAATATTATTAGGAATCAGAAGTGAAATACGTGAACAAAATAAACAATGTTTAATATCTTTTGAATTACACTTTTACAAAAATATCAAGACAAACATTTTAAACAATAATCAAATAGAAATAGCACTAGCAAATGGAATAATCAGTACACGATCAAAAACATAAACCAAAATTAGCGAAGCACACGATAATAGTCGGGTAGCAAGTCCTTTCCGAGCGCCGTCCAAGCAAAAAGTGACCGCTGCACCGCCGCTCGCCTCGTTTTATGAACTTCTGTCGGTAGCCGTACGTCGACCGGATGCAAACCGCACGGCTACTGGCTGATGGCGTGACTTTGAGCCAACACGGCCTCTCCTGACGCTCTGACGTCCTCGTCAGCTTCCAACAAGGCGGCTGAGTCTTCGCTGTCTCCTTGATAGCGTGTCTCACAACGCCAGTGGGGCGTGCTGGCACAGTGGAGTGCCACGCACAACTGCGCCTGTAGGGCGCGCTGGCACCGTGGAGTGCCGCACACAACTGCGCCTGTGGGGCGCGCTGGCACTGTGGAGTGCCGCACACAACTGCGCCTGGGGGGCGCGCTGGCACCGTGGAGTGCCGCACACAACTGCGCCTGTGGGGCGCGCTGGCACAGTGGAGTGCCGCACACAACTGCGCCTGTGGGGCGCGCTGGCACAGTGGAGTGCCGCACACAACTGCGCCTGTGGGGCGCGCTGGCACAGTGGAGTGCCGCACACAACTGCGCCTGTGGGGCGCGCTGGCACTGTGGAGTGCCGCACACAACTGCGCCTGTAGTAGGGATGGGTCTTAAATTAATAAGCTGCTAAATTAACACTGCTAATTTTTTTTTTTGTGTCAACACCTGTTAAATAAGTTCTGATATAGCTGTTAAATCTAGCAGTCACAACTGACAGTGACAAGTTCCGTTTCTATTGAATTGGTTTCAACACGAGTTATTTAGCAACTAGCGAGCGGGTTGATTTAACTCACCGCTAAGTGCTAACTGCTGAATTCGGAAATATTACATTTAAAGAGAGTTAAATAAAGACTGATCTTCGTTACGAAGGTTTACGCGGGATAAGATAAAAAGATTAGAAGAAAATTACAAATACAAAAATAACAGACATGAAAAAAAGAAATCGTTGTAAATAAATTGATTCTCATTACAAATACGCCAACAGAAAAAGTTAACAGTCCTAAGCCTGTGAAAAATATGAAGGAAATGAGAATTAATTATGTTAAAAATCTGTCTGTGACTAAATTTAACAGTTGCTAAAAATAACTGCTAATTTTAAGTGTTAATTATTTTTAGCATTAGCATTTAGCAGTGTTATTATTTTTTAACGCTTAAGCCCATCTCTAGCCTGTAGGGCGCGCTAGCACCGTGGAGTGCCGCACACAACTGCGCCTGTAGGGCGCGCTGGCACCGTGGAGTGACGCGCTTAACACGTCAGTAGCGCGCTGGCAGCCCGGAGCCACGCGCTGTACACGCCAGTAGGGCGCGCAGTCGGCCTGCAGCGACGCGCTCGGCCTGCAGCGAGGCGCTGGCCTTCAGCGAGGCGCTCGGCCTGCAGCGAGGCGCTCGGCCTGCAGCGAGGCGCTCGGCAACGTCAGAAGGCGCGCAGTCGCCTTGCAGCGACGCGCTCAGCAACGCCAGAAGGGCGCGCAGTCGCCTTGCAGCGACGCGCTCAGCAACGCCAGAAGGGCGCGCAGTCGCCTTGCAGCGACGCGCTCAGCAACGCCAGAAGGCGCGCTGGCACCCTGCAGTGACGTGCACGTTCACGGCGTCATTGTGGCAAAGCCCTGGCAACCACTGCTAAGGCCAAGCAGCGTTGCGTTGCGTCCATCCTTGTGTAATGGTTACTCTGCAAACAAAAACAAACAAGTTTACAACAGAATTTTGTTCCGCTCGATCAGTCCTGACCAAACTTTAGTTCCATTGGGTGGCACCAAATTCGACTCTCATTAATTAAATCAAATGTACTGGAAATTATCGAAAATACAACACTACTTTGACTCAACTACCTTGAGTCATATACCATAGTCGTTCACACCAACCTTAAAAATTCTATTGCAACAAAAACTGCTGAAATCATCGAGTAAAACCTTTAACACCAAGGCTCTCTAACCGAGTAGTCAACAAGAGAGTAATCTCATTCATTAAGGAACATTCAAGTCGAGAATCAAATTCAAAGAAACATTCACCAAACAAAACTTGTCAGACAAGAATACCAATAGGCACATTGGGATGTACGAGTATAAGCACATTGTTAGCATATCACACATACTTCTTCCACAACACTGTAGGCATAGGCTCCAAGTTTGCATACCCCTCAGTGGCTGTTGACATCACAGACTTCCACACACACTGTAGGCATAGGCTCCAAGTTTGCATACCCCTCAGTGGCTGTTGACATAGGCACATTGTTAGCATATCACACAGACTTCCACACACACTGTAGGCATAGGCTCCAAGTTTGCATACCCCTCAGTGGCTGTTGACATAGGCACATTGTTAGCGTATCACACAGACTTTCACACAGACTTTCACACACGCAGCTGAGGTCACGCGCTTGACCAAACCACACGTTCATAAGTAATGGTTACTATGCAAAGAGACAAAACCTGACCAAACATCTACGACAGAACCTGACCAAACATCCATTAGGTCCTACTCTCGTTGATAAAATCAAACGCGGCTAAACTGGAAATTATCGAAAATACAACAATCAACCACCCTTACATTGTCGTTTAAATCAATCTTAAAAACATTATTGCGTCAAAAAAATGCCAGGTTCACAAAAATCATCGAGTAAAACCACAGATCTCTAACTGACTAGTAAACAAGTCTATCTCCCGTGTGTATCACTATTTGACTTAACACTACGGTCTTTCCAGACCCTGACCTCAACCAGAGCTAAACGCACAACATACAAGAAACACACCCACTGTCTACTCGAGTTTCCTCAAAAACCTTCAATTTTAATCAGACTACGACTACACAATAATTACTGGTACTGTCTAACACAATACAGCCGATAGAATCTCTTGGCTTGCAACCACAACTTTACTTCATCAAAATCCTTATAAACATCAACTGATACGTAACTCATTGTCATCTTTCTTAGCCTATCATGTGTATTATAAAGCAACTTCTATAATAAAGCAAAACTTATCAGACTTTACAGTGCACCTTTATACGGCCTACGTCTTCACACGAAAACAAGTCAACTGATCATATTGCGTAGGGGTTTGCATTTACGCAGACCATGATTATTCGAGTCTGATGTGCCAACAACTGCACTTTTTGGTTTCAAATATACGGAAAACAAGACTTTTGACTGTATTTTGTTTTGTTCATAATTGCGGCTTTTATTTGAGTATCAGATATCACAAATCACAACGTTGCCCCTCACCAGGAATTTCTCCTGTATCGTGGGTACCTTCACAAATATTTAAACTCACATACACAAGTACCCGACTTAAAAAAAAACTATCTGTAGGTCATACAGGTACTTGTACTCGTAACGTCATTATAGCACAGTGACCATATCGACTTCACGCGGACACAATGACCGAAATTCGTGTTTAAAATGAGTCCACGTGCTGTTATTGGTCAACCAATCGTTAAGCGACGTGTTAGCACCACCATGTAAATAACCACCAATGCGTCCGAGGCATTGCCAATCACCCCAGTGACCTTATAAACACACACATAACATCACGCCTGCAATCCCCGAAGGGTTAGGCAGAGGTACCCAGTATACCCACATTTCGCCAGTTATGTTAAGACATAATTAAGCTTAACCATGTAATAGGGGTGAGCCCATTGTCACCAACAGGGCACAAATCCAGAAAATAACACTTTGCCCGACCCGGGAATCGAACCCAGAACCTTCATGCTCATAGTCGCGCTTACGACTACTAAACCAACGAAATATTAAAATGGTTCGATCTTACTTGTATCAGGAACGAAAGTAAACCAATCCTGTCCGGAGCGTCGCCTCAACCGCGAGAGCGGTTACACAGGACTTCGCGTCCTCACGCGGCTCCTACGACGATCTCGTTCGCGCTTGGAACGGCGATCGGATCCCGAAACTTGCTATACGTGACCTTCCACTCCACTTATGGTGGCTACGAGATCGCTTAGAACGCAAGGCACTAGTTTTTGAACGCGAACAACTCGATCTATCCATTGCTAACTACTACCCGCTTTTATCTAAAATTAAAAGCCTGAAAACTAGTTTTTAACTTGTGGGCGAAAAGAATCTTTATCCCACTTCTGATATTAGGAATCAGAAGTGAAATACGTGAACAAAATAAACAATGTTTAATATCTTTTGAATTACACTTTTACAAAAATATCAAGACAAACATTTTAAACAATAATCAAATAGAAATAGCACTAGCAAATGGAATAATCAGTACACGATCAAAAACATAAACCAAAATTAGCGAAGCACACGATAATAGTCGGGTAGCAAGTCCTTTCCGAGCGCCGTCCAAGCAAAAAGTGACCGCTGCACCGCCGCTCGCCTCGTTTTATGAACTTCTGTCGGTAGCCGTACGTCGACCGGATGCAAACCGCACGGCTACTGGCTGATGGCGTGACTTTGAGCCAACAATATATATATTATGTATTCTGTTGGTATGTTTGTTATAAAGGTCTAGTTTGGGACCTTGTTTAAAATTTAAGTTTTAAGGATGGAGTAAGAGCAGTTTCAAATTATACCACCTTTAAACACAAACTCAAAGCAAACGCCTTTGATGCCCCCACAGAGTAATCTACTGGTTTTCGTCGCATTTTATTTGAGTTTGTGTTGAAATGAGTAAGTATACTGTACTGTGTGTGTGTGTGTGTGCTCGGATAAAAAAAAAATTAATTCTTCTTCATAAAATAAATTATTATATTTCGGACAACTCAGAGATCCATAAGTTGTTACCAGGTTTTAACTTAAACACTATTGTTAGTAACTTGACTAAAGACGATTTAATGAGAGGACCAACCACAGCAAATACCCACAATAACAACGACAAAGAACACTAAGATATAAGTCGTCTCACCAATCACCCTATTATGGTGGTAGAAGTATCAGACGCCACAGCTCTCAGGAAAAAAAAGTTTAGGTATCAAATAAATATCACCTTTTCTTTACATTTCACCAACTCAGCATCCATTTAGTTAACCGTTGTTTCCTCGAAGAAAGAGCGCTTTTAACATCTACACCTCCGTTACATACCTGTCAGTTATTTGTGTTTGTATCTGTTAGTTATTTGTCATTCAAAAAGATTATACGTCCTAGCTAGGACGTATAATCTTTTTGAATGAAAAATACCTATACATGGTAATTTTATTTGTTACAGAGCGGTACACAGTTGCATTTTGCAGTAATGACGGCGATGAATGAAACGACGTGCCGTCAATATCTCCCTGGTTATATAATATTGTCATCGAGCATGGTGTGCGGGCTTGATACAACTACTGGACCAGAAGCTAAACCAACCTGGGTAACAATTGAATTAAATAGTACATAGAAGCCTAGGTGGCTGGATATAAATTAAGAAGAGCAAAAGCTGTCGAGTCAATTATAATGAGATTTTCCAATGAGAATTTTATCAGTAACAGCTAAAAGTCTAGATTAGTGGTAGGTGTTCTTACCTCATAACTGACGTAGATAGGTGTTCATTTAATCTCGGGTAACCCTAACACAATCTTTTGTCGCAACTAATTGTTTTTTTTACGACCTCTTAGACTAAAGTTGTGTTGCGCTTTTTACCTTTTTATGCATTATCGCATGGAAACCGTTCATCCGATTCCGCGAACATACCAGAATATATCCCCTACAGTATTTACATATAACAAATTATGTCAATCCTTTTAATAATTTTGTTTAAAATTATTTCCAGGGCGATGACGGCAGCCCGTTAGTGTGCAACGGTAATCTTCTGGGTACTTTAATAGACATAAGCAGACCTCGTTACCCTGACTTGTATACCCGTGTAGCCAACTACACCACATGGATAAATTTTGTCGCCGCCCAACCTGTACCGGACCTTGGAAATGACACAACAACACAGGCTCCAACAACGACATCGACAGTGCCAACACCAGTGACTTTGCCGGTGATTACAACTACGCCCTCTCCCGGTGGAGCATCCACTTTCCAACCTGGAATGGCAGTGCTAGCAGTAGTCGCACTTGCTCAAATTGTAACCGTCAATGTCTTTAATAAAAGTGTTTAAAACTATGGGTTTTTAGATAGGTCGAATATAATGGTTGCTTTTTATCTGAATGTAAAATTGCAAAACAAAATAAAATTTGTCAATAATTAATCTTATTTTTTATTTTTATCATGGAAACTTTTTTCTTGCTTGCCATAAAGACCATTTTCCATTAAAAAAAAAATATTTTAGCAAAATACTGAGATTAAGACGATGACAATAGCTATTGACTTCTGATGTTTCAGTATTTTTGGACACGCCCACAATTTTTCCGATACCCTAGCGCCATACTACCAAGTAAGAAACAAATAGTCCAGGATCCGCGGTCCATTTTTGCACTTGATTACTATCAAGCTAATTTTGATGAGACGGCGAGACGCCCAACAATTTCCTGCACGAAACTCTCGAATTCTCGATTGTGGTAAGTAATAGGGGTAGCAGGGATAAAATATGTTGGTTTGATGATTCTCAAAAGTGTTAAGTACAAACACTTTTGAGAATCATCAGCTAGGTTTTTTTTGTTAAATGATGATAATTATCTAAATTATTTGAAAAAATATTTGTCCTACAAAATGTATGGTTTGATCAAAGAGTCCCCTTCCTTCCTTCCAATATGTATCGATAACGAAGTCATTAAAAATGATTACTTACTAACTGGGTTTTGGGGATTGAATATTTTCTATTAAACCCACTCTTTACAAGTTGCCTACAAGATTCTAAAAATTATATTAAGTGTTTGGCACTTACTCCACGCACCATCAATACTCCTGTACATCATAAACAACAGGCTAATACACTTTCTGGAGCCACAAATTCCAAAAGAGCAAGCAGGTTTTGTTAAAGGCAAAGACACGCGGGAACAAATCCTGAACGTTCGCCAAATTATAGAGAAAAGTCGGGAATTTAACAGCCCTGTATTGATATGTTTCATAGATTATACCAAAGCATTTGATTGCGTGGAGTGGGGCAAGCTGTGGGGGGTTCTTAAAGACATGGGAACGCCTCAACATCTTATTGACATAGTCCGATGCCTCTACCTACACATCAACAACCGCTCTTTCGTCAAAATAGACACCGACTGTTCAAATGCGTTAGGCAGGGATGCATCCTCTCACCTCTGCTCTTCAATATGTACGAAGAGTAATATCATTCAAGACTCTTTAGGGCTGGGACAAGGGGTTTACTGTTGGTGGAAAGTGGATTTCCAATCTGAGGTACACTGATGACACCGTTCTCCTTGCTACAACATTTGGCAACATGAAAGAGATACGGCACAGATTGGAAGTGGAAAGTGGCAAAGTAGGGTTTGCAATAAATAGGCAGAAAACCAAGCTTATGGTGGTAGATCGTGCGGGAAACCTATCGGGCGCCTATAACATCTAAGGCATCTATACTGTGGACAGCTTCGATTAACTGGGCTCCAATATAAGTAATGAAGGTAGCTGCGTCACAGAAATAAAACGGCGGATAGCCATGGCTAAAGATGCTATATTACGCCCCCGGAACATCTGGGAAAAACGTGGTATAAGTTTTAAAACGAAGGCCCGTTTGGTCAGAGCACTAGTTTTCCTGATTTTCCTCCATAGAGTTAATAATAATAATATTTATTTATTTTCAGGCTACTTTGGCCCATAGATAAATACCTTACAGACTAACATACATACGATATAATTGACAGCTTGTGTTAGTAAACAAAACCTTAAAACTATATTAGTATCACTACAGTTGCACTACGTCACTGTGCGATCATGTGGCACTTGCCCGCGGAAGCGTCGAAACACCACCCCCTGCGGCCAAAAGTCCTCTTCCAAGACGAGGTGCAGGTAGCATGTCGGTACTCGCACCACAAACGCCTTAAAGTTGACGTTGCGGCGCGACTCGAGCAGCTGCACTCTCGCCACGTACTTGATCTTCTGGCGCACGTACTCCACGATGTCCTCCGTCGTAGTGGTGTAATGTAGACGGGAGAGGTACAAAGGAGTGTTCGGCTTTGCGGCACGAATATGCACATTGGGCTCCGATGGAGCCGTGCCGCAGCGGTTCTTGATGGTTCGCTGACGGCGCTTCCTCCTCAACACCGTCACGAAACCATCATCAGCCTGGATCGGTTCCTTTTCAGGCACAGGCTTCTCGGAAGGAGCATTTTTCCCCACAAGTTAAGACATGGACAATCCAAACAAGAGTAAGACAGAGGATAGACGCATTCGAAATGTGGTGTTTTAGGCGGATTCTCCGAATTCCATGGACGGCCAAACGCACAAATGTGTCTATCCTTTACCAACTCGATATCAAGACTCGATGGTCAACAGTTTGCCTACAGCGTATTTTGTCTTATTTCGGCCACATAATGCAAAGAGGAGATAGCAGCCTTGAAAAGCTGGTCATTGTTGGCAATACCGAAGGCAAGCGACCGCGAGGCCGGTCGCCATTTTACAAATTTGGAAGTGTCTGTCTTCCAAACGATTGGCTTTGAGAAAAAATTGTTTGTGGAACCTCAATGTCATTTTTAAAGACCTGTCTAATGTCTATAGACACCCCACACGTAGGAATAGGTTTGATGAAAAAAAAAATATAGTTTCAGTTCCATGTATAGGGGGCGACTTGCATGTATGCTTTTACGGTTGCACAACGACACGCTTTGCTTTTACAGGGCATGTTTAGCATAGTTGCAAGTCTACCTTACTGCCTCCTTCAGAGGCGGTAAGGTGGCGGGGTCTTGAGGGAGAGCGCCACAGTCGTGTAGATCCTCAAGGCAAGTCTGGTGTGTTCACCTTCACGTGGTTGCCACCCTGTTCTTGGTCTAATTCCATAAGAAATAGACGTAACAAAAACCACCAGGCGCTTTCCACCCTACCTCACCGCGACCATCTGTGACTGGATGGTGGTGGGCTTGGTTGCCACTCAAATCTTAACTGGCATCAGGCAGGTACAACCAGTCACCTGCGCTAGGACCTGCGCAGTTGAGCGCCGTAAGCGGGGATGAAGGAATCCTGGGGGGTTGAGCCGAACGGCGCTGGCGGTAATGTGTCCGCAAGGCAACACGCCCTCTTTGGTCCGGATTTCAAGCAAAACGGTGGCCCTACCCAATAGCCGGGGGTAGGGAAATGGCCATAGTGTCCCGTCAGAGGGACACGGCGAGGTGTGGGAGGTCCGCGGAGGTTGTCTTAGGATGGCCAAAGCGGTGGTGAAGGTCATGCTGACGGTGTAAGTGAGGGTTGATCAGTTCAGAAGGGATCAGTCAGTCCCCTATGCCAACCCGATCAAGCACCCGATGTCGCACTGTAAACTAGCCCCTCACACCTATATCTCGATGGTATTTCTAACGTTCGAGCTAGCTTGTAGCGAGACGTTCCCTGGTGCGGGCTCCAAGGAGGGTGGGAAGCCAAAGAGACGAATTCAATCACATTACACTATGGACAACGAACAATCTGACGCCACTAACACACACACACCCAACACACACACTGTCACAACAACCACTCACACACATACAACAACCACTAACACTAACACTCACACGACACACACACACATCGGAGCCAAGGCGAAAGCCAAAACTCCGAAGAGGGGTGCTCCAAGCACCTCTTCGGCCCCCGGGAGTTCGACTGCCAACGCGGCGAGCTCCTGTGCGGGCACCGGTCTGGCAACGGCGAATACCGCGGCTAAGACCAACAAGTCCCACAATAAGGGAAGGAAATCGGAGCTGCTTGGGACCAGTGCCGATCCTTCAGCACAGCCCCCCGCAAAGGTTAACGCCGGCGGACGGGGTCTGCTACCAACTCCTCCCCCGCCTACAGCTCCTCTAGTCGCCCCTCCCCCGGTGGCCGTCACTGGTCAGTCGGCGGAGCTCTGCACCCCCGACGACGTGTTTACGCGTAACTGGAAGGTGCAGAAGGGCAGGAACCAGGGCAGGAAGGGAGGTAACGCTCCGGCTCCACGTCGCCAAGGTGCGGACCCCGCAGTGCAAGCTGCTCCGGTCCCCCCAGCTAGTGGTAACCGGAAGAAGAACAGGCCGAGCAAGAGACAACGGCTAGCAGCAGCTCAAGCGAAGGGTGAGTCCCTTCAACCAACGCTGGCGAATGCCGCAGATCAGGTACAACCGACTGTAGGTAATGTCAACTTCTCCGCAGGCAAGCGGTTGCAGGCCGAGGACGGCAACAGCCGACCTGGACCCAGTCAACCACCGGCTGGCACGGCTGAAGGATCAGCGAAGGCGGCTACGGAGCGACCTGTTCGGAGTGATCAGGCCGCGGCCAAGCGGGCTCTCAACGAGACTTCATCACCTCGTGGGGAGCGCAAGCGGCCTCGGCTTGGTGAGTCCAAGCGGGTAGCTAACCGGAGCTACGCCCAAGCTACGGGTTCTGACCTCGACGTCGCAGTCACATGCGGCAAGACAGGCCAGATCAACAAGGAGGTGGCGGACCAGATCCTCGAAGCTCTTCAGAGGAAGATGCTCGCCGAAGCCTGTTCTCCTGACGCGGAGGAGTTACCGGTGCCCGTCTTCAACGCGAGGCCAGCGTTTGCCGAAGGGGCCCTCAGGCTGTGGTGTGACAGTGAGGTCACCCTAAATTGGCTCAAAGCGCTCATCGCCGAGATGCCGGGTCCCACTGGTGCTTCACTGGTGATCAGGAGGCAGGCGGACATTAGGCGCCGTATTCGTTGCGGCATACTCATCCCGGACGACCAGGGTGTGTTTACGGACCCGCAGAACATCGGGCGCCTTCTATGCCACCAGAATCGGTGGCTAGATATTAAAAAATGGACCATGCTGCAAGCGAAGAGGCAGGAGAAGGCTTGCTTCATGGTAGTTGGGATCCCAGAAGACCAGATCCCAACATTGATGGACGCCGGACGTAGACTCTCTTTCTGTGCCGGGAGGGTCTACGTGATGTTCCAAACTCCAAACGGCAAGTTTGTTAACGTCCCTCAAGGATGTCCGGCCGAAGAAGCTACCTCATCAGGGGTAACAAGGGTGGAAGCGGCAACTCCCTCCACGAGCACAACGGTGCCACCCATGGTTGAGCCTGCGGGAGCAGCGCCAGTGGCCCCAGCAGTCGCCGATGTGGAGACCGTCCTTTCGTCGGGTGGGGAGCTTGATGACAATTTATTGTCATCGGCTTCTGACCTGGAGGAGGGAGGTTTCGACGCCGGCTCTCTGTTTGCCGGGCTGCGGCTTGAGGGAGACGAGGAAGGATCGACCAGTGATGGCGTCCCCTTCGGCGACCTGTAAAGTCCTGCAGGCAAACCTCCACCATAGTCAGACCGCAACGGCTCAGCTTCGGAAGTGGCTGGAGGTTCAACATACGGCCATAGTCCTGATCCAGGAGCCGTGGATCAGGGCGGGAAGAATACAAGGACTCTCCAATCTTGGGGGTAAGCTTCTATTTAGCTCAGAACATGATAATCCGAGATCGTGTATCTATATAACGCGTAACTTAAAAGCACAGCCACTTACGGAATTCTGTTGCAGGGATATCTCTGCAGCTAGGCTGCTATTACAGCGCGGGGACACGGAAGTAGAGGTGGCCTTCGTCTCGGCTTATATGCCAGAGGCAGAGGAGCCACCCCCGCATGACCTCGCCCGCCTCGTAAAGCACTGTGAGTGCACACGGCTCGAGGTGGTCATAGGGGCCGACGCAAACGCTCATCACCCTCTGTGGGGCATGAACACGCAGAACGAAAGAGGTAAGGCCTTAGTTGACTATCTGTTTACGACTAACCTAACCCTACTAAATACAGGTTCCGAACCAACCTTCGTCACCAGACGCAGCCGAACGATCATAGATCTAACTCTGGCATCGGAGGGCGCAGCGGCCATTACAACCGGGTGGCAGGTCTCGAAAGAGGCCTCCTGCTCGGACCACAGGTGGATCCGCTTCGACATCCCGGTCTGTGTGACACCTATACTGCCACGTCGCAACCCACGCAACACGGATCGAGCTGCCTTCACTCGCATCCTTGAAACTAAGCTTGCGCCAACAAAGCACTGGTCGACCATTGAGAACACAGGCCAGATTGAAGAAAGAGTAAGCTACCTGTCGAAATCACTATTAGACAGTTATCATGCGTCCTGTCCAGAAACCACTCCGCCCACAACACCAGGCAGGCAACCATGGTGGGGAGCCGAGCTGGAACGCAAGCGCAGGAAGGTAAGGTCAGCCCTTAACAGAGCCATGAACACCTATGCTGACGAGGATTGGGACGTCTATAGGGCGGCCAAATCCAGCTACAAGAAATGCATCCGGCACAGAAGCTCTACTGGCTGGAGGAAATACTGCGGGAAAATAGAATCCTGCCAGCAAGCAAACAGGGTATGGAAAATACTAGCACAGCAGAACTCTGATGGACCTGCAGTGCTCCGAAAACCTGACAATACGCTTACCACTACTCCAGAAGAGGCGATGCGCGTCCTTACTGAAACTCACTTCCCAGGTTGCGTTTTCACACCCACAATTGACTGGACTGAGGTAAACCAAACTCCAACAGGAAACGACTGGAACTATGCTCACATGATGATCACGCTGGAGAAAGTCCAGTGGGCGATCGGGTGCTTCCATCCTTTCAAGGCGTCCGGTCCGGACGGGGTGTTCCCTGCATTACTGCAATGGGGTGGGCTCTCCGTTGCTGAAAGACTGGTGCCCATTTTGCGGGCGTGCCTGGCCTTTCGATACATCCCGAAAGGATGGAGGGAAGTGAAAGTCATATTCATCCCTAAGCCAGGTAAGGGTGACTATACTAACGCCAAATCCTACCGACCGATCAGCCTGACCTCCTTTTTCTTGAAAACCATGGAGAAGATATGTGAGAGAGAGCTGAGGGATGGCGTCTTAAAAGCATTACCTCTTCACGCAAATCAACATGCATACAGTGCGGGTAAGTCCACTGAATCCGCTCTTCATCTAGTGGTTGGCCGGATAGAGGAAGCGATACATCAGAAGGGCACCTGCCTGGGTACTTTTATAGATATCGAAGGAGCCTTCGACAAAACAAACTTCTCCAGCATCAGCGCCGCTCTCTCCCGACACGGGGTGGAACAGGTACTGATAGACTGGATTACCAATATGCTTAGCAAACGAGTCGTCCGCCTCGGTGAAGAGCAGCAGTCAGCAGTGATAGTCAGGGGCTGTCCCCAAGGAGGAGTGCTGTCGCCCCTTCTCTGGAATATGGTGATTAATGACCTCATCACGAAGCTCAATGCTAACCACTTCTACACTATTGGGTACGCAGACGATCTCGCCATCCTCATCTCAGGGAAGGTGACAGGGACAATCTGTAACCTCACTCAGCAGGCGTTACGTATAGTTGAGCGATGGTGTGCTGAGTTCGATCTCTCAGTGAACCCCTCAAAAACTGAACTAGTCATGTTTACCCAAAAACGAATGCTAGGCCCTCATTGCCTACCTAAGCTATTTGATACTGAGCTCCAGTTAACCAACGAGGTCAAATACCTGGGGGTCATCCTGGACAGCAAGCTAAATTGGAGCAGTCATCTTGACAATAAGCTAAGCAGGGCCTGCCTTACCTTTTGGCAGTGCAGGAGAATGATAGGTAAGAAGTGGGGCCTATCCCCTAAAATTATACTCTGGCTTTACTGCGCGGTAATCAGACCCATGATCACCTACGGGGCAGTGGTCTGGTGGCCCCGTACCAAATTAATCACAGCAATAAGCAAGCTGCAACGTATGCAAAGGCTCGCCTGCATGGCAATCACAGGCTGCATGAGGACAACCCCGACCGCAGCTCTCGAAGCCATACTGGGAATTCCGCCGCTCCACCTGTTCATTCAGCAGGAAGCAACAATGACGGCGTTGCGCCTCAATACGCTACAACTCTGGGGTAAGAAATGCACGCAACATACTGCGGCACTAGAGGGAATCCAAAGTGAGCTCCCCCTGGTGAAAGCTGTTAACGATCGAGTACCCAAACAGTACGTATTCGATAAAAAATACAAAATCCAACTCCATGAAGACCACCGCTGCGAGGGACTTAACCCTGCAGAAGTACGGATCTTCACGGACGGATCCAAAACAGGTACTGGTACTGGAGCAGGGGTCTTCTCGGAGGATCTCAATATCCACATCGCCGTACCTCTGGGGGCCCACAACACTGTCTTTCAGGCAGAATGCTTGGGTATCTCCCTGGCGGCATCTGCCATCTTGGCTCGGGAGGTAAAGGATCACTCCATCCGTATACTCTCAGACAGCATGGCAGTGCTGCTGGCATTAAGGAGCCCAACGGTCAATTCCGGGCTAATACACGAGTGCCATCAACGCCTGAACCAGGTTGGTAACCTCAATAATGTAACCATTCAATGGATTAAAGGACACAGCGGCTCCCGAGGCAATGATGCAGCGGACGAGCTCGCTCGTAGGGGCTCGAGCATGGAGGTGGTGGGACCAGAACCCATCGTGCCACTCCCGTTCGGCTATCTTCGCACGCTGGTAAGGAAACGTACCAAAGAACTTCACGCCAAGCTGTGGCTAGACCACGGCGAGTGCAGGCAGGCCAAGGAGGCGCTACCCGCCATCGACACCCGCCTCACCAAACAAGCGCTCCGGCTGACTAAGCTGCAACTACGCACAGTGACGGCTGCCATCACTGGACACGGTACTTTTAATAAGCACCTCTTTGTTATAGGTGTCACAGATAGTCCTCTGTGTCGAGCCTGCATGGAGGAAGAAGAAACAGCCGCCCACGTGCTTCTGCACTGTCCGGGCGTTGCCCGGTATAGGACCAAGTACTTCGGTGACCCAGGTACTCTCCGCGAGATTGCCAGTAACACCAAGGGACTGCTGGCTTTTCTCGGGGAGCTAGGGTGGATCGAGTGATATTCCCACCTGCACGCAAAATACGCGCATCGAACGTGGAGTTGCGGACACCAGCCCGTCGTACTTATACTTATACTTATATAGGGGGCGACCCCCTAAATCCTTTTTTTTATTTTTGTATAAAAATCGTAAAGCGGTTCACAGAATACTTGTAGAGTTTCAACTGTGTAGTCTCAATAGTTTCCGAATGAAGTGGCTGTGACATACGGGTGGACAGACGGACAAACAGACATGACGAATATATAAGGGTTCCGTTTTTTGCCATTCGACTACGGACCCCTAAAAAACAGCTGGTTTGTAGTAATTTTTGATGAGCTCGTTATCAATACATGTTGGATTTAGATAATGATCATCAGATAAAAATAAAATAGTTAGTAATAGATTTTTGAAAATCATCAAATAAATAATTATAATAATATATAATCAATATATATTTTATCCCTGCTGCCCCTATTACCTACCACAATCGAGAGTTTTCGTATAGGGTAATGTTGGCTCACGGAAAATTAGCTTGATAGTAATCAAGTGAAAAAATGTACCGTGGATCCTGGACTAACATTGTGACGCGGTCAATAATAATTTATAGATGAACGGATAGCTGTCAGTGGGGCGCAAAGTGACATACGTCCGTCTAGCACCGCGCCTAAGCGCTCACTGTCGGATTGCATACGTAAGAAAGAGAGCGCGATGACGCAACGCTCGAACTTCTTACAAACCATATAATGATTAATTATAAAATAATAATTTATTAAATAATCAAAAATTAAAAACAACCAAATTTTGTATTTAAATATGATACGTTATTGTTATAAATTTTAACAACGTACGTTCATCAGTAATACAGATATTTTTGTTGGAAGATCATTTTAAGAGGTTAGTTTACCATTTTTTTGTATCGAGAAAACTTTTCAAAAACGTGTTTTGAAAACAACGAAATTATCAGAAATATGTTCAAGATTAACATATATTTTTTCCGCCGTGTCAAACTGTATAGATTTGGCTAAAAAATTGTTCAATACAAGCCTATTTGGCTCTTGTCAGCGCCTTAATGAACAGAACCAACTTTTCATTTGTCCTCGATTATTGTAAAAAAAAATATCGATCGCCGGAAAAAAATACGTTCGGTCTGTTTATGTTGCAAAAGTAAAATAAGTAGAGATGTGACATGTATCCCGCGTCCTGTACTAACTCAAAATAAAAATTACCTACGATCTAACTTGATTAGATAGGTACACGTAAACTAGGGTAGTTCTCATTACCCCTGGTTCCGATTAGCCGTGTTCAGGTAGATTCTACCTTATTTTTTTACATTTGATCCACCGAACTGATTACGGTGTGTGAAAACTTTAGTAAATTGGATTTAAAACAAAGTGTTTCTTTAGGTATTGCCATGAATTTATGTTAATTTCAGTCGACAGTTGTTTGGGTCGTGCGGCATAATTATTATTATTTAGGATTCCCCCTAAATAATAACACTCTGGTACAAAGTTCAAAATGCAGTACTTTTAAATAAAATTTGTTCTTAAATTTGAACTTTGTACTATCAACATGATTGATTGTATGTATGTAACCCAGTAAAATTACCGTTCATGTTGTACCCGTACTAATAAATAAATTCATGTAATTGTTGATCATAATATTATATCACTTTTTTGTTAACTGTACTTTAATTTCGTTTTTCTTGTGGTCTCGATGTACCACTCCAAATTAATTAAAATACTACAGGTGGCCTTCGGGACCGTGGTCCCGGTCCTTAAAGCCCCACGACCGAGTTTTTTATAGAGCTTATCTTTTGTGACGTGATATTCTATCGGCTAATGATAATAGATAGTGGTATAATCCTTTACCTACTAATATATGAGTAATATCTGGATATTTTTAATCACGTTCTCGAAAACGGGTTTAATGATTTCGATGAAAGTCGATATCGGGGCGTAAAATCGATCTAGCTAGATCTAATTTTTGGGAAAAATCATTTTCCTTATTTTCACGCGAGCAAAGCTCGGTTAAGCAGGTAATAGTAAAATGCCCAATGATAACACTCTTTTAAATGAGATATACATAGTACAGAAAAGCAGAAAGCAAAAGTAGTTACACACAGAAAAGCTACAACACCCTCCGCATTGAATATAAATAGATAGATCAAATCGACTTCTGACATACGCAGCCTCTGTGAGGCCGACGCCAATGACGCAATAGGTTGTGGTAGCGTCCCGAAAGGAACTCTCCTCGCCCCACAGTGGCAACAGACTTTCATCCACCACGTTTGTTAAGTTACCGTCCATATCCCGCCAAAACGAGGACTGACAACAGAAGAGAAAGAGCCCGTTGCCCAGGAACACTGGGATGGTAGAGGCTCAACAACTTTCGATGACAGTTGCAAAAAAAAAAACAATTTGAAACTATATCTAATTATATCTCCATGTAAAAAACATATTTATGAGGTCTAGTCGTCTGCAATACGATTGTAAATAGTGACATGATGCCGCACGAGCTTCATGACGATTTCATACCCCTTCAAAAATGTAAGTCTGCAGCTTCGTGGACAAAATTTTGTTTGTTTCTGCGTAAAAACCAATATGTGCTAATGGCGATAACTTGAGCTTGAACAGCTTTCACGGGCCTTACTGATTTATAAACCACTTATTTAAAAATGTAGGTAATGATACAATGAATGTACCGTTTGAGATCAAGTGACCTAAATGCTCAGCTGACCTTTGAAACAGTTGTTTTCGCCATAAATGTGCCCATGTTCGGATAATAGGTATCCATGTTATTCGGTACTTTTTCTGCATAGTTTAATTTGATAAAAATATAGATATTACTAATAACGTATTATCTACATGATAACGTAGCGATAAGCAACATAACGCAGTGATCAATACGTAAAGCAGTTTGTTCCATTATTTTGGTTTTAATAAAAAAAATATAAGAGCTTAATAAATCTTTGTGAGTAACAAAAACATGGATAAGTTTTGGGTTCTGTTTGTGAGTGCTTTTGGTAAGTATTTGTTTGATAATAAATAGTTTATGCGATATGCTATTATGTATACTTTATCCGCCAAATTCCCCGAAGTCGCTTGAGCAAAACATGGACTGTCTGAAATAAATACCAACCATAATGTGGGAAAGTTTGAATATTCACGGCTTCAGGTGAAGTGACTAATGACGTAGATTGCGTCTAGTTATACACGCACACGTCACTTGTTACAAGCAAGCCGTCATCTCCGTAAGTCACGTCTCTGGTACAAAAGCAACTTTCGTGTTTTTACCCGTGACAAGGAGATGTACTTAGTAGATAGTTGACTTCGCAATTCCTCACCCTGCCTTTCAATATCTAAGCACTTTCATATAGATACACCACCATACAAAAGACATAATATAGAATTGCCTACGAAAAACATACATAATTATTTAAATTGACATCTCATTAATACATAGATAATAATAATAATAAATAATAATATTCCACAACTATCACACAACGCCATCTAGTCCCAAGCTAAGCAGAGCTTGTGTTATGGGTACTAGACAACTGATAAACATACTTATATATTTCTAAATACATACATATTATAGATTATATTTCGTCGCTTCATCCTTCAGATATAAGTATAACCAGGTAGTCCCTTTAACCTACAGGCAACATCGCACGTTTTTTAAAGGGTAACTCAATCGATTCTAAAGTCGATTAAAAAAAAAAAAGTTTGACGTTTCCGGTTGTACCGTCTATACCGTGTCAGATCCAACCTTGTCTCATTCCTTTTTCGTGCGAGGCAACGTGCGCATGCGATCCTGCAAAATGCCGAAGCGCAGTGCAGAAGAATCGTTACTTTATTACGAACAAAAAATTAGGAAAATAAAAGAAAAACGTAAAGAGACTCCAATACCTCGATGTCGAATAAGACGACCTATAATCGACTCATCAGATGATGAAATTAATGCAGGTTAGTACCTACCTACCTTCGTTTTTATTTCTAAAAGTGAAAATTTTAAAAGTGATACTTTTGTGCTGTTTATATAAAAGTAAATCGGGATTGCCTGCGAGGCAATTGCGATAACATGATCAACTGCGAGTTGATTGTGAGTCATTCGTGACAACTTAGTACAAAAACGCGTAATCTTAATAGGTACGCACATTATGTACAGCGTATTATCCGTGAGATAATATTGGTCTTAAATTTTTTCCTCACCAATTCTTATTTGTCTACCCTCATTGACAAAAAATAAAAATACTTAATTGTATTTTTAGAAACTGGTGCGGCTCCAGCAGAGCCCCAATGTGAAGGTACGCCGCCGGCGTTCGGCCAAGACGCAAATGTACCGGACACCTTGACGTCGGACACCCCGGCCATATCGATGCCCGACGCCACGTCTGACGTCTTACCCGATACAAGCCTGGATCCAGAGCTCTTATCTGCCTTAGGAGCAGCTACATCGGATACCCCCGAGTTCGGTGAAAACATTCACAATAGTCTGGCCAACCTATGGACTCCTTTGTTAAAAAAAGGATTACCAAAAGAGGACAGAGAAAAATTATCGAAAACTTATCTTGTGCCCGGCAATTGCAAATTACTGCAAGCTCCTAAGCTTAATGCAGAAATATCAGCCGCCGTGTCCGAGCTAGTTAGAGGCCGTGACAGGAAACTTTGCACCTTTCAACAACAATTGGGCACGGGCACTTCAGCAATAAATAAAGCAATGAACACATTGCTAACATCCGACGACAAAATCTCAGCTTTGAAATATTTGAGCGACAGTTGTCGTATTTTATCGGATTTACATTTTTTCCTGTCAAAGGACAGAATCAAATTAATTACCCCGAGTCTAGAGAAGAATGTCCTACACATAATTCAAGATGCCGAACGTGATGAGACGTTATTTGGAACCACACTGAGCGAAAAAATCAAAGCCAGTCAAGCCATTGAAAAACAAGGCTCCCAGATACGGAAGACACTATCGAACCAGAAGGCTGGCGCTTCGCTGCCGTCTTCAAGTCGTCCTGTCGTGCCGGGAAACTGGTCAGGACCTCCTCGTTACTCGTCGAACAGGGGGGGGCGAGGAGGCCAGAGGAAACACCCGTCGTCGTCGACACAACGGCGGACGTACCCCCCAGCTCCAACAGCTGCGAAGAGTGTCAACTACAATCAGGCGAAGCCCCGTGCTCCACCTCCGCATTAGCACAGGTACATGCAGGCAGAATTAAATTCTATGTTCATTGCTGGTCAAATATAACTAATAACGAAGTCGTTCTCTCATGGATAGAGCATGGCTACTCAATACCTTTTTGTCAGGAGGTGACTCAACACAGAGCACCATCCCTCTCAAACCTATCTTTAATTGAAAGACAGGAAATGTCTAAAGCCATTAGTAAATTACTCGAATTAGGAGCTATAAGTCAGTGTTTACCCGAGAAAAATCAGTTCATATCAAATACATTTTTAACACAAAAAGCTAATGGAGGCAAAAGGTTTATTCTTAATTTAAAGCCATTAAATAAATTCATAAAGAAGGAACATTTTAAAATGGAGGATTACAGAACCGCCGCGAAACTTATTCCCCGGGGCGGCTTTCTGGCCACTATTGACCTAACAGAAGCATATTTGTTAGTACCTATTTCAGTTTCTGATCGAAAATATTTGAGATTCCTTTACAAAGATCCTAACTCGGGTAGTGTAAATACTTTTGAGTTCACGGCGATGCCTTATGGCCTGTCAGTAGCACCCAGAGTGTTTACAAAAATCATGAAGGAGGTTATGACGCATCTTCGAGGATGCGGTTATAAATCAGTAATCTATCTTGATGATATATTATGTATCGGTGATAATTATGACGAGTGTGTAAAAAATGTACACGAAACTTTAAAGTTATTACGTTGTTTAGGTTTTGTAATTAATTATACAAAAAGTTCATTAACTCCATCGCAAGTATGCAAGTTCTTAGGGTTCATGTATGATACAAGAGAACTATCTATTTCATTGCCGATAGATAAACGCAATAATATTGCACAGTTGGTTGACAAGTTCACCCGCCTTCCTAAGTGTACTATTAGAGAATTTGCTCAATTGATTGGTGTTCTGATCGCAGCTTGCCCGGCAGTTAAATATGGATACTTATACACAAAAATTTTGGAACGCCAGAAATTTTTAGCATTACAAAAATTAAATAATAATTACGAAGCGAAAATCAGTCCTTCAAACGTAATTTTGCAAGATTTATTTTGGTGGCGCAGTAATATATTAACAATAAATAATTCGATGAGAGTTTTAAGCTACGGTAAAGAAATCTTCACCGATGCTTCAAGAACCGGATGGGGTACGGTCTGTAATGGTAAAAAAGTAAACGGAAGATGGACGGCTGCAGAATCGGAACACCACATTAATTATTTAGAACTCCTTGCTGCCTTTCTAGGATTAAAAAGTTTCGTTATGGAGGATGACGAACACTCTGCAATACTATTGCGTGTAGATAACACAACAGCATTATGCTACATAAATCGTCTTGGCGGAATACAATTCCCCCATTTAAATGAGCTTACTAGATCTATTTGGCAATGGTGTGAGAAGCGTAATATCTCTCTTTTTGCATCATATATCAATACAAAAGAGAACTGCGCGGACGCCGAGTCTAGAAAAGTAAACCCCGATACAGAGTGGGAGCTGTCAAATAATGCCTTTAGGCTTATTAAACAAAACTTCGGTTGTCCCGAGATCGATCTATTCGCTTCTCGCAGCAATACCAAATGCGACCTGTTTGTCTCTTGGAGACCAGAACCAGACGCATATAATGTTGATGCTTTTACCATAAATTGGCAATCAAGATTTTTTTACGCATTCCCGCCATTTTCTCTTATTCTAAAATGTTTACGTAAGATTATTGATGATGAAGCTACTGGTATCTTAGTTTTCCCTCACTGGCCCTCTCAGCCATGGTTCCCTCTTCTCCAGACCTTACTTGATTCGCATATACTTTATCTCAACCCTAACAAATTTTTACTTCAATCCCATTTCAGACATCATCATCCCCTTCACAACAAACTTACCCTGGGTGCCGCCAGGCTTTGCGGAAGGCATTTGAGCGGCGCGGCACACCAGTTGAGACGCTCGACCTAATGTTGGCATCCCTTTCTGAAAGCACTATCAAGCAGTATAGCGTCACTTTGAAACTATGGTGGAACTATTGTGCCCTACACAATTCTAGTATTAATAATGATTGCATACCTTTTATATTATCTTTCTTGACAGAGCAATTCAGTAATGGATGTTCGTATAGCTCTCTTAACACTTTAAATCATAAAATCGGTTCTGATGACAATATAAGGCGATTACTTAAAGGGGCTTACAAACTCAAGCCAAATCGACCTAAATATACATCCACTTGGGATCCACAAATAGTTTTCAACTGTATTTCAAATTGGTATCCAAATTTAGAATTAAGTTTAGAAAGAATCACAAAAAAGTTAGTTATTCTGTTGGCACTCAGTACAGCTCACAGGGTGCAAACACTATCATTATTAAAATTAGAAAACGTGACAATTACTCAAAGCGGTGTTAAGATAGCCATAACTGACATTATTAAAACCTCTGCCCCTGGTCGCGACCAACCAACACTGTATTTACCAATTTTTAATGAAAATCTGAAAATATGCCCCGCTTCAGTCCTCAAGGATTATATTTTTGTAACAAAAAATATGAGGACTACGAACGCGGGAAGTCTACTGCTGACCCATAAGTCTCCACATAGAGCAGCTACAGCACAGACCATCAGTCGCTGGATTAAGCAAGTGCTGTCAGAGAGCGGAGTAGACGTGGGCACATACAGCGCGCATAGTACACGACATGCCGCTACATCAGCTGCATACGCTGCAGGGTTAAGTGTAGATACTATTAGGAAAACCGCTGGTTGGACCAGCACGTCCACAACCTTTGCCCGTTTCTACAACAGGCCAATTATAGATGAAAGCGGTTTCGCTAGGGCGATTGCCTTTCCAAATTAATAAATATTATGTGATTATTTAAAATGCTTAAGTAATTTAAGAAGTAAAACTGTTTTTCTTTATATTTTGTGTAATCTAACATTAAACGCTATTATGATCAAATCTATCCACGTGTTTCAACTTAAGAAACCACTTTTCTTCATAAACCTGTTCACTAAGACACAAAGTTTCTATCTCTGAATATCTACCTGGTTATACTTATATCTGAAGGATGAAGCGACGAAATATAATAGATGATTAAACGAACTTTAAAAGTGAAGTTCGATCACTATTATATGAGTCGCTTCATCCGAAGATATAAGGTCCCTCCCAACCCTTTACATAAATCACATAGTTTCCAACCAGTGATTATAAACCCAGTATGAAAGCTTTGTGTCTAAACTCTAAAGAATGAGACAAGGTTGGATCTGACACGGTATAGACGGTACAACCGGAAACGTCAAACTTTTTTTTTTTTAATCGACTTTAGAATCGATTGAGTTACCCTTTAAAAAACGTGCGATGTTGCCTGTAGGTTAAAGGGACTACCTGGTTATACTTATATCTTCGGATGAAGCGACTCATATAATAGTGATCGAACTTCACTTTTAAAGTTCGTTTAATCATCTATAAATTACACCCAGACACAGAACAAATGATCGTGCTCATCACACAAACATTTGTCCTGGGTGGGAATCGAACCCACGACCTCCGGCATAGCAGTTAGGGTCACTAACCACTAGACCAACAGGCCAGTCAAGATATATCTATGATGAGCCTCTATACCTTGGTACCCATTCATCGTTTGCATAGCATTTATCTTTTGCATTTAACAAATATAATTGTTATGTTGTTTAACAGTTACGTGTACCTGCAGCTCTGTATATGCTGGAGTGCAAAACAGAATACTTAATGGGTCGCCAGCAACTGAAAACCAGTTCCCATATATGGTAAGTTTTATAATTATTTTGATACCTTGTTTTATACAAGATATCTTCTTCGAAATGTTGGTTTGGTTTAGACTAAACGAGATATTATACAAGGTTGCGGTTGAGTCACCAGCATCCTTCAAGGATTTGAGTCTACCTGTCATATTAAACAACTTTTCCATAAAAAACTCATAAATCCGATTCAAGAGAGAAAAAAAACAAATTCCTACACACCAGCCAGATTGTTTCGATGCATGCGAAAATCAGTCTTTTTTCTATGAACCGGATATAAAATGCAGGTAACTTAATCGCCAGCCTGTACTAGATATTTGTTTGGTTCAAGACATAGTAGAAGTTGGCAGGAGAAAAAACCAGTGGTCCACCTTAGCCCTGGATCTCCGACACTGGCATCGGGAGAGGCCTTTGTCTAGCAGTGGGGTGACACAGACTAACAGTATGAAAGTGTAAGTTGAAAAATATAAGCCATACAATCTATCTTTGTTGTCATCTTTTCAGATCTCGTTGCAACGAATAGGTCTGTCACCGACTATTACTAGAGGACACAAATGCGGTGGAGCATTAGTTACGCTACAGCATGCAGTGACAACTGCATCGTGTACCCTCGACATCGTTGGTGCTAACATGTCAGTAACATTAATATGATCTATTTAAAAGGTGCATAATAAGATTATAGTTTTGTACAGAACAAGTGGTATGACCAAATGGGAATTCCATGTGGAAAAAAATCCACTTAAACTTGTATTATTATCGTAAGCCATTTGTATCCCATTGCAGGGCAAAAGCCTCTTAACTCTCTTTCTACTTATCAAATTCTTACTTTCTATTTAACTTCAGGTATATGAATATCTTTAGCCTTGGTATGCATTGAGGAGTCATTTTTCTTATATCATTTTTAGTTTATTTACTCTCGTTTAGTTTGATCAAAGGCCCATGATTGATTTAGAAAAAAAAGTAAAACAAAGATTGTCTTGCAGGGTACCAATCGCTCCAGCTGGATACAGAGTATTCGCTGGCTCATCGGATCTAACCAACTACACTTCGGGTGATTTCGTTCGGCGTATAGCTAACATCACCATACACCCTCAGTATGATTCTAGCTTTATACCCACGACCCGACTACCTAACGACATTGCCGTCATTATTGTACGTGAGTTCATATTTTATTAACTTTCAATCTAAAGTGCATTCAATTGTGGTTTAGTTAAAGAATACTGATGTATGTGATGTAACGTATAATAACGTCTTATACTTTACTAGCTGTTGCCAGCGGCTTCACCCGGGAATATAACATCGGGATAAAAACTATCCTTTGTGTTAATTCAAGTTATAAACTATCTGTGTACCAAATAATATCCAAATCCGGAAGAAGTAACAAACATACACACACACACAAACTTTCGCCTTTATAATATGAGTGTGAAGTGTGATAGACTGTCCAGTTTGCGCACCACATCCGCGACTCCTCAGCGTGAGGTCCTTGGTTTGATTCCTGGGTCGGGTGAAGCGTTACTATTAGGGATTCCTCAGTATCGCCTCTAACTTTGAAAAACACCTCCGTGCTAGTAAAAACGTTAAGTCATCGTCGTACCACGTCGGGTTGTCGACTATGATAGGAAATAAACAGGGAATGCACCTATGTTTGCTAATCGCCGTTTAAATTTCATCAGAGGAGAGATATATATTACAACTAGCTTTTGCCCGCGACTTCGTTCGCGTGGAATAGTGACTTCCGGCAGATTTTTGGTTCATCTCGCGAAAAAAAAAAAAACTATCCTATGTCCTTTCTCAAGTTCCAAACTATGTCTGTACCAAATTTTACACAAATCGGTTCAGTAGTTTAGGTGTGAAGCAAAGACAGACAGACAGACAGACAGAGTTACTTTCGCATTTATAATATTAGTAATTAGGATTAGGATTTATAATCTATAATTTAGTACGTAGCTGTATAAAACCATAAAATAATTGTTTGGCAGGCACCAGCCACCATCAATACGTACCTTCTTAGGGCGAGTAGGATTGTTATCATAATGATTTTATTACAATCAATTTATTTCAGCTTGGAAACCCATTCTCGGCCACCACAGTGGGATATCTGCCGTTAGAAAACTATGGCCTTACTGATACAGTAACATGCACTCTTTCCGGCTGGGGAGCTACAGGTTCACCGGCTACTGTAAGTTTTTACATTATACAGGTTGTAATTAAAATAGTGGAAAATATGAACAGCAATGAACAGCTTTGGGGTTAACTCTGAAATATATAACACCTGATTCTTGAAGTCACGTTAATGTAACCTCATTAATGTATGGAACTGTTTTAATTTTTGAATATTTACATAATAATTTTAATATTTATTTACCAAGTCCACGTACCCAAACTGCTGGCATATATATATTCATCAACATCGCTTGCAATTACAGGAATATTGATTTTTTTATAAAAAAAAAAATAGGCTAGCAATGTCTAGAACAATTGATTTTTGCCCGTGATTTCACGTTTTTCCTAAAGCAAAGCTGTTCAACCCTACTGATAAATAATTTAATCGATTCTTTTCGTTTGTTGTAGATAAGTACGCAGTTGATGCATACACAAAAGCTGTTGGTCAACCAATTCGTGTGTGGTGTGATGGTCGGGTTTCTGACATTAAACATGCTGTGTGCTTCAGCTCCAAGCGCCGGGATAATAGAAGGAGCGGCCGGATGCATGGTAGGAACATAATGTTACTGGGTCAAGGAATACTTTCTTATTACTAGGAGGCCCTGAGAGCAGCGATGGCCCAGTGGTGGCGGCCCCGACTTACGAACAGTAGGTCGCGGGTTCAAACCCAGGCAGGCACATTACTTTGTGTAATTTATTTCATCACCGCTGCTCTCAAAACGGTGAAGGAAAACATCGTGAGGAAACCGGTATGTCTTAGAACCAAACAATTCGAAGACATTTGTGACATCTACCAATCCGCATTGGGCCCGCGTGGTAGATTATAGCCCATTCCCTCTCAAAGAGAGGAGGCCTGTGTCCCAGCAGTGGGGACATTAACAGGCTGTTGATGATGACTATGAGGCCTTCGTATACTGCTAGATATGGGGTTCTGGTTTGCGGGGAGCAGAGAAGCAGGAGCAGTTGGGTGAAGTTTTAAACTGGGTTGTTTCATTAGAAGCCCGACACAAAGACTCTAGATTTTTAGTACGTGTTTCACTAACCATTCTACAATATTTGTACCTTGTACCTACTGACCTAACCCTTCGAGGATTACTAGCATGACATTATGGTATATAAAGTCAGTTTAAATAAAAACTAGCAGCCTGCTCCTCTTTTCCCGGATGCCTGAAGACATTTCAACATTTCGAGATTTCTATATTAGGTTTGCTTTCCATAATAATTGTTCAAAATGATAATGAAATCGAAATCTTTATTTTAGAGTTAAAAAAATCAGTTGAACGAACATTCTAGAAAATATATTTTTTATTGGAAAGTGACTAGGTATATTTTATTTTTCCAGGGTGACGAAGGTAGCCCGTTGGTTTGCCACGGTGGCCTAGTAGGTCTTCTTGTCGAAACCGGTGACTGCTCATCCGTCCCTTATAGCCCTCAAGTGTACACCCGGGTCTACAGTTTCGAGACATGGATAAGACAAGTCATCGCCCAACCCATACCTGACATTGGACCTGAGCCTGAAACAGAGGCTCCGCCAACAACGACTACGCCAGTTACTACGACAGAGCCTTCAACTACGCCCTCTCCAGGTGGAGCCACCACTTCTCAACCTGGAGTGGCTGTGTTAGCATTGATTGTTATTGCTCAAATTATAGCCAATGCCGTTAATCAAAGAACATAAATTAAAAGTAAGAGTGATTATATGCAACAAAGACTTTGTTTTTTATTTATATCATCAATCGTTATTTAATATCCACTGTCAAGACTGATGCACCTGCTGAAAAATAAATGTCACATTTTATATTCACTGTCAAATCAGACACACTGCTGAAACAAGAATTGGTATAATGTTACTCACATTCACATTGTTTACAATAAAACAAAAACAGGCTGGGATTTCTCTTTTTACTTTTCCGTTCCATTCATTTCATTATTGCTGTATGGTATTATTTTGCCTGAAAAAAAAAACACAACTTATTTATTTTATTTTTAAAGCCTGGTCAGAAATTGCACAAAACAGAGATGTTTGGAGGGGGAAAGGGGAGGCCCTTGCCCAACAGTGGGACACAACATAGGCTAACAAATCATTGACAGTGTTGTCTAGTAAAAATAATAATGCGCAAATACCCTTTGTGTGAATCAGTACCTATCAGTGAATCAGTAGATATTTTATCGTAAATTTGTAAATACAACGCCTATGTGACGCGTTTCATGTATTTTACTTGATTTTTGTGGCTCCTTGGTAAGATAAGATAACATGTGCCTTTAGATACAACAAATAAACGATTCTTTAATTACAGTGAGTGTGTAAAACAGTAAATTTTATACATTTTGTGTTTATTTTTAAATGATTTGTTTGTAAATAACAATCATGGAAAGACTTTTGTTTTTATTTTTGATTGCTTTAAGTGGTAAGTAAAAATTCATTATGATTCGAACAATACATTCGTTTTTCAGGTTATGTCACTGAAACATCTGAAATTGTTTAATTTTCATTCTCCCTGAATATACCTTACCTACCTTACTTATATACCTTGTTGAACTGACATTCTCATCGTCATACTCTATAGCTTATTAAGCAAGCAATTTGAAGCCAGTTATTTGAGGTTAGCAAGTTACCTACTTGAGTTTGGCGCAAATAAATCATTTAGACTACGCTTTGTCCACGTAAGCTGCATGTCAGACGCACGCTTTTGTCAATATACGCTTGCGTACGTGTTGCCTGCATCTTACGTACAAACAAAGTAACTCTGTGGCCACGAAATATATTATGCATGTCACTACGCAAGTGTACTGCAAGACGCAAAGAAGTGTTTATTTTAACAAATTTTAAGAAAGTAGTCTGTAACATGATCAAAATAAAGATCATTTTCTAATAACCCTCTTGCAGCATAAACAATCCGTGCCACGAGAAGCTATAATTATGTAAACAAAGAACTCTAAGTTATGTAGTGACAACTCAATCAATAACAAATCATTCCAAATTCAATCAACTCAAAGTAACATACGTGTAATACGAAGCTAACGAGCAATTTCACTTGGTCAGGTTATATTTTTTGTCGTTTTATGTTTTGTGGTACTGGAACGTTCGAAGTGTCATACGTGTTCCAGTACCACAAAACAATAGACGACAGCACTTTCTGTCGAATTTGGATATTTTTTGTTTATTGATTTGTCGCTACGTAAGTAGCTTAAATAATAAAAGATGTTTGTTAACAATAATATACCTTGTAGTGCGGTGTATACAATTATTAATTACGTATGGTATAATGAATGAAGCAAATAAAGTCTAAGTTTGACGTCTCATCCTTCAATAAAATTATTTGCTACTAAAATCACTTCTTTATCATTACTGGACATTTTTCTATTCTCTAGATCTAACGTAACATAATGATAAGACATACTTTCACGATACCTACTATTTGAATGAAATGAACTGTTTTTCAGTTTGAATGTCTTTGGCTTTTCGATTTTTTTAATTTGTTCATTTGATCAACAGCTGCAAGCCCAACTTATAATACAGGACTAATAAGAATATCAAACGCGCTTATTGCTGAAGAAAATCAGTTCCAATACATGGTAATATTTTTTTTATAATATGGGAGTAAGGTCAACTAAAAACAAAACTTATTTTGTTGAAATTATTTTAGATTTCGTTACAAAAACTAAGTGAAATTGAGAGTCCTACAAGAGGGCACAGATGTGGAGGAGCACTGATTACGTACCAGCATGTACTGACCACTGCATCTTGCACTTTTAACAAAGAAAACTGGTTAGTGTACTTTATTTATGGGAAATATCCCCTTAAATCTTTAACTTTAAAAAGATGGTGCTTTCCATTTTTGCCACTTTACGAAGTTGGTCGTAGTAGCTGAGCTAGGGAATGTCAAGCAAAATATTTAGGAATTATTAAATCTATTTCGCGAGCTGAGCAAGCAAGCTGAGCTTATAATAGCCTCAGCAGCGGCATGCGAACACTACACTAAGTTGATCGCAGTTACCAGGGTAGCACCCGACCAAATGGGGACCAACTATGCGTGATCTAAACAGCCGATGCGTTTATTTAAAGCGTGCGTGCGTGGTAAGCAATACCACGCACTTTGCGGTTACCTGACAGCCATCAGTTTTGTCAACAGTTGCAGCCGATCGTGCAACAAGTCGTTATTGATAATGGCTGAGGAGTGTGTTTGTACTACAATTAATCATAGAGAAGGTATTAAGAATGCATGGGGAAATGGATGGAGGGCTCGACGCACTGATCTGAGCAGTTGACTTTATTGTGTGGGCTTTCGCTGTAGCCTCCCACTAAATCCTAAGGTGCAGGCCACACATAAATGGCGTCGGGCGCGGACATGGTACGGGCGGCTTTAGGATGACACGGAATGTCGTAGCTCGGGCGTGGACATGACGCGCCATTTCGGCGTCCGCGTATACTCCACGCCCGACGCCATTTATGTGTGGCCTGTGCCTAAGTTGTACAGAATGCCAATCAAAGCGTCGCATGTTTTGCAGGGTCGTCACGCCAATCAACCCGGCCGAATACAGAGTATTCGCTGGCTCAGTGGTTCTTTACAACGACACTTCTGCTGATCGGTACCGGAGTATAGCTAACATCACTGTACACCCCAAGTTTGAAATGGGTCGGCGGTATAATCACGACATTGCTGTTATTACGGTGAGTGATAAAACCTTCCACACTACTAAATTTTAATAACGTTATTCTTTCTAACGTGATAATAACGATACTATGTTACTATGTTTTTTTAAGTTTTTGACGTAAGCACTAATGAAAAAAAAACTGTATCTTTGAAAACGTTGCAAACGCAAATCATTTTAGAAGAGTATTATTATCATCGGCACGATTCTTGAGCGCTGACGCAAAAGTGAATTATTGGGTCCCTTTGGTGGTATGAAGTGAGACGCGGGGCGGGGAAAGTGCAGTGATTGGCCCGTAGCGCATCGCGTCATAGCCGTCACTCGGGATTTGTTCTTTACTCCTGCTGCACTTACCTCACGACCAATAAAATACACGGGTGTGCGTTTTATTTGTCATAAAGTATACGATGCGCATAGCGAGCCCCACTCTTCCGCCGAGCGCTCAAGAACCGTGCTGGGTATTATAACAATGGCGCTTCTTGGCGAATCTTCTCCACAGGACCAACCCGAACCGTGCACCTATTTACTACATAGTATAAAACAAAGTCGCTTTCTCTGTCCCTATGTCCCTTTGTATGCTTAAATCTTTAAAACTACGCAATGGATTTTGATACGGGTTTTTTTAATAGATAGAGTGACTCAAGAGGAAGGTTTTAATACCTTTTTTGCACCCGTGCGAAGCCGGGGCGGGTCACTAGTATAAAATAAAATATTCTAATGCATAATATTAATCCCAATTTTTAGCTATCCTCTCCTTTCTCTGAAGGCGTAGTTGTACCAATCGGGATGTCGATTTCTGCAGACGATGCTATCACTTCAATCATTAGTTGCTCAGTTGCAGGATGGGGAGCCCAAAATGGATCAACATCTGTAAGTAGTAATCGTTCTTCCATTGTTATTCAGGCAAAGTTGTTATTTTTGCTGCTTTATTGATACCTCTTTATAACATGGCCAAATTTTAATAATCGTTCTCTCTGTGCTCAGACATATTTATGACGGTACGGTTGGCGCAGTGGCTAAGCGATTGAACTGCTGCGCTGTGTGTCGCGGGTTCGATCCCCGCACGGAACAAATATTTGTATGGCCTACAGATAGTTGTTTCGGGTCTGGGTATTTGTGTATGTGACTTTATATTATGTTTGTGAACGTACCCACGATACAGGAGAAATTTCTAGTGTGGGGCAACGTTTAAAAAAAAAAACAAAAAAAAAACAATATTCGATTCAACATAATATTTTGATCGGTTTAAAAATTTGATCCAAGAATAAATAAAACAAACGGGGTGAGCTAAATAAAACTGTTTAAAAACGTTTCAGGGGCCCTACTATGACGTCTTAAAACAGTCCTTACTTATTCTTAATCCAGTGTGGAAAAGAGATGGCGCTAGACACCCTGTATAGTTCTGTCACGTTTCCACACTGGAATAGGATTAAGTTAGGACTGTTTTAAGACGTCATAGTAGGGCACCAGGTCTCATAATTTTTTGTCACTTTTAGTGCAAAATTATAATCAAAAGATATAAATGAACAAAAAGTCGGGTGAATGTATTATCCACCCGAAATTAGAAGTTTCACTTTTACATCTTTTCAGACACCTTTTGCCTTAAAAGATGAGGTCATTTGTTTTACAAAAACTTCTGTCTTTTGTTTAGGCGAGCACACAGTTGATGTACCTGCCAAAGGCGATATTTAATCAAACCTTATGCGCTGAGATCTACAGTAAACAGGATAATATCAAAGTAGAAAGAAACATGATTTGCGCGACCACAAGACAACTAGCGCCTTCTGGATGCGTGGTAAGAACTAAGACATAAAAATTATGTCTTTGTAATGATGTGTGAATTTTTAGCATTCATTTTTCATAATCATGATTACGATTACTATAATAATATTAACAGGCTAATGCAAACTTATTATATGTCAATGCTTAAACCCAAAAACGGTCACAAAGGAACTTGAATAAACGGGAAAGCCTGTGATAATAAACTCTATTTACAGGGCGACGGCGGTAACCCTTTGGAATGCTTAAGGCACCCCATACATCCGGGCCGCCTTATGGGTCTTCTCACCAAAACCAATGACTGCAAGGACTCTGATAACCCTGAAATATACACCCGGGTTAACGCCTACTACGGATGGGTACACCAGGTCATCCATAAGATACCTCCTGCATCCCGCCCGAGCGCAGCGTCAATTCTTCAACCTGGATTTGCAATGTTAGCCATATTGGCTTATTTTCAAATTTATTTCTAATTTTCCTTAATAAGATTGTTTTTAAACTATAGTAGTGAAATTCAATAATATATCAGGAACCATCAAATGCGACCCCACCTGAGTGTTAAGTTGTTCAAAAGGTTAGCGATCCATTCGGTTACCCTAATGGAACGTGAAAGGGTAAGCATTCTGATAACCGATTGAACGGCTTACCCTCAAGAGGTTCAAAAGGTTCATTATAACACAAACATGAGGTTAAAATACATGACTATTAACATACAGGCTTTTTGAAAACCCTTCAGGCAGCAACCGTTAAAAAGCTTCAATACGGATAATCAGACGACCAGGCACAGGCCATGTGACTTATGTAAATATTTCCCTACAACATTATGCACAGAATAGATAAAAGATTTATCTATTCTGTGGTACGCAGTAAAGAATTGAGAAGAGTGGTATTTGAATATGACATAGAACTTGCCTCCTAGTATTTGGTTTTATACCTATATTTTTTATGTTTACCAAGTCCTGGCCCCCAAGATACAGGCACAGCCTATTTTGGGGACCTCTGTTTCATAACCATGTTTAATTATAACTGTTACATTTATTATTAACGTTAAGTTAGATTAAGAATTTATTGTAACAACGATTTAATAAAGATTTATCTTATTTATCCTGTTTTAAATTGAGAAGTAATAAGTCATGTTGATGGTATCTCATGTATAAACGTTTTTTATTGCAACCTTTATAGACCTCTAAAAATACGAAGAACGGAATCATTGATCATGAACTTCCGAAGACGGACAACATGAATGCTAAGATCCCAATCGGCAACGTAATAATTCATTCTAGGATAATATACACGTGAAAGTAAAACTGTTTGTTTATCCGTAACGTTTTCATGACTGAAAGGCTCAAATATAGATATAATACGGGCTCAAAGGATTCGGATTAAAAGTACATCGACGGATAGAGCATGACCTCTGTACTGACATTTCATCCAGGCAGTACTTTTTGGTTTAAAAAAAGGCTTCCGACATCCTCGTGGACCAAATTGCAGGAAAGATACTCATACTGATTGATACTGGCAGCCCACGTCATCCCATTGCTGGACAAAGACCTCATGCTCATGATTTACAGCTGTTTCGTTCCAGGGCTAACGTGGATGACTTGTCGTTGGTCTTATCCAGCTTGCCCTGCAAAATAGTGGTTGACCTCAATTAAAGCAATCCCCAAGTATGAAACCAGGAAGTAATCGAAGCTGGTCACAACTAAGTTTAACAGCGCGCGCCGAGAACGAATACAACAGGGAATCGATTCCGTGACACAGTTTACATTCCATTAATGATTTATTAATACATTGCCGATTGACTTTGCTCATCGTAAATCTTCATAACGTTGTTAATAAAAGTCGTTAGCCGTAAATAATGAAATGAAACTGGGCCAAACAAATCACTGGCCCCAATGACGGGGTAAATCGACTGGATTCAAAACAAAATGTTAGCTAAAGGGCATTTAGTATTTTGTTGGTCCTCCGTTTGAAAAATGTTATTAGATTCAGAGTTTCTCATATTAATAATTCACAGTGGACAGTAAAGACAATACAAAATATTGACAAACTTAGAAATCAAAATAGAAAGGATATTGGACAACAAAAAAAAAAAAAAAATGTAATTTTATATAAAAAAAAATTTAACATAACATATTAATTAACATATATTAATTGAATTATTTTAATATTCTCGATCATCTCTACTCCTTTTAGGGTGTATGAAATTCCGTCGGGGCTGCGGGTTGTTCGAAAAAGATACCTTGGCCTTGACACAAATGGCTTAGAAGTAACATGGATGCTTTAAATCAGTGAGGTCTGACACTCCCCAGTCCCCACTCTGCCCAGAGCGGGAGGAGTCATTTGATGATTTCCCAACCTCCCTAAAAAAAGTGTTTAAAAAAAATTCAGTAAGTAAATAAAACTATCAACGACAATAAATTGTTTGGAGTTTCCCTATCTCTCGTTCTTCACAGTTGTCTAAAACACACTGTTTTTGTTGAGCTTTCTCATGCACGTATTGCACATTTCGCTGCAAAGTGCATCGTAATTGAATCCTTTTGTGAAAGCACGGTCTGAGAGAAAAGTAATTGAATCTCTACTACCACTGTCACAGGCATATTGTGTTTGAATGTTTGATACAGATGTAAAGGAACATTAAATGCCATCCCACCTTTAATCCCCGGGTATCGTGCATCAACTCTTCGCCATACTAGGCAGAACTCCAGCTTCGGACTACTACTGAGAAATTCATGCTGGAAAACCCAATGATTCTTATCCTACTTAGGAATCCAACCCAGAATCACCTGTTCAGCAGTAAGGTTACTGAGAAGCCAACATACAGAGGGACTTCCTGATGGTGAAAACCACCATCTACCAGCCAGCAGCACCTCGTGTACTTTTCAGTGGCTTAGTGATTGTCACGTACAAATCAAGGAGTTTATTTGTAGTTCACGTACAAATGTATGCGCAGAGGTGGACTTCATGTGTTTAATTCAATCGAATGATCAATTATCCCACCTGAACGCAAAATACGTTCTTTGGACGTAAAGACATCTGGTGGAAATCAACTCTACGTAATTTAAGAAAAACTAAATATTTGAAAGCCCACTATATGTAGACACTGGAAAAATTAACTTTAGTCAAGATATACCCACCACAGATAGGTATAGAGTAGATATTCAATTGAAGCACTCTGATGTTAACTTAGTTTGTTATTTAATCATCATCATCATTAACGTGCCCTTGTCCTATTCAACTTGGGGTCGGCGTAACACATTTTCTTCTTCAATTCTTACCTGACATACATCATCATCATCATCAACAGCCTATTAATGTTCCCACTGCTGGGACACAGGCCTCCTCTCATTTGAGAGGGAACCTTATACCTGACATACGTCATGGCACAATTTTACTCTTTTCTCTTTCATATTATTCCTCACAACCATCCATCCATGTAGATTCCTATTTTATTAGATATGTATCATTTGATCACTAAATTATTCGCTGGATTACAGATAAGCAGCTTAAGTTAATACATGGAACTTAGCATTTAGAATGACGCAGAATCGGATGTACTCGGATAAGATCAAAAAAGATCCAATTATATTATGATCGAATCATGATAACAGTGGATATTAGATAGATAAAGATCTCACGTTTGTAGGTAATACATTAACAAAACTGATAATAATATTATCATCTTTTACAATTTTTCCGTTATTCATTATCATCACCATAAACTGTCTTGCCTATAGGAAACCACTGACTAACCATTTTTCTGTAATTACAAAACCTAAAAGCTTACAAGATTGTAAAACCTTTAACTATTTAATTCACAGCGGCTCCGAAGCATTTTTACAAAATTTATTACGCGACAAAGCACACAGCTATGCCATTACCATCCATTTGGTGCACTTATAGTACTGTGGCTGTACTATTCTGTTAAATAACAAAACCACGGAGCAAGTTCTTACGGTAAATGGGTGTACAGTCCCCATTTATGAGCCCCGTGCGACGTGACTTCGCCGGCTACAGTCGCCCAACCTTATGTATTATAAATTCACCTAATTCCAAGCTGAGTGAATTTCTAGTGTTGTTCGCGACAAATTAATTAAAAGTCTACTTTGTTTATATTAAAGTTAATCTTAATTATTCATGGCTAAGTGCGAAGTGAGCTCATGTCTAACTTAGTACCTAACTAGGTTTTTGCCTAAAAGCTTTCATATTTTCTGTTTTATGTGTTAGTTAGAGTAAAAGCAGTGATAACCCTGGGGGTTAGAACTAGAAATATTCGTGGCACGTGTTTTTAACTCGACGTGCCACTCTCTTAATTAGCTTCTATTGGTCTGGTTTTAAATTAATATTCAACTCGTAGAAACTGTAATTTTCATGTTCAAAGTATTTTAATGTATTCTTTACTTTAAATATTGAGTAACATTTGGGAGCTGCGCATAAATTAACATCAACAAGCACTAGGTATAAAGTTCGATGTGTTTATTCGACACCGTGTCGTCCCAAGTCCCAAGAGTGTGTTAATTCGCCTCCACTTTGATCAATCCATCAGAATTTAGCACATAAAGTGCAGGCAATTACTTAATCATGTCGCACCCCACCTCATTGCGCAGTCAAGTCTTTGAGGTACTTGAGAACTTGTACCTGCTTGTTTACATAAACTCGATGTAAAGGTAGCTAGTATTTACACAAAATAATACCCGAGTAAATATTTGCAAAAAACCCTAACAATGTTTCGCAAATACGCTTCAATGAGACATTTTAACCTACTGCAGGTTATTACTGTCAGAAACCTTTCTCATTAATGAAAAACATAATGGAAATTTTATACGAAAGATAATTTTATTGTTCTAAATCTCCATGCCGGATTGCGGGTTTTATATCGGTTTGAAAATTTAATCCGTTCATAAGTAGATTAAAAAATCTTTTTTTATTATTTCGGGAAAGATATGATATAAAATAAACAATACAAAAGAGGTATAAAAGGCTGTAGAAAAATATAGGTGAGTAAAAAAGATACTCCAGGGTAAGCGATATTTTTCCCTTTGCTTACCTGTTTTGTCGAAATCCCTATAAACCCCATCATAAATCCTATGTCCCATACGGGTTCAAAGGGCATAGTTTATGTATTGTGTCTGAGTAGAGGTAAACCGACTAATTAATGTGCATACACATATACATTTGGTAAATCTTAGGGCCACTGCGGCAAACTCTTGACGAATCTCCTTGTTTCGGCTTTATCTCGACCGCAGTTACTTACCGAACAAATTAACCTTTTGCGACAGTTATGAAGACGTACAATAAATGTGCGACGTGTTTGTTTTAAATCTTGTGTTTTCTAACGTTTTCCTTAGGCGGCTAAATCTTGTGTTTTCTAACGTTTTCCTTAGGCGGCTAACAGACGTAAAACGCAAGTTTTATAATGCGTAAAAGAATAATTATGATTCACTGCAGTAAACAAAATCAGATAAATATATGATATTCTTCAGGATATATGCTAGTGACATAGTGAAAACATAATACAACTAACTTTGCTTGTTAGAAAAAAATCACGAAGATACCTCTAAAAATTTCTTTTAACGAGTAAAAACTATACTAAAATACATGTCATCGTTCTGATTTTTTTGCCAAATAATTCTAAAAGCAACATAAGTACTAAAATCATAGTGTTTTAGTTTTTAGTCCAATCAATAGTTTTTTTTGTAAATCACAAAATACCACTAATTTTGCACTATTCGGCCGCAGCGAAAGACGTACAACCGCTTTAGAATAAAGTTCTAATCAGCTTGCACTACGCAAGCTGATTAGAACTTTATTCTAACAGCATTTCAAACGAAGTTTGAACCACCGCAAATTGAGTTGCTAATTTGAGGTACTATAGGGTTTTAATCCGTAAAAACAAAAACATAAAGGTTACCTTATCATTTGTGTTCATGAATCATTATGTACTTATCGTCGGTATAGGAAAGACCAGTTTATCAAACACGATATCGATAAACTAATCTGGTAAACAAAGAGCTTTCGGAATTCCATCGTTTAGAACTCTGAGTCATCTGAACCGGACGTAAATATATTATTACACAAGGTGGTGACGACAATGCGACATTAAATTAAACTACATCCTCGATGAAGGTGGAACAAGCACGTAGAGTTTGGCACACGCAAAGAGAGGTCTATATTCAGCCAGGCCGTGGATGATGATGATGATAGCGTTGATAATCTGTATAGCACACTGCTGCACCACATACAGCATTTACTAAAAAAAAAAAGTAAAGAACCCGACTACGACAAAAAAAACGACGCTGAAAAAGTATGAAACAAGATTTTCAGGATAGAACAAAAAGAAAAGCCGTAGTCACACGGTATTAAAGTGTTTAGGTTGGTACCTATAACGTGCGACTATGGCTTTTCTTTTTGTTCTATCCTGAAAATCTTGTTTCATACTTTTTCAGCGTCGTTTTTTTTGTCGTAGACGCGTTTTAGTTTTTTACTTTTTTTATTTAAACAATTTTGGGGTTATTTTTTTTTTTACTCTTTGCTTTTTGTCCGCTAGAGGGCGTGATTTTAAATTTGAGCAATATTTTGGAAATGTACAAGTGAGGCCCTTTCAAATGATACCAAACACGGCGTATTTATCTCAATTTTTATTTTTAAGCATTACTTTTTGTCTGCAGGGTGCCAAATCGCTTTTTGTGACACGTCACGTAGCCTATGTTCAGCGGAAAATTAAGACGGTTCTAACCACAGAAGAGATAAAAGAGGTTAGAAAGGCCATGTGGGCGGGGCACGCGCGCCGCTTATATGATCAGACGATCATATGTCGACAAAATTTGATTTACTGACTGTTATGTCCTCTAATAACGGGGTGGTAGCACTATTTGTTATTCACCGGCTCACCAGATCACCAAGTCCTCGTCAGTCCAGGTCGCTTCACACACCAAGTAACACACACGCTCCCGCCATCTGTGGTGGTTGACAGTTGTTCCTTGTGACAGGTGACAGCTCCCTGACTCTTGTGTCTGTGAGACGGTGTTGCTATATCTATTAAATATATACAACTCAGATACACTACATCCCTTCCTTGTTATATTTGTTTTAATCCAAATATTACATTCCAATAATACACCAAATCAGAATCTTAAACATGTTTATTTAAATGACATTTCTGTAATCAAGCAAGTTAACAAAATGAAGAAATATAAAATATTAGAACTAAACTTCTATGTCCTTATCATCTTGGACTGACTGCCACTGTCCTTCTACTCTTTTTAGGTGAACGATGTTCCTTCTTAGAGTTTGTCCAGTTTCCTCATTCCTGACTGTGACATCTCCTCCAATAGCTTGTTCCACTACATGTGGAGTAGGATTGAAATTGCAGGATAGTTTATTAGACCTATCCATATCTTTTATATAAACCTTATCACCTTCTGTAACCTCTGGATCTGAAGCTCTCCTCTTCCTATCTCCATATTCCTTTCCTTTTTCCTTTTGTAATTTATCTCTGTCTCTAACTTCAGAGTCATCTCCTTTTTCAATATCTCTTATCATGGGAATTTTGTCTCTATTTTGTCTCTTAAAAAAGAGCTCTGAAGGTGTCTTTCCAGTAACCGAATGAGGGGTTGAATTGTACATCATAAGATATTCGTAGAGACTTTCTCTAGCATCTTTATGTTCTAGTTGACTAATTTTTAACCGCTTTACTATGTCCCTGTTTTGTCGCTCAACTTCTCCGTTCATCTGGGGCCAATACGGAATTGTATTAAATAGTCTTATATTACATTCTTTGCAAAAGTTCTTAAATTCTTCGCTAACGAACTGTCGCCCATTGTCAGCGGTGATAGAGACTGGGTAACCTAGACGACTAAAAATCTCTTTTAACATTTTTATTATTTGTGAGCTGGTAATAGTCTTGGTAACTTTAATCTCTTTAAACCGGCTGTAGTAATCAATAATTACTAACAGGTAATCATTATTCGGCAGGGGTCCTAACAAATCAATAGCGGTGTCGATCCATGGTTCCGCTGGAAGTTCTCGTCGTTTCATCGATGCAGGTGGATTTGGTAATCCCACTAAAGTACATGCCTTACAACTTTTTACCAACGTCTCAGCATCTCTATCTATACAGGGCCACCACACTTTGGTTCTTAAACGATTTTTCATTGCTACAATACCCGGGTGACCCTCGTGGGCTGCATCTAGTACCGCTTTTCTCAGTTTCCCAGGGATTACAATTTTGCTTCCTCTCAATAAAATGTTTTCGTGGAAGCACAATTCATTTTCAAATATTTTGAAGCTCTTTGCTGATTCATCCCATTGATTATTATAAATACCTTTCTTAACAATGATAATTTCAGGATCTATTTCCGAATATTTAATTATGTCTGACATTGGAATTGCCTGTGGTCTCGCTAATTGCACAATTTGATGTACATAATTATCACCTACCGTCTCAACAGAAAAGCTTTTGCACAACCGTGATAAAGGGTCTGCAATGTTGGTCTTCCCAGGCTTATACTTAATTTTATAGCGATATGCCTGTAGTCGTAGAACCCATCTCTCAACACGAGCACAGGGCTTAGATCTAGGACTAAATAAAAACTCCAACGGCTTGTGGTCAGTTACTAAGTCAAATTGTTTTCCAAAGAGAAAGATGTTAAAATGTTCTATAGCCCAGACCAGAGCAAGGGCTTCCTTCTCTGTCTGGCTGTATCTGCGTTCACAATCTGTTAACGTCCTGTTCCCATAAGCTATAATCCTTGGTCTGCTGGACTCCAAGTCCGCCTTATCAAATTGTACTAATACAGCTCCAAGCCCAACGGGGCTAGCATCAGCAATGACTTGCGTAGTGTCCTCCACATCATAATATCCTAAGGTTTCTATATTAGTTAATGCTTCTTTTAGGTTTTTAAATGCCACATCTTGTTTTCGTGTCCAATAGTTTTCTATACTTTGTTTCCTACCCAACTTTAGTCGCAACAACTCTTTTAAAGGTTCAGATATCGTTGCTAAATTAGGTATCCATTTGTTAACATAATTAACAAGTCCAAGGAAACTTTGCAGTTCTTCTGTTGTCTTAGGAGTCCTAAACTGTGATATACTATCAATATATTTAGTTAATGGTCTCACTCCTTTTGATGATAAATCATGGCCTAAAAAGTTTATTCTCTCAGATTTGTATATACATTTATCGTTATTTAACAATACATTGTTTTCTTTTAGAATTTGCAATACTTTTAATAATCTTGAATCATGTTCGGTCTCATTACCAAAAACTAGAATATCATCGATGAAATTAACAACTCCTTCACATTTAATCAGCATTTTCTCTAAGATTTTTTGAAACAGCTCGGGTGCACATGTTATCCCAAACATCAGTCTCTTGTATCTGTATAACCCAGTTGATGTTATGAATGTTGTGATATATCTGGAGTTAGGATGGAGCTCTATTTGATGAAATGCATTTTTTATATCTAACTTGGAGAAATATTTAGCCTTTTTTATTTTAGGCAATAATTGATCCATACAGGGCAACGGATGGTTCTCTCTAAGTATAGCTGCATTAGCTCGTCTCATATCCACGCATAACCTCACGTCCCCATTATCTTTCAATATAGGTACTACCGGAGAAACCCAAGACGATGGTTCATGAATTTCCTCGATAATATCTGCTTGCAATAACTCTTTAATTTTTTCGTTAACTTTTTCTACAATCGGGATTGGTATTCTTCTATAAGGCTGCGTCACTGGCTTAACCGATTCATCAATTGGTATCTCAACCAGTACATTTTTAAATTTAGGGAATGGTGTCGGTTCCTGAATGTGATGGATGCCTACTTTCAATACTCCTAGTTGTGTGGCTGAGTCCTTCCCTAATAAGTTTCTTGAACCATTTTTTATTACATATATGGTACTACGTTCCATTTTGCCATTTATCTTTATTGTAGTTTCAAAGCTTCCCTCAACCACCAAAGGTGTTTTACTGCCATATGCTATAAGAGTTTTATTCGGTTCTTTAACTTGTTTGTTACAAATGATTTTGTTACTTTTCAGATATGACCAGGCTCCGTCAGATATTAAATTTAATTTGCACCCTGAATCAATCAACATATTCAACTTTACTCCTCCGACATCGCATTCTATGGTCGCGTCATCATTAACGTTAAATATATATTGTACTTCTTCTTTTAGAGAGTTTACTCTGTTGTCTTTTCGCTGTTGTTTCGTATACTTGCTCCTTTCCGTTTTTTGTTCAAATTTGCGTTTATTCCCATGTTCTTTTTGACTACAGCATCTTTGGTAATGCCCTATCTTCCCACAAAGGTAACACTTTTTTTCTTTAGCCCGACAACTCTCTTGAGAGTCATGTCTCTTAGTCCCGCATTTAGTGCAGCGATCTTCTTTATCTGTTTCTCTTACGAATCTTTTACTTTTCATTGCAACTGCGTTAACTTCATTTGTTTTCTCTTTTCCTTCTTGTGCATATTCTTTCAGTTGACGATTTACTACTTCCAATGTATTGGCTTCAATCACCACTTTGTCTAAAGTAACTCCTTCCCCCATGGTTAAAATCTTTTTCCTCAATTCAATCGAAGAACATCCTTCTATAATCTGATCTATAATATGATCATCTGGTTTTTCAAATTTACATTTTGGGGCTTGGTCACGAATTCTTATCATAAATCTATCAAAATTCTCTCCTTCAACTTGTTTTATACGACGAAAAATATGTCTCTCATATGCCTTGTTTTGCTTGGGTAAAAAATAATTATCAAGTCGGTCGACAGCAACCTCAAAAACGTTAAGTCCCTCAGACTCCTCAACATTTGCCCCTGGTGTATTATAGAAAATTTCTTGGAGACCTGTGCCTCCTAATAACAGCAGTAGTGCTCGTTTTTTTCCAGATGCTTTAGTTTCAGTAGCCTCAAAATAAATGTGAAGTGACCTCTTCCACTTTTCCCAACGTAACCCTAATGAAGCTGGGTCACCACTGGTGGGTTTATTTTTAGGTTTCCAACAGATCCAGATATGTTACAGACCTGACTAAAGCTATTATAGAAAAATATTAGTGTGAGATTGCATTTTATTCTGAAAAATTCGAATTTGAAAGATAGCAAGCGCATGCTATTGCTACTTAATAAATACGTTTTATTTCAAGACAATAATACAATCTGAATTGAAATTGAATTTCAAGTACATAATGATCAATATTTGAAAAAAATCTTTTCTGTTTACTTTTTATCTTTAATTTTTTATGTGTATTATGACCAATAAATATTTTTGCTTTCTTATTTTCTTTCTTTCTGTCCCGTCCCGAAATTAAAGCAAAAACTGCAAAACTTAAAGTAACAAAACTCAAGTAATTTTATCGATATACATTATTGACCTTTTGGTCACCGTAACATGTATGAGAAATATACGCAAGTGTGAGTGTACGTCAAACGCAATGTTTGCGCTAGTGTGACAACCAGTAGCAAGCTCGCGATCTAAGTGAGTGCGGTTTATTTGTGTGCATAATTCGTGTACTTATTAGCGTCGACACGCGTTCTAATACAAATCAGGAACTATTTCCTTTCTAACCTCTTTTATCTCTTCTGTGGTTCTAACGATACCTCATATTTAATATGTCGAGTTCCGATAAGTAGATTAGAAGCTATGAGGGAACAGATGAAGATACACACATACATACATACATACAAGCATACATACATAGCCAAAATCATAACCCTCCTTTGGCTTTGCCGTAGTCGGGTAAAAAAGGCATCTAAACGCTTGGTCACATAACCGGTCTAAAGTAAAGCTAGCTGTGAAAAGTAATAAATAAAGTTGTGCCCTGCGATTTACTGAGAGACGGTGTTCACGTACGTCATTAACAGCAAAGCAATTAACGTTTACTTACGTACTACAATGAATATATTATATTATTTTTCAATCACGAATATATTATTTCAAACATTTTACTAAGTATATTTCAACGTGCATCTTTCTACGTACCAAAAACCCGCCGCAGTCTACTCCAACATTATTTGCATTTCAATTTCTAAATGGAAAATGTAGCGATATGAAATGGAATGTAATGGTGTAAACGTCGGGTGACTAAATATTGCTGCCTAATAACAATTCGGTTTGTTTGCTGTGCTTTCCAGCGTAATGTTTTGAATGAGACATACTGTAGGTAAGTATGTTGATTTCTGTAAGTTCATTGCTTCAGATTGAGCAGACAAGTTATTGTTGCAGCATATTATAAGGGTAGATGGTAGAATGCCTATGGTATTGTTATGCATCGCATTATTAAGTTTCCATAGCTAGGAGTTCATGACACAGGGTATCCTAGTTTGGATTCCTGATTCCCGCAAACCTATTAAATATTGTTGTTTTGTTGTAATTGTTTGTTGTGGGAGAAAATAAATATTTATTAAATGAATGTTTGCAAAAAGTGTTTATCCAATTGTTCTGCGTTACCTACAATTTACTTTGCACAGCAACTTTCAAATTACAATCACAGACTCAGTAAAATTTTAAAACAGATTAAAATTACAAGACAACACAATTTAAAAAACACAAAATTCCCTTTCAAAGAACACATCCTAAACCTAATCACGGACAAAACCATTACAAGCTACAGAGTAATCAGCAATTTTCTTAAAGTACAGACAGTTATTACAGAACATTTCACACGATTCGACTCCTTATCTGTCTTACAGGAAAAGATCTTTTCCTTAACACGTCTTTTGGCGTCACGAATTACCAATTAGGGTTGCTTAGCGCATAAAGGAGGATGGTAAAAGCATATTTAACATTCACAGGACATTTGACGCGGCTCCACTCGACTCCTGCCCTCAGTAAGGCTTGCTCGTTAATGCTCGTATCCGTGTTACAGGAAAAGCTAGAAAACGGGACTTGTCTAAATTACGTGATTTTCTGAAAAAATAGCACATCATAATGCCTGTAATCCTCGAAGGCTTAAACAGAAGTGTACCCATTAGTAGTAATAGTAGTATTAGTTAAGGCGAATGCTCACATACTGCCCGCGAAATTCAAATTTTCTTACGTTTTTTGCAATTTGCAGGCCAGTGCTTGGTTGTATGTTGATGAACATTTGATTCGCGACTGTAAGACGTATTTAGTTACAGAATTATAATCATCAAAATCATCAATACAACCCTCCAAGTTCATATAGATCGAGGAATAACTTTGACCTTGAAAAAATAGTTTCTCGATCTATATGAACTTGGAGGGTTGTGTTGGTGATTTTGATGATTATAATTCTGTAACTAAATACGTCTTACAGTCGCGAATCAAATGTTCATCAACATGCAACCAAGCACTGGTCTGCAAATTGCAAAAAACGTAAGAAAATTTGAATTTCGCGGGCAGGGTGTGAGCTTCCCCCTTAAGTTTAAGTCAGTTATATTTAAGTCCTACGTAACAGGGGCGAGCCTATTGCCATCAATCGGGCAAAGTGTTAGTAGGTGGCGCTGTGACATTGACATCTGTCATAAATGTCACAGCACCATGCTGAGATAGTGGCCCTTTGGCCTCGTACCTACAGGACTAAGTTCAGAATTAATTTATTATGTTTTATTGTCAATTGTGTTTTCTGTGTTATTGTTTTTTATCAAATTGTGTTGTCCTGTGTGATACTAATAAATACATTTTCTTTTTTTCTTTCTTTCTTTCTTTAGGTTTTTCCATCAGGAATTTCTCAGTACCAGCCACGGAATCAGGATTTGTGCCCGGTTGATGGCATTAGGCTAGCCATTTATTACATGGAACTTAACTATAACTGGCGAAATGAGGTAGTACTTTTAGGTACACTTTTGCCTAAACCATCAGGGATTAAATGCATGATGTTATGTTATGTTATGTTATAACCCAAAACATAAATTCACTCAAAATCATAAATTCAACTAGAAAATCCCACTTTTAATGTTCGTGTTTCACGGTAACATTCATAAAGTGTTAAGTTTACTTTTACGCCCGGCGCGGCGTCAGGTGTGTGAACAGCAATTCTTCTCACAGCTACAATGTTCGCGGGGGATAGATGGTACTGTCAAACTAGATAATAAATATACAGGTAGAGTTTTTTTTTATAATTCTAGTATACTAAAAATATTGATTGCAATTTTTGTTCTGTAAAGCGCTTCGCATTAAGCGACTGATGTCAAACACTATATCGTTTGGCATCAGTCTCTAAATGTATTGGTATAATCTTAAAAGTAAATGCAAGTTAGCTGGCTGTATACTTATTAGCTTGTTTGAATGTACACGGATGGCTGTTAAGAAGCTCGTCCCGTGTAATCGGTAGCTACCTTTATTCTGTAAGGCGTCTTTAGCAAGCGCCAGTACAGATTAAAGCAGTCCCGTTTGTAATTAATTTTTGTAGTTAACAGGAGGTTTCTGCAGTCTTACTATGGGTTATCGTTTTAACCTGTGACAGGGGGTGTGTGGGGGGGGGGGGTCGGGGTTGCGGGTTGTTCGCAAGAGATACCGCGGCCTTGACATAAAGGGCTAAGAAGGAACATGGGTGATTTTAGTCAGTATTAGTCTGACACTCCCTTTCGCTATAATGTTCGCGGTGGATGGCACACGGATGGGTGTTAAGAAGCTCGTCCCGTGTAATCGGTAGCTACCTTTATTCTGTGGGCCGTCTTTAGCAAGCGCCAGTACAGATTAAAACAGTCACGTTTGTAATTAATTTTGGTTGTTAACAGGTTTTTATAGCCTTACTACAGAGATTCGTTTACCCTGTGACAGAGCGGTAATAAGTAGTAATAGACTAGTGACTCATGTGATGTGATAGATCTCGGGCTTTAATCCAAGCACTTCTGATTTATCAAATTTAAGTGCGAGGTGCGTATTTTTTAAAGAAAAAAAAACACCTTCATGTAAAATTTTAATATTCATTTTGAGATAGTTGGGTAAGACTGTAGAGACTGCAGATACAATATATTTTACAAGAAGTTTGTGTGACTGTAGGGATAGTAAATAATTCAGATTTCTTATTAAAAAAATAAGCATCGGTTTGAGAACCCCCTCTGTTTTTTGGTTGGTATTGTAAACACGTTTTACTTCCATAAGACATATTTTTTTACCTTCCTCCTGAATCACTCTATCTATTAAAAAAACCCGCATCAAAATCCGTTGCGTAGTTTTAAAGATTTAAGCATACAAAGGGACATAGGGACAGAAAAAGCGACTTTGTTTTATACTATGTAGGTATAGTGATATAGTATAGTAAGGATTAAACTTGTGAACAATACGCAGAACCTGCTACTATAAAGCTCCACTACCAACCGCCAAACAAAGTAATTAAACATAGAGTTTACAATATAATAGTTGGTTGTGGCCAGTAACACGAGAGTTGTACAAGGTATAGACCCCGAACAACGTTTGTTCGAAGTTACCAGAAGCTAAAGTAGATTACCCCTCTGCACTCGCATCGAGAAACACGTGTTAGTGTAAAATAGATATGTTTCACCCAGCCACTTTGTACAGATATAGGAGACTGTATAGGCTCTTCTCAATACATTCAGTATTTATCTATCTTGGTCTATTTTTAGATATTTATCATTTTAGCATCTCAATGGCGACCTAAATTGAGTCAGCACAGAACTGAACTACTTATTTGACGCTTTCGGTAGTAACAGTAGTTTCTGTGGTGGACAAACAACAGGCCACAATACTAAGTGCCAAATCTTTTGTGGAACAGCACCACATAACACTCCAAGGCAGAGTCATTAATGAAATCTCCACCTCAGCATGTTTCCCTTGCTGCAACCTGGGTTCAGAGTCAATTTAAAGACTTAAAGGTCGGATTGGCCATGGCAACTCATGTCCAGAAGGCAGACTTTCTATAGGTAAGACGAACGGGTTAGGTAAGGTTATTTTTAGATGATGCTTCTTCTTCTTTCCAATTCAATGAATGGTACTATTTAAAACAGTTGGGCTCAGATACTTGCATCGCCAATTAACGATGTGTAACGATGCACAAAAGTGCAGTTATCCCGAGGCTTAGGGTAATTCAATAAGTCAGCCATGTTTTGGACAGCACCACCCTATTCCTCATATCAATAAGATGTCTACCCGAGTACACAGATTATGGTTAAAATGTTTGAATAACCTGTGTTTAGGAATATCTCCAACTGCAGCAATAGTTATACGGAAGAAAATAATTATTATAATTCTAAAATATAAATAGCACACCCTTACAATAAATATATTATAATAATACTTATATTTAGTCTTCCCGAGTACTTCAAGTTGTATAAAATCAAACCCATCAATTTCGTTGCTATGTATCTGAAGAAACTTTGCTTTGTACATAAGCTTTGTAATTTATGTTTATATTTGTTATTTTATGTGTGCAATAAAGAATAAGAATAAGAAACTGAGAAGTTGTATGTCAATCGTCTTATGTCAAACGCAAGCTAGGGGCTACGTGGTAGCCGTCGAGACGTAGCTAGTGCAGCGTAGGTTCTCGTAGCCGATAACACAACTGCATACTTATTTTATCTTCTGTATTTATGTGTATTGAAATATTAATTTATTTAACTGATCTGTCATAAATGTTTCAACCAGTCAATTAATTTATACTAGCCTTTGTTACCACGTTATTAGATTGTAACACAGTGCAGCAGTGTTACACTGACTGCACTGGTAATAAAATTCGCAGAAACCTCAAAATAATATCAAAACCTTGGAGTTCAAAAGTCTTCTTCCAGATTTTCGCAATGAAGCCAAATCAAAGCATTCGGAATTCAGTCTGCGTTCTGTTCATACAGGTTTATAAATGATCATACTCGTAAATAATTTATTTCTGTAAGTTTCTTTTCAAAAACTGTTTTGAAACTAAATGATAATCTTAGTCAAGTCACTTGAGGACCATGCAGATTAGTACCTGAGATGGTATTTTCAAGAAAAGACCACACAGCATTGAGTGGATCAGCCTAGTTAGTGCAAGTATTTGCCAGTTACCGTTTAGGCCTACACATAACTCTAGGAGCTCAACGACACGATGAACTTTTCTATAGAATCTTTTATTTTTGTATACAAATCCTAAAACGGTTGACAGAATACACCTACCAAGTTTCAACTGTATAGTCTTAATATTTCCGAATAAAGTGGCTGTGATATAGGGACGGACAGAAGGACGGACGGATTGACAGACGGATGGACAGACATGACGAATCTATAAGGGTTCCGTTTTTTACCATTTGGCTACGGAATCCAAAGTGTATTACTTTTATTAGGATTCCGTAGCCAAATGACATGACTACAGATGAAAACTTCATAAAATCACTATTTTCTAACTCCCATTATAACTGTAAAATGCTCGATGACCTCAGTAGAGCTTCTGAAAGAGTGGGTCTTAAAATGAACATGGACAAAACCAAGGTTATGTCGAATGTTCATGTAACACCCACTCCTATCAAGATCGGAGACTCTACGCTCGAAGTTGTGGACGATTATGTCTACCTGGGACAAACGGTCCAGTTGGGTAGATCTAACTTCGAGAAAGAGGTCAATCGTCGAATCCGACTCGGCTGGGCAGCGTTCGGGAAGCTGCGCGGTATCTTCTCGTCCAACTTACCCCAGTGTCTCAAGAAGAAAGTCTATGACCAGTGTGTGTTGCCAGTGATTACATACGGGACCGAAACGTGGTCGCTCACAATGGGCCTTATCAGAAAGCTCAAAGTCACCCAAAGGGCAATGGAGAGGGCTATGCTCGGAGTTTCCTTGCGTGATCGAATCAGAAATGAGGACATCCGCAGGAGAACCAAGGTTACCGACGTAGCCCGAAGAATCGCCAGACTTAAGTGGCAATGGGCAGGGCACATTGCTCGCAGAACGGATGGCCGATGGGGCCGAAAAGTTCTGGAATGGCGACCGCGAACCGGAAGACGTTGCGTTGGAAGGCCTCCCACTAGGTGGACCGATGACCTGGTCAAGGTTGCAGGAACCCGCTGGATAAGAGACGCACGGGACCGGTCAATGTGGCGACGCCTGGGGGAGGCCTATGTTCAGCAGTGGACGTCTTTTGGCTGAAATGATGATGATGATGATTATAACTGTAGTATTTCTCTTTCAGCAGACAGCTAACATTTCCTTTCAATTAATAAAATAAACCTCGTAACTTCTGTTCGTTGCAAGCACTCGCCATTATTTAGCAGTAAGAAATAACTCTTCACTTTACTTTATAGCGGCTTAGAAGTTTGGTTTTATTTCCCTCAACAAAGATGAATGAATCGTTATTCTCTTCGTTTGTTTATTTAACACAAGTACTTACGCAAGTTGTTTGATGAAAACTAAATTCATCATTATCTTGCCGCGGCGTGTTTTTCTTCTATATTCAGGACAATTATTAGTCGTCATTTTCATAGTCACCGCCTTCCTAGCCGTACTATCATATTTCGCACAGTTCATCCATAGTTCCTTTCGTCTATATAGCCATAAGCCCACTATAATATTTATATAGCCCACCACATTCTTACTCAAAACATAATTCACATTTTCCATAATTATCAATAATTCAACCACTCCCGAGTTTTTCGTTTGTCGTTGATTTAACTATACAAAATTTCATAGTAATTTTAATCAACCTTCACTCAATCTATTGAAGGCACTACTTTCTAGAACTCACTCACAAAACGTTACCTTATATTTAACTTTATGTTTCTTCCACCACTTTATAACTCAAAACTTCAGCAAAATGTTGGTCACAAAACCTTTAAATTATGGCTTCATTAAACTATTTTATATTGCTCGTGGCAAATGGCACTCATTTGGTAAGTTATGATGCCCCAGAGTCTAATTAAGTCAGGACCGCACCTAACAGAAGAGGATTTTTCTTTTCCATTTAAACTTTGTAGTATGGCACTCTGTTTTTAATTTTTTAAATAAATTGTCTCCAGGAAAATCGCGTTCCTTTTTTAAATGAAATAATGTTTAGGGAGCATGCTATAATATTCCTAACTATGTTGGAGTCGATTTCCAGTCTAAATGGATCAAGCTTAGCAAAAACTTAAAAAAAAAAACATACAAAAATTAACGAACATGAAACAAAAGAGAAGTCTATTATATAGTAAGTTTATATAAAATACTGCACACACTGATACAATCCCTTATATTTTTATTTATTGAAACAAAAAAGAGGCAATTTCATTTTGTGGCGCAAAATAATTTTTTTTTTTTTTATTAATGTCTCGAACGAAACCATCGTGATAATATTGCGCTTTGATTTATTATGTTAGGTACGTTTTTATTTATTTGATGCGGATTAAATGGATATAACGTAAATATTTTACTATCTCTTGTAATAAACTACATCCAATAATCTCTGAGAGTAAACTACAGAGTGCAGCACGGTAGCCGGTGAAACAACTTCCTGCTGTAATGAAAACATCTTCAATATTAATATGCATTCAGGTTATTGGTGGAAACTTGAAGATAGTTCATCGGGAAGTACCCCATAAAGTTAGCTCACAGGCATCATTATGAGGATCTATTGCTTAAACTCGGTCAACGACTCAACCCACGTTAGAACTCCAGTGATTTTAAGAACACATTGAATGCAGACAGACTGTAAAATGGTTATAGCTATTTAACTAGTTGAAACATTTATGCCAGATCAGTTAAATAAATACGGTATTTCGAGTCTTTCGAATACCTCGTCGCAAAAATAAAATCGGTTTGATAGCTTATTAGTCATAATAAAATATGAAGCAGACAGACAAATTGAACTATAGGAAATGGAAATTTGAAATTTATATCTATACTAATATAATAATAAAAAGAAGTAAAGTTTGTGTGTTTGTATATTTGTTAAATTGTAAGGGGTAATCTCGGGATCTACTGAACCGATTTTAAAAATTCTTTCACCAATAGAAAGCCACATTATTGCTGAGTGTCATAGGCTTTTTATTCCTGTGTTCCCACGGGAACGGGATCTACGCGGGTGAAACCGCGGGACGTCCGCTAGTAGGTAATAATAATATAACTATACTACATGACGAAAGAATGTAAAAAAACTGTCACAGGGACATATCGTGCCGACAAATGAGAAACACAATAAGTGTAAAACGCTTAACAAATATTAATTCAAATTCAATTCAAATTCAAAACATTTAATTCAGACTTTTCGGTCCATAAAGTGTTAGTAGTACAACAAAGTGACTTATAGCTATGTTAGTGATTCACAAAATACAACAAGAAGATAAAAAATAAAACACGCCAGTCAGCTTACAATATATGCAGACCAATCCAATGCCTCCAAATAGGACTATGGATGTAGTCTGATGCAATCACACTCAGGTAACTGTTGGGACTGCCCCTCACCCTCCGCATCAGCGATGCTGCTCTCTTACGTAGTATATTAATAAATAGGTATAACAATTACAGATTATGTACAAAGAAAGTTTATCTTCTTGCTCCTTGAACTTTAAGCATTCTTTTGTTATTTTTACTATTAGAATAGATAAATAAACATATACCTTAAATCAATATAGTTTAGACGCCAACACATAAGCTACTACAATAATCTGTTTTTCTTTATTAGGAACTTTATCGTTAAATCATTAGGTTCAAGGTTGACTGACAAAAATTGACGGTTTCGTAAAAATTTGACTGTATATAACGTTTAACATAACATGTGTACCACTACCTAACTAATATACATAAGTGTGCATTGTCACGAACAACTAAATCTATCAATCAATGCTCAGACCATCCCAATTTTGGCATCCATTGATCCTTTTGTATTCAAGACGTCAATCAAGATTGCGTCAATGTACGTCAAAGCAATATTATTGGCTATTGTTTAAGCTGCCAGCTTGACAGAGCTGCCTTTGAGAGTAAAACAATGAAAAAACTAAGAACAAATAAAGGTCGAAAAAACTTCCACGGAAATATTTTAAATATACAGTGGAATAATGTAGCTTTCCAGTGGTAAAAGAATTTTGAGAATCGGATCAGAAGTTCCAAAGAATTCCTACACTAGCAAACTTACAAACTAGATTATTTTAATAAGTATTTCCTCCTAGCACTACATTATTTTCGTACTATATAATTACGCGTGTGAGGCTTGTTGAAACTGCCATTTTACTTCACCAAATTATTTAAATTAACCCATACGATGCGGCAGTAACGAATAAATCAGAGACCTTTGTGTTGTGTTATTTTGTCAGGCTAATAATGACCACACTATAACAATAAGACTACTTTTTGTGTGATAACCATAACATAACATTACGCCTATTCCCCGAAGTGTTAGGCAGAAGTGTTCTTAATAGCACACCTACATTATGTCTACTTCGTATAGTACCTCTTTTTATGAAAACCAAACAAGCTCTTCTCAAGTTTAATTTAATATTAATCAAGCACAGCATTAAAGTTAACGCAGGTTATATCTTACTTGACATCCTAAAACGTAACGGTAAATTTGCTTTAATCTGACCCACAGACGTCGTTTCGGGCATATTCGTCCTTTATAACCCGACCCACAACCTTATCGCATGAAACATAATGTCTTCAAAGGTTTTGTTTTCATTTTTACGTGTTTGTAGCTATGTACAATAGGAATAGGTATTAAAATTTGAAATACCTACCTATTTAAAGGGCGTAACCAATATAATAAACATGTTAAGATTGATTGCAGGGAGTAATCTTCGGAACTATCGATCCGATTTCAAAAGTTGTTTCGACGACAGAAATTAATAATTATCAACCATTACACGACCGAAACCGTGTGCAAAGCTCGTCATTTATAAACGGGAACTTCTATCAAACAATCAACTACTGTACAGACATAATTTGAGAATTCTAAGAAGATCAGATAATTTCAAACAAAGATTAGTCTGTTAACAAATTGGTCGAAACAAGACTTACAAAGCGCTTTATCATCCCTCAAATTTGTTAAGTCAATCGTTCAGCTAAACTTAAATTGAAAACATAACGGAAGATGATTTACGACAAATAGACCCTTTCCCTTAGATAAATAAAGGGACGCCTTTCAGACAGCATTTGAGACGAGCCTGTATTCTTCTCACGAGTTTCGTATTACCCACCAAAAGTGTATAAGTAGAGACGTCGGACGACCGATCTGAAGGCTTTTGTAACTTTTGCTTTGATGCCAACCAGAATCTTTTAAAAGTATTAGCTTCAAACCATCAAACAAACAAACTTAGCAACTTCTGCTCTCGAAGCGTTGATCGATTACCTTTATTCAGAATTAGTTTAGTTGAAAAATTGTGATACTCTTTAAGCAGTTCTAAAGAAAGAGCTATCAGGGGAAGATTGATATGTAAAAGGATTAACGAGCATTAAGTCTGTGAACTTTTCCTAAGGTAAACTTTTGAAATGTATTCAAAAGTTATAAAGTAAAACTAGTCAACTGCAAGACGCATTCGCACTAGAGATGTTAACAAGTTTGGAGACTCTGTCTAGACTACAAGTTAGAATAAATGTTAGTACTTAAGCTGTATTGAATATGAAGGCTGATAAGAGATAAAACAAACAGCATAATAAACATTTCTAAATGTATTAGCAGTATAAAAGTTACGTGCCTTGGCTCTTGCTTTGACATTTATTTTTTGTCTAGTTCAATCAATCCTCGGTAATAAATAACTGCAGTTTATAATACGTGGAGTATATTATGCATCTGTTGAATTATAAATAATAAATTCCCAAATACTTTTATTTGTCGGAAAACGGGATAATTTTTAGCAATATTCGTTGGTTAACAGTGGGCGTCGGTGGGTAGTGTTGGATGTAGAAACTATATAGACTCGTACACCGATACACTCAATCAATAGTTCCAAGCCCAATAGATCTAGATAGTTAGACACACAAACTCTGTAGGTAGGTACGTATTTCAGATCACACGATGGTTCAGCGGTCTAATGCGCCCAGTCTACCGAGAAGTGACATGCTAACCGACGCGTGCGCAAACCAATGACTCCATCGAGCGCCAGATGGCGCTGGCGTACTGAATACGACTCGATGCCGACATATAAATCAAAATGGCCCACCCGCACACATTTTGTTCTCACAAACAAATGCTTATTCACACTGAAAGCACATAATACGAGTTGATCAGTAAGTTATTACGAAACCAAACAAGATTTTTTGTCTATGTACTTTTTCCAGAGTACCTACTTACCATAGGAAACTTTTGTGGTGTATCTAATGAGTGAAAAAGTAGATCGTCTTTCAACTTCCCAAGAGTTTAAAAGAAAAAGAATATTGGTTAAACTTTAAGTCGAAAAAAATAAATATGAAACGTTGATGAAAGTAATGTTTTTCTGGTTTTCTAAAAAAGAGTAATATTCTCTCTTTGGTAGCATCTAGCGATCTGACTTTCAGCCAACCTACAATGCGACAAAGTCTACGTCTCTGTGTAATTAAAGAACAAGAAGATTAGAATTTTATCACCAAAGTCTACATTTTTAATCGATACTTTTCAATATATTAATAAAGTAAATAAGTATTTGCTGATTTTGGTCCTGCCAGCAGCAGATATTGAGTACTGACAGTTTGCTTCTACGTCACGTAATTATTACGTGGAATTGGATATCTCTGACAGTAACGTGAAGCGTACGTACGACAGGCGCGTCAAGTTGTCAAGCTTCGACGTTTTCGCGTCACCATTTCGAATATAAGTGGTTTTTATGCGAAAAGTCGGTTGAGTAATATATGTATGCAAATATGTTTAAAACTTTCGTTATTAGCGGGAATAGGGAAAATAAGAATATTTGGTTCAAAAACGCGATTATTTTCACCTAGGAAGGCACGATATCAATTCTATAAAAGGAAAACTCAGATGATCTAAGAATAAATCTGAGTTTTCCTTTAACTTCGCAACATAGCATTCGAACCTACAAAGATGAATGTAAAGTTTTCCTCAGAAAAGACTACAATAAAATACTAGTACATCAGCTAGGTGGACAAAGAGCGGCTCAGACAGGCTGAAAGCGCAAGGCGTAGAACAGAATATTATGACAAACAGCTAGGCGACACTAATGCCAGCGACCTTGAGCGAAGCGCCACCCACATTTTATTTATTTTTAGTCAAAATTCTCCAAAACACTATTATGCTAGTAATGAATAACCTGTAGTATTTTTAAATCACTTTTCATGATTCTAGGCTTGATAAATTCCATGGTCCGGGGCGAAGAGGAATGGGACGCCGCCGCCGTCGCCTCCTTCTTCGAAGCAGTGATGCTAGCAAAGAAGGTGGCGGAACGTGAGAGGGAAAGAACCTCTCGTCCCAGCCGCCGCGGGAGACGCTCCGGGCGTCGGGGGCCACGTGATGGCTTCCGGCCACCGTAGACGCGGGCCTGTGGACGGTGAGTAATGGGCTAGCTCGCCGTCCGGCCGTCTCATGACGGCAACAGACCGTGTCAACGGCGCGTTTGGGGTGCGCTTGCGCGCACCCCAAACGCGCCGTTGAGCCGACGCCCCTCGGGGCTACGGATTATCGAAAGGCATAACGTGGCCTCGGCACAAAGGCGAAGAATAATCACAATCAGTAATTCTCTTAATTTATCAAGTTTATTCAAATTTAACGTGATTTTAGAGTAAAAAAATAAAATGTGGGTTCTGCTAATTTCGGTGCTGTTAGCGCCTTAGTAATCAAGGACCAGTAGCAATAAGCTGAGTAGATTTTAGAATTCAGATTGAGTTTTCATGAACAGCATAAGTACTTAATGAACAACAAAATCAAGACATTTTTCTCAAAAGATTCATCGTCTTGGCCCGAAATGAGGACTTTTGGTAACTGACAGCTTAACGAGGCTTCTTCCTGAGAACAAAAACAAAACTTTCGATTTAATTCACGAGTGTTTTCGTAAGTTTTTTGGCCTCTTATTTTATCTTGGTGTTTGTTTATGTAATTTTGGCTTATTTAATAAGAAAATCGACTGTCGTATATTTCACACAAATAGCATGGTGTAATGGTGTAGTGGTAGCAAAATTCGTATCGCTATTCTGTGTGCCATTAATAAAGAGAAATAATTAAACGAGCCTCAGTTTTTTTAATTGGCCACAGGATCAAACTTCTAATTTTATAACTAAGCCACGGGAAAATGACTGGCCTGTTGGTCTAGTGGTTAGTGACCCTAACTGCTATGCCGGAGGTCGTGGGTTCGATTCCCACCCAGGACAAATGTTTGTGTGATGAGCACGATCATTTGTTCTGTGTCTGGGTGTAATTTATCTATAATATGTATGTATTTAGAAATATATAAGTATGTTTATCAGTTGTCTAGTACCCATAACACAAGCTCTGCTTAGCTTGGGACTAGATGGCGTTGTGTGATAGTTGTGGAATATTATTAAAAAAAAAAAAAAAAAAATAGGCACCTAATTTACTAACTCAGCCACGGAATTTATATCTCACCACCATTTTACATTTTACAGCTTCAACACAAGGCCCTCAAAAAAATATAAATGAAGCGACCGTATTCAACATCATTTATTATAACTTCGCATGTAAAATAATACATCACATTCTTTTATCGTGAAAATAGCAACAGAAAGATTTGGCGCGAGCGCGCGAGACGACAGCGACCGGCCATTTGCACCAATCAGAGAGCGCCATGAAATGTCAACTTTTGATACACTTTAGATTATTATATTTACGTTAAAAATACCTATTAGTTACAGAAATGTTTTTACCATTGTCTAATTGACTAGTCACGGGCAGATTATATGATTCGTTATTGTAAACTGAGGGAAATAGGTTAGGTTAGGTTAAAACTGTGACCAAACGCGCGCGAGCCGAGCGAGCGGAGCGAGCGGTGCCGCGGCAGCGGCCGGCGAGCGCTACTTCCGAGTTGCTTGCAGAAATGTTTTCACAATTTATTGTCTAGTTTTCCGATAAAAATGAAGTTCTGACGCGATTCTGTCGATAACTTTTGTAGCACAACATGTAAATAAAATCGATCTTTAGGACATTCGATACTGTGAACTTCAATATTTAGGTCATTAAGTACTCTGAACTTCTATATTTAAGCCTTTCGATGACACGACAGGAGTTTATACATACTATTAGTGGCTATAATATAATATTTGATGACAATTTTAATTAAATTTTGATGCTCAGTTAATGTGGCATGAGTTATAATTTAAACGTACTGAGTTAATAAATTAGAAGCTAATTGAATATTTTTTTGATGCCATATATTAGTATTTTAGAAGTTTACTGTTTGAATTCATGATACAAATTTAGATGCTAAAAAATAATCACGATGCTGAGTTGTATTTAGAGTGGCTTTAAAAAAGATAACTTGTGGCTAAGATAGTATTTTTTAGATGCTCGTTAATTGTGGCTGACTTAGTAATTTAGAAGGCAAGTTAGATTTTTAGATGCAAATAATGCTATTAAAAAGAAGCCGGTTTAATTAGCACCCATTAATAAATAAACCTTCTTACATAAAACTGGACAAATCGACGTTAATACGTCATTGTTTAATAGATCTTCAAAACACAACCCGAAAACCAATTTAAGCTTAAAAACAAACCTAACCCATTTGAAATTCTTCTAAATAACCATGGAACGTTGTTGTTGGCCTTTTTTGTGTGAATTTGGAACGAGATACGTAAATATATAAGTCCTCTACACAAAGAACGTTTACTTCGCTCAACGGTCATGACCGCTACCCCAGAATGAATTAACTCGCTTTAAACGAAGCAATTTAAAATCTCGAATACCCGAGTTTACCTGCTATTTTGGACATATTGGCTTAGGGGAGAGTGGTTTAGTTGGTAGGTCATTTATTTAATTATATTTTGATCTTGTTGACTGCACTCTATTTATTTTTGGCGGAGGCTAAAGAAAATAAAACAATTGAAATAATGAACTTCAATTGTTTTTTTTAGACTGATGGTAAACAGGAATTATAGCAGTTGACTGAAACTGCTTTCGTAATGACGTGACGTGTCGAAAATTAAAGTAAGATTTGGGGTACATACTGGCACCGCGCTTAAACGTGAGCAAGTACATTTGAGTACCTGCCAAAACCAAGAAGTGCGATAATGCACTGCACATTAGCTCAACATGTATCCAAATCCACTTGAACGCGAGGAATATCTTTATATCTACGCCAAACCAAGCAATGTAAGTTCCACATTCGATTGTTCGTTGTAAAATTAACGTCTCGTGTATTTGTACCCTTTCAAGATTCCGTCACCAGTTGCCATACGTAGATATACATGGATGTGCCGACAATACGACAATGTATACGTAAATTTTAATATCTTGGTACTGAGGAATAATATTCAAATGGACATCATATATTTATATCTACTTTAGAAAACACGACCACGCTTCAAAATATTCATAAATGTATCAAGGTCTTCATTTACAAATCTGACTTTTCCGAGAAGTGGGGACTTACATTTGCATGTACATAAAGATGAAAAGGCCAACTAGTTCTCAAAATAACTTGTTTGTGTAGTAACATGTGGACCTAGTGTTTTAACATGGTTGCTTGAAAAGAACTAATTCATAATAAACTATTCTTGGTACAGTACCTAATTCTAAAAAGGTTCATGAAATCTAGATAATAACCAGTTGGTTGGCTTTGTTCATGATAAAATATATATTGTGTTTTATATATAGCAGTCTATTTAATGGCATGGGTTAACTAGCTGTATAAAGAATATTCCAAAACCAATTATTATTATTATGAGTTTGATGTGTCCCACTGCAGGGAAAGGGTCTCCCTTCCCTCTTTACATTTATATCTGTCTTTAGCTGTTTCTGGGCCTAACGCGTAGCCTAGCTCACCAAGGCCTGGACAAAACAATGTTTTCGTAGATTAGTAACACACAAAGTTACAATTAGTGTTTGTTAGTACAGGCTAAAGGTTTAAATTTTATCCTTATTGAATCTCACTTATATTTTTAAATCGTGGATGATTATTTCTTAATCTCATGTACGTGCTTAACCTCCCGTCCGCCAATAAATCTCCAGGAGATTTATAACAATGGCTTTTTAATTGTGTCTATAATAAGGCGTATGAGCTCTTAAATAAATATAATAACTATGTTTAACTATCAAAAGATGACGATGACATGGGTATATAAATGACTAATATCTTTACGTACATTGATACATATATATAATATTATTTAAGGGGTGCTAATTAAACCGGCTTCTTTTTAATAGCATTATTTGCATCTAATAATCTAACTTGCCTTCTAAATTACTAAGTCAGCCACAATTAACGAGCATCTAAATAATACTATCTTAGCCACAAGTTATCTTTTTTAAAGCCACTCTAAATACAACTCAGTATCGTGATTATTTTTTAGCATCTAAATTTGTAACATGAATTCAAACAGTAAACTTCTAAAATATTAATATATGGCATCAAAAAAATATTCAATTAGCTTCTAATTTATTAACTCAGTACGTTTAAATTATAACTCATGCCACATTAACTGAGCATCAAAATTTAATTAAAATTGTCATCAAATATTATATTATAGCCACTAATAGTATGTATAAACTCCTGTCGTGTCATCGAAAGACTTAAATATAGAAGTTCAGAGTACTTAATGACCTAAATATTGAAGTTCAGAGTATCGAATGTCCTAAAGATCGATTTTATTTACATGTTGTGCTACAAAAGTTATCGACAGAATCGCTTCAGAACTACATTTTTATCGGAAAACTAGACAATAAATTGTGAAAACATTTCTGCAAGCAACTCGGAAGTAGCGCTCGCCGGCCGCTGCCGCGGCACCGCTCGCTTTGCTCGCTCGGCTCGCGCGCGTTTGGTCACAGTTTTAACCTAACCTAACCTATTTCCCTCAGTTTACAATAACGAATCATACAATCTGCCTGTGACTAGTCAATTAGACAATGGTAAAAACATTTCTGTAACTAATAGGTATTTTTAACGTAAATATAATAATCTAAAGTGTATCAAAAGTTGACATTTCATGGCGCTCTCTGATTGGTGCAAATGGCCGGTCGCTGTCGTCTCGCGCGCTCGCGCCAAATCTTTCTGTTGCTATTTTCACGATAAAAGAATGTGATGTATTATTTTACATGCGAAGTTATAATAAATGATGTTGACTACGGTCGCTTCATTTATATTTTTTTGAGGGCCTTGTGTTGAAGCTGTAAAATGTAAAATGGTGGTGAGATATAAATTCCGTGGCTGAGTTAGTAAATTAGGTGCCTATGTATAAATAACAAGGACAAGTTAATATAAATGTTGATCGTCACTTGATGCTTTCTATAGAATATTTAGTGGGCGTTGTAAAGAAGACGAATTAGAATATTAGAGGCTCTATAATTTTCCCGTGGCTTAGTTATAAAATTAGAAGTTTGATCCTGTGGCCAATTAAAAAAACTGAGGCTCGTTTAATTATTTCTCTTATTTAAGCGAGTCCTGGAGTCAGGATTTGCGCCCGGTGGATGGAAATATGCTCGTCCCCTTTTACATGGAAGTTAAACATAACTGGCGAAATTTCGGTGTACTATTTAGTACACCTCTGCCTTACCCTTCGCGGATTACGGACATGATGTGATGTTATTCAGAAGGGTAATTTATTGAAGTGTCCTATATTTCCCACGTGTTATTAAGTTAGGTACCTCTAAGACCAAACAATAAGTTTATATATTTTTTTGCTGCAGGTAGTTCTGTCTCACCGCTTAGTCACGTAAACCTCGTCAATAATTAAGTACGATTTATTTTTATATAGTGAGCGATAAATATCACCCTTGTGACCAGGGCTTACACAACAAATTAGGTATAGCATTGCAACATCACTCTGTGTCCTGTCGTATCTCAGTGCGTCGTCCGTGTAAACTGTAAACTAACGCGCGATTACATTTCCCGGCCTGATCTATCCGGCCACTCAACTATACCGTACGTGATAGCGCTTAAATGCAGAGCCATAGCATCATTCGCATAGTCGAATAACTACGCAGAATGCCATCGCGTAAAGGCGCTTAAGTCTGCTCAAATGCTCGAGTGTATTTAGAGTACTGCAAAACGGTGCTTGATCGGTACTTCATGGCGATTAGTCGTGCGACAAAACTGGTTCGCACGTAAGCTGAAATTTGAAATTTCGTGTCGGAAAACGCCAAAGGCGACAAAAACCTGTTTATCGCTGAAGTCTTAACAGGCGATTAAGGAAAATCGGTTTGCGCTATAATGATATTTGTGGGCGAAGGGCGACTACACAATGCTATTTAGCGGATGATTGGAATCTGTAATACCCATTACCCAGCACATTCCTAAGCGTAACGTTGGGTAGCTTGGGGCGTGTGTTCGCACCTTTATCTTTAATACCGTTGCTGATTTCCTCATTAGATATAATCTTGATTATTAAAAGATATAATGGCGAGGTCGGATTTGCAAACGTCGTCGCCTGATACGTGAATCAGCATTTCACAATATTTACCGAGAAAATTGTTTCTTGTGGTCAGGGTGAGTCGGTAGGTTAAAGGTTGCCCGGAGGTATCTTAAGCACTAACCTGATTACTGAAGGGTTACGAATTTGAGCAGTAGAAGGTCTTTTTACCCACGACGGAACGGAGACGGTATATGCGTTTGGGGTGAGAGGTTGTTTGTTTGTTTGTTTGTGTGTTTGTGCAAATACATGTTGCCATTTTTTACCCACGACGGAACGGAGACGGTATATGCGTTTGGGGTGAGAGGTTGTTTGTTTGTTTGTGTGTTTGTTTGTTTGTGTGTTTGTGCAAATACATGTTGCCATTTTTCTCCAAAACTACAAGTCCGATTTTGATGCAGTTTTCAGTTATGGGTTCGGGTTTGATTGGTGCATGTTCTTAGATAGGTGTTACGGTGACAACTCACCAGGGGGCGCTGCAGCAAACATTTTTTGTGCAAATCAAAGTTGCCATTTGTCTCCAAAACTACAAGTCCGATTTTGATTCAGTTTTCAGTTATGGGTTAAGGTTTGATTGGTGCATGTTCTTAGATAAAAAAATAAAATAAAAGTAAAAAGTTTAAAATAAAAAGCAAAATTAAAAATTTTGAAAAAACCCACGACTGTTAAAAATTAATTGAAAAAAGGATAAAATAACATAAAACACCCACCTTAAAAAAACCCAAGAATGTCCGTCGGGAGCTGAACATTGCAAAACTAGTTCATTTAATGTCAGCCCCCGACGGACATTCTTGGGTTTTTTTAAGGTGGGTGTTTTATGTTATTTTATCCTTTTTTCAATTAATTTTTAACAGTCGTGGGTTTTTTCAAAAATTTTAATTTTGCTTTTTTTTCTGCCAATAAGTAGGTACTGAAAACAAATAAACATCTGATAGTCTTATTTGTAAGCTCAGGACGGCCTTCATCAGAATTATTCAACTTGCAGCGTGGGTATGTGGGTAGTCCAAGTAGGGTCATTTGAATTAAAACCGTTCTCTTGATAACTTAAACGATTTTACTTGAAATAATAATTAAATTACGTAACAATAATCACTTAGGCTATAATTAACACTCAATCACTTCAAAAAAGAACTTTGAATAAGAGGATGGATAGCAAATCGTCGAAAACGTGGTGCGCTTGCGACCGCTCTGTACGATCTGCCGTACCAAGATGGCCGCCCCGCTACCATCGACCCGACGCTCCGCTAGAGTGACAGTGACAAGCTGTCACTCTTGACATTGGCATCTTAATGTGCGCCGACACGGCCAGACTGACATACGACCGTCCTCGGGCGTTATTGTATTCCTTGCTTAATCACCAAAACGTCCGCTCGTCCATCCTGCTGCAGGACTTCACATGGGTTTTCGATTGTACCATCAAACACAGAGTCAATCACAACTATAGACATTGAAATGAACAAGTGCATCCCTTCAACCAGCCCGTAATGGATCTGGCCCGGACGACACTGTCCCCATCGACTTGCCAACCAACAGCAACACATCTGGACCGGACGAGCGCATCCCTTCAACCAACCCTCTATTGGGTGTGGCCCGGACGACACTGTCCCTTCAACCAGGATAGACTAAGGACATCACTTCTGGATCGGACGAGTGCATCCCTTCAACCAACCCCACTGGGTATGGCCCGGACGACACTCTCCGACCAGGATAGACTCACTTCTGGATCGGACGAGTGCATCCCTTCAACCAACCCCACTGGGTATGGCCCGGACGACACTCTCCTTTCGGCCGGACAATTCCGGATTGAATAATGCTTACAATAACCAAAAGACAAATGCAAGACATAAAACCTACCTATGATTGGATCAGAAATAAGCCTCTCAGGAACTACGTGAAAAGTCAAATTAACTGGAAGTTTATCAATGACCACATCGCTTTGAATTTGAGTGGTACATTGAATATCTTCACCGCCTATGCCACTCAGGTAAACGAGGTTTTTACGCACAGTACCCGCAAGTTTGTCACAAGCTGTCACTCTTGACATTGGCATCTTAATGTGCGCCGACATATTTATTTGAGGTATTTTTCTATTTATTGTGACAAAAGCTACTTCATTATAAGTTTAGGATCTGACAGGGATAGTAATATCGTCACCTTACAATTCTTGAAGCTGCATACACTTTTTGACTCTTATCAAAACTACATAAATAAACACTTTTTATTGGCAAATTTAAAAATAACCTGCTTACAGTTATCATATCTATTATAAGTATTGACTAATATAAAGTATGGCTCTTTGCGAGTACGTTAATGCACATAACTCCATTTCGAAAAAAATGTGGCTTAGCTCCATTGGCCTCCAAGGCGACGCTCTTATATCAAAAGTCATATCTATTGATATAAGAGCTGGAATCAAAAAATAAAAATAATGTTAAGGACACGCAATATTTGAAAAAGTTAATAGAATCTTAAATCTAAACTCCTAGAGTTTAGATGATAGTGCGGCGTACAGACCTCTTTAGTGCTGATCTGAAAAGGATAATTTTAACAAAAATTTGGGGATACTGTAGGTACTATACCTAACATCAGCTACGTAACTGTACCAATCTAAATAGTTTGCTCTATTCAATGAACAAATAGAAACAAACAGGACGGGCCAACAATGATTGAATCCTCTATAACGTGTTATGCGTAGGGCGCTCAAAGGCTCGGCGGCTCGCGTCACAGTAATCGATAAGCATCCCTTTTCTAAATGATTGATGTTCTAAATTGGGCCAGTAGTTACCGCACACCTTGCGTCGTCTAATCAGCCACGAAATACTTGTTTATAAACTTTAAGTTACGCAGGAGTTGTGAAACACTGAGAAAATACATATTTTTAATTTCATCACCTGAAAAAAGGAAAAAGAATCAGGAGATAGATTAAGAAAACTGATTATTTTGAATAGCGATATCACTGAACTCCGTATTCCACAATAGTCCACACACAAAGCATATTGCTTCAACCTGCATGGGGTGGGATTAGTGCAGCCCCACCCCAAACACATAAAGCGATATCATTTTTTTTCTAAGTTAAATAAGAAATTGATAACATAGTTCACAATATTTCTTTTAACATAAAATCACGCCTGTACCTAATCCACGAAGGGTTGGGGTGTACCCATAACTACACTCTTTTCACCAGTATATTTAAGTCCCATGTAAGGGGCGATCCTTTAGTCATCATCCGAGCACAAACCCGATAACACAACAAAAAATGAATTTTTGCTTATTTTTTGGTCTATGAAGTACCTATATATTATTACAAATCTATTTATACACTTTTCATGAAACATCCTACTAATATTAAAAATGCGAAAATTTGTGAGTATGTATGGATAGATGGATGTTTGTTACTCTTTCACGCAAAAACTATTGAACAGATGTGCATGAAATAATTGTATCTTTGTAATTTTTGTTTATATTTGTTATTTTATGTGTGCAATAAAGAATAAGAATAAATTTAGAAACCAGATAGTTTGTAACCTATATTAACAAATCTCTTTTTATCCAGGTAGTATGATCCCGTTCGAAAAACATCGAACTTAATGCGGGCGAAGCCGCTGGCACAAGCTAGTATTCAATAAACCAATACATAAATGCTAAACTAACCCAATGCTTGAATCTCAACACAAACATACGTCCACCGAAATAATTACCAGTCCTTTAACTCAGCCGGAGTTGGGTAAGTTCTATCTAAATAATATTATATAATCAATTCAACGAACAATAACAAATGACATAACACCGTGGTAATAATGCCTGTTATTAATAACTGCCCAGGCCCACTGACAGCCGTAGATAAGGTACTGGCATAATAGAGGCCCAAGGAACATGCCCATTTTATTACAGCATTATCGTTAGGCGAAATTAATCGCGATCAACCTAAAACCTCGTACTAACTAGCTCCATACAAAAGAGCGATAAAATTAGTGTTTCTTGATGCCGATGAAGGTTTTATGACATGAAAATAACCTAAAAAAGAAATGGTTACCTTTATTAGCGGTAAGGGCGTAAAATATAATGTTACGCTCAAAGTTGGCCGTGTAATATTGTTATTGCCCGAATGATGGCGTTAAGAAATAGATAAAATATAAAGTTCTATTTCTTTGGGGTCGAAACGTCCTATTAAGTGTAGGGTGGATTTTCGAGTTGACCTTGCGATGGATAAAGTGGGTACTTGGTGTTATAGTGGAAAACTTTTGACCTGTAGATTTAAGTTGTGTGTGTTGAATGTACAGTCGCCAGCGTATCAAGTTACCACAAGCTGTCAAAGTTTCTCATTCGATTTTGTACTTAACCACCCACATTTTATGGTTTACAATCATTCATTAACTCTGGTGACTGTACTATTGAATTGTGCATATGACTGTGCTTCTAATAAGCAGTCACTCACTTTTTTTTTCATTTGTGGTTATTGTTTAGTACCTACAGACAAGCATAGCTATCACTGTCGCAGTATTCATAAGAGAAGTTCTCTTAAAAATACTGCTCTATTTGACCATGAAATTCTCCGATTACAAGTACAAATAAAGCCTCTATAAACAAACCTTTCAAAGACCAATCAACCATTTCAGAAATGGGTTAACAATTGTTCCGACAGCTCAAAAGAAAATTGAATAAACAAACAGGATTAGTAACGCTAGCCTCAATGTTCTTAAGGCTCATAATCAATCAACACGCACGCACGGCCGTAATTAGCGAGTTCTTGATAGATCACCGGAAGGCGCGCCGATGGAAACAATAGGACAGTCCTGAAGCTTGATTTATTTGCACTACGAGCCATTAACATTGAGAATGTTTGTTTTGGAGGCCCTGTAGATTGGGTTTGTTTGTTGTAAATTGCACTGGTTTAGGATATTGAGGGATGAAAATTGTGTCCTTTATACATAATCCAATTCCGCTTCTGCAGAGATGCTTCTGCGAAGCATGAGAGGATCTCCCAGCTCAGCCAGCCCAGCATAGCCCAGGAGGGCAAAGCCCCCATAAGTTGTTATTAGACTTTAAGGAATTTCTACTTAAATAATTATTATCTAGTTCAATTGTGGCCGGTTAATAGTTTTAGCCACAAATAAGTTACAAGTGCATTAAGCTTAATGATGAAATGTGGGTATACCTAGATAGGTCTAATCTTCTAAAAAAAAAGGTGTAATGTAAAAATTTATCATTTCAGTGTACTATTCTTATTTTGAAAGACAAGATTGAAATAGATTGAGATTCTAGAATACTCGATAAACCACTCAATCTTTGAATTCAAATTGACGTTTAAATCTATTTCTCCATTTCAGTTTTTTTCTACGAAACGACTTGCCACAAAAACCCGATTTCTTCAATGCCGCAGACATTTATTAAACTTATGAGACTTTACTTCAGAGTCATACATAAATATCTTTCTAGATTAAATTTCTTAGCTCTTATGTAAAAGATTCAATCTTGATATCAATTGATTCAAATGTACGGAATGATAAATACGCACTGAAGTAACCGCTGGATCTAGAAGCACGATTTTTAGGGTTCCGTACCTCAAAAGGAAAAATCGGAAACTACTGGGTCTAAAATACTAAAAATTACATTTACAGCGAGCAGGTTCTAAAATAAAAATCCCTGGCTGATTGTAATCTGCGATAAATAATATTAAATTTTGAAGTGGCTTATCACAGCCTTGAATATTTTGATGGGATTTATTTTTCATTTAGTAAACACGCTGCAAAAAGAATTCCTTAAAAAAAATTAATTTAAAGAATGAGGACATTAATTATCTAAACAAAATGTCTTCAAACGGGAATCAATTCCTTGAAGTCGTATATTTAAAGACTTTGATCAATGAACTATACCCGTATGCAAAATGTAACTTCTCATTAAAAGCAACGGTAAAATGTACTGCAAAATGGAGTCAATCAAGAGTTCAAGAGTTTTTAGTCAAATCTAACTTATAATAAGAATTGATTTGCTTGCTATATCACACTATCACACTATCCTACTAATATCCTATATCCTATCTTCCTAACTTCCTAACTAATATTATAAATGCGAAAGTAACTCTGTCTGTCTGTCTGTCGGTCTGTCTTTGCTTCACGCCTAAACTACTGAACCGATTTGTGTGAAATTTGGTACAGACATAGTTTGGAACTTGAGAAAGGACATAGGATATATATATTTTTTTTTTTCGCGAGATAAACCAAAAATCTGCCGGAAGTCACTATTCCACGCGAACGAAGTCGCGGGCAAAAGCTAGTAATATTATAAATGCGAAAGTTTGTGAGTGTGTATGTTTGTTACTTCTTCACGCAAAAACTACTGAACGGATTTGGATAAAATTTGGTACACAGATATCTTATAACCTGGATTAACAAATAGGATAGTTTTAATCCCGATTTTATCTTCCCGTGGGATAATTTTTGAGTTGCAGCGGGTGAAGCCGCTGACAACAGCTAGTAAAGAAATGAACGTAAAGTTAATTTACACACTAATTTAACAAGCACATTTAAAAGACAAATAAGCTTTCATTTACTCACTTAACACTTAAATACATTTAACTGTTACCAGCTCTATGAATGAACAGGTTTACGGCTAGTAACAATGATATCCCTATTCAACCCATGCGAGGCACCGACAAAGCGAAATCTCGAGTGCGAAATTTCAACAACGATCCTACAATTTAAAACGAAAGGTTCTCAATAAATAATAGTCAAAGGTGACCTCGTTTTTAGGTCGGGGGCAGCCCTCGCGTCAACTACTCACGTAACATTCAAGTTGTTAGTTAGTCATCAATTTTCCATCCCTAACGAAGTGTCTTTAATTAAGTTATTGTGACCCTCATTCCGACCCCTTTATATACGTGTCGGCCAACGCCATTCAACTTAAATATTATAATGCATGACACTGATTTTCGAGAACATAATTTCCATTAAGATTCTTCTTAGTCATTATGCCTACTAGACTGAAATTAAATGTCTGTCTAAGTGAAAAGCCACATCAATTTGAAGTTCAAAGCAACAGAACAGAACCAGACATTTTGAGAAATCGTTATCAAAATATTCTGTTTATTATAATCATCATTACAGGTACTGGATTTAAACTTGGATTTTCATTCATTTGATGGAAACCTCGCAAAAGTTCCGTTTAATAAACATCCACAAGTTCATGATTGTGACTTATGTTGAAGACTTGAACTACATAATACAAAATTCCGGAATACTTTGGTAGCTGAGCGAGGTCTCAGGAGAAGTTTGCAAACATTCCACTACTATTTTGACATAAAACTTTAAGTTGGAACCGCTGAACGAAATAGTTGGCACAAACAAAGATGGGTTCTGAGTTACCTGGGCGGGTACGAAAGGCTGTTCGCTTCACCACATATTTGTATAAAGTGAGCAAACTGTGGGTGAAACTGGACATTTATAAAACGTGCGTTAATTTGTAAAGGGCCTGTTTAATTGGACAAAGTGTGCTAATCTGGTTGAAAATTATGTGTCTAGACGTAGACGGGGGTATTACGTTACAGTATTCTCGTTGCCATAACTTACATAGCTTAAAATAGTGAGTACGTCATAAAGGGCGTCTTTGGAGATCGTGAATTTTACACCTAGTTGTGGAATTTCGGGACTATACCAGTCTCGAATTGGTAGACATTTACACATTGGTTGTTGAATAACTATTCTAGCGTTATCTCTAATTTATGTGAACAAATATTTATTAATATATTATTATCTTGAATGTTAAAACCATCTCCCACGCGCTTAGTAAATCCAGATTGACGATACCATATTCTATTATAGTATACTAGCGTTTAGACTTCAACCCAAACATGAAACATTATGAAGAGCAAACATTGCGCCACGAAATATTTTTGGAACTAACATCCCGTGTGACTTTCCAGACCGATATACCGATACGGCGGTAACTGCATTGATTTTGATAAACTTTTAACGATTTATGATAGAAGCGGTGACGCGACGGCGATTCACTGCAACCACTCTCCGTTCAATGGCCACCGATAGTTCCGCAATGCAATTTAAGTTCGTTTGCTATTTATAAGTTAGGCGGATAACAGCTTGCAGCATTTTTATTTATTTTTATCTGCTTGTTGTATAAACTGCTTTGTTGGAGTAGTCGTCGCAGGCGATAGGGTTTTTTGAATTATAGTTTGTGCCTCGACAAAGGCCTCCTCCAAAGATTTCCTCCTGTGTGATACTTTATACCACTCTGTAAATAGAGTTCACGAGTTCGAGCCCAAGACACGCACCTCTGATAGTTTGAATTCATGACTGTGTGTCATCGTCATCATTTCAGCCAAAAGACGTCCACTGCTGGACATAGGCCTCCCCCAGGCGTCGCCACATTGACCGGTCCCGTGCGTCTCTCATCCAGCGGGTGACACGCGGGTGACTGTGTGTAATTTACAGTTATTACTTACTTCGGTGAAGGAAAACATCGTAAAGAAACCCGCATGCCGGAAAGATATTTCCTGACAGTAAGGGTGACATGTAAAGTCAAGTTTAGGCCCATGGGCAGCATAAAAACTTTCGATACCAGGTAAGACAATAAACACACGATAATGAAATGTCATAACACCTGTCAATGTCATAACATCAAGTAAAAAATGAAGAAATTGAAATGATTCTCCTCTAAGGTAGAGTGATAGGCAAATAACTTGAAACAAAATGGCGTCGTTCTGCGCAGGTTTTCTGTTTGATTTGTATGGGACGTCTAAAATTCGACTACTGCGCATGTTCAACTTATATGCCGCGTGGTATACTTAGCTTGATTATTTATGTATGATAGTTAAAAATAACTAAATTATTTTTCCTCAAATATCCAGTATCGATACAGCCTTGAAGATAATAAAATGATACGTCTACGATAAAAATACAACGCAAAAAGTGACAGTGATTGGTCACTCTCCCTCCCGCCATCTTCTGAATGAGCAGCTTTCAGCTGTTACTTAATTAAAGTTCTTTTTGCTAAAATATCCCCAAAGTTAGGGAAAAAATTAAGAGGAAACGCACGGATGGGCAAAAAATCTTTTTCGAAGAACTTTTTGTGTTGAAGGAACTTTAGATACGTTAAATATTTAGGATGTTTCAGTTCATTGTTCTGCATAATGATTTTTATCAAAAAAAGTAGTATCTTAGTTGTATTAAGAATAGGCTGGCTCGTGACAAAATGCCATTTTTCATTATTCTATGAATGTTGACGATGATCGTCAAAGGTAAAAATGTAAGCGAAGGTTTGGGAATGATATAACCTATCTTTAAGCTGATGACAATTGGAATGATTTTGTTGGAAGTCATTCAGGTGGGCGGTGGGCCCCTGCAGGTAAAACATGGCGCACCTCCTGACCTGCTCTTTATGAGACGTCACCTGCACTTTGTGGTCGAAACAAATTGAACCTAATAAAACTAGGAATCATCAAGACGACGACGAACAAAAAATAGAAAAGGCTTTGATAGGTATCGGCAATTGTCTAGACCCTCAGAAGCGTGTTATTAACACGATAATAAACTCAGCTGTTTTATTAGTTAATCGAGTAAAACTGCGTAATATGTAGAAGATTTGCATATAAATAGTCTTGAAGCAAAGATAACATACTGTGCTCCCAGTTATTACAAAAAAGTTGAATTCGTATTTATTCTAATAGAGCAGTAAAAACATCTAAACAGAAATGTTTTGAAACATTTTTAATGGTGTTGCTACGAGTATAATTATGCCATAAATCTTCTATATAAATAAAAATAGAAGTCCTGACTGACTGACTGACTCATCAACGCCCAGCCCAAACCCTTGGACCTAGAAAGTTGAAATTTTGCACAGAGGTTCCCTTTATAATGTAGACAAGGAATAAGGAAGGATTTTTCGAAATTCAACCCCTAAGGGAGTTAAATAGGGGATGAAAGTTTGTATGGAAAATCGTCATTTTCAAGCGGGCGAAGCCGCGGACAAAAGCTAGTAATCAATAAAATGCTAACACTAAATGTGTGCTTCTATATTATTATTCCATAACTTTGCCGTTTTGACAGTAATAATTTGAACTCTAATTAAAATGTATGACACTAGAGGTCATTAAATTCTTCATATATCTTGGAACTACATTCTTAATGCCTTCAACTTACTATAAATTTATAAGTATAGTTGAACTAAGAAAATTGTTTAGAATTCTACTCGTGCTTTGAACGCCATACGATGCTATGAACATTCTTAGAATTCATTCAAAATTTTCATTAAACTTTTCATTTATCGTCTTGAAAATAAAAGTAAACACTTATCAAATAACTGCAGGGACCTAGAGGTCAATTACGGAGAATTTTGGATTTTATTTGTCATTGATTATTAGGTATTACAGTTCAAAATGTATTGCATGCTTTGTTTTAATCTACAGTGGACAAAATGTTTGCTACAAGATGGTTTGTGTGTGATAATGTTACAGAGTTAAAAAGAAATTGCAATGATGTAGCATAAGGTTTTGGGTAGCCATAAAATGTTGCCGATCCTGGGATATAGACTTCCTCCCTAAGAGAGGGAATGGGCCACCACACAGTGCAGGTCGGTAGATGTCACATGTCTTCGGATTTTTAGTTCTAGGACATGTCGATTTCCTCACAATGTCTTCCTTCACCGTTTTGAGAGCAGTTGTGATGAAATTAATTGAACAAAGTAATATGTTTTAGTTTAGTTTAGTTTTAGTTTATTTTATTAATAATTATACAAATTACATGTCAGGTTTTGAATAAAAAGTAAGAACACATCTCATTATACATTTCAATAAGCATACACAATTAAATAATCATACATTAATAAAGAAAAATACTTATTAATAATAAATTTAACCATCACATGTCATAACAATAATTCAGAATGCATAACAATTAAATTGTGCAAATTAGGTACTTTAATTATTACTATTAATTTTAATCTTAAATCTTATTTTTTTTTGTATTAATTATCATTATATAAATATAAATTTAAATTAAATTATGCAAATTATAAATTATACACATTATTATTAAGGAATTTTTGTCTGTATCTGGAGAAGGGCGTTGGAAGCTGCGCTACAGTTTATACTTTTGCAGCTTCCATCGTTTTATTTGTTTTATTATGTCGCGTTGTGTACTATTCCTAAATAAACTTTTATTATTATTATTAAAAAAAAAAAAAATAAGATAAAAGAACCAAGTCAGTAATAATTACCTTCATGAAGAGTATCTAAAACCATTCTTTTAGGTCATATAATACCTGGTCGGTTAACCAGTCTTTCAATTTAGCCTTGAAAGCATTTTCAGATATCGCACTTAAAATTTGATCTGGTAGCCGGTTATATACCGCTGGACCCATAACATGAATTAGCTTTCCAGACTTAGTTAGGGAGTGTGGGCATCCAGCTAATTTGTCTCGACCACGAGTACAGTAGTTATGCCTATCTCCACGTTTATTGTAGTCACTTAAATGTTGTCTGACATATACTGCCGCCTGCAATATCACCATAGCGGGAACAGTCAATATTTTTAAAGTTTTATTTTAAAAAGTGGTCTGGCGGTGTCATCCCACTGCGAACGCGTAATTGCCCTCACAGCACGCTTCTGCATCCTAAACGCTCGCTCCCAATCGGCACCTCGGCCCCAGAACTCAACACCATACTGAAGAACCGAGTGTACCAACGCAAAATAACACCCTCTCAACATTTTACTTGGGAGCGTTTGCGCTAGTCGTTCCAGCGCGAAGCATGCGCGTCCGAGTTTGCCGCACATCTTATCAATATGCGGCCCCCACGTGAGGGAACTGTCCAGTTCGAAACCAAGAAATGTGGTGACCTGTACTTGTTCGACCAGACTGTCGCCTACCCGAAGTGACAGTGGTGTACACATTCGACCGGAAAGATTAACGTGCATGTAATGGGTTTTGGTCGTGTTGAGGATTAATCCATTTATTTGAAACCACTTGTTGATTTTAACCGAGCCGTTCTTGTAACCTTTCCATCGATGGCGCGCACACCACCGCAGCCACGTCGTCTGCGTACATAAAGACGTTAGCCTCACTTATAGCATCAGGTAGGTCATTGAGCAGCAAACTGAACATGATGTTCGAGAGGGAGGAGCCCTGTGGTACACCCGTACTGATGTTAAGTGTGTCTGACCTAACCTTTCCGCCGTCTCCTATCACCACCTGCGATCTGCCTTTTAAAAAGTCGAGCAGCAACTCCAGCGCTTTTCCCTCTACCCCAAGATGCCTCATCTTTTGTGCCAGAACCCCGTGGTCCGCAACGTCGAAAGCTTTTGAGAGGTCGCAGAAGAGCACTGCAACCTGCTGTTTTTCCTCCCGAGCCTTCATTACAACGCGGACGACCATCCGTGCGAGGGCAGTTGTTGATCGCCCCTTCCTGTAGGCATATTGTCTGTCGGTAAGACAGTTGGTCTTCTCAAGAAACCCCAGTAATCGGTCACATATTCCGCTTTCAAAGACTTTGGCAACAGCTGGAATGATCGACACAGGCCGATAATTGTTTGCGTCACTCTTCTTGCCTTTGCCTTTGTACAGCGGAGACACCTTGATCCTTTTAAAAATACTGGGATAGCAACCACTACGCAAACACCTATTGAATAACACCGCCAGAGCTCTCGCAAATGATGCAGCTGCTATATACAGTAGCTCCACTGATGTATCGTACAAGTATTTTGTTGGTTTACGTGCGATCCGTTTAGTAATGTACGGTACACCTCAACCGGTGAGAAAGGTTGTAGCCAAACGCACTGACTGGCTGGGAGTCGCGTCTCCAGAAGCATAGCCAGGGCTCTATTCGGGTCTGCCTGAGGAGCGCCACATGATACAGCCGCTTGAATAAATTTGGCGTTGACCATATCTACCAATTCCTTTTTTGTAGAATAAGACTTACCATCTATATGCCTGTCTGGGTTCCTGTAAGACGGAGCCACCACCGTTGCTCAATGCGCAATGAGGTAGCTTCTCCTTTAAAAATATATTTCTTTATGTCACAATCAAAAGAAAAAAAGAATCCCATTCATTTTGTTTTAACAAAATAACGCTGTGTATAAGTCTGTTGCTGAACTGTTAAAATTAATGATATTTCCATTATAAGTGTGGTATCAATTTATCCTGTAATTGCTCTACAAGACCTCAACATTTTTACTAAAAGTCCTTGGCGAAAACCTCAATTCGTCTTAGTAATTTGACGTGAACGTAGGCGTAGGTAATTATATTGTCTCATATCATTACACCCATCAATCACAGTGCCCGATCGTGGTATCGTGTACCTAAATACACCCCTGAGATCCCTTTTCAGTTGATTCGAATAGGATTACATATTCGATCAATCTTTGGTAAACCGCAAAGGTATACAGTTGCAGTTTTTGTGGGTTTTCTCGGTTTCAGTCGTTTACGACGGCAGTTTTGTTTGTTTCCGTAAGGGATTTGTGCAATTGAAATTGCCAAAAAACGAGTAACTCGGTGAAAAAAGACCTACCAAATATGTAGTTAGGTCATTGATTTAATCCCAAGAGGGTACAATACTTTGCATATTTTGTTTGATCTCCACTGATGACAAAACAGCGAAGAAAACACTGTGAGAAAACGTCCTTGCCCTAAAATTAATAGTAGATTATTAACCAAGGGCTGTATGACATCAATTGCATACGAGGTTTTTGGCGCCTGAGCGAAGCGAAGGCGCTAATTAACCCGAGTATGCAATTGATGCTTACGCCCGAGATAAATACTCTGCTTTACATATCGATTGTGAGGTAAGTAAACAACAAGACAGCAGGTTTCAATGAACATTTATTAAGAAGAAAAAAATGTGTATTTAATTAAAATTAATAGTAAAATTATTACAATTTGTAAGAGATATGGTCACGTTCTTTTTAGGTATATTTATAGTTTGTACTAGTAGACTGCCTTTTTTTTTCACGCACGCAAGCGCGTCAAATCTTGCTGGCCAGTTTGATTTTTAAATCGATTCCATCTAACATATGATGTGGAAACAAATAGTTCCATATTTAAAATAAAATCTTTATAAAATAAATTGTCTAGATTCCGATTCGAGTAATTAATCGATACCGAGAAAAAAAAAATTAACTTTTTAAAAATATTCTTCGTGCAGTATGAGTATGACAGTTCTTTTTTCAAATTCCAAAACCTATGCTGTAATGATAGTCATACACCCCGGCATTCAGGGGTGTAAGTTTTACTTACAGAGCAAGAGATATGTAAAATTAAAAAAACATGTGTCATCTCTCGACCCGTACTAGCTCTACGTGGGTGATTATGACCCATTCCCTCTCCCAGATAGAACGTCTGTGTCCCAACATTGGAAACGTTATAGGTTGAACTACGCTGCTGTTCCAACTTTAAATCATTATGTTCCCAACCGAACCCAATTTTCGGACAAACTAGATTGTCCTCGGACAAATTAGTTCGTCTAAAGCGGTTTAGGACTAACCACATTAGCTTATAGGGTACAACCAATGTGCTTCCTTCATTACTCCGAATACCACTAGCTTTTCTCGTGCCCCACACAATGTTAAGCCCGTCGTAATCTAGATGGAAAATAGAATGATAGACTAATGCTATAATGTCCACCGAAATTGTTTGTAACAGTTTTTTTCTTAATGGGTAAGTCGCCGATAATAAGTTGTCAATGAAGTATTAGATAGATAGACTCTTTATTATGTACACCAAATTACAAAAAAACAATAGTAAAACATTTTACAAGGGGTGACACAATGGGCGGTCTTATCGCTTAAAGCGATCTTTTAAAGACAACCTTTGCTAAAACCTATTACTAAATCATATACACACCATACCTAAATAGTATCTAATAATTTACTTTAAATTTTACTGACTTATTCGTTCCTTTTACCTGATGCATAATGTAAGACAAACGTTCCTCAAAAACCATAACACTCTTTTTTAGGGGCAGTGGTGTAAAAAGGTTTTGTTTCATTACATTTCCGTGTCAAAACTTAATAGTCTACGCTGAAACTAGTATATTTCATAAGCTGTTCACGTTGTTCGTTATCGGTTCACGAGTCATTTCGTGCCCATCGCGACACTCTGGCGCACAATGCAAGCCTTTATAGTGTAGGCGGGGAGATCGCATTTTACTTTTATTAATCATCTGAATTGGGTTTTTATTGGAATTCATAAAGCTAGTATAATTTTTATATTGGCACTGATTAAGTTCCATTCATTTAAAATATAGATGAGTATTGAAAACAATCTTTACAAATCAATTTAATTAATTTAAATTGATAACGATCGACTAGATTGAAAGAAAAATACATACTTACTAAAATGTATACAATTAATTTCAATTAAACCATGTACTTTCGAACACTTCACTTACTTGGCACTTTTGAATTATTATCAAAAAAAAAAAACAGTGTCACATTTATAACCCTAGTCACATGATATAATAAATGTGTAACTACTGTAGTTGTTTATTCCAAAGCGAAGATAATAATAAAGAATAACATACCTACTAGAAACTCCGTAGACACTCCATGAAGAAGAAGAGTGGTATTTATTTAATTTCCATTTGCAATAGTGTTGAATAAGCTGATTACACTATTGCAAATGGAAGGTCTCTCCTAGTGAGCTTTTGAGTCAATTACTCTATCCTCAGTTGTAATGATCAGCAGCGATCACTGAAATCAGAAAGAAACGTCCTTCATATATCCATCAAATGATTTTTTGTTTCCAGAAACAGAAACAAAATGTCATGAGAGCTGCTTTATGAAACTGGACGCAAGCTCCTAGCCTATTCTCCCACTTTATCGGACCACGCGCGAATGCTCTATTTAACTTGACACTTGTGTTTTAATAACTAGTTGTTTACTACATAATGTATAACTATTTATTAAGAAACTGTGTTCTTTGACAATATTTTAACAGTTTTTGCTGCAAGTATGATTGAAATCTTCAGTAAAATTACTGATATCCTACTAATACTATAAATGCGAAAGTTTGTGAGTGTGTATGTTTGTTACTTCTTCACGCAAAAACTACTGTTCAAATTTGAATAAAATTTGGCACACAGATAGTTTATAACCTGGATTGAAACATAAGATAGTTTTTATCCCGATTTTATCTTCCCGTTGGATAATTTTCGAGTTGCAGCGGGTGAAGCCGCTGACAACAGCTGTTGTCAGCGGCTTCACCCGCTGACCACTATTTAAACTTCCCCAGCAAAAGCAAAAGCGGTGGACAAAAAATGCATTGAACATAATATAAAATACTAACTAATCATACCTATTAGGCCAACACGTCACGGCAATAATGCTAACTTAGCTGGTCACCAAACACGCACATTCCAAAGATATCTCAATGATGTCGTATATAATTTCCAGGAAAAAGAAACCTTACAAAACTTTTTCTATCTGCACACTAGTATTTATTACACACAATTATCTATAGGTACATATACTACAAATAAATAATATTAAAATGTCTGTTTGTAAATATCAAAATAACAGTTTAAAAAAAATGAAACTAAATACGGCATTCAAAAATAAAAACCCTTTTTTCAATACTAACTTGTTTGTATACATTATTAAAAAAAGGTAAAAGAACTTCTTTGAACTCTTCATGTGAATATCGATATCTCTCAGTTTGTTCCAGCTAATCTCAGGAACGGCTAGACTGATTTTGACGGGGCTATCACTGACACTATCGTGTGGTTTTTATTTTGAGAGAGTAAATTGACACTTGGAAATGTCAAACTTCCATACAATGTTGTTGTAATTATATGGAAGTTTGACATTTCCAAGTGTCAATTTACTCTCTCAAATTAAAAACCACACTCTTATCTGATATTATAAGCCGATACAAGGATATTTTTATTTTGAAATAAGAATTAGGGTTCCATGCAAATAAATTAAAAACCTTGAAATGGTTTACAATATCCGAAAAAAATAATATTTATTTTCATTACTAGCTGATAGCCCGCGTGTATTTTATATAACAATATTCATTCGCCTAATATAAAAAAGAAAGGTATAGTGATAGTGGTATAAGGTGATAGTGATAATTTCACACAAACAAAAGTCGCGGGCAATAGCTAGTTTCATATAAAAATAATAACTACAGTTAGAAATATTTTTCCAAGAAAATATTTTTCTGTTCCAAGATTATATTAGCCGAATGAATAGTGTTTACTCATCCAAATAATGAGTAAAAGTGCGTATCTAGGATGATATTAGCCTCTTTGTAAGACTGCTATTATTAGCTGAAATGAGCAAAGTACGGCCCCTTTTATACTGTCTATGAAGATATATTGAGGTTCAGGTATAATAAATAGGATAATGAAATGTTCGTGGTGAATATTTGAGAGTTGTGATCATAGTATACCAAAGGATTCAGGGAGAGAGTTCCAGGTGTCCTTTTATGTATACCCTTGATTACAAGAATAATTATAGTGCATCTACCGCTGCAATAAACGTAAATACCTACTAGGCTCAAATCATTTATAATATGGAAGTAACAACGATACGAAAAGAAGAAGACCAAAGGCTTTTACGAAATACGTCATTGACTTCTTCCTCCTCCATTATGAGGTACCTAACCCTGGGCTGCGGGTTGTTCGAAAGAGATACCGTGGCTTCGACACTAAGAGCCAAGAAGGAACATGGGTGGTTTTTAGTCAGTAGTAGTCTGACACTCCGTACCGCTCTGCCCAGAGCGGGAGGAGTCATTTAATTATTTCCCACCATCCAAAAAAAAAGGTACCTAACCCTTTTTCTTCTTACCGTGTGAGCAGTAAGGTTTATTGACCCCACACACCATAGTGCCAGAGTTCCTAAACCGCCAAACCTAACCCTGATCATGTTGAAACAATAGTACTTGCGACAACTATACCAATGAGGCTTAGCATGTGGTCTTAGGGTCGATTTTCCGTGTTATTGGATAATACCGTTTGAAATTTCTCGGAAGTAACCCGCGGCCAAAATTTGTGCCAGTGCCGAAATTATCACACGCCTACCTAACCCTGCGGTAGTTACAGACAACAAGGGGTTACGTAGGGACGATTCTCGCACGGTATAAATATTTGTATGGCTTACAGATTCTGATAGTTATTCCGGGTTTAAGACAGACAAACTTATAATTTACTAGCTGATGCCCGCGGCTTCACCCGCGTGGATGTCGTTCAAATTATATACTAAAACCTTCCTCTTGAATCACTCTATCTATTAAAAAAACCGCATCAAAATCCGTTGCGTAGTTTTAAAGATTTAAGCATACAGACAAACAAACAAATAAACAAACAAACAAACAGACGCGACTTTGTTTTATACTATGTAAGGAAGAAAAAAAATCCTTAGGGAAAAATAATTAATTAATTAAGGAAAAAATCTTATAATCTTATCTCACAATTTGTAAGTACTCATTGAACCAATAAATCAGACTAATTTATAATAGTACTATGAAATAGATATAGTTATCTTAAGAATGAATCTGTCCATAAATCGATAATGCTTACCTCAAGAACCGAACATGAACCATTATTGAAATATCTTACAATATGACACAATTGCTTGATAATATTATATAATACTATCGCGAAGAGATCTAAATGGCGTGGAATCGGTGTCATTTACAGAATTTCACGCCTATGCGAAATTCTTTAGGCTTATCGTACATTTCAGCCAACTTATCCGTGCAGGCGGGAAAATCTAGAACTAAATAAAATGTACCAAGTTTAACATATCGATGCATGTTTTTTTAACAAGCAGCGCCTTATTTAAATGCATACTTAAAGTGGTCTTATTTCAACGTCAGATCAAAGATTACATAATAATATCATAATCTTTGATCTAACGTTGACATAATCTTCCGGGAGATAACAATGTATTCAGTTAAGGATAAGTCTACTTTTTCATAGGCGTTTGTGTGAATCACGAACATTACATTATATTACATATTTCTATATCTCGTTCTGGTTAAATCCGACATGATGAATTTTTATGTAGATCGAATTGACAAGTGGTATTTGAAGTACCTCTATCAGTGATTTAACATGATTTCTAGTTACGGAAAGCGGTTGTAGTTATTTGGCGTGTGTTTAATATACATGATGAATAATTTTGTCAAAAGTAACTGGCAAAAGTTTTACCTTTGATACTTCAGAGTTAGACAAACTCTGGTAGCAATTATAGTAATAAAATTGAACAATCAACAAAATTCAATAGTGGGAAAGTCAGTGAATTCACAAGGATTTGCAACTATGCACGAAAACTGATTGAATGGCGTACGACCGCTGATATGAACTAGCGCGAACGGTTTTCAATTCTTCCGACCGCACATTGTAGTTTGATTTTCTAAAAAGTGTTTTTATGTCAAAACAGAAGTTGAAAATGATGTTACTAGATAAGAAATTTTTGGATTTTTCAACAATCGGGCTTTAAAGTTCAATTCTCCTTATGAAATGTCTAACAAAAATAAAAGTTTGAGAATTACGTATAATTATACTGTGGTTACATCGCCAAGTATGTTTAACAAAAATATCCTTGCTACAATTTTCAGTACAAACCACAGCACGATTACAAACCTAAATGTTCACAACCCCTGCATAAAAGCGTGATATTACTTTATGTAGTTCAGAAGGCCGTCTGAAACAGGGATACTCAACCTGCGGTGAGCCTTTCTATGCGCGGCCCGCCGAGCTTTTATGTGCCACGATACATAAAGTCAATTAAATATACAACTAAAGTTATCCGGGACGAACATAGGTAGAGAAGGAAGGAAGGTATGGTATCGTTTTATCCCAAAATTCGGCACGTACAACGGAGAGATTGCTTTTCAAAATCTTGTTACGAAGTTGTAAGTATACCGATTAATTAATTAGAAAAGCTTGTAGTTTATATTTATTGATTTCTCAAATCTACGGATCTAAGAATGGATAAGTTATAACTCTTTGAAGCAATTTAATAAAAACGAAAAATTGTATTTTCAGCACAACTAAATAATATCTCACAAAAATCGTCCTTATCTTTAATCTTTTCCTTACAGAATTTTGCGAGGCATTAAGGTTAACCAACCACACGCACTTTGTTCCCATACAATAAAACCTGTTATTTCCCTGAATAAAAAGATATTACATTTTAGAGCAGCTTTGAGGACCGTCTAACAAATATTTCTAAGACGCCAAAGAATTTCTGACGCGGGGAGAAAACATTTACGGGTAGACACATGCTGGAATTTGCCAATTATTTTCCTTTTGAGGGATCTTGTGAAACACTTCCAGGAAAAATGTTACACTTAAATTAAAAAGTCTGGAGGACTTACTACCTACTTTGCTGAAATTAAAAGTAATTCTAAAGTTAATAAGTCCACCGTCTTACATCTTGCCTTGCCGCGTCTATTATTTCACAGAATGTTTTCTTCATTAGACAAGAACATACTTTTAATTTCTTGGAAAATATCTTAGGAACATAGAAATCTTCTTATATAACAGATAAGCTATAAGCCTAATCCTGTAAGATCAAATTTGACTCAAGCTATGTGAAGACATGTGCCTTTAAATATCTTGAGCCGAATTTGATTTTCACCAGTCTCCGCCATCTTATTTGCAGGTTATAAATAAATCCGGCAAGCAATAATATTCAATATTGAAATGAGGATAGAGTCGATAAACAAACACACTTTAAACTGAAACTGCGTACGTGTGCAGAAACGAGAACCGGGACAGTTTACTTAACTAATTAGTGTTTCAAAGTAAACGACTGAAGCTCTATTACTGCTATCGATACGTGACGTTCTTTACTATTGTGTGATCGGGTCACGAACGGATTAGAAAAAGAAAAGCATCCACTTTGCTGTTCACATGGAAGTAGAAACCTTATTCCACAAATATCCCCTTATATACAAGAATTTTGTCGGAACCCCTCGGGAATACAACGAGATATAATAATACTGAACAGTTTAATACTCCAGCAGACATATTAATATGCAGGGAGTCGGAAACTTTGTTCTTTTTTCCTTAAACAGGGCCGAGTCGAACACCATAAAGTTTGCGAACACCCCGACCCAGATCGCCTTTCACAATTCATGCAACGTTGCCAAACGATAATACGATGCGGTGTAATGATTAATTAAGTTGCAGACGGTACCGTTTATAAATTGCTTTATTATATTCGTATAGATTCATGCGAAGCGTTTAAATTCTATTGTTTTGATGAAAATCAATTTAAACACATTTCGTTGGCAGTTTACGACGCTCACGCATTCAAATGCGATACATTTAAGTACCACACGAGCTTAAATGGGCTCAAGGCAGCTAATAAAAGAAGGATCGGGTGCGGGTAGCGCGCATCGTCTTCGCTAAACACCTGTTTGTTATTCCGAATTTATTTTGCTGAGTTTCCGACTTTTTATTTGGAGTTTGTTCTTTCAATCTTCGGAAAGTTCCCCGTAGCTTGTTGTTTTTTTCGCTGTCTCCGCTACTTCTTAGATACTTAACGGTAATTGCTTTTATTAATACAAAAGACGGTTAAATATCCTGGTAATAAAGAAGGGGCACATTTCGCATTGTATTTACCACAAATTAAGTAAATACCTTAGGTATTTTTTATCACGTAAGCTGTGTCTAGTCATATTAGTATATTCGCAACATAATTTAACTCAGTATTCATGCCCTAGTTTGAGTTGAATCGCTAAGAAAATAATGAATATTGAACGGGTAAATTATGAAAAAGAAAGGACTTCACAAAATCTATTCAAAAAGAAAGGAAGTAGCATTGGTTGCGTCGTAATCAGGCGTTGCAGCAACTGTCGGGAAAAATAACACAGTCATCCAATTTTTTCATTTGAATGGTGTGTAAAATACTTCTAGCGGTTCAATAATATATTATCACTCGCTAAGAACTTTTGACGTGAGAACGTAAATAAATATTTTAACTTTTACATTTTGGTTTTCGTACAGTTTGATCTAAACTCTAAGCTTAGTTCGTGGTTCGGTGACCATCACACCCGTGCTTTGTGAAACAAACTTAAGCCGTTCATTTCGGCTGTCATATATGTCTATCTGACATCATCAAATGACTCCTCCCGCTCTGGGCAGAGCAATAGGGAGTGTCAGACTTTGACACTTCTACTGACTAAAAACCACCCATGTTCCTTCTTAACCCTTTGTGTCGAGGCCACGGTATCTCTATAAATCTCGCGGTATTTCTCTATAAATAGACATCAATATCACTTCACGTCTACTGAAAATACAACTGAATATTACTTTGAAAATGTCACGAAAATATGGCACAGACATAGAAGATTAGAGTGGGCACATCTCAGCTCGTAAAGGGTGTAACCTCTCTAAAACTTTCAAAGGATGGTCTTAACGTTAATACTCGAACCCACCTGCCATATTTCAATCCTTAATTTTGGTTTTCAGATTGTTTTTTTTTAAGAATATGAAACCGTTTAACTGTATGCTTATTTTTTTAAAGTATCCTTGTTCTGGGACCGTTTTTGTGTTGCAAATATCGTTATGAAACATACATCACACAATAAATTCGCTATAATCCGGTTTTCGACACACAAAATAAACTCTATGTGTCTAAGAACTAACTAGTTGTTCAGATTTTTGATAAAGGCAATTTCACGTGAAAATCCTCCTTCACGAATTGTCAGTTTTGATACGTGTCATACCCATATTTTTTACTGAAACTGGCGTACCGTGAAAAAGTACGTGTCTGTGGTGATCTACGTAGGAATATGATATTTTCAGAACTTGACATTGAGTTAAATTCGAACAGGAAAAGTCGTGAAAGTTGGTTAATTTAATTAATTTAATTTATTACTCAATTTTTGATTTGATGCTGCTGAATTGCAATAAAATGTAGCCCGTTATCGTATCCTGAATGCAGCAATGCTATTCAAATGCAAACAATTTAAAGATATCAATACCTACGTATTTTTTTCGTTTTTACACGTAGCACCGTTTTTTTATGATCAATTTTTAAACTAGCTTACCTTTTATTATATTTTTATGCTCCTCGTTTTTATTCCATCTTTGTATAATTTTACTTCCACTCCCGTCGGAATATATTTACATAGGTATATGTACACACGGCTACACATCAAGCTATACAAAACTTGTTAATCTTGGCCTCACTTTACTAGATCTTTTCGCACAATGAACGATCAGATTATACTGGTTTTGTATAGCTTGATGTGTAGCCGTGTGTACTGTCTGTCACACAATAATTGTAAGCGTATCTAATTCTGCAATATTATTTTCCGTTGACATCTGACGTAATTTTGTAAGTCCATCGCGCTCGGCTGCTTGCACCGTATTGAGCGTCGAAGTGCATGGATTCGAAATGGTGCGTTTGGAGGTTGATAGCGGTCATGCGAAACAGGTTATATGTTTCAATCCGCCCGTTTCATTTAATTTTGGATGCCATAGTTTTTCGTTTTGTTCTGTCTTGCACTTTTTTATCATGTTCGTTTTCCTAATATTTAAATTTTTAATTACCTCTAAGTATTCTTATTTATGTTATTACACACCTATTTCACATAATGTAAGTACCTTATCATACACACACATATTAATATACACACAAAGGGCTAAACTGTTTTACGTTCGTTACGTCACCATCTCAGGGCCAGTTGAAAACCAGCGTCGGGCACTAGCTGCTCGACAGTTTGCTGAACTGGTCCTATTTGGCGCAGCCGTGAGATGCACACACGCTTTTATTTTGTTTTCAATTTCTTTTTTATTTTTATTGTTTGTTGTGTGCACTTGTGGCATGTACTAAATAAATATGTTTTCTTTCTTTCTTTTCTTTTCTATTATAGTGTCTAACTCCTTAACTTCAAGATTTCTTAGCATAAGTCCAATTTTAAAGACTTATTGGTTAAACCCATAGATGACAGAAACAACAGGTTAAACCTATTTCAAGACACAGATAATGTTTTCTTGACTCCATCATCCGCAGCCCGACACTAAGCAACCTCATTCATCCGATGTCCTCGCAACTGCATATAAATATGAAGTTCCAAAACTTACGTAAACCATAATCCTCATATTCCATAGGAGGTTCATATTTTTCCACTGCAAAGTCGACATTACGTAACTCCCAAAGTTACACAAAGTTTGTTGTTTAACTAAAGCCGAGACTACACGCCGCAGTATTCAAAAAGGTATGTGTACCGACCACGTCAAAGAGAAAGTTTCTATGTAATTTGTATAGAGTGCACACTGACGGACATCGTGGACTGACCAAGCAAAGCTATTACTAAATTGTTATGCAGCTGTCGGCAGAAGGTATTCATTACTGTCTTGTGTTCACTTTGTTGGCAGTTGACAAGGCTTTAGTTTATTCGATTTTACATCAGGCTTGGACTTTTTCTCCCGACTAGTGTGTTATACCTATTCTCATGTTTGGCTAGTTATATTTGATGGTGAAAAGTCGAGTCGCCACTGGGAAATTCTTACAAGGAAAACCAAACACCACTGAATGAATCAATGACTAGGTTTTATTAAAATCAAAAGCAGTAATAGCCTAATGATGTGACCGTCTTACAGCAAAGTCATGGGTTCCGAGTTCGATCCCAAGACACATAACTCTGAATTTTCAGATTCATGTCCTTATTGTATAATTATCATTTGCTTCGGTGAAATAAACCATCGTGATGCAACCACCAACACCGAGTTAGGCACTCACCACACGATGAAGAATAAGAGATTATAATCTAACCTAGTACATAGAATATTTAAATAGTATACAAAAACTTCACAAACTTTGAGTTGAGTCTTGTTGAAATGTGAATCATAAATCCCGACACACGTTTTGGCTTAAAAAAATCTCCGTCCATCCAGGAAAAAATAGTGTAAAAAGCTTAGTCTAGTGTCGCTCGGAAGGCTTTTTGGGTAAAATTATGATGTTAGCGAAGTAGCCCCGCTTACGTATCCAGCACCCGTTATGGCACTTTAAAACAATTTTTGCATACAAGTTTTTGTACCTTTTTACCCAATTAGCATAAGTTCTGTTAGCAACACTGGGAATAAAATTGTGCTTAAGTTGACTATTTATTTTACAAACGAAACATTGTTTATATCTCTGTTTTAGAAGAATGAAATAATGTTTTTGAATAATAACACTTACGGCTTTTTTAAACTAGTGTAAACCGTGAATGAGACGTCTTTTGTTTAGGTACCTAAATTGAAATTTCACAATAGAAGCACTAGCTAGTTTCACTTGGATTGTGTAACAAGTATGTGTTAAATATACAGTAAAAGAAAAAATATGTGTACTACGTATTTATCACTGGCAAAACATGGGTGTACTATACCCGACCGACCGACAGCTGCAGCTCAAACCGACTATATTACAAACAATTTGACGAGATTGACGGTTCGTATTTCCCTTATAAAAGAAAGGAGAATACGGGGGAATCGGCTCAGTTTTCGAGGGTGTCCTCGAAAACTGAGCCGATTCAATTATTCTTGACATTCAAATTTTAAGAAAGAGTATGTTTATGTCTACGGATCCTATCAATTTCTTTTATAGGATTTTTTTGTCATTTTTGAAAGGTCATATTATTTTCTTTACTTACTATGTAGTTACTGAAAAATGGCTTTTTCTATAGTAGACCTCAATTCCATGAAAAAATTTAATTGTTGTACATGCATTATTTAGGAAGAAAAAGGGTGAATACATTTGTATGAAGAATCGCAGCCCCTTTATGAGGATGAAGGGGCTGCGATTCTTAAAGCACCAGCAGAAGCAACGAAGCATTTAGCGCAAGAAGCTGATGACGCTCACGCGTGCTTCTTAACGCAAATCTCATCGCCCGAAGTCATAACATTAGCTGTAATTTAGGTTACCCAGATTATCCAATTCAATTATCTTTACGCTCTTTTCCTGTTCTTACTTCATAATAAATTAAGCACCTTCTTTTTAGAAGTAAGACCCCTAAGCCCACCACACTAAACAAAGGAAAAACCATTAATCATAATTTTCATGCCGTATTTAATATCTCAAAAATAATTATGAGAAGAATAAATAAAAAATCCTCCCTACGCTTTATAATTCTGGTCCAATTTTTCTGTTTTCAATGCTTCGTTATCCATTTATTGTATCAGATTTCCTCATCATCATCATCAACAGCTTATTAATGTTCCCACTGCTGGGACACAGGCCTCCTCTCTTTGAGAGGGAATGGGCTATAATCTACCACGCGGGCCCAGTGCGGATTGGTAGATGTCACATGTCTTCGAATTTTTGGTTCTAAGACATGCTGGTTTCCTCACGATGTTTTCCTTCACCGTTTTGAGAGCAGCGGTGATGAAATAAATTACACAAAGTAATGTGCCTGCCTGGGTTCGAACCCACGACCTACTGTTCGTAAGTCGGGGCCGCCACCACTGGGCCACCGCTGCTCACACAGATTCCTCATTTCACATTAAACATATAATAATTCCGTAACGAATGTACTCCTCCTCTTTCTTCAATAGAAATCGCTCAATAAACCCTTCATAAGTATCGTTGTATATAGATCAAGACATTGTTACCTCAACAGTGGCATTCCGACAATTCTATTTCCAATGTATCTCAATGGCCGATCTGTTTCGCCCTGGGGATTCGGACGCTAGTACTGATCCAGATCAAATTACATATTTTATGAATCCACTGAGAATTTTATTGGTACGCCTAACAAGACATCTCGTTCACTCACACTTCTTTGTGAGGAATCAAATGACTCATCCATAAACAGGTGGGTTTTTGTTACGAGGGTCGGGACAATTTGGATTTGGTTTTAGGGAGAGTATTTTCGGACTATTAAGTAAGTACCTACATAGACAGTAATAAAAATAATAGGTAGCTAATTTTATTCGAGATTCTTAAAATTGTTTACAAAGTGTTACAATATATTATGGATACGGCCAATCAATCAAAAACAGAACATGCAGTATAAGATTGAGTTCCTAACCGTTACAGCCATCGATATTATTTTACACGTATATTAGTTAGATATGTCGAAACCACAGGCCAACATAACCGAACTATCTGGTCTTACTATAGCGACTATGTTCCAATGTATTTTATTAGAACAACTAGAGATCTTAAACAATTTACTCGAACCGAATTAAATCAATGAGGAAGGTCTAAATTCCTGTTCAAATTAATTCTCTAAAGGAATTCGAAGAACGCTTGATATCTTTGCAAAACCTATAGAATATGGATACTATGTTTTAACAAAGTAAATACAAAATAATAGCGCCAACGAGTTTTCCAGAAAACATCGTTAATGAAGTTATGAAACGTGGTTTTTTCGTTAAGAAAATGTGTTTCTGAACACAAAAGAAAATGGGAAAACCCTCGAAACCGCAACAGAAGATATCGGGAACTGCAACCAACACCACTTACAAAGAGTCTTCATTGAGAAAAGGCAAGGGAATGAAACCGCGAGCAAGGGGAAGCCGCAACGAGAAAAACAACCAAGGGAATAAAATTGCGTTTAACTTGAGAATTTTCGACTTCATAATTTAAGTTTTTATAACAACATTTCGGTTCTTTTACCCGTGTTTTCGCTCTATTAGAAAGTTTTATAATTAGTACATATTGCACATACTACTTTTTTGAGTATCATATTGACATAATTATGTTTTATACTAGTAGTAGTAGGTACTAAAAATCATTTCGCAATTTGTTTTACTTTATATCTTTTGATTGATATTTTTGTTAACAATACGAAATTAATTACGTACCTAGCTCATATTTTGACACTTTAATTTGACGTCTTGATGTACAGACCCTGATTTCGTTACTCGTATTTAAAGCCACGTGTAACCTAATAAGGAGGTTCCCACAAGGTTACACGTGCCTGAAATGCATGAATATCTTCAAACTATTAAGTCTTTATTTGATTACTAGCTTTTGCCAGCGGCTTCGCCCGCGTGCAAATGACGATTTTCCGTACAAACTTTCATCCCCTATTTAACTCCCTTAGGGGTTGAATTTCGAAAAATCCTTCCTTATTCCTTGTCTACATTATAAATGAAACCTCTGTGCAAAATTTCAGCTCTCTAGGTCCAAGTCAGTCAGTCAGTCAGGACTTCTCTCTTTATTTATATAGATTAAGTTTCTAAATAAATATCACTTACTATACCTAATCTCGATAAATTGTTTACTCAATTTACAATTTAGTAGTTAATTTGTCTATTACTGACCTACTAAAACATTTAACTTTATAAAAACGAAAAGTATATTTTTTTCGAGTGCGTGATCCATGTGTGTATTCAAACTGACAACATTACTAAAGATTGTTATTTATTCAAAAGGTACCAATACACAGTTATCTTAAGACTGAACTCTAGTAACTTGCCAATGTTTTTCAAGTCGGTTATGAACTTCAGCTATTGCCAACTGACGCAATTTCAAGAGAAACTTGCTGTTATTAAGCGGCGCGGTCTACCGGAAGGGGCATTCACTCGGCTTTGAGCGAAACATGCTTTCAGAAATTCATCAAAACTTTACGTCAATAAGTTACAAATTATTGCTTATGTGTCCTGGGCATCTATATTTAAACATTTGGACAAACTTTTGAAGTGGTAGTAATTATCTTAAAACTTATCTTCGAATATTTGCCAAATATTCGAAGATAAGATTTAGTTTTGACGGAATCAATTTTGATGCGATCTAAAACTGCACTATTAGATTTGAATTGTCAAAACACGAAACAGACATTCTAATTCGGTTCGAGTCATGAATATTTTTAAGCGACTTCTAAAAAGGGAGAGCAAAATAAGCTGAATCAAACTAACAACAGTCACAGACTACTGAAGCTAAAGTTACTTTCCATTTTGTTTCGACCGTCGTAAGAACTCAAAATAATTTAGGTTCATAATATACCTCAATGTTGATTGAACACACGTATGAGCTGATAATGTGTCAGTTTAATCTTATTATATAAGCAACATATTTTTGATCATGTGACGTATACAATGTAGATACGTCCATAACGTACCTCAACTTTAATATGAACATCTGTCGCGATACACCGCCTACACGTCATGACCTAGTTAGCAATGCTGTTACAACCGGTTTTGGCGTTTTTAGTTTTTGCTTACACGGTGAAAGAATATGTTTTGGAACAAAATTCAATAAGAATTATAATTATATTATATAATTATTTTAAGATTCTGGAACCACTAAAACTTAAAAGGGGTCGGAAGATTTTGATCGAAGATCGCCATCAGCACAACCTTGATTGATGCCAGTTACCTATTGATTAGTAATTAAGATATAATGTGTGACCACTATTTTAAAAATAAAATAAAATTGCGGAAGATTGGCACGGAAATAATTCAAAGCGCCATCTTATACATAATTGACTACAAAAACCAGTTCGAATATTAAAATTTTGATTAGCTTCGTCTTATATGATAAATAAGAGAAATAAAATAAGTTAAAGGTGTTTGTGAAATATACGAGTTGGTGTGATAACCTTTTCAGCGAAGTTGAGACCAAATATGAAATAAAATTATCTTTTATTTTATTATTCCTGCATTATTCATCTTTCAATCTATTCTACCGTTTGCAAAATAAGTTTAATTATATAAAATTACTTCTGAATTAGGGAAAAAACGTTGTCGTTCTTAATCATTTATAATTAGAGTAAAAACCTTTTGTGTCTATCTTTCAGTTGATTTAGGACCGTTTCGTTTCAAGAATCTGCTTTCAGGAGACTCGCATTCGCGATTAACTCTTACTCTCTTATTTGGGAGGCTTTACAAATTCTTATCAGGCAATTTAGGATGCGGCAGACGTTGTGAAATAAAGACTTTGTAAGTAGAGGCGCGTTTTACATTATGCTAAGTTCAGTATCTGCGCTTACGTCAGTACTATGCCAGTTTTTGCTGTTCGTGTAAGCGCTTTTCAGGGAAATCAGATTCGAGGGAACGGCACAGTTATTTGGAATTCAGTACATTTATTTGCATTGCCTATTCTTTTCGCGGTAAAGGACGAATTAGTCTCAGTTTTGGTAAGATAATTATGGGGTACGGCTATGTTAATATTATTTCTCAGGTGAATATTGGAATTGTCGAACAAGTCACTGCCACTGGTCTAAACTTATATAAAAAATAAAAGTGTCAATGTGTGTAACGGTGTGTGTATGTATAGTCATGTAACAGTAGAGTACTTATTCATAACGACACTAATTTATTTTCGGGAATCCAAAAGTAATTTATGATGATTTAGTGTACCTACTTATTCATCATTAATCACACGCAAATCTCAGAGATCGAAATATAATTCGAACGATTAAAGTTTTAAATTCGAAAATCGTACTTTAGTTTCATGGAAAACTGAATTCTGAAGCTTACCACCGACAAACGTTTCTCTGCCAAAATGAGCCACTGGCTTAATGTTTCGTTTAGGAATGTTCTATACAATTTAAATAGGTACACAGTAAAAGCCGAACATGCACAGTGAACAACAATGTGTAGAAAATAAAAATATAAAGTTTAAATGTTAGTTTTAGTTTGTCTATCGCCCAACCGTAGTAAACTTTGCTGACAGTACCTATTTTTCAATAATAGGTACTATACAAATGTATTAGAAAAACTAATGAAAAAAATAAAAATTCTTTACAAATTACCCGAAAAAGAGACCTTTGCCATTATTTAGAAAAAACAAACCAATATACATTTACATGCACCACGTTTCCACTTTAGTAGAAACACAATAAATTATCATGTGGCTGCCTGTTTGAGATAAATTATGGGCAAAAGGGGTAAACAAACTAATCACAAGTGAGCCTTAATAACGTTATTTTAATTCTATACGTGACATAAAACATGCTTTATTTATTTATATCGTATTATTGTGTCTAGTCATAATGTCTTGTATGCCCGCTTGACCCCTGCTGTTTCCTCAAATCAATTTAGAGTTTAATCATATAGTATTATTATTTCAATGTAGATTATTGATAAGACTCGATATATCCCAAGACCCGTATTTGAAACTAGGTTTGAGTTGAGATTAGCATTAAATCTGTCAAATTTGAATCTGGAATAAAGCTTGAATATGGCTTCCGAATATATACGGGTTTTATCGTAAATACAATAAATGTACCTATATTTCAGATACCAGAACAGGCGTCGACCTTGGTCTGAACCAATTTCATTAAGTTATGATTTCAAGCCCTATATTTTTATTTGCTGATATTCCTCGAAGCAAGAATATTGTAAGTTGTTATTTTTAGATTATTATCCGAGATAACTTAAAGAAATTACTTAACGGTTCCCTAGAATAACGAAAGCTTATCAAAAAGCTGTCAAAGTAAAAACGATTTCATTTATGAACCTAACTTCGTGACTTCGCATTATATTAGACAACGTAACTACAAATGTTTTTCTAATCAAAATAATTGAGTAGAACAAATAGAAAGTAGGCTTTGTCGTCGCAGTTCTTTTTACTTATGATTGTATTATACAATACACAAAAAGAAACGTTTGCTTTTGTATAAGTTGGCGTTTTTTCCTTGTAGCGTGAGCGGAATGCTAAGCAATGCCAATTACCTACTCGTTCATTTGGTTCAGTTTGAACCCAGTCGCCGGTAATAACGATTGATTGTTCAATTGCGATACAGTAAATACATGCATAGAACGTAGGTTATTTGTTTACAGGGAACCATCAATATAGTTTTAGTCGTTCGTCATGCACCCTGAACAATATAAACAACCGTCGGGTAAATTAATTGGTTAATTTTCAGCAATGATTTGTTTTATTTAAATGTTCAATTTTCCACCTGAAGATATGATTTTTTCTTTTTCCTACTATAATATATTGATTTTTGTCTTATATCGTTACGAACTTAACAATGTCGAACTCATACTCATACTCGTACGAAATGGGTCTTAACCTTTACCGTCCGTTTTCTTTGCGCGTATGTCGTGTATATATGACTCTATACTCGTTACTAAACCACCATGGAACGATGATCACTTACAGCTTAAACACTGGCATACATTTTTTAACAAAAACTTTAAAGTTTTTAAAACTCCGAAAACATGTCGACTACGTTCAAACCAAAATGGTATTCTACGTTTTAAAAATAAATTATACTCTAAATGTGAATTTGCGTTTTGTAGCGAACAGCAAACAAAGCATAAGAAAAGAAAGAATGAACGGAATGAAATGTGAATTTAATTTTACAGTTGGCCGGTCTTTGAATGACAAGGGTGTGTGTGGATGTGTCGCGGGAATATTGCAGATTTGGGATTTTCTTAATGTTATTGTTGTGTCGTATTAGATTACGAGTATGTTTTGTCCCGTGGGGCAACACAATTTTATATCAAGAAATTCTTATTTCTCTCGCCCCTCTCTTTCTCTCTTATATTTTTCTTAGTACAGTTAATCAAATGTCAATCATTGTGTTGGATAACGTAAGCGCGATTTATTCACGTCGTGTCGGCTTTCTTGTGAACGTAAGGAAAGCATTACATTCTATTATAACATGACACGTTGGGTTATTCATGATGTATTTCTTTGGCGTTTTAAGTTGGTGATAAATTGTGAGTGCAATGCGGGTAGTGAAGCGAAGTTGTTAGAGATCGAGTTTGAGTAGGTAGCGAATATTTTTAAAGTAAATTGTCTGATCTTGTTTGTAAACTCATGCATTTTTTACATGGTAGTAGGCAGAATAGAGAGGAAGGCTATGGGATAGGCTTAGCCCAGCAGTGGGACAATATAATCAAATGAAGGGCAAAACAATTTTTTTTTTTAATAAAAAAAAATGCGGAACTAGGGAACTGTAATCACTGCATACGAGTACTTACACTATCGTGGTATTATGGGTCAGATGAATGAACGCAGAAAAAAAGATTGTCATATACTCACGATGGTAGCGAGTACTAAGCAACTGACTTTTGCCATAAAAATACCAATGAGGTCAGCAAGGTAAGGTTCTTGTTTGTTTTTAGCTTTTTCACAGTAACTACACTTTCTTTGTAAATTGTGATGATACACCAGAATATGAAAAGGCATCAAAGTCAAAGCCAAATCTTAAAGTTGGTACTTATTGTACAACAAATTAAAGATTTTCGTAAAAGCTTTTGCCTTCGCCAGTCTCTTTCTTTCTTCAGGTAATTTCCAAATAAAGTCAGTCGTAAGTCAGGTGTGAATGAATATGAACACAAAGAGTCGACTTTTAAGTCAGTGTTTAACGGACTGTTACTTTTCACAATTCACTAGACATTTATAATATTGCCTGTCGGGCATTATTACTGCAACTCATGTAACTCTTTAGTATATCCTTTGAGAAGATTTCTTTTTCTTTGTTGATTCCTTTTAGAGACAATAAATAAATTATTTTCTTACTTAGGGCAATATTTATTTATATAGTGTCTTGTTTAAGATATACTTTTAGTAAATAATGGATTAAGTACTAACATTGATATTTATTCTATTTCAGATAAAAGAAAATCTAGTCTTTATCCAGTTATTGAGACTAAAACGCTGTTCTTATGGTAAATATTATTTTTGTAAAAATTACATCACTACATTTCATTTGATAATGTAACGTAAAGAACAGCCTACGCGTTCCCGTCTATCTTCGTAGCACGGTCGGCCTACGCCGTAGCACGACAGGCCTACGCCGTAGCAAATTAGCTACAACGGTTTCGGTCACCTGACTAGTACGTGCTCAAACAACACAATAAATGCCAAACATATTGTTTTGTTGCCAAATAAACTGGCAGTATTGAGTGGCGAAACGTTAAAGTTTGTTATGTACTGAACACGGCTCTCTGTCCCCTTTCGGAGGCAGGTAACAACTTCTCAATTCAAGACGTGAATTCGTCGGAAACCGATGCACTTAGTTGCGAGTGTGAAGGCGGGACTCAACTTAAATGTCTTGTTTCACTTCTTCACAGGTTTGTAGATAAAAGTTTTATACTTTTCTTCGCGCGTTACAATAGGAAGAATTCAGAAGATTGTAGTGTGTACATACAAAATGCATATGTATGAATTCTTTTAAGAATGGAATAAACATGTATGTAGATTTTTTTAATAGCGTTTGGGGGGTATGAGGAACAGGGTGTAAAGTTCCTCATCCCCCGTTGAAAAGGGAGGATCCTCCGACCGGACGGGTGTTGTGTCCGGTGGGATAACTGCCCGACATATGTAAGTCGGGAACTCCTATATAGGCTTATGTCGCGGATAATGTTGATAGCGCGATGTAGGATTTCTGTCGCTAGTCGCCACATCACTCCCCTCCGAGACCGGAGGTCGACAGCAGGTTAAGTCTTGGCGCTTGTCAGCCAGTGGAAGGTTCCAGTGAGTCGGAACCGGATGCTGCATAGTTCACGGTGAGTCGGAACTGTCTGCGGTGGATGCCCCAGTGAGTCGGGGTGATGCTGCATATTAGCTCCAGTGAGTCGGAGTGATGCAGTGCTTGCCGTGATGCCCCAGTGAGTCGGGGTGATGCTGCGTATGCTCCAGTGGGTCGGAGTGTGCAGTGCTGCGTAGTGGCTGGCTGCTGCGTCGACCAGGAGAGAAGCGTGTCTTTGCTTGCTGACCGGCCGAAGTGCAGTGTGCTGTGCCAAGGTCGCTGATGAGACTGGGGGTGATGACCAGGAATGCGCTTCCGCTGCATGCTGGTGGTCAGGATACCCCATGAAGCCGTGGCTGCTGGCTGACGGTATGACTCGCTGCTCGAAGGCGAAGGGGAAGTGGTGACGACGTCTGAAGTAGTTGCACGAAGGCTGCGCTGACGATCACGTCGGGGTCACCAGTTTGGGGGGTATGAGGAACAGGGTGTAAAGTTTGAAAAGGGAGGATCCTCCGACCGGACGGGTGTTGTGTCCGGTGGGCTAACTGCCCGACATTTATGTAAGTCGGGAACTCCTATAGGCTTATGTCGCGGATAATGTTGATAGCGCGATGTAGGATTTCTGTCGATCGTTGTTAGTACGCAGGTGTTGCGATAGATGTCGCTAGTCGCTACAAGCGCAAGTCAAATGACTGTCAATATTTTACCTATCGAAATCTTAATTACTGCCAACACCAAGATGTTCTGTTGCTCCAGTTTACAGCTGGTTCAGCATTTTTTGACAAAAGAGTTGTTAAAATGTGTATTTATTATAATAGCTATTAGTAAGGTTGAAATAGCTATTAATAATAATAAATAAGCAGCAGTTTTGACAAAACTAGGTAGGCTGCTGTACAACTATATCTTATGAAATTATCAAAATATAAAAAAATAAGCACACTGGCACAAAAATTGATAAAAAAAACAATCCCCATATTTCTTTTAGTACGTCGCGTCGCTATCTCAGTTTCGGCACCAAGAGGGTTATAAACGAGAACGTGACGTCATCGCGTCGTATCCGAAACGTGCTCAACACCTCATTCGGCCACACTTGATGCGAGCGAAAAAATTACCTCTTATATCGTATAGAGAACGTAGCACGTTTTGATGATTTTCTTACTTACATTATAAGGATTATCTGATAGTAGTACCCAGTTCGCTGACGGTCTCCACTTTTCACCCTTACGCCCTAAGTAATAAGATTGAAAACTGGGAACTCCTGCCTCATGTGTGTTTAGAACCTATAAAACTTTTAACCTGATGAAACCTTCATACATCTTCCGTCTGGGACCGATTTGAACGAAGGTATTCCTCCTACTGTCACCCAAGACTGTATGCACCATAAATAGATCTATTTGCGGTTGGTTGTACCTTTTGAATGTACTACTGGGACAAAAAGTATCCTATATTCAAATCCAAGGCAAGGTGTATAATATTTACAAGTATTTGACCAAGACTTCGCGCCAGTCATTTACGAAAATTAACCCAGAAGAACGTTATAAATATGGTCAAACACTCCAGAATAATATATTATAGTTTACCGTTAGTAAAAGGATTTTCGAAGATTACCTCTATACATACAAACGAATACCTCTTTACAATAATAGGATGGTTAAATGGATTTGTATTTTGTTACTGATCTACGTGGTTTTCGTTAGTTATTCAAAACTTGAAGATACTTCGCTGCATGTCAAAGTAACAATTTCACAAGTAACGAGAGAGACGTTAAGAAGATAAAAGTAGCGATCAAAGTTAGAATTCAAGTTGAATGTACTCAAGTGCATGAACCTTTACCCGAGGGTATAAGTATATTATTATCATTAACAACACTAGCATAAAAAGTAAATTATATGCATCATTGGTTCAATTTCGTTAAAGAATGAATGCCTAGACAGAGAGTGACTTTTTATCAGCGACAACTAGGCAATTTAAAAACTGGCAGAATATGAACTTTTTTTTTAATAAGATATTGGTGTACCTACTCTTGACCTCAATCTTGCACCAGGGGCAGAGATGAGATCGACGATGTAACGAGCTAACCCAGAAGAAGCCTATTTACTCGCGACTTAAATAGATTGGGGTTATAATAAACTCAGAAAAACCGACGCAGGCAGGGAGTTCCTCTCTTTGGCTGTGCACATAATAAAAGATTTAGCAAAGCGTTTAGTATGAATGTGCGGAACATCGACAAGGTATGGGTGATAACCTGCGGTACGTCTAGTCTCTCGATGGAAAGTAAGGTAAAGGCGTAATCAGCGCGTGGAGCTCCTGCGCACACTCTCCGAAGGACAGTCTGTAGAAGACCGACAGATATGCAACTTTTTGAACATGAACAAAACATCACGCTTGTTAGTCCCCCCTCCCACCAGGCCCTTAGACGTGTACCTAATCAAGAACCTATTGTCATCAACCAGGCACAAATACAGACCTCGTGTCTGCTACTGAGATATTCCTAGTAGAAAATCCCAAAAACATTTTGCCTGACTCGGATATCGAACCCATGACTTTATGTTCAACATTCGCGCTAGCGATTACTAGACTAAATCAACTAACTTAGACTCAATTATGCCAATATCTTTTGTTCGTTCGTAAGAAAATCAATAAATAAAAGTCGTACGTAATTGTCACTAGGGCCAGGACTGTGAAAACAAAAGTTTAAGCCCGTTTATTTAAATAAACGGGCTTAAACTTTTACAGACTACTACAGGTTACTGACTTAAGTCAGTAACTCTTCGTTCAAACATCTCACATAGGATCGAATACAAAAATATTCTCGGTTCACTATTATTGAGTTCAATTATTTTGCATCATTGGCATCACTCCATATTCATGGACTTTATTTTGCTGTCAAAGCCCAGTTAAATCTGCTTAAATTTGAATGCTGTTAAAGCAAGTCCATATTTTTAAGAACCAACCAAAAAAGTTTAATAGACATATTTAAAAACGGAATTAAAATACATTCAAAAAGTAATAGACTAGACAAAAGCCTTTATAAAAATAATAAGAAGCCAACAAAAAAAAGCTGAAGCAAAGTACGTAAATAAAAATGAACACCGTACTTGAGGCAGCAGAAGAAATAAAACTGAATCTTAAGTCGACAGATAAGAAGGCGAGTTGCTTTATATGAATGACTTTCTGTTCAAGACCAATGATAAGAGCTCAGTTAAATGGCTAATTAGGATTATGAAAGGCAAGTGAACAAACGAGATCCTAATCTTATTTCTCAGTTGGGAAAAGCACTTTGAGGGAAATTCTGCTTATTTTATTCAAAGATAATTGTCTTAATAATCCAAGACTGTTTCGAATAAAAATAATGTCGACTCGCCGTTGTCAGTCACTTTGTACTAATAAATCAAATTATGTTTCATTTTTGAAACGCTCCTGTTGTAATGAAAGAATTTAAAGATGATTGTTTGAAGTTAAATAATAGACGGTTTTGTCTTTGCAGCTGGATTTGAAATGTAAAGTCAGTCAGTAAATTGTCTTGTAAATTATAAATCTTATTATTTTAATTTAGTCCTGTTCGAAATTGCTGTCACGAGTGACTTTAAGGTCAGGCCACCCTTCTCAAGTTTTATGAACTTGAACTGTCCTGTATCTAGTTAAATCCAACGAAATGCGAACATTTTTAGTTATGTTTTTCAAAGTATTTTCATATTAAACGCGATATCGCTGAAAAATGAGTCTTACAATGATCACCCAAAGGGTCAAAAGATCCAGCAGACAGATTGATGATCCAATCACTATTCAATAGAAGGCGCTCGTGCTTAGTGTACGCTCTTAACGTAATCTCTTTCTGGATTTTTATGACACCCACGCGATCTCTTTGATGAAAATATTATATATATAATTATAGTCCTCCTTACCAATTTCGGTAACGGCGACCCTTACAAGCTATTTCCTTATATGGCTGGCCAGACCGAATTTACTTTTAAATACCCGGTCACAGCTAAAACTGTAGAGTTGACCGGCTGAGTTGTAGGTATAGGTGTAGGAGGGCTTAGGTCTCTCTTTACGTATTTGGCGCTTTTCTTTCAGTGTTTTGATTCGCTGTTTTTCGCAAGATTTAAATATTATAAGATAACTCTAAAGCAATCTATTCAAAACGTATCTATACTTACTAACCCGTTATGAGTACAAATAGCGTCTCCTATCCACGGGTATAAAAAGATTTCTCCGGAACCTTTTCTCCTTCCCGAGACGGAAGAACTTCTTTAACTATTTATGAGCCTTAAAGTCTCCCGATAACGATGAAAACCGAGCAAATTACCTCTTATCTAGTTCACCCTTTGTCGTGTGTCGTTTATACGTTGTGAGTATAATACTAATATGAATGGCAAAATGGGATGATAAACTTGCTCGGTCCCGATGTCGCCTGTATGTGGCGAGTTGAGACAATTATCACAAGCAAATCACAGTTTTACACGATAAAGTTCGGGATTTGTGACGCGAGCAGCTGATAACATCACACATATTGTACGGATTTCAAACTCTGTCTGACGCTTAAGTTCCAAAGTTCAGATTGGGATTTGGTTTCTAGGATCTAAAGTTATCTCATTAACGAAAACGTATTAAGACTGCTAAGTCTGACAGTTTTAATCTCACAGTTTACCGTTAAGTTGTATGTCAAATATTTTCGCTTCACTTAAACGTGCTCTGTTTCCAAGAGATTTTCTCTTTACCACATTTTAACATTATAAAATCTTTTACAGCAGAATTCTAAACATAAAAGACTGAAGCTAGAAACTGTAGTTCACACCAACGAACTATAAATTTAAAATTAAGTTGAAGTTGAGATACTTCGCGAAGAAATTGCTATTTCGAGAGTGCAGTTTAATATTTAGAATGTTACAAGCTGTCGACCTCGAAAGCACTGTGGCGAATTCCGGAGAGTTGAACAAGAAGATTAAACTAATATTACTTACCGAGACAAAAACAACGGGACAACAGTGCTGTAGAAATTGTTTTGTTTTATGCTGTATTTAAATAGTAAAAAGAGGTTTCTATTGCGTAATTAATTAACTATACAAAAAACAAATGCAATGAGAATTTATTGCAGCGATCACTTATTTCACTGATCATTGTTAATCTTTTCATTGACTATGAAGTTATAGATTTAACCCAGATTTACGGTCTTGCTTAACTTTTTACCTTTTCTGTAAAGAAAAAAATTAACACATTTTCAGTAATAACATCATTCCAGGTAAATCTATAAAACTTAGTTCTTCAATAAATCAGAATCTGTGACACAACTTTAATCCACCAGACGGAAACCACATTTCTCAGCCCAAAAGCTACCTTGCAGCAAAAAATTTAGCCGCGTTCAAATAATTCATGTCGCAACGCGGTCTGAATATCGTTGTTTACATCTTGCCAGATAAATTCATAACTGGAGAAGGCTTAGGCAAGACAGTAAGCACCTAAATTCTTGTTTCATTCTGCTACCAAAAAGTGTTGCTAAACAACTTGGTACTTTATAGTTGTGGCTTTCGTAAACGAAGGGTATATATAACAAGTCATATTTTTATAGAGGTTGGCGTAGCTTGGGTGACGTCAACCTGGCTTTTCACGTGATAAGGGTCCGGTCAACCCGTGTAAATTCATAACAAAGAAAATATTTCAGGTATCTATTACACGGTTCAAATGCGTGCGAAAGATTTTTCCGACTGACATTGAAAATAATGTCAGTAATAATAATAGGTATCAGTTTCCCTAAGGTTCGAAAATAAAATTATGTCAATATGGCTTTTTTTAGATGTCTAAAATAACACTGTGAAGGTTATTGATATTATAAGGGTGGTTTATTTTGAGATGATTTGAAGGATTATTTAAGACCATTCTTACCATCGGTGGCCAAATTAATAGGGACAGTAATAAGATTTTTGAATTTTCGAGTTTAAGTTGATTTGTGTATTATATAATTGGTTGTAGGTCTCTTATGTATTTTTTATTAGTATTTATGTTATATTGGGATCACAAAAAATCCAAAATGTATACAAAACTGTTTATTATTAATCAGGTAAAAAAAAAAAAAATTTGGTAAAGCTCTTATTTCAGCAAAGGGTGGTATCACCCTTTGCTGAAATAAGAGCTTCTATGTGTCGGGGCATGCTTTTAATAGAATGTTTTGCATTTTCCTTTAGTTGGGCATTATGATGCCATTCTCTGGAGAGGGTTTCTATAAGTTGCCTTTCGGTGGTACATACTTCTTTGGCAATGGCCCCTTTTGGTGAATTTTAATTTTTTCAATGGGATTCATGTCAGTTGTCTTCTCTGGCCAAGGCAAAACAGTGTCATTCTTTCAGCCAAAAATGCAGTAACGCTTCTGACTTTGTGGCTGCGTACTGAGTCATGCATAAAAATGTATTCGACATCCTCGGGGAACCATTCATTGACCTGCGGCAATACCTGGGTTTCTAATACTCGCTTGTATTGGTCTTGTTTCATCGTTCCTCTTACGCTGTATAGGCGCCCCATGCCTTTGGCTGAGATGACAGACCAAACCGTATCACAAACCGGATGTTTAACCGTATCTATGATGCAATCGGTGTGGAACCGTTGACCAGGGCGTCGTCATACAAAAGAACTTTTGTCGACCAAAATTTGAAAAGTTGATTCGTCAGAAAGGCATACCTGTAAATTAACAGAATGAATAGTAGAAAATAGTAGAAAAGTTATTGACTAATAGCATTATTAAAACAAGTTATTTTTCCTCGACTCCAACCTGCGACAGTCATATTTCGATGTTGTCTGGCCCATTGGAGTCGTTTCTTTTTCATACTGTCACTAGGCGTGGTTTTTTTGAAGGCCGCCGTCCCATCAAGTTCTATTCGACCAACCACCTACGCATTGTTCTTTCCGAAATCCTTACACCCTCGTCGTTCATCATCGTGGTCAAATGAGCAACACTCTCTTTATGAGTTTCGAGGCAGATGCTCCTAACTCTTCGATCGGTACGAAGTGTGGTGGTCCTTTTTCTGCCACATTTGCCAACCCGAATTGCCTCAAGTTTAATTTTTATTGTCAATTTTTATTTTTACTCGATTTACGACAGATTTTGAAACCTCAGTCATAGCAGCTATGGCTCTCTGGGAATGAGTGGAGTGCAGTAACAATGTTAGTATCTCTCTACATTTTCTTGGAGAGGTGTCCAAAGCCTTGTCTATCCTAAAAAAAGGAAATTTGAGGATATTGCGTTAAACTATTAATAAAATGTAAATTCATAGACAAAACATAGCAAAACTATTTTACTACTGGGCATTACTTACCTTTTGATTATTTTAGACAAAAAAAGTCGGTTAAATCAAATGAAAAACAGTTTCTTGAAAATTCAAAAATATATACTGCGAACCGCGCTTTTGAACAGACAATGACCGAATTAGAAGAAACGTCCCAAAATTGACAAATGATGCACGGATTCACTATGTTGCCACTTGGCAAAAACAGTAATAGTAGCAGTAGCTTTACAGATAAAATAACCCTTTATATTCAACATAGTTTTTCAAATATACTTAATAAACAATAAACTCCATAAAATCAAGCACTGTCCCTATTAATTTGGCCACCTACTGTAGTTCGATAATAATATGATGTTAATGATGCTTGGCGAGATTAGTTAATTCTTAATTACCTTTAGTCAAATTGTTTTCAACACTTGCTTTAATTGTTAGGCTATGTTTGTTTTAAACAAACAAAAAACAAAACAACCTATTTTCCGTTAGTATTTCGAATACTTAAAACGGTCAAAATTAAATGATGTTTGTTTCAAACAGGATTTTACAAACACTTTTGCACGTCATTTTAAAACTAGATGTTCCGTTGTTTCGTATACCACGCGGCATAGTTGAACCTGCGCAGTAGTCGTATTTTCGACGTCTCATACAAATAAAGCAGAGAACCTGCGCAGAACGACGCCATTTTGTGTCAAGTTATTTGCCTAGGAGTATACCCAACTTGAAAAAACAGCCAAAACAAACTACGAAAGTATATAGAGTTTATAGTCTCTTGGAAAGTATTCCTGTTATTCTTGGAACTCGGTTCCTAGTTTGTAATTATGTTTTTTTAGCGAAAAATATTACACACCGTGAATCCTGTTTCTCCTGAAAAAACACTGAGGGCGTGCACTTTAATTAAATGTTTAATTGCAGCTTATCCCAGCCATATAATATTAATGGAACAGAAGGTTGATCCTAAACTATAACGAGCAGCCACAACACATGTACCTAGACTAGACGCTTTATGCACGTAGGTACATACATAGCAAGCACATTTGGCGACTGGAATTTAGAGGTGGATTTAAAGATCAAATAAATATAAAAGCAGCACAAAAGCAGAATGTTTTTTTCACTGACTCCAATTTTAGTATAAACTTACGAACATTTTCGTAGAGTGAGAATAGAAGTAACATTTGCTGGTTTGGTCGGAGAACCTTATCCGATCATCAAATAGTTTCAGATCTTAGAGAGAATAAGACGTCCATGTGTGCGAACCTCTGGTAATAAAACCAGGAGCTCTCTTCTTATGGAGCTAATCTTCTAAGATCAAGGAAACCATTGATTGCAAGAAAGTAAGTGTCTGTTTTTGAGTAAAATAGAGGTATGGAAGAAGAAAACATGCATGCTTCGCCGACATCAAATGAATTGGGATATGTGCAAGAGAATCATGACGATGGAGCTAACCTTCTGTGGCTTATCTATCTTGCGCCAGAGCGGGTAGAAAAAAGGTGAATATAAAGATAATTGCCGAGCGACGGTTCGTTAAGCCGATGAGTTTAATCTAAGGAGTCTAGACCGTGCTATGATTAGCCCACTAAGCACAGCTCATTAATTTGAAACCTGACTAGTTTCTTCGAGAAATTACTTAATCAATGCAAAGTTATATTTTCTTTTAATTTATTACCACGGTAAACGATTCGCTTGTTAATTGAATAATTTTCTTGATAATGATACCCTATTAATGCTTCAACATTGGCCAATGAATGTAGTCGAATGCAAATTGATACTTATCGTAGGCCATTCTCGATGGTTAACCAGTCATTATTGGTTGAATCTCGTGTTCAAGTTTATAACGAGACGTCGTTTACGATGCTTGGCAAAGTCATCAGTTTTCAGGCCATATTATAGTTTACAGGTAAAACTTCCTCCAGCCAGATTCATTGTCTGCTAAAAGAATTCTTGAATATCTAATATGATTTAAATTTACATTCATTAGATTCTTCAATAGTTTTGTTACTTTGCCTATTTTGATCAAAAAGTTAAAACCAGTGAAATTGATTGAATTGAAACCTAACAAAAGTTCGGGAAAACACAACTTTAATATGATTTTACGATATTAGCATGAAACCCAACCAATATAAAATCAATATTTTACGTATAAGCCTTCCGTCAAATATTCTCGAATGTACTAAAAGACACTAAGCCTTAGTGTCTTTTAGTACATTCGAGAATATTTGACGGATCTCTGATATTCTATTCACCTTAGTGACTAAGGTGAATAGAATATCAGAGAATTTGAATACCTAGTTGAGCGTTCTACTTTGACTTTAAACGCAAAACTTAAAGTGCGAACAGACGCAAGCAAGTTCAAAACGTTTCAAACAACGTAGAAGACTGAAATTCTGCACGTAGACGGTAGAATCTTTGAAACCACGGCAGGCATATATGGCTCCTAAGGGAGTGAAGAAAATGTAAGTTTCATACGACTGAATTGGATTCCCATCGCTTTTCCAGTGGGAAAAACAGGACTTCAGCAATGCAGAAAGTAAAGGTACGATTGTACACTCGGGGACAAAATAAAAAGTAAACGAAGTAAGTGCAACGTTGAGTGCAGTATTAAATTAGCTGTTAGAAGGAAGACTGATCCTATATACGCTTAATTTGATGTCAAAATTCGACAAAAGAGTGCGTTTTTCATTGCAGCGATTCTGTTTTTGCCGAATCCCTGCAAAATGATTCTTAAAGATGTTGTAATTTGTGTTAGCGCGAATTTTCACAAGTTTAAATTGCAACTGAAAACAAATATTAAATAGTTCACACCAACCAATTCAAAATGTATCCTTATCCTTTTACTTTACTCCATTTCATCACTTAGGCAATTTGAAATAAAGTCAATAAACAGATTGACATACTCAGTCTAATCAAATACCCGTGTGTAAGGGTTCATTAGACTATCACAAATACATATAGTAAATAGATCAGATACACAAACAGGATTGTATTGAGCCCAGCAACTGGTCTCTCTAATACCGCTAGCTTGTAGCGGAATAAGCACAACATACAATGTTGGACACATCATGTAGTTACAGAATTTGGGTAGCTTCTGCGTGACCTACTTAAGCATTGAACAGACGGGTCAGAGCCGAAGATTTTAATCGTTAGATTCACTCGACCGTGACAACAAATGGTCACGTTTCAGGACATTTGAATAGTATTAAATCAATAACTCATATTATATAGAGAGGCTAAATAATAACAGCCGCTCGGGTCGATCTTCAAGTAAAGCCGCGCTTGCCTATGTTGGTCTGATCTGGTCTGACCTGGTCTGATAAATAATATTAGTGACCCGTTTACTAGCTGGTATTATATCATTTTTAATTTTTTTCGTTCACATTTTATTTCAAGGCAGGCCGAAGAAGCGATGGCGTGACGATTTGGACTCGTTCCTGACTGATTAGCCACAGGAGGCAGTCGAACATCGGGAGAGCTGAAAAGGAATGGAGGAGGCCTTTTTCCAGCCGTGGGATAGAATAGACTAATTAAAAAGAAAAGTTCCATTTCAAGTTCTTTAACAATGGTAATTTTGATTCTAATATTATGCTTCTTTGCCCAGTTAGGTATAATAAAAAAATATCCATTTCATAAATAAAATACGCTGCGATATATCTGATCTAAGCTACAATAACACAAGGCAAAATCAATTACGGAGTCCAGTCGTAAAACTTCCTTAGGTTCACTTTATGGGCACAGGGTCAAGGCATCTGCTTCTAATGGCCGCCTTTTTATAGCTATCTGTAATATCGACTTATGGCTGACATATTAATTTCACACCAATTTCGTAATGAAAGTACCTACCTACATTATCTATGTCTGTAATTATTACAATTAAATCATGTTTAGTGTCTACCTGTATGGTCACTTTGGTCTTTCAAACTATGCAACGGATTTTGATGCGATTTTCACTGATAATAAAGTTCCAGTATCCCAGATGCAGCTGAGCACCTGTTTTTTACATATAGCGGATGCATATCTGACCTTCATAACCCAGTTAAGTACTGGGTAGTCCAGAAGGTGAGTTCACAAAATCTATCTATATAAATAAAAAGAGAAGTCCTGACTGACTGACTGACTTATCAACGCCCAGCCCAAACCCTTGGACCTAGAAAGCTGAAATTTTGCACAGAGGTTCCCTTTATAACGTAGACAAGGAATAAGGAAGAATTTTTCGAAATTCAACCCCTGAGGTAGTTAAATAAGGGATGAAAGTTTGTATGGAAAATCGTCATTTTCACGCGGTTGAAGCCGCTGGCAAAAGCTAGTGGATTAATAACCTAGTAGCTTCTTAGATTAGTTAGTAGCTTCTTAGATTATTCTGTGTAGGCAAAGGTTTAAAATAGAATTCAAATTTTAAAAAGAAGCACAAAAAGTTTCATATAATTTAAAACTAAAAAGAAAAAAAAGACTATATTTTTATTTTTCATAGAATTGTCTGGCATAGAAAAACTTTTCAACACACTTGCTCATAAAGTGGCTATAATTTCACTGCAATTAGGCACATAATGACACCTATAATCAAACTGACTTTCTCATTGCTATTATTCACTAGTGAGTTATAGGGTTTTTTTTTTATTTTATTGGTTGAGTTGCTATGTTCTTAAAAAAGTTTCCATACAAAAAAAATTGTGTTCAATAGTAAAAATGCAATAAATATAACTTTTTTTTTAAATAAAGAAACCTCATTCTTTTAGTCTATGGCCGATCGCCATTGTTACAGTATGACCATTTTAGGTGAGAATTTCATGGTAGCGCCACTGGTCAAGAAAAATGCATCGCTACGTCAAACTTAGTACATTTATTTTAGTTCCGTGTTTTCCCGCCTGCACAGATAATTTGGTCGAACTGTAGATGCGCGCGCATAGCATAATCAGAACTCGTTTTAACTGTTAAAGATGACTTTGTAGTATTATTTTCTTCACAAGTGTGTTGAAAAACGTCGTATGATACACGTGTGTATTGATTATTACCGTCCTCGGCTCTCTTAAGACCCTCACCTGACGGCTCGGGTCTCAATGGCACCTCAGCGGTAATCACCAACATTACACACTTGTACCATAATGTACTATTAGGCTATAAAAAGGTCCTTGCACCACGAGCCTTTGAAAGTAAAACCTTTTCAACTTTGATTGAAACATGTAAATGAGAGGCCCTAACTTATACGAAATTACACCCACATATTTAATTACTTACTGAAGAGTACCTTACTAATTAAGTACCCTATAATATAGCAAAGGGAAATCTTTGTTTTAAAAGTATGTGTAGGTATATATACTTTCATACGTTGTAAACACACCATTGTCCCATCAAATTCGATCGTGAATTCAAAAGAAAACTTCAACCATCGTAGAATAGAAGAAACTTCTAGAACCGACCAGTTGTTTGTTTCGTCTCAATTCACGTAATCGCAGTTGGACAAACAAATAATTGGTTCACTCTGTGAAGATAGAACTCAGATAAATAAATAAAACAAAAGAGGGAAGGTACAGGCAAGAAAAGAGACAGGTATACATACAGTGTCTTAAAGTAAACAGATAAAATATTTTTTTTTTTATATTTATTAGACAAGAAAAAGTGTTTTCACAATTTGTCTAATTGTAATTACACCGTGACTTTTCAGTCGTCTTGCAACGGCAGCCCACTTCATCTATCCAAGGAGAGACTCTTCCTATTCCAATGAGTAACACCCTACTATAATTTTGTTTTACTTTTTACCTTTTTTAAAAGCTTCAGACCTGGTTTATATAGTGAATTTCGTTCTTAGAACAACAGCAGTCATTTGAACGAATGCTTAATGCAGGTCAAGAGAGTCAGAGCGCTTCTAACCATCTGCGCTTCTATTTGAAAACGACGCATGGTTTCAATTCTTGGTAACGTCGCGACGTTACCAAGAATTGAAACCATGATCACTTTACAAAGCAATATGAAAATCAAGAAATGAATTGACTTCCAAGAATCTAGGACGTGCTTAAATTTTATTTAAACTAGAATCATTTATTTCTTGCTTTATGCCAATCAAAGAAGTTATTAAAAAGTGTTCCTTTTTTTTCTAGCTTTATCTTACAAAGGTTTCGTTAGTATTTCATTATCTGACCATTCAATTTAGAGACCTGAAACGAAAACATAGAACTTAAAATAAACTAGCAGTCTCACTCGGTACTCACATAACTTTCCACCTCTCATTTCTTACAAAATCTGCAATAAAAAGTCTAAATGCATTTTTTTCAGCGTCCTCATTACAGCCCAGTCTGATTTTCATTGTAAGAATATTTCACAGTTATTTTATGCGCTGAAATGAATGCCGCAAGCTTTTGAAACTTGATTTCAAAAAAAGAAAGGTCTTGGTTTTTTTCAGACACGTTACACTAACTAGGCGACAAAAATTGTAGGTCTGCTTTTCACTTTGTGCTTGTTTCTTCCCAAAGTTTCAAAAACGTTGCTTCATTATCATAATACGCTATTGCAATAATATTTACTACGAAAAAATATAATAGCTCGATTCTTTCAGCTCTTTGCCTTTTACATGCCATAAAATATAATTGCACCCGTAACTGTTTTAGAAAGAAAGAGCCTATCCGCTTGGTGATATTTAATTGCTTAAATGCCTAATTTTCTTGAATTCAGATATCTCTGAATTCAAGAAAATTAGGCATTTCAGCAATTAACTACTATTGTGTTATTTTTACTATTGTGTTATTTTCACACTATCGTGTGAAAATAACACAATAGTAACTCAACCTTCTAACATAACCTGTAACATTATTGGAAAGAAGATACTAGCTAAACGGAAATCTGCAACTATAATCTGAACTTCTGCAGACCTACAAAAGCTTTCTGAATTCCCCTTTGATAATATCTTTTCTTAAAGTAATCAAATGATAACATCACGCCTTTAATCCCCGAAGGGTTAGGCAGAGGGGTGTACTGTCCATTATTATACCAACATTTCGCCGTATATTGTACTGTGCATCTAACTTAACATATATTTTGTATGTTTCATATTTCATACAAACCAACCCGGTAAAATAGTCCCTTTAGTTCGGTACTATTAAATCTATTTATATAAATAAAAAGAGAAGTTCTGACTGACTGACTCATCAACGCCCAGCCCAAATCTATGGACCTAGAAAGCTGAAATTTTGCACAGAGGTTCCCTTTATAATGGGCAACGAACAAGGAAGGATTTTTTGAAAGTTAACCTAAGCGAGTTAAATAGGGGATGAAAGTTTGAATCGAAAATCGTCATTTTCACGCGGGCAAAGCCGCTGGCAAAAGCTAGTAATATGATAAAGTCGAATACAAAATTATATTATTTCTCACAAAATTTTTATTTTTGAATAACTAGTTGGTACAAAAAGTCATAATATTATTAACTTTTACAATCGGAGCACTCACCAACATTCCACAAATTGCAAATCTAGTTTTGATAAACTCGATTAGGATACAATAAGCCGTTCAAATCGTTGATCGCAGTTCGGCACACAGAATACCGCTCAATGCCCGGGTTTCATACACGGAGACCGGAAGGGTCTCGATATGTAAACAGCTCTGACCTATGCTGGTTTGATCGCGGCAACGTTGCTTAAGCTAAGCGTCCTCCAATTCAAGTGACACGACTGTAGACAAACTTTGTGCAAAATACGATGTGGCGGCGACGAAATTCAAGTGAAGTTCATTCACTTGTATCTTGTGAAACATTTCAAATGTCATAAGGAACATTTGAATTATTTACTCATGTTCCGTTTCTGTTTTTAGCAACTAAACTTTGCACTTGTTACTTCATGGAATCATATAACCTATTACGTCATTCGTGTTCCTTTTTCCTCCAAACTTTTCTTCTGAGGAACTAGCAATAAAAGGCAAGTTACCTCCTATCGGATCTTTCCGTTACTTACCGTTTCTCGTAAATTATCTCACTATCTCCAATTTCAAATTTCATCAAGCGAAAGCACTTAACTCGATCTTCTCTGTACCCTCGTTACAAGTGTCTTACTTACGGGTTGCGACTCCACTTAGTTTTGTGACGTCACTTGTAACTTCCCTACTTACTTACATGGAAGTTTGACTTCACACATTGGTGGAGGTCATAACCATGCACAGATGCTGTTTTATACGAGTGTAGTGGAGCCCCATCGACGGTGTACTTTGTTGATTAGTTAGAGCTAAAATATTACTAAACTTTCAAGTTTCTTTGCAGCATTAAGTGTTGTAAATAAGTGTGTATGTTATGGAAAGTTAGTCATTTTAGAACCAGCAAACTTCAATACAAAGTTCTATCTCCAAATTGAAGAATTCTCAAAGTTATTTCCTTGGATAAATTAATATGCACTTATCTTAGTACGTAAAGTAGTAGTAGTAAGTAGTTTGGTTAGTGAATGAGTGATGAGTAGAGATATCTGAAGTGGATTTGAGAGTTAGATTAGAATGATAAATTATTCGTACTTTCTTATTGACGTGATCCCTATTACTTACGTTTCTTAGAAGTAGGTAAGTATTTCGTTCTCTTCCTGTTAAATTATTCGAGCGTATAACTCACACAAGAATAAGAATTGTTATTTCAAAAGAAAGGTACTCAATGTTTGAATAACAGTCACAGGAGCATGTAAAGAACTCGCCATGCGAGTGTATTAAGGAAGGTCGTATTATTTTAGTATAACATTAGAATAAAGAATGGTTTGGGTCACCAGTCAAGCCCGCACAGGCTTGAGCAATACTCCAGTAATAAATACTTCTTCTGGGAAAAGAAATAGAAAGGTAAAAATAATAAATGTTTCCTTGAAAAGTTGCTACTTTTATCGATAATTGCCCTTTTGTTGTAGGTACTTATTTTTTGGGGCTTTATAACATAAAACCCCGCAAAAAATTGACCTTCATTGTAGGTCATATTCTAAGAAACAGTAACACTAATGTAATTGCAATTTATTATAAAATGTTCTATGACTGAATCAATCCTGTTAGTAAATGTCAATAAAGTTCAAATTCTATTGGGGATTGATAAAACTTTTTGTGTCGAATGCTTGAATGTCAAAGTTAGGGTCTACCTCTGTGCCTCTGTGTTTAACATACGTTCGCAATGCTGGGACAAAAGCCAACATTGGGAACGTATTTTAAAACGTATGTTATCTCTCTGTGAGTGTGAAGGAATGGTCCATAATCCACCAAACGATCCCAGAGTCGGCTGGTGAATACCTACTTATTTCATATTTTCGAACCTTTGGTTTGGCTTCCTAAAAATGTTTGCATTTATCTTCTAGGTGTGTATTACTACTGTGTTCATGACTTAGTCACCTAACTGGTTTAGATGAAAAGCAGAGAAAATGCTAAACATCTGTATGAAGTAGTGACATAGTCTAATTATAACCTCATCCATGAAAATTAAAACTATTTAGGTAATCAAATTTTGTTTAAAACCCTGAACCGCCAGTATTTCTGTAAAATAAACTTGAGAGCTACACGCAATGAAAACGACAGCTTTAAAAACTGCAAACGAGGTATTTAAATTAAAATACTTCAATTTTAAAGCTCATGGGCAACCAACTCATTTGAAAGTTTTTTCATTACTAGCCCGGTGTAAACGAGGACCCGTGGTTCTGTGAATGTGTTCAACGTTACGGTACCAGAATAAGTGTTATAAAATTTGCATTTTTCTCGCATTAGCTAAAGGGATGTCCACTTTTAGGGACTGATTTAACAGGCTTCAGAGCTATGAGAATGCAAATGGAAAAATATATTTTATCTACCCAAATATCATAAACCCTCTCTAATGCGTTCAAAAACCATAGGCAATGACCAGCATTACCAACCAGCAGAAATAAACAGAACTGTAATGAGCTCATAACCTACTGAAAACAGTAGGTTATGAGTTTTAAATTTGGAACAGCAGTGCAAGTACGAACTTTGCATCGATAAGACATCGAGATCGTTATCGTTGTCAGTTTTATCGAGCTTGTTACCGAATTTGGAAGTACGTAACAGGCGTCGACAAGATTTATCGTGGGCGGAATGTCAAACTGTCAAAATGTCATTTCGTACTTGCATTTTCGATAAAATCGTTTAAATTTTAGAGTTATCTACCGATCGTTAAAATATTATTTACGTACTTGCGACATCGATTCGATTCGATAAAAGCTCATTTTATCGAGAATAACTGTCAGATTTATCGAATCGAAGCGAATCGAGTGCTACGTACTTGCACTGCAGGTGTCAAATTCAAGTGAGTGTGCTATTCTAGTATCTACATTAAAACAGATACCTATCGATACGAAACCCCAATTCAGTATGATTTTAATTATAAATCGCACGACATTTTGATCTCGAGTGACACAAGAATAGTGACTTTGTTCGTTTGCCCTCTTAAAAAAAAATGACAGATATCCGAAACGCCGCCATTTCGAGCTGTCATTTGTTCGTTAGCTTTTTATTTCCAGATAGGAGTAGAACAATTTTATGATAAGTTCTTTATTTCTGTCGAAAATGAGTGATAGTGACTCAGAAATTGACATGAACACTCCGCCAGATATCGTAAATGCAGCGACGAATGCAACTAATAACCTGTTTATCTTTTATTGCATTACACTGGTAACAATGTTGGTCATTTCCCTATGGTTCCTGAACCCATCATAGAGCCCTTATGATATTTGGGTAGATAAAGTAGTGTATGCAACTATACATAATTAGGCATTACAACACTCGTGTGATGCTATTAAGAAACTCGCCTTCGGCTCGTTTCTTAAACCCACACTTGTGTTGTAATGCCCTTCATTATGCACAGTCGCATAAACTACTATTTTCTCTTCGCGGTGATATTTGCTATTTTACAAGAGAAACTATAATCTAAACTAACTGCGACACACTAAAAGAATAACGTCTGCCTATTTCCTCTCGGTAAATGGTCGGACCGAAAAGCGATCTCAAAACCTACAAAAAATTGTCTCTATGATTTTAATTTCTCTTTGGAGCATACTGCCTCTTTCACAACCCTTTCTGCCCAATATTTGCTTCCAATCACTCGAAATGTTGATATAGTGAAATTGATCGGCTTCTTAGCCAAAGTATCGGTCCAAGTAATATCTCAGACAAGTCTTAGTTGGGAACAAACAAGAATGGGTACTGGTAGACTTACTGAAGTCTTACAATTAGTCTAGATGTATGCTCGTTTTAATTAATTAAGGCAAAGATTCCTTGGTTGTATAGGAAAGTTAATTTTTAAGGAGCAAAGTTCTTGTCTGTAGTCGGTGTATGTGAAGTAAGTCAAAGGTGTGAAGTGTAAACACACCTGAAGTGTTCTTCATCTTCAGCCTTTAGTCGTTTAGTTATACCTACTTTCTCTTTGAAATTCCTAACTAAAATCTGTATCAGCTAACAGTTACTGAAGTAGGTTAAATTATGAAAATGAAGTCTTAGTTTTTTTTATTGTCATTTGTGTAACGTGATATTCATTACTGATTTTCAAATATCAAAAAAAAAATAATGAATGATGCGTAGAAAACTTTCTAATAGCAACTAACATTTTCCTTACAAACGAAATCAAACTACATATTTTTTCAGTCCCATAAATATATACGGAAGTATCATCTCTTGCTCTGCCGGTCCCGAGTCCGGAAGCAGGGGCGAGGGTAGGCACAGAGGTGATCATAGCCATCGGAAATCCAACGTTGAACATCGAACCGGTAAATATACTGAACTGATAGGCGAAAGGGTGCACACGAATGGCTTTCATAATATAATCGACCATGTTTTTAGTGTATGAATGACAGAAAAGGAATGAATGTTTTAATTTTCAACTGTTTTGTGTTATATCGTCGTTGTATGCTCACAACCGCAACCCTGGAAAGGTAGGTATTTGTTAATTGAATAGAAACAAAGTCAGCATTTATAAACTAGAGAAATAATGAAACATAATAATTATAACAGAAGGGGTCAGTTAAAAGCATAGATTTTTTTCACAAAACTTTATCTTATCTTACTTTTGGTGAAGGAAACCTCTTGAAGAAACCAGCATGGCCTAGAACCAAAAGTGTGACATCTACCAACCCGCACCGGGCCCGCGTGATGGTTTAGGCCCGTAATCCACCAAAGCAGAGAGGAGAGGAGACGAGAGGAGATGTGTTTGAATAAACCAATCCGATTTCGTTATTTCCACATCTCTTCTCCGCTTAGCTTTGGTGGAAATGGGTCAAGCGGAGAGGGGAGGAGATGTCTCAAACATTTTTCTATAGAATTTTGTGCAGCGAGCGAGCAAGCGGCGCGGCAGAGCGGAGAAATGTCTAGTCGGGCGGCCGGGCTTCACCCCGCTGCCTTCTCCGCGCGCCTCGCACGTTTTGTTTTGTTTTCGATCTCTCACAGCTCACATCTCTGCTACACACAGCTTACATCTCCTCTCCGCAACGCATCTCTTCTCCGCTTTGGTGGAAATAACCTGCCAGCTTCGCGGCACATCTCCTCTCGTCTCCTCTCCTCTCCGCTTTGGTGGATTACGGGCCTTACAGCCCAATCCCTCTTACAGAGAGGAACCTTGTGTCCCAGCAGTGAGAATATTACAGGCTGACTATGCGTATGCTATGTTTACTTTCAGAAATTCCAGTTTATGTTATTTTATTTATTTTATTTTATTTATTTAGGGACAAAAAACAGTTACACGTTACAATTTGTATATCGGAGCTAATTAGATTAATTCAATAAACGTATAACCCACACTATTGTCCACGGATTCCAAATAAAAAATATCTAAAAGAGGAAAGGACGGACGGTCGCATATTAATATGTGAATTAAAAGAGAAGAAAAAAAAACAAAAAGAAAAGCAAGTTATAAAGTTATGAAAGGGCGTCGGTAAGCAAAGTTATAGCCATTTTTTTAAATTTTGCAGGAGAAAATGCAAAAATATCTGAATCGGTAAAGTGTGTGTTATAAGTTACTACAAGGCGGCGGAGAGGTGCCCGCTCTCCGGCGTTTGTTTTGCACTTCTCAGTGTGAAACAGACGAGGAACGCGCACCTCCCGCCGTATAACAGTTCTAGGTACTACGTAACATAATTTATTGGTAAGTTCATTACAATCAAACTTATTATTACAAATGCCATGCAGCATCATGGCCATGAGGAGCGTACGTCTGGACTCCAAACTCAACAGAGTGTGCTGTTTGAGTAGTTCTAAATAAGAAATTCTCGTGTGATTAAACTTGTACTGCACGTTACGTAGGAATTTTTTTTGAACCATTTCAAGTCTATGTGAGTATTTGTCGTAGAAAGGACTCCAAATAGGAACAGCATATTCTAACTGGGAGCGAATCAGGGTCTTGTATAAAAATAAGAAAGTGGATTTTTTTTTAAAGTCCTTAGACGATCTCATGACGAAACCATACATCCGAAAGGCCTTGCTAATAACATTATCAATATGAACATCAAAGTGTAATTTGGAATCCAGCAATATTCCAAGGTCTCGTGTTGACTCAATTTTTCTCAAAGTAATGCCATGCAGGATATACGAGAAATGAATTATGTTTTTATTTTTGGTAAATGATATAGAATTACATTTAGGTAAGCTGAGTTGTAACTTGTTATCTAGGCAATATTGAGACAGTCTATGGAGATCCTCTTGAAGTAGTAGGCAATCATGAATATTCAAACAAGATTTATAAATTTTCATATCATCGGCGTACATTAGGAAGGCTGAGTTAATAAAACAGGATTTAATATCGTTAATAAAGAGAATAAAGAGGAGTGGGCCCAACACGGATCCCTGGGGCACACCAGATTCCACAAAAAAATAGTCTGACTCGTAACCGTTTATAACAACTTTTTGAGTTCTGTTAAAAATATAAGACGCAAACCACCTAAGCAAACTACCTCTGATGCCGTTGAAGGCAATTTTGTCCAAAAGCAATTTATGGTCCACCTTGTCGAAAGCCTTCTGAAAATCCGTGTACACTGCATCAACTTGGATGCGGTTGTCCATCTTCTCAAATAGGTAATTTGTAAAAATCATAAGATTTGTGGTGGTTGATCGACATTTAACAAAACCGTGCTGTTCTGGAATTATAAGATTACGCAGATAGGGATATAGCGAGCTATGCACAAGACTTTCAAAAAGCTTTGACAAAGTGGACAGTATCGAAATAGGGCGATAGTTTTTAATATCGGTTTTATCACCACTCTTATATATAGGCGTAATGAAAGCTCTCTTCCATACAGTGGGAAAAACTCCTTCGGTTAAACACTTATTATAAATTATATGTAGTGGCAAGTGGATGGTAGTGGCAGTATTTTTAAAGAAAAGGGGTGGTAGACCGTCTGGACCAGGTCCTTTGGTTTGGTCTAAGGCTTTAAGCGCAGTTTGTACTTCATCCTTGCTAAGGTAAATATTTGGGAGGGATATAGATTTATCAGCAAAGTTATTGGGCGGCTGCCAATTGTCGGGGTCAAAATCAGAGGGCTCATAAACAGATTTAAAAAACGTTGAAAACAGATTACATATTTCAGTAGGATCACTAGATGAAATATTATGGCAGTGCATAGTAGCCGGAATACCCGACCTTCCTTTGCGGTTGGATATATATGACCAGAAGTGTTTGACGTTGAGAGGTATACTATCTTCGACCGAGTTTATGTACCGTTTAAAACACTCTTCGCAACTTAATTTGAAACGTTTACGGTTATTTGAGAAGGTTTCATAATCAGACAAGTTACAATACTTTTTCCATCTTATCCAAGCACGTTCCTTTTTCTTAAATATATTAATAAGCGATGGGCTAAACCAGGAGGGAAAACGAGAAGATTTCGCTCGTATGTGAGGAACATGGTCACGAATTAACCCATATATATAATCATAAAACGTACAGACGGCCTGTTCGGCCGTTAGGTGAGAAAGTAATTCATCCCAGTTTATTTTTAAGAGTGCGCAATTAATACTTTCATAGTTGGCCTTATGGTAATTATATTTCGTAATGGTATGACGCTTCATTGGTGTAAGTTGAGATTCAAGAGAACTCAAAACGGAAAATGGGGGATGGTAACCATCCTTCTGTAATAGTTCCACATCCGATTGTAACTGACAGTCGACGTTAGAAATAAATAAATCAAGTGTTCTTCCTCGAGTGTTTTTCAGTGTGTTATATTGTGTAGCACTGATGGTGGACATTAAATTAAATAAATGATGGCTTGCGGTATTGGTTGGCCTCGGATGTGTTGAATACTCGCGGTCCAACCATTCAATATCAGGCAAGTTATATGTTAGAACAATATATTTTAGTAATGTCATCTTTTTTGGTCACTCAAAAATACAGTTTCAAAAAAAGAATTTCGGATCTCCAGGTGCGATGAATAAAAACCCAAAAAACGCGGTATATTTTTAAGTACCTACTCATCTACTAACTGCAAACATAATTTCGAGTACAAGATGGCTTGTAGAATCTGCAACGCTCGTAAAAGACGGAGCTGTCTCCTTAGTACAGTTGTTAAGGAAACTCATTACTCATTCAATTATGTTAAGTTTGTGTCTGTTGTTAACTTTTTCTGTGCTGACTCGAAACATGACATGATTTTGTGGGTTTAGCAGCTATTCTCGTGACATTTTTTTTGGGATTTAAAAGAATTGTAGTCGAAAGTAATGTTTGCCTTGTTTTGGTATACTTTTGACCTCTGCTTACAAATATAGATCTAAGAATGTAACTACGTACCTATGTTTTAAATTAAGTATTCAATATTCTGAGCATCAATATATTGGTTAAGTTTTACAACAGTACATTTTTGCCAACCTTGTTCTGTTCAAATAAATGCAAATTGGTGGAACTTCAAAATGTTTGGAATATTTAAATTTTTCATGAATGAATTACTCATTCCTGAAAAATACCTTACAATATCGGTACGGTCGGTACATATAATGCGTTTGCTATGACGTCACAACATGGCACAACGTAATCCTATTCCCATTTGAAATGTATTCGTTGATTATTTTACGCTTGCAGAATTATATTGAATGAGAGACGCGAGAATACAAATATTTGAACTGTCGACGCGGCAAGGATCAACTTTTAGCCATATTTCATTATAATGTATTTGAAAAGTTTCATGTTTCGTTTGTCGTTAGGGCTCAGAAGCTGTTTTCTTCAAGTTTCTTCTCTAAAATAACAATATTACTGTCACGCAATTTGTCGCCGAGTCATTTTGATAAATGGACGAATAAAATACAAGTTACAATACTTTTCCAGTCACACTTGGCAGCTGACAGCGTTGTAACTCAATCACTGGCGAATAAATCAAACAAACGGATAGCTTTCTTGTTTTATTTTATACAAGCTTTTAACCGTGACGTCGTTTGGGGGAAAATGTTGTTTCTCTTCTTGTTGTATTGCAGCTATACAAACAAAGTTATGTTATTTATCTGCCAATTAAACTCCATCAGCTGTAACGTCCCTGGGAAATAATGCAGGAGTACGTGCTTGTTTGTTTCATTACTTACTGTAGTTCACACTGTATTGGGTAAGTGTAATCATTCTACTCTAACGGAGGTAAGTTTCGAATAAGCACTTAACAAAATAAATAATGTCTTTCAGACAGTAACTCAATTTTAGATTCTTCTACCTTTAAACCATAAACAAAAAATAACTTTTTCAAACATACCACGTAAAATCGATGTTCACAAATCACTGAGATCCTAATTGCAATATAGTTGGCCAAAAGAAACACAGAACTAGACTTGTCTTTCGAGCAATCCCCGTTGCCAATAAGGATGTTCCATATAATCATGTGCAAAAGGTTACCGAAATGACAGACAGAACAAGAAAGGCCAAGCTTACAGACGTAGACGTGACGGCGACTACGTTCGTCGCAAGACAATTTGTTTCTGATTTAACGAAACCACCGATGTACGCCTTAGGCCCCGTTCCCAGACTCAGGCGATACGACTTTCGGTCGTGTTTAGTCAGTAGAAGTCTGACACTCATCCTCTAAAAAACAAGGCGATACGACTTGCGTTAAATGCCACGTGTGCTCGTCACTTGTTTCCTTCGCATAAATCGAAGTCAAAGTTCATTTATTTGTCCGAAACATGAGTACACACCCAAAGCATGCAAGATGTTAAGTACATTAGAAAGGATCACAGTCATGTTTTACCTTTACGGCGTAAAAATATGTAATAAACATTTGATAAATTAATAAATTCATTGTAGCCATCAAAATTATTAATTATTAAATTCATTGTAGCCATCAAAATTATTAATTATTAAATTCATTGTAGCCATAATATTTAAAAAAAAAAACAATTAATTTAAAGTCATTTAAATTAATTGTTATATTTTAAGAACCGTGGCGAGTGCGGATGATAATGCGTCTAGCGACTAAAACAAAAGTCGCATACTTTTATTGAATGAACTAATCAAATCGCACGTTCCGACGAACGCAAGGACATTCCCATAGCTACTTATAGCATGGTCTGGTTTTTTTTTAATTTTATTTCTACGAAACGTGTGGCTCATGGCCGAGCAATCAACGATGGTGGTCCTCACGGCTAGCCGGTACATGGCTACGTGTAAATTATTGCCTCTAGCCATTTTACTGCCCCATGTGGTTAATTTTAATGGGATTTGACCCGCGTCGCTCTACCTTACCTTCAGTTTCTGTAGCCTTAGGGCTACAAACGCTAAGGCGTAGTCAGTAAATCTGATGTTACATCGCATGCTCACTGTTGAGTTTTGTTGATGAAAATAATTAAGATTTAAAGCTATATTGAATTGGTTTTAAAAGAGATAAATTGGGTATCTACGGTCTTTTTTAGGAGGGGGTTGGAAATCGTCAAATAACCCCTCCCGCTCTGGGCAGAGCGAAAGGGAGTGTCAGACTTCTACTGACTAAAAACCACCCATGTTCCTTCTTAGCCCTTTGTGTCGAGGCTGCGGTATTTCTTTCGCACAACCCACAGCCCCGACGGGGGTATATACGCCCTTAATGTAAAGTTATAGTACAGAGGAAACTGTATTACGTAACACAGTACTGGGTGAATGAAAAAAGCGGTGATGTCTGTCTGCAGATGAAACCATTTTATACATTAACAGAGCTTTAAGAAATGAAGTCAATTGCGGCCGTATTAGTTATTTGAAGAACTCCTTATTTACTCCACAGTGGGGAAAATTCCCTGTTTTGTATTACTTGAATTTTGCACATACATACTTAATAAATTCTTGTCTCGCCGTAGCCAGCGGCGACTCTTTTACGTCATAACTACTTGCTGAAAGGTCGTTTCGCCCCAGGATATAGGTAAAAGCGGAATAAGGCAACTCACTATTGCATTCATAACACAATAAACTTATTTTCTTTGTGAAACAAAGTCATTTCAATAGCGCTTTATGTTAATAGCACTGTGTAGAATGTTAAAGTTGGTGATTTATGGGGCTTTCTTACTTGTAAGGGGTTTTCTTTTCTCTTTTCTTGTAAGTGACAAAAGGGGATTGTGTTGCTCAGCGCACATTGTATTTGATTAGACAGAAAGATAAATCTCGCGGCGACACTGTTTCGGGATTAAGTATTGGCTTACCGAGCTGTCCACTACAGATAAGGGATTAACTGTATAACGTAACAAATACTGTAATATACAAAGTATGTTGAGCTTCTGACCCATGCAAAAACTAAGAACAGAAAATATATTTTTCTTTTACTCATTACCATGAAACTTCTATTAATGAATAATATTATGTAAATGTTATCCGGTCCATGATTAATTCCAAAGGTATTTTATGAATAAACTGGGATAGGTTACCATAACCATATTTTGTGGTCAAAAATATTACATACAGGTCACACGAGCAATGAAAGCAAGTGCAGCCTAACAGCAAATACAACTTTAATATTTTACCCCCAGCCTGCCTATATAGTGCATGTGATAAATGCATGTAATAGAACACCTAGGTTTCAAGAAATCTACTGAGGAGCTATAAGTTTGCAACTCCAGCTCTTAACTTATTTGCATACAGCGACTTTGTACGTGTGTACCGTACAATGCAGCGAATGAAAAATATAAGGAACCAGGTGTCTTCTGTCACACTTAGTACATTCTGGCAAAAAAGAGTAAACATTATGAGATTAATCTTTTACGCGGGTATTGTTCTGAGGGTAACTTTATCATCACATGGAGGGTTGGCGGTGTCCTTTTAATAAGCTCTGTTTTTTAAATAAAAAATTGGTAGGACAAAAAAAACTATGTAAAATAAGTCGTCCTAGATATCACTAAGAAGTGTTGCTGTTTCAGTGCAATTTTCAGGCACAGATTTATTGTTTGTGTGTTTAATTACATTGACTTAGTTTTTACCTACGAGGGCGTTATGAAAACTTACAATAAGCAACATAACTAGTCAATAGATTGAGAAAACCTCCTAAATACCAACAAACTGGTTCCAAAAAATATATTAAAGGTCCTATAGACGTGTTTGGCATTGCCACGTACTTTTAACCCTATTTTCCCGTTAAGTTGGCATGATTTACATGCCAACTTAACGGGAAAATAGGTAAAATAGATCATTACAAGATCTCGTTCTCGATATCTAATAAGGTTGAGCACTGTCTTTATCTCGGCAAAGACTTAAAGGATTAGTTTTTATTCCTCTCCCTTAGACGCTCCTTATACCACGCACTCATCTATAGAGTTTCTGGTTTTATTGCAAAGCATCTAAGTTGAGCTATGTATGATGTTTGGATGCTTTGAAAGGCTCATCTAGGCTATTTGATCGTAGTTGGTTCTGTAAAAAGGTAACGGGAAGTTTCCAATAACCTATCCAACTGTTTAAGCGTACTGAACTATTTACTAAAACACAATTAATATACCTACAAAATAAAATAAATTAATTGTGAAAATAGTGGTTTATCAAGGGAGCTGTTAGATTTAAAGTATGTCACGAAACACATCACGAAACTACACGACATAATATTGTGGAATTATTTAAAAAAATACTTGCAAAAGAAACCCTTTTACTCGGCAAAATATTTCCCTATCCATAGGATATGATTACACGAAAGAAATCACGTATTTTTACCCCTCGCTATTCGCAACCCAACGATGACAACCGCCTCTACGAGAAATAGGTATGTATTTAGACACGAAAAAGCTGTTGTAAAAAATATGCCCCGTCTACACCAATGAGATACACTCTTTATTTATCGTGCGTCATATTTTGCGGTAGTTGGGTTATGCCCAGAAACATCCCCCCTATTTGTTCAGGATATTTCTCATAAACGAAAAATACCGTCCGTTTTTATTAAAACACTGAAACCTGAAATACTGGACTGAGGCCAAAAGTGAATTGGTTATTAATATTGACGTGTTAAAGCTACTTTAATAAAAACAATAACGTTCGATAAGTTTACAAAAAAAGGTTAACGCAGTTTCCCAAAGTACCTATATCCCTACTTTGTCAGATTTGGAAGAATATTATTGTAGAAGTTGGTGAATTCACTGTGTACCTAATGGCACAATGCCAATCGTACTATCTATTAGTACAACTGTTACCTTTTCCTTTCCCGACTTTTACGACCTGCGTCGGATGGAAAGCAGCTGAAATTGATTTATTTATTGGCACACAAAGCAAAACAGGTTCCAGAAACAGTCTAAAACTAAAAAGTTTCCATATTCTTGTAAATTCAAAACAACTTTGGCTGGGTTTAAATATTCATCGGTTTTGGTCGAGCGGTTCCAAGCTTATTCAAAACAACTCCCTATGAAGGCACAAAAGCGCTGCTACCTTTCAAAACTTGATTTACAGACGAAAACTAATTAAAAGTTTTTTCTTGCGTCACACAAGTTCTCAGGGTGACAACAGGGATAGGCAGATGTCCGGGGTACACGTGTTTGGGAAATCACTTTCGCAGAAGTTTCTCCATTATGTAAGTATCGGAAGGCAATAAAATTCGTATTAAGTGTCCCTATCAACAAATTGGCTGTAGTTACGAAGAGCTACTTGATTCTGAATAATCCTGACGAATGTTTTAATTTGTCTAACTGAGCTCCAAATCACCTTTCACAGTTCTCTGATTCGACTGGCTTTTATTACTCGAAGATTTTGAAATACTCAAGGCTTTTGAAATAAATTAGTTGATTTGACTTTGATTACTTTCCAAACTTGTAACTGTGGCTTTTGAGACTTACAATGCGGTGATTAAAAGCGAGTAAACCCTAGGCTTTGTGTCACTATTACTTAAGTTTGTGTTTGATCACGAATCAATTAGAACTGGCCACAAAACTTTTTGATACTTAAAGAAAACATCATCAATTTAATACTATCGGCAATACATACATTTTACTAAATCATATTCTACATTTAAAATGACTGTTGTTCGTACTTCCTTACGAGAGCAAAGGCAGGTGTTGATGAAGTAATTATATCCAGAATAAAAGCTTCCTAGCCACACGTTTCCTAAACAAAACAAACAGGAAATCGAGTTACTTAGTTGCAGAGAATTCCATTAAAAGTCATTAATATACATTTTTTTAAATAAAAGCAAGCTTTTATAAAAATACATAGAGAAAATGTAGGTTTATGTATCAACATTAAACTCGTATACATGTGTTGTGTCCGTGCTATCGACCGTTGAGGAGTTCTCTCGTGAGGAGAATCATGCCATGCCTGTCATTAAAATATAGTATTAATTTAGTGTCCGACCGAAACACGATTTTCAGCCGAAACCGAAACCGTAAACGAACCTTCGGCCTTGGTCCCAGTTTCGGCCGAAACCGAAACCGAAACCGAAACTTATTAAATATTTATGGAATGTAAAATCTATTGTATTTTTACGCATATATGTCACAGTTAACACGTGTATAAAATGCAACAATTAAAGTAGGTACTTAATTAGGTAACAAAAATAGCTCTTTATTTGTAAAATTAAAAATGTGATTTAAAAAAAATACAAGCAACATATTTGTCAAACTTTTTAAAAAATAAGCAATACATTTTTAACATTACTATATTTTTTAATAATTTCAAAAAAAAAAAAAATAAGCACCTCGCATACTAAAGGGAAAAAATGCAACATGGCTAATAGTACTGAAGGCCATTCACGTTAATAGAAAATATATGAAACTTTTTGGTAAAAAAATTCTATTGGTCGATATAACATTTTTCTAATTATTAAACAATAAAAATACTCATATCATTTTCAAACATGGTGTTTTAAGAAATAATTTTCATTACGAACTTTTTAAATTATATTAATTAGTTAAGGTTTTAGGCGCTTTGCACATGGAGCAACTATTGCAGCAACTGGCAACTAGCTGTTTACATATATTTCAATTTGATTGCGCACACATAGCAACTCGAGTTTTGAGTTCCGGCAATCGTCAACAGTTTTCAGTTGATGCAATCGATGACTGAGTTAGTTTTTGATTGCCGCAACTAGCAACTGTTAAATATTATACCGATTTTTAAAGTTAACGTAGACGGCGACGACGTAAAAAAATAAGAGCAATTGCTGCTTCTTCGATATTCATCGTCACACTGAATGCTGTTCGCTGCGTAGATTGAGCAACTCGGTTATGAAAGTTGCTCACAGATTGCCATAAAATTGCTGCAACCGTAAACGTTGTAGCAACTATCAACTAGTTACAGGAAACTTTTAAAGTTGCTTAAGTTGCCTCAAATTAAGTGGCTCCATATGCAAAGCGCCTAAATCACTGGAGATAGTTGTGTATCGGAACTACGGGGCGGTTCGAATACGGGTACAAAATTTAATCCATCAACAATTACAAACAAATATAGTAATGTTTGAATCAAACATCACACGTATTTTCACACATCTGTTAAGTGTTAAATTAATTTCTACATAAATTCATATTTAATATGTTCTAGGGAATAACTCAACAGAACCAAGTAAAATATCTAATGAATTCTTTTCTATACACACCTACTTACAACCTATTTATTTTACACTGTAGCACAAGACCCTAATGAATGCCATTAAAATACATCATCATTAATCATAAGTAAAAACAAATACCTAATTTTTGCGCGAGAAAAATTTCACAACCTCAAATCATCACAATCGCGCCGGCTAGTGAACTCAACTGGCACTCGAAGTTAGCTGAATGATGCGCGACAATTCACGTATACCTTGTTTCGGCGGGGCCGAAAGGTTCGGCCAATTATTGGCCGAAACCGAAACTATGGCCGAAACCAGATTTTTTGGCCGAAACTAGCCGAAACCGAAACCGAAACCGAACCTTCGGTCGGTCCTAAAGTATTATCACTAGAACCAAAGCTAATAATTATGCAAAATAACAAACGCTTTTAGAAAAGGCTTTGACATTCAGTTGCAAGATTTGACTTAGGCTGAGTTGCATCAAAAAAGTAGTTAAAGTTAAAGTTTGTGTCAAATGGCACGTCAAACAAACATCAAAACTTCAGTTTTGTATCGGTTATGCCAACAATGAGTTGCGCGATTTGACAAATAGTTAAATGACGTCATAACTTTAACGGTAACTGCAACCACTCACTTTCCGCTGGTTAGTGTTATAGTTTATGTTAAATTGTCTGTCAATTTTATTGTCAAACGCGTTGAATATAACCTTTAGACATCATGTCCCTGCTCCAAGAAATACTCGCAGAAACCAGTTCTGATGACGAAAGCGATGAAAAGAAAAGTGTGATTACCTAGAGCCGATCGTTTTTCCACATGGAACGACGAATGTTTCTTGCCAAGATTTCGAGTCTCTAAAAACGTAGCTTGGTGGCTGACTATACGATTGCATTGCAAGGATATATTCATCTTATGTAATTGTTCAACCAAAAAATAATAGGTACGTGCTATAGGTAGACAAAGCAATAAATATAATAGGTACTTACTTTGTTTGAATGTTTGCAAAAAAAAATTTGTAATAATTTTTCTATTAGATACCCCATATAGTACTGTCAAATTTGACAAAAACTTTAACTTTAACGACTTTTTTGGTGCAACTCAGCCTACTTGGGTAGGTACTAACTAATTCATAAATAACAAAGCAAGCTAAATAAAAGCTTATAAAAATAGAAACTATACCACTGTTTTCAAGAATCAAAATATTATCGAAACAAACTAGCAAGAAAAAACATACTCTTTTAGAAAATAACAAGACGGATTATAAACCTTACTTCGAGTATTTAAGCATCTACGAGTATTTATGGTAAGGTGTAATTTCATAGAGACTTGTTATGCGTAGGACTTTTAAGTAATGTTTTTCGTAGTAAAAGACATTATGAGTGTACTTGGTATTCCCTCGATTACACCCACGTTAATTATCTGTTATTTTAAACAGATTTCTTATAAAAATAAAAATAAATCATGTGGGTGGTGGCACACATACATCCGTTTATCATGTGACGAAAGACTAAACTTACAGCTGCTCTTTTTCTAAGAAACTTTAAAACTCTGTGAAAATGTTTAAGACAACGTAACAGTATGATCAAACAACTATCAACCGTAACTAGTCTAGAAAGAATTATAGTTCAAACTTTTAAGTTTAATAATATTATTATCATGGATACATTTTCTGGTTTATTCTAGGATCTTCATTTAATAATACCACCTGAAATTCCGAAGGCAAACGAGCCTTCCAGACTGACGCTATCCCCCTAATTCGGCAGTATACACGTAGGATACGCTAGCGTAGATATAAGGACTATTACGGAGCGCGCCAACCCGGAAAACCGAAATTACGTAACCGCTACATTGAATTTTCCTATAATCGACAGAGGAACTCCCCCTAAATAGACGTTTGATGACACACATCGTTTGCAACTTATACACGATATAACACCTCTTAAAGTTAATGAAAGTGCTATTGCGATAGAGAAATATATTGAAATTGGTATTTCCAAATGGAAATGGTATTGAAATTGTATTGAAATTGCGATAAACTTTGGTCATTAGCAACTGAGCGTCCTTATTGAAAATGATATAAATAACTAAGTTGCTGTGTTACTAACAGAACTAGTAGGCAACTAACAACAGGTAAATATGAGAATGATTGTAGAGAGGTGCTACGCTACGTACAAGTACAAAGGTACCCATTTCATATTCATCTGAATAGACTTTCACACAAAGCCTTACCTGAGCGCTTGTTCTGTTAAATTAGTTTTTAATCTATTATTTCTGGGTAACTTCTGCGTTTTAGTACTTAACTTTCGAAATGAAGTACGGTTTTTATTTTTGATGTATATTATATGTTGGTTTGTTTGTCATTGTGAAAAGTGTATACGTATATGTGAATACGTAAAAATTTAACTTCGCTCAAGCAGCTTTAAAAAATATTTTTCCATGAAAATGAGAGAAAATCCGTGACCTTAGTATGTACATTTCCCTGACATATGAATAAAACACACTCGTAGATATAGATTGGTATACCCAGGCAGGGTCTGCCTAATTGCCGTCAGTCGGGTCACTTTATATCATTAATGGTGGCACGTCGGGGACACGAATTACGCCCTCCGTCTATGAAATTTCCATGTAATTGGAGATCCTTCGGTATTTTAGGTACCTGAGAGTGTTCGGATTCTTAAAATAAATACAGAACTTACATTGCAAAATCGTTCTGTGAACTGGTTTGAAAATTAAATTAGTAGTTAGTATAATTGAAATGACTGCTGGTATTCAAGCTTGCTAATTTGCTTTTAATTAATTTTTTTTTTTTTTTTTTTCTAGCCTACTCTTTCCCACTCCTGGGCAAAGGCCTCCCTCCACTCCTTCCATTTCTCTCGAACCCGTGCGTCCTCCTTCCAGTTCTGGCGGAATCTGTCTAACTCGTCCCGCCATCTCCTTCGTGGCCTACCGCGACCCCGCCTCACTGTGTCAGGGCACCAGTTTCCGGCTATTTTGGCCCACAGTTTGTCCGGCATGCGGCAGACATGTCCTGCCCAGTCCCACTTGAGTTGGGCAGCCTTTTGAGCCACGTCAGCTATATTTGTTTTGGAGCGCAATATTGTGTTTCGAACACGATCCGTTAATTTAACACCTAATATACTGCGCTCCATTGCTCTTTGGCAAACCCTGAGTTTGGACTTCTGGATGTTAGTCAAAGACCAAGTCTGTGCACCATAGGTTAGGACGGGAAGAATACACATGTCCATGAGTTTGCGTTTCAGTGCCATAGGCAACTCACCTTTAAATAGTTCCTTCATGGACCAGTAGCTCTTCCAGGCGTTTTCCGTTCGTCTTGCGATTTCTTTGTCTTGTCTCGCCTGGAAAGAGTTAATTAAAATTTAATAAAGAGATTAAGAGTTAATAAAGAGTTAATTAAATTAGTTTAATATTAAAGAGAAATAGAACAGCATTTTCAGCGCTTCAGGCTAGAGCAGCTTATGATTGGTATAGATTGCATTAACTTACTTTCTTTCACAATCTGTAGGATTTTTAAAGTAATTCCTAATTCATATTTTGAAAAAGCCGTCGACGCGAATAACAGCGTCTACGTCCACGTAAATAATGCAAAGAATTTTGGTGAATAGATTAAAATTAAAGTATTTGTTGTTCGTTTTTTGTACCTTTGTCCAACTAAACCCAAAGGACCCCCAAAGGAGGGAGGGAGGGTCCCTATTAAAAATCTTGTGGCATTAAGTCCACCCATAAACACCATAATAACATAATTTTAAGTTTGTTAGGCAATTACCCGGTTTGACACAATTAAACCAATCCACAGCAGTCTTACATCCAAACAAACAAACAAAGTCGAATCCGTGAGGTTTTTTATACGTCCGTCATGGCAAGCGTGTAAAATATATTGCTGTAACTGGAACAACAATGGCTTGTTTTCGTAAAATATGTGACGATTTATTCGCCATGGCCGGTACAAATATTTACCGAGGGATTACAAAACACCGTAACGAGCAAATGTACATAAATCATGATCCAAAGTTTTGCGGAATATTTGTCACGATGAGCAAAAAATATTTAGGAAGTGGTCAAAAGTTTTGTCGTAAAAATGTTTATTTTTTGTAAATTGGTCTTTTCGAATTATGTCCGTGTTAACTCTTCTGGCTGGCGGCGTTTCTAAACTTTCCTCAAGTTTCAGTTTTTTTTAGTTACATTTCAAGCTAAAACGTCCAGGGTTATAACAGTAAGTACGTTTTCAGGCTCCAAATGACCAAATATTTTGAACTTTGCCGAAAGTATCATTAATTTATTAATGTTTTGAGTACTAGTCTTTGTTATGATACGAGTATAAATCTATACTTAATATTATAAAGAGGTAAAGTTTGTGTGTTTGTATATTTGTTAAATTGTAAGGGGTAATCTCGGGATCTACTGAACCGATTTTTAAAATTCTTTCACCAATAGAAAGCCACATTATTGCTGAGTGTCATAGGCTTTTTACCCCTGTATTCCCACGGGAACGGGATCTACGCGGGTGAAACCGCGGGACGTACGCTAGTTAATAATAAACCCAATGTCAAAGAGAAAATAATTACAAATAACTAAATTATAATCAAGCCAATCCAATTTCCTTTATACATTCTACCCTAATGCCTTCGTAAGTCACTTAAGAAAGAATGTTGAAAGCAGAAAATAGCGTTGTATCCAACAATATGAATCCTAGCTTTTGGGATGGTCGGATTTGATGGGCCTTTTACATTGTTATGCAATGAAAGCCTCGTTTTAGGAGTATCGGGTAGAAGCTCAATGAATGATGGATGATGAACTATCGGCGCGAAATATGTTTACATTGAGTACTAAGATTGTCTGTGTAGCTCTTAATCTAGAAATAAAAGCCTGGCAGCCTACCTATAGTCTAGGATTAAAGCGTTTTTCTGCTAGCCTATCATACCTATCGTCACTAAAGTTCACATAGGTACAATGGTGATATGAGAAATGCGTACCTAGAGGTATTTATAGCACAGATAGGCGAAACTCTTATCGCCTTATTAATAAAAATAGTTAAATCTGGTTTAACTTAGACTTGGTTTATCTCGCATGCCGTCTCACTTCAAAAATATTCAAAAGAAAGTGACGGCATGCGAGATAAACCAAGCCTAAGTTAAACCAGGTTTAACTATTTTTATTAATAAGGCGGTTAGTATTTTACGGTTGTAAAAATGTCTAGAAAGGGTAAAAGTTTGAATGTTTATTAGTCACACAATTTGTTGCTACGTGCAGGTTACTGCAGGAATGTATTTTATGGGTTTTCTTTTTTCTTAGTAGTAAAAAATATGTATAATAGTTGTAAAAAATCCTTAGACAGCCCTGTTTTGTTTACAAATCGATTCAGGCGTTTAGAAGTTATGGTGGAATAAATAAACTCACAAACATACATCGAAACACACTATTCTTTTGGGAAGTAGTGTAAAATGTAGGATTTCCCTTGACTCCCACTTGAAGTTTTGGAAAAGTAATTCTTTATGTCGGAGCTAGCTAAATGTAGTTGTACTATAGATACACTTCGGCCTAATCCTTCGTAGATTAGAAGCATCCTGTTATGTAAAAAGCTATAAACAAATAAACTGTCACCGTATTCATTTCGTACCTCCATGTTTGTTTGTACAAATGGTAATCCATTCGCGCATACATCACGCCGCTGTTTTATGTCGTACGGTCCTGTTTTGTGGTCATTTGTCACACGACATGTTTCATCATTCTTGTGCACTGTTATGTGCGTAATACGTTCAGGGTATGTACGAGTAGGTAGGTAGGGTTTTTGGAATCGATGTTTTTTTGTGTGGTGGTTATTTTATTGAGTGAAAGGGTGGCACAAAATAACTTGCGGAATGTGACTGTAATAGTAGCTGCAGCTAATAACCGCTGCTTAACCTTTCGGGAATTACAGGTGTGATGTTTTGTTATGTTATGTGAAAAAATACGTGGCAGTAGGTAATGTTGTTTCTTTGGTGAAGTTTTTTTTGATGAGACATTACTCTAGAGCAGTCTCTACTCTGTTGTTTGCGCACAGGGTCGCTAATGGTCTTTTATACTTACATTTAAACTCACGACGTTTACCCTTGGGGGTTGACAGAAATTTGACAACAACCACCAGATACGATCTTTACATACCTACCCTTTTTGCTTGGTCGACTTTTAGAAATATTATTATATCAAGTAACAGTATGTACGTTGTATCTGTAACAATATTTTTTCTTTTCTTTCCCTTAGTATCGTTAAATCTTTTAAACGACATCACAAAGGATAGGATAACGTAAGCGTCGCCACGGTTTTACGTTCTCAGCCACAAAAGATCTCAACTAAACGTACGAAAAAAGATAAATATCTGGAAAATAGATACAAAAAAGAAACATTTCCTTAGCTGTAAAGCCACGGTTCCGAATAAAGACGACATAAGAGGTATAGAGAAAAAGTTCCCACTCTAAGCCTAAAATAATGCTGTGAAAGCAGGAATATTCCCTCGGGAAGGGAATCCTACCCTGTTTATACACAAAAAACGAACTCACATTTGTTGCGACTGTATCTCCTTTCAAACGTAACGAAAATATATCCGTAATGGGTCACACTATACAAATAAATACATAGGTATATATAACGAAACACCTATTGCTGTCCTTAGTGGAAAATAGTTTTTTTTGCGAGTAATTTCTACCACAGTACTGTAAAGAAATACGTGCTATCTACTACAGTAAATACCAACTTATTTCTTAGGTTTAAATTTGCCTTTTCTTTCCTTTTCATACAATATTTTTTAGCAAGAAGTGTATAAAACGTTTTTAAGTATGAAAGAACGGAGCTTCCTGGATTGTTTGCTTAAAAGGAGGCTGCAGTTACTACAAATTGAGGCTGTTGAAATAATAAACCATTTTTCATTTTTATTCTTGTAACCAAACAGCAATGTTGTGTAGTGTGTACTAGCTTAAAAGCTGTGACAAAGTTTAATCTTGATATTTCAGGAAATAATAATCTACTTAACCACCATTATACGGCTAGGGGTGAGTACCACTAGCCGTTGCTTCCCTGTCAACAAATCGTTGTTAGTTATGTAGGTACCTACCAACAACTACAAGTTTCTAATGACACAACAGGGATTGTCTAGTTTTAAAAACTGTACTATTTGTAAAACCATTTCGATGAGTAAGGTCTTGTCTCGTTAAAACGACGAAAAAAACTCTAATGAAATGAATGAATGATTTTTATTTCACTTCAAAAATCTTACTATTCATTTATATTTTTGAAGAAATGTGGTTTATCTTTATTTGACCTTCAATGATGGATTATCTCAAAAGAAATAATGTGAAATACGTTTAAGCCCGCGTTCAGGTATGGATATGGCATCGCGCGTTTCCCGTGTATCCGAACGAGCCCTTAGCTTTTTGTCATCAGAGTATCGCTAACGTATTAAACTGTTGAATGAGCAAAGGAATCTTTTCCAGAGATGACAACATCAACCCTAAAACTTTAAAATTAAATACAAACTCAACTAGCCATTGAATACCAAATACTTTTCTTAAAATACTATTACATACGTATTAATTAATAAAACATATTGGTTAGATTTTTTAGACAATACCTATTTACCTCTTTGAATCTTCCGACTCCGTACCATCATCATAACCTTTATCCATCACGTTAGCAACTGTCATAGGAGGTCTTTTAATAACCCTTCATGTGTATAACATTACATACGTTAATTAACTCGACCACCCTTTTTAAATAGATGGCACGAGATTGATACCTCCCGCAACTCTGTTAGTCTAACTCCTTATCACACACGTGCCGACAATGGCAACCCTTATCAAAAAAAAAACAACTCGTTTAATTTCCTTTCATGGTTTTAAGTCCTTAAAAAAACATCAAGTCTAATGAGCCTTTGTTTGTATGGTCCTCTCGACCCTCCGAAATGAGGTAATTTTTAATTGCAACAAAATTCTCAGAATGGACTTATTAGGTTTCAGGATAAGTATTTAAAACAACATGTCAAATCTCGTTGTCTTTTTAAACAATGTTTATGGGTTAGCGACCCGTTACCTAACATAATTTTAATACATGTTTAGACCAGCATAAAAATATTTTTTAATACAGTTGCTCAAAAAGTGGCGTATTGCAGGGACGTATAGCGTTCGGGATGTGGGCTATTACGTACTCGTGCTTTTTCTTTACCTTTCCCGAACTCGTGCGTTCTCTTTCCCAACTGTCAAAATAATGTCCATTAAAAAAAAAACAACCACGAAGTAGGTATTTACTAAATAAAATCATAGAAGTTTTTATGATTCATGCAAATATTTCTAAAGAAGCTACTAATTTGTTTCAATATCAGATTTAATTATTTGATTCAATGAGTTATAGGTTTTCATTTTTATTTCATATCAATAAAAAAAATCTACTGAAGACTTGGCTGTATGGGCATAGTTCCCTTTGCCTACCCAGAATAGGTAAAGAAAAAAAAATCTCTGCGATTCTTTTACGTTATGCGCCATTTTCAAAAATGTTCTTTGCGAGTTTAATTACGGTTTTATTATTTTATTAAATTGCTTCATTTTTTCGCAACTGTATTAAAAATAGTTGTTCAGTACACGTGCGGAACCGTCATTGCAACTTGTTCCGACTGTCTACCCTCGCCGTCGGCTGTGCCTCGGCTCGGCTAGACATTTGTCGGAACTCGTTGCAATGACAGGCTTTCCGCACTTATAATGAAATATACTATTTTAATACAGTTGCTCAAAAAGTGGCGTATTGCAGGGACGTATAGCGTTCGGGATGTGGGCTATTACGTACTCGTGCTTTTTCTTTACCTTTCCCGAACTCGTGCGTTCTCTTTCCCAACTGTCAAAATAATGTCCATTAAAAAAAAACCAACCACGAAGTATTTACTAAATAAAATCATAGAAGTTTTTATGATTCATGCAAATATTTCTAACGAAGCTACTAATTTGTTTCAATATCATATTTAATTATTTGATTCAATGAGTTAAAGGTTTCATTCCATTTCATCTCATTAAATTTCATTTTTATTTCATATCAATAAAAAAAATCAACTGAAGACTTGGCTGTATATGGGCATAGTTCCCTTTGCCTACCCAGAATGGGTAAAGAAAACAAAAAAAATCTCTGCTTAAATTCTTTTACGGTAGGCGCCATTTTCCAAAAATGTTCTTTGCGAGTTTAATTACGGTTTTATTATTTTATTAAATTGCTTCATTTTTTCGCAACTGTATTAAAAATAGTTGTTCAGTACACGTGCGGAACCGTCATTGCAACTTGTTCCGACTGTCAACCCTCGCCGTCGGCTGTGCCTCGGCTCGGTTAGACATTTGTCGGAACTCTTTGCAATGACAGGCTTTCCGCACTTTTAATGAAATATACTATACTCGTTTAAAAAAAATCTAAAATTATTAGCTTTTCCATACATTTCCATCGTGTTAGTATTGTATCTACAATTCCAGAACTCCGTGACTACTCTACTGAGAAATACCTCATAGAAAACCCCAGCTGCTCGGCAGCCAATTTTCCTTTGTTATTTCGCTTAACCAATATTTTTTGAACAATGGTTTCAATTTATCTGCCTCATTGGACTACTAGTCGCAAGTTGCGTTTACAACCATTATACCATCAAGGCGCCTCATAATTATATTAATATTGGTTAATATAATTATGCCTGCTGCAGGAAAATTGGCATACTGGTTTTTATTATTGGTGCACCGATCATAATTGAAAAGTGGTAATATAATAACACAAAATATTTATTTCGTGTAATTAATCGTAATGCCAAATATTTGCGATCGGGATTAAATCTACCACAAATTGATTGGTACTGAAAGAACATACAATTTGTATTAAATTAATATCGGTTACCAAATAATAAATACCCATTTCAGAGAAAACACCGGAAAGCACAGAATTGAGGTTTACACTACAAAATAAATGATTTTACAAATTAAATTTGTTTTATTATGAGAATTAAAATAATATGTAAATGAAATTCTACTGATGAACACGAAATTTTATTGGCAATACCCGGTAATTTTGTGATTAAAATATAATATGATCAAGCGGTATAAGCACAGGTATAAGCAATAATATGAGGTACAAGCTAACCTGCGGCTTCCCCCACGTGGAGGTTGGAATAAAAGTATCAGATGCCTTTACCTATGCCATGGGATATCTCCCTACCGAATTAAAAATCTAATTAAAATAGAAGATAACATATATGCGATGCGTTTTATGCGTGTTTCGTTAATTTTTGTTATACTCAGGTACGTTTGGAATCGGAAACAATACCACTTAGAAATAATAAAAAACTTTCGAAAATTATTTACATTTAAGTGTGGATTCAAGAACCATGAATTAGTAACGTAGGTACTCCATTATCCATACTACCTATCCTCTTTGTCCTAATTCACTTAATCAACCAGACAAAACTCCACTAGACATCAACTGCGAAAAAGGAAATGTAATAAGTGAAGTGGAAGAAACTAAAGTGATTGATTTAGAAAAGTTGTGTGAGCGATCGCAGTAACCAGACGTCAGGAAACGGTGATACACTGACTCTCTATAGGATCGTTGGACAAAAGGAAAATATTCTCGACTAAGTTAACAGGACACTTGATCAGTTATACAAAATGGTCGAAGTTTTTATGAGGCTCACATGTCCAGTTTAGGGGAAATCTGTATAATAGTCCGATCTTTTGGTCTTGACAGCTGTTATTTTATTTTATGGCATATTCAGTCAATGATAAACACAAACTAGCCTAACACTGACTGAGTGGAGTGTAGAGTTGTTGAAGACTTACACTACTTATTGGCGGACTGTGTTATATTATGAGTGCTTATGAGTCTAACAGAAATTACCAGTTTATGGTATTGAGGTTGAACAGACTGGAAGTTGGCACATCTGAAACGCATGTTCTCCACCACTGTTTCTACGTCGTAATCATCATCATCAGCCTATAATGTTCCCACTGCGGGAACTCAGGCCTCCTCTCTAGGTGAGGTATGGGCTATAATAATCTACCACGCGGGCCCAGTGCGAGTTGGCAGATGTCACACATCTTCGAATTTTTTGGTTCTAAAACATGGCGATTTCTTCACGATGTTTTTTCCTTCACCGTTTTCAGAGCAGTAGTGAAAAAATAAATAACACAAAGCAATGTGCTTGCCTGGGTTCGAACACACGTCTTACTGTTCATAAGTCGGGGCCGCAACCACTCAGCCACCAGTAACTCGCTGCTGCTGTTTCTACTTAGATTCTAAAAAATCTTTTAGACTACCTCCTTTCATCTCAGTCCCCTTAAAACAATTTACTCTAAATCGTTTCCATGAAGCAAACTAACTGCAAGATAAACTTCAAGTAACTTCAGTTAGCAAACCCTGCTGAGAGTTCATAAATAGCATAAGTACTTGACGGAAATTAGATCGGCTAAAACTGCCGTAAAACAAAGGGAATGAGCTTAAAAGTGGAGCCAAGATCTACACTTGAAGTAGGTTAAACAGAATATTAAGTATATGCACAGGAAACTCTTCTTGAAGCATAAAAAGAAGTAGATAAAGTTAAAGCAGAGCTGCCAAGCTAAGCGCCAGTTATGAGTGTTTCCACAATATATATCCGAACAGGATCAGCCGATTTTCATTTTCAGAATTTAAAAAAAAATCTCGCATTTGTATCATACACGCACATAATTTTGGTATTTACTTATTTTCAAGTAAACTTAAGTAAGTGTGGTCTTAGATTTTTAATTAGTTAAAAGCTTGTAACTTATTGATCCAGTGCAATTAAATAAAGAAATATTTGTGCTGTACTATTTTAAAATAAAAAACTTCTCTTGAAATTAAATTATTAAAAAAACTTACGAAAATGCGACTACTAAGTAGGTATAAACTTTGTTTCACCTTTTATCTTTTCACTTAACTAATTTAAAATAAAACATAACTTGAGAAACATATACCGTCACATGAAAATGTTGCTGAGACAACAAACCCCTAAAACATAAAAAAATAGTTTTTATGTTTATTGTAAACTATTAGTTTGGTAACTTCAAAGTTGCTAAATGACAGTAAGTGACGCTTCCAATTCTCGAACCGTTTCTTGTACCGTTACAAGGGACTACTAAATTCATGTCGGCCTAGAATTCAGGCACGACTGGACTACTAAGCTATAACCTTATATTTATTTAATGACAATCTCTCTCCATTCCTGCTCAACTCTTTTTAGTACACAAGGTTGTTGTGATAAAACAGCAGGATATGACAAATCCCTATAGGCAAATCTTCACAAAGTTAGCAACTTGAACTTTAGCTTTACGTGGAAATAAGTAATCAGCGAAAAATTTATTAAAAAGATAAAAAAATACCCTTCTCAGTAATTTCACTGGCATCAGTTATATTAATTCTCAATTCTTGAAACTTAATATTGATGGAAATTAATGTCGACCGAGCACAATATAATTTAGGTACCTAAGACCCTAGCACACGGCGTATTTTAAACGCAACCTTGTAACGCGTCTAGTGCGCGTATATATGCGCAGATACAGCCATCCCAAGAGTTTCTTTTTAAAAATTGGTTCGAATATTCGGGCAGCAAAGAATTCCATGTAACTGGACAATTGTTTATTTCCGTTATAAAGCGGTCGGTGTCAAAAGATTCCATTTTAAACCAAAATACACTCGCAACACACAATAAAATAGTGTGGCGTGGCTTGGTGGCGTGAACGCGCGCCCCTCCTCCACTTCTTCTTCGACCCTTTGTACGCGCTTCAAACGAGTTTGGAGACTTTTCCAAAACATTTGGTATGGTTTTGTCTGTTATTTATTAGTGTTTTTGTTCATACTTTATTAGTACCTATCATGTTGCGGGATTTAATAATTATGTTCTTCGTCTAAACTAACATACCTACTGTATTAAGTTGCAATAATAGCCTACCTTCCAGGTACGTGGCTAAATAAAGTATTGATAAGGACCTCGGTATTCCTTGAATTACACGTTTACGTAGTCTACTCGGTCTTCACTTTCAATATCGGTTTACCGATATTTTCACCCCGATTCCATTTAAAACAAATTGCCAGAAAAGTCGATCACATTAAAAAACATTGGTAATGAGCTAGCTTATCTTGAGTCTCGGAGCTATAAAAATTGATGAAGCCTCCACAAGCGCCCTCTAACTTCCTTTAATGGGAACGATAATTGAAAACTTCAGTTTAATCTGAGACTCTTGCGTAAATTGAAACTTGGTGAAGCAGAAGAGAGATAATTATGTGGAATTATGAAAAACCACTGATTTGTTAACTTCTTGCGGCTGAAACGGATCGTTTTTGAAAGAAAAAGGAGCTCGCGTATTTATTTAATGGGAAACGATCCTGGATGTACCAGGGCTGTTAGCGTTGCTAGTGTGTGTGCGATCATCCGTTGGTTTAGACACGTAGACAGCCTCACATGCTAAGCTTACGTGGAAATAGCGTGTTCTCCTTCGAAACGATTCTTTAAACATGATGTTGAGTTGGTTTATTTTAAAACTTCCTTTTTTCGTTTGATACTAAAAGCTCTGAAGCAAGGTTGTTTGCGTCATCTTCAGCTAAGATATACATAATATTATAAAATATTACCAATAAATGAAAATATCGCCTAAAAGTTGAAGTTAAACATTATTTTCAAGAAAGCTCATTATTATGATACGCAAAACTTGAGCGAATAACCATAAATAAAATCTTGCCGGTATTTAGTAACTGAAAGCAATAAAATCAGAAGTATCCCTCAAAATTTATTAAGTCGAAAATCCACCCTTGGATTTTGTTGACTTTCCTGAGATTGCTATTACTAAGAAACTTTTTCCATTATTCGAACAGAAAACGATGTTAAACCGAACGATTGTGGTCATTTGGACAAAACTCCCCTCTTTAATTTAAGATTCTAAATAATTTGATTAAGGATCCAAGTCTTGGAAACCAGAATATCTTATTTGAGTTCGTTCGTCAATCCGTCAGTTTTACGACCAGAATTCACGAAAATAAAACACCTTTGGTAGATTAGATTCTCGTCAGTCGTCACCAGTTTGATATAATATTATTATAATAAGATTGTCTGTCCCTCACGATGTTATTTTAAATTAAAATCGCTTCCTTTATTAAAATAACGTCTTTGAAATCGATAACAAATAAAAACCTTGGAGTGGCTCTGTATATAAAGCTTTATAGGTGAACGTGGACATCGTTTTTCTATAAAAATATGACATAATGGACCATAAATTTTCTTTACAGGTACATGGCAGCAGCTCTTAAAATGTCCTTGATTAATGTTCAGAAAGAGTAATGAATTGTTCAACGAAAGCGCACTCGTGCTTGGAATAAAAAGAATCTGCAATCTATTGAATATAATATTCTGGGAACTAGTCGCTAGCTGGGAATGCGTTGCTTTGTCATCGTACTGCGTTTTGGTAATCTTTTTTTAGTAGACACTTTTGATTAATTATGATTTTTCTTGTAACACACAAAGAAGCAATATAGACACAAAAAGCAAATGTGATTGAACTTATTATTAGCGAAAGTTTAAACTGGCCTACAGTATACAATATATCCAGTCTATTTCTAAGAACGGCGGCGTGAACATGAAGAACGGCTCTACAGCAGAAAAACGCTCATTAATTTATCAAAACAGTGTTACCATTCCATTGAGAAATAATGCAAGAGAAACAAAGGAAAATCTTCCAGTAATCTAATAAAATTCTGTTATTAACCCAAACTCTCTGTCCACCGAGAATTTCTAAGTATTTTAATTAAGCTTCAACCCAGGACCAATATTTTGTTTGGCCACACCATCAATATTAAACCTTGTTGGGATAGTTCAAAACTTTGTACCGCGAAAGTAGCTAAAGACGTCGAATATTTTTCGCCTTGAACAATTCAGTATTTTTCGTCAAATTTTTAGATAATACAAGGCAAATTCTACAATTTCAGCAAAACTTATTTGGATATCCAAAATAAGTCTAAATTGTAGAATTAAATTACTTATTTTGAAATTTTAATATGATTTAAATTAACACAATTAAATTAACAATTATTAGTTGTCATGAAGTGAGTTTGATATGAAAAGCTCATGCGGTATTTTACAGATCCATCAATTACGATATTGTGATATGAGAGCTTGCCTTTCAGTCATTACTTGATAATTAATTTATTAATTTAACTTCATATTTAATGATTGATGAAATAAATGTGAAACTTTGTTATTAAATAAATGCATGCATGTGAATTTTAGAAAATATTTTCTTTGTTTATATAATCACTAGCTTTTGCCCGCGACTTCGTTCGCGTGGAATAGTGACTTCCGGCAGACTTTTGGTTTATCTCGCGAAAAAAAAAAAAAAAAAAACAACTATCCTATGTCCTTTCTCAAGTTCCAAACTATGTCTGTACCAAATTTCACACAAATCGGTTCAGTAGTTTAGGCGTGAAGCAAAGACAGACAGACAGAGTGTCTTTCGCATTTATAATATTAGTTAGGAAGTTAGGATTTTCCCTCGTTGAATAGTAAACAAACTAAGTGTAGGTGTTATAATTTCGGTGATGAACTGATTACCTATCCGTTTCTTTGTCTAAAATGAGTATTAACTTATCACTATGATTGATTACTGAGCTTAAAGTTCGTATAAATGTCTATCCAATTACCTCCTCAAGTTTAAAGCGTAGGGTAGTTATGTAGTACTATATTAATTCTGTGGTGTAGGTAATTAGATTTTATCTGTATGTAATGTAACAGTCAGTTGAGTAAAAAATCGTATACAAATCAGATCAATAGTTTTGGCGTAATGTGATTCTAGACAGAGTTTTAATGTTGTAGATAGGTTCCTGTGGGAATGAGATATTTTCCCGATGTAAAAAGTAGTCTGAATTTTGGTACCTTCCTACCCTATAAGTTAAGTAGTGTGATGGAATGTCGCTAAGTTTCGATCCAAGTAAAACTGTTAAATAAAGACAGTTGCATCAAAATTTTATTATAAATTCCCTAAATTATGGCGCCTACCGACCCTCTAAGTTAGAAAAGTGATCAAATACTAACTTGAAGTCTTAGTAACACTCAGTTAAAAAAAAAACATCAAAATCATTTCAGTAGCTATGGCGTCATGCGCTTCTTGACACGATCACGCTAGATTTCCGCGGGAATGAGGTATTTTCCCGCCGTAAAAAGTAGCCTGTGTCCGTGCCTAGGATCCTATCTTTATATTAACCAAGTCTTATAAAAATCCGTTCAGACGTTAAGGCGTGAATGAGGTAAACTTTTAAAACAAACGATTAAAAATCACTAACTTAATTAGTTTTCTGCCTACTGCCTACGCCTTAAGTACGATAGCATGAATATTAATAGCCCATATCCTTTTCTAGGTTACTATCTATCACCTAACTAAATTTCATCAAAATCCGTTCAGTCGTTTAGGTATGATAGAGCAAAACTCCCAGCAAAAATCATAAAAAAATCACTAACTCAATTCAGTTTTCTGCCTACTTCCTACCCCCTAAGTACGATGACGTGATCATTTTGATCTTATATCCGTTTTTAGGTAACCATCTATTACCTTACTAAATTTCAGCAAAATCTATTCAGCCGTTTAGACGTGAAAGAGCAAAAGTCCCAACCAAAACGACTAAAAATCACTAACTCAATTTAGTTATCTGCCTACTGCCTACCCCCTAAGAACGATGGCGTGATTATTTATAGCCTATGACCATTTTTAGGTTATCATCTATCACCACACCAAATTTCATCAAAATCCGTTTAGCCGTTTAGACGTGAAAGAGCAAAAGTCCCAACAAAAACGACTAAAAATCACTAACTCAATTTAGTTATCTGCCTACTGCCTACCCCCTAAGAACGATGGCGTGATTATTTATAGCCTATGACCATTTTTAGGTTATCATCTATCACCACACCAAATTTCATCAAAATCCGTTTAGCCGTTTAGACGTGAAAGAGCAAAAGTCCCAACAAAAACGACTAAAAATCACTAACTCAATTTAGTTATCTGCCTACTGCCTACCCCCTAAGAACGATGGCGTGATTATTTATAGCCTATGACCATTTTTAGGTTATCATCTATCACCACACCAAATTTCATCAAAATCCGTTCAGCCGTTTAGACGTGAAAGAGCAAAAGTCCCAACAAAAACGACTAAAAATCACTAACTCAATTTAGTTATCTGCCTACTGCCTACCCCCTAAAAACGATAGCGTGATTATTTATAGCCTATGACCATTTCTAGGTTATCATCTATCACCATACCAAATTTCATCAAAATCCGTTCAGCCGTTTAGGCGTGAAAGAGTAACAGACAGACAGACAGACAGACAGACAGAGTTACTTTCGCATTTATAATATTAATATATATATATATATATATATATATATATATATATATATATATATATATATATATATATATATATATATATATATATATAATATATTATATATATATATATATATTAAATTAAATATTAATAATATATTAATATTATTATTATAGTATATATATAATTTAATTCGTTAATACACCTACTAGCGTTTCAAACATTGAGTTTCTTCAAAGATCGTTGATACTTAGAAGATTACGGTAAAACTCTTTAGCTTATTGAACCTTTACTTGCTTCCGAATTGTTTTTAACGAATTCTCAGAAAATTAGCTATCTATTTTGGCTACAAAGGAAGTTAACCCACAAGCTGTCGGAAGGTATGGTTTATAAAATCCTAACTTCCATTTTCGAAGATTGTTATTATTATAACCAGATATTGTACGACTACGTGTCTACGTATTTTTGGGAGGATCAAGCGAAGGCCATTGTTAAGGAGGCCGCAGACAAAGCATTGTAACGTAAAAACCTCAAAAGTTAAGACTGACTGACTGAAGTTTGTTGTAGTATTATTACGCAAAAAAATAGAGCTAAAATAATGTGCAATTTCAGATATTCATTTTTTTACTGAAAATATAATAAGAACTCAAAAATTAGACATTTCAATGCACTTTTATTATATAGAAGTTTTGTAAAATGATTTAAATAGAATACAGACAGATTATTAATGTATCGTACCTCTAGTGGTTTATCATAGATATTTTCTTCATAACGGATAAAAAAACCATCCCATACTCTCAAATGCTTTTCTATAAAGCCTGCATGCCCCTTTACGGGACGCGTGTATTCCAAGTTTCGTAGGAGATACCTACAAACGTTTTCAATTACGTGTTTTTTCTCTGCCTTTTTATGGCTTCACCGTCGTAAACTCGGATCTTTTCTAGCCTAATTAAAAAAGTTCGTTTTTAAAGGATTGGATTCTATTATTTATAGAACTTTTCAGTGCATTTTAATGAGAACCAATTGCATAAATAATTAGTTTGTAGTTGGAATTCTAGCATACCACACCACTGTTTTTTTTTTCAATGGAATTCTATGACTTAAATTAATTACATACTATGTGGAATGTGGCAAACTAATTATATTCACCCAGCAAATATGACGAACGTAATTGTACATACTATTTTGAATGGCTAAATTTCTTGTTAGTTCTCATAATTATACTCAATACTTAATGTTATGGTAGGAGGTACATCACTAAACCTATACCTACTACATCACTAGTTTTGACAGCCCGCCATGGGGACGTCTGTGTGGTCTGTGTGACTAACCTTACGTTGTACTAAAATGTATCTTGTGTTTGGATTCTTAAATAAATGTTATTGAAGATCAACTCGGTTATCAATTATTTATACATGGTGGCAGCGGTGCTATCTATAGTCTCCGAAAATGGGAAACGACGGGAAGGTCGAAGATTCGAAAGCGGAAAAGGTGAAAAGTAGCATGGAAAGGGCAGTGCAAATTAAAGCACCCGAAGAGTTCAGCTTTCGCTCCGAAGATTGGGAAGCATGGCGGAAAAGATTCCTCAGATATCTTTTACTATCGGGATTAGAACATCAGGACGATAGTGTAAAAATAGATTTGTTTCTTTATACGCTGGGAAAAAACGCTGAACAGTTGGCGAAGCAACTTAAAGTTGACGAAATAAACGATTTTGGCAAGGTGGTACAGGAATTTGAGGCATATTTTAAGCCTAAGAGGAACGTCATTTACGATCGCTTTAAATTTAACACAAGAGTACAGCTGGAGCAAGAATCAGTAGTAGATTTTGTAAAGGACCTGCACAGTCTGTCGGAGCCGTGTCAGTATGGGGAGTTGAAAGAGGAGTTCATTACAGACAGGATCGTAGTTGGTTTAAAGGACAGAAAGACCAGTGAGAGACTTCAATTAATGTCAGATTTAAAATTGGAGGATGCAGTAAGGCTGGCACGCCAAGCGGAGGAACAAAAGGAGGAGTCGAAGTTGCTGTGGAAAGAGGAATTAGAACTGAATAGAGTAGGAACGAAACCATGGAACAATGATAGAAGTAAGAAGAAGTGTGGACGATGCGCAAGATTTCATTTTGAGGGTCAGTGCCCAGCGGCGAAGCTTCAATGTTTGAAGTGTGGCAAGACGGGTCACTATGCTAGATGCTGTCGCGACTGGAAGAAAGTAAATCAAATGGAAACTGGAGAGGAATTTAAAGTCAACATTGAGGTGGGTTTAGGCAATATTAGTTTAAATGAACAGTTTTTAATAGATACCGGGGCAGACATTGTGGCCTTGCCACCTTCAATATTAAAAGATAATAAAAGTAAGAAAATTTATGAGTGTGAAGAAATAATCAGAGGGCCTGACGGTACAGCATTGAAAGTTCTAGGGGCAATTTATGTTGAGTTGAAGTATAAGACTTGTATGTATAAGGGTAAGGCTTATATTATTAAAAATTTAAAGATTTTGGGAAAGCCTGCTATCAGGCAAATGCAAATATTAAAGCTGTGTTGTATGGAAAATGGGGAAAAGCAGCAAAACCAGGAAGTAGAAAGGGAAGATAAAAAACAAAGTTGTGATCAAGTTGATGTAGAAAGAGAATTTCCTCAGGTGTTTGATGATTTAGGAGTCTTCAAAGATAGTTTTACTATTAAGTTAATAGATAATCCTGTGCCATTTGTACAGACAACTCCCCGAGGAGTCTCAATTCCGTTATTGCCTAAAGTCAAGGAAGAACTCAATACTTTAGTAGAAAGGGGAGTTTTAGTTCCTGTTGAAGAGCCAACTATGTATGTGTCTCCAATTGTGGTAGTGCCAAAGGGGGAAAAAGGGGTAAGAATATGCGGAGATTACACTCATGTAAATAAAAATGTGCTCAGACCTATTTTTCCCATCTCGAAGGTAGAAAATACTTTAGCTAAGCTATAAGAAGCTACAGTGTTTTCTAAAATTGATGCAACTTCTGGATTTTATCAAATAAAGCTGGATCCAGAGTCCCGTAAGCTCACAACCATTTTGACCCCTTTTGGCAGGTATATGTACAATAGATTACCAATGGGACTAAATTGTGCACCTGAGTATTTTGCTATGAAATTCTCAAGCCTATTTAGTGACCTTGAAGGTATTGTCGTTCATATTGATGATATATTGGTGTATACTAAAGACCAACAGAGTCATAATAGATTGTTAAGGGAAGTTCTAAATAGGTTAACAAAAGAAGGACTAACAATAAACAAAGAGAAATGTGTTTTTAATGTATCAGAAGTAGGTTATTTGGGTCACATAATCAATGCAAAAGGTATATCATTGGATCCTAAGAGAGTAAATAGTATAGTTAAATTTGAACAGCCACAAAGTAAAAAAGATTTAATGCGGTTCTTAGGGTTGGTAAATTATATGGGCAGGTTTATTAAAGATAAAACTAATATTTTGGAACCATTAAATGAATTGTTAAAAGATGGTATACCATTTGTTTGGAGTTTACATCAAGAGGTTGCATTTAAAAAAATTAAAGAAATGATACTAAAGGCTCCTACCTTGAGTCATTATGATCCAAATAAACAAATAATAGTTTCTGCAGATAGTAGTTCCTATGGACTGGGGGCAGTTTTACTGCAAGAAAATCAAGATGGAAGTAGGTCTGTTGTGTCTTATGCAAGCAGGACACTGAATAGTTCAGAAAGGAACTATGCTCAGATAGAAAAGGAGGCATTGGCTCTGGTATGGGCATTGCATAAATTTAAAGATTTTGTTATTGGCATAGAGGTGATTTTGGAAACTGACCATAAGCCTTTGCTCCAAATACTGCAGACAAAGCCATTAGATGATTTGACCCCGAGATTGTTAAGATTTAGGTTACAAATTATGAGATACTCATATAAAATTGTTTACGTTCCAGGAAAAAAATTAGTTGTGGCTGATGCCCTATCCAGAGCCCCCCTAAAGGAAACAGAGCCAGAAACACTCAGTTTTAGTATTGGTAATATTAATTCTGAATTCAACCAGGATTGTAAATTAGATAAAGTAAGAAAAGAACAAAACAAGTGTAAAATATGCAGTCTATTGAAAATATATACCTTGAATAGTTGGCCAAATAAGAATAAAATTCCGAAGGAAGTGCTCCTGTATTATCAGTACAGATTTAACTTTTCAGTTCAGGATGGATTTTTGTTGTTTAATAATCGATTAGTTATACCAGCGGCCTTACAAAAAGAGACATTGTATGAAATACATGAGGGTCATTTGGGGGTGACAAAATGCAGAGAACGAGCGAAGCAATCTGTATGGTGGTTAGGTTTGTCAACTCAAATAAAAAATATAGTAGAAAATTGTCCCAAATGTATCCAAGAAAGAATTAACAGTAAAGAGCCTTTTCAATTAGAGGAAATGCCAAAAAGGGCATGGCAACAAGTAGGCATGGACTTGTTTATGCATAATAGCAAATGGTATGTTGTAATTATTGATTATTATTCTAGATATCTAGATATATTTCAACTATATGATTTGTCAGAAAACACTATAATTAAACATTGTAAGGAAACATTTTCTAGGTTTGGTGTGCCTGAGGTAGTACGGACTGACTGTGGAACACAGTTTAAAAGTAAATTTGTGGAGTTCTCAAAAAAATATAATTTCAAACACATAACCAGCAGTCCTTATTATGCTCAAAGCAATGGTTGCGCAGAGGCCGGAGTAAAGGTGGCAAAGAATCTGTTAAAAAAGAATGATGATGTTCAATTAGCATTATTAGTTTATAGAAACACACCATTGGAATGTGGATATAGTCCAAGCGAATTGTTATTCAACAGAAAAATTAGAGAAATATTGCCCATATTTCCAGATAAATTAAAGGAGATAGGTAACTTTCACAATAACTTTGAAACAAAAAGGCAGCAATTCCGAGAAAAAATGGCTATAAATTACAATAAGAAACATAAAACAATAGATTTAAGTGATTTAAATGTGGGGGATATGGTTTGGGTAATTAATCTTAGAAAATATGGCATGATTGTAAGAAAGGCAAAGGAACCAAGATCTTATTATGTGGAAGTGGAAGGAGTTAACTATAGAAGAAATAGATGGCATCTAATACCAGCACCTTTCTTACAATCGCGCAGGAATCAAATAGATGTTGGTCATGGAGGCTTAGGGGAGGTTGAAGATTGTAATAAGGAAAAGAGTAGTAGTCAGTCTAAACTAATAAATGAAAATTGGTCAAGAGAAGATGTCTTGGAGCGAAATGATGGTAATTCTGTAGAGGTTGTGGGTGAGAATGAAGATGTAGCTGAGATTGTTACTGACCAGGTAACTGAAGGGGGAGAAACCTTTGTGAATGAGGACAGAGGGGTTAGGCAGGGAAGTAGTCGTGTAAGACGGAAACCGAATTGGATGGATGATTATATTATTGGATAATTTTATATTGTTTCTTAAGAGAGAGGATGTTATGGTAGGAGGTACATCACTAAACCTATACCTACTACATCACTAGTTTTGACAGCCCGCCATGGGGACTGGGTCTGTGTGGTCTGTGTGACTAACCTTACGTTGTACTAAAATGTATCTTGTGTTTGGATTCTTAAATAAATGTTATTGAAGATCAACTCGGTTATCAATTATTTATACACTTAATGATTAGATAAATATAATAAAGTAAGAATACTTATTGTTCAACGATAAGAGTCCAACCCTACACTGCTCCATCAAACAGGGAATACAATGCCTTGTCCACAACAATAAAAAATACTTAGAAGGAGCTTCTAAAGTGGGGCGGACAAAAGGGAGAGCGAGACGGGGTCAAGTGCGGGCCAAGAGTTTTATCGGGTATCGGTCAATTATTGTCGATAAGCATATTCTTCTTCTTGCGTATCTTTTTTATCAATGCTGAAGGTTGTGTATTTTAAGGAATTTCTTTTACTTACTCATTTTTCTTATCCCTTGCATTCTGCGTCTTTCGTGGAAGAAAGGGAAGTCGGAAAACCATGGAACATTGCATATTGCATCTTTTGAGTGCAACTGCAGTCTCCGCTTTATAATAATAAACAATTTATTTTCAGGCATCTAAGGCCCATAGATAAATACCTTACAGACTAACATAAATATGATAAAGCTAAAATATAAGGCTTGAATCTAATAATGTGCTAGAAATAAGAAATAACCCCCGAAATGCTGCCTAATTTACAAACAGAGAACAAAACGCAACAATTCTTCTAAACACTCTAAACCAAAAAACAACAATCACAAAATTAAATCATGTGGTCATTTTCAACTACCGTGTTGCTATCTATCGCAGATAACACACCTGCCTGCCTAGATTAACGAGGTTGATAGGGATCGGTGTCCTGTCTAAACAACGTTAACCAATCGAGATTCCGGTAACAATCTGTGGCAAGACGTGTCGACCATCGAAGCCATTTGAGTCATGAACCGCTATGAGCTATCAACTTTCCTACATCATCTCACCTATCGGTACTTAAACGTCTACATGCAATGAAACCCTAGTAAATTCTAGCTTGAATTTCAAAGGACCGCTCTAATGCCCCTGCTCACGTCCTCAGGCAGAGCGATTTGCTTCAGCTTAAACACACGCACGATACTTAAAATAGGTATCGTCGGGCCGCAAGTCGCGCCGCGGATTCGTAGTATGCTCGAACCAACTTTTTTAGCCGGCCATAGGTTAAGCACACAATTTGGCATGTGCAGATTTGCCTGCACAGTCGTGTATCAATAAACGTGTGTAGGAGAAAACAGTACAGTGTACAGTTATGCCTTCACATGCATGTGCCCTGAATATTGAAATAGTTTTTTTTAATCTATTGCATAGATTCTATCGCGGGCCTTGGGTTGAGTTGAGCGTGGAGAGCGAATCCAGAGATTTCCTAACAAAAATATTCAGTTAAGATTCAACCAGGTTGCTATGGTTACGGAAAATAACAAGGTTGTCAACTGAGGTTGTCAAATTAAATAATTGTTTGTCTCTCTGCTTTCTCCTTCTAAAATATTCTTACTCGTATAATTTGTGTACAAAGTGTTTTAAATATGAATAAACAAAGTGCATTTATTAATGAAGAAAGTCACGAAAAAATAGCGAAAGAAAATTAGTGAGGAGTGAGTACTCTATAAACATTCATTTTATTATTAGTACGCATCTATCATAAGTTTTATTGGTTTTTGCATTACTATTCTGCGAATCGGTCTAAAACGATTCGTTTTCTTATAAAATATCTAAAATAAAATAAATAATTTTCATATTTTTCAATGTTATGACACTTACGTCAGGCTGTCAATACTTTTTCTTTTAAATTTTCTGTCATAGAGTTTCTTACTAGCTTACTTAGTCTATGAAGGTTAGTTTTGATTTATATAATGTACATCGCGCGAAATTCGAAGATCAAACTCTTAATATCGTTATTTTTGTTCAAATTTTTTGAATGAATAATTATTTTGGTGTGTAATTACACTATTAATACCTAATTATTTATATCTATTATTGCATAAGTTGATAAAAAATGCTATGCAATAGATTTACCGCGGCAGTCTCCGAGTGCCACACGTTTTTTTCTATTGCCGCACAGCGTAGGCATAATCTAGTGCATATTATGGCAGATCACATAATTATATTCTATTTTTATTACTTGTTATAAAAATAGAAAACAACTTGTTTTCTATTTTTATAACAAGTAATAAACCCGGTGTCGGTGATGCCATGCTTGCAAATGAGTCAAGCGACAGGCTGGAAGTCGGTTTTCCATAAAGGTTTGGCATCACGGAACAGTTTCTGTTCTGTGTTTGGCATGCACACTTCAAACTGCCATGCATAACCTAACGTCTATGCCCGCTTAAACCGCGTTGTGGCCACTTATGCGTCATTCTCACGACTTTTTTTTCCTTTAGCCACTGAAAGTCGCAAGACGCCTGTCGCTTGACATGTAGCTCGTAACCAAGACGTACCGGTACTAATACGCGTCACACATGCGACGAAACCCTGTACATTGTAGTTCATATTTCCAAAGGCTGTCACAACGATGCAACGTATCGTATCCTCACTTAATCAATGAGATAAGGCGATGACAATTCCAGTTGGTAGAATGTTCGCGGAACAAAGGGGTTGGTTGTGAATTGGAAAACTGGAATTTGTGGTTATCAGCACGTTTTTAAGGGGTTTGAAAATGTGCTATTTTAGTTGCTGTTTTGAAAGCGATTTATTTTTGTTTTTTTAGATAAGTCATTTATGGAAAAGGTAAGGTAAGGTTTATGGTTGGTATTGTGCTTGTCTGGCAGTGTGAAGATATGATGATAATGATTTTATTTCTGTTCATCGTAGGTATCTGATCTACGTTTAGTAATTCCATTCATCCGTAAACCTCTGTTTAATAATTAGTACAATCATCATATTATATAACAATGTACAAAAAACCACAAAAAAATGCAATTTAGGAGGAAAAAGTAACACGAACTTAGCAAAAACGTCAGCTACGTGTTACATCATTCCGCCGATTGCCAAAAATCTCTCACAAGCTGTCAAGAATTCCGCTTTCTCACAAACAATAAACACAAGTCAGTTTTTAGGGTTCGATCTGCTTTGAGATAACCTCAACAATTCGAGCCGTACCTTCGTCAAACTAAGGACACCGCAATAACGCTGACATCGGAATTTATGTCGAGCCCAGACCTCCTCCCCTTATCCTACTAAAATGGTCACTTTGACTAAAGTATCTGTCATTGGGAATAATACTAAGGACTTGAAACACGACTAAGGCATACTAATTTCGTAGATAGGTACAGCACGTCATATACATAATCCGTTTAGTGTAGTGGAACTGACAGGGGTTCATTAAATCTATTCAAGCGACGAGCTTGAGTCGTAATCTTAATTGGGAGTACCAATAGATGGTTTTAAAGCACAATAGAAACTTTGCCACCTTCGAACGTGGTTTTAAGCGTCAACAGGCGCAATTTGGGAGATGTGGAGTCGTAACTATGATATCAGCAGCAAAGATAAATAAATTATCACTTTTTTTTCGTGAATACCTCGTTGGTCTTATGGCCGCTACTACTATACAGACTGTTGAGAATGAGGTCCGAATTCGATTCCCAGGACCCAGAAAGACTTTTTATAACCTTATCGAGGAGTATTATACTGCCTTCTGAATCAGGCTCTTGATACAACCCCGCTAAGCGAGAGTTTCGACAAGTGATCATGCAGGCCATTCATAAGGACATTGGCCGTTTCGAAAATCAGCACAACGATAGACGAGTTCACATTCCACATAAATCGACAACCTCGTGTGCCAAGTCCAGATATTTTATTTGATTTTTACTATAATTACATTTTATTTTATATCTTAAACACCCTTTTTACTAAGCCAAGTTTTTATCATCTGTTTCTTGACTTAAAGCTAATGATAAAAGCAACGTCTAAGCCGAATTTTTCTCCACCTTGAAACCGCCGCACGAAGGGTCCGTCAGTCAGGCTTAAAGGGCTTTTCCGGGAGTTCCGCCTGTAATCACTTATTCGTATCATCAGTCTATTAGTACGGCCTTGACCCTGAAACAAGGTTCACGCAGATATACACGGAAAAAGTTCATTAAATAAATTACTAAGATAACCAGATTAAAACCTAATTATCTAAGTAATTGGGTCCTCTTAGTAAAAGGCAAAAAGTAAATAAAAATGTTTGGCTCTTTCAAAGAAGATACTTAAATAAAACATTAGGCTCCATTTCCTTTTCTTAAATAAGTTTAGTAAAGCAATTCGATTATTGTTTTTGGACTAACAAGCGAGAGTAGTTAAGCGCAGAGGAAATTGTATTCAATTTTGCAATGTCATTTGGCATTAGACCAAATTGAGACTTACAGAGCCTGTTCGCTTCGTAAAGACCATAAGAGCTCTCAAACATACCGAAGATGCCAATAATAGAATGTAGAGTCAATTGGGTGTAACATTACGAAGTGGGAATTGTTTTAATGTAGTTCATTTACATAGACATTAACATTTAGTCTGACATACCATAAAAATAACAATGTCTGAAAACATAGAGCAAAATTGCGTAAGTACTTATAAATAACAAAACTTTCGACATAATAATAGAATAGAATAGAATTCGTTTATATTCAGGTTACAAAGGCCCATAGACAAATACCTTAACCTAAATATTAATATTCGTGTAACTATAATACAGTGTTCGTAATAGTTCGGTCGGTCTCTTTATATAGGTTGAACATAATATCAAATATTAGTTTAACCATAACACAGCAGGGGTCTGTACCTCAGCTGCTCCGGAAATAAGAGGAATCCAAAGATACAGAAATAAAATACAAAAAAAAACATTACATACCGCACCAAAACCTTATTACTATTTTTGTTTTTTGTATTAGTGTAGATAATAATCATATACATAAAATAATTTAATTTTAAATCAAAAGGATTAAGTTTCAATTAAGTAACTCTTTCAACATTTACCCAATAGGACATAAATATATCATAAAACAGATGACAGAAGATAATCCGTCTATTAGACAATTTCACAAAATTCTTTCAAACATTTTCACCATTTTATAAACAAAGCCTGTCGTGAAAACTTGTAAACCACTTATGCCGTTTTTACAAATATGCCTCACTAGTTCACTACTTATGCCGTCACTGTTGTTGCTGCTGTGAGTTAAGATTTGACATACTTTTGTATGACAAAACTGTCAAGACCGTAAGTAATAATTAAAGCTCTCTGAGTGCGGCAGACAGTCATGTATTTTAAAGAAGGAGCTATGCAGAAAATATTTACAGTTCTCAGGTAGGTAATAATGTCTGCTTTGTACAGAGGACTACATTGAGTGTTGGGCTCAACTGCCCGATACAACGAATCTCGCATTAACGGCGGCGCTCTGTGGTTTTCCAATTGCGCCCATTGCGTCCAGTAAACTAAACGTGCGAGGCATATAGGCTACCCGCCAACCAACGAGTTTTGTTTCATAAAAGCCTCCTTTGTCAACTCGGTGTGACTGCGAATCTATTCTGTACTGTTCACAATTGACCAATTAACCGAGTTTGGTCACATTCGAAAATTTAAACCTTTTACTCTCGAAGTCTCTATACAAATTCAGACATCACGAATGAAACTGAACGCGATTAGTACACTTAAGCGAACTTCAAAAACACTACTGACACCTCTACATCGCGTTCAATTTCGTTAGCAAAAGTACTTTAAGTCTTAAAACCGCGCGGTAAGTACGATCAGCCATTAGCGATCATGAACTCGTAATGAACCGCTTAGCGCTATTAAGCAATAGGCGTTTAATTATTTCAAGTCTAAACATTTGATGTGTAGTAGTTAATCCAGATGTCAAACTGTAATTACTTATTATGTATACATAGTTAAATACTTACTCAAAACCTAAGCTGAGCGCCAGTAAGTAGGTACTTCTACTGAGGATTGGTTAAAATTAATTCTTAATAAAAAACCCAATCGGACCATCAGTCGGATGCCATAAAAAATAAAAACGTTATTTATATATCCCATATCAACAAAATGATGTTAATAAAATTCTCTTACCGACCAAAAGCAGGCACTTCGCATTCGCGAGCTGTAATAAACCAGATATTTTCGCGATAACATTCGAATAATACATTGAAAAGCTTCATAACGTCGACGCGATTTAGTCGCGAACTTTTCGCCGGAATTCAGAAGATATCGCCCTAGACGAACCGCGGTGTCAACACGAAGAAGGAAACAGAACAAACTCCCGAATGGTGAGAGAAACAATTGTATTGTGTAAACGCACATCTGCGCCCGAACCTTTCTCAAGTGATATTCTTACAAGGCGCACGCTACTCGAGACAGTTTCGGTATTAGTGGAAACACATTACGGATACAGCCGCCTAGCCGCTTTGGCAGCCCGGCTGCGTCGTGTCACTAACCCTCAATATACACAGACTTTCTCATATATACGAGTCTGCGAGATAAAACGTCTAGAATAGCTGAGTGGATAACTTCTTAGTTGTTTCAAGATATTTTATCATATTACCATTGGCACTAACATGCTTTTGTATATGTATTGCACTGGTATTATGTTGTTTATCCATTTTTACTCTCATGGGTAATGTTCAATGAATGTTTTCCTATGCTGTATGAGATGATTCAATTTCTTTTCTGGATTATCTTGTGTTTTCATTATTCGTCTATTTACATAATAAATGTGTACTCTTTCACTGTCTGTGAGAGACACGGGGCAGTCTACAGGGAAAAGGAAAACAAATATGTTTATTAGGTTTATGCTTTTCTCGTATCTGGCTTTGTCTTTCTATTTACCAACGATCGACGATCGTAACTACCTACATCTAATGTAGAAAGATCAGGCCAACATTATTTTTTTACTTCATTACTTTAATACGAACGGGGATTTCCAAAAAACTCCCATTTATTTTATTTTATGTTACAATTTCAGTTTATTCAGTTAATACTGATAAAGGTATTAAACTTTTTGGATTTCATAATCCAGTTTACAGGTGCAAAAACCACAAAACAAGTTCCGTGTCATGGACGTTTGTGCACACCACAGCATGTGGTCGCTTTTTACGGGATGGGCTTTGTTACTACACTCATATACAAAAAAATATAGTCACTAAGTAAATACGAGTATAGAGCCTACACTAAAAATCCATTTAATTTTTTTTTCTTGACTGTAGAAAAGAGATACAGGAGCTTGTGGCTAAATAATAAAAGCAACATGGGTAGATGTTCTAGTTAAGCCAGGCTTGCTTCGGTTGGTTCGTGGATGGGTGACCATCTATTACATACCGAGTTTTCTCCACGTTATGGAAAGCACGCTAAGCGGCTTTCAATTGTGAAATATTGTAAGCTACATCGGATTAGACTGGAAGCCGACCCCGACATAGTAGGTAAAAGACTAGACAGATGATGATTTTACTGTGTTAAAGCGGAAGTAACCATCAACAGAGCTACGGTGAAGGAATACAGTGCAATAACATTTTTGCTATCCATGTTTTCAATTCTTTGACACAAATTTCAGAAAATCCTAAATTCAAACTGGTTGATAGTTGTTGTAGTTGTCGAAACACCTTGAAAACCATTACCACTGTCTGTTCTGGATTTAACGCAAACATGAATATTAATTAATCAATCGTTTGCCTTTCTATGAGAACCGAGCTTTAGCTATTCAAAGGAAACCTTTGAAAGTAATTGCTTATAATTTGATTGTATCCGGCTCGAAGGACCAAAAAGTTCAGTATGATGTTTTCGCCCCAATTCTCAATCTGTCCTAGAAAATTGACCCATATTTCTAAAAGATTTAATGTATAGCTAATTTGGGGCAATTTAAGATTGAGCACGACGTTAATCTAGGGTGTGTAAACTGTGTATTATATTCATGTGATATAGTTAGCTATTGATTTATCCGAAGTAATTTGTAAAAGTTTTTAATTCTGGCGTTACAATAAAACTTGAAAGCGACGTTTTTCGCTTCGGTTTGAACGACCGGATTATTGACGTGACAACGTCTTATAATTCGATAGAGCCGGCTGCACGCACGAAAAAACATGACTCATGAGGCGTTACCTCTGAGGCGTTACCTCTGCGTTACCTCTGAGGCGTTACCTCGCTCTGAGGCGTTCCATGTAAGGCTTGAAGTGCAAGCGAGAGCGCGGAACGAGCGACAAAGAAGCACAATCGGCCTTTGCGTTTGGCAGCGTTCGACATCCGTCTCTCTCCTACTTGAGTGAGCGATGCGTCTGCGTGGACAGCTGCTATGCTATAGTACATTTACATGTTTTGATCGAGTATCAAGTGCAGTGAAAAGTGAATGTGGTGTCAATTGTTTAAAGCAACGATAATTACAGCGATAAAGGTAATGATTCTGGCTCATTCCCATTAGTTCGATTCATTAGTTCGATCGTCGAACTAGTGAGAATTTTTTTGACGTGACAACGTCTTATAATTCGATAGAGCCGGCTGCACGCACGAAAAAACATGACTCATGAGGCGTTACCTCTGAGGCGTTACCTCTAAGGCGTTACCTCTGCGTTACCTCTGAGGCGTTACCTCGCTCTGAGGCGTTCCATGTAAGGCTTGAAGTGCAAGCGAGAGCGCGGAACGAGCGACAAAGAAGCACAATCGGCCTTTGCGTTTGGCAGCGTTCGACATCCGTCTCTCTCCTACTTGAGTGAGCGATGCGTCTGCGTGGACAGCTGCTATGCTATAGTAGGTACATTTACATGTTTTGATCGAGTATCAAGTGCAGTGAAAAGTGAATGTGGTGTCAATTGTTTAAAGCAACGATAATTACAGCGATAAAGGTAATGATTCTTGACTCATGAGGCGTTACCTCTGAGGCGTTACCTCTGAGGCGTTACCTCTGCGTTACCTCTGAGGCGTTACCTCTGAGGCGTTACCTCGCTCTGAGGCGTTCCATGTAAGGCTTGAAGTGCAAGCGAGAGCGCGGAACGAGCGACAAAGAAGCACAATCGGCCTTTGCGTTTGGCAGCGTTCGACATCCGTCTCTCTCCTACTTGAGTGAGCGATGCGTCTGCGTGGACAGCTGCTATGCTATAGTAGGTACATTTACATGTTTTGATCGAGTATCAAGTGCAGTGAAAAGTGAATGTGGTGTCAATTGTTTAAAGCAACGATAATTACAGCGATAAAGGTAATGATTCTTTCTCATTCCCATTAGTTCGATTCATTAGTTCGATCGTCGAACTAGTGAGAATTTTTTTTTTTCTCATCTGTTTGACCGTCGAACCAGTGAGAACTTTTTTTTTCTCATTTGTTCGACCGTCGAATTAATTAGATTTAAAAAAAGTTCTACTACATTAAAATGTTTTACTAATTTCGTAATAAAATAAAAAACGCAAAATTATAGGCTGTTGCTAGTCGTCCGCTAAGTGGATGAATCACCGTTTCGCGACAATATCCTTTATAGGCGGCATGGGCACCGGGCCGTAGGCCGACGTAGGAGGCCGGCGGAGGCCCGGCACTTCGGGGACAGAAGATATTAGTGTTATTTAATATGCGAGCGAAGCGAGCGTGCGTCATGGAGTACATGCGTTGCATGTATGAGTGTTATCTATTACGAATTAAATCTAATTAATTCGACGGTCGAACAAATGAGAAAAAAAGTTCTCACTAGTTCGAAGGTCGAACAGATGAGAAAAAAAAATCTCACTAGTTCGACGATCGAACTAATGAATCGAACTAATGGCAATGAACGATGATTCTTTCGATATTAATTGTATATTCAGTGATACAATAGGGAATATTCGTGCTTTTATCATTAAAATGAATAGCATCGGTCCGCTAGTGCAGCGATTGTAGGTTATGCTATAATTGACAAAATTAAAACAATAAGTTAACAGAACTATTTCACGATGAGTAAAAAATCGATGGCTTTACTATTCAATCGAAATAATTATCGAGCGTAGCTATGATTTAAAAAATTAAAACATAAATATTAAATCTTCCACATATCACAACAACGTGTCTGAAATGACAGGTTGGACCAGCCATCCGTCAAAGGGAACATTTTCTCCTATATCAAACACATTGAGGCGGGCTTTTTAAAAACTAGATTTACGAAAATTTTAATGTTTTCAAATTTTAAATGTAAGATTTATAAACAATAATTTAATCATTGTTTATTCTTATAATGAATTATTTAAAATTATTACTTTTTTATAACAAATTACAATTAAATTTGCTAAAATAATTAAGTAACTAATTGAAAAAAAATAATTATATTATTAAAATAATAAAATCAAAATTTTAATTTTAACAATTGAGTAGAAATTTAAACAATAAATTTTATTCAAGTATTTTGTTGTATTTTTATTTTTTAAATTTAAAATGATTTTCTGAATGAAGAATTTTATGTTTTTATCGTTGTCACGTTCAACTATCGTCAGTAAACCGACTTTACAGACAACCAATTTTATTTTTTAAAAACGTTGCCCCACACTAGGACTTTTTCCTGTATCGTGGGTGCGTTCACAAGCATTTAAACTCACACAAATACCTAGACCCGAAACAACTATCTATAGGCCATACAAATATTTGTTCCGTGCGGGGATCTAACCTGCGACACTCAGCGCAGCAGTCAACTGCTCAAGCCACTGCGCCAACCGTACCCTCAATTATTATCATATTTACTTTTATTACACCTACATGAAATTCTCTTAGACCAGTTCAAAAGAACTCGTTAGAAGAGGCAAGGAGAATAATATTATGCAGATTTATGATAGAAATCTATTTATCTACATTGATAAAGCCGTAGTAGTCCGGTCAATATAGACATTTCAAATAACAATAATTCCCACAGAGCCAAATATTGGTGGAGAGCTGGGGTATACCATTACAAACAAAGCCTTAAAAATCCCCATCGATCCTATGTGTGCTACAAAAGTTATTCGGGGTCAAAGGTCAAAATTTGAGGATTTTTGAATTTTTCTCGAAAACGGTAAGTTTTATCAAAAAAAAATTCAACCCAAAGTTGTAGATCATAAAATTCTCTACAAAAATGTTCTACATTATTATTTTCTAAGAGTTACCATTCCTGAGATATCGCGATTCTAACAGTCACATTATTCTTCACTATCACTATCACTACTTATTATAAAAAAGTCGCTTTCTCTGTCCCTATGTCCCTTTGTACGCTTAAATCTTTAAAACTACGCAACGGATTTTGATGCGGTTTTTTAAAATAGATAGAGTGATTCAAGAGGAAGGTTTATATGTATATTAACATTCATTTGCACCCGTGCGAAGCCGGGGCGGGTCGCTATAGTTATGTACAAAGCGAAAGGTAACTCACTCCTCACGAGATCTCGAAAGCTGCTGGACGTATAAAGATGATTTTTGGACAGGAGGTAGTTTATAGTTAGTAAACGTCCGCTAAGAACGGATTTTGCGACAGGGCCGTATTAGGGTGATCTTAGGGCCCTCGCAAGTTTGTATGAAAGTCCTTCATTTTTTGTGCTACAATCTTGATTTTTGGCAGAGACGTAGTTTATAGTCAGTAGACGTCTGCTGTGCATTAATTTTCTGACAGGGCTGGATTAGGGTGGCCTATGAGCTTTTGCAAGTTCTGATTCATACAAACTTGCGTGGGCCCTTAGACCACCCTAATCCGGCCCTATCGCAAAATCCGTTCTAAGCGGACGTCTACTAACTATAAACTACCTCCTTGCCAAAAATCATATTTATACGTCCAGCGGTTTTCGAGATTTCGTGAGGAGTGAGTTACCTTTTGCTTTTATATAAAGGCTCTTAGAATCGCGATATCTCAGGAATGGTAACTCTTAGAAAATAATAATCAAAGGCATTTTTGTAGAGAATTTTAAGATCTACAACTTTGGGTTGAGGTTTTTTTTGATAAAACTTACCGTTTTCGAGAAAAAATAAAAAAATCTCAAATTTTGACCTTTGACCCCGAATAACTTTTGTAGCACACATGGGATCGATGGGGATTTTTAAGACTTTCTTTGTAATGGTATACCCCAGCTCTCCACCAATATTTGGCTCTGTGGGAATTATTGTTATTTGACCACTACTTTTATGTCTAAATTGACCGGACTATAGCAATCTTATTCAGAGTACCCGCTCTCAAATACAATAACAGTATGTTTCCACATATCCTTCTTGATTTTCCTCCATATATCTTGTATTTTTCGCCTCCAATGAGCTAACTTAAGTACGTCAATCTCATAAGTAATACGTTATATCGTGATGTTCGAAAGCTCTTTTGTTGATACCCCTTTTTTTTTTTTTTTTTTTTTGGTGGGTGGAAAATCATCGAATAACCCCCCCCGCTCTTGGGCAGAGCGAAGGGGAGTGTCAGACTTCTACTGACTAAAAACCAACCCATGTTCCCTCTTCCTCGCCCTTGTGTCGGAGCCGCGGTAACTTTTCGATATCCGCAGCCCCGACGGGCGTCGGCCCTTGCGGGCCCCTCCTTGCTGACATCTCTTTGAGGCGCGCGTGGAACACGTACGCGCCGCCGACACGGTCTGTTGCCGTCATGACGACGGCCGGACGGCGAGCTAGCCCGTTACTCACCGTCCACAGGCCCGCGTCTACGGTGGCCGGAGGTCATCGCGTGACCCCCGACGCCCGGAGCGCCTTCCGCGGCGGCTGGGACGTTGAGAGGTTCTCTCCCTCTCTCGTTCCGCCACCTCCTTCGCTAGCATCACTGCTTCGCAGAAGGAGGCGACGGCGTCCCATTCCTCCTCGCTCCGGACCATGGCTTGCACCAGGGCCGGACGCGAGAGGTCACCGCCGCCGATCGCCGCTACGAGAACACGGCGGGGCTCCGCCCAAGCAGGGCACACCTCCACAGTGTGCTCCACCGTGTCCTCCGGTCGATCCTCGCAGTGGAAGCATCCGGGCGTTTCCTCCCGCCTGATTCGGTGCAGGTACCTCCCGAAACACCCGTGTCCGGTGAGGACCTGCGTCAGACGGTAGGTGAGGGCACCGTGGCGCCTCTCCAGCCACTCCTCAAAGAGGGGACTTACCGCCACTATCGTGGCGTGCCCTGCGCTGGGTTGCGACAGTCGCTGTCTCCATGCCGCCATGAGATCGCACCGGAGGTCTGTCCGCTGCGCAGCAATGTGCCGCGGCAGCAGAGTGACCCCCCGGTGTAGCGCCTCCGCGCGCCACTCATGTAGGCGCGCGAGGACTATCGCCTCCAGATCCCACGGCGGCAATCCGGCAAGGAGAATCGCCGCCTCGCGGGAGATCGTGCGGTACCCGCGGACAAGCCTTACGGCCATGACCTTTTGGGGCGCGTTCAGGTAGTGGACGGCCCGCTTCCTCACGGCACGAGCCCACACCGGGGCCCCGTAAAGGGCCATGGACCGCACGATCCCCGCATACAGCCTACGGCAGGAGGCGTTTGGCCCCCCCAGATTGGGCAAGAGCCACCTAAAGGCAGCCGCAGCCCGCTCCAGTCTGGGAGCCAAACGTCGGAAATGCTCCACGAAGTTCCACCGGCTGTCGAGGACGAGTCCTAGGTACTTCAAAGTACACTCGACGCCGATGGGAACCCCTCCCACCATTAGCTGTGATCCCGACGGTAGCACATTCCCACGTCCATGGAAGCCCATGGCCTCCGACTTGTGAAGTGCCACCTCGAGACCCAGCTGCCGGATCCTCTCAACGACTATCGCAACCCCGCGTGTCATGTTCGCGGCCGCCGCCTCGTGCGACTCCCCCCGTGCCAGCACCAGCGTGTCGTCCGCGTAGCAGACAACGCTGACGCCGTCAGGGAGGTCGGCACGCAGCACCCAGTCGTAACCGATGTTCCACAGGGGCGGCCCCAGAACCGAACCCTGCGGAACACCGCACGACATCTCTCGCCGGTTCCACTGTCCGTCTTGACCAGGGTAGATGACAGCCCTGTCTGTCAGATAGTCCCCGACTACACGACGAAGGTAGGCCGGCACCCGGTGATACCGGAGTGCCTCCCTGATGCAGCTCCAGGGCATGGTGTTGAAGGCGTTGGCGATGTCGAGAGACACCGCCAGGACCACACCGCCCCGAGAGACCGCATCCCCCGTTGTGAGGGCTCTCACGCGCATGATGGCGTCCACCGTCGAGCGCCTCTTGCGAAAACCGAACTGGTGTTCCGCAAGATCCGGACCCATTCCCTCAAGGTGCTCGGCGAGGCGGTTTGCAATTACTCTTTCAAAGAGCTTGCCCACCTCGTCGAGCAGCACAATGGGCCGGTATGCGGACGGCGAGTCCGCAGGGCGCCCGGGCTTCTGAATGAGGACCAGTTTCCCCGTCTTCCAACGACGCGGGAACTGGCCTCTCTCCATGCACGCGCTGAAGAACCCCTCCAGTCGGGGCCCAAGAGCCTCTGAGGCCAGGGCCCAGGCTTTGCCAGGCAAGCCATCGGGCCCCGGGGCGGTATTTTTGGCCTTAAGCCTCCGTACCGCCACTCTCAGGTCTACCCCAGTCACCTCCGGAATGTCGTCATCAGATCCTGATTGGTCCGCTTCCGGCACCGCAGGTGGCGGAGCCATTGGCGGGGGACGATGCTCCCCTCGCGAAGGGAACAGAACGCTCACCACGTCCTCCACGAGCTCAGGCCGGAGACTCTGCGTCAGCGGGGGGCCCCGGGTGCGGAGTTGATTCCGCACCACCTTATAAGGGCGCCCCCACGGATCTCTGTTGAGAGTCTCCAGCATCTCCTCGCGGGCCTGATCCTTGGCCCGCCGACGAGCCTCGGAGAGGGCGGTCTTCGCCGCTCTGTACCCTTCATACAGCTCCGCCTCCACGGCTTCCGCATTCGGAGGACGAATGCGGCGCCTGCGATGCCTGGTGTACCGGCGCCGCGCCACCACACACTGCTGACGCAGGTGCGACAGCTCTTGCGACCACCAGTACACATGACGCCGGGCGCTTCCTGGCCGGACTCGGGGCATTGCCATGTCGCATATCTCGGACATGGCCTCCTGGAACCAAGCCGCCTCGGTGTTGACGTCGGCGGGCCTGGCTGGGGATGACCCCCAGGACCACACGATCGCGGCCTCCAGGAGGAGCTTCCGGTCCAGCTGCTTCAGCGCCCAACGCGGACCACTCGGGGTCTGCGGGACCGGCGCGCTTGGGGACTGGGCAGAGACCTCAAACCGGATATACCGGTGGTCGGAGTAGGTCTCCACCCCCTCCATGACGCGCCAGTCAGCGACACGCTGCGACAGAGCGGGGCTGGCGAACGAGATGTCCACCACCGACTCGCCCCGCATCCGCACACACGTGGCCACAGAACCCCGGTTCAGGATGTCCAGGCCTGTTTCCAGAGCCCAGCACTCGACCATCCTACCCCGCACATCCGTGTAACGAGAACCCCAAGCCAAGTTCTTGGCATTGAAGTCCCCGAGCACAAGTACGGGAAGGGAATAGCCTCCGATGACGACACTCAACTCCCTGAGGGAGTTTTGGAACTCGGCGAGAGTTCGGCTCGGAGAGAAGTAGACTCCCGCCACTACTATCTCCCCGAACCGTGCTGCTACGCACCCCTGACCCTTCCTGACCATCTCAAGGGCCGGGGTGCCGGCGGCGGCCGACGCAATGATGGTCACTGAGCCACTGAGGTCCTCCACCCAGTCTGGCCTGGGCGGGACGAAATAGGGCTCAGCGACTACGGCGATGTTGATCGACCACTGCGCCATGCTCTGGAGCAACAGATCCTGAGCGCAGGCGCAGTGGTTGATATTCGCCTGGAGGAGGCTTAATGGGGCCATTAATTAATGGCAGTCCATTTCAGCCCCCTCCGGGGCCCCCTCAGGCTTGGCGGCAGCGGCTTTGGCAGCCGCGGCTTTGTTGATACCCCTTTTCCTTATTTTCAACTGGGGGGAACTAATGTACGTTTGTATTAAAGGGATCGCTTTGCACACAAACCTGACGTCATTTGTTTGTTTCGCCGACAGTCTGTTTGATTGTCGGCTCGCGTTGACTGGTTTGTGGGTCGTTGAACCTATTTGAACATGGATTTTGGAGCCTACTGGGTGATTTCCGTACCTTAGTGATAGACACGACTCTCTTGCGGTATGTGGGAAATTTATTAAGTCAAGAGAAACAGCAACAGTGCTTACTGAAACAACTACTAGAGTTTTGATCAATCAGAAGAACTATCTCGTGAGCAGAAGAGATACAAAAGTTATCAAATCTGAAGCTTTTCTATGTCTATATTATGTTATAATATTCCCTTATGGCATTCTTACTCTTATTCTAATTATATTACACGCAATAGGCTCGTCCCCTGTTACTGACTACAAACATAGCTGATGAAATGTGGGTACTATTGGGTACTCCTCTGCCGAAACCCTTCGGGAACTACAAAGTACATACAATAAACTGTACGCCTGGTGCATGGTGTGGTCCTAAATTCCCAACCACCACACGAAAATAATCACCGACCTCTATTTCCAATAAAAGCCAGTTTCAATAAAAACCTCGAACTCCCAGCTAACCTATTTTCCCCAACAAAGTACTGGCAGCAACTAACACTCTAGTTTAAATAAAGAATGTAACAGACCCATACGGTGGCCCCAGTTCCTATACACCAATAACAATTGGCATCGAGCCTCTATATTGTTTCCTGAGGGAGGTTGGGCAACCATGAATATGGAACTCGACACGGTTCTCGCATAAACTACTATTTCGCAACCCCGCCTTCTATGTAAAATGTAGGATGCGCTTAGGCGGAATTCGGAGGTTTGTTCTGTTGAAAGAATATATTGAAAGGGAAGAGGTAAGCGTTTAGCAAATTGTTTGGAATTCCGTCACATTTATGAGTAAATATCTGAAGGCTTAAATAAAGTGACTTTCTATAAGTGATAACGAAAATGTATAAGCCAAAAATCATGTTGAAAATCGCTAATGAAATATGAAATTATTCGACCTGGATATCAGGTTTAAAAACATGTACAGACGCGTACAACAAGCTACTACAATCTTTCTAAAATCTTTAATAGGTTTTCAGCTTTATAGCTAAAGCAATAATAGCTTCAATATTGTTTGAAATAACCCTCCTTTTGGGCTTCGCCGCAGTCGGGTAAAAATATACAGTTTCGGGTAGCTTCGTGTGCTGTTATCTGTACATTTTCCTACCATCGAATCTATTATCCACGTGGTCTGACTGGGCTTCATCTATGACACTTTTTTTCCAATCCAAAGCTTTCATATTATTAAGGCAACGCCACAAAATCAGATAAAATGTGTTTTAGTTTATATTGGACGGCTCAATTGCCCATCCTATACATATAACAGAATGCTAATGAGTAGGAACATCTTTTCCATGACAAAGTCAGTATTTAAATTAGAACCCCTGAAATAACAGTGTTGGTAATACATTGACTGTCATGGTTGTACCTTATTCGTCTCAACTTTTCTATATTTATGTGTATAGGGTTTTTCTTATCAGGAATTTCTCAGTAACAGACAGAAGTCCGATGATTTGCTAGGTTGATGGAATACGGCTCATCCCTATAACATACTCGTAGGTCTCAATCAGGTTGGACAAAGTATTATTGGGTTTCAGTAATTTATCTGTATCAGCCAGGGAGTCTCGATTTGTGCCCCGTTGATGGTAACAGGCTCGCCCCAAATTAAATGGGACTAAAACGTATGTGGCGAAATGTGGGTGTACTATTAGGTATACCTGTGCCCAACTTATTGAGGATTACAGGCGTGACTTTATGTGTACGATGTCAAATAGGTACGTAGTTTCTTATTTATGAGATTCCCGAAAAGCAAAATAATAAACCAAGTAGGTACGTAAATCTGGTATCTCAGTTAAGCTTGTACGTATAACGTATTCAAAGCTTTCCGGCCCAAAACGGGAAAGTCAATGACTAAACCTTTATGCTTCAAACGGATTACCTATAACTATTGTGTGGGAGTTTTTGCGATAGAAATACCCTGTCCTGTATTTAATTTATTGTTTTTGTCCAAACTGTATATTTCAACTGCCTCATTGGTCTAATGGGGTGCAACGCGTCTGCTGAGCATGAAGTCTTACGTCGGCCCCTGCAATTTTTGCTGACATCTCTTTAGTTACCCTTCGGGTACGGTACCCTATAAAAAATGAGCAAAAATAGCTTAAAATATGTTTTTATAGCACGTTCAAATCAGCAAACCCTAGTTAATAAACATTTCATAAATAAGGAACAAAACACGTCAATCTGATACACGGTTCTCAAGCTATAAACACTAACGGACAAGACGTTGAGTTTTATGATAGGTAAGGATTATATCGAGCTATTAAATTTTGAACGTCGGGTAGTGTACGAGAGTAAGATACGTTATATAGTCGAGAAGAGGCTTCGCTTCGCCCATCGACTATTTATAGTTAGAGCTACACCAGCATCAGTTATCGACAATAGTATAGGCTTAAGCTACCTTTAAAGGAGATTACTGACGTGGTACAACACTATTTTAGTGTGATGGTTATGCTAGAAATCTGTTATGTTTATGTTACTGCATGTAGTAAGGTCGTTGCTGCAGCGTCCTTCGAATTACACAGTATCACGCCTGTAATTCGCGAAGGCTTAGGCAGAGGTATACACCACAAATTAGCACCAACAGGTAAGTTACCGAATTTCAGAATAATTTTAATCAAAGGATATTTTATTAAAGTATACCAATAGCTGATCATTTCAGTCCTGAAATATGTACCGCGACGTTATAAAAACCATCAAATATCCAATAGGGGATCGGACAAAAAAAAAACGAATTAGTCCGTCAGATAGATTTCCAAAAATTATTGGACACGTATTTTTTCTTTTTTCACGTCAACTTAAAATGAAGACGATACAGTGCTTCGAAAACTCGTGTGACGTCATATGATAGTACATTTTGACGACACAAGTGACGTTTCAAGCCCCACTCCAAGATCTTTGACGCGTTTTATCTTCGTCATTTTTTATTGATTTGATAAAACAAAAAAAAACACTTATTCAATATTTTTCGATAATCTAACTTACGGATTAAACAGAATCCTATTATTTTGACCCAGTCCGATCCCCTATTGAAGCACACTTATCACTCGGTATAGCGTTACGAAACCACACAAATCTGGTGCCATTTATAACGTAAAAACCTAAATTTTATCGTTCACTTAAAAGAAACCAACCTCAGGTGGACTATTAGGCGAATTGAAAGGGACTAGGGATGTAATGCTTTAGGGCTCGGAATGAAATATAGGGCACACGCTACCAAGAGAGGTAGAGGTAGGTAATAACGGCAATTTCAAAAAGCCAACCGCTCCGACCTGAGCCTAGGATGAAATAAAAGCTTTTAACATGACGTTGGTAATGTATTAGTTCTGAATAACGAGCGGTTGAATGTGATAATGTGTTTCAAAACTTAATAATACGGCTGTGAGTTGGTAGTTTATTCGATTTTTGCTCCTTTATGTTATATCTTCGGTAAAATTGTTTATTCATTTGTAAATTGCATGAACATTCACTGGACTTTCATCTTAACCAAAAAAAGAGAATTTCCACCTGTCGTCATCAGCTGTATAAATGCTTCTGTGATTTTGCCACATGCTAAGTTGCCACTGCAAACGTCATAGATATTTCAACAGACCATCGTCAAAGTACATTGTCCGTTTGTCCATATAAACTTAGAGAATATTCTGAATCGATTTTCAAAGCAGTTTAGACGTACGGCAACAGAAAAACCATTCACAAGATATATTAGCTCTACGTATGCTTTATTGAATTTCTATTACGATATTCTGGCTAGTCGTCTTATATAAATTCAGTGGGCTCATAACGTCGTCGTCGTATTGGTTGAGGAATATGTTTCCCTTTTTTCTAACTGTAATTGGAAAAAATCGAGGGCGTATTATGGTCCTAGTGTCAAGTATGGATGGACCTAAACTTTTTTCATCGCCGTAAAATAAATCAAACTTGTTTTTTATTCGACTCTACTGAAACTTTCCCATTGTTTATAATCCACTTATTTGAATTTCAAAATGTTAGGACACAATTGCGTATAAAATGCATGAAATGATTAAAGCGCCCTGACCTCTACATTTTTTTTCAGTTGTTGAAACATTTTTGCTTGGGTTTAATCAAATGTATATTGGTTTCAGCCAATTTACATAACTCATTCATTCCAATAAAAGAAAACTTTGAATTCTGATAAAAATAACTTTTAATGGGCAAAAGAAAGTTTGTAATTGTGTTACAATGTAGGCAGCCAGTCAGAATTTCTAATGAATTGAAAAAACTGTGGAATAGTCAGTTTTCTTTTATTAAATTAAATTAATTAACACATCATGATACAATAGAAGTAATTCGATCGACTTCTTAGATCAGTTCTTTTTTAAAACGAACCGAAAATAATTGTGAAGGAATAATCCAAATCATTAAAGCATAACAAACGTGTTGGCGTCGCATACAACGACACTTGTAAAAAATATGAAAAACAAAATATCAACTTGAAATCGCAAGGAAAACTACTAGATTTCTCATGAAAGATTGAAAACACCTATAGTTGACATTGTTGGAGAAGAAATATTAATATACAATTCCAAATCTCTGAGAATTCAAAGTACAAACCACGAAGACACAGGTTCATCAGCTCATCGAGATTACTTAATCAAATACTAGTTTAGAACAATAGAATATTCACTGGCCGCATTTCAAGTGGTCTCACTGGTAAATCTTGAGGTTAGACGCTAGACACCTAGGTTACGGGATCTATTTTAAGCCTAGGCTACAGTTTACCTTTACTGGGTTACGATGGTTAAGTTTTGAGATCGAGTTATAGGAGGTTTGAGTGAAGTGTACTTAATAGTGTTTGCATTCACATTCTGCCAGTTATGTTTGAAGTCCCGTGTAATAGGGTCATTAGGGTGCAAGCCTATTTTCATCAACCGGGCACAAAATAATCTAGCCTGCAATATGGCTGCAACTGACAAATTCCTGATGGAAAACCCCCACAACCTTTGCCAGATCATCATCTGCCTAGCCTTTTCCCAACTATATTGGGGTCGGCTTCCAGTCTAACCGGATGCAGCTGAATACCAGTATTTTACATGGAGCGACTGCCTATCTGATCCCCACAACCCAGTTAATACTAGGTAATACGATACCCTTTGGTAAGACTGGATGTCAGAATTTCAGGTCACTGACTACCTGTAACGACTGCCAAAGATCTACATATATGGCAGCCGGGACCAACAGCTTAACGTGCTTTCCGAGGCACGGAGGAAACTCGGTATGTCGGGCGGTCACCCATCCAAAGACCGACCTAGGCAAGCACAGCTTTACCTAAAGATCGACACGAGTGGCAGTTCTTATTAAGCCACGAGCTCCTCCACACAACCTTTGCCAGATCCGGAAATCAAAACGCGTTCCTCATGCTCAGCTGTAGCTATAGCGACCACTAGAACAACGAGGCAGTCATAAATGTTACTAGTTTTCTAGTAGTATACCGTGTCTTCTGACGCAAAAACAGAATTATTTTAAAATAATTTAAGTTCATGGTGGTTGCTAGGAACATGGATCTTTTACAGCCAACTTCCAGACGGGCTGCTACTCAGAAAGTATTCAGTGTAATCACCTTTGTAAGACTGATTATGATTAAGATTTCTCCATAAATCTGTTGTTAATTTACAAATATAATATCAAAACGTCAATAGATGTTTTAGTTGACTAATCTTTTTTCAAAGGGATTGATTAGCTACTTATTATAAGTAAATCAAGTCCTTTGACATTTAACAAAAGATCTTACTAGCTTTCAGAAACCGTAACTTAATCTACGGTTTACCTTCATAGGATAGTATTAATATTGACATTGACTTCAATAAGATTAACATGTGGCTGGCTTAGACTTCTATTCAGTCTTGGTCTTGACTGAGCTGAGTAGATAATACGTGTTATCGAGGCTTATAAGCTCCTGATTAGTATTTCAAATTATAGATTATTATCAAAATAGACGAGATAGTCTGGCTGACACAGGCTCTGCAGTAGGTCTTAGGAAAATTCTGGACATTTTAATATTGAGCTGTTTCACCTGCAGAAATATTTATTTGACTCGTAATTTAAACATAAAAGACACACATTCTAAACTCAATTGCAAAGAAACAAAAAAAAATACTTTGCAAAGGCACGACTGATGTCAACACAAAGAATATAATTCAAATTCTATTTACTAGCCTGTATTTTCTAAAAGTAAAGCAGCTGTTCTCGTCAAGCAGCCATTTTACAAATACACGTTCTTTACTTGTTTTCTTTGAATGATTGTCTGAAATAAATAAAACAAAATGGGAGCTATTGGCCTTTTATACCTTTTTACGTTTGAAGGTCGTGTCTTCTCGATAAAGGTACGACTTTTCTTAACCGCGATTTACGAGTTACAAATTGAGTTTTATACAATCAGAGACCAAAGATCGACCTTTTGCCACCGGGTTCCGGAAACATGTTAACGTCTATTAGTGAATTAGAAACAAATAAATAGTTGAGTACGAAGATGTTACTTATATTGTTCTTAATACAATCACTATCCAAATTGCACATAATCTTTTATTGACCTATTTACTACAACTACTAATCTTTCTTTCTTTAGCGTGTGGTACCTGGTGTCAAAGTTTTATGCCGCCCATGGATCTCTGACTACGAATAATATTTCATGTTAAACTAATACGCTGCTTTCAAATTAAAAAGGCAGTATATAACTGTATATTATATTTATATTTTATATTATTTATATGTAACTTTGATTCATTTATCTGTATTCTGTATAACTATGATACCTGAATAACTTAAGTCCATAACATTATTTGATTTAGCCGCCAACATTTTTATTTCAACAACAACGTTCAGAATTCATACATTCTATGCGATATAAGGTAATACGTTTAGAGGCTTGTGTACCAATACAGAAGCCAATAAAGTGCAATGGAACCAACGTAATACCGATAAAAGTATTCGCGCGGTGAGCTAAATGTGTTTCTCTTTCACAAAACATTTTCCGTGTTTTGGAACAAATTTAATGTTCTACATTGAAACACGCTGGAACATTGTTCTGATTCGTTATTGAATTTAGTTGAAATAAAACAACGGCGTACCGTACAATGTCGAACCAACATTCTCTAATTTTAATTGAAGCATTGAAGCCAATTTTGTTTCATGTCTGATATTAGTTTCGTTGGACTTAATTGACTTTTATACGAGTAAGTATGTTTAATACTGATTTTATCTAACTTTTAATCAAAATATTTGGCTATAGGTCGTCTGTTCTCTATATAATAACATGTTATTAATTAATATTAAATATTGGTTTTTGGATACTTTTTTATTAGTTATTCTAATAACTTTCGTTATTATTTTATTTGAATGTAAATAATTATGAGTCTACATAGACATTGCCAAGTATTACATTCCTCTCTTTGATAGGTATGTACCTATATATCGCATACTTACATAGGTCAACGTATGACCACGTTCTCCCTATTGTCATGAAAAATACCACACGTCCTTTTTCAGCACCAAAAAACAACAGATATTTTTATATGAACCTGTTATCTAACTTGCTTTGTATAGAGCCACCGTACCAAAATACATAAAACCATTTACTTTTTTATTCACATCTGGCCTATCCCGGCCACCGCACATTGTTGAATGTTTTCCATTGAATTGTTTTGGCACTATTTATCACTTTCTAAAACGGGACAATATACATGATCGGGAAATGAAATAAAAGCGACAATACATATACATAACCTCACGCCTCTAAACCCATAGGGTTTAGGCAAAGGTGTACTTATATCACCAGTTTTTGGTTATGTTGAAAGTGTCCCATGTAAAAAGAAACAATGTTGCCTCAAAAACCTTGTTTCTGAAAGTGGTCATGTTATCCATCAGTTCTTACAAAAAGTATGAATTTCTGATAATGTTAACACTTGAGATGCTACAGTCAGGAAACCAATAGTCAAATTGTTTTATTTATTTAGTACTCACTATGTGATTCATACACCTAAAATACATTGATAACCTTATAAATTAGCCAAGTGCATTAACGAAGGGTTGTATGTAAAGACACCGCAGAGGTACATCCTATTCAAGATAAGGTATAACTCAGTCGGCAAACGAGGGTGGTGTAACCTTCATAGGCCATAGATGGAAACATAACATAGAAACACATATTAATGTTCCTACATAGGCGTGATATTTCTTAAAATTGTAATTTTGACTGGCCTGTTGGTCTAGTGGTTAGTGACCCTAACTGCTATGCCGGAGGTCGTGGGTTCGATTCCCACCCAGGACAAATGTTTGTGTGATGAGCACGATCATTTGTTCCGTGTCTGGGTGTAATTTATCTATAATATGTATGTATTTAGAAATATATAAGTATGTTTATCAGTTGTCTAGTACCCATAACACAAGCTCTGCTTAGCTTGGGACTAGATGGCGTTGTGTGATAGTTGTGGAATATTATTATTATTATTATTAATTAGTCTGTACAGTAAGCTTTCTTTAAAATTAAATATATAAAAATAACCCTTGCTGTCGCGGAGTCAAATAAGAACTCAATTATTTTACTGTAGAATTTAAAAACACCATTTTTTTCCTTGTTTATATTTAACAATAAAATTTTAATAGTAAAAGCCACATGAACCCGTTTTCACAACTAAAAGAATAACAAACCACCATTATTTCTATTAAAACAGAATGCTTGTTTTTAAAAACATTTTCGTATTGACCAAATTGTTTGTTCAACAAATAAAATGGGAGCTTGAACAACAATGTCAATTTTAAATGCATGAAATTCAGTGGGTCGACCTTTACTTCAGACGGTTGTCCCACAAAGCGGTAGTGGTCCGGGACTCTTTTCATTACATTTTCTATCGGATTGGATTCACAGAGATTCCCACAGAATATTACCATAATGGACATGTGTCCTTAGTGTTCAATGAAATATTGAGCGGCGGATCTTTTGGACTGACTTTTAAGCCTTAGAAGGTTCCGGATTAAAAGTTATCAAGCTTATACTGATCCTGTTAACCTGCATCGTCCCACTGCAGCACAAAGGCCTCTCCTCATGTCTTCTAGGTGTTCGTTCCAAGGGCAATGTGGACCACTGGTCGCTAGTTTTGCCCAGATTGTCTTACCATCTTCACGAGGTCTACCGCGACGCCTTCCGGCTGTGTCAGAGCTCCAGAAAGTTATTTTGACCCACAGCTCATTGGACATGCGGCAGACGTGCCCAGTACTCCCCACTTTAGCTTAGCGACTTTGTGAGTTACGTCAGTAATTTCTTGTTTAGAGCGCAGTATGCTACTTTCATTAAAAAATAATTTAGTTACCTTTTGTGCTATTTCGTTGTTAGGACGTCATAAAACACAATGTTTCTGTCTAATGTTTTATCTGTTTATTTACAATCACCTATCTTAAGTAACTTCCAGTTTATTTTACTCTTACAACATCTGAGTACAGGTACATTTTCTTTTTCTACGTTTCAGGATTAGTAGCGGATTTTAGCGAGCAAAAGAAAATATCAGGAGACTCGTCACTTGCGTCTTTGTTACATTACAAACAGGAGAACGGGAACCGGAAATTTGCCACCTCAAACCACGTGTTGCTTAGCCAAACACAATAGCCTTTTTTTTTTTTTTTGGTGGGTGGAAAATCATCGAATAACCCCCCCCGCTCTTGGGCAGAGCGAAGGGGAGTGTCAGACTTCTACTGACTAAAAACCAACCCATGTTCCCTCTTCCTCGCCCTTGTGTCGGAGCCGCGGTAACTTTTCGATATCCGCAGCCCCGACGGGCGTCGGCCCTTGCGGGCCCCTCCTTGCTGACATCTCTTTGAGGCGCGCGTGGAACACGTACGCGCCGCCGACACGGTCTGTTGCCGTCATGACGACGGCCGGACGGCGAGCTAGCCCGTTACTCACCGTCCACAGGCCCGCGTCTACGGTGGCCGGAGGTCATCGCGTGACCCCCGACGCCCGGAGCGCCTTCCGCGGCGGCTGGGACGTTGAGAGGTTCTCTCCCTCTCTCGTTCCGCCACCTCCTTCGCTAGCATCACTGCTTCGCAGAAGGAGGCGACGGCGTCCCATTCCTCCTCGCTCCGGACCATGGCTTGCACCAGGGCCGGACGCGAGAGGTCACCGCCGCCGATCGCCGCTACGAGAACACGGCGGGGCTCCGCCCAAGCAGGGCACACCTCCACAGTGTGCTCCACCGTGTCCTCCGGTCGATCCTCGCAGTGGAAGCATCCGGGCGTTTCCTCCCGCCTGATTCGGTGCAGGTACCTCCCGAAACAAAACACAATAGCCTGTATCGATATGTCATTGGTTTACGTTGCTTCAAGTTTATAGCAACAAGCAAACATGTATACCTGAAGACCAACTCAAGCGGCCAATAGGCGTTGAACCGTTGTAGTGTGGGTCCCATACCCATGACTGTATGTGTAAGTAGCTTAAGTCTATATATTGAATGATTTGCTAATAAACGTGAGTATTACACATCGAGTCGTCTACTCAATCACACCTATCCCTACATGGCGACCCTGCCTTCGGGCTTGCCGCGCATAATGGTCGTGTCGCGTTACAATTGGCTTCAATTTTAATTGGTGCGAAATTATTCAAGATGTGTCAATCCTACCAAACAAAAGAAGAGGTTTTTCTGGCTCAAAATGCAGCTGGTGCTGGAAATAGTGCAGATTTGCAGCAAATTGGAACACATATGAGCATCCAGACAATCATGACAACAATAATTATCTGCATCATGGGTGCAGTGCTTCTCTACTTGGGATTTAAGGCATATAAAAAGTGCCATACTCAATGGGTGCGTCAGGAGATCAACCATCAGGCTTTCAGGGGCATGCGATTGTCCGGACGAGGTCGCTGCCAAAACACTCCGAAAGTAGCAGCGAAGCAGCGAGCAGAAAGTGAATGCCAGTGTAAATCAGTGAACTAATGAGTGCTTTTAAAGTGCGTAATAAGTGTTTGTTATGTACGTACGTACGTAAAATAATCGAGAAGAAAATAAGGAGAAATACTGTTAAAAGACTGTGTAAGACAAAAACAACAACTGTGCAGTGACGTCAAAACGAATAAAATAGTGTCTTATGGCTAAGGAAATTGAAAACATATATAATGAGTTATGTAAAATACGTACATATTTAATAAAAATAGGACCTAAGCGGAGATTAGAATCAAAGGTTAGTAGTAGAAAATTGGAAGAATCGACAAATTTATTATTTTCATTTAAAAAAATATATAAAGAAATAGAAACTAACATAAAAGAATTCAAAAATGAGGAGTTAATATTAATAAAGGAGTATCGTCATAAGATAAAGGAATTATTCGTAGAAATTAAGGAGTTATGTAAAAAAGAAAGTAGTTATAGTAACTCAGATTTTGAAAGTTTAAGTGAAGACGAAGGGCAAACAGTTAAAATTGGGCAATTTGATCTTAAAATAGCACTGAACTTGTTACCTGTCATGACCAATGACGAGTTAAGTATTAAGCAGTTAATCGATGGGATCGATTACTACAGTTCTATTTTAGACAGTCAAGCGCAAGAACAATTAATTACGTTTGTAATGAAAAGTCGACTATCTCAGGCAGCAAAATTGAAGTTAGCTTTAAATTATGACTCAGTTAAGAATCTGTTACACGATATGAGAGTTCAACTATTGCCAACAAAGTCAGCAACGGACATACAAAGCAAATTACATTCTTTCTGCCAAAAACAAATGACAATTGACGAGTACGGAAAGGCTATAACTGAAATGTTCGTGGATTTGACGATAGCGCAATCCGAAGGGAAACCCAATAATTATCAGGTATTGAAACCGCTAAATGAAAAACAGGCTACCAAACGGTTTGCCGACGGATTGCGAAACCGTCGATTAAGCACTATCATAGCAGCCAGGAATTACGAATCCCTCAAAGACGCAGTTCAAGCAGCAGTGGATGAGGAAACTTCGGCGCCTTCGACTTCATCAGGTGAGATTATGGCATTTAATCAAAGAAATCGGTATAATTACAGGCGTGCTTCAAATAATAATTATAGAGGTCAGCATGGACGAGCGTTCAGAGGACGCGCAAACCAGGGTCACATGCGAGGAGGAAACCAGGATGTAAGCCGTGGTCGTCCACCACGGGGATCGTGGCGAGATTCAAGAAGATCGAATCGAGGTAGGTCTTCTTTTCATAATAACCGAAACAAGTGGACAAGTAATTCGGAAACAATGCAAGTTATGACCGAGGAAACTCCTGAAAAAGAAGAATCCAAAAATCAGTTTTTTCGTGCCTAAAAATTGTATTATGTCATGTGATAATAACACGATTGTCGAGCTTTCTGTAAACGGAAGACCAATCCAATGGTTACTTGACTCGGGCGCAACAGTTTCAGCCATCAAATATAAACATCTCGTCGAACAAAATATTCCATTCCAAGATGAGATTATTGAGATTAATGGACTTGGGGGCAAAGTACAAACTTTAGGTTACGTTTATTTAGACTTAGTAACAGATGATGCAACGTTTAAGCATAAGTTTATTGTTTTTAATTCTTTGCCATGTAAGGCGCATGGAATCATCGGCGACGACTTCTTACGAAAACATAAAGCGATATTAGATTACGAGAATAATAGTTTATCTTTGCAAACTTTATATGGTAATCCTATTAAGTTGCCAATTAAGATATCTGATAGAAAAAATGATATGTTTATAATACCACCCAGATCGGAGACGATCCACTTTATACAAACAAATATGGAAAAAGAATGTGTTGTTTGTGCTTCTGAAAGTGCTTCTGAGTGGTAAAATACTAGTACGAATACTTAACACAACTGAAAATGAGTTAACTTTAGATAAGTTAGACCCGATTATACACAGCGCTTCGGATTACAATATTTGCAGTTTTGATAAATGCGACAAAAATGCCGCGCGCGTTAAACAAATGTTTTCACTGCTAAATACAAAACATTTAAATAAAGAAGAGCAGATATCAATTGAAGAAGTATGCGCCAAATATGCTGATATATTCTTTTTGCCGGGGGATAAACTAACAACTACACATATTTATCAACATTCTATCCGCGTAAAGCCAAATGTAGAACCCGTGTTTACTAAACCATATAGATTACCCCATTCTCAGAAAGACGAGGTACATAAACAACTTCAAAATATGTTAGCTGACGGCATTATAGAGCCATGCGTAAGTGATTGGTCTAGTCCAATATTGCTGGTACCCAAGAAATTAGACGCAAATGGACAAAAGAGGTGGAGATTAGTTATCGACTACCGCAAACTGAATAATAATATTGAAAATGATAATTTCCCTCTTCCTAACATTACAGAAATTTTAGACTCGTTATCGGGATGCATCTACTTCTCACACTTAGATCTTCATCAAGCATATTATAATGTAGGTTTAGACCCAAATAGTAGGAAATATACTGCCTTTGGTTCTGGGCAATATCAAATGACTAGGATGCCCATGGGGCTTAAAACTAGTCCTGGCTCATTTTCAAGGATGATGACTATGGCAATGGCAGGTCTTAATTTTGAAAAATGCCTCGTCTATCAAGATGATTTAATTGTGTATGGAAATTGTCTCAGTCAACATACAAAAAATTTAATAGACATTTTTGAAAGACTACGGAAAGTGAATCTTAAATTGAACCCATCCAAATGTGAATTTATGAAAAAAGAAATGTTATACTTAGGTCATGTAGTCTCTGGTAACGGTGTTTTACCAGACCCAGACAAAATTAGTGTCATGAAAAATTATCCAATTCCAAAAACGGCAGATGAGGTAAAACGCTTCGTAGCGTTTGCCAACTACTATAGAAAATTTATTAAAAACTTTGCTGATATAGTTCATCCTTTGAATAATTTGAGTAAGAAAAATGTAACATTTAAATGGGATAAAGATTGCCAGGTCAGCTTTGATACATTAAAACAGCGTTTAATATCTGCCCCAGTATTGCAATACCCATGCTTTTCTAGTGACAATATTCAACCTACAAACAGATGCATCAGGATATGCGTTAGGCGCCGTATTGTCTAATCAGAACGGAAGGCCAATTGCTTATGCAAGTAGAAGTTTAAATAAAGCTGAACGAAACTACCCCACTATAGAAAAAGAATTATTGGCTATAGTGTGGAGTATTAAACATTTTCGTCCTTATTTATATGGTCGCAAATTTAAAATCTATACAGACCATAAACCTTTAATTTATTTATTTAATTTAAAGGATCCTTCGAGTAGATTATTGAAGTTTAGATTGGTTTTGGATGAGTACGATTTTGATATCGAATATGTGCCAGGTAAAAGTAATGTGACTGCAGACGCATTATCGAGAGTGAGTGTGTCATCAAAGGAACTGAAAGAAATGCATGAGTGTGTTGTAAACGTTATGACTAGAGGACAAAAGCGGAAGTTATTGGAGAATAGTTCTTCGGAAGATATGGTTAACACTGACATTTGGCCTGATCAACCAAAGGTTGTGGAAACTCATAGTAAACCGAAGGACTCTGTTGAGATGAGATTTGTGGATGGAAATAATTGGGATAAATTAAGGGACGAAAATAAAAATGAAAAGATAAGTAGTCAGAGAACATTGTGTTATGTGCCGTCTCGGATGACATTGTTTATAAACCCAGCGTCCCGATCGCAGATGACGCCAGCCGCATTTGCGAGGGAGTTTGGGGACTATTGTAAAATTAATGATATAGAAGAGATATATTTCATTAAAAATGGCATAAACAATTTTATTTGTTTATTGAAAAGTTGATAGCCGAGATAAAGAAAGATGCAAAGTGGTCCGGACCACGCTTATGTATATTAAAAGACGTAGAAAGAGTAGATGAGAAGGATGACAGAAGAGTCATAATTAACGACTTCCATCTCTTACCCACGAGTGGACACGCGGGCATGAGACGAATGTTTATTTATTTATTTATTTATTTCTCCATTTTACGACTATCTTTACCTAATTCGATAGTGTACACAATAACAATATTAATTCATATTTTATAACAAATTACAAACATAGCATTTCTTGTGAACTCACTCAGAGAACAACCAAATATATCAATGTCACAAGCTATGAGGTTAAGAGTGCGGAGTGCCCGCGTCAGTGGCGCCTCGCCCAATAGATTGGTCCGCGCGCGCGGCACCGCCAGCAAGCGTGGCTGTCGACGTCGCCCCACGTACCTGTCCGGAACACACAAACCTATCTGCCCTAAAATATCCGCATGATGTACCTTCCCTCTAAGTACCTTGAATATGTACGAGGTGAGTGTGAGATGCCTCCTGACCCCCAGCTCGTTATACCCAACCATACCCAAAATAAATAAAGTCGGGTACATAAGCGGATAAAATGGGTATACGCCATATAATTTTAAATATAAATATCTAACAAACTTGTTTTGTATTTTCTCCAGCATGATTCTATATTTAGATTCATGTGGAGCCCAGATAATTGCGTTACACTCTAATTGGCTTCTAACCAAAGCATTATATAAAGCTACCACCGCTTTTATGTTAGTAAACTCACGTACCATACGGAGCATAAAACCCAAATTTCGGTAAGCTTTTTTGCAGCAGCTTATGATGTGATCACGGAACGTCAGCCCAGTGTTGAATTTCACTCCCAAATCCCTAACTAATGTTAAATAATATTCGAAAATATTATTACTGGCCTAGCATGGAACGAGATGTCCATGATTTTGTAAAGAAATGTCATAAATGCCAGACCCAAAAACATTAGCGTATACAATAAAGAGCCAATGGTAGTGACGACTACTGCTCATACAGCATTTCAGAAGGTATATTTAGATATAGTAGGGCCCTTAGATAAGGATAGGTATAATTTTTCCTATATTTTAACCACACAATGTGAGTTATCCAAATATATTATAGCTTGCCCACTTGTTTCTAAAAAATCAGACGAGGTTGCAAAAGCCTTTGTGGAAAATGTTATTCTAAAGTATGGTATTCCAAATACTATAGCGACTGATCGAGGAGCAGAGTTTATCAGCGCAACAATGTCGGAGGTATGTAAATTACTAGGTATAAAAAAGCTTAACTCCACGGCGTACCATCACGAAAGTATTGGTGCGTTGGAGAACGCTCATAAACTCCTAGGAGCATTCTTGAGAATCCAGACGGATAATCATCCAGAAGCATGGAGTACATGGTTACCCTATTGGTGCTTCTCATATAACACTTCCGTACATAGTGCAACGAATCATACTCCATTTGAATTGGTTTATGGGAAAAAATGTAATTTGCCTAATAACTTATCAAAGTCAATTGAACCACTTTATAATCATGAAAGTTACCCGCTTGAGTTGAAATATAGATTACAGGTGTCACAGTCTGAAGCACGAAGTAACTTGATACAACAAAAAACCTTGCGCAAGCAACAGTATAATACCAATATGAGACCAATCATTTACACACCAAACGATCAAATCCTTTTAAAAATAGAAACTGGAAACAAGTTGAGTCCCATTTATTCTGGACCCTATGTAGTTGTAAGGGACTTAGCACCAAACGTAGAAATAATAAGAAAAGGTAAAATTGATGTAGTGCATAAGAATAGAACTAAGTTATATTGTACCTAGTAGATATTTCTTATTCTTATATACCTAGATTAAATCAATTAAAATGTTAGAATAAAAAAATAGGTAAAAAACTTTTTAAGTTAAACGGTTTTATGTTAAACATACATTGCAATGTTTAAGATAAATGTACTAAAAACCAAAAAATAATAAAATAGAAAACCGTGGGGCACGTCAATTGTCTACAAATTATCGACTTAATTATTATTATTTTAATCAACGATTGTAGACAATTGACGTGCCCCACGGTTTTCTATTTTATTATTTTTTGGTTTTTAGTACATTTATCTTAAACATTGCAATGTATGTTTAACATAAAACCGTTTAACTTAAAAAGTTTTTTACCTATTTTTTTATTTTCTAGTTTTTAGTTTTTATTTCGCATTCTGTTTAAAGAGGCCGCCATCTTGGATTTTAATTTTATATAGTACATTGTATTATACTGGTTGAGCACTTTCATTTGATACCCATATTGATGGGATCGATAAAACCTACGTTATCCGCCATTTTTTAGCGGCCGCCATCTTGTATTTCAATTTTTTATAGTATATTGTATTCTGCTTGTTGAGCCCTTTCATTTGATACCCATATTGATTGGATTGATAAAACCACAAAACCTACGTTATCCGCCATTTTGTAGCGGCCGCCATCTTGGATTTCAATTTTTTATAGTATATTGTATTCTGCTTGTTGAGCCCTTTCATTTGATACCCATATTGATGGGATTAATAAAACATAAATTATCCGCCATTTTGTACCGGCCGCCATCTTGAATTTATAATGATAATGAATAAACCTAATTGTATTGTCACCAAAATCCAAAGTGTATACAAAATTTCAGATTAATCGGTTGACTGGAAGTGGGTGAAATTTGAATTACTAAATTTGATCCAAGAATAAAACAAACGGGGTGAGCTAAATAAAACCGTTTAAAATTAAAAAAAACAAACCCATGTTAACCTATGTAAGATTTTTTTTTTTTTAATAAAAAGGGGAGGTGTAGTGTGGGTCCCATACCCATGACTGTATGTGTAAGTAGCTTATGTCTATATATTGAATGATTTGCTAATAAACGTGAGTATTACACATCGAGTCGTCTACTCAATCACACCTATCCCTACACCGTTTTTAATTTCTTCAACGATTTTCTAAAGGTTTCCCATGAGATTTTCGGTATATGCATCATCTTCACCATATCAGCCCGCAATCATCCTCTTCTGGGTAAAGGCTTGCCCTTTTTCCAGTTCCCAGGTGATTCTTGTGACTTCGACTTTCGGTATATTATGGCAATCCAACATATTTTTCAGTTTCCCCTTTTTATCGCTGATTAATATGTTTTTTTTTCCACGATCTCTAGTCTTTTATCCTACTACATACAAATCTAAAGACTCTTCCTCATAAAAGGACGTCAAGAGCAAAAACAAGCACGTTTTCTCACAATTCCAATGGCCAAAGTTTTTATCAAAAAAATTCGATATTATATCAATTAACATTTCAACATTTATAGTAGCGTTATCAACGACGAAATTGTTTCATGCCTAACCATTTGCAGACTAAACAGTATTTCTCAGAATTTCGTTTACGAACACCTTCGTTTATTTACAGTCTACAGCCTAACTAACTAATTGTAATGAAGTACATAGTTATATTAGTTTGCGAGTACTTATAATAATAAGAAAGTAGCGACGGGCCATAATAATAATATATGCCGTAGTCTAGATGGAACATGGGGGAAGAAAGTCCTGGAGTGGAGACCACGAACGAAACGGAGGAATATAGGAAGACAACCAACTAGGTGGACAGATTTGTCAATAAAATAGTCGGAATAAACTGGTTAATCAAAACACAAAGCCGCCAAACAGGAATAATTTGGTAGAAACTTACACACAACATTGAGTGGCCAAAGGTTGAAGAAGAGAAATAGACCTATGATTTCAGCAAGAGGTATGGTTTAAGAGATAATATTATTATGAGAATCTTTCATAAATAAGTTTTATTATTTTATGAAGCAAAAAAAAAGTAAATAACAATAAATTAACCGTAAACTGTTTCCCCTACATGAACCAACTGAACTTTAACGTTTAACGCTGATGGCCTGGAGCCGTATCGTAAAAATTTCCTCGTATTGGCGCCGGTTCGACGGGCTATTAACTATAACGTGGTAAAGCCGATACACGCCCACTATAATATCTGCTCGGTTACTGTCTCTGGTTGACATTGCAGATAGGATTTTTCGTTATAAATCAGTTATTATAGAATATAATTAACTATTGACTATTTAGTTACTGGCGAAAAGAGGATGTACTAATGGATACACCTCTGCCCAACTCTTTGGGGATTACAGGCGTGATGTTATGTTCTATTAATTATATAAGGTTATAAACGTACCTACATTGAAAAAATAAAACTACCTGTGCCCAACATTATGCTCACTTACCTAAAATAATTATTCCTCACTCTCCAGAAATAAAAAAGCAGATCTACAAAGCAGTAGAAACAAACAAGAAACCAAGAAAAATATACTAAATACAACCTACTATTTACCCAACGTAGGATTTGTCTAGTTGCTAATGCGCTTGAGAGTATGAAATATTCATGCAGGACCGGAAAAACACTGAATTCGAAAAGCGAATACGTTTGGTTGACATTACGAGTTTCGTGGACGACAGACTTTTGGTAGGGTACAAGCTTCAATGAAATTGGAATAAATTATCTTTGGAATAAATTGAACTAGTGCATGGTTGTCGAATCGAACTCGATTTTGTATCTCTCTTCAGCAAATTGTGTACAATTTTTCATAAAAGTTACAGCAATTATTACAATTATTCTAAACTCGCTGACCTAAAAAGAGTTTCATAAAAGTTAAAGCAATAATTACCCTTTCTAAACTCGCTGACCTAAAAAGGGGGTTAACTGGTCCTTTTTTTTTTTTTTTAGTGGGTGGAAAATCATCGAATGACCCCCCCCGCTCTTGGGCAGAGCGAAGGGGAGTGTCAGACTTCTACTGACTAAAAACCGAACCCATGTTCCTTCTTTGCCCTTGCGCCGAGGCCACGTAATCTAGTACAAAATACCGCGGCCCCGACGGGCGTCGGCCCTTGCGGGCCCCTCCTTGCTGACATCTCTTTGAGGCGCGCGTGGAACACGAACGCGCCGCCGACACGGTCTGTTGCCGTCATGACGACGGCCGGACGGCGAGCTAGCCCATTACTCACCGTCCACAGGCCCGCGTCTACGGTGGCCGGAAGCCATCACGTGGCCCCCGACGCCCGGAGCGCCTTCCGCGCCTTCCGCGGCGGCTGGGACGTTGAGAGGATCGCTCCCTCTCTCGTTCCGCCTCCTCCTTCGCTAGCATCACTGCTTCGCAGAAGGAGGCAACGGCGTCCCATTCCTCCTCGCCCCGGACCATGGCTTGCACCAGGGCCGGACGCGAGAGGTCGCCGCCGCCGATCGCCGCTGCGAGAACACGGCGGGGCTCCGCCCAAGCAGGGCACACCTCCACAGTGTGCTCCACCGTGTCCTCCGGTCGATCCTCGCAGTGGAAGCATCCGGGCGTTTCCTCCCGCCTAATTCGGTGCAGGTACCTCCCGAAACATCCGTGTCCGGTGAGGACCTGCGTCAGACGGAAGGTGAGGGCGCCGTGGCTCCTCTCTAGCCACTCCTCAAAGAGGGGACTTACCGCCACTATCGTGGCGTGCCCTAGGGTTAACTGGTCCTTAGATTTTAGTACACAGACCTTTTTGCTAACATCTATTTAGGCCTAATTTTCGATCGTATGCGAGTTGAAAGGTTTCCTTTTTGCGGCTCGCTAAGATACCGCATAACGAGCTTTCAGCGGAAGCACATAATAAACATTATTCTGTACGTTATCTTGATATCCACGTGCAAGTAATATTTACCAAGCCTGAGGTTCAATGTACACTGGAATTACAATCTCCGTAACACATCCGCTATCCATTAATTCCCCTTTCGTAGTGTAAGCAGAACACCGTGTTTTGCAGCTGTATTTAAATTTGCTCATTATTTTCGTTGAGAACAATGATATCATGTAGGTAGTATTTTATAATATTGGCAAAGATACAGTACTTAATGTTCCTTTATAAGTAAAAAAAAACCCTTCGATTTGAACGTACTGCAAAGTGAACTTAGTTTTTTTTTCTTTTTCTATTGTTTAGCGTAATCTGTCCCACTGCTGGGGCAAAGGCCTCCCCAATTCCTTTCCAACTCATAATATATTATGATTGATTTATTTACCTAATAATTGGAAGTCAAGAGTCATTTAGTTACTTATTTTCTTCCCTAATTTGCTATTTATGCCTACTTACTAACGCGTAATTTTTGAATATTTTAGTAGCCATAGCAAATGACTGCTTGACTGAATTCATGGAATCATAAGCTCCACGAAGTCTTAAGTGGACGTAATTTAAAAGGTAAATATGAGACGTACTTTCACAAACTTAATATCTGTCACCAAAACACCTTATCAACGAAAAAACAAGAAATTGCTCATTTAAAAAGTTTTTAAACGTAATTTTGTTTTCTCTTTCAAAAGTTAAATAGCTTTTACCGGACTTAGTCGAATGATTCGGATTCGCGCAAACCCGTGAGCTCTAACGCCCCTAGTTAAGAACTTTGGTATTTGTTTAAACACGTCGCCTGCGTGTGTTTGAGTTGATCCAAATTAAATGGCGCTCGCATAAATTAGCAGGTGTGAACCTTTTGATGGCAACTTTATAATGCGAGTATAAGTTTATCGATACGTACTTAAATGACTTATGCTTTCGGTATTCAAAAATGTCTATGTCAAAATACAGGCTTCACTCGTGTACCTAGATCAGGAAATAAATCCAGGGCTGCCAGGGTTGCGGGTTGTTCGAAAGAGATACCCCGGACACCAATGGCTAAGAAGGAACATGGGTGGTTTTAGTAAGTAGAAGTCTGACACCGCCCAGAGCGGGAGGAGTCATTAATTTGATGATTTCCGGCGCTCCAAAAAAAAAGTTTCCATCCGTTTTGGACCCAGGTACAACGAGAGTGACGCACGCACGAATAAAAAAATCGAATTGACCCCAAACCTAGTCCCCACATTAATTCCATCCTTTTCAATTGTAAACCAGAATTACAACTTGTTTCATGTCAAAACGATAAATGGTTTCAATACGTCCCAAATATGCGGGTAACAGATGACGACATTTCAACAGTGTCCACAAACGATCGCATACTGCTAACATTATGGGCCAATATCATCCGCGTCACAGTGGAACATACAGTATTTCAACTAGGAACAAATGGTCGCAACCAGCTAACACACTTATACCAAGCGCTAAGAAACGCTTGGTATAGGTACGTGTGTTAGCTGGTTGTTGTTAGCTTGCATTATGTAATACGTAACTCGTGAGAAGGTTGAACTGGCGCCTAACGCAACGGTCTCGTTTCACGTGTATCGTCAATAAAGTTTAGTTGTCAAAGCGTTTTGTTTCACAAAAAGGGCGTTGTTGGTTTACTGGTTGTCTTTACACTGTACCAATATCATCCGTATGTTAACGTGGATGGTCGTACGTCACGCTTACACGATCACTGATAACCCCGGTGCTCGATGTAAAGGGCTACATAACGTTTTGTGGGAAAAAAATACTTATTTGTTAAAGGTTTATAAAGTTCAATTGTTTTGGATGTTCTAAATTTTTATTTTTTTATTTGTTTTAATACATATTTAGCCATGACTTGCAAATAAGAGCTTTCAGCTTTACAGGGCCGAAATGTTGACATCCTGTTTTTTTTTTCAGAATTTGTCCAAGTTCCATGGTGCTCATGTGATTGGCAATGCACACTCGCATATTGTGGACTTCAGCTGATAATTTTAGCAGTTGGCAGGTGGAAGTAACGAGTATTTTCATCTGACGTTACGACGACTTTTTTATATTATTAGGTACTTTTTAGAGAATGTGCAATAATATGGATATTTTTATTTAATTGAACTTATTACTTTTAGAAGGTATATTATACGAATTAGGTTGCTTTTTTAAATAATAAAATTTTACATTTATTTGTAACTTTCCCATGGAACAAGGAAATCACCTTGAATCTAAAATGTCCGAATAAGATTAAACGTTAGGTGGGTCACACCCAACACAAATCGATTTGTTTGTCTAAACAAGTGCCAAACGTTTACCGCCAGGGGCCAGGGATTGGCACTCGATTAAGTTTATGTTTGCTTACCTTACTAGGGCTATTTATCCATGGAAAAGTACTGGGTCAAGTTTGAAAGAAATGGGTGGAGGTGACAAAGATTTAATTTAGAATTATAACTAGCTATTGCCCTCGAAACTTGGTCGCTCACAAAGCTCAAATTCACCCTAAGGCAAGGGTAATGGAAAGGGCTATGCTCGGAGTCTCCTTGCAGGATCGTATCAGAAATGAAGACATCCGCAAGAGAACCAAGGTGCTCTTGCGGTCGAAGACATAGCCTGAAGAATTGCCAAAGTTAAGTGGCAGTGGGAAGGGCACATTGCTCGCAGAATGGATGGCCGATGGGGCCGAAAAGTTCTGGAGTGGCGACTGCGAACCGGAAAACGTTGCGTTGGAAGGCCTCTCACTAGGTGGACCGATGACCTGGTGAAGGTTGCGCGAACCCGCTGGATGCGAGACGCACGGGACCGGTCAATGTGGCAACACCTGGGGGTGGCCTATGTCTAGTAGTGGACGTCTTTTGACTAAAATGATGATGATGATTGCCCGCGACCTTCATCCGCGTGTTATAACATAATGTATATACAATACTGCGTATAAAATATCGCTTCCCTATTTACGAATCGGATGTTGTCAACAATTTCGTTACACTCTAATCCTTTTTCTAAATAAAGTAGCCGACTGTTTGAGAGCAAACCTACACGTCATCGGTTTGAGAAACTATGTTTAGAATCCCAATATGTATTGCTCAAACTTCATCGTGGATCAACCACCGAGCAGCAATACTAACATCTAAGAACATTGAGTTGATCAGCTTTATTGTTTTGAGACCGATACACTTTAATCAATAATACAATATTAAATTAAGTGTGGAAACAAAGAAGGATACGTGACCATGTCTCAGATAGTTTATTAGCAGTTTTTTAATGTGTGATTAGTGGGCCACAAAAAGAATCAATGATAGGCAATTGCATGTGGCTGAGATGAGAACGCTAAGGAGGATGCATGGTGTAACGCAAATGAATAAAATAAGGAATGAGTACATAAGAGGAAGTCTGAAAGTGGCGCCGGTGCGGTGACTGAAAAGTTGTGTGGTAATAGGTAAACATGTGATGCGGATGAGTGAGGAAAATGTAGTGAGGAAATACGAGTAGGGAAAGATCAAAGCAATGTTGGATGGACTGTCGCCCAAATACTAAAACGTCACTGAATTATAAGTATCCCTCAAAACTCCTGCTATCTCTGTCACTCTGCGTTAAAGTAACAAAGACAGCACGAGATTTAAGTGCAACTTATAATCGAGTGACGTTTGAGTATTTGGGCGTGTGTTTCATACTTTAGGATGAAGTGGCTAGAAAGGAGGCGACTACTGAAATGACAAGTAACAGAGAAGTATGGAAAAAGAAGATTTACACCGACCCGAAATAAATTGGGATAAGGGCAGGAGAATGATCAGCAGTTTATATTGAAACAAGACGTACTTTAATGCCTTATGGGATGTCCTGTCGACAAACATTACGACCATCTTTGCCCCCTATTTTATATCCCATTTTTTATCGGTGAATAATCACCAAATGACTCCTGCTCTGAGGAGCGGAAGGGAGTTTCCGACTTCTACTGACTAAAAACCATTCCATGTTTGCCCTTACCCCTTTGTGTTCCGGGGCCGCGGTATTTCTTTTGAGCAACCTGCAGCCACGGGTCTATTAAATTTAATTACATTAGAGAGTAAAATAAACAATTCTTAGTTCTCATACGTTACCTATGTTTTTTTAGAAAGTTTGTCTGACTTGTACCTACTCGTACTTTTGTCTTGACTGTACTTGCCCTCATTATTTTACCTAGCCTTTTTCTAACTATATTGGTATCGGCTGAAAATCAGTATTTTACATGGAGCGACTGCCTATCTATCTGACTTCCACAGCCCAGTTTGTACGAGGTAATACCTACGATACCCATTGACAGGACAGTATTACAGTCTGAAGTACTCAATCTATTAATAAGTTATTAAATTTTCAGAGTTACTTAATAAACCAATTGCATTTGCCGTTCACTCTTTATATGTCACAACATTTTCAAATTCATATTCACCAATGAATAATAAATTCCATAAACTTTAACCTAGAACAAAACTGGATCCATTTAATTTATGTAGGTAATGTTTTGTTTTGACTAAAACGGACTATGTGCGAATGGCATAACGAAAACTGTTTTGTTTATGCCCACCAGATTGCAGCGGCTGCATCGCTTGAATCAGCGACCGCGTTAGCTGACAGCGCTGACAACTGCTGAATTATGTCATTTTAATGACAATGCATCATGTTTTGTTAACGCAAATTAGTTTGTGGATATACTGATTAAGCGAATGTGCTTTTAGCGGAATGGTTTGGATGTGACACGCGATGGAAATTGTGTGGAGTGGAGGACTGTTTGTTGTTTAGAGCGAAATTAGCATCACCTACTTCGCTGAGTTGAGCACCATCTAATTTCGTACCGAAGTGGAGTGGGTACTGTACTGTACCGTAAAGCTTGAAATTGTGCCTGATAAAATGGCAGTTGGCTGAATCACAGCATGGGCATTAATGATATCATTGGTGAAATCTGTGCTTGTAGAAGTATATTATTATTAATTTCTAGACACATTTATTGAGATATTATTAAAAACCCAAATTGAAAGGTTTACTGGCGTACGCATTACAAAATGTGGAAAATGTTGCAAGTAAAGTTTTGAACGAAAAGAAGAGGAAGACCAAAGAAACGAGAAGACATAAAATGATGTCTAATAAAATTTACTTGTGGTTACAAACAATTGGCAAGTATAAACTGAATAGGGGGGATACGTCCGTATAAGACAAGCACACCCCATGACGAAAATTGAGCCAAAAAGAAATCGTAAACCGTTAAACTGTTACCATAAAGTATATTGCACAGATAAATAAAGTTATAAAACTTTTACACAAAGCAAAACAAATGTGTAAAAGTAAACGTACCTTACTTTCTCCGAATTCATCCATGAATGTATGCTGGAGTATTCAGTTTACGCTAACGTTTTGTAACCGTTCAAATTTATTGTTTTAAATTTTGCGGAAGTACAGCCACTACTAAATGGAAGCTTCATCAAGGTTGCAACTGATATTCAAATTGAATGATTTCTAGTGACTTCACTAATTTTGATTAGAGAACATGGTGGTACAGATATAGCGAAAAAAATATCTAGTTTTTAGATCAACTTCATGAGCGGCTTCCAGCTATTCCTTTAAATTCTGAAAACATTCGTCCGAAATAAGATATTACTTATATTTATACAACAACTAATTTACCAACTTCGAAAGTAGAGCGAGATTATACAATACCGTTTTCCAGGAAATAATACTTTTCATTACCCTTAGTACCTACCCATCGTCCATTCTCATTGTGAATCAGTCCAAATATTGCCGGAATTGTACGAGTAATCAGTGATGGTACGGCAAAATGACACAAAAACGTAATATGATGTCCAATGACGCAATAACCATTTATGAGGCCATTTGCATCGGCCAGGTGTACCTATTTGCTCGTTGCTCTGTTGTAATGAAATCGTTTTATTATAATTTGCGAAAATACCTTTGGGAAAAAAATTGGCACCTGACCGCAACTTTTGGGAAAGGCACATTCTGCGAAGCGCTTTATTAGACCAAAATATTACTAAAATCTAAATTTATATAACGGTTATTTTAAAACAAACAAACTCGTGTTAATGTTTTTATTTGTAGCGTATTTTAAAGTAGGTAAGTACATAATTTGTATTTAACAGTCTAGAAAATTATATTTTTATGAACCCAATAAAACGAATTGTCGAACATTCTAATAACAAAGTTATTTCCCCTTTCAGATCCAAGATTAATACGATCAAGAATCGAGATTAAGAAGAGAACTTTCTTTTCCAAGGATCATTTATCTTCAATAAAATGACCTTTTAAATAAGATCTATTGGGATTCATTACATTTTTCAAATATTTGTTAATCTCAAGTTTAGGTAGATAACAATCCCTTTATAGACTTTTGTTAAAGCGATTATTCAAAATGTCAGAGAATAAAAATTTTATTGAACTTTTTTGAGACTCCGCAAATGTTTGGTCAGCTCAACTTACTGTATCTAGTTTGTGCGATACCAGTTATAAAATAAATATTTTATGATAACCTTGAAGAACCATCTGTCATCCAAATTTACTAAGTCATAAAATACACTGTAGGCTTAAAGATAAAATCGTCTTAAAACTTTCAAGCCATTTCATGCCTCGAGCCCTACGACGCCTTTGGCACCAATACTTCGAGCTTCTTAAATTAAATCAGAACTTCAAGTTATCAAGCTTTTCCTAATTTCCATGTGCCTAACGTTTCCGTCGTACTGTCTTCATCGACTTGTTTGGAAACATCAACACAATCTCAAACATCTTGCCAAATACGAATTTCATGCCTTTTACGCTTGCGTAAGTACTGGTATTCCCAAAAGAAAAAGTTGTCAAAATATATCGAATTCAATTTGCGCGTATCATTTCGATTCATCGTTATAATATCCCACAGAACTGAAAAAAGCAATAAACGAACAACGTGATAAATGTTTGGCAGGGGGTATTTCGAACGTCCCTGCTATGCGTACACCTAGGTAAAAAGTAATACGACGTACGGATCACCTGATCACGCGGAAAAATACCTCACTCACTACCTCTCGCTTATAAATGGGTGAAACAGGGATTCGCCAACTGTGCCACGAAGCATTGGCGGCATGCCATAATCAATTCTGCTCGGAGAACATTTATTTTGCATGTGGATAGCGCACTAAAACTCAAATAATTTTGAGGGAAAGCTGAAATATCAAACCATAATTTCAAAGCAGGTGGGTCTTTGAAATATGAACTCGTATTTTCAGGATCTAGAATTACTATCTAAAGGAAACTCTTGCAATATTCCAATATTGGATAGTATTTGCTATGCATTTTGAAAGCATGGTCGTACTCAGCTATACTCACGTCAGGACCAGCAAAAAAACCCACCAACACAACATGACGTCACGGTTATCCCCAAAAGGTTAGGCAGAGGTTTCCCCATTAGTACACTCTCATGTACGCACTAGCACAAGTTTACATTACAAACAAAATACAGGCGTGCCAGATTAAAAGAATTGGAACGGAATTAATGGAAAATTTTTGTTACTCAATAAATTTTGAGTGAATTTTCGTCTGAAAATTGAGTACTGTTATGGAAAACTTTGAATGTTATTAAAATATATAATTGTGCTCACCAATATTGCGATTGCGGCTGCACTATTCGGCTAGTCGGTTGAAATTGCTCGCGAAATTAATTCTCGCGCAAAGGTGGTTGTGGTTATTACTCCTCCAACGCTTGGCTTGTGCATACCCAACCTCATAGTAAAGCTCTGCTTATATTATGTAGATTCATTTAATAATATAGCACTTAGAAAATCACACTAGTATAGATGCAGCCATATATAGATGGTGGATGGATGGTGGATGTGTATAGATGGTGTAGTAGGTGCTGCCAGTAAAGATGTCAATAGCGATCATTGCCCTTTCAATCATTTCTCTTCTTACGAACCAAAACAAATGAACCATGTATCGTTTGTCATCAGATAATGTTGAAGATCATGATAGATGACGGTTCAAGACATAAACAGGATTTTTTTTTTATTTCAAAGTTAAGAACTTTAGGAAATGTAGGTCATTGTAGGTGGGTCAATGATCGCTATTGACATCTTAACCGGCAGCAACTAGGCATAGATACTAGTGTGGTTTTCTAGCTTTCTGGCTGAATATATAGTTAAAATTATGTTTTTCTTACTCCTTCACTGCTATTTTCTGATTAATTTAGTTGTGGCATCCAATAATAAAATTAAATTCGTTTCTTAATTGTTTCTTCAGAAGTTAATCAAGTTTTACTACCTCGGCACTTCTCTGGTTTTAGCCACTGTTTATTCAGGCTTTCAGGCAAGTCCATACACCACCATACCGTAAATGAAAGACCAGGTACTAAGAACCTACCGGCAAAGCAAAAAAAGATCTCGGGAATCGTTTCAGCATCACGGAAGCGAGAATGCTTTCGTTGGAATGTGTTACAATCATAGAAACGTAAATACTAAAACCCAAAAAAGTACTGTAGAAGTATTTTAGACACGATTAAGCAATCAGTTCAGTCGTTTAATTAAAACACTTTGTTTACGCCGCCGGCCTTACGGCGACTTTGATAAATTGCCGAGAATTAAAGAGATTCTCCTTTCCTATCGCCTCCTCTTCATCTAAAATGTCTTCCATTTGATTATAATCTGATTTTGTTTCACAGTTTTGACAACAGGGATACTGATGGTAGGCTTATGTATCTACTCAATTCTTCAGATCGCTTTATTAAGGTTTTATTGAAACTAGGTACGAATCTACTTTTAAAATAATGGAACCAACTTCAAGTAAGGATACTTAGTATGTGGTTCCTTGAAAAAATACAATTCGAGTTCCAAAATACCTTATTGATGTCCATAACACTATTTCAAATAAATATCGTTATCATCTACAAAAGAAACATCCATTACGATAATAAATAATGCACATACATTATCTGAACCTCTATCATACAAAGTTTATGACTCGTGAAAATACTTTTCGCACTCCAAGCGAAGATAATGATCAAAAATCACACACTTGGGAGTCGTTCCTATTTCCCTATTAACAGATCTAATATTTACGAGAATCGAGTAGATAAAATAGTGTGGAATCAAAGCTGCAGAATAAAAAAAGAGAAAAACCTGTAATAACTTTGAACGGCTCAATAAACTAATAACCGCTCCAATAGTTGTTGTTTACAAACGGGTTTTCCAACCAAGTCCCGTTTCAACGGAAAATCACACAATATTATTCTGTAACGAGATTATACCATAATTTCTACTGAACAAAGAACCAATAGTGTACGGCACTTGTTTTTTACTATTTTTATTACACCAGCGTTTCTAGAGAATCTCGGGTAAATGGAGGTTGTGTTGCTCTTTGATGTTACGTATTATGTAACTCCTTACATTAGTGCCAACACCATCAACACTGTTTATAACATCATGAAATTGAACATAGTTTTATGGTCTAAACATTATCCTGGTATAACTAAATTTGTCACCACACGAACGTTCATTTTACAATTCAATGATTGCGTGGTAAATGCGAAATGAATGGCCTTTGTCCGGACCCGTGCAGGAGGAAAGGTTAAATTAACAAGGCATCGTTGGTCTTTGGGCATCGCCGAACTCCGGAGCGATTCAGATTGCAGAGCCAAGACATAGGATAAAGCGTGCCTGTCGATTTTAGAAAAAGTTTAGGTTATGAAAAGTAAAAAAGGATCCTGTACCAATGCAATGAAAGCCTGATTGAGGTATTAAAACAAGTCGTCGTCGGGGCCGCGGATTTCCCGTCGGGGCCGCGGATTTTTGTACTAGATGACGTGGCCTCGGCGCAAGGGCAAAGAAGGAACATGGGTTCGGTTTTTAGTCAGTAGAAGTCTGACACTCCCCTTCGCTCTGCCCAAGAGCGGGGGGGGGGGTCATTTGATGACTTTCCACCCACCAAAAAAAAAGGTATTAAAACAAGTTCAACTCAATTAAATAAATGCAAGCATCCTATTACTTTCTGTAGCCAAATATGACAAAATTTTATAGAAGTTTTTAAACCGACATGGTCACTGACACTACTAAAGCTAACATGGTAAATATCCCGTATATGATATTAATAGTAGTAAATTTTATAGATACGAATTACTTAATTCAAATATTCCTACAAATAGGTATGCAAAGTTTTCCTAAGAATCGAACGGAACTAGCATTCATAAATATTGCCTGAATATTCTTTTATATCATTTCAAATCTCTGAAAATAAGATTCACGTTGTCAACGCCAACAAAAAAGCACTCACTGTGATTATCAATACATCTTTCCCCCAAACATTTTTCAATAAAACTGTCATACAATGTATCAGTAAGCTAAATGTGTTTCGTTTTCCAATCTTTACACATGGGCCACTAGCCCACTATACACTTTACAGCAACCAATAACAGAGATTGTCATCGTTTCCATACGATCTAAGTTCAATTCCTAATCATAACAGACCTAGGGTTACGAAAACAGGATCGTGCTGTACCAAATTCTCAGACCAATTTCGCAGTCTGGAATTACCAAATAACATGGCAATTTAAGCGTTTTATTAAATGAGTTTTCTATTTTTATTGTTTGTAAGTGTTGCCTGAAATATCAGTAAGGTTCCTAGTACCAATTTGTTTGAAAATATTATATTTTGTACACGTATGTGTGAAAATGCGTTTTATTTTAGTTAGACATCTAGAGAATTATTGTAGTGTATTTTCAGTAGGTACGTACCTAAAAAGGTGCTCACAGAAAGTTTCAATATCATTAATCTCGAAAACGCCATGAGTCACGGCCTATGTGACCCATCAATACGTTCCTTGACTTCTCTAAAACGATTTGTAAGGTTATCTTCCCACATAGAACATTAAAGCAATTACAACCTTATCAGGTAGTTCGGGGTGTTCCAATTGCGGTACCCAACATCAATTTAAAGGGAGAACAATATTATACGACTTGGCCCCTGTAATTCTCTATAACACCTAAGCGTTTTTCGATGGCACATTACACGGGGCTATCCAGCAGATAAATAAACGATCCTGCCGTTAAATTGTACACATTGTTCGACCTCTTTATGACCTTTCGCAAACAGTAGGTAGACGGACCACGATCTTAATTTTAAGCGTCGCCATTTAACGAATTTATATTGCAGCGAGGAAAGCAATAAAAAACTTCGTTAAGCTATTGGGAGGATTATGCAAATTAACTTTAACACTCCCTTTTATTGTTTCGGCTCTTTTAGGTTTTATTATTTATCTGCGACATAAATAAATCAAGTCGTCGACGAAGACTGATGAAACTTTTCCAATCTTGGTGTTTGGAATATTCTAATGGGATCAAAACAGTGAGTCTAGCGTAGCACAAAGTTTATAGCTGCAATGCCTGTGGTACGTCTACTGTATTTTCATGGCTTCGCACAGGATTCCCATTCGACGTCAGGGTATGAGTTAATTATAAGTTACGGAACCGTTTGTCGTGTCTCCGCGAACTTCTGGTATAATACTACCACTTAGCATATGCAGCCCGATATGCACGAAGACGGAATGTGTAATGAAATACTTTAAGTAAATGCACGTCTCTGAAGTTGATCTTGTAAAGTTTTCTACAGCTGTGAAATACTTTTAAATGGTCTATTATCATCATATTCTTGCCTTTGTCATAGCCCCACGCTACACTGTCAACCATCACGTAATCATATCAATTTTACCTACTCCTTTTTATAATTATGATTCCTAACAGAATCCATTCATCGTTTCCTTGCTATTCCTCTCTCTTTCTCTCGATCCATCAACTAGCAAAGTACAACATACATTTAAACAAGAGAATGTATCACGTTACCTACATAGAATAATGGCAAACTCATCAGCACTTCCACAAAATATTAATAAAACAACAAAACAAACAACGTAAACCTTTTTGAACTTAAAATTTTATTTCAGCATTACCAGCCGTGTGTAGTAACAGCGCATTCATTCATTGTCACACATGAAATGTTGCTACTATAACAACACCTGTTACGAATTCCTGTACATTTTTTTCAAACCAACCGTATGTTTCTGTATACGAAATAACACATACGTTGATGTCATTCAGTGTTCCCATGTTAGGGTATTTTTCCCTGGAATTTTTTTTAGGTTAAGAGCATAGACGGGCTGCATTTTTCCATACAAATGTATTCCCCTATTCTCTTCCTGGATAATGCCTCTAGAGTAATCGTTTTTATTTATAAAAATCCAGGTCTATTGAAGGCATGCCACTGTCACTTTTTTTTTTCAAAAAATTTATTACAAAAATAAATATGACTTACCAAAAACCTAAAAAAATACCCCGTTTTTACCTACGTAATCAGATGACTACCAAAGAAAATTGAAAAGTTTTTAAAATAAAAACAAGTAATAGGGGCATAGATCTATTCTTCCTTTAAATTTTGATACCAAATATAATTTAATTGGCTTAGGTTTCGAGGAGAAAACAGGAGAATACGAAACGTCGATCGGTCAAGGTTTTTTATAGGTAAAATCGTTCTGAGCTGCAGTTGTCTCTATCGCACTCACATATTGATACCGCCCGGTTGCTAGAGCGCAGCGCGACGGCAATAGTTATATATACGTATATTATACGCAGCCCGTCTATGCTCTTAAGGGAACTTGCTAGTATTTTTAAGGAAAAGATAAAACGGTACGAGGTAGGTACGAGTGCAAAGCAGAATATTCAAGAAAAAAGAAGACTTAGGTAACACTGAATCGTTAACAATCGAGGACTGAAGAACTGAATTGATGTTCCCACAGTTTTGTGGGCTATAGATTTTAAATCAAAGAATATTGCGATACAATTAGTTATCGTTTGGTAAAAGTGATTTTTTTTAAACACAACCACAAAACAGGGGAACATTTTGGAAAAGAGTTAGATCTACGAAATTTAAAATTCAAACTCAAGATAATTATTTTATTTCAAATATGCCTCCTACATGGGCACTCAGAAAAGATTGAGAAAAGGTCCACGGTTCGGGTTAGTCGAAGAAGGGAAATCCAAAATGCGAGGGTGGCAGCACTGGTGTCATTCGTGCCTGCGATACGACATAGGAGTTGATAAATGACATCATTTATTCCACCCTGTACACCCTTCCACAGTCCTCGTGTGCACGGCTGTGTCCGCACTTGATATATTAATCCAATCCTGTATGCCGAAACGATCTGTATCGGAATATCATGCGTAGAATCTAAACGTGTTTGATTACAGATTACTTATTCAACCATTAATGTAATGGTCTGTTTGACATATTAATCTTCTTCGTGTTGCATGACAATATAACTGTAATGTTGATGGCCTCAAACTTAGAAAATACCATGGTCTCGCCGCAGGGACCGCAAAAATCGTTACGGCCTACGGCTACGTCTTTTTGGGCACAGAAGGCATGATAAGAGGTAAAACATAGTATGCGATGTCCACATTCATACCATGCTGCCGTTCCGACAAAATTGCCTCACATTAAGATCAACCTAGGCTGACTTCTGCTTAACCGAAAAATCCTGTGGATGGCTTGGAAGTAAGGCCTCCAGACACACCGTGCAAAATAAATTGTACGATATGGGTCTGCTGCGATGTCGCCAATGCGTAAAAACGGTTTTATATTTGTAATAATTAAATTATTAATCGTAGCATTATTTCAGTCTCATAAAATAATAGAAACTATGTCAATAATGAAACGATACTTAGTAAGCATGTATTAAATAGTATAAATGCACCAAAGACTATCCATAAGACGTGGCCATATTGGTAGGTACCGGTTCGTTGATCGGTTTCAAACTATATTTTAACCAGAAAGCAACCATATCAAGTTAAATTGCTTATCGGGTGGCTCTGGCCTCCAATAAGTCATTCCGTGCAGGCCAAGTAAGGAACTTAGGAAGACAATATGTTAGAGAACAATATTGGAAGTTAAGATTTTCATGTAAGTCTCTATAGGTAATATTGGAAAATTGACCAGACCGTATATTATTCCAAAAAAAAATGTACGGTCAGCAACACTAGTCTTATAACGCCGTCACTTTTAGGTGATAAGTAATTATATCATCATTTACGCAAAATGATTCGTTAGACTCATGTAGTGAAATATTTTACAAAATAATCCGTTCCAAACTTCATTGTATCCGTATAGTTCTACTGTTCAGTTCAACTAGAGGACTAAACGGAGAAAAAAATCATTTAGTTCTACTATCTGCTGTATGAATTTTAATTGAACTAAACGGACAAAAAAGTTCTTTTAGTACTACTAATTTCCGGAATTATGTCCAACTGGTTGGACCACGGGGATAGGATGATCGTGTAAAACAAACATACATGCAACGCATGTTGTACTCCATGACGCGCGCTCGCTTCGCTCGCATATTACATAACACTATTGTCTTCTGTCCCCGAAGTGCCGGGCCTCCGCCGGCCTCCTTCGTCGGCCTACGGCCCGGTGCCCATGCCGCCCATAAAGGATACTGTCGCGAGACGGTCGTATTATAATTTTGGTTAAAAGAGGAGGTAGTAATTGCATTGCACTTCAGCATTAATAGATAACCTTTTCCTGTTTATTACCAGTAGTTGTTCCATAGATCATACATTCAATTCCCAGAAGTACAACTAGTTGGACCAAGGAAAGAACAACTCACTGTAATTGAACCATTGGTAAAGATATTTCCCCATAGAACAACCAGTTGAACCCAGTTGAACCATGGGTAAATTTACTTCTCCGTAGTACAACCCATTGTATCCGTATAGTTCTAATACAATGGAAATTAGTAGTACTAAAAGAACTTTTTTGTCCGTTTAGTTCAATTAAAATTCATACAGCAGATAGTAGAACTAAATGGATTTTTTTCTCCGTTTAGTCCTACTAGTTGAACTGAACAGTAGAACTATACGGATACAAGTCCAAACTTAAGTAGCAACACTTTGAATAAAATCTCTGAAATCTCAACAAATTCAAAAATATAAAAATACCCAGCTCTTGTCTGCAGTTTTGAAATAGAAGTGAAGATTGCTATTTCTTTACGTTGCGCGTCGGTGCCATAAAATACATATTTCGGAAAACGGAGAGGTTCTTAGCGCTTCACCACTAAGTATACGTTTGAAACTCCACAATTTAAAAATCGACAAGCATGATACACAACAACTGCGGTGCAATAACACATTCGACTCCACCCCCATTTCATCGAACTCATGTGCCATCCCGCCATACATATTGCAAGTGGGCCCTCCAGGGCCACTGGCATTTTAGGTTTGGAACTAAGATAAAAAATCAAAAAATAAGTGGTGCTCAACCTTTTGTGTTTTTTTTTTATATCTTGTAGAATCTTTCGTTGGTCCAATGTTCACAACCGCGACTGGTGATCATGAGATCGTGGGTTCGATTCCCGGGTCGGGCAAAGTGTCATTGGGTTTTTCCATCAGGAATTTCTAGTAGCAGCCACGGAGTCTGGATTTGTGCCCGATTGATGGCAATAGGGTCGCCCCCTATTATGTGGGACTTAATGTGGGTGTACCTACTATTAGGTACACCTCTGCTCAACCCTCCGGGGATTACAGGCGTGATGTTATTTATCATGCAAAATATAAAACAGAAAACTAAGTACCTAAAATAATACACAATGTTAACTAACACCCATAGTCAGAATTCTCTATAATCATGAAATCAGGCTTATAAAGATAGTCGGTTAGAAAACCCAATTTATTTAGTTTTTTTAACTCGACTAAAATTAATAATAATAAAATCAAATCAAAATGGTAGCAACACTTCACACATGACATCTGTCACTTATGCCATTGATGTCAGGAAAATCATTGTTGTGGTCAGTTGTGGATAAACAAGTTCACAAATTGCAAGTTATTTCATTATAATGTGGAAAAGAATCAAAGAAACCCAATATTTCCTTTTGTTCTCACAAGACTGTAAAAAAGAGATATGCATCACGGATTATATCAGTGTCTGGACTTCAGTGTTTTCTGAAAAAGCATTTCTTGCTCAACTCAAGGTAATTTCTCCTAATTTCCTTCTAAGGAAACAGTTTAAAAACCATCAAGAGTTACATTCCAGTTTCAAAGCGTCGTTTGATTCTACTAGATAAGTTGCGGATTGCAGATTGTGAGCTCAAAACAAATGGCCAACTGATTACATACGGTCTACCTCAATAGTAATAGTTAAGCAATAGTTAGTGTTTGAATTTCCAATAGCAGGCCCATATTCATTTATTTAGGGTGGATGTAGAACGCCTTCCTTCTATTATACCTCATTCCTGCCATACCAAGTTTCACACAGACCATCAATCATTTCTTATGTCTTCTTATAGGTACTTACTCTATTTCTTTTTTTTTTATTTTTCTCTTACACTGCTGAACAATTTCCTCATTACTCCGCATCACATGTCCATACCACCATAGGCTTCGTAAATGTACTAGAAGCATGATATTACATTAAAAAGCAATAAGACAGAAATTGTTTTGAATTTTTAATTTATCTTTTTCAGGAGAGCAATGATGGCCTTGAACTACCACATGATAATGACTTCATTCAAAAAGGAGTTCAATTACTATCAAATATCGATGACTTGAAGACATTTAGAATAGAAAAGAAAGAAAATGGTAAAAGTTTGTATATTACTATGGCAAAATCATTTGGATTTCCTTTTTACCTTGAATGTACCCTTTCAAAGGGCTCGGAGGAATTGGTAAGTAATAAAATGACAATTATTTTTAAGTTAATGATTACTATTAGACCAATATGAGTTCGAACATGTAGTCAATACTATAAGTTCCTACTACTCTATAGTGCATTAAATATATATTAATAAACATACACTTTACATCCACATACAATGAGCCTACTTCAATGACTAAGTGTGGAAACCAAAGCCCTAACATAGAACATAATCTGTACCTCTGCCATGTGATAAAAGAGCCTGGAAATTTAACTGTTTATAATTTTTTTAATAGCTGTTGCAGTTATTTGCTAACTAGCTTGTAAATAATAAATCTTTTTCTACTTTACAGTATTTCCAAAAAGTTACTTGGTCACTGGTGAAGACAATTTGTGACTTGCGTGAAAGTCAGAGTGAGCTGAGACGCTTGCTGATAAAGAAAGACAGTGAAATAGAAGAATACAAATGTGAGGGTGGAGAGATAGTCTTGAGTAAGTTTTCTCCTAAATCTACCTATTAACCTATCCTATATAATATCTAGTAACTGGTAGTCAGTGACCCCAAAAACTGAGAACCAGTTTTACCAAGGGGTATCATAGTACCCTAGGTTGTGTACTTGTGTGGCTCAGATAAACAGTCGCTCCATGTAAAATACTGGTATTCTTAGGCATCCGATATGACTGGAAGCCGACCCAAATATAGTTGAGAAAAGTCTGGGCAGATGGTGAGTCTTGCCACATGCATGCCCTTATTCGCGGCAGACAGCGCACTCAGTGTGCGGTGTCGCTCAGCATACTTGAGGTTAACAATAACATTGGAAAAAAAAAATAAGTACCTATACCTACTGATAAACCACAGTAAAAATGATGTAAGTAACAGTCAGAAACTATAGATGGTGAGAATAATGATATGACTTAAAGAAATACAAAGAAGGTGACTACTGAAATGGCATAGCAGACCGGAAATAAATTAGGATAAGGGCAGGAGACTGATGATTATGGTGTAAATATCTACAGTGTTTTAAAAAATACCTAATTTCATTTCAGGACATCTGAAAACCAAAGCTTTCAATGATGTAGAGCATATGAAAAAATACAAAGTGTATGAAAATAATTTCGGTGCATCCAGTACATCCACAAGCTTACTTCAAGAAGCTGTTGAAATCCTGGAGAAAAATGTTCTGTAAGTAGCTTAAGGTTCCATTCATGATGTTATGCAGTTAATATCCAGTTCAAAATTGTTTTTTTTTAATAATTTCTAATTGACCACGATGTACTGTGTACCTGCTGTAAGAAGATTTGCTACTCTGTACTTCTAGCTTAAATCTGTCGGTTTCACGCCGAAAAATCATGTTGTCTCCGTCGAAGATCGCCCACTCAACTCTTTTAATGTTTGTCACTTCCGTTTTGCGTTCCGTCGCACTTCTAATCAATTCAGCTTCTCGAAGGCCACTGCTGGACATAGGCCTCACTCAAGTTGAAAAACATCGATTATATCCCCTTTAAATATCTTTATTTACAGTCTATTTCTATATTTTCCAGGAAACAAGAAGCAAAAGAAAATCCGACTCCTGGACCAAGCACAAAAGCAGAGTTTGTATCTGTCATTAAAGCTGAGCCTGGCCATATTGTAAAAATGGAGCCCGATTCAACTGCAGCAACTGATTCCATTCCATCCGTAAAAGTGGAGCCTAAAACAGAAGTGGCCGAAGAATCTAATGTGCCAGTTATAACCGCATCAGTGAGTTTAAAACAAGAAATTAAAAGAGAAACAGCAAGAGCTCATGTCCCAAGAAAAAGGTCAAAGTTTAATTTTTAAAACCAAAGATACTGTACTTATTTATATCCTTTGACAGGTTCAGATAAATTATTATTTAGTAAGGTACTTATCATGAAAATTTAGAAGTATATTTTTTAGTTTAATTAAATTATTTAGTTTAATTTTTGATGTGACAACGTCTAATAAATCGATGAACATCGGCTGCATGTACGAAATAGGATGACTCATTGTCCCGGTACGCTCATTGTCCCGTTACACCCATTTTCCCGTTACGCTCATTGTACGCTTGCGCCGCATCTATCTCTTTTCCACTCGATTGGCCTATGCGTCCGAAGAGAAGAAGGACAGCGGCAGCACACAACTTACATCTACACGTGAACTGTTTCGTCGACTGTTTATAAAGTGAAGTGAAAAGTTAATGTTTTTAAAATTATTTACAAGTTATTGAATTTAGATTAACAATTTCTTAAAAAGTACATTACTTATCTTTATTAAAATATTTATTATCAACATTTTCTATGCAGAACCGCCTACAATCACTCAATGGCTGATAAACCTGACGAGCCTATGGAACACACGGATCTGCCACTACCTTCTATGAAATCACTCCTGATTGAGATTGCACCCGCTGCTCCAAAATCAAGTGCACAGAGGCAACGTGAGTACAGACAGCGCATTGCAGCATCCAGAACTCCAAAAGCTGCTCCAAAATCAAGTGCAGAGAGACAACGTGAGTACAGACAGCGCATTGCAGCATCCAAAACTCCTGCACAGTCGACAGCTATGAGGATATCAGATACCGAAAGAAAACGCCACTACAGGCTACGCAAAGCTGCTAACTTGAATCTTGCCAGTGGTTCATTAGAATCGACTACTGCATCCTCTTTGCGTTCAGCAAGAACGTCAAACGATGTCCAAAATAGTACTCAACGACAGCTCACAAACCAACAACGTCAATCTTTAGCAGCAGAACCAGCACAAACCACTGTACAACCAGGTACTTCTTCAGATCAAATTGAAGTACCTGACGAGCCTATGGATCTCACAAATCTGCCACTACCTTCGAGGAGTAATGCACCCGTTGAGACGCAAGATGCTGCCGCATCAACGTCTGCAACGCCATTCGCTGAGCCACCAACCATCGCTGCTCCAAAATCAAGTGCTCAGAGACAACGTGAGTACAGACAGCGCATTTCAGCATCCAGAACTCCTGCACAGTCGACAGCTATGAGGATATCAGATACCGAAAGAAAACGCAACTACAGGCTACGCAAAGCTGCTAACTTGAATCTTGCCAGTGGTTCATTAGAATCGACTACTGCATCCTCTTCTCGTTCCAAAAAAACAACTACCGACTGAGCGGATTAATATACGACAAATCATTCGGAGGCATCTACGTGATACTATGCGGCGATTTCAGACAACTACCACCGGTACGAGCAACTCCATGTTGGAGGACCAGTTCTGTGGCGAGTAGTCAATGCAGCCATTGACTACTTTCCGCTGGTTCTTGTTGTGTGACAAACTGATAAGCGGTTTTCAACGATTCTGACCAAAATTGGAGACGGACTTAAACTAACTATCGATATGATGACACTTATTGAGTCCAGACATAAAACTCGGGGCTTGGTGCAAAGAAAACGTGCCTAATGCTGTCTGGCTGTATTATAGTAATAATGAAGTTGATTCGTACGACCGAAGCGCAATCACTAACGTATACAGCTGTCTGGCACATGATCATATGCTTGGTTATTCGACTGAGCAAGAGAAGACACAGTGACGAGGTAAACTTCACAAGATGACGACGGTGGCAGGGGGACCGATGAATTTGAGGAGTGGCTGGAGAGGCGCCACGGCGCCCTCACCTTCCGTCTGACGAAAGTCCTCACCGGACACGGTTGTTTTGGGAGGTATACCTGCACCTAATCAGGCGGGAGGAAACGCCCGGATGTCACCATTGTGAGGATCGGCCGAAGGACACGGTGGATAGCCGTACCTTACTACCATTAGCACAGATTGAAAGAAGTTAAATAGCAAACATGTATAAAAGTTATAGGTAGGTACTTACAGGTAGTTAAAATAATCTATTTGTTAAAGTTATAAACATATTTGAATTAATGAGTGCAAATAAAATAATATTTATTAATTAAATTGTAGTTTTCATTTCACTCCTGCTTAGTATCCATTTATGTAAAATAGTGATAATTCAATAAAAATTATTCCATTTTATTCATAAAAGTATGCAATCATTTCATCAATGTTTTGTTAAGACGTTGTCACGTTAAACTATCGTCCGTAAACCGACTTTACAGACAACCAATTTTTATTAGGTAACTGATTTTTTTACTGTTTTTCAATAGAATGTATTGATGTGAGTATTTTAAAATGAAATAATATAATATTATTATGTATGTCTACGTAATATTCTTACTTTTTAAAATGAAATAAGTTCTACTTGGCACAATATGAGCTGAGCTTATTAGATTGTCATCATATTATAATGTCGAAATAAAATAAACCTTATTATTTATATGAAAACTTTTATTATACATTGAACGGTTAAAATCTAATGTTAGTTTAGTTGTGCTAGTGTAAAAAATGTTACAGCTAGTGCATTGTATTGGAGATTCGTCTAACAATTTAACGGAACCAAGGCTAAGCTTAGTAATACCTTTTTATTGAATAAAATACAGTGGGTATGCACGGCGACCCATCAAACTACACTGTAACCATTTTTTGCGGATCTCTCATTATACGGGAAATCTATACAAAGCGAGGCCATGTAATACTGTAAATGTATAGCTTGATGTGTTGCCGTGTTAAAGGTTACCTACTTAATTTCAATATATTTTTAAATACTTATTTTATTATTATGATAGAATGCGTTAATAACTGGTAATGTTCAGCTCAAGCTGATATGGAACAATACTAAATCAACATTACGAGTATCTTCTGGTTACAAAAGTATGAAAAAAACAGTGTTTAGTGCTAAAAGTTAATTCGTTGTATAATAGCATACATTATTTAGCGTACTTTTAACTCATGGTTTTGTTGTGATCTCATTTTTTTGGCAGTGTAGATTATTTACTCTAATTTCAGACAGAAGGTGCACTGTGATACGATCACATCGCCCGGCTGTGCACTCGCATATCACTAAATGCGATTAACGCTAAACAAAGTTTAAATGCTTCTAAAATCTTCAAACGATTGACAGAAACAGAACCATGATCTACTCTTTTAGCACTAAACTGACATAAAAGGGATGTTTACTGAAAAAAAAACCTGTTTAGTCCGACAGTTAGATTATCGCAAAATAATGGTGTTATAGGTACGTGTTTTTTGTTTTATCAAATTATATAAATTGACGCAGACAAAATGCGTCAAAGATCATCGGTCGGCTTTTGACGTCACTGGCCGGAAAAAAAATTACTGCAGTGTGATGTCATTCGTGTTTTCTAAGGAATGTATCGTCTTCAGTTTTCGTTAATGTGAAAAAAAAAATATGTCTCCTATATTTTTTGGAAATCTATCTGGACTCATTAGATTTTTTTGTCAACTACCCTTGTTTGGTGCAAGTGGACCTCAATATGTCATGGAATAGTGCTGTTACATCTTCAGTCAATCTTGATTTTCACTGTCCAGCAGTCTTTTGGGAACCAGCCCTTTCAGATGATCGGTTTATCCTCTTACTGTGAATTTTATTTCGCTACATGACATCTAGAGTTATACCAACCATTTTATAAATGTAAAACGATGTCCATGAACGATTATTCGCCTTTCAAATTGTTTTTGTAATGACCTGACTATTTCATTCTCAAATGAAGTCACTTTACAAGATTTATGTAAAGCTTGAACTCTCCACCAACTAATGCACACTAATGACTTAATTTAAAATCAAAAGCTTATAAATATTTCTCCAATCCAAAAGCACTAGTTGCAACCTTCCGCCAATTGAGAATGCAATTATCAACAAACGCATCTAATACATAATGACCCCTAATTTTTTTTTAAATTCGTTAGATATAATAATGTGCTTTTTATTGAATCTAAGTATAATATTTGCTGAGCAAGTCTGGTAGTCGCGTAGGCTTTATTTTTAAATACGTTTAAACCTACAACATTAAAGGCCTTCTCAGTGTCCGTAGTTTTTTTTAAAGTAATAATTAAAGAAGATAAATAGGACCCTCTCAATTAAATAGGCTTTATATTTCATTAACGGGTTTTAAACGCTAATGTACCTAGGTACCTAATTGTGACCAAGTTCTTTTAATGAAAGAGACCGCCACATGTCCTTTTTATTTCCATCTTCCAATTTAGGGTATGATCTGGCGAGACGTCTTCGTATTCGTATTTGTATAAGTTACGAACTCGGACAACACCATCATACTCTATTTTCTCTATAGCTTCAAAAACTTCTTAACTGATTTCAGAACCTGAACTTCTATCAATCAACATACCTTAAGAGTTGGGTTTATTAGTGAAATTTGATCTTTATTGTAATCTTCTTAAAATTGACAATAATACCATATTGATTAACTACATGAAACTTGAGTATCGCTATGCTAGATATAGTACAGTATTAAGTAATGAAATTACAACTATAATCCCTATTCTAACTTATTTCACATAATTTTCTCAAAATTTCACCAAAAATAACCAAATCAATATTTCTTTTGATATTTATAATGGCTGGTCCATTTATCTTCTTTTTACATGATATATATAACTATTGCACTCCGAGGAACAGAAAACATGGAATGAGATTCCTAATAATACTTTATTTTGGGTGCATTCAGAAATCGCGGCAGTTCTTACACGCAGCGGGCCTAGGACACACCCTTGTGACACACCTCACGGATTTCATCACATTTTGTATGAGAGAATTGATAAATTCCATGACAACACATACTCAATTATATGAGTATGTGTTGTCACAACAGGGCGTACAATGCGGCCAAGTTAGCACACAGAATGCATTAAGCTATCACTCCTACCCTCTTACCGTACTACGTTTTAAAACCATTTATGTAAGAAGTAAAAACGAACTAAAGTCTAAATGTTATTTTTAGCGGTAAGAGGGCTTTAGTTCAAGACTTCAGAGAACCGTTTTCTGATTAGTCAGCGAGCTGGTAAATAGTTGACCAGTGAGGAAACTGTTTTCTTTGATCGTCCTGACGCATGATTTGGGCGCTTGCCAATGTTTACAACTGAGATATCGGCCTACCCCACTAACAATAATTTTATAATTTTGGCGTAAAAATTAAAGCCTGCTTTTTTATCCTTAATTAACAATCCAATTTGTTTATCTTAATATTCGAAGCCTTTGTGCAACTGCGGTGTTAGCATACTTTTTTGCAGTAGCAACACTTGCTTATTTTCTCAATAAAGTTTCAGGCTTTTAATTGCAATAGCTGACAAAAAAAAATGAAAACGATAAATCAGTCAAACCCGTATCTCAGGTGAAAACATAGCCCACATCATTCGCCTGCAAACAAATGCTGCGGTCTACATGAACGCAGGAATGCTACAAGTACCTACATTAGGCTAACAGCTACACTTTGACACATCGGTCTCCGATTCTGAGGGCTTGATTACGTTGTCCCTTTCCTTCAGCTCGAATGCATCCGCCTGAAATGAAAAGAAAAGATGGTAGTATTATGTTTTGATTTCAGACAGCTTCTCTTCTTAGCGTGTCGATTAAAATTCAAATTGAGTCAGTCCCAACTTGGGTGACGTGTCCTTCTTTTTTCATCGTGTCTTTCTTTTGGTGGTTTTAGGCTGGGTGTTATCAAATAAGTTTACCCATTAGAACTACTGTATCATGGGACCAATTTTTTCTCCCTTTTGCCGAATTATATCGACTAGTGGTCTTGTACGAGTATTGCGTAGGGTTGGGTATGTGGTTGGGTAGGATAAATCTTGTTAAATATAGACAGAAAACGTTGATAACGTACCTTGCTGTCCCGGTATTCTCTAATTTTCCTTGCTAGCGTCAGAAACGCATCCTCTATGTTGATGTTGCTTTTACACGATACTTCGAAAAACGGCATGTCGAAGTCATCCGCTATCTGGAATTGTTTTTTTTATAATTTTAAGTACCTACGTTTCTAAACATAAATTGGTGTCGGTCTCTGTTAGCTGTATCCAGATTTTCGTACTTGGGTTAATAAAATTAAATTTTCTCGATTGGTAGGTAGAGCTGATCATTGTTCTGACGATTCAGTAGGTAGGTACTATATACTTAGGTAGGTTAGTACAATCTTAACTAAAGTTAGGTCGCTACGATGCTATAATTGATTGAAGGTTAGTGTTGCCTCCGAATAAAAGATCCAGCCTTGATAATCTTCAATTTGGAGATGACCAGGCGTTTGAACACTAATTGTAATTACTTACAATAAACATGTTTGTATTGGTGATTATTTTGGAAAAGCGTGATTTTTTTGTAAGTATCTAAATATAGATGTGGGAAAAATTCGCCAATTGTTAACAAGGTCGTTCTGATACTTATATGAAGGCAAGGATGGTTGTTAATAAAACAACAAAATTACCTTTTGGCCCCTCTCTTTGGGCACTGCTCTATGGTTCTCGTGGACATCACACTTGTTGCCAACTAAGACCTTGATCACATCGGGAGACGCATACTGGAAATAGAAACCACATAGGTACTTACATGATAAATTTGAAGAACAAACATACAGTAGGTGGCCAAATTAATAGGGACAGTGCTTGATTTTATGGAGTTTATTGTTTATTAAGTATATTTGAAAAACTATGTTGAATTTAAAGGGTTATTTTATCTGATATAGCTACTGCTACTATTACTGTTTTTGCCAAGTGGCAACACAGTGAATCCGTGCATCATTTGTCAATTTTCGGACGTTTCTTCTAATTCGGTCATTGTCTGTTCAAAAGCGCGGTTCGCAGTATATATTTTTGAATTTTCAAGAAACTGTTTTTCATTTGATTTAACCGACTTTTTTTGTCTAAAATAATCAAAAGGTAAGTAATGCCCAGTAGTAAAATAGTTTTGCTATGTTTTGTCTATGAATTTACATTTTATTAATAGTTAAACGCAATATCCTCAAATTTCCTTTTTTTAGGATAGACAAGGCTTTGGACACCTCTCCAAGAAAATGTAGAGAGATACTAACATTGTTACTGCACTCCACTCATTCCCAGAGAGCCATAGCTGCTATGACTGAGGTTTCAAAATCTGTCGTAAATCGAATAAAAATTAAAATTGACAATAAAAAGCCTCTTGAGGCAATTCGGGTTGGCAAATGTGGCAGAAAAAGGACCACCACACTTCGTACCGATCGAAGAGTTAGGAGCATCTGCCTCGAAACTCATAAAGAGAGTGTTGCTCATTTGACCACGATGATGAACGACGAGGGTGTAAGGATTTCGGAAAGAACAATGCGTAGGTGGTTGGTCGAATAGAACTTGATGGGACGGCGGCCTTCAAAAAAACCACGCCTAGTGACAGTATGAAAAAGAAACGACTCCAATGGGCCAGACAACATCCAAATATGACTGTCGCAGGTTGGAGTCGAGGAAAAATAACTTGTTTTAATAATGCTATTAGTCAATAACGTTTCTACTATTTTCTACTATTCATTCTGTTAATTTACAGGTATGCCTTTCTGACGAATCAACTTTTCGAATTTTGGTCGACAAAAGTTCTTTTGTATGACGACGCCCTGGTCAACGGTTCCACACCGATTGCATCATAGAGACGGTTAAACATCCGGTTTGTGATACGGTTTGGTCTGTCATCTCAGCCAAAGGCATGGGGTGCCTATACAGCGTAAGAGGAACGATGAAACAAGACCAATACAAGCGAGTATTAGAAACCCAGGTATTGCCGCAGGTCAATGAATGGTTCCCCGAGGATGTCGAATACATTTTTATGCATGACTCAGTACGCAGCCACAAAGTCAGAAGCGTTACTGCATTTTTGGCTGAAAGAATGACACTGTTTTGCCTTGGCCAGAGAAGACAACTGACATGAATCCCATTGAAAAAATGAAAACTCACCAAAAGGGGCCATTGCCAAAGAAGTATGTACCACCGAAAGGCAACTTATAGAAACCCTCTCCAGAGAATGGCATCATAATGCCCAACTAAAGGAAAATGCAAAACATTCTATTAAGAGCATGCCCCGACACATAGAAGCTCTTATTTCAGCAAAGGGTGATACCACCCTTTGCTGAAATAAGAGCTTTACCAATTTTTTTTTTTTTACCTGATTAATAATAAACAGTTTTGTATACATTTTGGATTTTTTGTGATCCCAATAGAACATAAATACTAATAAAAAATACATAAGAGACCTACAACCAATTATATAATACACAAATCAACTTAAACTCGAAAATTCAAAAATCTTATTACTGTCCCTATTAATTTGGCCACCGATGGTACATCAACTCTTTAACGTAGAAAAACCACTAATACAAGTTGCTTGGTCTATTTTTATTGAAATAAATTCTCTCTATCCTTCGTTGAACTAGACAGGCTGACTCACTTGTTTTATTGGAATCGATAAATAAGTTCCTTCTTAAGCTTTCAGACAACCTTCCTACCTACATGTGGCTAAATAGGGATTCGTTAGGCAGTTAACAAGTGTAGGTATGCAAAATCAAGCTTCGGGTCGGCCTTCCAAAGTTAGCCAAAGATTAACCATTTTTTAATGAAATTGCTCAAAAAGCAAAATGACTGGACTTGTTCACCAACATCACATTGAATGAATATCTACCTAACCAGACCCTGGTATCATTCTCAATCAAACGCACTTAGATAAAACGGTTTCATAGAATATTTTATCAAGGTGAGTTATGATTTGACATTGAATCAAAGAAAATTACCATTAGATATTACCCTTTGAGGTTACAATGTATGTAACGGTACCGTAATCGTTCTTGCCTTGTACATCGACAAATGGATGTCTATCAAGTAATTGAATATTTATAGATTTTTACAATCACGACCATGAATCCCGCGTCTCAAGAAAATGAAAAATATTGTCAGATATAACGGACCACAGCTAATCAACGGTTATTTTCAAAAAAGGAAGTCATATTATCTCACCTCTTGAATATTCCTCAGCCAATAGGACAGATGATTGAATGACTCCAGATTAGTGATGTCATACATGAGTATTATGCCCATTGCTCCGCGATAGTATGCCGTGGTGAGTGTTCGGAACCTCTCTTGTCCAGCAGTGTCCCATATTTGGAGTTTGATTGGCACGCCGTCTAAGTTTATTATCTTCTGTTTGAAATCTATGCCTGGAAACGTTATATAAGTGTGGTTAGACGCAACAGTGCCTATTGTGGGCCCATTTTGTAATACACTGCCTAATATTCGTTGCTAGGGAAGTAGATAGGTACCTACTGGTTATGGTACATGTTTTTGCTGTAGGAAGGTACTGGCAGACTCATTGTTGTTACTAATTGCAATCTCAGACCAAGAAAAAAAGAAAGACGGCGCGCCACGAACACCAACAGTGAAGCCACAAAACCACACGCCTATAGCAAGTAAACATACAAGCTCACGCACACACCTACACTAAAACCACACGCATTTCTCCTAGAACGTCACGACTTCACGAAACATTGTCTACACACATAGATAAAAAGTTGGCTTCATTTTTGATGTTCGTGGCGCGTCGTCTTCCTTTTTTTGTTGGTCTGAGATTGCAATAAAGTCTGTTGTGGTGATGTATGATGCGGTCTGGTCGAAGAATAGGCGACGAGAATGCAACTTTTGTTTGAAAAGGAGAAAATTTCCAACACCTTAGACAATAGCTTTGATCTTTTCTCTTGTTGATAAAAATAAGTATATTATTCATATGAATCTGTTTAATTAATGAATTAAAAATAATATATTATTAAGTAGGTAATACTTTAAGTAATACCTAACTTAAAGTATTATTTTCGTTTGAGAATGGTTTGGTACATAGGTACTTAGGTACACTTAGTATTATTTATTACGCACCTACTGATACAAAAGAAAGCAAAATAAAATAGAAAACAAAATCTTTATTTTCTTTTTTTTCTTTAATTTTCCACACTATCTACCGTTTACTTAATTTATGGTGTGTAAGTAGAAGTTAACAAAAAAAAACTACTAATTATTTATTCGAAAATGCCTCAAATTCAGTTACCTACCTACATGAAATTCAGTTTAGACCTAAGTAGGAGTGTTGGTACCTACCTATTACTTTAAATTACCTAATTCATTTTAACTTAATGTTTATTTCTAAAAAAAATAACAGATACACTGAAAATCGAAACGACCTCCATTTTAAATAATGGTAGGAGATAATGATAATGGTACAGATATCTTCATGGAATTCCTGAAAATACCCAACCTTTGGCTAAGCTTGGGTACCTCTATGTAATAAAATGCACTTTGAAAACTAACATAAAAGCTTGAGGTGACACCTAGTCTCCTAAAAGCTTTAGCGAAATGCATTGAACTTAGACACAAAAAACTGCTCTCAAGATCTACATCGTTTAGCAGCCAGTTTCTCGAAGTTTCGAGCAAAAAATATACAAAACACAATTCGTAGAAACGAGTTATTCCCATGTATTTGACTACATAGCAAAGTCATGTTGTTCGGGCAGTAGGTAACTTAACTGTAAAATGGTCTGGAAAGGGAAGACTGAGCATATAAATATTTGAAAGGCTATTTTAAATCACATGTTCCATTGTTCCCGCTTTACATCCGTAATATAAAACATAATCACAGATTCGTTAAGGGGGAAGCTCACACCCTGCCCGCGAAATTCAAATTTTCTTACGTTTTTTGCAATTTGCAGGCCAGTGCTTGGTTGTATGTTGATGAACATTTGATTCGCGACTGTAAGACGTATTTAGTTACAGAATTATAATCATCAAAATCACCAACACAACCCTCCAAGTTCATATAGATCGAGAAACTATTTTTTCAAGGTCAAAGTTATTCCTCGATCTATATGAACTTGGAGGGTTGTATTGATGATTTTGATGATTATAATTCTGTAACTAAATACGTCTTACAGTCGCGAATCAAATGTTTGAATTTCGCGGGCAGTATGTGAGCATTCGCCTTAAGTTACAAAACGCCACTAAAATACACCATCACCTGTCTCACAAAGGCTCGTAAAACTAAAAAATAAATAAGTTTGCTTACCTATAGTGGATATGTATATATCGTAATACCGCTCATCACAATATCTATGCACAATACACGTTTTACCTACATTAGAATCACCTAAAACTAGTAATTTATACGTTGCAGAAAAATCTAAAGCCATTTTTGTTTACTTTGTTGTTGGTACGCGAGCGATGGCCCAAAACATAGGTGGAACTGTCAAAGTGAGAAAAATCAATGAGGGTAAGTGCGCATGTGCGGGGTCGCCCGTTGTCTTACCTTGCAACAAGTAAGTATAACTACTAGCACAGCTCGTACAGCCAGGGTTTCCCTGCACCGGTCACTGACTTGTAATAAACCCAACTATTTGAAAGAGAATGGCGTTTTGTGAAATAATTAAAGACTTTATTTTTGTTGCGCTCAGTGAACATCAACATGAATAAATTAGAATGCTAACATTACTTTTTTCTTATGATGGTACTTAGGTCTACCAAAATGTGGACGAAAACTTTTCTGCAATACCTAGATAATTTTTCTTCAAATCATTTGAATTAACATAAAAAAGCACGTAGTTAACAAATTCGCCAATTCGATACTTTCTACGCTACGAGTATGATTTAATAAAATTGAACTAGACAGAACAAATTCGGTCGAATGAATTGACCTCGTAAACAATGTTGGTACACACGGCTACACATCAAGCTATACATTTCCAGTTTACGCTGATCTCGCACTGTACGGAAATCCTATACAATACGAGACCAGCTTATACTGGAAATGTATAGCTTGATGTGTAGACGTGTGTACCTACTCACCTATAGATACGAACGAGAAAATTCAGGTGCGACCATAAACTAACATTGTCTTTATGGTCCTGAATTTCATTTATCTAACCGTATTACATTTATGTGTGGGGAAGCTTCTAGAAGCCGACCCCTTCCTGGAATCATCTGTAGGTTTGATGCCTCGATAGATTGAACATTGTCGCTACGATCTTTTTTACCCGACTACGGCGAAGCCAAAAGGAAGGGTAATGATTTTGGCAGTCTATGTATGTATGTATGTTCCACCGTAGCGCCTAAACTACCTACTGAACGGATTTTAATAAATTAGGTGTCAATAGATTCGTAAGAATAGCCCGGGTGACATAGGCTATATAAATTTTATAAATTCGTTTTATGACGGAATTTAAATGTCAAAAACTTACTTCAAAAGATATTAAATTGAGATAATCATAGCAAGCATGGTGTCAAATGAAAGGTCTTGGCGAGCACATTACAAATATGTATTATATTATAGTATAAGTAGGTACACACAAAAATAAAATTCAAATAAAAAAAATTAAGTTCAAAAATCTAAAACCCGACTAAAGAGGCCTTGTACAGACAAGACTTGCGGAACTTTAGGCAATTTCGGTGCGATGCTATGTTTGTGTGCAGCGATAACACCGACGAACTACGGTTGAAAAATTTGATCATTTATTAGACGATTATTATTTTAGGTGACATAATTTTATAGTAAGTAAGTTACGGCTTTGAAAAAAAGTCTGGAATGTGTGTTGTGTATAGGTAATTAGGTACAGTTTAGCAATCAACATAAAAATGGTTCAATTTGGTGTTATATGAATTAAAAACAAAAATTATTTGTAAATTGGTTGTGAAAGCACTTTAACACGTCAAAAATAAATAATGTTTCCGTCTCTTTTTAACCGACTTCTAAAAAGGAAGTAGGTTCTCTATTCGTATGTTTTTTTTATGTGTGTCCGCGCATATCTCCGACAAGTGTGGACAGATTTTCAAAATTATTTTTTTTGTTTGAAATGTATACTCCCAAGGTGGTCCCATTGTCACCAAGTCAGTTTCTGATGATGGGAACTCTGAGAAATTGAGGGCAACCCTCGAATATCAAAGGCGCACATAACGTTTTCCATACATTTACAGAAGCTGTTCAAGTATTTGCGTCTGATAATCATAATTTCATGTGGCTGCGCTGATGACGGAAGGTGCAACTCCTCAACGGTCAGGACTTGAAAGAAAATTCCTTCAAAATTATACGTACTTATGGATCGATAGTTGTATTCTTTCAGGCTATTAGGTTGAACTGATGATAGACGGTAAATCTCATTAACCGACTTAAAAAAAAGGAGGTTCTCAATTCGTCGGCTAGGAAAATTTTAGGTTTCTCCGTCATGGGACTCATGGGTGTCGTTTTCATGGTTTTTGGGGTTGCTGATTACGAAAATGAGGTCAAAATGAAAATCCAAGATGGCGGTCAGGATTTTTTTTGGTTTTTCCGTCCTGGGTGTCGTTTTCATGGTTTTTGGGGTCGCTGATTACGAAAATGAGGTCAAAATGAAAATTCAAGATATCGGTCAGGATTTTTTTTGTGTTTTCCGTCATTGGTGTCGTTTTCGTAGTTTTTGGGGTCGCTGATTAGAAAAATGAAGCCAAAATGAAAATCCAAGATGGCGGCCAGGAACATTTTTGATTTTCCGACATGGGTGTCGTTTTCATGGTTTTCGGGGTCGCTGATTACGAAAATGAAGACAAAATGAAAATCCAAGATGGCGGCCAGGATTTTTTTTTGTTTTTCCGTCATGGGTGTCGTTTTCATGGTTTTTGGGGTCGCTAATTACGAAAATGAGGTCAAAATGAAAATCCAAGATGGCGGCCAAGATTTTTTTTGTTTTTTCTGTCATGGGTGTCGTTTTCATGGTTTTCGGGGTCGCTGATTATGAAAATAAAGCCAAAATGAAAATCCAAGATGGCGGCCAGGAAAATTTTTGGTTTTTCCGTCATGGGTGTCGTTTTCATTGTTTTTGAGGTCGCTGATTACGAAAATGAGACCAAAATTAAAATCCAAGATGGCGGCTAGAAAAATTTTCGGTTTTTCCGTCATGGGTGTCGTTTTCATGGTTTTTGGGGTCACCAACTACGAAAATAAGGTCAAAATGAAAATCCAAGATGGCGCTGACGAAATTTTTAGTTTTTCCGTCATGGGTGTCGTTTTCATGGTTTTCGGGGTCGCTGATTACGAAAATGAGCTCAAAATTGAGTAATACATAAAATAGGTTTGTTAAACATGAAATCGAAATAAATATTAATAAGTTATACTAGACAAAATGTAAAATAACATGAACAGGAAAACAATGGAATTATAGGCCATTCAAATAGTCCGTTAGCCGTTATCACGTTTCCACCGGGCACCACTTGGAGGTGGACTGATACCCAGCGTTTTTTTTTTTTTTTTTTTCATTGATTTTTATACACAATTTTCAAATCAGATTTTAAGTATTATACGTGATGAAGGGAAAAAATATTTGATTTTTTGTTAGCTATTGTGTTTTTTTTTTAGTTTTTTTTTCATTGATTTTGATACACAATTTTCAAATCAGATTTTAAGTATTATACGTGATGAAGGAAAAAAAAACATTTGATTTTTTGTTAGGTTTTGTGCTTTCGAGGTCAAGAATCTCGATCACGCCTGAAGGAATGCTGGCTAATTTTGTAAAAAAAAGGTCATTGGCAGTATGCAGTATGTAGACTTTGACCCCAGATAGATATGATTATTTCTTTTAAATTTTTATGCATTTTAGTTTTTTACGTTTAATCATTTTGTTTGTTTCGTATTTTTTTTAATGTATTTTTTTAATCATATTTGTTGGAATTCAAAATTATGAGCAATGGCCGATAAGTAATCTGGGAGTGGTCTCTCCTCAAATGATTCAACTAAATCTTTCAATCTTGCTGATGTTTGCCTATATCTTGGCCGACTAGTTGTGTGTGATCCACGAGACAAAATTTGCTCCAGTTTCAGCTCTGTCAGGCTTTGCTGCCGACGAAGTTCATCCAAAAACTTCCATATAGATGGGTGTTAGGGACTCTGAGATCTATTTCACTAGACTCAGCCTAAAGACTGGAATGATCGTAGAATGTTCGTAGTGGACTGTATGATTTGTATTTACGTGGACAAGGAGACACCACGAGACCAAACTGTGGCCTCACACAAGAATAAAAACACTGTTTTATATAGAATAGAAAAATAAAGGATTTATTTAACTTACTTAGTACTTATTTACACTTAGAGATGTTACTAGTAGGAGAGATCACTGTCGAGTGTCGACTGTAATCGCAGTACAAAACCTTGCGTCTTATATCCTATTACACCTTGACGCAGCTAGCGTCAAGGTGCATGGCGTTTCCCGCGCAAATATCCAATAGAAACGCCAGGATTAAAGTGACCGTTGGGCAAGATTCCTATTGGATAAAATTAAGGCATTGTTATTGGATTAGAATACAGCCTTTTAAATTGCCCAATCACAAACATTATTAATTTTTTAATGTGGGACTTTGTCATAGTACGAGTGGAATTTTCCATAACTTTCGTACCTATTCTCGACAGACTTTAAAATACATAGGTTCTTTAAGTAAAACTTATGTTATACATTTATAGAACTTAAAGAATTGAAGTTAGACTGATTTTAGGGTTCTGTTTACATTAGTATTAGCTAACTTTTACTGTTTATTCCTAAGTTAAGTTACATTACACTCGTTAAGCTTTAATTATTGAAGTCTCTTATATACTTATTATATACTTATTCTAGGCATTCAATATATAGCTAATCTACTTAATCTAGTTTATTATTGATTAAGATTCTATAAGTTTGGCGTCCGTAACAATGGGTGATGAGCCGTTAGAAGTGACGAGAATCCCCTGTGAAAGCCTTCAACGGAGTTGTTCGTTCGGGGAATTTCCTGAAGAACTGAATAGAATAGAATAGAATATGTATTTATTCGTTATTGGACAGCAGCAACACAAAAGAGCAGCACATAAATAAACAAATAACAACAAACAGCTTAACAATTAAATAAACAGCTCAACTGCGCTGAGCATGCCCATAACGAAAGGGTAGCCAACTCAGCATATGCTGGGTGTAAAACACTCAGCGCTGGTTTTCAGTAGGCCCCCGCAGTGACACACGGATGAAGGTAGTAGGTAGTAAATAAATAATTTTATTCTATTAAATGGGCATTTCTAAGTGTGTAATAAATAATATAAAATAAATATTTTCTCACAGAGAATAACATAGTTATATTAGTAGGAAGAACACGAAGATACCTGCTAAATAAATAAATACTTATCCGAAAATGAAACACAGTTAATTCATTATTGGCAGGACGCATTTCGGGCCGGCCGATGCAGCATCGACCTATGCATTTTTAAATTGCAATACCACAATGACATTTCAGTGAGAGTGCGACTATTGCCTCGGTAATATTATTTTATTGAGCTAACAAAACGAAACAAATGATTCCGAGAAAGTGTACAGTGCCAGTAGACTAATAATGCTGATCATTGAGTTCAAAAACAAAATTAGTTTTTACAATGGAATTTGGAATTACGATGGAAGTCGTAGCAAAAGGATGATTGTACAATTAATGGTGGGTGTGTATTTATGTGTGATTGCGAACTGCATCAAAAGTATTCCACAGATCAATAAGAAATCTAGGAGCTCACCTGCCCCGTCTTTCCAATCTTCCGATCCAGTTATCTTCAAAATAATCAATGACTTGTCGGAGGAGGCCAGAATGCACAATATAAAACTGAGATTCGAGCAGTTCGTCAAAAGCGTTGATAACTTGTTCTCATTGAAAATACGCTAAAGCACGTAATTGGCGAATATGCAATGCGTAATCAGGGGTGTGTATGTGTAGTGTACTCAGTTTTCAATTTTCGTAATCAGCGAACCCGAAAACCATGAAAACGACACCCATGACGGAAAAACCAAAGATTTTCGTCAGCGCCATCTTGATTTTCATTTTGACCTCATTTTCGTAATCAGCGACCCCAAAAACCATCAAAACGACACCCATGACGGAAAAACCAAAAAAAATCCTGGCCGCCATCTTGGATTTTCATTTTAACCTCATTTTCGTAATCAGCGACCCCGAAAACCATGAAAACGACACCCATGACGGAAAAACCAAAAATTTTCGTCGGCGCCGTCTTGGATTTTCATTTTGACCTCATTTTCGTAATCAGCGACCCCAAAAACCATGAAAATGACACCCATGACGGAAAAACCAAAAATTTTCGTCGGCGCCGTCTTGGATTTTCATTTTGGTCTCATTTTCGTAATCAGCGACCCCAAAAACCATGAAAACGACACCCATGACGGAAAAACCAAAAAATTTCCTGGCTGCCATCTTGGATTTTCATTTTGACCTCATTTTCGTAATCAGCGACCCCAAAAACCATGAAAACGACACCCATGACGGAAAAACCAAAAATTTTCGTCGGCGCCGTCTTGGATTTTAATTTTGGTCTCATTTTCGTAATCAGCGACCTCAAAAACAACGAAAACGACACCCATGACGGAAAAACCAAAAAAATTCCTGGCCGCCATCTTGGATTTTCATTTTGGCTTCGTTTTCGTAATCAGCGAACCCGAAAACCATGAAAACGACACCCATGACGGAAAAACCAAAGATTTTCGTCGGCGCCATCTTGATTTTCATTTAGGCTTCATTTTCGTAATCAGCGACCCCAAAAACCATGAAAACGACACCCATGACGGAAAAACCAAAAAATTTCCTGGCTGCCATCTTGGATTTTCATTTTGACCTCATTTTCGTAATCAGCGACCCCAAAACCATCAAAACGACACCCATGACGGAAAAACCAAAAAATTTCCTGGCTGCCATCTTGGATTTTCATTTTGACCTCATTTTCGTAATCAGCGACCCCAAAAACCATGAAAACGACACCCATGACGGAAAAACCAAAAATTTTCGTCGGCGCCGTCTTGGATTTTAATTTTGGTCTCATTTTCGTAATCAGCGACCTCAAAAACAATGAAAACGACACCCATGACGGAAAAACCAAAAAAATTCCTGGCCGCCATCTTGGATTTTCATTTTTGCTTCGTTTTCGTAATCAGCGAACCCGAAAACCATGAAAACGACACCCATGACGGAAAAACCAAAGATTTTCGTCGGCGCCATCTTGATTTTCATTTAGGCTTCATTTTCGTAATCAGCGACCCCAAAACCCATGAAAACGACACCCATGACGGAAAAACCAAAAAATTTCCTGGCTGCCATCTTGGATTTTCATTTTGACCTCATTTTCGTAATCAGCGACCCCAAAAACCATGAAAACGACACCCATGACGGAAAAACCAAAAATTTTCGTCGGCGCCGTCTTGGATTTTCATTTTCGTCTCATTTTTGTAATCAGCGACCTCAAAAACAATGAAAACGACACCCACGACGGAAAAACCAAACATTTTCCTGGCCGCCATCTTGAATTTTCATTTTGACTTCATTTTCGTAATCAGCGACCCCAAAAACCATGAAAACGACACCCATGACGGAAAAACCTAAAATTTTCCTAGCCGACGAATTGAGAACCTCCTTTTTTTTAAGTCGGTTAATGAGATTTACCGTCTATCATCAGTTCAACCTAATAGCCTGAAAGAATACAACTATCGACCCATAAGTTCGTATAATTTTGAAGGAATTTTCTTTCAAGTCCTGACCGTTGAGGAGTCACCTGGCACCTTCCGTCATCAGCGCAGCCACATGAAATTATGATTATCAGACGCAAATACTTGAACAGCTTCTGAAAATGTACGGAAAACGTTAAGTGCGCCTATGATATTCGAGGGTTGCCCTCAATTTCTCAGAGTTCCCATCATCAGAAACTGACTTGGTGACAATGGGACCACCTCGGGAGTATACCCTTTCCAAGACAAAAAGAATTTTGAAAATCAGTTCACAATTGACGGAGATATTCGCAGACATACAAACACGAATAGAGAACCTCCTCTTTTTTGGAGGTCGGTTAAAAATATATATCGAAGTACAATCGACAACAACAATCGATCGTGAAATTCGACTTCGATCTGAAGATGAAAAAAATTTTAGAAATCTTTACAAATTAGCAAAAAAAAACATGTTTGATCAAAATTAATAAGTGTATCAAATTGTGGTAATCGGCTTACAATCTCGAAAATATGTTTACGAAAAACACGGGAGCGTTTGTGACACAAAGCGATACGTCCGCCCTTTGGCAGTGGCCGATTCGTACTGGCGAGATAGAGTTTGCGCGGTCGATAATATAGTTAACTTTGGATTTAATTTACGAAATGAAATTATAGATTATTGATAAAATAAAAATACGATTCTATTAGAAGGTTACCTTAAAATTAATACGTAGTTTTTGAATTTTCTCTAAAGTGATTCTAAGGTATAGAAAAAAAATCTTATATTTCGAGACATTTTGTAAAAATTGCGATGTTTTAACATTTTTTTTCTGCTATTTTTTGTACTGAAGTCGAAAATGTGACTCCTTGGTACTCCAGTAGACCATATGGTGATGTTATTTATATTTTTTTTAATGTTTAGAATCGTTTGTAGTGTTATGTTCGGATAAGCCAAACGTAACTCGATCGGTATTTTTGCGGAAAAGGGCTTTTGAATACGGGTGATTGCCATTAATATAAACATTATTTTGAAAATTCTTGTCCACTGTCCACCAGAAAAAGAACTCGTCTCTTATAATAGCCAAAAGGAAGCTTCAAATTCTTCATAGATTTCCCACACCAACCGATCAAAGTTGATCAAAATGAGATGATTTCGTGGAAGGAGCCTTAAAAGTAGAAAACAAGAAAATAATTATTGTCTGAAATTTTTCGTTCACATGAGAATCGCACTTGAGTAATTGAAATCTAAATATAATATGCCAGTATCCTCACAAGCTCAAAACCCTCTAGAAATAAGTTAAACTACAAACATCACAAAAAATCCATTAGAGCCGAAGTCTAGACATGTTTACTCCGGATATGTGGGAGTGCAAACATTGAGGGTTCCATTTAACTTACTTAAATCCACAATAGCATTCGTACAATCAGTTCGATACATCTCGTGGCCCTGTGTATGTAAATGTCTTATGTATTAAATGGCCAGGACTCTGTAGATTCCTTATCTCACCCTTTGTTTCACTACGTCTGTATTTTCGTCTGCCTTCCAAGGTACCTTCAAGGTTACATTTTATTATGCATGTAAATAGGCGATGAGTATTTTCACTTTTTGTTTTTGCAATTTTGGTGGCACAAAGGAATTTGTGATGTCTTCATCTGTTTGGTGTTATATTGTTATGAAAGTGTGTCCGCATTTTTTTATAAGAATGAGGATGTGCTCCAATGCAGGAAATGCTTGTAACATTTCGTCTAATCCGGAAATTATGATTTTTCCTACTCCTCCCGCTACCTATTCTTTTCTGATTAATTTCGGTGCGGAATCCAAGACAGTTCTGTGACTTCGTCGAGCTTCATTGTCTCGGCGATTTTCTGCTGTTGTTGTGGTTTGGCTTTGGGAATATTGTGGCAGACTTGTAATCAATTAATTGCTCAGTCAATTCCTCAAATTTTTGAGTATAACCCGGTTCATTAAAGAAAGGAATCTAAAATGGCGGTTTTTATCATGTCCTCACGCTCGCACACTATAGTGAGCGAGCGAGAGGACATGCCATGTGTTGCCATTTTAGATTCCTTCTTTGATGAACCGGGTTATACCGTTCGTCCACTATTGCTTAGCAAGAAGATCAATAAATAGGGTAGTCGACAAAAAAAACTAATTAGTCCGTCAGATAGATTTCCAAAAAAATAGGTAAAAAAACTTTTTAAGTTAAACGGTTTTATGATAAACATACATTGCAATGTTTAAGATAAATGTACTAAAAACCAAAAAATAATAAAATAGATACAGTCGTGGGAAAAAACCGTGGGGCACGTCAATTGTAATTTCCGCAGCACGACAGTTCCGAATTGACGTGCCCCACGGTTTTTTCCCACGACTGTATCTATTTTATTATTTTTTGGTTTTTAGTACATTTATCTTAAACATTGCAATGTATGTTTATCATAAAACCGTTTAACTTAAAAAGTTTTTTTACCTATTTTTATTTTCTAGTTTTTAGCCGCCATCTTGGATTTTAATTTTATATAGTATATTGTATTCTGCTTGTTGAGCCCTTTAATTTGATACCCATATTAATGGGATTAATAAAACAAAAATTATCCGCCATTTTGTAGCGGCGGCCATCTTGAATTTATAATGATAATGAATGAACATAATTGTATTGTCACCAAAATCCAAAGTGTATACAAAATTTCAGATTAATCGGTTGACAGGAAGAGGGTGAAATTTGAATTACTAAATTTGATCCAAGAATAAAACAAACGGGGTGAGCTAAATAAAACCGTTTAATAAAAATATTGAACACGTATTTTTTCTTTTTTCACGTAAACAAAAAATGAAGACGATACAGTGCTTCGAAAAGTCGTGAAACGTCACAGCTTGGTCCAATTTTACCTAACTATGACGTCAAACGCCCCCTCTCCATGGTCTTTGACAAGCTTTATTTTCGTCAATTTTTATTAATTTGATAAAACAAAAAACACGTATCCAATATTTTTCAATAATCTGACTGACGGACTAAACAGAATCATATTTTTTTTAGTCGGTCGACTACCCTATCGTAATTGTTAGTTTCGACGATGATGCGTAATGGAAAAAAATAAACCAGGAAGGTATTAATAAAGTAGTTCAACCTAAAACCGTTTATTACCTAGACTAGAAGCAACACCTACTTCTACTCCACCATACTAATGTAAACACGAACAACCAATAAAGCTCGCTCAAACTGTAATACGTTACGTATACTGTCATCTTATTGGAAACGACAAAACATCAAGGCTGTTGACCTTGAACGCAGACGCAATGTTTACCGTAGGTCAGTGACGCCAATTATGTATAATGCTGCCGCGCGGTGCCACTCGCAACTGTTCCGCTACTGCCTACTTAGCACTATATACGATCGTTCCAATGTTAAAGAAAACCTTTTAAGGAAATAATGACTAATCAATGCGAGAACCGTTAACTGTTGACCTAGTTAACAGTGACAATTCTGAAATTGTATACCTTGGTGTAGATTTACCTAGTTTTGATATCTAGGCTACGAATGTTGTGTCTATTAAACTTATTGACATCTGAATGTTTCCTAACAAACCATCAATCAATGTCATTGTTGTAAACTGCGTTCCAATTGAGCTATTTCTCATCAGTGTCACCACTCGGTCGGGCACTCAGGTCAAAACGAGGTGCGAACGCGTGAAGGTGTATGGCACGCATATATTCCGGTCGTAAGATGCGGTGGCGCCGTGCAGGAAGAACAACAACTTCATTTGTCAAACAACCGCAAGCCGGGGAGCGACGCGCAGCCGCCGGCGCAGCTTGATGTATTGCAAATGGCGGTAATTTTGAAGTTCGCGTTCCGTTTGCTATTCAAAACAGCATAAACTGCCACCGTTCTACGTTTCCCTATAATTTCGCTGCAAATGACAAACGATCTGTTGTTTTTAAGTGCCACTCAGGTGTAAGTATCCGAATGGATTCGTTGTAACACCCCACCCTTTCTTAAGTAATAAGCTATAATTTTGTTAGTTTACTCAAAGGGAAAGCAAGGTTCTTATTGCTTGGAGTTTGTTTATTGAAACTTAAACATCTGTTATGACCTGGAGCGTTAGAAATGTTTTGTCATGTTATTATCTGAGGAAAGGCTATCATTAGTGGTATAAATATTTGTATAGTTGAAGGAAATTTCACTGATCTTATACACTATCATCATCACCTAGCTATTGATCTATTATACAAAGGAACCAAATTAGTTGTTAGGAAAACCGCACGTATTCCGTAATGAGTAATGACTGGCCAGTTTGCTGGTCACTATCGTCATCGTCTCACTATAATATCTATTAGACTATCACTTTCGGTCGCCGAGTGCTCTATTGTCTGTGATATGATCTTTTTTTCTTTTAATGAGCCTGTAGATCCGGCTGATCGTTACCTAATCGGGTACACTGACGCACTTGTGGGAACTTTGGGTTAAGCAATTTGTTTCACACTAATCTTGGATCGCGATGTTGCCTGCATGACCGTAGTTTCGTAACCTGTGAGGATAAAGTTTGATTTCTAACTGATTCCAGGTATTCGTTGGCTTAATAGAAATCCAAGGGATACTACTATCATGGATTTATATGTATAATCGTACCTATTAACAAATTTGGCGCCCAACAAAATGCAGAACTAAAACGCAAAAGTTATTCATATACACGTACAACTTCAACACAGAATCTGACATGATTAATGTATGGGATCATCTCCAGCGTCTGGCACAGATTTCCCGAAAAAATATTCGATCTGACTCAGATTTTTTCATACAATACCCAGTTTACTGACAGCCTCGTGTCTCTTTCTACAAACTGTTACTGATCCAATTTTAGGCGTTTGTATATCAGATTTTGTATTCTTGAAATCATTATTTATTATTAAGACAATAAACAGAGGTTGTACAATGACTAAGTTACAAATTCGTTTTGCTTAGACAACTGGTAAATCTCTTTTAAAATAATTTATGATTTCTTGCGAGTCTGGAGCTACATTGATTTATTTATCTACATGTCTATAGTACTAGTTTATACAGAGTCAAAGAAAACACCGGCTAGCTAAATTGAACTTTTTTTTCATTCAGGAAGTACCTATTTACTTTTCGAATTGAATCGTATCGTATGACAAGTTGTTTAAGCGATTGCACTTACACAATGTTATAGTTTTACGCATTTCGAACAAATTTCGAAAAATTCAAGCTTTACAACAGAAATAAAGGTCAATTGGATCATGGATCGATTATGTTTACCACTAGGTAGGTACCTACATCATACATACATCTACCTAGCTAGGTTGATGTGCTACATTGCCTAACCTAGCTAGTAGCTACCTATATGAAACTTTATCGTGGTCAGGAGGTGGATTTAAAGTTGCAGCTTCATCCTTATCATCCGTAGACATAGCATTATATAGTTTATCATCCTCTAGGTAACCGAAGGAACAGTTGTCTCTGTCTCTTCCACGAATACTTTCACAAAGACAGCATCAATCGTACCTACTTCAGAGGACAGAGACACAATTCAATTGGCCACACACTCCTATGCATCGTCCACAATGCACATATTTTCCATCGTACATGAATCTTTTGTGTAACTCGGCACGTTTGCAAGTGTAGAGGTCGGTGGCTGAGGTCACTCCTTCGCGACGGGTTCCGGGAACATATGACAGGTCTCTCATTGTTCGCAAATTGTTCTGCGCAAGGTCCTCGTGTAAATGTCAATCCGGCGCCGGCGCCGACGCGGCCACCGCCAGTTGGTTAACAGAACTGTTTGCTATCGCTAAATATAGAATGTGGACGAGTTTGCGTTCTTTTTAAGAGGAAAAAGAAATAATGAATGCTGTGTTTAGGTTTTACCGTTCTCTAACTGTCCTTTCTATGATTTTCGATGATGATGGAGGCGGATTGAGAAATAAATAAACCATAGCTGGGTGCATCCATTTTTAAATACTTAATGAAACAGCAAGTTCGAGATCAGCCCGCTACCTAAGGTATTTTAACAAAAATCTATGCTAAAATTAATGAGAATATTAGTATGATTGTGTCTGTTTACTGAGAATGGATCAACGCAAAAGACAAAGAAGTCAAACTGAAGGAAACTGAGTGAAAATAGTTATATAATTTATTATAAGCTCTGCTGTGTGGTAGGCGGTCCATAGAAGAAATAAACACTAGTTAATATTTCAATAAAGTCGATCTTGGTGTAGCCGTAGACCATGATGAATTACAATTTACAATAGAAAAAATAAACACGTCTTCTAAAATTGTAATAAGCAGAAACAATAACAGTACTTATACTAAGAAAACAGCAACAGAAAGCTTAAAATCCGCTAGAATTACTAGAAACGGCCATAAACAAATCACCACGCGTTACGCATATAAATACTGGGTAATCGAAGGATATATTTATTTGTTTAATGACTCGCTTGGTACGAAAGAACTAGTCTTGCACGGGCCAAGAAACAACTTCTATGTATTTGTGTACAAGATTGATACCAGTTGGAATCAAGTACTTAGGTACTAGTACCTACCTACTACGTATCAGGGAACACTCATACCTGGATGCAGTGAATAGGTACATGCGATGAAGCCTGTTAATCATACGTTAGTCAATGTATCTATGATCTAAGTTACTGCCTATGTAATTTAATAGTGTCCGTCCTTTTAGCACTTAAATGGATAATACATCAAAGTCAAAGATCGACTCTTCAATGGGACGTGTAATGAATACTGGTGTGCATTAAGGAAGTCATGGTACATTGAATTATTAATTACTAGAAGTTCTTCGTTCTTCTTGTTTAACTGTTTCTATTATAGTTGCATTTAAATGATCCCTCTGCTGAAACACGGGCTTCCTCTTCTTGAAAGGAATGGGCTTATAATCCACAACGCAGGCCTTGTGCGGGTGGATAGGTGTCACACACCTACGATTTTTTGGTCCTAGAAAATAGTGTTTCCTCAAAATGTTTTTCTTAACTGATTTGAGAGTAGTGGCGATGAAATAAATTACACAAATTATTGCGTCTTTTTTTTTTTTTGGGACAAGCCCGCCACACTATTCCCAAACCACTGTAACTCCTGTTAGCCAGAATCAACAGTGGCGACCACAAGAAAAGCGCCGAGACAATGAAGCTCGACGAAGTCCCAGAGAAATGATTTAACTGTCTTGGATCCCGCAACGAAATTAATCAGAAAAGAATAGCGGAGGAGTAGGAAAAAACATAGTTTCCACTTCCCTCCATATCAGCAGGAGACAGAACAGAACAAGGCCAATAGGCACACAGGGACGTATACAACTGAGATAAGCCCAGTTGCCTAGCACCACGGATATTATTGTCATTAATATTACTGGGTCCTAAGTTGTGAGCTGTTATATTTGATTCCAATAATAGGTATGACAAAATTGCTTGAACGCACGGAAATTTGTTCTAGTTTCTACAAGGTCCGTATAGTAAATAACTCCGGATGTAACCTGTACACTATTTAACATAATATTACGTTCATTCTGCCAAAGACTACACTCCCATAAAATGTGATGTGCAGTTTGTTCAAATTCGCAGTCAGATGTAGAACATTGACAAAAAGGCGACTCAACAAGCTTGAAGGAAAATAATTTACTCTTAAAGTTACCATGACCTGTGAGAAATTGGGCGACACAGTGATCCACCTCCAGAAATTATTGCGTCTGTTTAAATACCATACCAGTAACCACTGGGCCACCTGCTTTTCTGCCTGTGGGAAGTCTTTTCAATTCTTCAGTCTCTGGTAGTGTCCCATTGTCGTCAACAACAATCAGTGGTGGTCGTCTTCTTAACATGGTCATTCTTCAAACGGAGACTTCTTCGTCGGGCAAAACAACAACAACACAAGGACTCCCATAGTTAGAGTTTTCTGCTAGTGAATCTGCAGTTATTCTTCTGATGTCTGCTTTAAGAGTTTGGAATAATTGAGACCTATGTGAGGTTGTAACTGACGTCAATAACTTGGTTTATGAATCACATAATGGCCTTTAAGAGGAAACGCGAGTGGTCTTTTCTCCATACAAACGCTCTCGCCTGTTTTCTTTTTGGTTAATGACCCTAGAGCAATGGTTTTTTTACAGAATAATAAATATTAACTATTTCTATGCCCCTATGTTTTCCTTTTTGGTGATAAATTATTTTTATAAGCACTAGAACCCTCAAAAAATGCTGAAAATTGCTTGTTTAGATCGCTGTTAACAGAGTCCTAGTGTACAAATTTGACAACTATTAACGAAAAAAGAAAAACATAGCGGCGTAGTATATAACCTCCTTATTCATTGTCTAAAATATCTTTTAAATTGGTTCAATATTGGAGGAGGAAATAGGCGAGAGCCAAGCCTCGAATTCTAACTTTTTTCTACAGTTGTCCTTATCGCACGAATTTGAGGGCAGGAGGACGGAGAGAGACAGCGATAGTAGAAAGAGACAGCACTCGCATTTCCTCTTAATCTATCTAATTATCCTTGTCTTTGATACAACAGACTAGCACCGGCTGTGTCAGATTGATGTTCCTTTGTAAGTGACCACCTTTTATTTTAATTTAAATAAATAGTTCTAAATATGTTAGTCTTTGAAGCATTACAGATCCAACATTGAGCGAATTGCATCTGATATGCTTGAAATTAAATTCTTAAGAAAAATAAATAACGTTTCTGCCGCAGGTGAAGTAGCAGGCAAGTTACTACTTTACCATACCTATATATTTTTTACTTTCTTAAATGTGCATGATCGTTCTTTTCCGAGCTCATAATTCTAGGCCCGTTCCAAATGGAAATGATTTCTATGAGACTGTCTCCATTGATAGCACACAATGGGCAAATCATACGCACCATTGGAGGGATGGCGGAAATACGACACCGGTATGATGTTGCGCTTTTCACAATGAACACTATGGCTTTTTCAAATATCGCATAAGAAGTTTGATCAGTTCCGTAAATAGACATTTGAACAGTCTGACATGTAACAAGTACCAGCCATAAGAGAGGTTTAATGAAATCACTTCCGCTACTGATTAAGTTATAGAAAAAGGTCAACGGAATCTTGCCTTTAAGAGCTGAACTTCAGTAATGTCAAATTGGTTATATTATATTATTATTGCATTTGCAGCTCCCACGACTGAGTTTCAATGTTACAAAAAGTTGATAATAAATTGTCCAGTGAATAAACTGACAATTTTTTTTTCTTAAATGCTATTCATCTTAGATATCGATGCCTTCCTTGGAGATATGTACTAGGTTCAGTACCCAACTGCATAATATATATACTAACCCCAAAAAGCCATTAAAAGAACTTTTTATAGCTTCAATACAGTTTTATGTCGCAATAACGCCTAGAAATGTTTAAACTAAAAGCTGCCATTTAAAATAATGCCGAACGTCTAAAGGAACATGTCGTCGGCAAAAAAGTGTAAAATAAAAACAAATGAATTCATGTCCATAAAACTATTTACGACGATGCATGTACAATATTTTAAACAACGCCTTCTACCATTAAATTAATGCGAAATAGCCCGTGGTGAGTGTACACAAGCATGTCAACTTGACTAATTTGTGAGTTGAGAGTTTTAGTGCTATACTTATTTCCAATTTTATAGTCCTAGCTTGAAAAATGTTCTGTTAGAAAATTTACAACTCATTCCCATGTCCCTTTTGAGTTACTGATGTTTCTCCCATCACTTCTCAGTACGACTGTAAAGTCCCTTTTATAGTCGGAGCTACTTTTTTTACAACCAGACCGCAGTCAGCAAGCACAGTAAAATATTGTGTATGACTTGCTAATATAGGTTTAATTAAGTGCAGGGATGCAAGCGAACGTAGCGCCATCGTTGCGACACTGTCGTGCTAAACATTAGCGTTGGCTAATATAAAACACTTAAAAGGTCATTACGAAACAAATTTCTTAAGATAAACACATTATTCTCCATTCGATCACGTTATAAAACAAACACGGTTACCGCTATAGCCTGATTAATAGCTATAAATCTTCTCGTATATTTGCAATAAGGAGACAAACGTTTGTCGCAATGGCTAACGTAACTCGAATAATTAGTAAAATCACGATTTATCCCACTTTCTAGGTCTCTTCCGATCTGCACTATCGATCATCGGAAGATATCGATCTTATCTCACGATCAATTACTTACTGCGTAGTGGGAAACGGTACTTTATGAACATCTACTACTTATATCTGATTATCTGCAGCGGTTTCTACTTTAATTACTTAATTGTACTATTGAATGCAACTTTAATCTTATTTCACAATTATAGTGACGTGCATATATTATTTTCTAATTAAATTGATTTTCCTTTTACATTTTGTTTTTTTTTTTTTTTAATATGGGCTTACTCTTGACCTCAATCTTGCCCTAAGGGCAGAGATGAGGCCGACGATGGAGCGAGCTTACCCAGAAGAAGCCTGAAGCCTTTTGTTTTTCTGTGTCTGGGCATTTTTTTGTTTACCGACCTCTTTTATGAGCCTATTTATAAAGATCGCCTTCGTTACCATTATTTTTATTAAAATCTACGAAAAAGTGATTAAGTGCAAGAAAAGTATTAATAGTACCAAAATAATGACCAGCTACATTTTGTCATTCGAAAATTTCATTGAAATTTTTGTGCTCGTTCCGTGATTGATCAACCTAATTTTTCCGCATACCCATTAGATAAGTATGTCTTACTTCTACAGTAAGTGGGCATTAGTCAGGTATTCAGGGCAATGGCTCGCTTATATCATCCGCGTAATATCATGAGTGTGCACCTACTTCTGTTAGAGGTCAACGGTCATTTTAGCATCGTACATCATCACCTATACCGCTGTCAACAGTCAATTTGCAAGTTATATCATTAACAGTTTATCTAAGCTTGGTCCTTATTTTTCAATTAACTGTGGGTGACTAGCCATAACCGTAGATCCATCGATCAGTGTGGTTTAGAGTTAGATTGCCAGTTGGTATAGGAAGTTGGAACAGGTGACTGTCCTCGATTGTAAAATTTTGTGCTGTTTTTTTTTTTTTTGTAATAATAAAAAAGAAGAATACTTTAGTTTTCTTTCATTTTTATAGATCTTACATCGTCTCTCAAAGATGTTACAACTTGACTATTTTTCAGAACCTAGGGTGGAATCCCAAATGGTATTTCCTGTGGGATCCGGAGAATATCTCTGTTTAAGGTGACCTTAAACGATTAAAAGTTTTCAAATGTCAGACGTGATTGTAGGTACCTTGTGTTAACACACTAAGTAATGCTAACTAAGGATAAATGAGGAACCATTCTGCTAAATATCTGGTGGTGTGTTACCATCAGGTTAAAGACACGGAATCTATTAGCAGTTTCTTATTTGTCCAGTCTTTATTAATTAAGGAAGTTCCGTGACCGTCGAAATGCATTTCGTAAATCTTTAACTTTTTTATTTATTTTTACATGTAAGAGTGTAAAATCACTGGGAAGTAATTATTTACTCAACGCGCAACACACCTCATTAGGAATCGTTTATTTACTGTCACGATTGTGCGAAATTTCGAAAGCCCCTTCGAAATTTTCAAGTAAGTACTTTTTGGAAACGGTCAGTCGTCAACATACCTACGCTTTGTTCAAAATTCACCACAAATAAAATGGTCTGAACAATTATTTTTCTTGAAAGTAAGATAGTTGAAACTAGACTAGTCGAATCAATATACGAAATGGCGCCTCAGTAATGGCTAATTAATAAGATCAAAGGGTTAACTACCAAACAACTCACCAATGAATCATCATCATCATCATATCAGCCTGGAATCACCCACTGCTGAGTATAGGCCTCCCCTTTTTTCTGCCACACTTCCCGGTTCTGTGCGTACCTCATCCATGAAACTCACCAATGAAACTACAATTAATCATCGATACCACTTGAGAGAAAGTACTGACTCACTGCACGGAATGTGATCTTCATTTGCTTGTTCCTAATAAGAAAAAAAATCGAGTGCGTCAGTTAGTTGCGCCTGCGTCAGTGTTACATCACTAAGAAATGTCCCGTCACCACAAAATGTGCCGGAGATCCGCAATTTGCAGTTCTTACTTGCAACAATTACGTACGAAATTCTGATACACAGAGTCATACCTACTACACATACAGTGACAATCACGTTGGTTGCTGTGAGGCGGTAGAAAGAGTGTACACTCCAAGCGCCTGTCATCAACAGCCAGATGAATGAATGGCATTTGGAAGAACGCGGAGACCTAATTGAGACTAGCGTAGACCAAAGAAGAATTGACAAAAAGGTGGCCCAGTTGGTGATACGCTGGCGTGACTGCCAATAATGAAAATGATGAGTCATACTACAGAATTTACTACTTGTTTTGCTATTAACGTTAAAATAGTATCACATTGCTATGGCTTCGGAGAACTTAACCTATATTATTTGGAACACGTTGAGTTATTATTTAACTGTGGATCTACGAATCGCAGTACATTTGCATGAGTCACCGTGGAACGGACCGTTATATCGGTCATTGCTGATATAATGATTGATGGGTAATGAATAGGCTCTGGAACGTAAAGCCCCGTAAACATTCATTGGTTCACTTATTTATACAAATTACAGTTTTGGAAAATGATTTTACTTTATGTTTCTCGAGATTCAGAAGTTTGTTTCAAAATTGAATTTAGCAGCAGATTTACGATTTTGAAAAATAATCCGATTTTAAATTTGTGTCGATTGGAATACTCCCTACGTTGACTATCGTCCACCTTGAAAAAGACTATTTCTTGCAACTAACAAGAAACAATGCAATACATGTCATAGTCTATTAGAAGACTAAGTACAATGAATTCAATACGTCTTGCTCCGAAACTCAACACAATCACTGAGCCCTGTGGGAAATTGTACCGGACACATATAAACATCAGCAACATCGACTCACGACTTCTCACTTGGCCCGTGAGTGTTGCGAAAAATAACCGGGTCTAAATGCCATGGGAAATAATACTAAGTAAGAACTACTTTTAAAAGGATGTGGAGCAATGATTTTGTAGATCAGTAATTTTCGTCACTGTTTCACTGGTCTTTACTCAATATGACGTTAGCTTCGTAGAGATAATTATAACAGCGATGTCGTCTAGCCAATTTCGACCACATCGACTACATTTGATGGCTTTCTAGAGTGGTTGTTGAGAGCTCTGGCGTGCTATTCTTTTAAAAATTAAATGTTCTCTACAGTGTCAGTAAATAGCATACTCAATTTTGACAAAAAAAAACTTGCACACCATTGCCTACCTAGATATATAAAGTTTCTCAAATGTTTATCATCCATGTCCACCACTTACCCGACTCAGAATTTGAATTATAAATTACCTGAATATTACAGCGACGCGACGCCTAGAAGATGGTGTTATGTCTTTATGAGCTGAACCGTACAGTAGCTGAAACTGACAAATATACAGGCTTCTCGATCAATTCTTCTTATGATTCTCTCGAAAATTCATCAAAGAATTTTGCTCATATAAACGGCAACTTATTTTGGTAAATCCTTTCAAGATATTATGTGTGTATTCTTATATCAATCCTATTCATCGTTTTCCCAGAATTCTCATGTGCATAAAATACCCCAGTCACCAAAGTGATTACCTATAGCTCATCAATGCTTGCCTGCATGCCTTACCTACTTACTTACATCTTTTGTCATGTGTACCTTTGCATTGGAAACTCACGTCCTGTTTTATAGTCTTGTTACTTACCAGCATTTTATAGTGCTGTTTTTAAAGTCTTTTAGTTTCTACAGCCGGAAGTTATGAGCGCACTTTACACACCATAACGGCCGCATTTGAACAGACTTCGCAGATATTTAACCATCGCAAAACTAATGCCATTAAATGCTCGTTATATTTGAGAATAAAGCTTGGAATGCTATTCATCATCTTTACTTCACCTAAAATGCCTAGCTTGTTAGGTACTGAGGTCCGCTTTGTTAATAAAGCTTGAACATGTTCGATGAAGGATGGGCGACGTTCTGTTGTATTGACGACGCGACGCGACTACTCGAAACGTTTGGTTAGAAAAACCATTACTTAGTAGGTACATACCGCATCATTTTATGGAATTTACTTTCTTCCAATATCATATTCAATAGAAAGTGCATGATTAATTTATGACATGTGAATTCCAGGTGTTAAAAATGAGCAAGTAATTAATATTAGCCGTAGTACATCATTGGTTCAAACATAGGTAGTCGTAGGTGCGACACTAACGCAGCACAGCTAGTCATCTGCTATGCGTGCCAAAAATTGCACGAAGTGTTAACGGGGGAGGCCCATGTTTAGTATCGGTTGCTGACTAATGCTGAAGTAATGAAACCTTGTACGTAAGGTCACCTTCAGTGCTTCATGCAACTAATCAGTGTTGACGGAACAAATAGGTATACGATCTGGTATTTAGGCCGAGGTGTGAGGCGCCGCCGGATAAACCGCGAGACAAAACGTTGTGACCAAAGTAACCAGGGCAAAACGTAATGGCGCTCTAAACTGACTCACTGACCATTACTCTATTACGCAAACACAAATATTTGGATATCATAAAAAGACCAGATTACGTATGATTTAAACGATGCTACTTGATACCATGCCTCCCACGTTACTCCCACGTAGAAAGTTTCTGCTTAGCTCCCTATGACATATTGTTTTGTAACTTACTTTCTTTCTGGTTTAAGAAAAATGATGGAGGTAAGTTACGTCTTCTTCCCGTATGAATATTAAGTCGAATTAACCGTAAGGTCATCCGACAGTTCATGGGAATGGAGATCGCAATTAGTGCAACTAATGAACTCGTGTTTTCAATAAATTTACATCTAATCGAATGCAAACTGCTGCTTCACTGTGGCAGTCGTGCGCCTAAGGGCTTACACACAGTTGACTCAAATTACTCAAAATGTTCCGCTGAATAAACTTGATAGTACCTACGCAAGACTCATCTCCTCTGACATTTTCTTTGTCTGTGCAGATCCTTAAACGCAATTAATGTAACAACCCATGCTCAGGTCAAAATGATTAACAGCATACCAAAAATATCAGGTTTTGTTAAAGGAATCCGATTTCTTGTAAATAACTATATGCCTTTTTCAGTAAAACGTACATATGTGCGGTAAACATAACGTCTTGATTTGTAGATATGTTGGGAACGTAACAAAGGAACATAAAAGTGTAAATGGAAATTCTTTTACAAATAAAAGGTCAGGTTGAGACCGTGATATTTAAGATTACTTTTACAACGTGGTATTCGTATAAATCAAAGCGACACTTGGATGAATTCACGGAATATTATTGTGTTGTAAGTAGATACTGACTGAACATTCCTTCTACGAATTAAGGTTTATCAATTCGGGGACATATTGCAAGACAAGCATCTAGAGTAGAGCAAGACCAAAGATCATACGATAGATGGGCTGTGTGATGTAGGTATGATATGGCTAGAAAGGGGTTGACTGCTGAAATGACAAGTAATACAGGAGTATAGAAGAAAAATCATGCTGTGCCGACCACCCTAATAAATTGGGATAAGGGTAGGTGATTGACGATTCACGTTTATTCTCAAAACTATATGTGTATTATACTAACCCGCTAAAAGAAAATCGAAAATAAATCAAATGTTTTTCCCATACTGAGGTCGTTGACATCGCCACTTCAGTTTCGAATTTTCTCTCCAATTCGGCACTACACTATCAATCATTCACAAGTATCTATATTTAGTAGTTACTACTTCAAGTTATGAATGAATATAATAGTGATTTTACATAACAACAATAGCGCGTGGGACGTATCAAATGATTCAATTGTAGGTAGTTGTGGAGAATTCTGTAGTACTTTCTTTGCGTGGAGAAATATTGGTTATGTAACAGTCGAATGATTTATTTGTTAAGTGTATAATTAATTTAACAACTAGGTTTTGAGTGTTTACACATTTAGAGGAATTATATAGGACATCGTTATGATTACTTACCTATAATGCTTTTCCTGGTGACTTGAAAATGTTCAATAAACTGAACATAATAGCTCACAATAGTCTTCTTCTATAAGAAATTGAAGTGTATGTTTGTAATTTCAAAATAACAGTTTTTACTAATTGCATGTGAAAGTACCTATGTGTTATCTGATAACATTTTTTTTTTAGTTTTTGACGTTGTTCCTCAGTTTGTTCCTTCTAATCTCCAAATCGGCTGGGCCGATTATGATGACGGGGTTTTTACTGACAGATTGATTACTGATGTTAAAAGCAGGTAGTTATTTTGGCTATATTTATTTCAGAACTAGCTTTTGTCAGCGGCTTCGCCCGCGTGAAAATGACGATTTTCCATACAAACTTTCATCCCCTATTTAACTCCCTTAGGGGTTGAATTTCGAAAAATCCTTCCTTGTTCCTTGTCTACATTATAAAGGGAACCTCTGTGCAAAATTTCAGCTCTCTAGGGTCAAGGGTTTGGGCAGGGCGTTGATGAGTCAGTCAGGACTTCTCTCTTTATTTATATACTAGCTTTTGCCCACGACTTCGTTCGCGTGGAATAGTGACTTCCGGCAGATTTTTGGTTTATCTCGCGAAAAAAAAAAAAAACTATCCTATGTCCTTTCTCAAGTTCCAAACTAGGTCTGTACCAAATTTCACACACATCGGTTCAGTAGTTTAGGCGTGAAGCAAAGACAGACAGACAGAGTTACTTTCGCATTTAAAATATTAGTTAGGATAGTTAGGATAGATAAAGTAAGTACCGCCTATTTCCGGGTCTAAGGATTTTAGGGTTCTGTGTAAAATCAAAACCCCGAAAATAACTAACAATCTGATTCAAATAGTATCTAAATAGTAATATTCTAGTAACATTTTTATGATAATTTCACGGGGTCGAAGGTCGCGGGCAACAAATACTATAAACTTATAACATTAAATTGCTAGCCGATTCCAAACACGCAAATCTTTCTCAGATAGCCAAGCTTCTTAGCAACAAATTAAAGATTTGACTCTACCATACTTACCATTGACCTCTAATAACTCTGATGGAAATCGAAACCCAGCAACACACTAACCGATCAAAATATTTACCTAAATCAAAGTGAAATCTAAAGCAATAAACAACGATACTGTTGTACGGCATTAGTATAGGCGATATTATGCTAATAACACGACCCAAGGCGACTGCAAGACTTGTCGACGTAGGCGCCACCTACCTGCGCCGGACGGAACCGTGTTCCCTCGCCTTTACATCATTTCATTAACATCTTACAAGAGCTTTCGTGTAGCCCACCATAGTTTTAATGGAGACAGATATCTGTTGCATACAAATCGTCAGCCTTCATGACAGTTTATTTAAAAAACTTAATAAAAAAGTTTTGCATCAAGAACAACTGACGGACTTGGATAGTATTTGCAAGGCAAATTTTATGCCTTCGAGTAATGCGCTGCTCTGAAGACTTTATTGCTAGAACCATTTGCTAGCTAAATTGAGATCGTCATGTCGCTTCATTGCCCCAGGTCGCGTAAAGACTATAAAAAAATTTAAAGCCATAACCGTAGGTGTGCTAGACTATAAAACAAGTATACTTTATGGCTCAATAACGCTTTTGTATAATTAAATGATTTTGTTATGAGATGTGTGACGATATTAAGATAGTTAAATCCTTACACGGTACTATAAACGGGTTAATCGTCCATATAAACCAAAGGGAGGAGATTCGAACCCACAACAAGAGAGAGACCAACACCTTAGCCATTGGCGTATTGTTGGGTAAACATGAACGTGGGTAGGAACTTGCGACCATATTGTTTGAAGTATAAATCCGAGTTTATCGTCTGCGAGAAAAACAACCTTTTTCCATTAGTTGACTCATAAAATACGAAGGCACGGTGTTCTATTAGGATCTTCATCATAATGTAATTCCTGAATGTAGTTAGAAATAGTGTATTTTCAATCATCCCGGCATTTCAGAAAGGACATGGGCAATATTGTAGGGGCATTGCGGGTTTCTAGAATCAAATGGTTTAGTTCAGTAACTAGTCAATAAATTGACATCAATACACTAAAAAAAAATCGACTTCAAAAACACAAAAAAGTGAAAAATAAACTTCAGAAGAAAAATCTGCTTCAGAGGTCGGTGAATCCTATATCGTGGGGGCATTTACAACCATTTTATCTCACATACACAAACCAAACACCCAGACCCGAAAGAACTATCCGTTCCGTGCGGGCATTGGACCCGCGACACGCAGCCCAGAAGTCCAATCGCTCAGCCACTGCGCCAACCGTGCCGTCAATCCTGAAGAGCACGTCTCTTAAGTCTTTTAAATTTGTGGTTTGGTTGTTCCTTTATTGAAATTCTTGCCGATTGGTTTTGGATGGTGTTCTATTTACCTACATTTACCGCCTTATTACAAAACGTAGTTAAACCTGGTTTAACTTAGACTTGGTTTATCTCGCATGACGTCTCACTTCAATAATATTCAAAAGAAAGAGACAGCATGCGATATAAACCAGGTCTAAGTTAAACCAGGTTTAACTACCTTTTGTAATAAGGCGGTTAGAGTTTACCACCTCAAGTTTAAATTGCTGAATGATACCAAGTCGTAATATCTAGGTTCGCCTACTTCTGTAAAAATGCACATAGATTTACGTAGAAACACTATATCACATTCAGAATCCTGTTCCATCCCCTCATAAAATATGTATGAGAACTATTTGTAAACCAATAAATCGTTTATGACAGTAATAAAAACGGACTCCATTTCCCCTTTAACATTTTCAATCATCGAGAAAGATATGAGATCAGAGTTTGTGATAGTAATCATAATACTGATGATAGTTCATTCATACGGATTACGTTTGCTTAACGAACAATAGTTTATTGTGCAATTATGCTATCACTTGCATTTCATCTCATCGAGAGGCTCTTCAATCTGCGGCCAACGTTATGCTAGAATATTCTCGTTGGTTCGCTTTACATTGCTGCGTATGTAAGGTTTGTTTAGCTATCTCAGTGAATTTTAGAGGCGTTGTATGCGTAGTTGGTGTGTGTTCTCGTGTCGTAGTCGTTACGTCACGTTGATCGTCATCTGTATAACTGTCAAGGTGCACGTTGCGTAAGCGCATCCGTGAGGTGTCATTGACATTACGGATGTTATGTGATTTGTGAATAGGGGATCTCTTAGTTTTGGCAGTGAGTGAGTGAGAGTCATTTTTCGTAATCATGCACTTGTTGGTGTTGAGCTACTGTTTGTAGGAAAGTTTGTTATGGTCTATGGAATTTCTATTTAGTTCAGAAACTAGACTACTCGACTACTCTAACCAGGACTGCCATATTATACCTTGATTTTTATACGAATTATTAGATACAGATTTCATCATGCTAGTCCATGGTGAGACCTGAACATCATAATTTGTAGATCAATGCATACAAGTATCTTCACTTTTACCCATACTACATAATAAATAAAAATATTCTATTCTGTAGCATAGACCGAGACGGATACTGTATTATTCCCCCAGGTTTAAAAAATAGCGTCTCAGTAAAGACGACGGAAATGATGAATAAGAAAAATAATAATTTTCAAAGTTGGTACCTAAATCTTAATTAGTTATTTTCATGACCTTGCAAGTATTTTGGCATAACTCAGATGTATTTGAACAAAAAGATTAAAAAGGTATTTGGTCCAAACTTGCAGTAAAATACCAACTTAATATTATAAAACTGATTAAGCACGCCTTTCAAACACCGTGTTTCCCAATGACACCTAGTGCCATGGTTGCCGCAATAGAACTAATTAGTAAAGCCATGAAGAAATAGACCAATCTTTAATTATTGTTACAAAACGAATCAAGAGTTAAATGAGCGACAATGGCCTAATTGCGCTGTTAGTCGCTGCTGATGGAAACTTGGCGACAGACCATGCTTCAATTAATAAATTACAGTTATTATGAATGCAAACATGAGCTTGTGATGTATTAAAGGCCAAAGTTGCGGACTGATTTTAATTTCAATTTTGTAACTTTATCATTTCAACCCGTAAAAGTCGTCTCGTTACCTTACTATGGGGTTATTTAGGAACATAACTTACTGTGTAACCTAGTCGTGTGATCGTCGGACTGTCAAGTCAAATGTCTCAAGTTCGAACCTAACAAAACGCATATCTAAATGTTTCGGATAATTCACGTGTGTACACACGGCTTCACATCAAGCTATACAAAACCAGTTAATCTTGGCCTCACTTTACTAGATCTTTTCGCACAATGAACGATCAGATTATACTGGTTTTGTATAGCTTGATGTGTAGCCGTGTGTACAGGGTATAATTGTCGGCACGGTTAGCGCAGTGGCTCAAGTAATGGACTGCCGCGCTGCGTGTCGCGGGTTCGATCCCCGCACGGAACAAATATTTTAAGACCTACAGATAGTTGTTCCGGGTCTGGGTATTTGTGTATGTGAGTTTAAATGTTTGTGAACGCACCCACGATACAGGAGAAATTCCTAGTGAGGGGCAACGTTTTTTTAAAAAAAAAAAATATTATTATCACATAATTGTTGGAGGAAAACATCGCGAGAAAACCTAACTCTGGCTCCAGGTTACTAGGTTAGACACTTAACACACGATAAAGAAGTTTGTGATTGGAAAGACGATTTTCAAGAGCTTAAACGTTATCTGTATTAAATAACCAACCCAATATCATACCATGACGTATTGTATCACTCGGCTATTTTGTTCTCTTTAATTGTAAATCAACTGTTTAATTCATATCATCACATAAATTGTACATATTATGTGCAATGTAAATATTTACAGCATTTATGATTACCTACTCCATACTTAACTCCGCAAAAAACCAACCCAATTCTTGATGAACCGAGCACGTGCAATATTTACACAATAAAGTTATATCTTCGGCATTTCCCAACTAACCGACAACAAGAAAAACAAAGATCCAACTATTTTGTAACAGAAATTTCACGCGCTCATAACGTTAGCTTACGTTACGTAAACCCAGTGCGAATTCGAATCGAAGAACCAGATCGCTTGATTTATGGCGTTGGCAAACTGTGTGTGGTGTCGTGACGTGTTCTAATCATATCGAGTTAAATGCCTAATGGTCACTAATGGAAATAATCGCGGGAGAAGATCTGACGAGGACTGTCTGCGACCGCAAGGAGAAAGTGACAAGTTTGCCGCTCTTAAGGCGCAGTTTTATTGCTGTTTGTCATTTGTTTAGATTTTGAGGTTGTGACAGAACTTTTGAATTAAATAAAAAGTATTATTAAAGAGTAGAGATATTATATGATTGATATTTTGATAATTTAAAATCATTGAGCAATTCTTTTTAATTTCAGATTTACAACTATTTACAGACATTCACCCCCTTATTAATAAAAAAAAGTTAAGCCTGCTTAAACTTACGCTTGGTTTATCTCGCATGCCGTCCCTTTCTTTTGAATATTTTTGAAGTGAGACGGCATGCGAGATAAACTAAGCGTAAGTTTAAGCAGGCTTAACTTTTTTTTATTAATAAGGCCGTTAGGTATTTTCCAAATATTTTCATCGGCGGCATGGTAACGTTCGCATACCCTTTATAAACCTAAGCTACGTTGCTACGCCGTAGCCGGGAAAAAATAAAATCGTACGATGTTGAAAAAAATAATGATCATTTTAGCCGAAAAATATCCACGACACATAGGCCTACCCTAAGTGTCGCCACATTGACCGATCCCGTACGTCACGTCTGGCATCCAGCATATTACTCGCCACCTTCACCAGGTCATCGGTTCACCTAGTGGAAATAAATAATTAATACAGAATATTCAATTGTAAATCAGCCTAGAGAAGTGCCTTTGCTTTTCACAATAAAAAGTAAACAAAACATTGCATCGATTACCAATTTGTTTAGTTTAATTCTCACGAATCCGAAGAATAATCTGGGTGCTTACTCTGGAATATAATTCCGATAGATCGACATTGGTCAAACGTCAGTTGGTTGAGTTAAACGTCAGGGATTGGCTAGACTCATGACTGACAATTCCAATGTCGATCGATCGGAATTATATTCGAGAGTAAGCACACTGATCGTGATGGGTCATTCCGATATTCGTGGGCGGTAACTGGCAACACTTTAGTATAGTGACGCACGATACTTGCGTTAGTATCGATGTTTTGGGTCGATCTGGATCACAACTTCTCGATACGATTCTAGGATCATATCGAATGACTTCGATCCCATTCTAAAAATATCTAATTGTAACGTATCGTCCTAAAAAAATCCCGGAATTATTATGTTGTAATTCTTGTGTCCTCTCCTTTTGTAATCTTTTGAATTCACTAACCAGCATACGCTTCTGTATGAATAAGGCTTTTGTATTGACCTAAGGATTTAGCGGATTCGTTCGTATCGATCCAAAATATTGGAGTACCACATCTTGTTAGCCAAGCCAGAGGCCCATGACCGATGGCAAACTCTGACACCAAGTTAGGCACGAACCACACAATAAAAAAGAAGAAGACATCATATTGTATCGATACTGTAAAGTATTGGTTCATGCATCACTACTTTTTACTATAAACCTACAGCAGGTGTAACGACTCCATCGATTGTTTACGACTACGATAGAAACCGCACATGATAAATGGGTAAATTATATTTGAAAGTGGTACTTTCAAATTAATATCCAATATTTTCTTTTTATCACTAAACTTTTTTGCAAATTGATCTTAAGTATAATTGACTAATTAAAATAAATATGGCCAAGTATCTGAACTTGTTAAGGATTTTATTCAATTCAATTTATTCAGATAACAATTCTCATTGTGTTTGAAATTATACATCTATACAAATAACAAAAACATTAAAAAAAAAACACGGTCATTAAAATTATAAAAGCTAACACATTAAAATAAGAGACACAAATTAACAATATCACTCAATTTTGGAAAATAGTACAAACACAAAAAATATAATAATAATTACCAATTAAATAATCAATAAAATTACAAATTAGAAACCATTCATTTAAAATATTAAAATGTACCTACTTATATAAATGTCATCATCAAAATAATAATAATAATCAATTAAATAATCAATAACATTACATTACGAAATCATAGAATTAAAATGTATTTATATGTCATAATAAAAAATAAAAAAATAATCAAATAATCAATAACATTACAAATTGAGAAATCATAGAATTTAAATATTAAAATGCATTTATAGGTCATCTTCTACCGAATACAAACATTTGTCCAACAGGAATGCCCTGAGTCTCGACTTAAATGAACTTTTGTAAAGAATGGTTTTTAATTCCAATGGCAACCTGTTAAAAATCTCCACCGCTTGATATTGAGGACTATTAAAACTATTAAAATAATAATCCTTTGGAAAATACAGAAACAAAGTTTTTCCTACGCTTTCCCGATTCAGAATACTTATAAAATATTTTATCAAAATTGCTGCTCATTAGTTTGTTTTTTTTTTTCTTTCATAATTCTATCTCAGATTCTCAGCTCGGTCCCTGTTAAGAAACACGGGAAAACAATCAGAGGTTCTAAATCTTTATTTACTTTAGTTTAGATAGGTAATACTCCAATTATATTACACGTGTAAGGAAATTTTTAAAAGTATATCAAGTAATTCATTTACATTCGCTCGAGACAACTGTGCTCGAGACGAGAGCTCTCCCTTAAGATCATAATTTAATGTACAGATAAAACTGAGAGGCTAATTTGTAAACCGTTACAGTTGCGCAAATATCAATATACCCACATTAACTAGTGTTGTTTACTGGCTTTGTGCGGACTTCGTGCTGAAATCAACAGAATAATCTTCACTTAGTGCAATTTACGAAGAAAGTGAACGAAGATACCTAATCGGTAAGAATAACTGAAACCAATTAGAATGGGTTAGTGAAACTGAGAGTATAGACGCAATGGGTACCATGGTACCTATACTTAGCATTTCGCATAAGTATTCAATATATATATATATTATTTTCATTCGATGCGACGGGCAAACAGTTCCCACTTAATGACATGAAACTATTCCTTCGCAACGTTCGAACTACTTTTACTGGGGTTTAATTTTTTTCGTGTTACATAAGAGACAAGTCACATATCGTGATCAATGTCTTAAGGATAAGTTTTCGGTAATTAGATGGCATTAGCATATTGCATGAGATATAATCTCTATATTATTTAAGCCGTTAAACATTATGTCGATAGTTAGCAAATACTTAACACATTCCTTATAGAGATACATTTGTCAAAATAGTTACTACATTCTTGTAAAAATATTATAGAATTCTTTCACAGTGTTACATAAATGTTTGCGGCGGACATCTTGCAAAATGGCACGATTTATGGACAATTTTCCGCTTGTTATATGGCATCATATTCCTAACATCGGATTGATGCAATAAATAACACATTATTAGTTATTTATGTTTGGTGTATAGTGCGTGGAATTCTACGTAAGCTAAAGTAATTAACTTTAGCTTACGGACATAATAAATAACGACACTAAAATATTTAGTTAACAAATATTAATTACAAGTTGTTTGTTGGACAAGTAAATGTTTGTAAAGCAATTAACACAATTAACAAACATGTGTACGCAGTAGCGACGTAGCAACGCCTCTCACAAGGTTTTTTTGTTTAAATAAATAGCAATCAAAAGTGATGTGGTGTGTGGTTATTCGCGTATTACGCGATACAGTATCTGTCAAAATATTTTGAAGGCCCGCCCGTATCGAAGCCACTGGTGGAGAGTACATACGCGAAACGCTACTCATTAATTACATCCGACATTACTAGTTTTACTTTCATTAGTTATACAAGATATTTACATAATTTTCTATTTGACTAAATATAATTTAACTACCACAGATGTCCTTTCCATCGTTTGCACCTCAGGTATTTACTTTTAGTGACATAAGAACACCTGCACAAAAACAATGTATCTAGACTGAAATATCTGAATAAACCAAGACGTATTTCATAGAAGTCTCAAACTAACATAAAAGCAAAATATATCGCACAAAACCAATAAGTCTACAGACACATATTAATAAAATATCGATTGTTGATAGTACACGACTCTGTCGTCGAAAGGCTTTCGATCGGTTTATTCGAGACGAGAACTTTTATCTTAAACATATTCCTTAGCTCGGAGAGATCGTAGCGGCCAACAAAAGGGCCGAAAGTTATGTTATTGCGAAATTGAACGGCTTCATAAATTGTAGGACGTTTCGCTTTTGACAGCCGTCCCGAGGTTTGCTTTACGTGAAACTATGCTCCTGTCTTCCGTACTTACAGAATACACCGACTTGTACCAGTTCATAGAACTTCTTCCTTACTAACATTATCTATTGTCTGAATATCGCCGTATTGTGATAGCGAATTCTGATAGCTTGTGTCCGGGTTCCGTTGATTGTTTAGACCCGATACGATCGCCGAATTTGTCACTTCTGTGTCACATTTGAGAATGTCAACAATCACATGGCATTTGCCGTCTATAAAATAATACACAAATCAGTCGACTATCTAAATAGCACTCGGCTCATTGCTGTATTCAATATAGAGTCTGAGGGCTCGTACACATAGCGATCCGTTTTACAGGTCCGTTATTTGATGGCGTATGGAGTTGCATGAGCGAGTTCACACACAAAACAGTATTCCGGATTCAGTAATCATGTCGCTCCGGTCCAATTCTGATCCGTTAAAACGGATCCAGTAAAAACGGACCTATATGTGTACGCGCCCTAATAGCTATGGAATTGAGAGAAGTTTCTTACCGCGCTGGTACATCATTATCCTATCACAAGACGCACGAATACACTGGAAATACGTTTTTTTTGAACAAAAACGAACAGCCGGTTAATGCTCGAGTTCACAATGAGCAAAGGCGTGACAAGATAAAATCTAGGGAACACCGTCGGCGAATTAAAATAAAATATCGCATTGAAAACGGACTGAATAGCCTTTGGGACGACATTAAGCGCAATTACTAGAGCCGGGACGACATTTACACGTAGTGGATGGGACGCCTTAAAAAGAACACGTGATGTGTGATTGCACCCCCTTCAATAATGGGATTGTTTGATAAATCGGTGGGTACGCAATTACGCGCCTATTTGAAATGTTCGCTCGAATCGCTCATTTATAATGAGATATTTCTCCAGGCATCTCCAGTAATTCGAAATCGCTTTATATATCAGAAACGTTGGTTGATTTCTAGCGAAAATTACGTTGAATTTCTTACGATTGCTATAAAATGTTATTTATTGCTTGTATGCGATGATTTTACTCGCATAAATTACTACCGAGCTTTATTGTATAAGTACGACTTCAGACGACCTGTAAATAGCTTTTTGAATAGAACAATAGAAGAGTATCTTATTATCTCAATCAGTGTAACCTTTGATGAAGCTTAGCTTAAATAAATACGAGTAATTTATTACATAGCAGCCTATGAATCACTTTGGGAATTTCTTGTTTTTCCGCTAAATCTAGATAGGAAGAAAATGAGAATTTAGGTTACTATGTGTTACGTGCCACGTGATGGCTTCCGGCCACCCGTATAGACGCGCGCCTGTGGACGGTGAGTAATGGGCTAGCTCGCCGTCTGGCCGTCGTATGACGGCAACAGACCGTGTCGAGGGCGCGTTCGGATTCCACGCGCGCCTCAAAGAGATGTCAGCAACATGGAAGGGGCCCGCAAGGGCCGACGCCCGTCGGGGCTGCGGATTATCGAAAGGCATTCCGCGGCCTCGGCACAAGAGCGAAGAAGGAACAGGGGTTGGTTTTTAGTCAGTAGAAGTCCGACACTCCCTTCCAGTCTGCCCAAGAGCGGGGTGTTATTTGATGATTTTCCACTCAAAAAACAAAGTTTACTAGGTTTTATTATAGGATTATTAGGCTTTCCTTTTGAACTGTTCTTCTCATTACTGTTCTGGTAACATCACTGGCATCGGTTGAGGAAAATATAGTAGGAAAACCTGAACTTAAGTCGTCCATCGCCTTAAACAAGCGTTGCAGGCTCTGCTTGCCTCCTATGTGTGTGAGGCTTAAAGTCTGCAGTGATACAGTAATGGGATAGGATCATATACTTACTGATCTTTATTACCGATCCATCACAAGTATCGAACACTTGTTATCCAATTACTTCAAGCTGAAAATAGAGAAACCAAGATGACGATGTTATTTTAGTCTACTTCAATAAAATCTCAAAATCAATAAATTAAATAAAACCAATGAACTTCACTATTGAAGGTGAAAGTCCATTCAGAACTGTCGGACAGTCTCTAATTAAATAAAAGCAATTTCACATTTAATTCACAAAAAGTTGATTGTAAATTAGTATAGGATGCAGATACGATCACGCAATTGAAATATTTTAATTCGATCTGTCATTTATTATCGCATCTGAGACGGTGAAAATAAACCGCAGGGGTGATAAGATCGCGGGCACGCGAAAGTCACTGATCATCTCCAAATCGCCTAATTTGTTTTCACTTTCTGTTAAAAGTATTTATTGTTCCCGTGATTACGATATTATCTGACAAATGGAAATATTGCGCAATACGATTACGCTTACGTAATCCGCGTAACGTTTGCTCACTTTTTTCGTAGTTTCGCCTGCAGCTTGGAAGATGATTAAACGATAAATGATCAGTAGCCTTTTGATGTCACTTCAAAGAAAGCTCATCGTTGATGTTATTTTCTAAACAATTGAAGTTGGTAACCATTAGCGCTTTTTTGCCGTTGACATGGCATTGATAGAAACATCTGTCAGTGTCAATTAGTATTAAGAATCGGTAAGGTACACAAGAAAGTTCCTATTGACACATCTGTTAATAGCGATGTTCGCACACGTATCGGGCGGTCCGATGATGGATTGCGTCAATCCATTATTGATACAACGTAAGAAGCCGTGTAAGTGTCTAATTGGTTAGTAAAGGTGGTATTTGTTGTTATAATGACTGTTTCGTCTATTGTGGCCAGTAAGAACAAAATAAACAAAGAATCAGAGTTCATAATTATGAAAAGTCGTATAAACAAGTTAGTAAGATAGTGCTGACTGTGGTATCACAAAAGACAGCTGGTCTGGTTGTTGCGACTGTTCTTGGCACTAACACTGTCTTATGCTATAAATTAGAACTGATTTGCGAAATGTAGTAATCAACGTAAATAGTTCAAGGTTTACAATATTTGACATGGTTGTGTTTTACATATTTTCTGTGTAATCTCGGTTTGTGAATCATTCTGACCCAGATATTTGTCAGCTGTTAATAAATACAACAAATGAAAAACGTGTGAGAAAGCTCTTATTCTATGGAGAAAGATTTTTTCATGTTTCATACATTGTTCAAAAGATAAAAATTGGAAAGTTCTACTTTATTTAGATGAGCTTTCTGCAGTTATAAGTAAACTGCATGTTCCTCTATATAAAAGGGCCTAGGATACTTATTTAAACTGGTTTACAAAGAGTGTGTATCGTCATTCCAACTTACTTCGCAAAAGCTCAACGAAATTGAAGTACACGGTACCTATGTACACAATATAACAAAATTTCATAGGAACTCGATGGTCCAATGGGAAGTATGCTGGACACTCATGCTGTCACTCAAGCTACGAGAGCTTTGTCCAGATTTCCAACGAAAATACCAAATACAACTTTATCAACTCAATTATTACTTAAGCTTAAGGTTCAAAATGGTATAACCTTCACAATATAGTGCAAGAGTTCGGTATCAGTACATCTTAATTGCGTAAGAGACGGGACATCGCTCAGCGGTCGCCGACTGGAGTTTGTTTTCTTATTTTTAACACAAATATTTATTGCTTAATTAAATTAATGTTTCTTTTCTCTCTTTGGAAAGACAAAAGCAAAACAACATCACATAAATATTTGCGAGTGGGGTACAAGAAAAATGACGCTTTGAGTACCTCAAATAGATGGTGTAGGTATATCTGCATAGTCATTAAACGCGCATGGTGAAGATTTATGAACTCAATACGTTAGGTTGCAAACGAAACGTTTATAGTCGCTTCTGTTTGTGACAATGTACATTCATAAAGTGCGATTGCGAAACTACTACTTGTAGAGGAGCTATGAAAGATGTCAGGATTAGGTGCGAACACATAAACGATGCAACTGTCATTACAGTGTCGACAACACGACGTGTGCACCCGGCTTTCACTGCCTTTGTTGTCAGTGCGCTGAAGACGACACTTTCGCCTGACAAATCCGAATCCGCACTGTTTGGCTTTGCGACTTTTAAATATTTCGTAATTTCGATACACTCGCAAAGTTGCGAAATTCCCCTTGGCTAGCGTCACAAAAGAAAAAATGGTAGGCGCCTATACGCCTATGTTTGTGTAAGTATTTCTCTCGCGAATAAGTTTCTTTTTGGTCGCGATGTGGGAACGGATACAACAGGAAGAATGTTAACAATCCGGTCGCACTGAGGATGCTAATTGAGTCTCGGCAAGCGCTACCAGTCTGGAAGCGGCACCTACTATATATTTTCATAATTTCTGACGTTTCTGACGTTTACTCTTATCGTGAATGAATTTTACTACCTTCCTTGTAAAACATAGCTGTTACCAGAGTAAACGTTTTGCTATAATGATCCGGGTTCAATCTTACTGATCGCTTTTTTGCACGAAGGTATGTGTTATGGATTGGGTAAGTCAAGGATGATCATGAGACGCAGATTTATCAGTGTACTTAATCTGCATAATCAAAATATCGTTGGAGCAAATTGTCATTTACTTTCGACTTTCCTTTACTGGATAAAACAAATTCGAATATAATAAACATCACGCTTATAATCCCAGGAGGCTTGGGCAGAGGTGATCTTTATAGTATAGGTAGGTAAGTATCACCACATATGCCGGTTATCTTTAAGACCCATGTAATAGGGGGCGAGCCTATTGCCATCAACCGGGCATAAATCCAGTCTCCGTGACTGTCTACTGAAAAATTCCACATGCGAAAACCCAATAACACTTTGCTTGACCCGGGAATCGAACCAAGGACCTAGAGCTGAGTAGTCGCGCTTGTGACCACTAGACCAACAAAACAAAATTATTGTTCATTTAAAAACTATAAATAATTTAAACGGAAAAAAAATCAGTCTCCTGAACAACCTGAACATTACAAAAATCATAAAATAAAACTGTCATCATGTACCCGTAGTAGGGGCAACAGGCGACACTTAATGATGACGAGTCGACGGCTGCATAGGAACGCAGCTAAATCCCAACGGTGCACAGAATCGGGTGCATTTATTTACATTATTATGTCGTCCCGGCTATTTCTGGTCCACCAGGGCCGAATCTAGATGAGGTGGACGGATATGAATGGACTGTAGAAAAAAACCGCGTCATTTTTTATCTTCCTTCTTCAATCTAAAGTTACACCTTATAACATTATGTGCTATACCTGCCAGTAAAAGTCCCGTTAAAATCAGTCCAGCCATTTCGGTGATTAGAAGTGACAAACAGACGGACAAAAATAATCTTTCTTGCTATAAGTACACCTAAGTACCGTACATACTTTCATATGCATTCTGAAAATAGCAGTTAATTTGAAATTAAAAACAGACACTTAAATTTTATATATTTTTATATATCTGTATGTTTTGTTTCGGGTAGCTTTTTTTTATGAAATTAGTCAATTAGGAAAAGCTGGCGCCTTCTAGGTTATAAAATATTAACGTGTAAAATTGTCTACGAAACTTAAACTTTATTTTATCACCATCCTTGCATGGATTCATATGACTTTTTTTTTTTATTATTATTTACAAGAACTGCTTAGACTAACCTTCGCTAATTAGGTAAATGCTGATCTTTCTAATCTTGAATTGATTGATTATGTGTGGATTTCCTTCCTTAATTGTAATTTGTAACGTCACTGAACTATTTTAATGTGAAATATCCGTATTTAATATGAGCCTTGAAATAACCAACCCAAAAACATACTTTGTATTATGTTTTATTCAGTAAGTCCTTATCTTAAGCCTTATTTATTAATCGAGAGGTAAACTGCTAATTACTATCAAGTAGAGCATAATCATAAAGTTTGATTAACAGTAACGAGCCTTATTAATACTAAAATAAGGTATAAAATCTTAATTGAACATTTATAACCACTAAACTGATAACTATGAAACTTTACTTTACTTTTTTAATTTTCACGATTTGTTACCACTAAACTGGTAAGAAATCGTGAAAATTAAATAATGCTAATGAATTAATATTATAAGTTATAACCGTACCAAATACGGGCCTGACTTATCGACCGACAAAGACAAGACAAGGTAGGTTACGGTTTCAATAAAATAATGCATGATCTTGACACAGACAGATAGAAGATAGAGACAGTCTGCAAAGATTTCAGTTCACGAACGTTTAAAACATTATATTTTATCATGTGCTAACTTAATTACGATATTAGTGGCGTTTCGTGTCTATCAAAACTGAAATCGTGACTTCAAGCTGCCAAAAAAAAGGTGAACTCCAATCTCACCTTGATCTAAACTCTTTAATATGCTTATCTAAATTTCTGTTCACGAAATTGGCGACTTGATGTCGTCGTTATAGTAAACATGGCTGGAAATTAAATTTATGTCTAAATCGAGACAAACAGATAGCAAGACACGAAGTCGCCGGAGGAAACTGTTATCTGCCGATATAAGATTGCGGAGCTCGATAACTTGATCTATCGGAAAAGTTAACGAACCGTGCTTGCATTAAGATTCTTATAATTTTGTTACGAAAGGATTTTTGCTATAATCTTTTGTCTTTTATAATAAAAAATAATAATGCCCGTTTCGATTCGTTAGTTATTTTGCTATAACCATAAATATTATCCGTGTTTGGTGTTGTTTTTTTATAATATTATCTTTGTCTGTATCACTAACATACTTTCCTATTGTTTATTTTAGAGTTGCATTGTTGTTATTTTTTATAGACCTGTTGAAACAAAGCTTCCTAGAAGCATGAGTATCATTGACCTAGCCAATTCACAAGAGGAACGGGAACAATGATCTTGACTTCATTTATCATAATTATCTTCTTCCTACTATTGCTCTGGACAGCACCGCGATGCCAACAACACTAATTGCTGACATGGAAATCAAAAACCCTTGACAGCATTCCAAGTTTGTCATAAATTTATTTAAAGCAAAACATCTCATCGTCATAATATTTTTACTACATCAGATTCTTTGGTCTACAAAAAGAAATTACCCGACATGCTTCAATTGTACTTTCCACACTCTACTACCTTAAACACTAAATGGTTAATTTACTTATTACTGCAAAATAACAAGATAAAACTGCACCTTAATCGGTTCAATGATTTCCAAGATTAACATCCAGAGACATACACAAGTAGTAAGTAATAATGAAAAGTTGTTCCATACAAGCTGAGACGGTGCAAAAATAGTACCGCGCTACTGGTTGTAAATAATTACGCACAGACATTGCTTTGAATGCCTTGTATGACCACTCATCAGTGTTAACAATTTGTTTGGTTTTGTTGCGGACCCAGGAATGTAGTCTATCGCTTCACCTCGCCGTCATTAGTGCATACCACTGAGCTCAGAATACCCCGAATAAAACTAAAGAGACCACTAAACCGAGAGGCATAGCTAAACATTCATCTTCGCTGATGCTTCACGGTTCCATATTTGATGAATAAAACCTGATTACTTCACATGAGCCATCTTTTCCATCTCCATATTTTATAAATAACCGTTCTGGTTGACAAAATCATGTTAATTATATACGCTTGACCCGAAAAGCATCTGGCTTCCCCAATATAGGTAGATGATATTAAGTGCCATTTATCAAAATGATTTCAGATGATAAAATCAGATGTAAAATAATTACAATGCCGTATTGATAGGGCCTACTGTATATTTAAAGTATTAATTATAATTAATAATACACTTGACAAAAATCCTGAGAAGACATCTTAAATACTTTCGTCATGAAGAATGGATATTAGCTATTTTGGGAGCCGATAAAAAGTTGAGTTCATTAATTACAGTAGGTAAGTACAGGACATTTCCGTATGTGACCTGTCTTCGGGCTGCAATTTGTTAGATACAATCTTGATTACATTTAAACCACGAAAATAGTCCACCATCCTGTGAAAGAAATCCGTAGGTAACATTATTTCATTTTATCCCGGTAAAACTGATTTATATTTTTGTCGCGTATCTTCAGTCCTATAGTATAGCAGTCCAGTTTCTGAAATCTAGCCAACCTCGTATCTATGCGACATGTGGCTTAAATTAAAGTCCTACAAAAAACTCACCTAAGTCAAAGATCTATCGGGTGTTAAACTTGACAAAAATCCTGAGAAGACATCTTAAATACTTTCGTCATGAAGAATGGATATATAGCTATTTTGGGAGCCGATAAAAAGTTGAGTTCATTAATTACAGTAGGTAAGTACAGGACATTTCCGTATGTGACCTGTCTTCGGGCTGCAATTTGTTAGATACAATCTTGATTACATTTAAACCACGAAAATAGTCCACCATCCTGTGAAAGAAATCCGTAGGTAACATTATTTCATTTTATCCCGGTAAAACTGATTTATATTTTTGTCGCGTATCTTCAGTCCTATAGTATAGCAGTCCAGTTTCTGAAATCTAGCCAACCTCGTATCTATGCGACATGTGGCTTAAATTAAAGTCCTACAAAAAACTCACCTAAGTCAAAGATCTATCGGGTGTTAAACTGTGTGAGCAATGATTAACAGACTACTGCACTTTCACTGTCTGTCGGGGGTCAAGTTTACAAGACTTCCGAAGTCCCGAAGCATGTGGGTCACATCACCTCGATACAATCATTAGTTACATTCACAGCACTTCGCCATAATTAACCCGTCAAGCGCCACCTCATTATTTGCACTGTGTACTATCAACAAAGAGGTAGGTATATGGGTAACAAACATCTTGGCACAAATAAAAGGCATTATTATGTAGTGCGTTACAAGTTTTTGAACATAAGTAACATTCAGACGAATAATGAAAAATATTTTACTGCGTTGCAAGATTTCGTTCCAGAGGAGCAGCAATTAACCTGCATACCTATCTCTTTTGTTGTCTGTACTTGTTGAAACCGAAATCCGAACCCATGACAGGACTTGCTTGCAATCATCATTCACACAATCATTCAAATATATATTGGCGAATACATAATACCGACATGTTACTTTCTTTGACCTACTTGTTGTAATGATGATCTGTTGTGTGAGTAATGTAAATATTGTTGTAGGTAATGTTTTCTTCCAATACTAGGTCGTCCTCATTTTATTATGATTGATTTCCATAAAACAACAAAATTTTGTAACCTATTTTGCAAGGCAGGTTGTTTACTTCAAGTCGTAATAGTAAATTGTTGTTTAGGTGTATCTCTTTTGGTAATTTTATAGCCATGAACGTCTAGACGTGTAACAGAAAGATTTCCTCAACACCATTACATTAATTCATTTATACAAACTTAATAAAGCGTTCTTACAAAAGACATGTACAAGAGTAATAATCACATAAGAGAACATCGTAATAAAAATACAACAGGTTCAATAAAAAGTAATACGAAACGTCCAAAAATAATTGCAGTAACATTTTTTCTCCTGTATTACGTGGTGCGTGTTACGCGGGAATCGCACGCGCATTCTACAGGTTGCCCTCTATGGGTGCAAGTCGCGGCGCACTTGACGCGGAACCTGCCTTCATTCGCCAATCACATCCGTCTGCTTAACCTATTAAATCGTATTTTTCTAAAATAATGTTATCTTTATTTTCGCATTGCATAATATTGCTCGATCGTGTAATTTTTTTGTTGATCCATGCCTACAATAATCTACAGAAGTGTTAAACTTTACAAATGTACTTTGGACTGAGCCGAGCTTTTTAACTCCAATAAAAACTTGAACAGGTCGTAAGTAGAGAGTTTTAATTAGATGCAGCTTAAGTGGCACACTAAGATTGGCAATTAAATTTTAAAAAAAAGTTATTTAAATGAACATTTTCCTTGATAAATGACTTAGATAATGCAAATTAATTCCTGTAAGGCCATCATATGTATTGCCGAAAGTAAATAAAGATGAGAAGACGACCGCAAAAACAATAATTTAAATAAAGTAATAACCAACGTTAAAATATTTAGTAATGAGACATCGGAGTTTTAAGCAAGGGATAAACATCTTACGGCTTTCAACAAGTCATCCCCTCAACTGAATGGCTCCTCTCGTTTTTATGTTTTTTGTTGACAGAGCTTTTTCGCAGTGAACAAGGCGTTTTGCCAAAACAACTGCTCATTCAACGTTGTTTAAGTTTTGCAACAAATTTATTGTGTTCAATAACACTACAAGTACACAACACGCCGTGGAAGTAAACACGGATGACGAGAAGTAAACATTTTAATACCTTTCAAACATCTTTCGACTTTCGTTATTTTTTACTTTCGACATAACAAAGATCACACTCTCGTGCTTCCTGTATACTTTACATTACCGCAAATTTTTGTACGACTATGGCGTAAAAACAACAATATTAATACGGTTCTGAGAAAATAAGGAAAATATTTACGTTAACGTGTTTTACTCGGTGTAAACGACTACAAATTGGCAATAAAGATGAGGGATGTACCAAACACATAGATCGCTGTAACATTAGCGTAATATGTGAAAGGTGTTGGCCGGAAAAATACGTCGGTAGTAAAAAGTTTTATAGCGAAAAAGCGTGCCAAAAGGATGAGCAAATAGAGAGCCCTACAAAAGAAATTGCTGCCGTATATGACCACACGCGTGGCGTGTTTATTTGTATTTCCTATTAGCATTTAGAAACCTTGACAATGAATGAACTAAGGATCCGTTACGTGATCATTCTAGGCGTCGCCGTCGGTCGTCTAGGTGGTCCTCTTATGCTGCACATTCCTCTCACATCGTCGCGTCTTACTTAGACGACTATAGCCACAAAGTAAAAAGAAGAATTGGAAAAACTAAGTAAAGAAACATTTACACTGGTATCGTTAGTCGTGCACTGAACTTGAGTCGGACTTGACACGCTTATAGTCCGGCCTATTAGACATATTCATAGCTTACAGTTGGTTTATAATTAGATATAAATGCACATTTTTCTATATAAAATGGCATAATAGACAAAAACATTGGTTACAGTGACAATATGACATCTTTAGCATTGATTAAAGCAGAATGTAACTATGGATTTGACAATGATGACTGATGTAGGAAGCAACGTACATATACGGAAGAAGTAACTCATTCGAAGATCCGCCAATTGCGTCTAAGAAATTCTAGGATTGATTTGTTGGGCGATGTCTCCCTGTTGTAATGACAACGGCGGTGGACCCTGTTAAGGTATTACGAAGTAAGCGAGCAGTGCCATCTAACTATGTGTTTTCTAAGTTTGGTTGTTGTGTCGCGCCGCTAGCACGCACCGCATTGTTGTCATCAAAACATTCTAAAATATATTAAGTTACTGGTTTATATGTGTTTAATTTACCCTAACCCTTCAGGTTATGGGCCCAGGGACAGTCAGTGATTGAAAACAGGACATATTAGTGAACAATTGCAGTGATTTGAACTAAAACAGTTCGTCGTAATAAAAGTTATAAACGCGTGAAGTTAAGTGAAGGCTAATTAGTGTAACGCGGACTTGCAAGTTTACGTTTACGTTCGCCGTCGCCGTTTTGTTTACTACACGTTTGTTACGAAGACTTTTATTCATTGTTATTGTTTTGTTTTGGAGTTGAAGAAACTTCATTATGGCTACATCTATAAAGATTGATCGACTTACTGGTGATAATTACGATACATGGAAGATTCACATGCGAGCTATATTAATTAAAAATGACTTATGGGAATTTGTTTCGGGATTATTTCCCAAACCGCAGTTAAGTGATCCAAAATATGCTGAATGGTTGAAAATGGACAGAAAAGCCGAAGCCGACATACTGTTAGCGGTAAGTCCAAGTGAATTGGCCGCATTGGATGGTTTGGAAAGTTCCAAGGCTATTTGGGAAAAGCTGAAATCTATGTATCAGTCCAGCGGTCCTGCTAGAAAAGCCTCTTTGTTGAAGAAACTGGTACTGAATCGTATGCAAGAAGATGATGATTTGAAGAAACACATCTCTGACTTTTTTGATGCAGTTAAGAAATTGAGAGAAATCGGTTTGATTGTTATAGACGAACTATTAGCCATATTATTGTTGTACAGTTTACCGGATTCATTCGCTATGTTTAGAACAGCAATGGAATCACGCGATGATTTACCATCAACGGAAACATTAAAAGTGAAGATTATCGAGGATTATGAAGCTCGTAAATCCAAAACAGTTGATCAAGGGGCTATGTTCGTCAAACGTATCAATAAAAATAAAAATGCCAATCTGAAGAAGAATCATGACAACGACAACCACGGTTATAAAAATAATGTCGAATGTCATCGTTGTGGTCGTCGTGGGCATTTAGCAAGAGACTGCAGAACTAAGCATATCAACAAGCATAAACAAAGTGCACAGAGTTTGGAAAATAAAGACGACAAAGAGCAAAAGACAACAATGTTATTGAGTACTACCGAAGAGGTTATGCAAGGTGAGAAAGTAAATCCTATTTGGTGCATTGACAGTGGATGCACAGGTCATATGTGCAATGAGAAGCAAATGATCGAGGATTTTACGCGGCTAGATTCAGAGCTAAATTTAGCTAATAGCGACAGAACACAAATTACTGGTACTGGTAATGTCAAGATTTATGTAGACACGGGCAGTGAAGAACGCCAGATTAGTATAGAAAAAGTGTTCTACGTATCTGACTTACGAACAAACCTATTATCAGTGGCTAAGATGACAGATCGCGGGTTCGAGGTTCACTTTAGGAAGAATGATGCGATTGTGATTGACGATAATGATAAAATTCATATGCGTGCAGAAAGAGTTGGAAATCTATATCATGTTCGAATGGGTAAGAATTCTGTTAATAATATTGAAGCAGTTAAGAATTCAATAGACATGTGGCACCAACGACTCGGACATCTCAACGAACGCGACCTGAAAGCTATGGCGAACAATAGTTTAGTACACGGGCTAACATTCAAGGGCGACGAAAAGTTGTCCCAATGTGAGATTTGCATTAGTGAAAAACAGACATGCACGCCTTTTCCAAAGAAAAGAGAAGATAGTAGCACTGAATTACTAGAAATAGTGCATAGTGATGTTTGTGGCCCCATGAATCATCAGTCGTGTGGCGGTAAAAAATATTTTGTCACTTTCATTGATGATAAATCTAGATGGTGTGAAATCTACTTCATTGCAAGGAAAAGTGAAGTCTTAAGCGTGTTCAAAACTTACAAAGCCTATGCAGAGAATTTAACTGGAAAGAAAATAAAGAATCTTCAATCTGATAACGGTGGAGAATATGTGAATAATGAGTTTGATGATTATTTGAAGAAGGCAGGAATTAGAAGAAGATTGACGGCGCCATATACGCCTCAACAGAACGGAATTGCCGAAAGGAAGAACAGGACATTGGTCGAAATGGCACGATGTATGATGCATCAAGCCGGAAGTCCTCCTTCATTTTGGGCTGAAGCTGTAAATACGGCTAATTATATAAGAAACCGTTGTCCAACAACAGCCTTAAATGGTCAAATACCTTTTACACTGTGGAAAGGAAAGAAACCTACAGTCATATACATGCATGTGTTTGGCTCGAAGGCTTACTATAAAGATAAGGGAAAACCAAAAAGAAAGTTTGAGTCACGTTCACAGCTAGGAATATTTATGGGCTATGATATTCAATCTAAAGCATATAGGATACATGATCCTGCAACAAGAAAGATTATCATTACCCGTGACGTGAAGTTTATGAATGAGACAGCGTTTAGGCATGAATATAAAGAAATACTTGATGACGAAGAAGATACTGATGAAGAAGAAGTGAGAATACAATTTCACGCGTCTGATGCGAACAATAAAAGAAAGGAAGAAAAGTGCAAGATATTAAAAGCTAACAAAAATGTTGCTAGATCAAGAAGATCACTTGAAAGAATTCTAGAACCACAACAGGATAGAGATAGAAGTCAATTATATGGAAAAAGAAAGTCAACTGTTTCATGGGAAAATCTAATAGAACCCTCTAAAAGAGGAAGAGGAAGACCCCGCCTACTTCGTACTGGTCACGCGGGCAGACCGCGGAAAGAATATCACACAGTGAACGAGAATAATACTACAGATAGTAATAATGAATCAGATGAATCTGATGAATCCAATGAACAGATAAGTGCAGGGATTGCAATAATAGAACAAATGACGTGGAAAGATATAGAGAAGAGAAGCGACTTGAATTTGTGGACTTCTGCTCTAGAAAATGAGTATCTGTCTCAGATAAAGAACAGAACCTGGGAAATTGTACCACGACCTAAACAACGCAAGGTTATTGGAAGCAGATTCGTGTTTAGTACCAAAAGTACTGGCAAGAAAGTACGCCTTGTCGCAAAAGGATGTTCACAACGGCCAGGGGAGGATTTTCATGAGACGTCTTCGCCCGTTGTGAGATCGTCATCCATAAGACTCATAGCTGCTCTGTCGGCTGAGTTAGGATTAGAAATCCATCAAATGGACGTAGTAACGGCTTACCTGAATGGTTCTTTAGATGAAGAAGTCTATATGGAAATCCCAGATCAGTTAAGAGACGTTCTAAAGAAAGTAATTGAAAAAGAAGAGGTCGGTTCGCAGAAAAATATAATAACAGACAAGGACATACTACAGACAGCTAAACGCTGGCATGAAACTCTTGATGAATGTGTGGATAGTGTGTGTTTGTTGGAAAAATCTTTATATGGCTTGCGACAATCAGGTTTGCAGTGGTATAAACGGTTAGCAAGAATGTTGAATGATATTGGTTTTGAATCATTGCCACAGGAACCTTGTGTGTTTGTTGCGAGAAAGGGTGAACGACTAATGTTGATAGGTATATATGTCGATGATATAATTCTAGCGACAAATGATAAGATATGGATGCAAAATGTAAAGAAACAGTTAGGAAGTGAATTTGAAATGAAAGATATGGGGAAAATATCTACTTGTTTAGGAATTGAATTTAGTCGTGATGATGAAAATAGAGTTTACTTAAGTCAAAAATCATATATTGATAAAGTGTTGGAACGCTTCGGTATGAGTGAGTGTAAACCTGCTATCACGCCTATAGATGTAAATGTAAAACTAGAGAAGCCTGAGTGTGTAAGAAATGATGTAATGGAACAATATCCGTATCAGAGTTTGATTGGCGCCTTAATGCACTTAGCAGTGTCAACCAGACCAGATATCGCGTATGCCGTTAATTTTTTAAGTCAGTTCAACACAAATTACGACATTGCACATTGGAAGGCTGCTAAACGTGTGTTAAGATATTTGCGAGGTACATCAGATTACGGACTAGTGTATGAAAGAACCGGCTTGCCTCTTTTTGGTGTGGTTGATGCCGACTGGGCAGGGAATGCAGTAGATCGTAGGTCCTATTCCGGTTTCGCATTTATTTTTGCAGGTGCTCCAGTCAGCTGGGAAGCGCGAAAGCAACGAACCGTTGCTTTATCCAGCACCGAAGCCGAATACATGGCTATATCCGAATGAACTAAAGAAGCCATGTATTTACGTGATGTTTTGAATAGCATTGAGGTTAAGTGTGAGTGTGTGATTATATTCAATGATAACCAGGGTGCGATTAAACTTGCCCAAAGTAAGAACTACCATTCACGAACAAAACACATTGATGTACGGCACCACTTTATTCGCGATTAGTGCGAACAAGGTGTAATTGATCTTAGATATTTGTGTACTGATCGAATGCCTGCTGATGTTTTGACTAAAGGTCTGAGTGGAACAAAACATCATGTATGTCTGCATAATTTAGGGATGATGGATGAATGTATGTAGATGTCGAGGATCTGCTCCCAACTTCGAGGGGAGGTGTTAAGGTATTACGAAGTAAGCGAGCAGTGCCATCTAACTATGTGTTTTCTAAGTTTGGTTGTTGGTCGCGCCGCTAGCACGCACCGCATTGTTGTCATCAAAACATTCTAAAATATATTAAGTTACTGGTTTATATGTGTTTAATTTACCCTAACCCTTCAGACCCAAGTTCAATAATAGGCTGGAGTTGGCTCTGTAAATATGGGTGTTAGATAGGTACTACCAAGTTCACTGTATGTGCTTAGTCCATTTTTCAACCTTATTACTCAAGGCATAAGCTTGAAAAGTGGCAGGCTGTCAGTGAGCTTGGTAGAACAACAAGAAGAGATTTAGAAATAAGGAAACTTGCCACACCCATAAACAAGAAGAAAGTGCAGTGATCCATTCCCGTACCAATATCACACGGCCATTAACACGTTCCCATGTTTATTATTATTTACGCATTGCCAATTCTATAAACACAGTCCCATCCCATACGTGTAGACGGAGCCACGAGGTCACAGGTACATTGGGGCACTAACCTTGATCGTATGCAAGATTTCCGATAGTATAGATTCGGTCTGGGGGCCTATTAAGCTATGCCGTCTTTGATCTGGCTAGTCGCAGTTGTCAATCGATAGACGCAAGTCGGACGCTAGCTCCTAGTTTAGGCCTTGTCACTCGGCTTGACGGACGCACTAACGAACGCAGAGTTGCAGATGTTAGCCGCATGTTTTGAGAATAGGTATTTACGGTATGACCAATAAAGTGACGTGTAGTAGTTTAATTTCGTAGATGTTGAGGGGAGGTCTTTTGGAATATATAAATGGTGTAAAAATACCATACGAAGCTGAAACACTGCACTGGTTCTCCTTCTGGTTCATTGCATTTTTGTGCTACGTTTAGTTTTAGCGTAAAACGTGATTTTCCACTCCTAGTATAAAAGCGTTTTCTAGCAATAATTTTCGCTTCGTGTAGAGTCCGTTTACAGCCTGTAATAGATAGAGATGTGAGAAGCTTGAAAAAAACTATTGAATGTAAACATCAAGGTTTCTCTTACATTACTCTGTTCATAATATGGTATAAAGTGTACCAGTGATTATAATGTACCTACGAAGTTAAAAATCAAAAAGAAAAAAAAAAGTCAAAAATACTATCTCCATGTCCTTCCCGTTTCCTGCGTGCTTAGATAGTATCAATTCTTTTGTATCGGTCTATGAGTAAATGTCATTTCATAAAATGTCACAGTCACGTCTGTAGTACTTCGAGGTCACCATAATTTTTATCAGGTAGGTCAGCATAATATCGCAGAAATAGCTCAGATAATTGTAAAATTGCATAATACACAGTTTGAAAATATCCAATAAAAGTATTTAAAATAATAGTGCTCTACCCAACACAACCTACCTAAAGCAATGCAATAATCTACATCGATATATTTTAGCATTTTATGGGATTGCAATATCGTCGTGTTCGATTCCTTCGAACTACCTATCTATCTCTTCTGTATTCTCTTCTTTTTCAATTCCTTTTGTTTCCTTTTTTGAATAAATTAAATAAACTAAACCAGAGTTCCCATTAGTAACTTTAGTTCTAAAATACCGTTACAGTATCCCGCTATTTTGGCAACGTTACGTATTTAATGTGCTCGCAACAGTAAGTTTGGCAGAGACAGCCAAGTTCTGCGAAGTCTGGGTGTAAGCGTACACCGGCTTATCATGTGGATCACTGGAAACGGTAGCGTGTAACCGTACCCACCCAATATACTAGTCAAATGAGCACTGTTTGTGTTTTGTGAACTATGGTGTTGGGATGGGGACTGAGAACAGCGGAGCGGGATTTGGGCCCGTTTAATGTGGGCCAAAATATAACTGGATGTTTTGCTTGTACTGCTCGCAAAAGAAATGGAATTTAGAAGATATCATAAATAATCGTCGGCCTCATAAAACGACCAAACGAAGCCCATTAAAACCCAAGTGCCGGAATCATTTGTCTACAAAATTACAGTAATACACTTTATTTATTTATTTTTATTTTATTTTATTTTGGCAACAAACAGTCATGTACTTACAAACAATATTATTTATGAAAGAATTGGTTCCTTACAAAAGACCTATAGTGCCGACAATGTGGTATAGTTCTAAAAATATGTACAATAAACTCTTAACAAGGAAAGACGTGCAAGAAATACATAATATTATTTTTCATTTTTTTTTACACATCATAAAATAGTAAATTTCGTCTTTATAAGAAACATGAATAATTTAAAGACAAACCACATAAATCTAAAGATCAGTATGGATACACTGCAGCATATTAAATTGGCAATTTCTAGAGGAACGTAATACTTAGGTATTGGAAATCCACCTTCTTAGCCGCATATGTTTTCGAACAGCCAAAGCCTTTGACCCGTTACATAAGTCCCTAAACCGCTCCGCTCCTCACCGTGCGGCCGGCCCACCGGGTCGGCACGTTGCGTTCCCGGAACCCGGCACAGTCACCTGCTGCGACACCAACATGATAAATAAGACACACAATTAATTGCTTCCTACCACACCCGATACCACTAAATCACAACACATATTAAACTGTCGCCTTTTAATCGCTTTTATCATTCTCACTGACATTTTTTCCATCTTATTAGATATAGCAGTATCTAATAAAGCTGCCAGTTTGCATTGCGCGGCCCGTATCGAACTTATTTATGAAGTCTGCTGAACCAGATGAATGTACTGCAGTCTCTACAGGCTAGGTGTGAGTCATGCTCTAAAATTTAGAATTTAAAGCTCCTGCAGTAATGTTATTGTATTGTGTCCGACCGTTTGCAACGCGTAATTAATGCACGACCGTTATTATAATTTACTCATACACTTTAGCTATGTTATTAACTCAAATAATGCATTAATTTCAGTTCGCCTTTCCCGCTTTTAGTTGATATTCAATACAACTGGATTTAGTTCACTTCTACCTGATTACTTATCACTGTACACTGATTTAGCTTTTGCTTTCCGCTAGAGTTCACGACTTGATATTATATTTTTATCTGCTAATCTGTGACCTGAATTTCCTATTTATTTGTACGATCGAGGTTAACCAATATTTCCACACTTGATATTGGACATTTCGTACCTCTTCAAACTATTGTGCCCCCAAATCTAATCAAAAATAATATACGCACTGCAACGTGGACAATTCAAAATAAAAAGAAGTCTGCCTGCGATTTAAAAAAATTAACTCTCATGTTTACTATGTATGTGCTAGAAGTCATTTCAGTGAGCATTGTGGTAGGTACCATGGAACCAATTACATGAATATTTGACCATTAAAGTAGAATTTAGCACGCTTCTATTCCATGTAAGTGATCAAGATATCAATTATAATACTTGTGCAGAAAAAAGGCGGCTTGACAGATATCTTACAGGAATGCGATGCTTGTTTTTGTAGCCTTATAATGGATTTTTAATGGTAAACATTCTTGGGAGGTAATCGAAACGCAAAAACTACTTGTATAATCTTCTGCAGGATTCCAATGTAATAAATATGACATTTATATAAAAATGCCTTAGTTATTATTTAAGTAAACATACCTTCTTGTTTTGTGTGTTTATGTACCTATTGGGTCTCTTTAATTGCGATGAATAATAAGTATCTATCTCAATGCACACGCTTAGTGCATGAACCTAAAATAAAGCCTGATTAACAATGCACCTGGTCGCAACAAATTCTGCAACCATGACGCGACGACACGTAAAATAAACAAATACCATTATTTACCTAAAACGCATCTGCCATACAAAATGTTAGTTTCAAAGTTGCTCAAAGAGACAGAAGGACATCCCACTCATAATTCACTCGGGTGCAATAAAAGTGCACTACGATGCTTAGAGTGAAATAAATTGTAACATATTGTGATTGCTCGGTTAACCTTGTGTTAGTTACGGTATTGCGTCCCATTTCCAACTGTGTGATTTATGTGCCGCACTCGCAAATACATAACATCACCAGGTGATTCGGGACAAACAGTTTACGACGTTTTCCAAACAAAGACGCCTGTGTGATTAGGTGGGACGTAACAATCCATCCATTATTTACGAAACCCAGGCATATTTGTAATTTGAAATAATATTTACGGGAAAAATCACCATTAGTATAACAACTAGATAAATCAAAGCAACAAATAATATCATAACAATTGTGACCTAAAAACGTAATGTTATTCCATACGATCGTAATTTGTTCCATTTTTCATGTCTTTCAGAAGCGCAAACGTTCAACATGAATTTCGCAATTGTTTGATAGGGTTCGTTTGGAGTTATGTGTGTCTTTCAGTGACACAATTTGATTGAGAAACGATGTCGCGTTGAGCATAGTGAATAGCGCTCCCGCTACACACGACTGAAGATAATTAACGCGGCAAGGCAACCAATCCGCTCAAGCTCGCTGGCTCTGCCAAATCGATTGTTACACGTCTCTCATTGCGACATAGTTGCGAAACAATCAGCTTCCTTAAAATAGTAATATTAGAATATATAAACGGGAATGCCTTATGAGGACATCACTAGCATTCCGGTATTGCATTATGATAATGTGCCATTTTCAATGTGCGCATCGAAGTCGTGCGCGCCGCAGCACGCGCCCTCTCTGGCGCCGCTTGCGAGCTTCCAGTACTAAAAGACACAAGAAGCACCAGCCCTTCACATACAAATTACTACCTTACAATATGTAAATAAGATTAAATTTCGATAACCCCAACCATAAAGATAACACTACACGCAATCCTAATACTCCTCATGCCAATAGAGACAATAAAGCTCAAGTTGGGTCCATTGACTTAATAGGGAAATATGTTGATTATCATGGAATCTTTACATTACGAGACGTAGGAATGGAACTTTTATTAATATCACTGCGCTTTATAGTACTATAGGTGACGAAAGTGACAGTACAATATGAACAGTAATCCATTACGTAGATGTTTATCAAAAATATTTGGAATTAAGTCACGCGTGTGGGATGTGAATCGGTGTTTTTATGGTAATGTTATGGCGGCAATAGAAACCTTCTCCCGACGAAGCGAAATCGACCAAACAATGTGTTGTTTCAAAACATACCATTGTAAATTTCCCATCACTGATTTTATTTTTATTACCCAATATACACGTATGTAAAGTAATATTATACAATCAAATCAACAAGGAAGAACAAACGAAAGAAATTTTATGAAAGCTGGCTTGCTTCACCGGAATAATAACAGCCGGTATGATAGATCTGGGGAAAAACAACATCAAAATGTTTTCTTATTTCACCTATGGAATGTTTACTGGACCTAATTCACTATTAGGAACAAGGAACAGCGTTATATTACGGTGGTTGCATAAACAAATAGATGGGAATATTAGCACAATGGCCATTGGACCCAGTGGCCCAGTGTGTGTTGAAGAATGATGATGTAAACCAGACGTTTTGTTCCTATTTGGGAGAGCAGGTGGAAAGGGACAGATGAGTCAGTTTTAGCTGCGGTGTTTCTGTCTTAATACCGATATGGGAGTATATTCTAGATATTCGCACCTGGCATGTCCAGAATTTCTGAGAATATTAGCATAAAATAGATATGCCAGGACGTTCGCGCCCTCAGCCGTCATACAAGGCGCCATTTATCTAAGACAAGGTTGATACTCCGTCCAGTTTCCCCGGTGCCGTTATTACTACTAATCGTTGATAATGTGCTGATATACTAAGAATATTAGATGAAAATACTTCTAACAAGATATAAATAAGATCAGGGCCAGGTCAACGTTTTCATAATTGTGCAAAAAGAAACACCTACAATTTTTTATGACTTCCTATCCTCCAAAGCAATCCGGATTTCGGAAGTGTTTAAGAAAATGTTTTCGAGTTCAGTTTTAAAAGCTTCCTCTTAAACCGCTGAGTCAAAGCTCCCAAATGAATTTCCGTTAATTCGTTGTTAAAAGATAACAGTGTTTTACCCATTTCCTTTTACGTATATAATTAAATCCCCGTCTCATAGCACCGCTATCCCCAAGTGTCTTCTTGCATAATTTAAACATATCAGAAATAAGTTTTCTACCTTTACATCCGCAATTACCGGTTCTATCTTTCACGTTGGTTCCTGACAGGTACTGAAAAGCGACGCATTTATCACTACGCTGAGCCTTCTATTGATGTACAAGACGGACGATGAATACCACGTAATTTAAATCCCTCTGTTGAAATCTTGTGGGTGGTTCGCCATCAATCCTGTGGGAACTGCAACCGAGTGTTAATTATAAAACATTTATCCTGTCTTTTAGTTACCGTTTCTGCGATTGTTTGTGCACGACTCGTCTCGAGTGTGGGTGTCTGCAGTGCTTTAGTATTCCTGGACGCATTTGTTGGGATTCATCTGGTCGGAAGATGCGTTTTGTATCGTGTTTTACTACCACGATGCTGTTAAGAGTATTGTGTAATTGAGACCAAATGTGGGTTGGGAAATTTTATGGGATAAGAAAGATTTTATTATTGTGCTTTTGGATCTACCACTGCCATACATGGCCTGTGATTTCCAGAAACTAGAAAATTATAAAAATATTATTATTACTAATTTTAAGTTGGAACAGTTTATAATTGACAATTCTGTAATACTAATATAAGGCGAGGATCTATGTTTGGCGATCCCAGTTCCCATGAATTTCGATAATCTCAACTAAAAATGTTTCCTAACAGGATAAAACTAGAAGTTATAAACTCGTAGTTTTCCACTACAAAAAGTTTACATTGTTAATCTCCATAACGAACACAAATCATCTACAGCTGAGTGGGCATAATATTATTTTAGAAGGAAACCCTAAAAATATACACAACGTAACAGAATGGAAAGACCACGCTACCGAGTAACTTGTAACATATTAAGCCTGTTTCATCTCAACATCAATTTATTCGCTATAAAAATTATAATTAAGCGTAATTTTTCCATGTATCGGCGCGTTACACGACGCGGGTTTCGCTTCAATACGAGAATCATGTTTTATAGAAAAGTGGATCTTTATTGAGCGGTGAAAGGCGTCAGTGTACTGGTAACTTACCATTATAGCTGTCTCGGCGGCTGGTCGGGAACATTTGTTTAAATTTATGCTTGTTAAGGCGAGGTGACTGAAGGCACGGCTAGTACGGCTACACGACATGACTCCCTCGATAAGCTAATCATTCGTTAGCATGCTTGTACACTTGTGTTTCTAATAAATCTTGACGGTTTTAAGTTTCTATGCAGATTTTGGATTGCGTGCCGAAAGTCGTTTGGTTGCATGTTATGGAGTAAATGCCCTCATATTTTGTAGAGTTCCTTCCTTGTTCAATTTGATAAAACGAAACTGATCGTTTATCAAAAAACTATTTCTTTACGTGTTTTTCAAGAAATCACGAATTTCCATTAATATATTTGTTGGTAGAGCATCCTACTCTTTTAAGAAGAACCATTAGTAATAATGAATTTGAATATTTTCCTCTCTGAGTTTCCTCTAAAACATTAATACAAGCGGATACGGAACACTTCGCAAGGACTAAACACGGGGATTTTATAACTAGGTAGGACAATCGATTGAAGCGTATCAACTAGATTATCTAGATAGGTAGGTAGTAAAGTTTCAATGACACGCCATCCGGTGACCTACTCTATTTTATAAAATCTTTGAATATCTTTTTTCTAGTAAATCTATACTAATATTATAAAGCTGAAGAGTTTGTTTGTTTGTTTGATTGTTTGTTTGTTTGTTTGTTTGTTTGAACGCGGTAAACTCAGGAACTGCTGGTTGGATTTGGAAAATTCTTTTTGTGTTGGATAGTCCATTTATCGAGGAAGGCTTTAGGCTATATAACATCACGCTACGGCTAATAGGAGCGGAGCATAAATGAAAATTGTTAGAAAAACGGGAATAGGTATTTCCTTTTTGAGAGCTTCCGCTGCGTGCGCTGCGAAAACGGTTTAAGTTACGCAAATATCATGTATGAAGAAATTGTTCCTCTTTAAAAGTTCTAAAAGAAAGTCCGCGACAGCATATATCTATCTTTTAAGTTTGACTCACTGTAACCCTTTTTTACAATTATACTGTTAGGTTAAAAAGAATTATTTTTTGCGTAGCTTCTTTAACCCATATGGTATTAATATATATCTAAATAAATGTGTTTGTTAGAAGGGAAATTTAATATAGAATATTTGTGCCCTTTACTCTATACAGTTTAAACAAAAATCTTAGAAGATATCGCAATGTAAAAATATCCGCGCGGCAAAATAATTCGCGCGTCGCAATCGCAATGTAGGGAGATTCTTTCCGGGAAATTCAAATTTAAAATATTTACTGCATCATAATGTTTACAAGTACAGTCGAGTGTTATCATATATTTAACAGTAAGAGATACCTATATTAATTCACACATTAATATAATCTAAGCTAATCTAAACCATCTAAACTAGAGGAAAGATAAGATTTTTTGTTTGATACGATTTAGCTTACTTTATGTCGGCTAATCGATATAACGAGAAAGGTTATAAGCTATATTTATGTGACGCAGACGAAGTTGCGTGGGTCAGCTAGTTGTAGATAAAATTATGTTTCCCAATAGGTGCAATTGACAGTATCGTATGATCATCAAGGTTGTACGGTGTAACCGCACAATCTGCAATTCAGCAGTTTACGCCACGCTCATTTCAAATCACTGTACGCGGTTCAGTTCGCGTTGCGCTTTCAAGGCAGCCAGCCGTTCTCGTTAAAGCCAACAAGGGCTGCGTCACTCACTTCACTTCCACACCATCATCTAAAAGTATTGTGTGGTCCAACAAGGGATCATACATTCTTTTTGGTCCTTCGGCCTTCAACTGTGAACATTGCAAGCTATACTATAGTCCATAACGCGCGCGTGGACAGTATAGCGGGCAGCCAGTGACTCAAGTGTGTGTTGTGTTGAGTGACTATCAAACTTTGAGACTAACAAGTGTCTCAGGGTCAACAAGGACCCGTCAACTATCAGGTGTTAAGTGTGCTGAATTCAGACTTGAGACTAACAAGTGTCTCAGGGTCAACAAGGACCCGTAAACTATCAGGTGTTAAGTGTGCTGATTTCAGACTTGAGACTAACAAGTGTCTCAGGGTCAACAAGGACCCGAAAACTACCAGGTGTTAAGTGTGCTGATTTCAGACTTGAGACTAACAAGTGTCTCAGGGTCAACAAGGACCCCTAAACTATCAGGTGTTAAGTGTGCTGATTTCAGACTTGAGACTAACAAGTGTCTCAGGGTCAACAAGGACCCGAAAACTATCAGGTGTTAAGTGTGCTGATTTCAGACTTGAGACTAACAAGTGTCTCAGGGTCAACAAGGACCCGTAAACTATCAGGTGTTAAGTGTGCTGATTTCAGACTTGAGACTAACAGGTGTCTCAGGGTCAACAAGGACCCATAAACTATCAGGTGCTAAGTGTGGTGAAATCAAACTTTGAGACTAACAAGTGTCTCAGGGTCAACAAGGACCCATAAACTATCAGGTGCTAAGTGTGGTGAAATCAAACTTTGAGACTAACAAGTGTCTCAGGGTCAACAAGGACCCGTCAACTATCAGGAGTTACATCATCGAGATCTGAGGCTAGCAGGTGTCTCAGGGGGTCACCAAGGACCCGTAAGCAGTTATCAAGAACATTCAAGTAAGATCTTTCCATATATTTCTTACCTCAATTAAGTCCTCGCCATGGAGGCTATACCTACATGCAAATCAAAACGAAAATTCCAAACCATCAACAAGCAAGCAAAATAAGTCTTCATCGTCAACTTTCAAGAATAAATATTCAGCAAGTAAGACTTCAGTGAATAATATCGAATTCACATGTCCGTTGTGCAAAGAGTCCCACGGAATATACTATTGCTATCAGTTTTTAAACATGACACCAAGTGCAAAGCGACAAGCTATAACACGATTACATTTATGCAAAAATTGTCTTTATTCGCATGGGGATAAAGAATGTACGTCAGAAAGACGCTGCCGGGAATGTCGTGGAAAACATAATACACTTTTACATGAAGCATTTAACAATAAGTCATCATGTAACACAATTACAGAGAATAACACACCTGCAGTTCTAGCAACTGAAGCACAAAATCAAGAATCACAGGAGAATCACGTTACGCAACAAGGCAACAACGTGATTGAAACATTATTAGCGACTGCAATGATTAAAGTTCGAGCAAGCGACGGATCATATCACAAAATGCGTGCGCTAATAGATCAAGGCTCTCAGGCCTCCCTCATCTCAGCCAGAGCGACTCAACAGCTAGCTTTAACAAGAAAGTACTGCAGGGCCGTCATCTGCGGGATAGGAGAGAAGGAGAGCAGTAGCAAGGGTGTTACGAACATAACATGTTGTTCGCATTTTAATGACTTTACATTTCAAACAGATGTGTTTATTATGGACACGCTGATTAATCAATTACCAAGATATACATTTACCAAGCCAACATGGGCACACCTGGCCGGCATACAACTAGCCAACCCAGAATACAATGTCAGCCGTCCTATCGACATCTTATTGGGAGCCGATGTATATTCCCATATCATTTTAGAAGGCATTATCAGGGCCGATCTATCATTACCAGTTGCGCAACAGACGCAACTGGGATGGATCTTATGCGGCAATTTCAAGACTGTAGTTGAAAACAGCGGCGTAACAAAGATCTCGTTAGTAGCAGGAAAAGCGAGATTAGCTCCAGTAAACAAATCAATTTCATTACCAAGGTTAGAGCTTAGCGGTGCTCTACTACTGGCAAAATTGTTGTCAAAAATTCAACAATCCCTCATCAGCCATAATATCAAGATATATACTTGGACTGATTCAATGGTAGTCCTAGCCTAGTTACAAGGAGAGCCAGGACGATGGAAGCCTTTTGTCGCCAACAGGGTGCGACAAATATCAAACATGATACCTGCAAACAGCTGGCGCTACATCAAGTCAGCAGAAAATCCAGCGGACTGTGCAAGCCGCGGATTGGGTATCGATCAATTGAAAAACCATTCGCTGTGGTGGGAAGGACCATCGTGGCTGCGGAACTACGACCCTGACCATGAATCTGGGCAAGCAGTGTTTACCACAGACGAAGAAGCAAGAAAAAGCAAACAGCTTATTAATCACACATCGCAGCATGAAAGCGATAACATTTTGGGTGAATTATTAGCCAGATATAGTTCACTCGCAAAACTAACAAGAGTTTTGGCATGGGTATTAAGATTTATCAAGCAAGCGAGATGGTCTTTAATTCGACAAAATTGCAAACATGCAATTAATCAGGGATGAATGGAAGATAGTCACATACTATGACATGAATTCATTTTGGCAAGGTACAAATGCATGCAGTAAGTACCTTAGCTACTTAGATCAGTTATGCAACAAGTTTAAAGAAACGTCACATTGCGACGTCATACAAGTTCAATTGCAGCAAGAATTCTCAGAACTCGAGTACTATATAACCACCTGTTGCTGAGTCAGCATTCCACGCGTCGCGTACGAGACCTGCGCCGACGCAAGCGAGGCCTTATCAATGGTATAGGGTATCTTGCAAACAGTTTATTCGGAGTACTTGATGAGAGATTCGCAGAACAGTATAAACAAGATATACAATCTATACATGACAATGAAAATCATTTGCTCTCGCTCTTGAAACAACAAACAACAGTAATTGAAGCAGAATACAACGTTGAAAAGGAACGGGGAAACAATTAATAAGCAACACAAGATGCTTAATTCACTATCAAACAGTCAGTCAGTGTCAAATAAGAGTTTTATGCGACGATAATGTGTCGCCGGGGCAGTCAGTAAAAGCAGGCATATTGGGAGTCGAACACGACTGTCTAATTAAAACCGAAAGTTATACGGTTTACGCACGCAATGAAGGTTTTAGCACTTTAGACATAAAACCATCTTTCAAGCTACCACAGATAGAACCAATCAACCACATCATAGACGTAAGCATCCCAACACCACTGATACAAAACTATACACTCGTCTCAAGCAACACGGAGCTTGACGATATCAAGAAGCAACTCCACATTCTAAAAGCAAGTGAAAAATTGCCAAATCAACTTTCTAATTATGATATCCACCACTATACAGCATTTTATGTGGTGATCGGAGTTATATTGGTGGTTGGAGCAAGCTTCATGTTACGACGACTGCGTAACAGGCGAACCGCATCTCTCGAGGTGGCAAGGGTCGCTTTGGCGAGTCTACAGACCACGCAACACGCAACACCGGCACGGGCAGAGGCTGGGGCCTCTACATCATCCTCCACAGTTCAATACAGTGTTAGTGCGCGTAATCAGTGTGAGTTTCCGTGTGAATCAAATTACAGTGAAATTCCAAAAGTGCATAAGTTAGACAAGTGTACAGTGCCTATGTCCCGTAAAACAGACTTCAAGTAGAGACTCTAAGCATAGAATAAGGACCAATTGGAATCACCTTGTCAATCATCTAGTATAAGGACTAATTGGCATCACCTTGTTACTCATCTTTTCATGTTCATCTCATATTCATCTTCCCGCTCGGGAGCATGTACGGTGTAACCGCACAATCTGCAATTCAGCAGTTTACGCCACGCTCATTTCAAATCACTGTACGCGGTTCAGTTCGCGTTGCGCTGTCAAGGCAGCCAGCCGTTCTCGTTACAGCCAACAAGGGCTGCGTCACTCACTTCACTTCACACACACCATCAGTTCATTAAGCTCATTTTACTTTTAATACCTTTCGGACAATACAGTAGTGTTTCAGTACTTTACTTCTTTCATTTCCGCACCATCATCTAAAAGCAATGTATGGTTCACCAAGGGATCATACAAAGGTTATAGGGATAATTTAAGCCAATGACTGATATGTGTGAAGGATACTACGCTAAATGTTATTTTCAATCATTTTTATTGTCATTTTATGATTCATTTAATTTATGTATTCATTACTATCATGCTGAAAAGTGAACAAAGACATCCCTTCTTCTCTTCACTCCTCCCGCTCTGGGCAGAGCGGTAGCGAGTGTCAGACTTCTACTGACCAAAAACCACCCATGTTCCTCCTTACGAACTACTGTGAACAACCCACACCCCCAATGGGACAAAGAAATCCCTCAAGTAGGTATCGAACAGGTCTGATGCTTCCGAGCGGATATTATATAAATAAAAGTCTGCGAAAATTAAGGACAGAAAAAATATTTTTAGAAATTCATCTGTTTTCCATTGATGGGCTAACAAGTGGTGGATACCGGGAAACAGCGGAAGCGGTTCTATACCTACTTCTTATTATTTCCGTGATAAGTCCGAAGAAAAGAGCTTGGCATGAACAATTGTTCAATCTTACAGGGGAAGTATAATATTGTTATCATGTTTATAATAAGATTCTATAGACTTGTTGTGCAGCTGGTGATCTAGATGTGGTTTCGCATGTCATTGTTGTTACTAACTATATCATAACGTAAACAGAGCCACTGTTTGTATATGTGAACATTGAAATTATTTAAACAACTTCTGTTCATATTCTCATCCATACAATGTTGTGAATGCGAAAGTAACTCTGTTTGTTTGTCGGAATGCTTGTCTGTCGGTTATCTTTTCACGACTTAACAATTTGGCTAGATGAGGTATGATCGACCCATCTTGGACAAATGGCGATTGTACAGCCCCAACACAGGATAATAAATACCACATCTCGGATCTCCTTTCTTGCCCGACGTGCATACTGCATAGGTAACTAACTGCAAAGTCCAAGAGTCATAAATGACGCAAGACGCAAACGACAGAGCTGTCTAAGTAGTCACGTATACTGATTGGAGTCATCGATTCGAGAAGAAGAAAAATTTACATATATGAATCGATTTAGTTGAATTCACATGCAGGTAGACCATGATCCAATACCCCATCATAGAATACTTTTTATCCTAGCCGTATGTGTCCGTGGGATAATTTAAAAATTTAATATTTTTTTTGTTTTCATACAAAGTGCATTTCCCATGCAACATAAAAACATAGCGGGGTATCTTTTTTATTTATGTCGATATATCTATAGGTGCATATCTAATCACTGACAGGGAATGAAATCTGAATATATGACTCGCTTATCATCTAGCATAAGTTGTAAAAGTCAACGGAGGTTAAAGGTTAACTTTAAGATAACCGATGGGCGTGCAACCTTTTCCTGCATAGTTAATTTTTATCTTGTTGTAAGTATATGACACTAGTTGACACACCAGTGGTAATTAGATTGGATAATTTAATTTGTTTATCTGACTACGTGAACTTGTAACTGTATTAATGCATGATGAATGATGGACGCTGACTTAGAGCGAATAATTGTTTTGAAATTCAGTAAAATGTAGTGAATGTTATAAATGTGGAACCAGCATCAAAAATTGTACACCTTATAGGTATGTTGCAGCGATCCAATATATTGTAATCATAAGACCTAATATTTCACCTGTGACAAACAATAAATAAATTTGAATTTGAATTTGAACTAAACCAGTATAATCTGGCCTCTAACTTCATTATCACTCTGTACTACGGTAGTCCAGCCCATGGTCAAAGTTTTACCATCGAAGTGATGTCGAATATACCCATATTATTTTTACTTTCAATACTAATTTGGCCTCTCCTGAAATGAGACCTAGCTTGTGGTCCACCACTAAATGTCAACCTGTTTTAAGTAGAACTTCATCCTCAACAAAACTTCATCGTCAGCAGTAATTTTCTAGCAAATTCAAATAAGCTTTCCTGTTGGTAAGTCTACAGCAATTATACCTTGAGCTGAAATTATTGAACAGATGGACATTCTACTCGTAAACATAAGAGAGCAGTTAACCTGAAAACCGAAACAGAGAACTACTTTAGAAAACTTCAGAGAATCAATCTCATCACTTATGAAGTTTCATCAACTTATTAAATTACCCTCCTTTTGGGCTTCGCCGCAGTCGGGTAAAAAGGCCTTGTTTTTTTATGTCTTTGATTGGTATGTACATGTACTCCTCACGGTGCCAAAGTAGTGTATTTCTCTCGTGTTCTAAAGTCGCATAAAAACAAACTCAATCCCAGCATCATGAATACATTTGAGTTTAGTATCTAACTGGAACTTGAATACATTGTAAGAATGCTATGCAGACGTTAGCCCCCTACTCCAGTCTATCTATGTGCATATCTAACAGCAGAGTGTATTTCATTTATAAATAATGAATGTATTTACTTTGATAGTCGGTTAGAACGCTAACTGCCAGTACCTACTTCTGACGATAACTTTGTTACTGTACATCCCACAGATTGCAGCATCACTTTTCTTTATTGAAATATCTTTTACAGAGGGCATTATGTAAAACTGTTCCATACTTATTATGTCTATGGCTTCAAAGGATGCTTCATATGTATAGGAACCTTAATAAAGGCGTAACCGCACAATCTCAAGTATGTATAAGGACATTTGCAGGCAAATGTAACGTTAGCAGTAAGATTACTTATACGTTGGATGCTGATTTCCCTTTCTACAGGCTTGGTATCAAGCTGTTTCAATATGCCTAATAGACCTGTTACCACTTATCAGTAAAAATAAGACATGTGGAAGTGAAATTGTCAATTTTCTGACTGTACTAACTACTTCCCGTTGTTAATGTCAGTTTTAGCGTAGTATAAGTAAAAAACCAGATAAACGTGAATATTTTTTATTAGTGTCGATAAATATAAGATCATTTGTAAGACAAATTGGCACTTTATACATTAACAACATACAATAAAACTATGTTTAAGGCATCTGATGGTTCATAAATATACAAATCGTAGGACAGTCTTATTTCTATTAGGTACTACAAGGCGAAGTAGAATTTGCATTTCAATTCGAATTTCGAATGGAAAAATTATGTAAGTAATCAAAACACATAACTTAAAAATATATTGCATGAAAAAAACATTATGTAGGTACTTACAAAGAATATTTAATCAAACATTACGTATCAAAGAAATGGTAATTAAACATCAAGATTCAATCGAAAAACACGTTTACATCATACATAAGTAGGTACTTGTGTTTTAAACTAAAGCCTCTCTAAATAATGAAGTACATATTTTAACATTTCAAGTAAGTTTATGCAATACAAAACGCACTTAATTACTTAAAGTGCAATATTATTTTATCAAATAAATGTCTTTTTAAGTTTGACTGAGTAAGATTTCAGTCTGAATAAATCTACGTACCTACATTAAGCTAATTTATTGCTTGTAATTGAGAAATGTGTACCTAATAATACAATGAAATTATTTGAACAAATATACAACGTTATTTATATAACGAATACTGATCGTAGAAGGCAACTTAACAGCCTACTAAAAGGGTACAAACACGACCTCACGTTTATAGCATACAAACACAACTTTCATGCAAAGCATTACATAGCTTATCAGACAAAATATCCTCAATAAATAACAGTTACAATAATTACGTAGATATAATAAAAGTACACTGTACATAACGAGTAAACAGGCAACCAACGGACCATATTTCCACGTATCAATCCTAGAATCCTAGTATCCATCTTTATGTATTCTCATCTTTCTAGCCATCGTAAATTCACCTTAGCTGCGTCCCAGGCCCGGCAGACAAATCTCTTCGATCCGTATCGTCAGAGATAACAAAAGCATTCTGTAGTGCTACAGAAATAAAAACAAAACTCCTATCACGGAGTGAACAAGATCCGGTAGTGTGGGGACATGCAGATCATATGCTGAGTGATGGTCGTTTCTTCCTCACGCTTTTGTTGCTCAAGCCGAGGATACTGCCGATTACCTGTGACAAAAAATATTCCGTTTAGCTTATAACTTATTACATTTTTTATCATCGCAGTGAAATCACGAGTGACTGTATTGAGTAGGTAACTACTGTGAGAATCGTCTAGAAGTAAAGTAGTTTGTGACTTTGCGTTTGTACCAGGTAATCTCTATTAAAACTACTCAGATTACAAACATTACTTTACTGATGGAAGCACACTGTTCCTGAGTGACTTACTTCACTTTTGTGTTCTGTTCAGGGAACTTTTAAGCTGGTGTAACCACACAAGTTAATCTTTGCAACTTTTCAGAAAAGTTGACCTAGGTTCTACATTTAACTCACCTTAGAGACAGAATAGGCAGCGAGCTTTCGCCTGGGCGCGGGCAACAAGAGCGCGAGCGCGCGCGCCTCCCGCAACAGCGCGTGGAAGGCGAGTGCGGCGCCCGCGCACGACTCCGCCGCCGACACCTCGTAGAACTGACAACCGAACCGCAGCGACAACTCCTGACCCTCTTCCGCCTTAACAACCCTGTTGAACAAATAAATATAATTATTTATTCTGATGTAACTGACGAAGCACTATCATTACAGCCAATTTTAAGAAAATAGTCAGTAGTAATCACAAAATGTCAAGTACTTATTAATTTACATAATACATGAAAGGATTTAAGAGTAGGGACTCGTAATTTATGTGACCTCTTCTTGAACTTTCCGGTAAATTGACCTACTCTAACAGAATTAAGTAGCTTGGTTGCCTGAATCCATGGACTAAAAGATATGTTATGCAAACCTGGCATGTTCCAGGTCTCGTTTGTTGCCGAGTAGGGTGACGGCGGTGCAGCCGGGTAGCCGGGTCCTCTCTAGCAGTGCCAGTAACTCGGCAGCAGCCATGAAGGAACGGCGGTCACATACTGAGTATACCACTGCGAACGCGTCGCCCCAACGGAGGTGCTCCGCTAGACATCCACGTTTCTGGGTAAAGAATTGTACAGGTTAGACTTGTTGTGAAAAGATAAGGTCCAATTTTGTGGGTTTTTCAGGTACCTATTGTAGAGTAAATAAACTGTAACAAATCGTGCAATATCTTATCATTTGAGTCACGCACGCGTTCTTAGAAACAAACATTTACCAATAAGTTAAGTGTTTGTAAAACGATTACTTATAAAATATGAAATGTAGAAAGTATTGATATAAATCGTAAATGGACTCGAGGTGCGTATTCTATTACCGATGGTATCAAACTATCAAGTAAAGATAAAACACTTACGGCGCAACCACACGTATCTAAGACTTCCACTTCAGACGAGGCGCCATCGAACGCCACCCGATGTTGATACAGGAAATCTGAAACAAAATCTTTATTTGACTTTGCGACAATCAACACTCAACTCACTCGACCCGTTCTCAATATCGACCTCGCAATGTATTGACTTTCTGAAAGATGCTATCAGTCACTCAGATCTAGGTTACAACCAATAACGCACTCGCTCGATACGCCAAATGACTTATTAAGTGTCACTGATATAGGTACAAAAAATATGCAATAAATCTTATTGATTGGGATTTCGAGAACGCAGATTTAGGTGTAGAGATAAGCGACAATGTTTCACGCAGCAATGAATACGCGACTAGAGTTCGGAAAAAGGATTTTTCTGTCTATTTGACATATTAAAATATGAAACAAAAACGTGAAAACAAAAGTGGAACAACCACTTTTGTTTTCACGTTTTTGTTTCATATTTTAATTTTCTGACAAAATAATGTAATATGCTCCAAAGGTCGACGGCCTGTGTAGACCGGCGCCAGCCTCGCTCAGCCTTGGCACTCCGGCGCTGCATCTTGCCAATATCGCAAATAAACCGACCATTGGCACTCAATGCGAGGCATTTGTGAGTGCCCTCTGTAAGGGCTCATGTTCATTGGTATTTCTGTCTTTCGTACAACACTGACACTCTTCGCATATCAACTAGGTGATCACAACTAGGAGGAGTGCCAGTGAAAATAACATTATTACTGTTATGACCTTAATACATAAAAGGGGTGTTTATCTGATGAAAACTTTGTTTATAACAGTTCTGTTTGATATCCTAAAAAATCTACTTCTGTTTTTGTAAATTCAGTAAAACGTGTTTGCCATAAACAACAACGTAATCCTATTCATGAATTAGGAAAATCCCAAAGGAAATTTCAATAAATATTTCATCTGTTTCTGCAGCGCATTTATATAAACAAACCTCATTCATATAGTACCTATCAAGTGTTGCTAAATATAAGTACTCACCGCCAGTGGAGCTGTACTCTCCGATGTACCGCTTCGTTAAATAACGAACCACCACGGCTGAAACAAAACAAACAAATTCAAACAATTGCACATAGTTTCACACGTTATCGGTAAACTAAAGAACGTGTATTTGATTACACTTTTAGTTCAAACTTTATCTAACAAGATAAAACAGATAGATTAATTGAAATACAAGTTGGTTACAGAGAAAGCAGCAATTAGTAGCCACTCGGTAAGGTGTTACAAAATTTGTGCCCCTCAATGAATTTATAACTACAAGGTTCAATTAGAGGGAAAGTAGACAAAGGGCTAAAAGGTGTACTAAAGTTATTGGTCAACTACCACACCAATTAACACTAGAGACGAGAAACAGAGCCTGCTTCTATTAACAATCAGTGTTTTATGGGTATTCTTATTTATATGAATATAATCACGGGTTTATTGCGTAATGAATGGTACCGTTTAGGCCCTTGATTGCCTCTATTATTATTTGGAAACTATCAATTTATTGTGAATCGAAGAATGCCTTATTAAACTGTCAATCACCAAACCTTTCAGAGTTTTATTGATGGTAGTAATAACGTAAATCGGGCACTGATAATTACGATATATCGACTTTATTGTCTTGAGCAAGCGTGGTGTTATGTTGTACCTTCTCTGTTTGACAAAAGCAGCTTTTGTCCAGCAGTGGGACAGTTGTATTATACAACTGTCCCACTGCTTGTATTGTACAGCTTGTATTATATTGTCGAGTGCTTGTAAAATACATCCTTCAGGGGTTTAGTCTAGGTTAGTTCAGAAACGAACATTTTTAAAACCGTTCCAAGTCTTGCTCTATTAACATTACTATAGGTTGTGACAATGAGTATCGGAGCCATTGCTTGGCACAATGAAACATGATAAACTGACTTGTAACTCTAAACGAATAAATACAACACGTACTAATGTATTTTGTTACGTGAGTATAATACTTTATTGTTCAGCCTAGAATTTATATGTAACACTATGTGGCCATTTTTCCTCTAATTTCTCTGTTTTTCTTTCAAGCAATCGAAAGTAAAATGGAGTGTATAGTCTGTTGGTATGAAAAAAGAAAGCTCTACTAAATCAAAAGCTTTTTATTGCCCCGTCGAGAACATTGTTGGTTCTGGATAAACTCACGATCATTTCAGGAAATAGAAGTAAATATAGGTTGGTACCTACCTATTACCTGAAAATTCTTTGTTTGTCACCATTGGCTTTGAAGTTTGAAGACAATGACCTTACTCAAGTAGCTAAAGCTCCTGTAAACGGCAATGAGAAGAAATGCGTTTGTCTATTTTCAAAACACAATCAAGTTACTTCACTTCCTCGTGCTCTATTGACGCGGGAGGAACGCGGAGCTATATCCAGACTAGGACAACCGACCCACTGTGCACTGTATAGTGTCAGAACAACACACCTAGTCATACCGTAAATCCTAATTGCACATAACAACTTACTATCAAACTGCTATTCCACCCACAAAAACTACAACTAACCCATTTATTTCCCTGGTTGACTCACGCTCTGCTTACATTATACAAATCTTATCGAAGACCAGCAATAGGTCGAACAAATATTTATAACCTGGAACTTAGATACTTCAATTTTAAGATACTCAAGACGAAATACTAGCCGGTATAAACCACTGAACTACAAATAATAAATAGCCCGTTTAGAGCTGAATTTATCTATCAATAAGCAGCCCGACATCAAACAGCAGATCGATCAGACATCTGTGATTTGAATCAGTTCCGAGATATCGACCCAATAAAGAACATAAACTGTAAAATGGATTATAAAGTGTCACATCTCATCAGCTTCGCGGTTTATTGAGATTTGCAGCTCCATCGAATGTTTAGGAGTTAGCGGGAAAACTATAAACATGTCATTTAAACGGATTTATGATTGGACTTCTGCTGCATATGTGCTTTTAATGTCAGTAAATATACAGGTATACATGTTTTATTTGTGTTCCGTCTAGCTTGCCAGGTCAGGAGCGCTGGGCGTTGTGATGTGTGCTCAGATTCAATGAACCAGCTCGAAACAATCGATGTATGTTAATTGCGATTTCACGGCTATCTATCGAGGTTGTCGAACTTTCCTTTTATGTGCACTCTCCTGGGTGAGCATCCTTTATTGATTCAGTATAAATATTTTGCTCTCTTTATTAGCTGTTAGCCATCACTACTTGTCGAGCGTACTTTTAACACCACAATATTTTTTATTTACAATGTGAGCAAATAAATGATGCAGAAATGTGTAAATGAGTTTCACCAATTTGTTGATACATCTTTGAAACAACACAACGTGCCAATGAACGATTCAAGCTTTTATTACCTACAGATTGTAGATAAAGACTACTCCATAACTTGATTAACAAAACTGGCCCTCTTACTATAAAGCGTACTCAGACAAGTATTGCAGAATCTGAAAACCCTTATCAATTCGTGCAAAATAAACATGCAGCTTGAGTCTTACCAATTATACTAACGAGTACTTTCACTTGAACACTGATAGCTAGGCAGTTCAAGGTGATCCACAGCCACATTACTCTGCACAGATAGCGCCTCATACCATAAATCTAGGTTAAATTTGTAACAAGACAGAATGGTCTTCAATTCGCAATGCACGAATGCGTCCGAAATAGGTGTTCCATTCCATAATATGTACAATACAGTGAATGATGCCCCAACTACTGGTTTGAGATTGAAACTGTGCATACATGGCGAGGCTTATTAAGATCTTGACCGTGAAGCACTCCGCTCTCGCACGTTTATAACTTTTATATTCGTTTCCAGAACACACAGGAGTGTAGTAACGAGACCCATAACGGGACTCGGGGAAACGAGGGATTTAAGCGACGTGTGCTGAGCGAATACGGTAGCGCTAAATGTTAATTAAGAGCATCGGCGAGGTGATCACCGCCGCGATCCCAGCCTGTTCGCCACGCTACAGTAATTGGACGCCACAGAGTTTCATTTACATTTTTACGTTCAGTTTATTTCCTTAAACGTCACTTAATTAAGGTTCACGTCTTTCTTTGGAGTTCTATATAATATGCACTGTAACTTTATTGAAGCACATAAAAGATAATACATGAATTAGTTTTTATTTGTGCTAAGTTCTGGAGATAGTGCAAAGCTTTCTCTAGTAATCTTAATTTGTTGTATCGACATGCTAATTAGAATTTCACCGCAGTTATTATTGACAGGTGACAATGATGAGCTTACCTGACCTGGAAGTCTAGAAAAGTTTGACCTCATAATTCACATCAAACAAAGGTCTAAGGTGGCATGCTGTAGCAAATTATCGACAAACAGATATTGACAGTTAAACAAATTGAGGAGTTAGAAACATGTGTGCAAACATCGATCATGATTCAATGAACAAATATAAAAACGAGAAACTACATAGCGAAAGTAAAACCAATCATTATTATTGGAACAGTGTATTTTTAGGTACAGAATTTGAAGCTGTATATTTTTAAGTGACAGGCTGAAAAGACAGGTAAATATACCTTTTTTTTTCATATACGAAAACCGTATTCGTTTACCTCATCCAGTCAGACACATCTAAAAGCTAAAAATCATAACAATACATGCATCTGAACACCAGAATATATTTCTTTCTTCGCTATAAATACATTTCTAACTGTGCGAATTCTATTTGGAACGCTGACTGAGCGATCGAATATTCGGTCGGCAGTGTATAATTATGTCGTATCGTGAGTGGGATACAAATTTGAAGAAACAGAAGGTTTACTTTTAGCCATGTTTCTTTAGAAACTAAATATCCAAGATAGAGCAAAGAAGACCAAAGTGAGAAAATCTGAAGAGGGTCTTTCGATTCGGTCAGTAACCCTAACCTTACTGGTGTTTTGAACGCTTCATTAACCTAGTCCCCAGCTGAAAATCAAATCAGAGATATAATATCAAAAGACGGTCAAGGACTCACACCCTCTGGCTCGAAATGTGTGACTCAGAGCTTTGAAAATGATCCGTCTGGCAAAGACACGGTGCCAACAAATTCTGTGCTGATTTTTTAGTGTCCGTCGTCTGTGGATTTTCTGTGTTTAGTTATTTATTATTGGAATGAGTGTGCGTGGTGCGTGCGGCGGGTGTCCCGGCAGACGTCTGACCGGGTGACTCACTGCGCGCCGCGGCATGCGGTTGAGCTGCGCACACGCCGCTATTAATACTGCTGCAGTTGACATTTACTCGCTCTCGATCTATGATCCCGAAACGCAATGAGAGTTTTATGTCATTCGTAATGTTGCATATGAAGTGCACCTCATGATGACTAACTTCGAAGTTAATCTGGGAGTTAAGAGGTTCATAGAAATGTTTACTTCGTTTCGTGAGAAACGTTTATGTCGATATAAATTGCTTGCACACGCCAGTTGCTTGTCTATGAAGTAATAGTTGATAATGTCTAACTAAGAGCCTCTTTCGTTTGATTTTTCTAGCTTTGATACCGAAATTTCTCGTTAAGTTTTAGAGATTTCAGACCCTTATAAATCCAAGTTAACTCTCGTAACAAAATTAAACGTCTCGACATATAGGGTAGGTAGGGCAAAATATCAAGTCAAGCTTGAATTCAAAAATGTCCCGGTACTCCTTCATTCAACCTGTTTGTCCGCACATTTATACTCACAATATGATTTCATGCATGCTTGTATCAGGGTCACAATCTCAAGACACTTTATCGTTCAGCTATTCGCCGAGTCCATATACCTATATTCCCCCCTTCCCCTTTCCCTTTGTTTCCCTTCAGTAACCAGATAGATAGGTACTTAACAGTTGTAATGGTGAATTCTTGGCACTCAACAACTTTACACCGATAGTTATGAGTAACGGTTAAACAGATGGTTCAGTACACGTGGCAAGGCATATTACTGCTATTAGAGTTTTGTTTTGATCGCGTGTCATAATATTTCCATTATAGTTATGATTGTCTTTCTTCTATATCGACTTTGTGGGTGTTATCGGGGTCGACTTTGTTATGAAAACTGTTGCTCAATCAATGATACTGAAAACGTAATGTGGGTGGTAAAAAGATTTGAAAAATCAAAGACTTTGAATTCGGTGCACAGACGCATGATGTAAGGAACTTGTCCTCATTCGAGTATATTCTCAAGAAACCCATATTTTTGCCAATGACGACGCCAGGAATGAAACAGTTACAATAAAAAAACCTACAATAATGGCACATAAACCATACAATAACAAACAACCCATCCATAACTAAACCTCTTAAAGTAATAAACTTACATCACGATTTAAGTTCCCAACGCTACTTAAGCTGCGTAAACATCAATTATAATTACAAAAATACAACTTGTAATTACAACGTAGTCCCCGGTGAGCCACTACGTGCTTCGAGAGCCTTAAGTAAAGTTAAGTTGAACTTAAGTTAATAACATAATCAAGATGTAGCCACTTAAGATTGATTGTCCAGCGAGTTTGGTTGCGCAATGCATGCTTCACTAATGCTTGCTCAAGCGTTACTCTTTATGACTTTAAACCATGGGAGAATATTTTTTGGAGCTTCGGGTACTTGGGATTCTAAATAAGTGGTGTGAAATTGGTAATAAGTGCTCTATTGGTAAGGTTTTTCCGGCAGTTCTTAGAACGGCTCGTTAATCCCTTGGTACATCCATGTTTTACAACATTAATAAATGGGCAATCTTAACAAACACATGTGGAAAAGTCACTTAGTTCGTAACCCAGTCAGTTAATGTTCTTATTTTCATTGTTTTAATTTTTAAAGGGCATCAGTTTCAATTTTATTCATGGAGCGATTCATTCTTAGTTAAAAGGTTTTCCAAAACTTGAAGGAAGGTATCGATAACAGCTAAATTATTGAGGTGCTAAAGATAATCTCATTTCTGTAACGAATGTTTAGTAGATACTCTACTTAGAATAGCTCACCTATAAAGTATCAAAGTGCGTGGCTCACCACCTGCGCTAACCCAAACTTTGGAATCAGGTTGTAAACAAACATTGCATATTGCACGTTTATTCAAACGCAATAATAGAAACCCACAGACTTACCTAAACGCACACATGCAAATTAACCACAAACAGATTTTCCGTATAGTCAATATACGGAATAAAAGTCTAATTCTTTTGGCACTTGTACTTGACGTTATCGCTGTTGGTAATATTTGTAAAATTGACAGTGGAAAACAAAAAAGCAAACAAGCATCCGCAATTCCGCATATGGCCGCATGGCCATATGCGGAATTGCGGATGCTTGTTTGCTTTTGGGATGGACGTGGAAAACTATACTAGGAAATAGGCTACAAACTGATATCATACATCAATTTGCATAACAAATAATTACTCTGACTTTATGCAGATAAACCAAATTCCAGAAATAAAAAATTATTTATGCCTTGGATAAAAATTTAACACCCGCTATCACAATAATTAATTACCATTATCATTTCTGACACAGTTCTGATTGGGTTACAATATAAACGTGATTGCATTTTTTTCTCCGGTATGCAGATCTGCCGTCATAACTAAGAATGCAGTAATCGCAAAATGGCGGTTACGAGATAAACGCAAAAAACATATTTCATATCATCTGAGCAAGATGTTCGTATTTTATTGGTCTTAATATATATCTAAAAATTCGGAAAAAAATCAAGCTTTTACAAGGTAATTTTCTTTTATTTAATTTACTAATATATGCAATTATAATACGTATTACTGCATTTCGGTTTAGTATCAGGTCGGTTCCGAGTCACAGGATACTAAAACTAAATGCAGCACTTGCGCGTATTACTGCATTATGTCTTAGCACAAGTCGATTACTGCATTGTTTTTAAGTAATTATTGCCATTATTATATGCTCGGAACTAAGTTGAAGTGTACTGTGTCTTCTCAAGGATTTATAAATGTGCATTTTAAGGTTAAGGTTTTTTTACGACCTAAGTTTTTACATCGTGGAATGCAAATAAAGTATTGAGTAAACTATACGGATGTTAAAACCTACTTCATGTTCTTATAATTCGCAGCATTAAGGTGAAATAAAAAAAAAAAATTTGCAAATTCAGTTTTAATAAGAAAATAATTATCACGACATTATATAACTAAAAATAACAAAATTCAGCCAGACTGTTAATTAACATTAATTAATAGGCGCTTTCTTAATTTCCAAATTAAATCAGACTCTTTCAATGTAATTCTATTATTCGGTCTTTGTTTTCATTGGCATTTGATCAAAAAACTAGCAACGGCCACCGGCACCCGGAACAAAATTGAAAAACACACAACATTATTTAATTCAACTTCAAAAAAATACACCCCGAGCTGGCTGGTCACCGTGGGGGAAGAAGACAAACACCCTCTATCTAAATCAAAACACTTTAATTTAGAAACATCCTAAAGCACTATCTACGAGAAATATGCAAAATAAGAAAACAATTCAGATAAAACAATATAAAAAGATCACTGAACATATAAACGTCTGCACACTGAACACTCGGACACTAAGAACAGAAGAGAGCCTAAAAGGACTAGAAACAGCTATATCAAACATAAAACGGGACATAATAGGCATCAGCGAGATGAGAAGGGATAGAAGAGAGGACTGACTATACTATGTTTCATAAAGGAGAACACGCCGGTCAAAAAGGAGTAGGTTTCCTCATTAAGTCTAAGCTGAAAAAGAATATTATGGGATTTGAAAGAGTTTCTGACCGAATTGCGGTAGTTCCCTTAAAACTTCCGGGCTACAAGAAAAACTGGGCCATCTTTCAAATATACGCCCCAACAGAACAAGCGGGGAAACCAGACATAGAATATTTCTACGAGAGTATCTCAGAAGCAATAAAACCACACTACAACAATAACATGGCATCATGGGCGACTTTAACGCACAGGTTGGAGACAGGCAAATTGGAGAAGAATCCTCAATCGGGAAGTTTGGGCATGGTAAAAGAAGCCAAAATGGACAGAAACTAGTAGAATTCATGATGGAAAATAACCTTTGTCTAATGAACTCACGTTTTTACAAAAAAAAAAACCAAAAGTAAATGGACGTGGTCCTCCCCAGGTGCAAAATTCAAAACTGAAATTGACTTTATCATAACCAACAAAGCAAGCGCATTCACAGATACCAACATAATAAAAAACCTCAACTTTAACACAGACTACCGCATGGTAAGAAGCCGCCTAAGTCTAAACCAACCTAAAAGATCCAGGAAAAATATTGTAAACAATAATACACAAAATACACAAATACACAAAATACAATACACAATAATTCACTATGGACACTTGTCTGAAATAAAGAGTTTGAATTTGAATAATAAGCTGCATCAAATATCAGACCACAGTCACTCCTCAAATTCTCGCACAACAGAATCACTCAAGGAAATTATTACCTCCGACGCAGAAATTGGGATTAAATAGGTACCGGAAATTACAAACCAAATTGAAAGAGATGCTAGACAGCACACCCAGAAGCAAAGAAAGCTATTTAAGCCAAAGAGACACTAGAACTACTAGACGAAAGAAGAACACTAATATCAATTATAGGGATTAAAGAAAGACGTAAAAAAATTGCAAGCCTTAACAAGGAAGTTAAGAAGAATATGAGGAAAGACCGTAAGGAAAACAGAAATAGAGTTTTGGAAGAAAATATAAAAAGAACAGGAGGAACAAAAAAGGCTATGAAACAACTAAACGAACATGGGAAAGAATGGATACCGAAACTAAAGCTACGCGAATCCTACTTAACTAATCGACTCTCTATTCAAAATTTAGCTACGGACTATTACCGCCTATTGTATTCTGATAAATTCGATTCAGAGCTGGTCACAATCCCGGAAATAAACGAAGCAAAAAAAAACAAAGCAGACCAAGTGCCAGAAATCCTTGCCTCAGAGGTAACCAAGGCGATAAAATCCCAAAAACCCGAGAAAGACCCAGGGCCGGAAAAGATACCCAACGAAATGCTCAATCCCTTGAGCATTTCGTTGGGTATCTTGTCCGGCCTTACCGACCTTAGAGGAAATCAGTCCTGTGCTGGCAAAACTCTTCAATGAAATCCTACAAACAAGGCAAATCCCAGAAGAATGGGCAGAGTGTCACAAGCCTTTACTACACTTAAATACACTAATGAGGAGTACTGCGTTTTACTTTAGCAATTTGTCTACTGAATTTAAAACAAAATAATAAAGTAGTGGATATTACTGCATTCTGTTTTAGGGTATACTTGCAAGTACTGCATTCTTTCTTAGGCCATGTTTAATACTGCGTTTTTTAACCGACTTCTAAAAAAAGAAGGAGGTTCTCAATTCGGATGTTTGTTTTTTTTTTTTTTTTTTTTATGTTTGTTCGGGCATAACTCCGTCACTTGCTAACCGATTTGAAAAATTCTTTTTTTGTTGGAAAGGGTATACTTCCCAAATGGTCCCATATTTTTTTTATCGAAATCGGACAAGCGGTTTTTGAAAAATCAACAAAACTCAAAAAAAATACTACATTGTCCACATTAGGTGAACCACTAAAAAGTAAAAAATAAAAACTTTTTAACAAAAAATAAAACCGACTTCAAAAAAAAAGTCAAAAATAAATCAGTTTCTGAAGTCGGTGACAAAAAAATGAAATCAAACAAACAAAAGTCACCGACTTCAGAAACTGATTTATTTTTGACTTTTTTTTTGAAGTCGGTTTTATTTTTTGTTAAAAAGTTTTTTTCTTATCATTGAAGCAGTTTTTATGCAAGTACGGCGAAAATCATTACATAAAAAACATACTTCGAGTGAATTTTTTTATGAAAATATATTTTTTTCATGTGTAAGAACCTCTTGGGATGCCATTTCTGGAAAAAAGTGAAAATCTCAAAAATGACGATTACTGCATTCTTTGTTATCAGGGCAGAGATATTGTCAAATACAATCAAAAGCTCTCGTTTATCCGGCCCGCTCCGAACACACTCCATGATATTAATTTATTATGGTAAAAATCGCCAATCAAGTTATATTCTACACAATTTAATGACTCAACTTTACCCAACAACACCCTACAAATAAATACTCTGCCTTTACCCAAATAAATTAGTCCTTGAATAAAAATGTAACACTCGCTATCAAAATAATTAATTACCATTATCACTTCTGATACAGTTCTGATTGAATTACAAAATAAATGAAACGTGATTGCTGTCGCCCGAGTATGACTACATGTGTCAATACATGTTTCAGGTATTACGATTAGTGGTTCCAATTTGCATACGTGATTAAATGTACCCATGTAAGTGTGTATGTAGTTCAGACGTGTGAACTATTGCGAAAATACTCGTGTTGACAAAGTTTAATCTAGAAGCACCTATAAAAAGTTAATTAGGAGATATGGTAAAGCAGTTATAATACGTAACATGACGCCTGTAATCCAAACGGTTAGGCAGAGGTGTTAGTTCACCTACATATCGGAAGTTATGTTTAGGTCCCACGTAATAGGGGGCATGCCTATTGCCATCAAATTGGCAGAAATCTCAACTTCGTGATTGCTACTGAGAATTTCCTTTTGGAAAACCCAATAGCACGTTGTCAGTACAGTAAATAGCCAGGACCTCATGTTCAGCAGTCGTGTTTGCGACCACCCCCACCCCAATGGGGACTTAGAGGGGGAATGAATGTCCAATCCATACCAATATTAACACCTTCCTTTTTGAGAGCTTCTCGACCACTAGACCAACAAGGCAATGATGAAAATGTTTTGAATTCATGGAAAACAAAAGAGGATCACCTTGATTGCATTTGCTTCTTCCAAACAAATAATAAAACTGTCCAAATATTGATGTAATTTAAGCTTGCTGTCAATTTCCAGGGTTTCCAGGCAACGAAGCGACGTTTCGAACCTGTTAAACTTTTTTCTTGAAACAAAATCAAAACAAGACTAGACAAAATCCGGTTGGAAATTATCCATAGATTCAACTCTGTCTGTGCAAACATTGCACCTATTTCTAATCCAAACAAACTTTACACTTTTAAACACTTCAATTGAATTTATCGATAAAAAATCTTAAAATAGCGACCATCAAAATCTGTTCACGTTATAAAACCAATACTCTACAAGTCTACACTATTAAAATTAAAAACACACATCACTGAGAAACCTTTCAAATGTGATGTTTGTGTCTGTAGTAGCTCGTAAAAGATCTTCGCACAGTAACAAATTCGTATACGAAAAGCTCGTGGCTAGATAAAAACACCCGCTCAAAACAATTTTCAGGTTAAGCCGCGCTTGCCTACGTTGGTCTGTGAATAGTTGGCCAGTTGGCCACCCATTATATACCGAGTTTCCTCCGTGCTTCGGCAAGCACGTTGAGCCGTTGGTCCTGCTGACATAATTTGTAGATCTTTGAGTGTCGTAACAGTGGTTTTTGGCAACCAGTCTTACCAAGGGCAAGGGGAATCTCCCATCGGGGCTGCGGGTTGGTCACAAAAAAAGGTCTCGACATAAAAAGCTAAGGGAACATCGGTGGTTTTTAGTCAGTAGAAATCTGACACTCCCTTTCGCTCTGCCCAAAAGCGGGTTCGGTTCGGCGGGCAAGTTCGGTTATTTGATGTTATTTGATGATGTTCCACCCACCAAAAAAAAAGGGGAATCTTTTTACCCAGCATAACCAACTGGGCTGTAGATGTCAGATAGGCAGTCGCTCCATGTAAAATACTGCCAGCTGTTCAGTTGCATCTGGTTAGACTGGAAGCCGACCCCAAAATACTTGGGAAATAGCTTGGGAGATGATGATAAGTGATCGCAACATTACCTACTCAATGGGCAGCATCCGTTAGCAGTTCTTACCTAATCTTTCCATAATTGTTATGTTAATATATTGGAGTGTTTCCGAAAAACGACATCCGACGACTGCGCTATAAATCAATTTCACTCGTGTTAGCTTTCGCTAAGTTATTGTTTATACTTTCTATTGCATAGCCAACACGTCTACATAATACTATATCAAATGGTAGCATTTGATCGTTTCCTAACCGTTATTAATTGGCGATTAGTGACGTTTGAATGTTGAATGACTCATTAATGGTCTGCGTATGATTTATCTGTCGTTGCGACTTGCGACGGAGTCTGAGGCAGTCAAGTATCTAAGACCGTCTCTTGTATAAACGTGCCTGTATTGAATAAACCTCGATATGATCTTGAAATCAGAAGTGTTATAGAAATTGTGTTGCGTAACTCTTACGTTTATTGTTGTAGTGTTACTTGTTCGTGAAGGCACGTTTGTTGCTTACTTTTTAATAATAAAGCCAGTTAAGGAATTTAATACTTTCCATAGTGTTAGGGTGGTACTGGATCCCGTCGGGGCTGTGGATTATCGATAGGCATAACGCGGCTCCGACACAAGGGCGAAGAAGGAACATGGGTTTGGTTTTTAGTCAGTAGAAGTCTGACACTCCCCTTCGCTCTGCCCAAGAGCGGAGGGGGGGGGTTATTCGATGATTTTCCACCCACCAAAAAAAAAAAAGGGTGGTACTGGATTCGATTATAAAGTTGAAGAATGTTTTATTGTTTTTTCCATCAGGCAGTTCTCGGTAGCAGCCACGGAGTTTGGATTTGTGGCCGGGTGATGGCTGTAGGCTCGCCCCCTATTACATGGGACTTTTAAATAACTGGTAAAATGTGGTGGTATTAACGGGAATACCTGGGTTAGGCAGGGGTGAACCCATTCGGGTTTCAGGCGTGTTAAAGTAATAGGGTGTTAATAAAAACCAAATGTGGCACTCGGAGACTTGCCGCGGTAAAGCTATTGCATAGCATTTTTTATCAACTTATGCAAATAATTAATTATTTAATTTAACAACCTCAGTTGACAACCTTGTTATTTTCCGTAACCATAGCAACCTGGTTTAATGTTTTCGTTACGGAATTTCTGGATTCGCTCTCCACGCTCAAGGCCCACGATAGAAGCTATGTACTTAATAGCTTAAAATCTTTGATTACCCATGGCTTATTTCTCTTGAGCTACATCAGTGAGGTTATATATACCAAGCAACAAAACATTTCACATCATCATTATCTTGCCTTTAACCCAATTCATTTGTGGTCGGTGCACAATCATACTCAAAACTTTTTTTGTATTTACCTTTGATTCGACTGTATGCTGAATAAAATTTTCATCAATTGAAATGGACGTTCAATGAAATCTCGTAACATTTGGTGGGTGTGGTTGAACATGTAGGTTATCGTGAAAAGTGGTTCAGAAAGTAATTTGTTTAGTTTAACACTATGGTTTAACATAACATAACCTAACCTAACCATCTGGACAATTAACCTGCTGAAAATAACAAATAAGACGTTATAAAACGAAACCCGATTATTTCAGAGTTGCTACTGAAACTCATGTAGAACTGCGCTGATTATTTATTTGAAATAGCTTTTCAAAGCTCAAGTGTAACACTTTCCTCAGTTTTGCCATCTAAATAACTATCGGAGTTCGATTCATTAATTGGACTTTATTTGAATAAACTAATTTATAATTGACACTTCATTTTAACGTTATAAATTAAACGTTTCTCACAAAGTGTATTTTCGTGTCTCGCCCAAAAATGTAGAGTTGTTCTTTCTAGTACATTCGAATAATTTATTTAGGCTAATTTAATGGACATTGAATTTTATTAGGCACTGTATGAGTTGCCAAAAATCGTTTTTAGAAATTCGTCTAAGCGTATCGGTTTTCTTCTCGAACATTGTTGATAAAATCAGGGCAATGGATAAGCAAAACGACCACCAAATTAAACTGTTAGTTAGCGTTTTATACAACCGTCTTCCTTTGGCAGTTGGATTAAATAGCAACTAAACGGCAAATTGTCCAGCAACGTCCATTTCATTGACAATCCTTTTTTCCTGATGGTACCAATAGAGGTCTGCAGTGCAGTTATCGGAACAACACGATTTATTATGTATGGCTTTACTCGTAACTGTTGAGTACGTATTAATAGTTGTTTCGAAGTGTGGCCCATCCACACCGGGTATTTATGAGTGCTCCTCCCCTCGGAGTTCCGTCTCGAGCTCGACTCGAACAAAGATACAGACGTGACGAGTATTCCGTCGACGTAAACTTGTAATTCTATTTTCATAAGATATTTCTATATTAAACACGTCGAATATAAAGTTGACTTTAGTTTATACGTGACTTATGATATTATTTTATAAATTATTTTAGTTAGTAATACCTAATATTCAAGATCGATGTAGATTTTCAGCTAATGATTTGAGTATTATTTTAGAACGAGGGAGTGGTTATGGGTTCATCAGTCTATTCGATAAGTTTAAATATTTTATAATTGTACTTTCTAAAATAGAAAAAAAGTAATAGGGTTTTGGTTTTCAATTCAAGTAAACGGGTACATTTTTTTTAAACATGTTTAAAATACGTGTATTTATTACACGTATTTTAAAAGTGTTTTCGGCATCATATAAAGATATGAAGGTCTACTAAATTTTTAAAACCAGGTATATTCAGTCAAAACCACCCTAATAAAAAGAGCTATGGAATCATAAAGCAACAAAAAGTACTACATCACACGAACCGTCTTAACAACACCGAAGTAACGAATTGCTGGTATTTGGAACTATTTTGGGAGCCATAAACCCTGCAGAAACTTACACAACATCATAGAACAAGATTTTTCCATACACTACACTACTATACGTTTACGAGCAACGCTTCATAAAACTTACGAACTACGCTTCGTAGTCTACGATCCGTTTTACGATCGCAAAATGGTAATAAAACTTTTTTGCGTTGAATTCCTGAGTTTTGGCGACAAAACCAAGTGTTTCTATTTGCGTCCTGAATATTCAAAGATACCATTTTGATGACGAATATATCGTGTACTACGATTATAAGATTTCCTTGGAACATTTTGTCGTAGTACGGTTTCGTTTCCTGACTAACGTGTTTTGGAAGCTAAGCTCGAGCTCTATAAGTAACTCAGATCCCACGCCTCTGACATTATAAAGCTCATACTCATATGAGACAAAAATCATGACTTCAGTCGCACATACCTAACTACCCACTTTTTATTAGTGAGTCAATGTACTATCCTCAGACTACTCGAGAGTCTGAACAAAAATAGTGAGGTTATAAATAGAACACAATTCAAAAATAGAACAGCCATGACGAATCATCTTTTTTTCTCTGACTCGTCTTGATTAGCGGAGGTCAGACAGCCAATTATCATCATCGGAACAGGTCGATGACGTCATCATAGAAGGACCTCCCTAATATTATCGTAAACAATATATTTTAGTTTTATGCATCGCTTTGATATCAGTGTTTGGCATACTCTTTATTTATATTTAAGTTATCATTTTCTTTTTAGGCTGCTTCCTTGTGTTCTTTCTTTCATATACATCATAATTGTTTTCAGCCAGCACTAGTTTTCCTCATTTTCTCAGAAAGAAATGAGGAAATCCTTAATAAAACGTGTTTGTAAAAAATATTTGAATGTAAAGTCACGTGTACTTACTACACGTTGCGAACGTGCTTCAAAGAGTACACTGTATTTACATTACACTATTTATCGTATTATACACGGTACCGGGAGGTTCTTGTTTACACTTTAAATAATCTCCTGTTACAGTAGGAGTTGAATAACAAAACAGCATAGTATATAACCTGAGCAGTGTCTTTAAAAAAATACTTTATCATACTTTCAATTCACAAATAAATGTAATGAATACATGGTCCAGATACATTTTAAAAAATTGAACTTATTCAGAGGACGTGACTTTGTTTATTTCTTTTTGTATAAATTGTGCCACTAAGTTATAAAAAAAGATCACTTAGTTTAAAGATCATTGACCGCAATCAGCAATTCACAGACTTTATTTTTAACGATCTGTTTATCCTTTCTTCAGGTCATTCCATCCCGCATTTATCTGAATGCAGAAGTAGCTAAAGTATTTTTCTTCTTTTTAGCATAAACGATCAGCAAACAAATTTCACGATCGTCGATCACAATCATTGCGATAGTAGCAAAAACCTACAAACACGCAGGTGTTTTCGTACGTTGCGTACATTGCAATCAAACAATTCCATCCAAGTCGCCCAACCGGCATAAATTGGCTAAAACTCAAGAAATCAGCGTAAATTTGTCTGGCGCTTCGCAACAAATCGCGGCAAATACCTTTGTATAGAGTAGCATGTCTACAGAATGGTGCTAATATTATCCTCAACTCATTCTAAAAGTAAATATTGAGCTATTTGAGACTGTCTGGTTGGTAAAGCTGCAGCCAGGTGCCTGCTGTGATTAATAGTTTCAATTAATTAACCGAACCTATTGCAGTTTACTCACTGCTGGATTTTGGCCTCTCCCATATTACGCCATCAAAATACAACGACCAACTACCACTAACCATGAGCATTATAGATATTTGGACACTGATATCATTGCATTGGTTTTTTTTTTCTTTTAATGAACATTTGCCTATCAGAATCCCCAGCACATCTCCAAATTTGGCAGACAGGGTACCCCAAGTTCCATTATAAAAACAATTATCTGCTGGGGTCACTGGCACATAGTTGACGTTTATTATTATTACATTAAATTAGCAAAGTGCTACTTATCAACCGAAAAGGTACGCCTTCAATACTTAAATTCGTCCCGGTAAAACCGTCAATTGATAAAAGCTTATTCAAGCGTATGACTCACATCCAAAACAAGTAAATCACTATACGGACGATGAAATGGAAATAATAACATCACAACAATATGTCTGCCATCAATCATCTCAAGAAATAGAGTTAACAAGGTTAATGGGCGTAGAAGTAATGACCAATCATAGCTAATTGCATCCTTGCGATTTCATAACCCGAGGCTTAAACATCCGGCGCTGAACACGTTTAAGGGGTTGACCACATGATCCGATCTTAGTCGAGCTTTTCAAAGTGTAAGGAAAGTAATCTGTATTAAACCGATGTCTTTCAAATGCCCATCTCTGTCATCATAATCCTTCTGCCCGACTCCTTATTTAAAATCGTACAGCATTTTTTGAGCAAACAACAACGGTGTAAACAAATGCTGAACAATTTTGAGCTGCAGCTCAGCTGTCATCTCATTATTACCCCCTTTTGTGCCACATCATGTTTTAAACATTATCTCTTTGATCTTCTAGTAACCCCCCTCAGCTACGCCTTTTTATTAAACGGTTTTATTTAGCTCACCCCGTTTGTTTTATTCTTGGATCAAATTTAGTAATTCAAATTTCACCCTCTTCCTGTCAACCGATTAATCTGAAATTTTGTATACACTTTGGATTTTGGTGACAATACAATTATGTTTATTCATTATCATTATAAATTCAAGATGGCCGCCGCTACAAAATGGCGGATAATTTATGTTTTATTAATCCCATCAATATGGGTATCAAATGAAAGGGCTCAACAAGCAGAATACAATATACTATATAAAATTAAGATCCAAGATGGCGGCTAAAAACTAGAAAATAAAAATAGGTAAAAAACTTTTTAAGTTAAACGGTTTTATGTTAAACATACATTGCAATGTTTAAGATAAATGTACTAAAAACCAAAAAATAATAAAATAGATACAGTCGTGGGAAAAAACCGTGGGGCACGTCAATTCGGAACTGTCGTGCTGCGGAAATTACAATTGACGTGCCCCACGGTTTTTTCCCACGACTGTATCTATTTTATTATTTTTTTGGTTTTTAGTACATTTATCTTAAACATTGCAATGTATGTTTAACATAAAACCGTTTAACTTAAAAAGTTTTTTACCTATTTTTTTTATTTTATAATCAAACGACAAAATTATCCTCAATTTTCCACAGGATGCTAATTACATACTATTTTCCACAAAATCTCGGTAAACAGTTTTACGGCATACCTAGGGCATAAATCATGAAAGCATGACATAACATCCCTTTGCCCGAGTCGAACTACTAATTTAGTAAAAAACTGATGCTTCCATACGTCACAAAGTAGAACAACGACCTAACGAAAATGCTAGGATTTGAAAAATCTAGATACATTTATTATGATAGGAGACTCAGACACATCTTGTTTTGCCTGCAAAGTCTAGGCTAACTAGGCTAAGCCATTGACATTGCAGAGTTTAACAAACTTGAAAGATCATCAACCTGCGTATGTAATGCCACTTTATATAACATTACATAACATACCTTTATGAGTTAAGCAAAGCCCTGATTGATATCAAGGATGAACACTTCATGAACAAGAAGCCGTATAGTAGCGTCTAGTTGTAAGATTATCCTCGCAAAGCAACCAAAGCCTTATGCTTTGATTGCTATCTTCTGTCATTGAACGAGGTTGGCTGTGTACAAGCAGGAATACACGATAACCGGTGAAAATATTGCATGTGTTATGCTTAAGCGTTCATATTATCTTCAGTAAATGTCTATTGATCAGTATGACTATTATCCTCCTGTTGACTATTCCTATAAAATAAATTGCCTGAGTCAGAGTCCTAATAGGGTAGTAGACGGTAACCAGAAGAATTCGCTTCTTATCTCCTTGATTTGTCATTTAATAATCCCTTTGCCACCTTTTATGAGCATTGTACTGACTAATGCGTTTCCAAAAAAAAACACGCGGTAGGTACTTTTTGTTATTACGTAGAAGCAGCGTTATCATTCTTACTCATATGGATTACGTACAATAACAATGCTGCAACTTTCTTTGTTAGCGACATATCAGGTGCAACACCCAGTACATGTCACTTATCAGTCGTCTCGTATCACGGTGTTGATAACCGGTGCACATACTATGTCAGGCTGTTGACAGGCTGTTGGCTAGTGGCCGATTCCATGGAACTGATCCAAGTACAAACAATGATAAATGTTATGGTGACAAGGATGCTCTCACAGTAAGTAGTGTTGCTGTTTTATTATTGCGCACTGTTTAATGTGCTTCCGTAATGTATGGATAACGTGATACTTCTGCGAAATATTCCCAGATAAGATAAGTGCCTGTAAATATTCGCAAATAACATTCCTCATGCGTATAATCAAACAGGTTTTTACGCTAGTAAATGTTCTAGACTAGGGATAGGTAAAGATGCGTAGCTGGATACTGAATATCTTTAAGTAAGAAAAGCATGAAATAGGTACAACGGTATGTATATAAGCAGAGCTGTTTTACATCTGACATTGAAGTAGCTTTTGTTCAAATCATTAAATACCTACTACTTGAAGCTCAAGTAATACGACTTCTGAAGTTTCACTAATCATCAAAAAATACTAGGAGTTCTCAACTCGGTGGAGCTTTATCCTAGAGTCAAACCGCGCATACCTAGCGCTACTTTTAACATGCAAAGCTGAAAGTGTCAAGGGACTTGTGAAAGTTGCACCTATACGTCAATTCATACAGGTACTCTCTGTCACTGTGGTTAAAAGTAGAAAGTTTTACATAATGCCTAAGAAAACAACAAATGCCCCAATGAATTCAAAAATACAATTTTATAAACAATCATCAAAGTGAGTAGATATTAATCTTTCCTAATAAAATTATATAATATCAATTTCACCTATTCTGATTGGTGCCGTAATATACTATAATCCTAAAGCAATTAAAGAAGATCACAACTAAACCAGTCGGCAAATGGAAGGCATCCATGAGTAACATCTGTTTATAACTAATCACTGTAGCTTGGTCCATAATTAATTTAATAATCCTAATAACTACCTCAGGCCATTCAAAATAATATAAAAAACTTTTCTCGGGGTATTAGACATAATTGATTTCGGCGCTCGATTAAAAAAGTAAAAAAGCCATAATTATCGACAAGTCGTTAAAGCCGAATTTAACCAAAGCTTTAAATATGCTATAGTCGGGAAACCAAGCATTCCAGGCGCATAAATCACCTGCTAATAACAATTTTAATGTTTTCCTGAGGTTATTCTTACCGGATTTGCCGCAGCGCGCGCTCCCCAGCACCACAACTCTTATTCGATTAACTGTCATCTTCATTAGTCCGTTTATTAAGTCACTGCACTTAATTTAAATGTTTGTGCATTTAAAATCTGCTAGCTGCAAATCGTATTCGTTTGTACAAAATGTTCGAAACAAGATCGCGTTGGCGGCAATATCAGCTGTGATTCAAATATGGCGGACGCACGCGCGCACAACGCACCTGCTTGCGAGCGACTGCCGTCAAACGAAATTGGCGCAAGGCGCATTCAGGCACGTCTATTACTACAGTGAGGAGTGAGAGACATTTGAATACAAACTCATTTGTCTCACGCTGTTTTTTTTACGTTGCAGTTCAGTTGGTGCATTGATTAGTAAAATATTAAAAAAGTCCAGTCCAGTCATCATTACTACTTCTATGTGGGCTGTGATGTTTCCAAAACGTCAGTTGCAGGACAAAAACATCAATTAATTTTTAATAATCTATACCGAATGATTTTGCATATTTTGCTATTGTTAAGATGGTTCATATGTAATGTTTTGATAGAGATCAGCAGGTCAAGTAGTAAAATCTGATCATTGGCGCCAGACTTTACCTAGTCATTACTATACTATACATTTGGTGTGCTACATTCTCGAACGTGGCGTGCTTTACATACGAGATCGAAAGTTACCATACGTTAGCAACTATTAGAGTAATTGGGCTAATGATGATTGTCCGTTCAATATTTTTTGCGTTCTATTTCTATCAGAAGATCCAATAATAACGTTGAGGTTTGCACAAAAAACTTTGACAAGCGTTTAATGGCCTTAAGTGAAATGTTTGTCAGAAACGGACGGTAATCTTGGAGTCGTCAATTTGTTGGGCATAAAGAAACGCAGGGTGTTGTCGCGGTACTATCAGCAAATATTACGGTTAGGAGAGCAGACTGTGCGCTTAAACCGCGGAATGTATGCCAACAGCCAATACGCGCCGACATGTGATATGATATAATGTACAGTCCACTACTAAAGTGATACATAAAACCAGTACTCCGGTAGCTGCCCAGTAAATTGTTTTACATTAACCTTGAAGCTTGTATAAGCAGCTCTTATTTTATAAATTGAGATATTTACTCTTAAACAGCAGTCAAGAAACACTTACTTCAGACATAAAAATTCGATAAATGACTGTTAATATTGGTTTATGATAATGGATCTGAGCAAGAGCCAAATAATACACCACTGAAGCTAGCAATGCGGAATGTTCTAGTACATTTTAAACAGGACACCACTTACGAGCATGCTACTGACTCAGCGAGACCCAAACAGATGAAAATTAAAATAGGTGGAGCTAAATTTATCAAACTGATAAACATTCTGACTAAGGCCAAAGAATGCAAAAAGACTCATTTTCGACACAAAACTTCACAAAGATTAAAATTTCACGACCTACAACAAAACTGAAGCTAATAAAACATTCAAGTAAATAACGACTCGAAATAAGGTAAGTCACTTAACTGTACATAGAACAATGCATTTAAATCACTTCTCACACACACTGTACATAATGAATGAATGACACAAATTTTCGTATACATGCAGTGCGTAAAACGCAAACCGTAAAGTGACTAACAGCCAATGTTCTGCAAATTCCTATCTTTAAATGCACCTTCAAATTATTTTACAATATTTCTACTAATCCTTACATAGTATAAAACAAAGTCGTGTCTGTTTGTTTGTTTGTCTGTATGCTTAAATCTTTAAAACTACGCAACGGATTTTGATGCGGTTTTTTTTAATAGATAGAGTGATTCAAGAGGAAGGTTTTAGTATATAATTTGAACGACATCCACGCGGGTGAAGCCGCGGGCATCAGCTAGTATTTGAATAATTTGCTATCCGTTTTTGTTGCGAAATAGTTTAGATGGGGAGATTTTACTGTTCCTTGCATTCTACAGTTTTGTTTTGTTTTAATAGGGCGCCCTAACGGTTTCATATAGAAGAATTTTAACAAGCTCTTTGTTAGCGTGCTCCTAATGTCGTGTGTTGGTAGTTAGAGAAATAGACTGGCTGTCGTCGCTTGACTGAATAGCTATGAAAACATAAAAAGATAGATGAGAACACAACGATACGGTGCATGAGAAGTTGACAAAGACGGGTTTTGTTTTGAAGTATTTACTGAGTCAAAAATATTTACATTTGAATCTAAAACAAATACTAAACTAGCCTTTACAGTAAAAACATTGACACTGATAATACTTTTGAAAATGGCATTGGCGACAATTTCTGTTGATTTTTCTAAAATAAAGCCGCAGTTGATATACGACTGTTTTGTAGACGAACCTTACAAAAACATGAAATCCTCTGCGAATAAGTATAGTCGACCAAGAAATTGGTTTACCACTCTAAGGTTGAATATCATTTGCACGTACAAAACATCAAGTGCTATTTTCACGTCAGAATCTGTCAATCTGTCATCCTTAGCGAATAATTATGTTACTGGGAGATGTCATCAAAAGTGGTAAACCAATTTCTTGGTCGACTATACATGAAACACCTTGTTTCACATTTGGATTTACAATCCTTTGTGTTGCCAAGTCACGAGTAGAAAACATCAAAGTACGCTGGAAAAATCGCAATGGAATTTAAAACGAAACTTGAATACTGGCTGGTATACAACATTGTAGATGCGCAGTAAGTTTAGAGGCGTCAAAATAAAAATGTAAACTGAGATGCGAGGCAGACGATGCATGTGGAGATTGTAAGACTTCTTTGCGGTTTGAGCCTATGAGCCTTATAATAGCCCTGACGAATAGTGGCATGTTGATTAAGGTTCTACATGAAATACATTCTGAAATAATGAGCCATTGAGGAAGGGAAGATGGCATGAATGGATTTAGCAAGAATGCAGATGATCGTTTAGGAAATTGCTTTAACATAAAATGTTAGAAGGTCTTAACATCAAATGCATTGATGCAGGAATCAATACAAGTTCATTGACTCTCTTGACCTCTTGCTATCAGAAAGTTTTACATGCAGATGCTTCTAATTAGAAGTTCTTAGCACCACCACAATCGTTGTTGCAAGAATCAGAACTACTCCAGTGACTAATATTCGGCTACAAAGCAGCCAATGTTACAAGGATATGGAACTTTACTAACTTATATCCACACAGTGCAAATTGCGTGACTACATCTGGTAATTTTAACAGATGTCTGATTAGTAGGACCCCATTTAATAGTCGACGAAAAGAACTGTCTGACGTCAGTGCAGTCAGTAAAAGACCCAACTGCTCTGTGCTCAGACACAGAACTCCATGATCGTCATCTGTCTAGCCCTTTTTCATCTATGTTGGGGTCGGCTTCTATTCTTACCGGGTTCAGCTAAATACCTATATTTTCCCTGGAGCGACTTTCTTTCTGACCTCCACAACACAGAACTACGTAATACGATATCCCTTGGTAAGACTGGTTGTCAGACTTTTGTGCCACTGACTACCAGTAACGACAGTCAAAGGTCTATAAATGACAACCGGGGCCAACGGCGATTGTTATTTATGTTCTTTCTCCAAAATCAGTTTACTGCTGTTATGTATTTATTATTTTATTTTTACATTGTTTATTGTTATATTCTTTTGTTTATTACTGATTGTGTCTGTAGTAAATCTTAAACCAACCAACCTAACAGACAAATGTGTGCTGGGGAGTTTGTTCCGCCTCTTCTTCTTTCCAGCTAAACACTAGGAAGTGTCGATGGGTGGGCGTTTTGGGGGACTGTCTTATAAAAATGTAAATAGTAAAGTAAAGTAAATTTTGACGTTCGAAAAGTGCTGATTATCAGCCTAGTTTGAATAAATGACTTTTGATTTTGATTTTGACGGCTTAACGTGCTTTCTGACGCACGGCATACAGTTCTCTGTTCGACTGGAATTCATCTTGCGAACATAGTGGGGATTTAGTGGCTGCACTGGTCTTCCTCGCTGTTTTAATTCACCATTTTCAGAAAGGTGGCAAAAATAGTACATTTTGATACTAGTGCGGAAAGTTTGATATTGCATTTGAGGCGGAATGGAAACGAACTGTATGGCGAGGGTTTTCATGGGGTCGAGAAATGCAATAACAAATTCCCATGTGTTTCAAACGACGTTTTTCAATATACTTTCGAAGAAATAAACTAATAAAAGGATAAGTATTTTGTCATCAATTTTTAGGAGACAACGATTTAATTAGATTTTTTTACGCGGTTTAATTTCGCCAGGTTGAAGAAGAAGCACAGGTATGAAGCCGCTATAAAAAGCCTCACAGAAACAATTAGGAACACAAATAGTAGTTATCTGTGGTAGTTATCTGTGGTAATTTTGTTTCCTGCAACAACAAACTTTCCGCACTTGTATCAAAATATACTAGTACAATGCATCACTAACTTCCAGATTGACGTAAAAATACGTCACAGTGTTTATTTCCATTCACAATATTATTATTAGCAAGCAGGTTATCAGTTTGACCCACAAAACGTTAATAAATATTATCAAATCTCTATTAGATAACTGATAAGTCACGCCCACGCCTTTATCGTAATTAGAGTTCTGATAGTTGTACTTTTTATTATTTTGATAAAAAGGTTTTATTGGTGACATCATTTTCCCATCCGGTGGTTTTCACGGTTTAGTCCACTTTCGGCCACTCGACCCTCAGTCCCCCAATAATTAAAGTGTCCACTCGACCCCTAACTCCACACTAGACTAAACGGTTTTCATTTGGTACATTAACATAAGACTGGAAGCCAACCAGATTATTTTTCCCGGGTTGAAAATCCTCATGAACATCCATGAGGATTTTCAACCCGGGAAAAATAATCTGGTTGGCTCTCCACCCTGGGGTGAGCAGAGGGGTCTGTCAGACTCTGAAAAAGCACCGCTGTGTTCCCTTCCACACTTGCACATCAACTGCTTATACTTTTCTCAACTATTTTGTGGTCGGCCTCCAGTCTAACCGGTTGAGTTCCTACATTTATTTTACACTGACCTCCACAACCCACTTAGTACTGGAAAATTGGTAAGACTGGCTATCACCACACTTTCGAGGCACAAACTACCTGTAACGACTTCCCGAGGTATTTAGGATCCTCAATCTCAAATGGGTGGTACACTGGTACCCCATCCACGAACTAACCTCGCTTAGCGCTGAAAAAGGCTGGCCATGTGGTGACAATGACCACTTAGTATATTGAAAAATTCGCTTAAAATGGAATTCTCTTGAAAATAAATAAAAACTTCATCATTTTTCTCTACCATCATATTTTATTAATAGGCACATATGGTTACAGATATGTATCATAATAATATGGAGCATGAAAAGTGGCACAGAGATGCGGTTTCACGTATCGCACGTTGAAATGTTGCCAATTTAGTAAATCATCTACCTACCCCACAAAAAATATAAATAAAATATAGAAGCAGTACTCATTCAGCAAGTTGTCTTTCTGGGAATCCACGGCTACTGAGAGTCCCATATACTTAGAGCTTTTTAATAGTAAGGATCATATTCGTCCCTTTAACTATAATGGATATCGTATTACAAAAAGAAATATATTTGAAAGAAGAGCCCGTTCTTCAAAGTAAACATTATTTTCGAAGGAAATTATGTAATTCTTGAAACCGTTATGTATGTTAAGTAAGATTACTCAAAACAATTATTGGAATTGCTTCGGTTATTTAAGTCTTTAAAAGCAACACAGCTACCTACATAATTATCTAGTTCCAGCACGTTCTAGGCCAAAAACGTGATATAGTCATTTTATTTTTTTCTCATGAGTAGTCTTATTGAATTATTGATGATATAATGTTAAATAATCCAGTTAATTGGTTGTTAATGGAATCGTTTTTATACGTAGAGTAGTAGCCGTATTTTGAATGGTGTATACTAATGTTTACATAATCGAATTATAATAAATGAAATGAGTATTATTAATAAAGAATAGTTTAACTTAAAAACGAAACTTATAATAATGTTAATATGTACTGGATGGAACTAAAATAAAGCCTACGTTTTGCATAATTGTGTATAAATATACCTAGAGTCTATATCGAGAAAAGTATGATTAAACTTTATACATTTCTCTTAGCAATACACAACGCACGTACTATAGCAACAATACGATTGTGTTCATCCATCCCGACGGGTGCCTCAAGAGTCCCCGCGGTGGATCCTGTTACCCGACCAACGGGGATTTTATTCGGTAGCCACCCGATCTTAATCGCGCCGCAAAATAAAAAAGGAAGAACAAAATTCGAAACTAATTTCCGTTGTACATGAACGAGTTTTTATCGAGTTCGTGTCTTCACTTAATTTTTAATTTATTTTCGGTTAAGCGGCGAAGGTGCATGCAGGCATTGTACCTATATTTGGTTTAAAGAAATTGGGTCAGTTTGCCGCGAATTTGTGAATGTGACTGCATGAGTTACTGCTTGCACCCGCAATTCGCATCTCGAACAACTGGTCATGATTTCCTTACAAGTAGAACAGAATGCCAAGATATTAAAAACGTTGAAAAATGAACGGCAAGCTGTATCTATCTATAAGAAACAGTTTTAGTCTCCTAGGATCGGGAAGTGCCTCAAAAATCACAAAACTATTACTTTAAAATATACGTTTTTCATTGTTACACACTTTTCGGTCTAGCCCCTCAGACACGTGCTACGAGATCTACTACTGCTACAATTCGCTACGCACTTTAATGTTCATTTATCATTTTCGACATTTACGTCGTGTTCTTCCGCCTGCCTCCGCAACACGGGCATCTATAATTACGTATCAATAAAAACGACAGCGGTGAAATATAAGAACGCGATATATGCTAAATAGGAAAATTATATTATGCATTCAGTGTAACAGTTATGTAACTCAAAGAAAATTCACATTAACCAGGAATGTGGATATGCCTGTAGAAATTCGTATCATAATAATATCGGCGGTTATACTCATGAATATATTAATGACGAATCAGTTTTACATTTTATTGGATTCTGATTAAAGCTGTTATGGTATAATAAACTTAATTAAGTCGTGTTACAATTAGATTAGGGTCCCGTTTCAAGTATCAGTATGAAGTAAGAAACATTATTAGTCCAATTAGGTATTTACATTTCCAATTATGGATATGATACCACCCGGTCTCGGAGTTTTCTTCGAAGTTCTTATCTCTGCCTCGGGGAGTAAACTACAGATTGTATGTACTTTTACGGTATTGGCCAGCTACAAGAATGATGTCTGAATAATAGTACAGGGAAATCCTACTCGGGTAATTATACCTACTAATGTTTAATCTTAGCTTAACTTGGGAAGCGATCTAGCAAAGAAGATATTCGACTACGTAAACATTGAATTGTAAAATTGTATGTATTTTAAGCATAGTTAAAATCTTGCTGTTAATTAAAAGTGTTTTGTCTGATTTTTGTTATAAACAAGCAAAACCACCACGACTAATAGGTTTCTAAGTCGCAAATTTTTCAGCAATCAGGAATTCAGTAATAAAGAGCCCGATAAGACAAACGCCAATCATACAATGCAACTACCGTAATTAAAAAAGCTTGGCTTCGGAAGTTAAGCTTTTATATTTACATCAATTATCTTCCACTTACAGCTTCCACATCACAAACGTGGGTAGTTTTTTGTGACAGACTTGGCCTAATTTCTGCTGTCGAGTTTTTGGATGGGTCAACGCACGTGCATTTATCTCCATCAGCATGGACCGAATCATGCAAATTACCCGTTAAGAACAAACATTCAGGGTAATTGATGGTCCCGCATACTTTTTCCATTAATATTTTAACTGAATTTCCTTTCATGCTAATTCATTCAATCATGCTACTCAATGAAATAATGTTAGTAGGTAAATGAGTTTGATGCCAAATGAAAGTGGTACCTACTTACGTTTGTTAATGTTAAGTGAGTAGAGATTCGATAATTGAAAGGAACTCCAAAAAGGAAATTATTTCTTACCGATTTCACAGTTCAACCGTGTGATTAAAGTAGCGGTCCTTAATTATTTTTACTCTTTATAGAATTTAATGACGAATATTATGTGGTCAAATGTGAGTGTGTAAGAATTTACTTGAATGTCAGAAAATATGTAACACTGGACGGGACCTCAATACCGAGGGATATTGGCAAACATTTTTTGTCAAAAATGCAGATTTGGGCAAAATAAACGTTTTCTTGTTTTATGTAATAACTATGCAAATATTTAAATACTTTGATGAATAGCGCAAACAAACCTGTTTGTTTAAGGCGACATTAGCTGCCCGCGACCTTGAGCGCGCGTTTAACTCATCGCCTAAACAAATAAGGTTGAAAATGGCGATGCGTTTGATACTCGTGACTGCCAAAATAACGATAGTTCGCAGATTTAATTTATTTAAAAAAAAAATACGCTGTAATGTTAAAATATTTTTACATATGTCTTTAGTTGGTTAAATTTCCTTTCTGATAGTAAAAAAATAAATAACAGTTGTCACTCAAAATATTGAGCATTTCGAGACGAAAAAGTTTTTTCGTGTGATTTTTTTGTGATTTTGTGATTTTTTTTTTCGAGGTTCTTGATTACTTTTAGAAAATATTTTTGCATAAGTCTTTTACCTATACATTTGACTATACACTGTATTTTTTTTGGAATTGTAATAAGTAGCAATACGGCTAACTCTGCGACGAAAAACAGGTCGTTTTTACGGTTCCCCCGTTAACTGCGCCTTAAATGATAACTTTGTTGTTGCAATCTTTGTAACCAATTGTACAAGGTTCAAGTTGAACAAAAAACTATTTATTTAAACTGTTTACATAGTTGCAACTATGTAAACAGTCAAAAATAAAGTATTCCATAAAAAATACAGTCCTTAAAATAGCTCTAGAGAGCAGAAGTGAAGTGGAAGAGGAGTACGACATTTACCTTGCAGCGGGACATTACACACTAATTATAAGAAAATAACTGGTAGAATAATTATCATTAACATTGAAAACGGAATATTCACAATGTATTCTATTTGTTTAACCGTGACCATGCACATGGTGCTTGTAACAGCGTCGAAGTATCGGGAGGGAACACAAAACAAATATTAAAATAAAACACTGAAATAAACACCATGGCATCATGGCATCTTTATGCCAATGTGAATGTGTGTTGACGGCACGGTTGGCGCAGTGGCTGAGCGATTGGACTGCTGCGCTGCGTGTCGCGGGTTCGATTCCCGCACGGAACAAATATTTGTATTTATTTATTTATTTATTGACACACCAACGACTAATTCACTAAATTCTTACATTAATATCTTCTGTTTGATAGTTTTGCGGTGAATTCGTCACTTATAGGTGTGCACAGCGGGTCCATATTGGCTCACCTAAAGTTTTTTACCCGAAATTGTTCTTCCTAACGATTTGTAATCCGAATGATCACTCTTCCTAAAATTTTTCATCCTAAAGTTTGAATTCCTACTATTTGTAATGCTACTGGCGATGTTCCTAACACTCATGTTTCCGAAAATTTTAATTCATAATATCGTTATTGTAAACATATTTCAACTCCTACTGTTTTTTATCCTAACGTTTTTATCCCTAAACATAATTAACATAATATTTTCACTCATTTTAGAAAGAAACATTTACCAAGTGTAATAAAAAATATAATTATGTGGGCACTATGAAAAAAATACTTGGAAAAATTTCGCAACCAATTTCGAGGTAGCGCTCGCCGGCCGCTGCCGCGGCACCGCTCGCTTCGCTCGCTCGGCTCGCGCGTTGTTGGTCACAGTTCTAACCTAACCTAACCTATGAATATCTTTGCAGGTACACACCGCTATAAATAAAATTAGAGAAGACGCTTTAATTAATATAAACAAAAAAACAATTCATATAATTCGTGAGTGCGAAGCAAGAACTTCCTCAAGTATACGTGCTAATATGCCAACCAACTTGAACTTGAGACAAGTAATATATCGTCAAAGAAACAAAAAAGAAAAAAATACAGAACCTGATACTATCAACTTTGAAATAAATCATAATATTCTTCAATTGGACAAAAGTCAAGACGATTTGGTCTTAATTGATGAACAATGGCATGAAAAAAAATAGTATTATATACAACGAAACAATTTTCAAAAAGATATGACTTTGAATAATTAGTGTAAAAGATAGTTATGTTGAGAAAATATAGGAAAACAAATAATAGTGTAATAGATGTTTATTGCTACCGACATTATGAAGTTGAATGCTTCGGAATTAAAACATTAGAGACAGAGTAGTTAGGAATTGCGATTGTTAGGATGAAAAATGTTAGGAAGAACATTTTCGGATTTCCAATTATAGGAGTTGAAATTTTAGGTGAACTTTGGCGCACCCGTGCACAGCACTTGCACTTGCATGGCCCTTGCAGCACTTGTATGGCCTACAGATAGTTGTTTCGGGTCTGGGTATTTGTGAATGTGAGTTTAAATGTTTGTAAACGCACCCACGATACAGGAGAAATTCCTAGTGTGGAGCAACGTTTTTTTTAAAAAAAAAAATGTTCATTATGTTACTGATAACCATGACCGACCCATAGTCACACTGAACTACCACACCAGTGTGACTATGGTTAATTCTATTTATCCGTAGTCACACTGGTGTGACTACGGATAATTTAACCTGATCCCTAGTCACACTGGTGTGACAACGGCTGATCCGTAGTCACACTGGTATGACTACGGATAATTTAACCTGATCCCTAGTCACACTGGTGTGACTACGGCTGATCCGTAGTCACACTGGTATGACTACGGATAATTTAACCTGATCCCTAGTCACACTGGTATGACTACGGACAATTTAACCTGATCCGTAGTCATACCATCACACCATTGACCCAATTAGTGTCTTTTATTTGGGTTTCTAGTCACACTGGTGTGGTAGTTTAGTGTGACTATGGGTCGGTCACGGCTTTTTTTGTCCCAACCGATCCTAGTCACACCAAATTGCGAGTGACTATGGTTCATTTTATTTATCAGTCAGGCCCCGTTCTCACTGTGTCGTGACGATTAATTTATCGTCGGAAGACTATTTTCTCTAGCTGTTCCCAATAGAACGACTGTTTGTCGTCAACATTTTTTATCGTTAAACGACTATCGTACTAGCTGTTCCCATAAGATCGCGACGACATTTCACGGCAGTCGCTTTGTCGTTTGCACATCAGCAAGCTACAACTAATTTCATGATAATTCAATTTTTTTGTTTATGTTATGATATTGTCTAGTTTGTTAACTTAATTATTTGAATTTTCAATTGTTTTCTATTTCCTTTATAATTAGTTCAGTTAAAGCTAACATGCTACCCTTACTTGGGAAGAGACTGGACCCCATGCCACACGACACATGGTATCCTAGTGTGGAGTCCAGGGAATTTGTAAAAATCTAGCGCTTAAGGATCATTGTCTTTTGTTACTAGCTTTTTAATATTGCACCTTGATATGCGAACTGATATTTTTTTTTATTATTAAATTCGCATCACCCCGAAAAGTTCTGGAGTGGCGACCGCGAACCGGAAGACGTTGCGTTGGAAGACCTCCCACTAGGTGAACCGATGACCTGGTGAAGGTTGCGGGAATCCGCTGGATGCGAGTCGCACGGGACCGGTCAATGTGGCGGCACTTGGGGGAGGCCTATGTCCAGGACGTCTTTCGGCTGAAATGATGATGATCATGATGACCTTTTGAGAAGGTCATTCTGCGAAAGCGACATTATGAGAAAGATACATTTTACTACCAGTAGACATTTTGCGAAAGCGACGTTTTGCGCCTGAGCCATCATTTCACGTCCACCTTGCGCAAGAGTTGTTCTGACACGCACAAAGCGAGCCGAGTATAGGCGTGGATGGCGCGGGGGTGCGAGTGGGAAAGACAGTCGTGGCCACGACACTATAAAAATCAAAATTGTATTTAATTAAAAAAAAAATATTTTAATATTAAATAATGGCATTCTTCTAAATTTACAAACAACAAACAAGGGACAACCTTTGTTTTTCCTGTGTTTGCCTTTGCAAAGACAAAGGAATAACAGTATTATATACACTTACAAATTAAAATAACATGAAGTAACTAACTTAAAAATAAACTTTTCGTTTCGTTTTTCAATACAATTTTGAAGAAATAAAATAAAAGAACGCAAAATATTTTTGTCACGAATTATTAGGAAACTCATCATCATCTGCCTGGCCTTTTCCCAACTATGTTGGGTTCGGCTTCCAGTCTTCCAAGGTGCAGCTTGTTACCAGTATTTTACATGGAGCGACTGCTTAACAGACCTCCACAACCCAGTAAGTACCGGGTAATTAATACGATATCTATTGGTAAGACTGGTTGTCAGACTTTTTGGGAGAAAGACGGAGACGACAGACGCTTTTAAAGTTCTCAATACGTCACGCCGTGGTTTTTAGTGCGTTCTGACGTCACGAGCCCCCACTTCCGAGTTTTGATGCATTTTATATTGACAACTGACGGACTAAATAGATTTGCAATTTATTGATGGTGGAAACTAGCCTATTGTCCGTAGTCACACCAGTGTGACTACGGACAATAGGCTAGTTTCATCAACGATCAGCCGTTGTCACACCAGTGTGACTAGGGATCAGGTTAAATTATCCGTAGTCATACCAGTGTGACTACGGTTCAGCCGTAGTCACACCAGTGTGACTACGGATCAGGTTAAATTAGCCATAGTCACACTAGTGTGACTACGGATCAGCCGTAGTCACACTGGTGTGACTACGGATCAGGTAAAATTATCCATAGTCACACTAGTGTGACTACGGATCAGCCGTAGTCACACCAGTGTGACTACGGATAAATAAAATTAACCATAGTCACACTGGTGTGGTAGTTTAGTGTGACTATGGGTCGGTCACGCTGATAACTAGTTGAATATTACATTTTTCTCTGGAAAATTCAAATATAAAGAAAAATCGTGCAAAAAGAATATTTATAAACAAGTAAATCTCGAAAGAAGTAATAATACTAATATTTACTGGTGTTTTAAGGATTTTCCATACAATAAGCAAAGGCCTGATTAATCACGAATCGGGAAAACCGAAAAATAAAAAAAGTAGGTGCAGTATTTAAATCTTCCCGTATCTGCTGCAATGCAGCTGCTGGAAATGACCGACAAAATTAACGATTTCGTAAAAAAAATAAGCCTAATATTCTTAAAAATTGGCAGCGATTGATAGCTTTATAGTTTCCACCTTGATCATGAACCGCTAAAAACGTCAATGGTTAATTTTAAAAATACATTTTCCGATATCTTAAAAAAGAAGCACAAATTTGTGTCCAAATGCGTCATTGACTCATTGTATTTCATGTCTAAAGCTCCAATAACGGGGAAACCACCAAAAACGTAATTTTTGAAGAAATATTTACTTTGTCTCTGCGTTTGCGCAAGTTTAACGTGGAAAGAACGGAACACTCGCTGCTTTTGTCATTGAAATTGGAATATTTGCTGGTACAGTCAGACTATACTAAGTATTGTGGATTACATTGACACACAATGTATTTTCCCTGAAAGTGCGGGAAATTCCAAACCCTTATGTGCAGTAACACCCACCAAACAAAAAAATACAGTAACAATCAAAAAAGTTTGTAACACTATATAATTTATAAAAAAAGAAACAGATGGAAATGGCTAACAAAAAACATTCACAGTAGGTGGACCCAGATGTTCGTGCTAAGATACGTTATATTCCACGTTTAAATACCAGCTTTATACATTTTATAAATACTCGCATATGGCGACTATGGCGTCCAGGCATTCCAGCACACACTCCAATAACAAGAAGACCTACAAGTGTGACGAGATTCGCGAAATAATGCGAGGATGTCACGCGAAGTGCCGGATGTTCCAAGGAAGGTACCCAGACACCTTACATGTCCAAACAAACGATACACTCGCACACGCACCCGCTCTGATGGACCCGTGAGATAGCGTCACTACACGTGGTAAGGGATTTATATACTCAATTTATTTTAGCACTGGTGTTTTTTAGCTTGTTGTTTCTTTTTGGCTGTCTTGAACACCGGTGCGAGTTTGTATTGAGAGTTAAGTTTTAATTATGGGATAATGTTTGAATTTATAATAGGAGTAGTTAAGAGGCCAGAGGGACGTGGACGTGTGAGTGTGTAGATGTATGTATTATAAATTGTCACCGATTAACACTGCAGGGCTTAGTGTTGGATCATAATATACGTGGGCGAAATCCTGAGCCATAAGGCAACTACTTTTAAAAACTCAATTTAATTCTAAAATTTTCAGACTCAAGGATCAAATAAAATAAATCAAATAAATGTTGGATTAAAATCCTACCACATGAAGAACAAAATAACCTACATGACTGGTTCGAGACAAATTGATTCACTTGTCCAGTTCAAAGGAACATGGTTTTTCTAAGTACATTATTAAGATCTGAGATTAGCTGTTCGCTGACAATATAATTAACCCAGTAATATCCAGGCTATGTGGAACATGTTAAGTAATAGTGGCAGCTCCAATTATTTCTCATTTTCTGGGAAAATTATACAATTTCTGCAAAATGTTAAGTATTTTGGAACAATGCCAAAGTGTAGATGTGACTATTATAATAATTGAAAATGTGAATTAAATAAGAAACTTATGATAAACTAGCTGACCCACGCAACTTCGTCTGCATCACTTAAATATAGCTATAACCTTTCTCGATATATCGACTATCCGACATTAATTAAGCTAAATCGTAACAAACAAAAAATCTTACCTTTCCTCTTTATTACAATAGTTTAGATGGTTTAGATTAGCTTAGATTATATTAAAGTGTGAATTACTATAAAATCTATCTCTTACTGTTAAATATACTATAACACTCTGTACTTGTAAACATTATGATGCAGTAAATATTTTGAATTTCCCGGAGGCCAGCCAGAATCCCCCGTACCTACATTGCGACGCAACCCGCGTAATTATTTTTCCGCGCGGGTATTTTTACATTGCGATATCTTCTAAGATATTTGTTTAAACTATAAAGAGTAAAGAGCACAAATATTCTATATTAAATTTCCGTTCTAACGAACACATTTATTTAGATATAGATTAATACCATATGGGTTAAATAAGCTTCGCAAAAAATAATTCTTTTTAACCTAACATTTTAATAGTAAAAAATGGTTACAGTGAGTCAATCTTAAAAGATAGACAGATGCTGTCGCGGACTTTTTTTTAGAACTTTTAAAGACGAATAATTACTTCATACATGATACTCTCGTAACTTAAACCGTTTTCGCAGCGCACGCAACGGAAGCTCTCAGAAAGGAATTTTCTTTTCCCGTTTTTGCAACATTTCTCATTTATGCTCCGCTCCTATTGGTAGTAGCGTGATGTTATATAGCCTATAACCTTCCTCGATAAATGAACTATCCAACACAAAAAGAATTTTTCAAATCCAACCAGTAGTTCCAGAGTTTATCGCGTTCAAACAAACAAACAAACAAACAAACAAACTCTTCAGCTTTATAATATTAGTATAGATTATTTTCATTCAACATTAATTTAAGCCTGGTGTAGATAAATGTACCTATATGTATGGAATAAGGTAAAGTTTTGTTGCTCTTATAGTAACTTACACCAGGAAAGTTTTTTCTAGTAATTTCTCTTACATAATACCTATATTACCGGACCTTTAAAATGTGCAGTACACAACAAAAGTATCGATTGCTTATTGTTTTATCGCCTCGTGCCACTCCGAAAGGTCGATAATTTTTTATTGTCAATGTTTCAGAATTGCAATATAAGTCTTGCTTTTATTTGCTCCGAGAAAGTTGATTTCTCCTCTTACCTTTAACCCTATAAATAAATATAGTAATATTTAGCCTGAAAGCTTGTCTTCAGCACCGATCTACCATTATTCTGTTATAATAACAGACTTTAGCGAAAGTCTATGTGCAGCATGAGTTAGATATTTACTAGCTGATAATAAGGCCCTTTACATTTTCCATTTATGCTACATTACTTAAAAAGCATTTTGAAAATCCACGCACCTGTTTCTCTTTTTACTTTTAGATAGCGTTTATCAGCAACATAACATGGTGCGCGTGAGCAAGGCAACGCCATAAATACGGCGGCGCCGGCGGCGCAGCGCCCTATCGACGAACACGCCCTCTAGCGAGCTTCACACCACTGCGTCATATCGCGTTAGCCGATGTTACCTCATATGGAAGTACACTCGTAACACTTGGTGACAAATTCGTAGAGAAAGCCACACCGTCTAATAGTTTTATTGTAATTTTATTTTCTCTTATGGCTGCAAAAGAACCAATATCTACAGGGAGACATAATTCTGCTCTCGCCGTATAAAGCTCTGGCGGTGATAACATGTTTTTATATGCGCACATCGATACTAAAATTGATTTTATTTTCAGATAGAAACTATTTGATTTCTGAGTGCAACATTTCTGAACTACGTAGGAGTAGATAATACGACAATTTTATTTTTATACACGTGTGTGACCGTTGACAATGAAGACTTTGGACTACCGTAGTACGTCACCTGAAGATAAGAAGACTACGCAGCTGGAGCTCTGAGAATAAAGGGCGATAGCCTTCCAATTAAGAGCTGCGATCAATCAATAACATGTAAAGTAAATACAAATCCAAACTGTCTTACCGGTGTAATCTGTTTACATTCAAGGCGCATTCACAAATACGAGCAGCATTTCAAATCAAATAAACATGACAAATATGAACCAATTTGTTTGGCACACTGAGTTATATTGTGTGGTTGGAGCAAATCCATATTTTTATCATAATCAGTGTGCGTGCAAGACATACAAGTTCAACAAAAAAAAACCGCGTGGATAACATGACGAATTACTGTGTATGATTTCAATTAGTCATGCGATTATTTCTCGTTACTCAATACGCGAGTGCACGGGGAGGATCACAAAGAGATAAACAAAGCTCCACGTTAGTAGCTGACGCCTCAGTAACTCATGCTACGATATCGAACGAGCCCAGATCACTTCTTAGAATGCAATTCGAGTTACTGAAATATTTATTTACTGTATCAGGTTCTGGGGGCATAAATATAACACGGCTTCAGACTTCAGAGCATCTCTGATTTCGTTGTAAAGTGCAAGCTTTTTAATTATGGCTTTTGCGATGGAAATAATTCGTGGTCGTGAAATGCGTGCGCATTACTAGGATCAAGTAGACGATGATAAAGTACGGAGATCACTTTTTATACCAATGTCAGTTTACAAAAAACATTAATAAACATCTGTTGATGTGACACATAACTGTTTACGGATTAACGGATTTGTAAGAAGTTGTAAAAAACGATTTTAAAGACTGTCCACTATGTTTTTGTTTGACAGATCGCAAAATGGCCAATTACTGGGTAACGGTAATTTATTGAGTGGCAGTGTAGTTGTTGATTGAGTTAATAAAAAGTTGATAAAGATTTAGATCAAGTTTAATGGAGTCTAGACAGAAAAAACTCGTCAAGTGCGAGCCGGACTCGCACATGATGTGATAAGTTGGTTTTTCATAGTGTTTGTATGAATGCCAAAGTTTCATTTGCTGTTTTTTTTAATGTGTTATATCTCTAAAACTGCTAAGTATATCTCGTTTAAAACAATTTTGGTTGAAAGTTTTCATTGCGAGCTACAGTTTATTTTATTTTAGATTCTATAGCCATCACACACTTTAATAAATTATAGATTTAATGAAATGATTTAATTTTTTTTCCGAACCCTAAAAAGAGACACCTAGATTCAAGTTCAACAAAATTCAGCCAGTTACAATAAAATTCAGTTTGTACTCTATCATACTTTCTTAGCGAACAGTCAAAGGTCAATAAACAACCGTAGAAGACCCATCACTTAGTCCCAAGACACTTCGTGCACGTGGTATAGCTGTAACATGTGCCAAATCCCACTTTTGTCAATTTATTGTTTAAGTAGCCAATAAAATAAACCCAATATATGGCTCCTTAACCCTAATCGGCCAGTGACAGGCCCCGTCTTAAAGTCATTCGCGAATCTACTAAACTAATTACCACGAACTTACTTAACTAATTTACTTTGAACTCTCCTAGTCGCGCTGCTTTTAAGAACAAACCCAACAGAACACAAAATCCTGTACATTTTGATTTAGTTAAGTATTTTCTCGGAGGTCTAGTTTTACTGGACGGGATTTAATTATCAAACTGCGACAGTTAAAACCCATTAGTGGCAAGACAAAAAATACATTAACTTCAAATCTTATTTACGTATAACGGTAGGACCTAACATTTGACTTTGATAATTAGGTAGACGCCATACTTGTCATGTTTTTTAAGGTCAACTACCGGAAAAAAAATGATGAATTTAAGATGTAGGATGATAAAGGTAATTATAATAATTATAACATTTGTTTAAAATGGGTAGCTAAAATAAATGTAAATGTGAACTATAACATTTTCATTTTATCTCTTTTCCATAATCGTATTTCGAAGCATCTACTTATAAAACCTTTTGTCTTGATATCATTACCGTCCTCAGACATAAAGGCAGTTAAGGTTTTAACTTGTCTGTAAAACATATATTTCTAAGAATACCCATAATCGGTCTCTGAAGCTTTTATTACAAAAACTTTCATCACATTTTTACAGTTCCGAAGTCATAAATCACAAATTATGAACTCATTTATTTCTTATACAGTGTGCAATATACGGCAACTGAGCGAGGGGAGTGTAATCATGAACTCTATCGACACGCCGGGAAATGCAACCGAGAAATTATCAGATCCCTCCCATAACTTACGCTAAAATACTAAAATTGCTTTCGAGAAATCTTTTAGTCAGATCTTCACGCTCTCAGCGCTTATTATATTCCATTACGATACCAATAATAGCTGAATACTATTACAATTCTCTTTAAGCACTGGTTATCGACACATCTTAATTAAGAATGCCAATATAGATTATTGAAATGCGTTCAATATCAATAAACTGATCCAGCTATACTTAATATTTATCCCGTTAGAGTCCCGTTTTGAAAGTAGGTTTTAAAACAACAACGCTTTGACATACCAAAAATGTAATTTGGGTTCAATAAACCAAAGAAAAAAACGTCGTGGTAAAGTCTTGATCCATCAGAAAAAAGAATGAATAGTCGAGCGGATAGTACCTAGTTTCACACCAAAAGTTCTAATAACTTAATGCAAAAAGTTTATCAGAAACTTACATCAATCTACTACGGAACCTAACACATACATAACTGGTACATAATCTCACTCGTTCGCATTTTATTTTCCTGTGACCGTGACTATCTGAAGGCTAGATCGACCGTCACGGGAAATAAAGTTAGCGCTGGTAATATGACACTTGCAACCTCGGATACGACTAGTCATCATCCATTATAGCTTATTCGCAACGATCTCGCTTCGATAATGTATCTACTTAGATTTTGCTATGTCATTTAGAAAGAATTTTATACTTTTCGTTTCGCTTTGTGTTCAGAATTGCCTTGGGGTTTGATTTACATTGAACTTTAATCGTTTTGTATAAAATTGAGACCTAATAAGTTTCGTCATGTTTGCCAATACTTTATTGATCTATATCGATTTTCACGTTTCTGTTTTGTTAATCTTCACAAAGTCAAGGTGATGTGTTACCACATGCTTCGATCATTCACTGATCGGAGGCCAGATATCACACGCAATATCTGTATTGTGTATGATATGTGGCTACTGTGGGTGTTAGAGTTCTGCCAATACAAGCTATTCCCAATCAATACAAACACAGCTATTCAAACTCAAGCAACATCCCTTGTCCTCTGTCCTCCTCCGTGCGTATCAAGGGGCAACAAATGGCTTACAAGTAGGAAGTTCACATGTTTGCTGATATCAACACAATGGAAAAATCGCGTTTACTTAAAAGCTATCTTCAGGGGAACAGAAAGTCAAGTCAAATGAGTAAAAAACGAGACATGAATCTATAAAATGCTAAGGAGTACGCAACATTTTTGAAAGTGAAACGTGAAAAAGTCAAGTCATTTAATCATAGTGGAAACATAGACTGTTAAAATCATGACCATGCCCCCCCCAGTCGAGTAGAACAGCCGTAAAGCAAGTAACACTCACCGTACATTTCTATATACCGCAGAATTTCCTTCAGCAAGTCTAAAGTGGCATGATCCAATAAATATCCTCGTATTTAGGTTCGATTTCCGATCGGTTTATTTCAACATTTAAGTCGGATCACGAGTGCTTTCGATACGGTACACGAGAACTGTTTTACTTGAACGATCGTTTGCAATGTTAGCGCAAGTAGACCGACCGACACTTTCGGATGCTTTGTGGAGATAGGAAGGGAAGATGGAGTAAAGGTGACGTTGGTATGTGATTTTCGAGACATAGCATTATATCATACCATAGCCTCTTCTTCCGGAGGAGAGATAACTAGATTTTTTGAAAAAGCTTAAGTCTGTTGAAGGACCATCCTATAAACGACTTTGCAAAGCCCTTAACCCACACTGTGATCTGAAGGTAAATTGTGAGGGATGAAAAATGGTCTGTAACTTTAAAATTATATTGCACGAAACAGCGACTTGCCCTTGGTCAGCCAGATCTAAAATTTAACATAACTTCCAACGTACTCTTGAAACATAGGTACCCGTTATCGAACAACTAACTTAAACGTTAACAGCTTATACTCCCCATCAATTCCAGCCAGCTATTGAAAAGTAAATGCCCAACGATACTGGACCGTAAAATCGATTTAGCATTGAATACCAATTTCCATTACTCAGATATTGGCTAACAGATCATAATCGTGAGCTATAGGGAGCGTATCCATGCGTTTGTTGTTCCGAGTACCTACATTCGTATTTTAGTTGAGAACAGGCCCGTTAGCGGGTGAAGAGTGGCGAGCTGGCAATGTTGGCGGTGTGGTACAAAGACTTCGTGCTCCATAAATCGGGGAGCCTGTGACCTTCCGAGGTGAGGAGGCGCGGCGCCTGCGCGTCATTGCGGACCTAAATGCCGATAGATATCGTTATTTGGGATTGAATCCTGTTTCTTGTTGTACAGTTTTTGTTGGAAATATCTAGCAAAAATTACTGTTGTATCAATTTACTTTAGAAAAAGCTGGAGGTTGTGTATTCTTAATAATAATAATAACCATGTATTTCGGACAGAAGATCCATGTAAGTGTTAGTAACAATTTTCTTAAGATCTATGTTAGTAGGTACATAATATAAGTGTTAGTAACAATTTGCTTACGATCTATGTTAATACTACATAGAGTAATTTTTATTACTTTTTCTGCCAATTGTCACCGCCATTCGATCACGATTAAAAAAAAATTACTACTCATTGTTCGGTTTTTGTTTATCGCAATTTTACTAAAATGTCTTGCCAAAACTTCTAGAGATGCCGCCATAGATCTGGGCCCCGAGTCTGCTATTCAATAGTGTCAGAATGGTCAAATCATTGATCTCATAATTGTTGATTGGGCCCTGGTTAATAGGAAAAAGTTTGCACACTGTTTTTGCTAGCCTATTGCTCTTTAGAATTTCCTTAATCTAAGTTACAAGTCCGAAATCCTAGATAGAGGTTTAGACAAGACACTGGCAGTGTATCGAAGCTCTAATAACAATTGAAACAGATAACGTTTTCGCTATTTACTATTATAGTGAGTCGTTATTGCCACTCTCTCTTCATAAGGTCACTTATACACACGTCGCGCGTCGGGGCTGTGGGTTGTTCCCGTCGTCGGGGCTGCGGGTTGTTCCCGTCGGGGCTGCGGGTTGTTCCCGACGGGGCGGCGGGTTGTTCCCGTCGGGGCTGCGGGTTGTTCCCGACGGGGCGGCGGGTTGTTCCCGTCGGGGCTGCGGGTTGTTCCCGACGGGGCGGCGGGTTGTTCCCGTCGGGGCTGCGGGTTGTTCCCGACGGGGCTGCGGGTTGTTCCCGTCGGGGCTGCGGGTTGTTCCCGTCGGGGCTGCGGGTTGTTCGAAAGAGATACCGCGACCTCGGCACAAGGGCTAATGAGAAATATGGGTGGTTTCTAGGCAATAGAAGTCTGACACTTCCGCTCTATCCAGAGCGGGAGTGGTTAATTGATGATATCCCAAAAAAAAAGGGTCACATTCTAAAAAAACCTTTAAAAACTCTTTAGTAAGATGACTTATGGTAATTGCAGTTTAGGCAAACGACAAAGTACGGTATTTTTTGCCTTAGCACCTCTAAATTGTTGTGCGAGCGCTAAAATATTTGCCTAACCGTTGATTGGGTTACTAAATAAACATCGGTGCACTCAAGTACCAAATAAGCTAAGTGCACTGCAAACATTAGAAAATTATTTTACTTAAGGAAAACATTACAAGGTTTTATTTTAGACTGTCTCTGTGAAAATATAAATAATAATAATAATAAATTGTTTATTTCTCACCACAATATACAGTATTCAGAACAACAGTTTTGAGACAGAACATTATTATAGTTTAAGTCATATATTGTGGGAGACTGGTGCCTAAGCTAGGCTCGTAGCCTGTGTTTCAGGACACCAGGTTCCCACCCATTATCGTTGACAATACCTCAAACTTATACTCTAGCGCTGACAATTGCAGTAAGGAACAAAGTAAGAACTGTTAGTATATCATGTAATGTGTTATGTATCCATGTTAGTGCGTGTGTTTGGCATGTGTGTGTGTCTCACTGTAATGTGTATTGTGTTTGTGTATGATGTTAGTTATGTTTGTGTGCGTGTGTTTAAGTAGATATGTGTGTGAGTATGGTAAATATGTTTTGGTTTGGGGAATAATTAGAAGTGAATAAACTTATGAATTATTAGTTATAGTTTTTTCAGTGTCATCATAATTTAACTTTAATAACCAGTCAATTAACTTCTTCTTAAAGAGATTACCTATAATTATAATTTATGAAAGAACTTCCTGTAATTTTGTTGTTTATGACTCCATTTTCCTTGCCATTTCGTTTGTATGAGATATGTTCCTACTAGGAATGTAATTGAAGCTGTCCGTTTTTACATTCAGATTTTATAATTAAAACAGATGTTTCCGTGTTGACGAGTTGTTTTTTTCAAAAACTTTGATCATAAAAGTAAAAAATATGCTGACACCGTATCCGTTTGCGCCCCAATGTTCCTCACACCGTGTTGGTGTCATTCACGTTTGTTTGACATCCATATTATTTAAAATCCTCGCAAAGGAAGACGTCTTGTAAAATAAATTATATCTTTATAAAAGCCTTATTATTTTGACAGCGAACATCATTGACAATGAATCTGATAAATGGCCGGTGAGACCAAATTATAAACCGATGACACGATAAGAAAAACAAGAGATGATTATCTTTTAACCTTTTATGATAAACTCTTTATATTTTACTTTTAGTAAGAAAACAAGGCAAGGCTCGTAATTAATGAGTAGGAGTAAGAAATACAAAATGTACCAAACCTATTTGATGTTGTAATGGCACGAATGCCGTTGATTATCTTTTACATTTTCCTACTTAAGTCCACTGTCGTACGTAGCTTATATCGATACAGATATCAATATTGATTGACAGGAAATGACAACTAGGAAACACCGAGGGTGGCGTTAAGTTACCCATCAAGCTATCAGTGACTCTCGTCGGGGCTGTGGGTTGTTCTAGAGCAATACCGCGGCCTCGAAACAAAGGACTAAGAAGGAACATTAGTGGTTTTTAGTCAGTAGAAGTCTGACACACAAAAAAAGGTATCAACAAAAGACAACATTAACAATTTATTAATATTTAGTATATTATTTCTTCTTCTGAAAATCAACACGATTTGCTTACAAATTGCCGAACGGTCATCAATTGTTGTGATAGGTTGACTATATAATCAACAGTAAATCTTGAACCCAAGCTAATTATTTGACGCGTGTTTAATTTTGACACGTTGTTGATTATATCTTTCTAAAAACAGTGTGTGGCGTTCAGTAATGCTAAAACAAAATTTGTTCTTGCCAATTTAGTTATAAAATACAAAATTCATGGTGACGTGAATGTACTAGGAAATAATATTTATTACAATATATTACACAATAGTCATTAATGCTTAATTCTCAAAGCGTGTTCTTCTGTGTTTCTCAAATTAATTGTTACCCATTGAAGAAAATAACACTAATTGTGTGGCCACGTTTAGCAGTAAAAGTCGGGCTGAAATAACAAATGCAATGACAAGTAGCCAGGCAACTCGTCAGTTACTAATATTACGGTAACCTGTTTACCTTTGTTGACAGTTACGACTTGTGCGGCATCAAACAAAGACTCCAGGTCAGACTAGCTGTGACACACTGCTGTTTGAAAAGCTGTTATTTTTCTGCAAAAAAAGAACACGTAAGACGGTTTCTTAATGATAAAGCTTACATACAAGGTCCCGACAAGGGTTCGATTACCAAGTCGGACAAAAGTATTAATAGGTTTTCCCATCAGGAATTTCTTAGTAGCAGCCGCAGAAGAACCTGGTACCCGGTTGATGGTAACTCGCCCCCTATTCCATGGGACTGAAACATAACTGGTGGAATGTGGGTGTACCTACTATAAGGTACTCCGCCTAAGCCTTCGGGAACTACAGGAGTGATCTTATGTTAAATACTATTCAAGAATTCAATGTATATAAAAGAAATACGCCACCAACTAGGATCCTACCTCTTTAACGTCTTTGAAGAACTCTCATCCAATTCAATCGCACACACGATACAGAAGAAATTCCTAGTGTGGGGCCACGTTTTATAAAAAAAAAGCCTTCAGGCTTTAACCGTGACCCTAATGATGTGTGAAAATGCACTCAATAGCCCGTGTTGTGCCATGTGCGTCTCTGAATGATAGCAAATGTTTCCTACAATTAACTCTGCCAATTGAACAATTACACTTTGGACGTCAATATTCCACCTTATGAACTACTCTATTAAACAAGTTCACGGTTACTACTTCGTAGACCGGTCGGAACTGGCGATGTCTAGATGTAGTTTATTTTAAATGAAAATCATTATTGTCCTTCATGAGGTCATGTTATCCATTCTCAAGTTGAGCAAAACTTTGTTGGGTTGTTCAATCGTTTCTGGGCGAAATAGATAGAAAGATAGAATATACTTTGTTTGGTACACAGGTACACAGTTGTTTCACAATAATTCTATGGGTTCGTTGGCGATCATTCCGGTCGGGATTAGTACCCGGTTGATAGCAATCCATAAAGGTATATGGGAATTAAGCTTAACAGAACTGATGAAATGTCTCTGCTTAATCCATTGGGAATAACAGGCATGGTACCATGTTAAGAAGTAGTTAACCATCTACAAATCTGTCTACGCGGACGCAGGACTCTCTTTGAGCGGATACAAACAGTAAACTCATAATTAGCACCATAATTACACTTCCTTGCATAAAACATTAAGGCGCGTCCCCCAGCAAAACGTAGCTCTAGCCGTTTTTATGCAGTTTTCTGGAGCTTATAACTCTTAAAAAAAAAAGATATATCAACCAACAAAAAATACATTAAATTTCTACATACTCTTACCTTCAAAATGGTACGTTTTGTTTTTTTCTTTTTTAAGTAAAATATTTAATTAATCCCCTCACAACGAAACCACAGAAATGAGAAATAATTATTGAAAACATGCTACTTCTCCAAAACTAACAATTGTTTTTATTTTGTTTTTACACTAATGGATAAGCAATTTCATAATGAACATTATGGTACGATTTTTTTTTTCAAAAACCCAAAATTTGATTTTATAAAGATTTTTATGCAAAATTCTGAGCGTATTCGCAACCGTATCTATTGACATTCAGTATGCCGCCAGGCCTCGAAGGGGGAACCCGTGTCGCTCGTCACCGCGCCGCGTCGGCTCATGCGCTCGCTCGCTTACGTCACATTATCAACAGATCTAAGAAGTAATTTCAAGTAATAGATATGGCATTCAATGAAATATTTTTTTATGAAATATTTATTGGTGCGTCCAAATACTTTTGGTCATTATGAAATTATGAATTCAGTTATTATACTCACGTCGATAAATAGGTAGGTACTTTCAATTTTTACTGTGATACAAAATCATATTGGCACGATTACGAAAATGAGCTCAAAATTAAAATCCAAGATGGCGGCTATGAAAATTTTAGGTTTTTCCGTCATGGGTGTCGTTTTCATGGTTTTTGGGGTCGCTGATTACGAAAATGAGGTCAAAATGAAAATCCAAGATGGCGCCGACGAAAAATTTTGGTTTTTCCGTCATGGGTGTCGTTTTCATGGTTTTTATGGTCGCTGATTACGAAAATGAGGTCAAAATGAAAATCCAAGATGGCGGTAAAGATTTTTTAGGTTTTTCCGTCATGGGTGTCGTTTTCATGGTTTTTGGGATCGCTGATTACGAAAATGAGATCAAAATAAAAAACCAAGATGGCGCGCCGACGAAAATTTTTGGATTGTTCGTCATGGGTGTCGTTTTCATGGTTTTTGGGGTCGCTGATTACGAAAATGAGGTCAAAATGAAAATCCAAGATGGCGCCGACGAAAATTTTTGGATTTTCCGTCATGGGTGTCGTTTTCATGGTTTTTGGGGTCGCTGATTACGAAAATGAGGTCAAAATGAAAATCCAAGATGGCGCCGACGAAAATTTTTGATTTTTCCGTCATGGGTGTCGTTTTCATGGTTTTTGGGATCGCTGATTACGAAAATGAGATCAAAATGAAAATCCAAGATGGCGCGCCGGCGAAAATTTTTGGATTGTCCGTCATGGGTGTCGTTTTCATGGTTTTTGGGGTCGCTGATTACGAAAATGAGGTCAAAATGAAAATCCAAGATGGCGCCGACGAAAATTTTTGGATTTTCCGTCATGGGTGTCGTTTTCATGGTTTTTGGGGTCGCTGATTACGAAAATGAGGTCAAAATGAAAACCCAAGATGGCGCCGACGAAGATTTTTGGTTTTTCCGTCATGGGTGTCGTTTTCATGGTTTTTGGGGTCGCTGATTACGAAAAGAGGTCAAAATGAAAACCCTAGGTGGCGGTCAGGAAAATGTTTGGTATCTTTCTTTCTTTCTTTCTTTCTAATCAGTCAGTCAGTCAGTCAGGAATTCTCTCTTTATTTATATAAGATAGTCGAAAAACCAAAATTTTCGTCGGCGCCATCTTGGATTTTGATTTTGAGCTTATTTTCGTAATCAGCGACCCCAAAAACTATGAAAACGACACCCATGACGGAAAAACCAAAAATTTTCGTCGGCGCCATCTTAGATTTTTATTTTGACCTCATTTTCGTAATCAGCGACCCCAAAAACCATGGAAACGACACCCATGACGGAAAAACCAAAAAATTTCGTCGGCGCCATCTTGGATTTTCATTTTGACCTCATTTTCGTAATCAGCGACCCCGAAAACCATGAAAACGACACCCATGACGAAAAAACCAAAAAATTATGTCGGCGCCATCTTGGATTTTAATTTTGAGCTCATTTTCGTAATCGTAATATTTGTATCACTGTAAAAGTTGAAAGTACCTACCTATTTATCGACGTGAGTATAGTAACTGAATTCATAATAACATTTCATAAAAAAATATTTCTTTGAATGCCATATCTATTACTTCTTAGATCTGTGAATTTTACTTGTATTCGTATGAAGTTCGCCAGGTGGCGCAAGTAATAGTTTACGAAGTATTGTAGAGGTGGGGTGCGGCAAAGAGGGAGCAAATGCTCAAGGTTATTTGCTCAGGGTACCACCTTAACTCTGCACTTTATATTCTTGTTATGACCTATTAAGACACAAGAGCCCTAGACTGGACAAAAGCCATTCAAGCGAGAAACAATAGCAATAAATTCATATCAGTTTCACGCACGTAACCTTTAATTACGTAAAGAATATTCCAAGCATGACGTTCCATACGCGTGCCGATAATTACTTGAATCTCTGACGTGACGTCACACCATTTAAATTATATTTAAATGCAAAATAATGCGAAAGTATTGACCAATTATGCGAACTCAGCCCTGCAGTGTGTTGACCTTTCCGAGTTCCATGTCAATGGCCTGGCCTGGTCCAGGAATGTATTATGTCACAAGACGACACAAAAAACTAATTATGATTTTGCACGCTTAAGGGGATTGAAGCCTCCTAAATGTCAGTATGATATTAATAACGAAACAGCTGCATATTTTCTGCGTGTACAATCGAGTGTAAAGGGTTTCCCTTCAATTTATTGATCATTGTCGAAAGTATACGTTTTCTGTGGTTTTCATTCTTCTTAATATGTCTTTTCTAATAAATATCATAGATTCTGCCAGACCGCCCCAGAGTTGATCTTCTATGGCAAAACTTGGATTGCATTTCCTGAACAAACATTAATATTTCCGATTCGTACAAATTACACAACGTCATATCAGCATACTAGATCAGCTGGACGCACAGTCTCATTCGTACCCGTCCTATGCCCGTTCCCTGTGACAGGTCGCTATTATTATAATACTATGATTACACATCGCTTGGAGCCGAGTTATTAATAAATAGTTAATACGTACCTCCCCACTGTCCACAAGGCAACCACGGGCCTTAAATCATAAAGTAATTACCGTTCTAAGATAGGCTTTCTTCTTGAGATTGAGAAATGACTCGTTTAAAGATGGGCAGATATATAAATCACTTCTATTGTTACTGTAAGATTTACTTTACTTTAAGATACGTATAAAGGAACGGCTTGGATGTTAGATTGTTCAATTATTTGATCGTTGTCATCATCATATTGACCTGAAGTCTTCCACTGCAGGATATGCCTCCATTCTTTCTGCCATACCTCACGGTTCAATCGTTGTAACTTGGACTTATTCCCCCGTCTATTTTTTTCTTTAAAGAGTCGAATCCTAAAAAAGTCTAGTCGGAACAATTTTACCCTTGGTGAACCCCCACATAGAAAACCACGTGTGCGGTCACGTTTTGCAACAATATAAATTCTCCACAGTATCTAAGAAAGTCTAGCCCCGACGCATTACTGGGGAACGCCAAAAGAAAACAATCCGAAGAAAATTTATGAAAATGTTTATTATTGTGTAGTGTTTGCCAAATTGTTGCGATAATTCACTGTGTATACCCCCATACTTTCACGTGTTTGGAAACACGTGAATATGAAAGGAAGTGAACTGAAACAAAGGCCCATAGCGTTTCATCACGCTGATTATCTTATTTTCACCTACTTGTGAAAATTTTGAATCAAATCCTCATCCACACTTTGTAGTCTTTTGTAGTGTCTTCAAATCATTAGTTTTCAGATTGATCAATTCCATCCGTTGCATTTATTTTGCTCATCATTATTAATTTAACTACTGACGATTATGTGCGTATTCGGCTCAGTATTTTGTGGCATTGGATTAAACAAGATCATAAATAGCCCCTTGCCCTTAGCTTAAGTATGCAAGTATGCACATGCACGACGTAGGGAAAGTCAAAGAGCCCAACAGGACATCATAACATCTCGAGTAAAGCCGCGGTACGATAAGCTACATAGATTATAATTAAACCAGTAGTCGATAAATTGTGAGCAACAAGGTTGCCGATGCTTTTCATTTCACTTTCTAAGTAAATACATCTATAGCATTCACTGTAATTTTCAGTAGCAAAGTGTTATTTATGGTACGAATTTTCTTTTCAAATCTATTTGATGCTGTCTCTACAAACTATGATATAATCGGAAGTATGATACATATGCTTATCTTGAATTGATACTTCCGTGAGAATACATAATGAATATTCAGTGAAATGGGAAATGGACAATTTTCTTGTTACCTTGGAATGGTTCTTATGTCACCACAGGAAGTGATGTTGAAGAAGTGGGATTTATTGAAGAACGGTAAGCATTGCATTGCCTCTGTGAGGCTGTCATTTGTAAATCTTTGACAGTAGTAGTCATCGGGCCGAAAGTCTGATAACTAGTCTTACCAGGGGATTTCGTATTACCCAGTACTAACTGGGTTGTGGAGTTCACATAGGCAGTCGCTCCATGTAGAATACTAGGACTCAGCTGCATCCAATATGTTGGAATCCGACCCCAATATACATAGTTGGGAAATGGTAGCAGGGTCGATGATAAGTATAAGCATGAGATGCATGTGATGTATTTATCGTCCTCAAAAGTTAGCCAGTAATTTGAATTCGTGTCCGGTTTAGGGTTATTGCCTTGCCTGGCGAAATGTGGGGGTATTAAAAGGTACATTTGTCTTATCTAATATTTCGACGAATACAAGTAAATGTGATCATATATACCAAAATATGTTTCACATCAGTCACAGCTGGACCAATATTAATTGAAAATTGCACTTATATGAGGCCCTTGAAACAATAGTCGCTATTTTTATATATTTCTCTACTCTAGGACTCACAATAATTATAATCAACCTTATTTATTTGCAGGTCAAGTAGTCCCAGTTAAGCCTGCACGAGCACCTGCACGTGGCAACCCATGCCATGTAAGTCACATGTTTCAATAAAGCTATTCGTTTAATAACCACAGATTCTACGTGTGACAACGACGCGTGCGCAGCGTCATATAGCTTATTGAAATACTTCTTAGGGTGGCGAAGACAATTTAAATTGTATCAGCCCAAAATTTGGCTATGAGTTTGGCAATATGGGTCGCGTCCATCAGCTCGAGTAACGTGCAAGCAAAGAACAGGACAGGAGGCAGGAGCAGGACACGCTACCAAGTGTCTCAGTGGTTATGGGGCAACACTTCATTTGCACTCCAGGGCAGAACCATCTACGAATCTCCACCTGAGCATATTTTCCTTGCTTTGCTTCAAAGCTAGTCTATTCATAGCGTTGTGATTAGTAATCCATTTCCTCAATCGAATTTCTGATTTCCCACCGGGAAAACGGAAATTTCAAGAACTAAGAAGTGTTATTTGAGATTTGTTTTGTTACCTTGATTGACGTCACAGCATCCTGGGAGTATGGTTGAACTCTGGTTGAATTATGTAAGTTTGCTAGATTTTGCAGAACAACATCGTCATCATCAACAATGAATTGTCTGGTAACCGTATTTGTGGTAGATTTTCAGATAAATTATAATATGTGAGGATATAATATTCTAGCTCTTAACTCCATAACCAACCAGCCCTTCTTGATCGCTTCACTAACAACACTTCATGGGTGAGCTGAACGGAGTTTCAGCATCAGTAACTTATTTCAGATGAAAGCTCTGAAAAACATTCTCTTAAAAATGAACATAATAATATAAAACTGGATATAGATAGACCGGGGCAATATCCTTTAAAATACGTAAACAAAACAAGCTCTCTACCAATATAAGATTTTTTATTTTTCTTAAACTTTTACAATGATTACTTGATTGGCATAAATATCTGGCAATGTTTCTGTCGCCCTAAAATGGGAGATAAAGACATTCACACTCTTAATTTATTGCTTACACTTGGAAACAACTTTTAAATTTTAATTAACATTTTAACATACTCTTGTAGTTTAACCAAATTAAGTTAAAGCGTACATTAAGTTGGGCAATAAATTATCCTTTTAGGATAATACTGTTTTTTTAAAGGACTGCTGAAAATAATGCGTCACGGTGACGTGAATCGTGAACAAGTGAATAAAGAGCTAAACTTACTTCTCTATACAGTAGGTCGAAATTCAGATGAATCCAGGAGGTAGTGTAGCAGATTATAATAAGTATCGATGGTCAGACATACGCATTCAAATCGAAATATTTGCCAATCATATCAGGCTTCTGAATTCCTATTAAAAGAGGTTCGACTCCCAGGACGGGTAAAGTATTATTGGGTTTTTGTAGTGGTAGCCACGGAATCTGCATTTGTGCCTGGTTGATGACAATGGACTAACCACCTATAACATATATGGGACTTAAACATAACTGGCGAAATGTAGCTGTATTAGGTGCAACTCTGCCTAAATCTTCGGGGATTGCAGGTGTGATCACAGGGTGTGATGTTATGTTATGAGATCTTAAAAGAGTTTCACTAGGATTTGTCATTACTCGTGGCGACTGGTATAAGAAAAGAGAGGCCTATACCGAGCAGTGGGTGAATTCAGTCTGTGAATGAGGTTGACATACGAATATAAATACAAAATATCACAATAGATGTTATACCTAATGCTAATTGAAATGAACCTTTATCTACCACCCTTGAACTAATCAATACATCACTGTCACCGCACCGACAAGCATATGCAACTTTTTAGCTGACATGGACAAAGGAAAAGGCGAGAGTGAACGCAGACAATATAGCTAATGCAAGAAAAAGAGTATTGCGAACTATGGACATCAATATCCCTTTATTAACACTTGTGCAGGAATCAACCACGGGCATCGCATGCGCACGTTTATAAGCTATTCATCGAGTTGAAAGCGCCGTCAGAGGAGCGGACACGACGAATGGACAATCAGATCGAACGCATATCCTTGTTCTGTGCAGACATAATGCTTTTCTTTGAGTTACAAATAGATTTTCTTTGATTTTATTTTAAGTGAGGGATAGATTTTATGGTTCGTCGTATTCATAGTTGTGTTTAATAAATAATAGCTTACTTTTGATGATATATTCTTGGAAGTTGCAGGTGAAGGATGTTTTGAACACTATGATTTCGAACACAGAAATTCTTAAGAAGAGATAAAAACTCTCAATTATATTTTATAACACTAATAGGACATGACATAAAGAAACATAATATTCAATCAATATAGTCGTCAGTGTGCAGCTAAAGCTGAATTGATTTGACACAATAGGGGTCTGTTCAAGTGTTGAAGTGACGAGACGTTTCTCTTGTCTGGAAAATATTTCAGTGTCTAATTCTAGAGTTATAACAAAATAGCCCGTCCCATTACATAGGCAGTGTGCAGATCCATGTGCAGAAGAAGCTAGAATACCTACCCATCAATGTTGATAAGTAGTACTTAAGTAGTTTAGAAAGATTAGATCTAAATCACTTCATAAACATAGCAAAGCTTATATTTTTGACACCAATGCACTGACATAGTCTGAAAAACATCTCAGTAATGATTAAGAAATAGTAAAAAATAAACTTATAGAAAGAAGAAAGAAAGAAAAAAATATTTATAGCAATTACATGACTTTGATACCAATAAATACAGACATTGACAAAACCCCGATCGACAGAATACGCAAGCAACATAAACTCGTTGGTACAAGCCGCTAGCCACTGTAACCACCTGACGAGATGATGACACTGACTAAGAGTTAGCGACCGGCAAGATTCATGATTGATGTCCATGCCTTGATATCACGGAGTACAAGAGCTATCTATCTCGTTCAACATTCTGGTATCTAGGTACTTACTGCTTAGAATTGGCTATTAATATAGATGGGCAATAAAGGCCTACTTAAAGTTACGGTACCTTTGGTAATTCTGTCGACGAGGTAAACATGAGCTTGTGTATTTTGATTGTAAAGAGTGATAATATCGTGTGAGTGTGAATACGTCTTGGCATTAAGTCTGCCAATGTAAGTTAGTTTCAGTAAATAAATAATCAAATAGCGTGATGCACATAACATAAAATTATTTTCAGGCAACTTTGGCCCATACCTTACAGACTAACATTAATTTTCAGTTCAGTTTTTGTTAGTAACATTTCACTTGTGCTCTAAGTCACTGTGCGTTGGCGCCTGCCCGTAGGAGCGACGGAAAACCAAAAGCACGTGTCTCTGAAACAATGTAATAGTAAAACTAAGAAACGTTCAATATCGACCCGCATTACTTTATTGCGGTTTTTGTAATATCCAGTCTAGCAGTCGTCGAATCATTCTTGTTACTGTGTATTTCCTTTATGTTACTGCAGCTGAATAAATCCGCCCGGCGAAACAGTCACGAATGCATCGGATTGAATAACCTTTTATTTTACAAACGGCTTCCTATTGCTCATTGAAGCAATAATTCACGGGTAATGATGTAATAGGATACATTGTTGGTAATTATGCGTTGTTATAAGTCAATTCAAATATCGTAACTCAATTACTCGAAACATTCAGGAAACGTCAACGCACGGTAGCGGGCACTGCGTAGTACCCCTGGGTACTCGTATAGTATGGTGAAGGGCTTGCATAATGGCCGCGCTGATAGCGGCAGCGGCTATCTACAAGCGCGCTGACAGAAGCAGTTAGGCCGTGTTCACACATCGCTTGTTAGACACCGCACAACTGCCAATTACCGCGACATACAACCCCCATACAAACTCACTTTCGCCACCAGAGTCACCCGACCCGGCAATCAGCGTATGTTCATGGGATTTTAAATTGCAAACGAGATGGTAATTAGCGAAAACAACCGCTAAAAGTCGTGGCATTTAGCCACCGAGGGTCCCAGGTATGGAAATTAGGGACAAATTACGTCTCCACTCTTACTTTCATTTGTATAACAACAGTTACATAAAACCAGTAATTTATTATTTCTTAATCCGCTTTGTTGTTCTGTTTAAAGGGTTTGTGCAATTGTTGCGAATCGTATAAAAATAATGTCGATTTATCAATCGGAGTGTATCGATTTTTGCGATCGATCATGACACGAATAGATCAAAACAGTCGGTCAAACGTATTCCATATCTGGAGCCGATAATCGTATGCGTGCCCGGGCCCAGCTTGCCACTTATGCAACTTATAAAATATTGCGAACTCATAAGCGCAGTGCGCCCGCGCCGCGGCAGCACTGAGATGAAACTGGAGATAGAGTTAATCTAATAAGTCAGATCTGAAGCCAGACGTCGACCGAAGTAATAACTCACGGTTGAGGAGCCAGAGGTTAATTAAAAATAGCAACTTCAATCTTACGTGTCAGAGATGGAGTTAGATTAGGGATCGTCCGACTTATCCTATCGCAAACACTAAAGCGCACTTCTTTAACGGGGAAGCGTAATAAATTACGAAATAATAGTAAATTATGAAAACGAGCACCGAACGAGCTTTTCCCGAGACGTAGAGTATTTGTTCTAAGGTATTTAAATTCTAACATATTTGTTTATAGTTGAGCAAACAAACAGCAACACTTTTGTAACACCCATTTACGCCTTACAAGTGTTTATTTCTTAACGTTCTTGTACTAATTACGCAGCGTATAAATCAACTGTTGGTTTTAGTGCCAAATCTCGCGAACGTATCGCGTTGCGCCGGTGTTCGGACAAACCTTACTAATGTGACGCAATTTCGCACTTGAGAAATTCAAGCTATCATTTCACGGCGTTCTTAATCGCAGTCGACGGCCAGTCATCACTAATCAATTTGGCGTATGTTCTCCGCATCTTACACAAACGACCCGCAATTCAGGCTGGTTGCAAAGTATTCCACGTAAGCGCAATTATAAGTAAGCTTCAAATGCGTATGTTTCCATGAATATAATATGCGTAAAGGTATTATAAAGCGATAATAAGGAGGCCTAAGTAAAGACTAAAGATAGATACAAAGAACATGAAATAATTAGCTGTGGATGAAAATGCGAGAAAAGAAAAATATAGGACGTGTAACTACGAGTCCAAGTGACACGGGATACCTACGGGCAAGGAGATGATAATAATTGTAATACCTTAATTTGTACTAAACGACTTGCGTTACATACAGAGCCCCGTTATGTCCAATTCCCGAAGCTGTAAAGTCCTGAAACAGACTTTACACACCCCGCCAACACGCAAACCCCTGATTGAAACACGTATCGAACAAATTGAATGTCATACAAGGATGTGAACACAAAATATGTGGGTGGAATTGTGAAATGAATCAGTTTACGATACGACAATGTGAACTGCCAATAAAAAGGATATTATTTTAAATCAGTCATCGCAACAAAACACCGATCATGTAACAAAACCATTTTATGACAAAGTGAAACGTATCTGCTATTGATAACAACTAGTTTGTGAACATAATCCTAAATTGTGTTGTTGGACAAAGATACTAGTTGACATTACCGCTAAACGGGACATTATACTGTGAGGAACGTAATTAATAATATGTCTGGGTAAGAAAATTACAATTCTGAATTGATTTCAATGTTGTTAGCATCATTTACAATTACATGCATGAAGATGGGTACATTATGTTTAATGGAGACTCCGTAAGACAACTAATGGAGCAAATCATTGTTCTACTTTACACTGAATAAAAATACAGTCTGAGCTAAAACATAAGTACCCGTCGTACGTCCCATTATTTCGCATCGGCACTTACTTCAGCCGCATCACGTACGAGTACTAGAAACCTTGGGCCGAGCCACAGATAAAGCACTGATTCACTGGACACATTCAAAGATAACCGTAAGTAGTGATTTCTACCATTTATCCTGTCAATCACTGCTGGTTCCTAACAAACACCGGTCAAAGGTGCGGGAAGGCCTCAATCAAATCAATGATACGGAGAAATGTAACAGATACCTTGTAACACATTCGAGTGTATAGAAACACCACTGACCCTCTTGTTTCCGTCAATCATAACATAGGAACCTACGGTAAGGTATTGTTGTGTCCGTTAGTTAAGTTTTATAAAGTACTGCGGCACGTTTCGCACATTAAATGGAGTTGGTTCCTTGGTTCCTGATGACTGTCTGCTCGTTACGGACGTTCGTTAGCTCGAGACGGTGGGCCAGTTATCACGCCACTTCACCGGAGTATTGCCCATAGGAAATGCTCCGACAACATTTTCTTCTATTCGGATCAAAACGTTGCACTCAACAATAAACAGCTCCATCTCTAAGCACATTCACCTCAGCTAAAATAAAACAGTGCGTCTTTGATTAATGAAAGCTTGCACACATTTCCTAAGTAATGGCTAATTAGGCATACCACCAAGTGTGAGGCATCGTTTAATAACGCATACTTATCGCTAATTACCTAACGGGTCTAGCAGAGTTAGCATTAATGCTGGGACACTACTTGGGACCATGTTGGGAATAAGTGCAGGTTTAAAATGTATTACAATGAACTATAGTGACGGCTGGCCAGACAATAGCCAATGTGGTAAGACACAACAACCCGCTGCAGGCGAACTTACAGTCTCATATCTAGAAATAAGTCGGTTACAATACCAAGAGAATTTCCTACAAAACTGTGTAAATACCTTGACGCCTGGTAACAAGGTTAACGGCAGCTGTGGTCAGTATTCTTCCATTAAATAAAACATATTTCGTAAAACATCCTGCAGCCGTCTCGTTGCACTCGATAAAAATAAAACCGGACAAGTTTCTAGTAATTAAGCCAAAACTCCGTAAGGAAAGTAGGTCGTAGGTGTCTCTGAAATAGTTTCACCACTCATCGACTCTGGTCATATTTAATTTTTGGAGGTGAAGGACCGAGTTGCGTGTACTGTTTGCGTGCATGATCAATACGAGATTCGTACATTCGATTCCGGCACTTACTTACCGACAGGCCCATCAATTTCGGGACACCTTCGGACTTCGGAGAACTTTCGCCAGAAGCACGAACCGAATCTGATATGTATCGGCAATGTGGTCATTAATACAACGGCATGTCGCACAACGCACTAGGTTGGACGTTGCAACATGTTACGTAGCAACCGTTTCAAGATATTTTTGTCTCGTTCAATTAGGCGGGGTGTGGTCATTGTCACATGGACTGAAACTGATAGGTACTGGTCAGCTGTTCATACTCACTTATCTCTTATTGTGTAACATAATTAAACCTACGATTGTTTCAACACTTGTGCTTACCATACAAGATTAAAGCTGATGAGAGTATTCGCACAGAACGTACCATGAAGTCACGGCCATTATCCCTGACAGGTTAACTAGAGTTAAAATTAGCTTACGAGCATTACTTGAAAGGAATCGCGTTTGCAATATACAATTACATTGAGTTAAAAGCGAAGAAGATTGTGACAGTGACAGGTTTTGCAGAGCATCGCCGTTCTGCCACAGAAAAAGTGAACTTACGAACAAAAAAGAGAAAAGTGATACGATGCTTTCTAAGGACTCTCCTTTCTATCTACATTTAAGGAAAGGGAAACCATCAATCAACCGAAAATAAATATACCAGTTTCGGAAACAAAATTAAAACAAAATATTACTTTCACGCCAATTTTTGTTGACAGGTTGTGTGATTAAGACCAAACGTTCGATTAAAGATGACGGATTCCTTCCGGATCCACATGATTAGATTTTTTGAAAGCTGTTACTTTCCTAGGTGCTCAGAACGGAAAACTAACTTCCGTGCAAAACGTATCTAGTTACAACTAACCAAAAGTTTAACTGACATAATTGACTAAAGCGTAGACTTGGGAAACTTGAATGTAACTGTAATATAACAAATAAGATATTCATACACCGTAGTGAATATAAATAAGCGAAAAACATAAATAGCTACTTGGAGCCTATTACAATAAATTATGTTAAACAAAAACTGCTCCACTGAGTGTTTGAGCGAATATTCCTTTCGATTGGTCTCGGCGCGCGCAGGCGCCCTGCTGCGCCGATCCCAAGTATATCGCCATCATTGCGCCATTACTGTCTTCCTTCAGCTACTGTAGATCAAACTCGTGCGCAACCCGTCACATTCATACTTGTAACGGTCCCCTGCAACTCTATACAATTTAAATAATGAGAGAACTAGTCGCCGTTACGTGTGTAAATTAACTTCAGCTCCTGTAGTCCGATGGAGGTGGCGTGTACGTCAAAAATATGTCACACATTTAAGGGCTCTTAATAGTTTCACACGTTTTTTTATAAAGCTTGCATCTGACAGACAGTTGCCCCAGAAGTCGCAGAGGTAATCTTTAAATTACACGTGTCTTGTACATTTTCCTCAAAAATGAAACCACAGCCTGGTGAATGATTACCGTTCCTGAATATGTCAAGAAGTAAGTAGGGTACTGTTACCAAGGCATCAAAAGCTATTAAGCTCATAAATAATTTCAGTCGTTTATGCCTTTTCTAGTTATTTACTGACTTTATGTATGATAAAGAGGGTCATCAAAAGTCGATTTAGCAACCGCGTAGCCAGTACAACAATAAAAATGAACAAAGCTTTTGACGTCAAAAAAGTTTAGAGGTTATCTTTTCATAATTCGAATAAAAGGGTGAAATTCAACAAGCGTTGTTACAAGTAGTTAAATCGCATTGCTTTTGTATTATTTCGAGGCCACTGGTCATTATCATATGTCTGTTTAGAGTAATAAAACCCGTGATTGACAGTTAGAGGCCGACCATCGACTGAGTAAAAGTTTAGGAATCAGGTTAAACGTTTGTGAAAAATAATTGGCAATTCATTTGTATGGTAGCCATCGAGGCATCGTCTAGCCATCGCATTTCTATTAATTATTTGCAATTAGACAAAATTAGTTATTATTTGAATTTACCCGTCACTAAGTTGGAGATTTTCACATACGGTGGTCGCTTTCAAACTAAATTATGTCTTGAATATATCGTTAGGAAGGTATTCGCTTTCCACCAAATCAAGTGGGTTCAACTTTTTGGATTTTTGTCAGGTAAAAACATCACAAAAGGAGACGACGTGAAAAGAAGCCTTATCGGTATTGTTAGCGCTTACCCCGGCACCCTCCTTTTAGGGCAATACAGGAGTCAGTGACTTTACACAGTGCAAAACAAAAACCGCCTCCGTAAACTTTTTCACACAAAAGGCGCCAAAATCATAATTTTTAACGTCCGCATTTACACATTATAACCCTGAAACATGAAACGTCTGCGTTATTCAACACGAGCGTACACATTGTTATGTAGGTAACTGACATTAATTGTTAAAAGTGTGATATTGACACGGAATCTTAACTTTCGTCATGCTGCAAGTGATTTGGGAGAATATAATCACACACGAAACACGGATTTGTTCATAAATTGATACACCGTTAACTTAATACGTTGTGTTCGGTTAAAAGGCGAGAAATTTGTAATTTTTTTCGCCGTAAGTTACATGCATCCATCATCTGTTGTTTTGGGAGACCGTTAACGGGCCGTCAGATTATCAGCCTGGAGGGAAAGGTCGACAGAATTAATAGATTTCATACTTCACCCTTACGTCGTCCTCTGTATATTTATAAGTATTTAAGTACGCAGTCGTACCCTGAATTGAAGCGGTAAGTAGGGCACGGTAAACGTTTACTCGTAAGTCGGCGGAATACGAAGAAAATACAAGGTAATGTGACATTGACCGGATATCTGAGTGCTAGCGTACGGGCGGCAGCGTTTACAGAAACCAAGAAGTTTTCAAGATAAGTAAGTGGTTTTAGCTAAATAGTTTGTCAATTATTTAAATTATAAACACTATGATATAATAATAATAATAATAATATTCCACAACTATCACACAACGCCATCTAGTCCCAAGCTAAGCAGAGCTTGTATTATATAGCATAAATAATCAATCATTTACAAAACTTTAGTTGTTAAATTAAAAGACTAGACACGAAAGCTTGCTTTCATGAGCTTTTAACGCTATTTTATTCGTATTGAGCTGATTTCGTTTTTGTGAAGTGTTGCGTCAAAATTGTACTTTGAACTGCAACACAATTATAGACCAAAAGTCGTCTTACGGAAATAGACGACACGGATGAATGGAAACAGCCACAATCACTTCCTAAATAATGTTTCCCCCTCATTGTTTCCTCTAGCAACATCTTGACTATACAACACTACCACAACTGAACCACGATCTACGTAAACACAGTAAAACTGTAGCATAAACCCTGCTGGAACTAAGAAAGGAACATAAAATAGTTGTTGCTCGTATTATGCACGCCCCTACGATGATTCGCAAGGCAATAAATTTAATGCAGTGGACAGCAAAATTGTTGTTTTGACCGCACGACTTTGCAATGCTTTTATAAAAACTTTATGCTTCCTTTAATTTAATGGCCTATTGACAGAAAACGTTTTGTTGGTTGTCATCATTAAAATTATGACTCGTTTTATGTGGTGCTAATTACTGTGTAGTTTTTAGTCTTGTGCGCTTGCGTTTCGCTCTCACTGGTAAAGTTTACGGTCAGTGACAGTGTGATACGTTGTAGTGGGCTGTGAATCTGTGATGCAATAAATATCGTAATGTGGAGCGGCAATCCCACACTCGCGTCTTCTTTCCTAACACGGGCATCGCTGGGAGCAAAATAAAGCGGTCCCTGACGTTCGACGGGATGTCGTTTTACCAAAACGGGTAACCGCACTACATAAGGAGCTCACTCGTATACTTTTTAGCTTACTACTTTCTTAAGGTTTGTACGCTGTAAAATAGATTCAGAGAAAAACTCGCATAGAAATATACTTGCGCTTGGTAACAGTAGTCCTTACAATGATGCACTTTCTCAGTTTCAGATTATACAGGATCATGAATAAAAATGAGTACAGACGTATCTAGTCATCTAAAGATGCTACACCTACAAATAAAGAAATAGAGTTGCAAACAGTCGTACTGTAGCGTTGTAATCGACTAAACTAATATAATCGATTCACGCACATAACTAGTTACGGTTCACCGGAGCAACTACACTACGAGTCAACCATAGACGCTCGGTCTATGAGACTATAAATACTAGCTCCGAGCTGCTAATCATTCCTTTTGTCCTGAACGCCTTCGAATAAGTAAAACCTCAGTGATCTGGGTGAGTGTTTTGAGTAATTAGCTAATTCTCTTATGTCTGGATACATTCACCGCATTCTATTGTATATCTGTATTCTGCGGTGATTGTCTACAATGTAATTGTCGGTTGTCAATAATGGCTACCGTGTTTGTACAGATGCTACGTCAGCTAATTGCGTATCATCCATCTAATCTTGCACTTGCACATACCATGCCTTTGTAAAGCCCGCACATGCCTCGTTCACCCTCCGCTGCATGGCCTCGCCGCATTCGCTTAACCTGCTTTGATGCACGGCGAGAGCACACTATCGCGACATGTGCTGGCTTGATCTAACCTTTGTGAACTGCCACGATGGGTGAGTCTCCTTGCTTCCCCTGAAACCACTGCCTGGGCTTATGGCTGGGAGACACACGCATCGTAGGCGCTCACCGATCCTGGCACCACGCTTACGGGCCCACCCTGCCACGCGCTTGATTCCAGGGTTCTACTTGAAGACTAAAAACTACCGAGACACCGCTGACGGGCGTCGTAGCTGCCTCCGCGCCCTACCCGCTGAGCGACGATCCCGTCACGGCCTCCTACTACGTGCCTCCGCACACCGCTAGCCGCCTTCCACGTCTGCCACGTGGAGGGTCCCTGCTGCTTGGCACCTGCCGTGCCTACAGCACGCTGCCGGCCGCTATACCGGCTACTCCTCCAGCCACGTGCCTGACACGTGGGCACTAGCCGTGCCCCCGCACGCCTGCCAGCTGCCGCGACCGAGACGCGGTCGCTGCCTTCTTCACTGCTGCAGCCCTGCGGTCATCTCGTCACCGCGCAGCCCTCGCCGGCCTCGTGCGTGTCGACCTAAAGCCCAGGGCAGTACCCTTCTACCTAAGTGCAGTGTCAGTGAAAGAAATTCTAGAGACTCTAGATCCTACCCCCTGTTAACTATTCTTATGCTCTTTTTCTAAATATATGTATTAAACTGTTGTGGTTTCTCTGCTTCTCAACCCCACCTAAAAGCTCTACGCCACAGTACGTGATTTCTTATTTACTCTTCAGGAAAATTCCTAAAATACAACCTTATCTTTTCGGCATTCCGCAGCTCCTTTACGGTATGAACATTTGTCAGGTAGGGTCGCGTCGAGACGCCATAAAAGACAACCGGTAGAATGTTCGCGAGTCTCTGAGCAAGCCGCACCGCCTCGCCGGGCCACTGCGAAGCCGCAAGCCACCATGCACACCATGTACCACCGTTGTACTCAACAAACGCATTTATTATTCTCAGATAGACATGATATTCGCTATCTTTACACACGAAGAAAACAGAAACAAGTTTTGCCACTTATTTTTGTCTTTATTCTCTGCGTGCATCTATGCATCCGTGCATCTTTACTTTAAATTACCCAACAGCCTTCAAAATAGAAAGGAACGTCTTAATCATTTACATATGATATGACCTCAGACTATGGTTATTAAAACCTAGTTTTGTTACTCTGGAGACCTCAAATCTTTATTGTGAGTTTATACAAATAATAGTTAAATGGTACCGATAGACAGTCAAGCAGTAACAGTTAGAAGCTTAATGAGAGGTGTAATGTATTTTTACCAATAAAACAGAAGTGAGGTATAAAAATTAGGAAACAGTAAACAATAATAAAACTCCGCTTTGATTGATACTGTAGCGAATGAGGTAGTCAAGCTTAATTTAAAAGATAAAAATACTTAGATTTAAAATCGCACTAGCTAATTGCATCAATTTAGCAGTTAATAAAGCGGAGTCATTTTGTTTACCTTTTACTGCGCTATTACGGAGTTATAGCCAATTAATGCGCGCCAGATTTAGACGCCACGCCCACTGCTTCATCTGACGTCACATGTCATGAGCTTACTGAGTGCATAAGGTGGTCATTTTAGGAGAAGACTACCAAATTTCCTGGTATCCTCAAGATAACAAGAATCATTGTTATCTGGAAAGAAACAGCAATAAAGAAATACGGAAAGACAGTCTTTGCGCTGGACATAGGGCGTTCATATTTTCGCAATAGGATTCAACAAGAACAAACCAATACCATCTCTCATTCAGTCAAATATCACAACTCCATGTTAAATACCATTTTCCAGACAGGTGGAACGATGACCTGAAGAAAACAGCTGGCGCAGACAGGATGTGGGAGGCGAAGAAGTGGGTGTCGTGGAGCAATGCGACTCGCGGGAGGCCCACGGTGACAGGCTGTTGATGTAATGTTATCTTTATTTTTGTTCTAGCTCCAACCACTAACGAATAACTCCGAACATAAATCAAAGTAGAGAGATATTGGCGACATTTTTATCAAAACAAACAATTTGCATTCCATTAAAAAATCAGGTCGCAGCCACACAAATATTTACACATCTGTTTCCTTTCAAAATTTCGTAAGGTGTGACGTAATAGGGAATTCCTTGAGTGGTGTGACGTATGCGTGGCGCTGGCGACGAACCGTCGAAGTCCGGCAACTCCTGCGCAGCGCCCTGCAAATGTCAAGAACTTCGAGTGCTGTTACGTAAACGGCCCAGTTACCGCTACGTACGACCTTTGAAAATTGACTCGTGTTTTAAGGAAATCTTGACACCCGTTATAGTTTGGTTCTTATTGGGAGTCAAAGTTCACTATTGTTCTTGGAATCGAACATAACAATACATTTCGGTTTGATTGTGTTGCAGAGCAGCTTTCGACGTAATCAGTAAGTAAAATGTGGGTAAGTAAAAATAACTTCGATAAAATAACAAGAATTCGGGTCGAAGGCTAAATATCCGAGGAAGAAACTTGTAATAAAGGCAAGAAAAATTACTACTACCTTGGTGACAAGTCGTCTAATGTGATGACCAAAAGCGGTATAGTAAGAAGGTTTTGTAAGTTTTTAAAACAATAAATAGGAAAGTGAAGCTCTGTTTATCGGCTCTATTCCACCCCGAGACATCATACTTAAATAAGTTTTAAGTTTGTTCGTCTTACGTTTATTAGTGCACTAACAAAGTACAGCAGTCGGTACTTTAAGATAATATTATGGCGTACAGACGCGGTTGTTCTCAGTAAGCCTTGGTGGATGTCCACATAGACATAAAATGCCACCGGCATGGAAATGACAAACACCTGCTAGACAAATTCCGTTCTCTCACTCCGAACCAATTACTATTCATAAATCCACACTAAAATAAATTAAACATGACGTTTTAATAAAACAAATCTGGTGATAGTAAACATACGAACTCGGGGCGTGTCTAATGTTTACATAAAATAAATTAGAATAAACCGGTTTTTATTAATTGGAGCGTAAGAACATTACCGTGTGTGAGTCTAATTTGTGTAGTGTTACGTAATGTTCGAGGTATATGTGTAACTTTAGACCGGCTGTCCCCCAGCGTTAGCCGTGCCGACTTATCAATACAACATGTCCATGTTCACACTTTTGCAACACGTGTTATGACCTTTTTAATTGACAGACTGAAAAAAAGACGGAGCGACTCGTGCGCCGAGTAGGAAAGATTGTGCGTTATGCAAGGCGGAAGTCATAAGGAAATGGAAAAGAGCGATTGTAAAGAACGGGAGTTAAGTAGAACAATAGGAAAGTAAGAGGAACATAGGCACTAAATAACCACACGGTGTTAATGGCAGAATTAAACAAACATTAAGCACCTAGCCAAGTAATATCACTAAGTTATAAACTTAAACTTCCTCAAAACATTGCACGCATCACTGATCCTCAGTCATATAGGAAACAAGCCAGGAAACAGTTACTCATAAAGGTTTACTCATTTTGAAGATGGCACCTTGAATAGGACGCACCATAAAACAAAGTTGTAAATCAGCACTTACAACTCATAAAAGTCACGTAAACTAAAACTTCACTGCAGATATTAGTAGAAATAAAGACATTAAAGGAATCTAAGCGTTCAGACATACAGTTTAATTTCTTCAGTGTGTAAAGCGAGACTTATTGACAATTAAGTATAAAGTGTTAATTGCTACTCACGGCTACCGTTATTCGATTAAGTTCAATTAACACGGGTGCTAAACTATCTTTATCATGTGTTTTAACAACTTATTGAATTATACCGTTTGATAACTGAGGACTTTTGACTCAGACTATGCTGTTTCAAAGGCAATCATGTTTAATTACATACGTTTTAGGTTATAATATACCCTAATAATAGTATAGTTTCGTAAGATGCAAGGCGACAATCGATATAGGAAGCACACCACTTACGATTAAATTCCCGTTAACTTACTTGGCAGAAAATCTCATACAAATTCTGTTCAAGTTTTGAACTAAGAGTGAAGAAAATCAGAAATACTTACTTACTTTTTGCAATCTTGTTCCTAAAACGGTACCATTAAAATAACAGACACCTTTTTTATTTATTTAAACGGTTTTATTTAGCTCACCCCGTTTGTTTTATTCTTGGATCAAATTTAGTAATTCAAATTTCACCCTCTTCCTGTCAACCGATTAATCTGAAATTTTGTATACACTTTGGATTTTGGTGACAATACAATTATGTTTGTGTTTTAAAAAACCGTGGGGCACGTCAATTCGGAACTGTCGTGCTGCGGAAATTACAATTGACGTGCCCCACGGTTTTTTCCCACGACTGTATCTATTTTATTATTTTTTGGTTTTTAGTACATTTATCTTAAACATTGCAATGTATGTTTAACATAAAACCGTTTAACATTCTTCAACTGAGTGAGACGAAATTTAAAACTTGTGTAAAACGCACACTATGTAGGCAAGCATACTATAAGTTGGGGGATTACATTGATGATAAAAATGCTTGGCTCAATGCTGGTCCTGCTCCACAACCTTAGGGGCAAATAAATCGACTATTATGTGAAGTTATTGTAGAGGCTGCAGAAGATTGTAAAAATATCTTTGCATTGTATAGATTCAATGTCTTAATATTGTATAATTGCATGGCACATGTGTGAGTACTATGTACTATAAAGCCACTTTTTACATTTAGTTATATTTTAGTGACGTTGCCCTGGTGGCTGAGAGAATGTCATGCTCACTCAAATGTCTCGCTGATGGTGGCGGGTGTGTCGGATCATTTAGTTCCCTTCAAAATGGTTGAGTTAGATGGTGCTGATCCATGCGTCATGTTCGTGAACGGGCGCTGTCAGTGGAGACTGGTCATTTCTTAGTTGCCATGGTGTAGTTTTTTTTTTTTTTTTGATTTGTTTATTACATCTTTACTCTGGACGCTCTTAACTTGCACGTCTTGCTACATAGTTCTCACATAATATACCATCTCAACATGAATGATATAATGTACCAAGATTTTGTAACAAATTCTGATTTAAAAGAGTGTCCATGGAGTTTCTTGCCCGTTCTTCTTCATGAGATCTACGTTAGGGAACTGGCAACTGCAGTACTTTCACAAGTTATTATGCCTTGTGATTGTGACTGTAGCGTAGGAGTGCAATGCGTCGTTTCGGGAGTTGCTGCGTCGGGCTGCGCGGCGCCGGATGTTACCGCCGGCGAGTGCTGTGGGTGCGGGGGCGCGCGGCGGCGCGTGCTGTGGCGGCGGGTGCGCGGGGTTCCGGGTCGCGGAGCGGCGGTTGCACGTTGCGGCGTGCATTTGTTGTTCCGTGATTCGGGGTCTCGAGCATTCGTTGTTGCGGTTTGCGTCGCTGCGTGCTTTCGTGCTTGCAGTGTTCGTTGTTGCGGGCATTCGGTGGCGTGTGGTTCGACGTGGTGGCTTTCGGAATGACGTATTGCACTCGTAGTTTCGTTTTTTTTGTGAAATGTTCTTCTGACATTCAAAAGTGCCTGTAATGGCTTAATTGAAATAAAGAATTTGAGTTTGAGTTTGAGTTTAACTTAAAAAGTTTTTTTACCTATTTTTTTAATGTTTATTTATTTAGGGGCTTTTGGTCATACTTAACTGACCATCGTAACTCATAACAATATGATTACAAGAATACTTAAAATAAAACTATACTACTTATAACTACTGGGATTACTACTTATTGCCTGAGAGAATTGTAAATAAATTGGTATATTCTAATAGCATCTGTACTGCAGGGATTTGATATGAGGCTTTGAAAAGCACCCAGATCTAGCCTGTTAGTGTGTAATTCGGCCATCAAGGCGTCTCTTTCTCTGCTATTACGGACACATTCTGACATTCCACTAGCAAGTGATGCACATCCTCCACAGATTCGCACTGTTCACAATCAGGGCTACTCACAGACATTTTGTACACCGAGAATAACAGGAACATTGGAATCATCAATGATTTGAGTTGAGCTCACTAGGGAAACATCCCGGACTTTTTTGTTTAGTTTGATCAATAAAATTTCGAGATAGTTATGGTGAACATCGCTTAACGTACTGCGGTAAAAGTATTTTCCCTGCCCGCAAGCAACTGACTAACGGACAGATACAATCACCCCACTTTTTATCATTAGACCTAGAAAATAGAGATTTCTACAAAACGAGCCAATGGTGCCAATATTCTATCAGTAAATAGGGGTGGTCGGCGGCGCGGGCGCACCGCACTAAATCACGCACTAATAACTACCAACAGTGATACGATCGCAGCTTTCAATAATAAACTTAACTTACCCAATTGTGCCCACCGCCTTTCATAGAAAGCACGCCGTGAAGTTCTTTACCGGTTTCGTACCACAATTACTAGCAACAATGATATTTCCATTAACTACTATTCTAAATTGAAATTATCTAGATCAAGATCGTAGTGTAAGATAGAAATGCATTTACTAACGCTTAAGTGTGGACATTAGTTCAGTGTTGTAGGACATTTCTGATTGGCTGATTATTTCAGTTTTTTTTTTTGGTAAAACAACATTTTGAATTTTCAAATGACCGTTGCGTTTTTGACGAAAAAGGGAAGCGTGGGCGCACTTATCTTGATGGTAGATTAAGTTGTTACATTCCTTATTTAGCAATCATAAAATTGCAGGAACATTTATTTAGTTTTTACATAGCTTCTGTTAACAAAACAAATTGTTTGAAAATAAATAGGTATGATAACCAAGCTTACTTCTCCATCCATCTCTGTACAGTAAGACAAAAAGAAAAAAATGCAAAAAGACTAGGGGCGAATAAGTATGATGCTTCTGAACAAACCATGTTCCATCTCATGGAGTGTATCAAATGTTCGTTCACCTGAACCCTAGATGATGTTCAAAACCTCGCTGCACTGTGGACGTGGCCACCTACTGTTCTCGAAGAATGTATCTACATTAGATTAAAGGCCGTACTTTCATACAAGCTTAAAAACTTCGCCCTTATAACCTACTGTTCTTCATGATTTAAGGGTTTCTGAACAGCCTGCTGCTGCTGAGGAAACTCGCCGAAGAACCAGGGTCACCGACATAACTCTCAGAAAATACAAGTTGAAGTGGCAATGGGCACACCGCTCGAAGAACCGACAACCGATGAGGAAGAAAGGTTCTGACCACAAACCGGAACACGCAGCGATGGTAGGCCTCCCGTCCCACCAGATGGACCGACGACTTCGTAAGAGTCGCGGGCAACCGGTGGATTCAAACGGCAGGTTGCCGGCGTTCGTTTATGGCGTTCTGTGGGGATGGGGAAGACCTTTGTCCAGCAGTGGACGTCTTATGGCTGTCAATAATGATGATTATGAACAGCCTGCTTGCCTTAGTGGGTTGCCGTATCCATCCATAGCCCTAAAACACGCCACTGACATTTATGATACCTACTGTCAGTAAAGAAGCAGAGACTTTAGAATTAGTAAGTAAGAATTAGTAAATAAGTATATTAAGAAAAAATACGTTCCAAAATTTTCAATCACTATACACAATACATATTAATGCACTTTTGAATGGAGCAGCTTATTATAATACTAGTGACCCGCCCCGGCTTCGCACGGGTACAAAAAAGGTATTAAAACCTTCCTCTTGAATCACTCTATCTATTAAAAAAAACCGCATCAAAATCCGTTGCGTAGTTTTAAAGATTTAAGCATACAGACAAACAAACAAACAGACGCGACTTTGTTTTATACTATGTAAGGATTTCAAAGTAATTTATTATCTCAAGTCTGTCCCTATTTACCTGTCACACTATAAAATAGTTGGACTATATTTCAGAACAATTCTGAAAGTGAAATTACCACCAGTAATGTAATTACGAAAGTTCAACCTCTCACCAATTATGAATAAACACCTAATTAACATGGAGTTCCCAGCTATAAATAAAATAACTAGAGTCTAGACATTGCACAACTAATTTAATAACACTGTGATTGAAAACCATTATGATTACGATATCAATGAATAAATGATACTATACACTTAAATAAACTTCATATCACCAAAATCGTTTCTTAAATAATGATTTCTTCTGTTTCTGTCATCTGTGATTTCTTCCTATCACAAAATTAGGAATTCTGATCCCCTCAAGGGAATGTCTTTTCCAAAATACTTCTGAAGTGCACCAACCGATTCAACGAAATCGATTTTATTTTATTAAAGGTGATTTTAATAAAAGATAATCGATTTCTAAATTCAATGCTTCTAGAACCTCCGGTTTAGCGAGTCAGTGAATTAACGAATTTAATATTTTTACGAAGTTCAAAATTGACCTTTTATCCGTACCTTTAGCTAACAAGCATTTATTGCAATGAGTGTGCATTAGATAAAGTATTATTAATCACCCTCTCATTTCTAAATAACGCAAAATGATTATTCTAATTCGAGAGATTAATTTGGAGAGCTTTACTGACCTTCGAAGTAGTAAAGACTATTGAACTAACGTCTAAACAGTTTTATTGTGTCAATGTCGCAATTCAATCTATCATTTGCACGTATAATGTAATTTTGTTTAGTTAATCGTGTGTGCCAACACAATAATAGTTAGTAAACGTAATAAATGAGCACCAGAAATAAATTATACACCTCTAAGCTGCCTCGCAAGGGCAAACTCTGAGCTGAAGGACCTGGGTTGGTTTCTCAGGTAGGGTTTTATTGGATTTATCAATCAGGGATTTCTCAATCAGGGATTTCTCAGTAAAAGCTGCTCGCTCCACTTTATCTATATAAATAAAAAGAGAAGTCCTGACTGACTGACTCATCAACGCCCAGCCCAAACCCTTGGACCTAGAAAGCTGAAATTTTGCACAGAGGTTTCCCTTATAATGTAGACAAGGAATAAGGAAGGATTTTTCGAAATTCAACCCCTAAGGGAGTTAAATAGGGGATGAAAGTTTGTATGAAAATGGTCATTTTCACGCGGGCGAAGCCGCTGGCAAAAGCTAGTATGAAATATAGGTAGACTTCGGTTATGCGTGGATGAAATAGACCATTACAAGTTTAAAGTTAATACCAATCAAAATTATTTCGAACTATTCGAAATCGCAGTCTGATTTTCCATTGCTATGGCTTTTCATACAAATTGGTCAATACTCAATATATAAACAGGCTACAGCCACTTATTACCGAATAAATTCAAAAATGGAGCTGACTTTGAATTACCTACCAAGTGTGTAAGTTCGGAAGAAGCAATCCCTATACATACGAATACATAAGTTTGGGCGATCCCATAGACACATAACATAGCCACATTTAACTGCACTTTCCAAATCGTTTATTAAAACGTTCGTTTAATAAATGATGGTGGAATGAGCGGCTTGCTCAGGCGCATCCACGCATCACCCGACATCACACGTCACGGGGCATACGATAAATCTTCTTTTGTTTAGTTCGTGTAACATGTTATAAACAAACACGCAGGCTGCGATGAGACACGCTCGGGGTTTCACTAGTTTGTGGCCGTGGTGACGCTCGGAAAGCTCTAAGGGTTCATGAAAAGTAGATTAAATTATTTTGCTTGTTGGACAAATAAATTTGAAAAAAAAAGACAATAGAACAGTGGTGTAATTGTGTAAGCCACGCACGATCATAATGTTATTATTTGTGACAGTTCAACAAAATTCATTACGTGATAAACGTTGCCGAGCAGACAAATTTAAAGAAGCAAGTTATTGAGAGATTTTCCTCCAAAATCTTTTGGGATGAAAAGAATGGTACACAATTATGGTTCCGATTCGAATTCACACAATAAAAAAACAGCAAAATATAATAGATTACAACCACTGCAATGTGAAGGTGCTTTCAACAACTGCTGGAGGCTCTAGTGGTGATAGATTCGCAATGCTATACTATATGTAATGTTGAAACATTGCTCCCATTTGGAAAGCTATCAACCTTACTGGTGGTCTCAAGAGCAGTTGTAATGACTAAAGGTAATCGCTGTCCTTATCTGAACATCATGCATGTTGTTGTCGAAGGGTTAGGCAGAAGTATCCCTATATTAACTAGAAAAAGACTCCAGATAGAAAAATCCAATTACACTTTTAACTAACCTAAGAATCATACCCAAGACCTCTGAGGTCTATTGGTTGCAGAGGTAATATAGTTATAGATCATTATTTTTTAAATTGCTATAAAATCAAACCACATCAAATCACGTGAGTGAAGTTTCGTCAACTACCTAATCATGGGTTCTATAAAATACCAAATTATTGATCCTGGACAAACAATAATTTTCCATATAGCGACAAAGTTTTGTCTATTTCTTTTTGTGGGCAGTGAAAAGGAGGCGCCTAACATAGTGATCATTAAGACGAACAATGTGCGCACACGGCTATGTGTTTAATTATAATTTGTAATAAGCTACGGCTTGTAGCTGTGGACTGATCGCTTTATAATTTTTATTTATGGATAAATTATGGCCCGTTTCTATGCGTTAGCTAAGTTATAGTAATAGCTATGGATACGATAGGTGCGTTGTTTTCACAGATACTCGTATAACTTAGCTCAGCTTATGTATGAGCATATTTCAAAACCTCGCTGGTTACAATACGTAAGCCCTTTTAAACTAACAATATCTAAGTATGATTCCCTGAAAAATTTGGATTGCCGACTCTGAGCACAGTATTTAAACTTCCATAACAACACGTCTGTCATCCGCGAAGAGTTTTGCAGAAAGGTTATACTATAACCACATTTAGCCAGTAACGATTTAAGTCACACATAATAAAGGGCGAGCCTGTTGCCATTAACCAGCCACAAATTCCGACTCATTAGCTGTATATCCATACATGCCGAGAGAATTTTTTAATGGAAAAACCCAATTTATAACACTTTGCCCGAGTCAAAAATCGAACCTGAGACCCACGGCCTTGCGGCCACTAGACCAGCGAGGGAGTTAATACTAACTTTATTTTAATTTCCCCTCGGGAACATAAACTTCATCAAACAGCGCAAGTTTTCAGTAAACAAGAAAGTCTTTGCATAATATTCTATGTTTCAAACGGCTGTACTTATAATACAAAGATTATTACAGTAATTAAATTTCTAGTAAATAGCTGCTTATATAAATGGCATTATTAATGCAATTAATATGACCTAACAGTGCTAACTACCCGTTTACTTAGTGCTGGCACATTAAGCAGCTACTTAAATACTATATTGCAAAGCTTTAGTAGATAAATAGCTTAATTAAGTGCCTAAACACTTGGTTGTTTTGGCATAGATGTTATCGCATTGATTGATTACAATGCTATGAAATTTTAATTGACCAAATTACTGTCATGGCCTCTATCAATCAACTCAAACTATGGCGGGTATTTACAGTCCACTGCTGGACAAAGACCAAGTTGCGCCACAAGCACGGCATTCAAATCCGTAAGCCAAATTCCTGCCTCATAGCTGTTGCAACTGTCCTGCTATAGGTAAATTTTTCCAATGCTTCCCACTGTCTATATACCACCGGGCTTGTCCACTGCGGTCCAGTGACATGACTCTATGTAAATACGGACCGATGATGGACACCGGAAAGCATCAACTATTTCGCAGAAAACTAGACTTTTTTATAAAAACAAATAAGTCCCTCAAAATTACACAACGACCAATTGATAAGAAGACCACTTACACAAAACAATGGCCAATCTTAATCATCGTTTACTTGCCGTCACGATTCGCGACTGACTGATGCCGTACCCGCCCATTTCACAACACAATGATTAAATAATTAATAATTGCTGCCATTAGGAAGTAAAGGCCATATTAACCGGATTCACCGGTGGCTTACAGTTACATAAAGCTGCTCAAGGAGCGATGGAGTACATTTTAGACGTGTGCGCGTTAAAGGATTGTCACGACCACTCGTCAACTTTTAACGAGTGATTACTGATTTGTCGTCGGTGAATTCTGCTGTTGAGTAATTGCGTTTTATTTTTAAACGGATTCGAATTTATTACGACTTTAAATGAATATTTTACTAAGAGTTTACTCGATGCTTTGCTATCCTGCAGAAGGTAATAAATAAATGTGCAAGAATTAGAATAAATCGTTTGAAGTTTTAACAAAACTTTGAAGCAGCTCAATTCCACCCAGCGATGCATAATTTAAGGCTTTACCAACACTGATTCATCATCATCATCATCATTCTCTTACCTTAATCCGAATTTATTTAGGGTCGGCGCAGCATGTTATCTTCTTCCATACTTCTCTTTTACTCGTCATCTCACCAGACACCTCCTTGTCATATCATGCTTTACATAGTTCATCCATCGTTTCTTTGGTCTTCCTCTACTTTTATAACTCTCCACATTCATACTCAAAACTTGATTGTGTAAAGAAACCTAAACTATTCGTACTGAGGAAATTCATAAAACATTTTAACCCCTCAGAACTCCAACGAATCACAGAAAGCATTAAGCGCCATCATTCGTGAATAACGGCGACAAGATAAAATCAGGAGACAATACTGGCTAACAGTGAGCGATAAAAGTACATCATGCACTTAGCAAGCAATACATTTAGTACAAACGGATAAATGTCATCGTGGACAAAGTAATGACTCGTAAGCCGAACTAAACGGAAAGTTCGACGGTAAAATGTGAATTAAGTGCTAGACTCAGGATGTGAAGAAACAGATGGATAAATAATAGGTATACCAGTTAAAAGGTTTGGAACCGAGACTGGTTTGGTAACTGAATCAAATCTGAAAAAAATGGAAAGAGCAACATAAAAACTAACTTCAAATACACAAGAAAGGAAAAACATCTACTTTCAGAAGTAGCTTGCCAAAAAACAAAACCAAAGAAACCATACAGACTAAACAAAATTTTGAGGAGTTGATCACCTCCTCTTTTTGGAAGTTTTACTATGTTTTGTCAAAGCCTAATGTACGCTCTAGTTCGAATCTTAGAATGAAGCTGTAAATTGAGTCTTCCATACCTTGAAATAGATCGAGGTAAACCAAAACCATTCTGCGATGTTCCACTGATGAATCATTCGTGTCTAACAGCTCGATTACTTTTCGATGACCTCAATACAAAAAAATACAAAAGTTTGTTTTATATTTGTCCTTAATTGCCGTGAAACAAAATAATTACGCATACAGTATCTAAATGGAATTGTAATGGTTATTAATTAATATTGTGTTCACACTATCGCGACCAATAAGAGCTTTATCTTCGAACAAACTTATCATCTTGGCGCCATGTTTACAAGACAGAGTTGACGGAACTTTTACATTATTAAAAAAATAAAAGGAGGTTCCGTAGTATTCTAGAAAGTTTTCACCGGATTGCTTTACTTATATGGACATTTTCTTTCATTTATTTTTCTTTCACACCATTTACAACATTAAAATATGTCTAGGGTCTATGGCCCCTAGGGGACTTACGAAACGTAACGATCGTAACGTTTCTACCAATGGTACCCCCTCCCGCCCTTTAGAGATCACAGCCATGATGTTGTCTTGTCATTTAAATATTACTTATTAGTAGATCCAGTGTTCTTCCGTTATTTAATAGATTTAATACAACATATTATTATAGTGTAGGAAAAAAATCTGCAGTTCTCTACATCGACCCGCTGACCTATAAAGAAGTATTATAAAATTCTCACTTTCATTTCCATAGACCTCATTTTGCACTTTAGCAGAGTAACCAGTCCACTTATCCTGCAATTATCGCTAATAGAGCTGAGAAATAGAATTACGAGTAGCAATAACGCTAATAATATTAGTTTTGAGAATCGCGTGTAGTGTAATGCTAGGCGGCCCTAATAGGTTGGTAATACCAAGCAACGATCACCGTAATAACCCATGCATTGCCTCTGTTAGCTCTTGTAACACACTGTTGCTTCTAACAACTTATATGGAAATAACCACAGAGAAGTACCTCTAAGTACTACGGGTCCCTAAAACCGTCATATTCATATCTCCGTACAAAGAAAAGGTCAGTGATGGAAATCATTTATCTCTTTGACAAATAACAAATCACAGATATATGCACCGCGGCATCTCACTTATACAGTCACACATTATTTACCATTCATTACAATTCGGTAAGGTACAATACTTTTCTATCAATTTTAGAAAACTATCGTAGTTTCTCCATAAAGATAGAACAGCGTATCTTCATATTTCCTACCCGTTCCATATTTAATACATCGCATGATTACGTAGAAAGTTTATGGTGGCACTATAAGTACAACTCGCAGTAATTAGCCAAGGAAGATGAGTACTTACTCTCTCTATCTTTGAACAGCACTTATATAAATATTCATTAGAAAGTTGTAACCGGCTTGTGCAATACCGCCCTTAGATCGCCACGAATCCTGCGCCCCATCATTAACAGACTTTCACCAAGGAAATGCAATTTTCTAGAAAACGGTAGCGCGAAGACCATTGCAGTTTCTGTTTTTACCCGTCCGTGAGTCGCCGCAGGCTCTGTTACAGCATAATGTGGCTTAACTAGGCTTTGAGAAACGACCCACTTCGGCGGGAATGTAAATCGCTGTCTTGATTCCCATACAGCCGCTGGACCGTCAAAAATGTGCAATTCTTGCATTCCTGCATCTGTATTAGCATACTATCGCATCGAATAATCTGCATGCATGCCGACATATCAATTTGCATAATAAACAGTGCCATAGAAGATGCACAGATATCCCACATTCCGCACCAGGGTCGTCCTTCACCTTTCGCCAAAGGAAAGGAACACGAACCCTGGCATCTCAAACAATGCTAAGTTGAGTGTACTTGCAAAACTTTCCGCGATACTGCGCTCACGTTGTGACACTGCTTTTTGTGATGTCTTATCTAGAATCCTCGTGAAATATTGTTCACGGACTAGTTCCACGTCAGTTTCGTCACTGGCACCTCGTCAAAGGTTATCATGTACGTAAATGGGATGATCTGTTTTAGCATGCCGTGCTGTACCGTTGGCATACGTCCGACCGCTACTCTATTCTTCAAACAAACAAAATATTATTATTTAAGGAAATCTCATAAGTTATCTGCGTTATTCAAGCCATACAATGGGCTGGAGCCAAGGAAAGCTGCAACATGTTTAGTCTCGGCGTGAATCAGTCGTGATCCGTTTATAATGCCTCCAGTCAACGCCTCGCGTGTCTGTAATTATATAAAAATATCGAGGGATTAAATTCCGAGAGGGCGTAGGCCGGCCACGCGCTCTCGCACAGTTTAGTCTTCGTACACACTGGCTGTGCGCACACACTACCTGTGAGCTTATACTATATATACTTCATGTTTATAAAAGTTTTGTATAGAATATCGCAATAATCAAGGAACTGGGATACGAAATATTCCCCCGACACTAGAATACAATAATAAAAACAATGCTAATATATCAAACATTTTCATTTCCATGTTATGGAACTGTCAATGTGAACGACTCTTAACGTACACTGATATTAACACATGGACATAATGTATGCAAATCTTAATCTACCTTTTGTAAAACATTAATAATATATTTTTAATCTAATATTGCAACAACAGCTTTCTTTTAACAACTTTCATTCGCACTATTAAATTTCTGAGAATGATTTACTTATAAGAGAGCAGTGGGCCGTAACTATTGAGTAATCTATTATATCTATGCCCATAAATAATAAAATTGCGAATGGCAATATTTGTTTGTTATAAGAGTTATAACATTGAGCGAAATCTTTAATTGCTTTTCGATCAGTTTGTTTATATAATCGATATAGATGCAATAAATTAGATTTCGGCATTCACTGGGTATTTAATTTTTTACTCACATTAATAACGAAAATGGTTTCGAACGTCGTGGATCAATTTGATTGGTATAGTAATAATAATAATAATAATATTCCACAACTATCACACAACGCCATCTAGTCCCAAGCTAAGCAGAGCTTGTGTTATGGGTACTAGACAACTGATAAACATACTTATATATTTCTAAATACATACATATTATAGATAAATTACACCCAGACACAGAACAAATGATCGTGCTCATCACACAAACATTTGTCCTGGGTGGGAATCGAACCCACGACCTCCGGCATAGCAGTTAGGGCCACTAACCACTAGACCAACAGGCCAGTCAAGTAGTGGTAGGAATACCGGTTTTACTACTCCAGGATACAGTGTTCTGGTAAATTAACTTATATTTACGATACACGATGGGCTGATGGACTGGTATCACGAACTGGAAGTACTTATGTAATCAGAATACTAGGACCCATTTTACAAATTTTTAGTCGGCACCATGTAAGCTTTTGGAAGCGGATTTTTTTTTCTACTCCTCCGCTATTCTTTTCTGATTAATTTAGTTGCGTGATCCAAGAAAGTTAAATCGTTTCTCTGGGACTTCGTCGAGCTTCATTGTCTCTGCGCTCTTCTTGTGGTCGCCACTGTAGATTCTGGCTTACAGGAGGTACAGTTGTTTGGGAATAGTGTAGCGGGCTTGTCCCAATTAAAGAAAAAAAGCAAAAGGAGGATGCAAAATGTTGCTCTTCAAGTACAGCTATTCAGGCGAAAAACAAAGTTGAAAGGTAAATATTTGATTCGAACCATTAGCTATGTTTATAGCCAATCACGTGTGGAATTCAGATCAGACAGTATTCATTAAGGCCATGGACTAATTTATGCCAAATACCGAAAAACCCAAACACATCTTTCGCATGTCGAATCATAACTAACGTGGAATATTCTGGTACTTTAGTACTACAATAGAACAAGATCAAGGCTAGGAATGCACTAGACTAAAATTGTGGAATATTTCATTGAAGCCATGGACTAATTTCAGCGTAACGCTAAAAACCCACATCTATTCATGCTCATAAAACAAAGATGAATAGATTGAGAAGAACATATTCACTTACAAATGAGTCATCGGCCTAGGCTTTTCCCAACTAAGCTGGGGTCGGCATTCAGTTTAACTCTATTCAGCTAAATACTAGTGTTTTAAAAGGACAGACTGCCTATCCAACTTTCACAACCTAATTCATCATCATCATCGTCCTGTCCTTAAGTATCTTATTCTATTTGGGGTCGGCGCAACACGTTTTCTTATTCCAACTTTCACAACCTATGTAGTACTAGGTAATACGACACCCATTCGTAAGACTGGTTGTAAAGTTTCAGGCTGTACTGACTACCTGTAAAGACTGTCAAAGATCTATTACAAATGACAACTGGGACCAAGGGCCAAACGTTTCCAAGGCACAGAGGAAACTGAGTATGTAACGGATGGTCACCTATTCACAAACCGACCTTGAATACCGACCCGTGCAGCTGCTATTATTTTTTAGTCATGAGCTCCTGTAATTGAATAAATGCCACCGTGACGTCCAACAGGGAATAATGGAAAAAGAAACGTGTTGCACTGACCCCAAATAGAATAGGATAAGGGCAGGAAGATGATGATGATCAGCTCCTCCACTCACACACATCAGTAGACGAAAAGCAAAATAACCCAAACATATTTTTGCTTGCCAGACCTAAAGACGAAGAATCCTACACACAACAATAGAGTGAGATAAAGGCTAAAGAATCTAACACAAAGACTAAGATAACTAAATATTTTTCCCATACATAATGAGCGAGCTAGGTGTCGAGAACTCGAGACTCGAGGACCACCTCTCAACCGCAGCGGGGAGTCATCAAACAAAACTCGGTGAAATCAATAACGTAATGAGTAAATTGCGCAACAAAACGGTGCTATTCATCGATAGACCGGCCATTATGTTGAAGATACACGAAAACAATACCACTTTGACTGAATGGAAGCGCTACAGTATCAATAAGCAAGAAAAGAAAGAAAAAATATGATTAACATAACGATGAATCGATGATTTTCATACCGTTTTATGAAAATTCTGGAGAAAACCAAGATAAGATAAGGTAGATGTTCGTCTACCACAGTCATGTCTCGAATAGACTCGTCTTTTGTTTCTCCATTCTTAGGGCGTCCATCATCATGCCTGTAATCCATGCAGGGTTAGCTAGAGGTGTACTTAATACTACACAGTTCACATTTCGTTTCCAGTCCGATTTTTTTCCCGTGTAATGGAGGCGACCCTATTGGCATCAACCGGGTACAAATTCAGACTCCGAGGCTGCTACTGAGAAATTCCTGATGTAAAAAGCGGGCGTACATTTGAGAAAATATCAACCGATTTTTTTCTTCCAGCAACCAGAAAAGCTTGCGAGTAAAAGTCGGAAACTTGTAACTTCTAAGGAAGAAAGCTTATCTGCATTGAATAATTAAATAATGCCATTCTAAAGTCGCTTTTAATTGCAGTTTCATTATTAATAAACGAGCTGGTAGAGACTTATTACCATCTTGTTTATTGCTGATAAAATCAAGAGGAAATTAAATCATTATGTGAAAATGTGGTCTTCAAAGATTCCCGATGCGCTTCCCTAACTCTTTTTAACTTTTTACCCACGACGGAACGGAGACGGTATATGCGTTTGGGGTGAGAGGTTGTTTGTTTGTGTGTTTGTGCAAATACATGTTGCCATTTTTCTCCAAAACTACTAGTCCGATTTTGTAATCATATGTTTTTAGAAAAATCTGACTAGTATTCACGTAATACGTCTCAATCTTGCAACATGACCTATAACGTGAACTGTAGCTTTCAGCTGAAAGCTTTCCAGTGGCCATTGAAGTCAAGATGAAAAATCGTGATACCTTCCGTGATGTTACAAAACATTTTTTTTCAGCAATGAATTTATTGGAAAGATAGCTAAGTTACTCATAGAGGGCGTGCGCTCCATTTATCGGATAAGAAAGAATGGCGGAAAAATATTCCATCATGTAATCGATATTTCTTTTCCTATTAGAACAAAGCTCAAATTGCAACTAAAACCTCGTACTCATACCGTTATACTCATAGAGCATCATTGATATCCATCGCTGCAGACGAACAAGACAATAAACATAATAAACTCAAGGTTGAAACAAGAAAATATAGAAAATATTAATAGCAAGACAAATTGCAAAGAACCGTCATACAATACAATGTTGCAACGGTTATGATCTAAAGGCACATACAGGTGTAATTTAACCATAATGTCATACACATGTGGTGTATGGGGCCACTATAAATTGGTATACGGCGGAATAGTGAACTAACAGCGAAAATGTACAGATTAAGACATTTTGACTTGACAAGCAGCGCCATCACTGAGTTTCAAGATACGATAGCCACGGCATACATCACACACATTCACCTTGACTCAAAAGTACCTTCTATTGCACATGAGTACCTTCAAATTGACTTAATGTTTGCAAAACATTGAAGTTTACGTTTACTATGTAACATTTATCGGCTATTAGTGCTATTATGTGCGTCTTAATAACGTAATCAATACTAACGAAATAATTTCCGTTGATTGACTTTTATGGATGGACATCGTTGATGAAAGCTTTCGGGTAAGTACCGACGCCGACGGAGCAACCGTTCTCTAAGATGAAAAGTTAAATTTCCAACTCCAAAGCCGTTGATGTTGTTCTTGTGATCGAAAGTTCGACTGCTGATCGTGGGTTCCTAGGGTTCCTAGGGAATTGATCAGTAGCTGCACGTAGTTTGGCTGTAGGCTGTATGTTGTGATGTTAAGCGATTAGTCCTGCACATGATCCCTCTCGGATGGCGTAGGATGTCGGGGTCCCATCGGACTATTAGAGTGAGCGAGCATTGCACCTGTGTTTGCGCACATACTTATGCGCTCTTACATTTCCTGCGTTCGAAAACGGTCTGAAGGACTGTTAAATATAGTAATTTGATCTTTAACCAGAATACGATTACTTTAAGATGGTGCATGCATTATGGAAGGGGCCATCCTTGTATGTTTTGTTACTCACAACTGCAATCCACGATTCATAGCGATAATTAAACCAGTCTGGGATTAATTAAAAGCAAGCAAAGATGCGAAGAAGCTACAATATGAACGTTATAACAGCAAAAGCAGTGAAAAGGTCGCAGTAGGTCGTTGTAGTTTCTGCCTACACCCATTGGATTCTAGGAAGCCATATCAAACGCTACAGTTACTGTTAATGGTAGATTCTCGTCGAATCAAACAATTTGAAAGCAGTTTTTATTGTCCTTTTCGATAGGTTGCATATCACAAACCAAAATCAACTTTATAGCGTCATAATAATAAAATAAATAGATCTTCCATTCAAGATCTTTCCACTTTTAAACAACTGCTCTATAAATCCGATCAAATTACGATACAAGCTAATAATAAAGAACACTTTTAATAACGGAAGTTAAACAGAGGTTCAGTACAAAAAATAATGTCGTGATTTTTTTCTTAACACTAACGACAAACGGTTTACACGGCAGGAAGCACAGGTTGATGCGTATCGGATGACCAAAGTACCAAACTATCCGGGATGGTTATCGCGGGATCTCATCCCGGAGTTACGAGCCATCCCGCGCCTGTAGCTATCGAACATCGGGAACAGGGCTGGGCACGACAGGTGTCCGAACACGGCTTTTTTTCTTTTTTTTTTACTTTTTTATTCACGCCGCCCGATGAAACGGAATCCGAGCTTATAAAAACTTTTGTTGCTGTCGATGTAAATTGATATTTTGATAATAAAGTGTTAGTTTCTAATAGATGCAATAAAAAGGCCAATTAGGAGTAGGCGATCCTCTTTTTATTCTTTCCGTAATGAGCCCACTAAATCCAGCCTCATACTTGTCAAATAAAAGTATTTTCATCTGTCTAACCTGTTCGCCACTACGTAGAGTTGGCTTCCAGTCTAAACATTTGTAGTTGAATCATTGATATAATAAAACCCTAGATGCACAGTCTCGAACAAAACAAACAGTCGAAACTGTCGCCAAACACTCACCAATACACGCACTACTACATGTAGTTATCGTCACTATAAACATATTTTTTTTGGCAAATTCAACCTTACGCAGATTCCTTTTACAATTCAGTTATAAAAAGCAATATAAAAAGTATTTTGTACGACCGTGCAGAGACGCGAGCGACGCGAGACTATTTGAAATGAGTTCATTGTGAACTCATTTTAAGCGGACGGCTTTGAGACGCGGAGTGTGTATCTTGGGTTTTATTATATCAATGAGTTGAATATAGAAATATGATTCTGTCTGTTATCCAAAAACAAAAACAAAATATTGGCAACCCTTACTCCACAAGATCTTTAAAATAACGGAAAACAAGTTGTGAGTGTAGGTGCATAATACATATAGTTACATACTATTGTGAAAGGATTACCGACAGTATTAGCAATTCTATTCATGAATGACAATAGCCGGTAATTATAATTTCACTTATTCAGATACGGTTTTAAATATTTGCAATGATCACCAGTCACTAATATACACATATCACTAATAACCTACAGCCTTCACTTATTTTGCGGATCGTTTCATAAACTATTGGATGGATATTAAAAATGTACATTTTTGTTAGTGTAATATAACTTGAGTTGAACCTATACTAGCTGCTTAGAGGGCAGAAATTATCTAAGAAAACCGGCCAAGAGCGTGTCAGGCCACGCTCAGTGTAGGGTTCCGTAGTGATAGTTTAATTTTTGACATTATCAAAAAATGATTTTAGTAAACCCCTATTCATTTTTAAATACCTTTCCAACAATATATTACACGTTAGGGTTGAATTTAAAAAAAAAAACACTTCCCACTTTACATATAGGCCCCCCTATATGTAAAGTGGGAAGTGTTTTTTTTTTACCCTAATAAAACATTTTTTTCCAATTTTTATTTTACCACTTTGTCGGCGTGATTGATACACATATTGGTACCAAATTTCAGCTTTCTAGTGCTAACGGTCACAGAGATTAAGCGAGGACGGACAGACAGACAGACAGACATGGCGAAACTATAAGGGTTCCTAGTTGACTACGGAACCCTAAAAATGACCCACGGTAATACTTCTAACCCTATGCCATTCCCCAGATCATTTTCTAACTAATAGCCAAATTTCAACGAATACTGTTCAGACTTTTAAGTGTGAAACTGCCATACTTGAAAGTAGAGACAGGCAACGGCATTATGTAGATAAATTAAACCAACTGTTATATTTTTTTTTGCAATCTGTCCTTCTAGTCTCAACAATTTTATCAACATCTTAATTACACTAAGCTGTTTACACAGTACCTAATCTAATAAATCATGTTTTAATAAACTAGCCATCACGTTTGATATCTTTATTAGATCTATATTGAACTAATATCTATCATAAAATCGATCATACTGGAACATTTTAGGCGCAAAATCGGTTTGCGGAATTTTAATCGATTACTCCTTAATTTGGTTATAAAGTCGAAGTGATGTGGGTGGCTCGGGTTTTATTAAATCACGTAATAGTGATTAAGTCTTAGCTACAGTAACATGATCTGATTGGATAATAACGGCCTGACTTGCCAATTATGTCCGTGCTAATTTAGAATGGAAAAAAAAATCTTTGATACGAATTTTTTCGACTGCTAATTTTGACCACTGTATTTGAGACTTTTGAGAGAGTATAATTATGTTCCTGATTGCTGTTATTTTATTCATTGGTAAATTCCCACTCAAGCCATTCAACCATTCAGCTCCATTGCTCAAGGTTAAGTTCCCACTTTCTACCCTCAGGGTACATCACCCTTGTAAACAAAGGTTTTAGTTTTCTTGGTTCACGTAATACCTATGATCAATCACAGTAAAATCACTCAGAGCCAGGTCAGAACGGTACGAAATTGCTGTTATTTTCACTCGCCCATATAGTAACCGTCAATTCTTATTATAAAATGTGTTGAACAACATTCCAGCACCTTGTAATGAGCGGATGTCGGGAATCGATAGCAAAATTGTGGGCATATTTTATAATTTAATCACTATCATAGCACAACTTTTTACTCTATCCGTTAAATGTCAAGGTTCAATTTCTATTGATGTCGAAAATACTTTGTTGTACATAGAAGAAACCGTAAGGTACAAAGTTGCTTTGAAACTGGCCTTTATAAACTTCAGAATAGGTGCTGCATTTACATCTTGTGCAAGGGAGACTTGCAATAAATATAGGTAATAGAAGCCGGCGCCAGTCGTTTTGAGCGTGTGCGTGATAACATCACAGCTCTAGGCGTCAAACTACGTCGCTATTTAAGAAATCACTAATTTGTTGACTTCAACCATATTGATACGCGTAACATTTCTGTTAAGATCGAAAACCATTTATCTGCCACAAAATGTCGAGGAGATCAAAGTTGTAAATTCTGTAACGTATCTAGTACATTACGAAATTCGGATAAATAGAAATTAATCCTGAAAATTATGTAAGAATTTAGGACGTAAGATACATTTCCGTTGACCAAAATATTTTATGACCAACATTCCACAAAGACACGAGCGACCCAAATCAACAAGATAAATCTATCATCAAATTACCACAATAAATAGGTATTTTATGTCAACTTTGTAGGGTTTTCCTTGTTGACGAGGAGTTGAGGACTAAAATAGACAGAGATGCAATAGTCCCTTCGTTAAAGAATCTGTGTTCCCCGTCCATGTGTGTTCAAGTCTCAAGGAGAAACAAGAGTGGCGTTCCGTGTAGTGCAAGTGAGTAATCAGCCCTTTGTTTGTTCTCAGACAACACAAGGATGCGCCAACAAAATTAAAACATATCCAGTGAGTACACAACGGGGAGTTTGTCCTGTGCAAACCGTGTGAAGCACTGACCTCAATTTTTCACTGAAGCCGCTTTTGATTAACAACTGATAAACTTCCTTATTGCATGCTAATTATGGATTTTAGTGACAGAAAACACTGAATAATGCGCGTTAAAATCTGGGGATAATTTTGATGCTGATCAACAACATCGATTTATGATAAGGTTGATCGATCTACACAGTTAAATGTTTAAAGATGCATAAAAGCTATCTAAAAATATGAATCTGAAATAATCCTTTACAGTAAAAAGAGTCAAAATTTAAAATGCCTTTATTTCATTGTAAAAGCTGGCTCTTCAACAGTAGATCCACAAATGAATCGTTTCTCACAACTACATTATTAGTAATCAATTGCACTTGAATACGAATGTTGTTAGCGCAAGTCCAACATTGTCCTCGAGGCTTTGCTTGAACTCATTATTACTCCCCATAATTCTTCGCGTCTCGTCTGAATCCGGTTTATATTGTTTCATACTTTTCACTGTTTATAGGCGATTTATAGTTTCCTACACATAATGAACGGTTGAAGGGACTACGTACATACTTTGCTGCAATTTGCACGATGTTAGCGCCATTAAAGCTCGCCTTTTCAATATCAATCTGGTTCACTTAGAAGTCTTCCTATCTAGATTCTTGGAATTGCATCAATTTTATGTTCGCAGTCAATACGAGTAACTTGGTTAAATAACTTCAGAGAACAATTTTACTCTATATTTGTGTCTAGCCGCACTTAGCCACTGTTATCTCCTCTTCATTATATCCTTATCCGGTATTCGGATTGGTTTCGCCCAGTTTTCTCGCCTTTTCATTAATTTATTTGTCCTTATTATGAAGCTAAACCATTTTTCAGACGCCCAGAGTTATAATTCTCCTATATCACGAAGATGACCATTAAGCCTTACAATTAATTACATCCAGCACAAGTCCAGAGCAGGGATCTCTATAACGAAGCCGATATATTGAGTCACGGTGTTGGTCGAGTCATGATTCAGATGTAACGTGTTACATGCCTTGAGTGACACTATCGAGCGGCCCGTCTGCCGGTGTACATGCTTGTAATAGCCGATTCTCCGGTACACACATAATCAATACTTCACATTGATGTTCTACTTGTAGATGTAGAGGTGTCGCTATGACAGTTGAGTTGAGGAAGTTATTAATGTTTCAATGTTTGGTACAGTTGCATTGAAGAACTTGCCGACATGAGGAAAGCTTTGAGTGTGAATGTAGATGATTATAAGAGTAAATAGAGCAAGATCCCAGGGCCGCCAGACGTCACATATTTTCTGACGAAGGAATTGTGTGTAAATTATATATGTATAATATAATTATTATGTTTTATATTATTTGTTTAGCGTTTCTTACGCTAAACAAATAATATAAAACATAATATGGCTTGTAAGGAAGTAACTACTGAGATGATGGCTAATAGATTTATAGAAGAGGACCTGCAAAAAATAGGGACTGATGGATGTCGTCTCGTACAGTTACGTTACAAGTGATTCTTAGAAGAAAAGGATATTAAAGTATCAGCTACTTGACAGAGTGCAACAGAACGATAAATGGCAAATGTCGAGTGACTTAAGGTGACTACATTTTCCATTGAAGTTAAAGTAAAATGTAAACCACAGATGAATATAATCAAATCTAGTCACTTGATGGAAGTTGTACCATTGCAAAATCTATCTGCGTCACTATCAAAGCTTCCGCAAGGAGAAAATGCAAACATGTACAGTATCTCGCACCTCTATCAGTATTACACGCACGAAAATAACATGTTTGTATTATGAATCTCACTTTCATATCACTAACAGTCATAACATAACTGTGCTGTCAGATGTACAGTAGCGGATCACCGTCATTAACCACGACCACGAAGCTTGATTTACGCAATATGTGCTTTACAAATTAGCCGTTTAGTGTTATCTGCAAACCCGCTTCGAGCAGTTGATGTGCCTGATGAAAACTTGCCTAGAAGCGATATAAAACTTAAACTCTGACAATTAATAAAGATCATCATAAAAATAAATTATGAAAGTGAGAACAAATTGCTTTGCCAAGAAGTGTGTTTATAAATACGTGTCCAGAAATAATAATACGCAAAGGAATATAATTAATCCTTTTATTGCATGTTTTATTTGAACTGGGCGTTGATATATGGTCTCCATGCAAAGCTAACGAATGAGTTGAGATTTCATATTCACAAGCGATAGAGCTATAAAGGCCATTTTCTTATCTGTACATCACATTACAATGCGCGGCTACGGTTCATATAAGTCACGCTCTTAACATTTCCAGTCTCTATGACTCTCTGGAAATTATTTCACTTTCTCCGATGAATCCGATAGGTCCTCTAACGACGACTTCTCATTCGTCAACTGTTGGACAGGTGCCTCATTGATTATCAGCATTAGACTCCATTAAGTGTTTAGTTTAACTCGATACCATTCGCTTACCGGTTCTGCGTTGTACAATTATTCAATTTAATCTCACGACCTTTTTTCCGAGTTACGACACTTGTGCAATATTTATTAATGTTGCGTTTGTTACCTGTTATTATGTACATGGGAACTTGTTGTTGATATAGTTGGACAATAGCTACCAATATTTTCAAGTCTTAGATTTCCGGTGATACGAACATAAGGGATGGGATGTTACTGGTAAATTAAGCGTGCCTGATAGCTACAAAGACATGATATTACTCGTAGCTCTAAAAATCGTATCTTTCCCGAGTACAACGCAATTTTTTTGTGATTTCGCATCATTTCTTCATCAGTTCTACCATCTTTGCGAACCGATAACGTTTCGGAAGAAATGTTTTTTTTGCTTGGCCTATATTGCCCCATTGCTGGGCAAAAGCCTTCTCCATAGCCGTCATCTCTTCCCTCTGTGCGGTTTTGAATGAATTTATTATATACTAGCTGATGCCCGCGGTTTCAACCGCGCGGATGTCGGTTATCGCTATTCGCTACCGATGCCGGTTATCGCGACCAAAAATAATATTTTTGTACCCCCCTTTCAACCCTTTGAATAAAGTTTTTTTTTTTATATATATAATATTAGTATGGATTTAAGGACTGTAGTCTTCCCATCGGGGCTGAGGAGCCCGTCGGGGCTGCGGGTTGTTCGCAAGAGATACCACGGCCTCGACATAAAGGGCCAAGAAGGAACATAGGTGGTTTTTAGTCAGTAGAAGTCTGACACTCCCTTTCGCTCTGCCCAAGAGCGGGAGGGGTTATTTGAAAAAAAAAGGACTGCAGTCTTTAAAAAATCTGCGGGATAATTGCCACAGTCACATTGTGGAAATAACCTTGAATTTATTGTAAGTACCTACTCATAAGCGTTAATTAAACACTACATGATAATAATCCGTTCTGGGTATTTTGCAGTAAATCAAGTGTATAACAAGTCGAACGCGCAAACACAAACAGTTTGCAAGGACAAGTCGTGGTTTTTGCGGCTACATACACACTACATTGTGAATTTGTGAACAAACTCTCTTCACTCAAGGCTCTCACATTCGAAAAAATTACTTCCTCAGAAAGAATCTCACCGAGAAATACAATATTTAAGCACATTGAAAGAGACATGAATGAACGCACCACACAATACTAAATGCGTTGAGATAATATTTTATTTGACAAGAACATCACCAGACAAAAGAGCGTATGCCATTCTAAATACACCGCAGATACCGTCATTCATATCATTGTTTCATGTCTTATTGTCGATTGAGATTTCTATAACGTATGATGTCCACGTTTTATGTTCAGCTGCTCTTTAGCCTTATTCAGTAAGTAAATCAGAGATCATCTCGTTGGCAGGGCTATCTATCATTAGATCCGAATCACGTACCAGTCCGATCCTCAGTCATGCATAAATCTCAATGACCGATTCCATCCGAGACAAACACGAGCAATTAGACGAAACTTGTAATCGTTTAATCTAAAGCGAGAGATGAAAGTGGCTGATAGTTTATCTACTGGATCAAGAATCCCGATGCACAGACACTACGACTTACCTACTACATGTCATATTCCTGTCACTGGGATGCCGCATCTTAGTACGTCGTGAATGATATCGTTTCTGTACTTATTTCATTTCATCATTACGCTCAATTAAATACGCTTCGGGTACTCCGATTAGGTTAGAATGATGAACATGTACGGTAAATATTAATAGATCAGCTTTATGGAACAGGTTATCTGCATTGGTCCGTACGTCACTGGCTGTCCGCTCGGGGCGTGCTATCATAGCATCGTGTACATCATCGCAATTTTACACAGTATCCTGTCCGATTACATCTAAAGCTTTCACCCGCCTCGTCGATTGCAGATTCATTAAATTCTTTAATTGACGTTAAATATCGCGATGATTGCGAGGGGTCATTCGTTCTTGATAAGGAGACGTCGGAAGACGTTGCGTTGGAAGGCCTCCCACTAGGTGGACCGATGACCTGGTCAAGGTTGCAGGAACCCGCTGGATGAGAGACGCACGGGACCGGTCAATGTGGCGACGCCTGGGGGAGGCCTATGTTCAGCAGTGGACGTCTTTTGGCTGAAATGATGATGATGATGATTCGTTCTTGACCTCACTTCTATGAATTAGTGACAATGCTTTTATAGCTGTTGTGGATTTAATACTTTCTTTGTCGAGTGAATATTGAATAGATGGCATTTATGTGTATGTCATTCATTCATTGATTATTTTTCATTACAAATATTATTTCCTTCATTAATTCTACTAACCACTCGTGAGTCAATACTGTTAAAGTAGATGAAGACAGACTGTTTTATAAATAACAGACGAGAATTTCTCGTAACGATGGCATTAAACGTGGTTCCGCTACACCTGCACAGTGCACAGGCGCACAGCGCTGCATAGGAATCTACGACGGAGCAGATAGCGATCGCTACCCTCGACTCGGCCGCTCCGCTGTGGCAAGCGGAACGTTGGCGCCACTAATGCGATCAAGGGATCCGATTTATTAGTCATATCTCTGCATCGGCCGATACACCTGTACGTGCCCGATTTAATGCCACAGCGGAACAACTAAGGGAACATTTTATTGCCTATTGCGTAACCACCATGCTTACCTATTACTAGTCACTTGGATAATCATTCGTTTCTAAACCGTGTACTTAGTAAATTTTAACGTACCTATTTATTTATTGACGTGCTCTTGAACTTGATCTCGTTATCAGTAGTTGTAGATCTGTCCGATAATTTTCAGCTCTGCCGGCTCAGTAGCGGTCTGTCGGATATAGTTAGTATAACGTCTGTAGTGGCTTTGACTGCGTAATTTCTCCAAGACCTTGAAATTGTACTTGTTGCTTTCACATGTAACGGAGTTGTAACGTCACATTCGTCTTTGCGATAGGTTTTATCGGTAGATCGGACGTGGTGCGGGAGTGCTCCGACATGCAAGGTCGAGTCGTGGCGAAACTCTCTCCGGCCATTGACTACCCTGTCCGATCAATATAAGTTGGACGCGGGCGAGTCTTGTCCGACGCAGACCGATGTGACACCCGGACACTTCGCCAGTGAAAACAGAAACTCATTAGAGCTTTTAACGACATGTATGCGAGGTGCAACACATTGCGATCGATTTGACGCTATCGCAGCATTATGATCTAAGAAAGCGTCCAACGTCTGTACTCATTCGCTTTCCAACGCAAGACAATCGGATCGATTTTACGACACAGGCTGTTAAGGTATACCGGCAATGGAACAGCCGGTGAAATATCTATGTGTTGCATCTTGTAGCAGTCTGTCTCAGAAGATGTACGAGCTAGGTTGTACGAAAAATTAGCTTTCCAGTATGTTCAATATTTCAAGCTTTGTAGCTCTACAGTCGTGTGTGTATCCTCGTTGTTTCTAACAATAAGAGTGTAGTCGTCGCAGTGTAAGAAATGCGTGTGTCAATAATCTTATTAAGAAAGAACTGCAGTTCTGCTGCCCATAAGCTTTGAGAGAATTTTTTTCTTCATGAAGATTATATACTGGTGTTTGCGTGCATCATCCCACTTGTGGGCAAAGGCCGCTCACCATGACTTTCAGTTGTTTCGATCCAAGGCCCACTGGTTGCTGGTCTTGTCCAGTTCGTCCCGCCATGTTCTACGAGACCTGACGCGACGGTTGTGTCAACTGGCTGCGTTCCATTGCACCTTGAGTTTGAACTTTTGATTTTATTCAAAGTCCAAGTATGAGATCCATAGGTCAAAATGGGAAGATTTTTCGCTTTAGTGACAAAGGAAGACCTTCTTTTCATGAGTTATTTCATGGACCAGTAGCTCTCCCAGGCATTTTCGGTACGTCTTGTGACTTTTGCGTCTTGCCTGGACTGGAAAGAGACTAATTGGCTCAAGTGGTTGCAAATGAGGGGTAATAGGTATTATTTAAACAAAATAAATATAGTATAAAATGTATTATAATGAGATAACTGTAGACCTTTACAGATGCACACAAACTTTTATCCATCCATAGTTCATTCATTATTTACAATGTTTATGCTTATAGTTCATCGTAATTCTAATGCGAGGTGTATTACCGTATCTTTTTATTTACATATAAAATCAAGTTTATTTACATAAATCATTTTTCAATATCATTAATGGCTGACATTCATTCCGATATTCATCGTCTATATTAATAACAACTTCCGTCTCCACATTTACAAATGGAGATATTGTGTAGGATACCTTCACAAACGTAGAAATAACATGATTGCCTTACAAGTACGATAAAACTAAACTATATTTAATTATATACAAACCAGTCTGGGGAATTTATAAAGTACGTCTTAAAAATAATTTAAATGCTGAGCGATGGTCGTTTCTTTCTAACACTTTTGCTGTTTTTCCCGAATATTGTGCCAATTACCTGAGAACAAAAATAATTTGTTAAAAAGGGGATATTACAACTGTAATTTGGTTGTGAGTTTGTGTTCTTCCTTGAAAATAAAATTAGGTTACATTAAAATAACCGAGAAGAGCAAAAACCCCCACCAGTGATGCAAGGGGAGGAGATTCAGAGACACCAAGACCATCCCCACACTTATATTTCGACTTATTCCATATGCATTGACAGAACTATACAAGTAAGGCATCGTAAGGTGGAATTTACCTTAGAGACGGAGTAGGCAGCAAGCTTGCGCCTGGGCGCGGGCAACAAGAGCGCAAGCGCGCGCGCCTCCCGCAGCAGCGCGTGGAAGGCGAGTGCGGCGCCCGCGCACGACTCCGCCGCCGACACCTCGTAGAACTGACAGCCGAATCTCAGCGACAGTTCTTGACCCTCCTCTGCATGGACCTCCCTAATTAATAAACAAAAACGTATTCGTAAGTGTGTGAGACTTTAAATTCGGCCTGCCCAAGTGCCAATCACACCTGCCAGAATTGACAGTGATTAATTACCGACTATATGAAAATTAGTTTAAGATAGATATCAGTTATTAGAGTCACGGATTTCATTCACCGCTAAGGTATCAATTGTCAGCACGTGGACCGCAATAACTCCAGTGGACACCGATATGAAACCAAAAATGAAAACAGTTAGATTAATACCTGGCGTGTTCGAGGTCACGTTTGTTCCCCAAGAGGGTGACGGCGGCACAGCCGGGCAGTCGGGTGCGTTCCAATAAGGACAGTAGTTCGGCAGCAGCGAGAAACGAGCGACGCTCGCACACAGAGTAGACCACGGCGAACGCGTCGCCCCATCGGACATGTTCTGCTAGGCATCCCCGGATCTACGACAAAACATGGCTATTAGTAACTGATGGATGGAACCCTTAATACTGCAGGATGAATAATATGTCAATCCAGAATCCGTTACCAACGATGTGCCACGTGGACATTAATTTGTAAAGGATACAATCAGATATGCACTTATTGCAAAACTTGCAAGCAGATGTAACTGGGGTACGGGGCTCTACGGTAACCTACTCAGTTGTGCAGTTTTGGAGGTTATATCTTAATTTTGTTTAGTTCGTTTATTGTTCGTAACCAAAATAAACACGTTTAGTTACAAGTAGTTTCAATGGGCTAGGCCTATGTCACAGATGCAAAACTACTCTGCGTTGCATAAGAATAAGAATGTACCTTTACTAATTCATTTCCTGTTCTAGTAAATACTAAAATAACGAAAAAGTGCAAAATAAATTTAAAGTGGCAAAACCTTTTCCCAGAGGTAAGTAATTAGCATAAAGCGTTTCTATTTTGAGAATGAAAGCCCAAGATGGATGCATGGTATTTAAAACCCTATTGCGCTCGATAAATCTCAATGCAAAGTAAATGTTCACCTCGAGCCCGAGAATCTGGAATAGCTAAAATTGTAAATAAAGTCAGTGAACTTAACTTATAATTGTAAATAAAGTCGCGAGCCACAACTGGTACCTACTCGGATTCTTGTATCGGGGCCACTCGCTGCACCGAATAAAGTCACCGGTTGCGCAATAATACGAAGCATCCAATCTATTCTGTTCTCTTAGTTCCGTTATCGATGCGTTTAATAAACATCATCGTTGTTTAGGAAACAAAACTGGTTTAAGAATCACTGCGCGCCTATTCAACAACAATAAAAGCATAACAATTATGTAACACGAATCTCCCCGTGTATTCTATAGTAGCGGAGCTTAGTTCGAACGTAGGATTTCGCCCGCAGCCACACCGATGCAGCAACGGCAACGATCGCATCTGATAAGCCGATACAAGCCACATAAACTTCCTCTAATTAAATTGTACTGCGGCCATCAGCCGCTAGTCCGCTACCAGCACAGCCCACAGCAGATTAACATCTCCATTGTTTAATGGTAAATTAAGTTTGACCGTCTATCTCTACGTTTGCTATTCGAGCTTCGAGTTTTAATCTTATCGACGACGTCGAGCCTTTTGTTCGCGTTGACTGATATTTTAGTGTTAACGCTAAAAGCAACATTGTTCAGACTCGTTACTTACCGCGCAATTAGATGTATCTAGTATTTCAACTTCTGAAACGGCACCGTCGAAAGCCACTCTGTGCTGATAAAGGAAATCTGAAACAAGAGAGTACGGTATTGAAATGAGCCTAACGATCGCTTTTGTGCTGATATTGTTGTCGTCACTCGATAACGACAGCATTTACTATGACAACGAGTACTGAAAGCAGTTTCCTTAACATTTTAATTCATGTCCTGAGAAAGACGGCGCCCAGCTGACGCAAACACGTCATATTTAAGGTCGGAAGGAAGCAGACATTTTAATTTAAATACATAATACATTCCACTAATGTAATAAATGAGAGGCATGATTGAAGTTTTTGTAAATTAACCGAGAATTGACGTCACATAAATGTCAGTTCGATATAGTTTATTGAATTTACCAATATCGTGATAATAATACAGATACACCTTCATAATTATTTTAAACGCAATGATAAGAAAGCGATAAACACTTTTTATTATGATAGTAATGATTCATCGAGTGAACTTTACTAACCTCCTGTCGAGCTATATTCTCCGATGTACCGCTTTGTTAGATAACGCACGACCACCGCTGCAACAAAAAGAGAACCAAATGAATAACATTGTTAGAAGCACGCCTTCATCGAAGACATAATATTGTAAATAGGCGAACAATTAAGAGGTCGTCGCTCCCAACTTTCTAGAAGCGAGTGGATCAAACACTGATTAGTCCTTTCACTCCTGGAATTTCCATCAAAGGGTTGTACACAATACAAACAGTTATTAACAACAATGACAAGGCAAGTTGCGTGAATAGAGGCGGTCGTAAGCTACCGACGAAATGAAGTGTGGAGAATCCTGCAGCCCATCAAAAGGAACTAGTGGCGCTATTCAACAAGCTGATTGCTTGTCCGGCCGGCTCGGACGTGAGATTACGTTCGTACTTCATCACCCTTTGAAGTGTAATCGTTATAGCAGTTTCTATCATTTGGATGATGAAAACAAGTAATTTAAATTCTGAACACGTAACTTAAGGTACCAAGCAGAAATGTACAGAACGTGACATATTAGGAACCACCCTAGTGCTCATTGTGTAGTGGTCGTTAAATATGTAGGTAGTCAATGTTAATGCATAGTTTCATAGTCGGGCACTAATTAGGTACTAATGCACTCATGTCTTAATAATTAATGAGTAGGAACGCAAAGTAAAATCCAAACACATAGATATATATAATGTTGCCTGATCTTAAGATATAGCCACAAAATGATCAAACAACATCAAATCAAGATATACTAGACATAAGCACAACACAAAAGCCATATATTTAATTCTAGATAGTTATCTGTTTTCGTAACAAATGCTAATTAACATTCCATTACAAGAATCGTTTGCAACATCACTGTATGGATAACACTCCCGAATGAGTTATCGCCGTTACGATTTGTGTCAGAATCTTGACCCAAGCCAGTTACACAAGAGTCCACAATGCTTTTATGCAACTGCAGCACGTTGTCGCATGACAATGGACTTGGAATGCATTCCGTACGCATTCTGGCGCAGACGGTTAAGGCTAGGATAGGAAATCTATTACCTTACAATACTATGCCTTTCCCGCGTGACGACGTAACTTTATGGAAACGATTGTGCTTTCTTACTATAAAAGGAAAGCTCTGCGTAGTCCACTCTGATTCAATTAATTTTCGATTTTCATGGAATTCTTTACAAATCTTCTTGAGTTTATACAAACTGATCATACGAAATTTCTTTTTTAAATAACTAAACTGAACTTGAAATTGGAAACATTTGAAGCTCAACTAAAGTAAAAAAAAACACGGGTTCATAATAAAGATACACTTACACAGCGTCCGTATATATGATGACATTAATAATTGAGAAAGAAGATCGATATCTCCGATATTTGATTGACGACCGGCAGCAGATAAAACATCGACACGTCAATAAAGCAGCGTGCAATAAAACCTTTTCCAACGTAGTTGATAAAAATTACAACACACCACAATATATCGTAGTTTATGAAACACGGTCGAAATTCCTCACTCTCATTTTTCCCTTCGATTTTTTTTCCTCGTGTGCATTGAGTATTAAATGCATTACTTTCTCTGCGATCCGATTACGTAAGTACATAATCGTCAAGTGATAAAGTTTCATCGATCCACTTTTAACTAAAATATGCGGAATTCAATTAAAATGCAGTTTTATGTTCGGTTCTATATTATTTTTAAGTTAGACTTGTAGAATCCTTGGCATGCTACCAGAGCAATTTACGTTCTTCTGAGTTTTACGACTTACTTAATATAGACATTTTATAGGACTAACTGTATTTTGTGCAGTTGCGTAAATAGTAATGTGTTATGTCTATATTTATTTCATGTCATCTATCTATTCAATGGGTTTCACTCCATGTTCCTGTATAATCATCCACATTTAGACAAATATTTGTATGTGTTACAAAAACACATTCATCAAAATTATTTGTAAAAGCAGATAGTGTCCATTATGGTAATGGCCGCACGTGTACATCACCAAAAAATAGTAACTCACAAAATGAATATACATAATTTCGAAACGATTTACCATCAATTTACCAGTAATAAATTAACCTCGCTTATTGTGGAGGATCAAAAAATGATTAACGAATCTTCTCTGACGAGGTTCAATAAAAAATTACATCAAATTATAATCATCGAGGCATATAAGACAAATTACTGTGATCAAACAACACGGCACCACGTGGGTTGATAGATCGAACGTTATCTTCAAGAACAATGGATGTAGCTATCGACAGGAATCTTTAGGGTAATTAATAGATTACTGAACACATCGATCATGTGTCGAACTGACCATCATGGACTCCAATAGCAACCATTATTACTTTGACTTGGTTTCTTTTGATACCGGTCTAACTTATTGGGCAGTCATGACAATAATTGTGACATCAATGCCAGATGTTGTGTCGCAACTTGGGAGAGCTCTAGAACTATGACTGATTGGACTGCACATGGCTGAATTGGCTAATTGATTGACGTCAAGAATCAGTAGGTAACGTTTTAAGTTAGGCGGACTATTACAGACACAAATCAGATCCGATTCTGCTGCATACATTTCTTCGGAAACTTCGTTATATTTTTCTTCGTTCTCATTATTAATGGCTTCTGCTAACTTGCCATTTGTCAGGCAATGTGTCAAGTGTTTTAAAACGTGAGTACCTTTCTTGTCGACTTTCCATTAACAAAAATATGTAAAATTGGTATCTTTCAAATTTTCGTTTTCTCTATTTATAACTTTAGACACCTATGATATATCCATTAATATTAATTGATTGCCTACAACTTTTGATTTTATTATCATTATTATTATTACTTAAAAAGGGTTTTTTCAAATCTCTCTTCGTTACGATCCCTAAGTTTACCAAAGATCCCAATATAAGCAGCGGCTTTTAAAATGATGTCTTCAAACTCATGTCAAATAAATTATGTTGAATCTCAATCAAATGGACACATTACAAGTGAATATGTCAGAATCCGCAAGGTAAGGATGTCGATGATGCTTCAATATCTCCTCGCTGCACCCATTCATCATGTCGTGAGAAGGTCGTCGCACGGCGCACGGAGCACTGCGCCCGCGCCATCCGTCGTTGCACCGACCATACGACGAATTCGACCACACTATTAAAGCTCATACCAGTGGTTGTTAACATCCCATTTTGGCACCTTCGCGACAAAAATGCATACACGCAGACCTTTTACAAAAAGCAATCTTTCATATACCATCAAAAAACTGTGGCTCCATTCCAAATTTAAGTTCGTTGCTCTCCGAACACAATTCATTTCAGACAAAAAAAACGGACGCACGTTGACATGTAACACTCTGCGCTGGACGCGTTAATTGAAATATTTTATTGACTCAACATAATTAATATTTTTAGTGTTTCTGTTTTAACAGTCGAATAACCACAGGGTGCGAAGATACTTACCATATTTTTGAACGAAGTTTTAACGTGACCCAGATACTCTGGAACGATATTAAGTGCAGGGCACCGCAGCGACTTCGCGATAACGGAATCCACTATAATGCGAAAATAAATGGGCTCATGAAGAATGAGTTTCGTGAATAACGTCAGTACTAAAAGGTTGAATGAGTAGGTAATGCTCCCGAGGGCATTTAAAGCTGACGTGAACGACGTATCCGTGACAGACAAGCGCCACTCCCACGGGGCCGTCCGTGGACAGGATCTCTACATTGAAACAATTTCGCATGTCGGGCCAGCTCGCTCCCGTCTGTAATGAATTGCAAACGCATGCGTCTCGGAGCGGTCGCAGCCGGTCCGTCAGCCGTCGGCCGGCCGACAATTAGGGCGGTGCAATTACAACCAGTCGGCAGCGAGTCGGCCGGTGGGTCAGCGGCGCGATTTCCCGACAACTGCGACGCCTGGCGCCACCAGACGACGTTGTGTAACTCTTAAACGTCCGATCAACCATTAACGCTGCCGTCGAGGTCGTTGCTCTACACATGTATATCACACGCCAATACCCATGTTTGTAATGCAGAATTAATCAGCCATGATCGTTCGTGAATCACCGACAAATTGAGTCAAGCAATATTACAAACAGACTACAAGAATGTTGTCGACAGCTCGATACTCACGCATAATATTCGCTGCTGCTACCCAATACCCGACTATTTGCATAAAATATTTTTTTAGTAGCTGTGCCCCGCGACCTTCGTTTACTTGAAATTATTATACGGAACCCTAATCTTTATTCCAAAATAAAAGTAGCTTGAGTTACCCCTTACCTACCCGCCTATCTTCCATTAAAAATTGGTCCAGCTGTTTCGGATAGCCGGAACAAACACACAGACCAAAATTTTGAAAAGCTGTTATTTTGAAATTAAACAGACGGTTCAATTTTACTATTTGTAGCGATAACATTATTTTTAGAAATATTGAGGGTAAAGAAATATAAGTATTTAGAAGGACTTAGGACTTTGGTCACTCAGGGAATTTATAGATAATCCAATCTAGCCAGGAAACTGGCACTATACATTTCAGCTAAAGGTACTCATAACAATAATATGATAGAAGAAAAATAATATAATTTATAGGTATCACTGACAAAAAAAGTCACAACATGTCCTTTTACAGTTATAAAACTTATATTAGCAATAAATAAGAATGAGTTTGAACTGAACTACATAGAAGAAATGGCTCTTTACATTATTGAAGCTGGATATTCCGCTCCACTTTTGTCTAATGCTAAATAATAAATGGAGTAGTATTATTTAAATTCATTGTCCATGAAAGATGTTGAATATTTTTGTAATATATTTACAAATTCTAATACATTATAGGTATCGGTACCAAACTGAAAAATCATAAGGAAAATCTATCAATTTCAAGAACATAAAAATAAACTTTAAACCGATCGATTAGATAAACAGACCATTTATCTAGATTCTCGATAATGCTGTCATTGTTGAATATTTGCAGGGCGCTTAAACATCGTCAGATAGATTGTGGACTAAGTATCAAGCAAATAAAATCAAACAAGCCTGTACTCCAGATAAAACAAAGCATTAGTCAAATATGTGGTGTTATCATTATAAAACATTGACACAAAGGTGCTATTGAATAGTTAGTGATAAGAGGTGGGCAATTAAATGTAAACTCCATCATGGCTTAGCATATATTATCTGATACAATTTGCAATGTAAACAAGTTGGCAGGAGTATAATTATTATAAACAATGTAGATAGATACGTTGTCCTTCATGCATAAAATGCTTTGTCTAGAGATGTGTCTAGATTTTATATAATATATAAAATCTAGACACATCTCTAGACAAAGCATTTTATGCATGAAGGACAACGTGCCAAACAAAGGTGCCTTTTTACATTTGTGTAGTAGGTATATAGGACCACAAATGTAAATAGGCACCTTTGTTTTAACAAATTAAGATGAACTCATTATTATTGTCGTAATGTTTTAGAAACAAGGAAAATTTATAAATAGGTAAGTCCTATCATGTGGACGTTGAGGGAAAAAAACAAATTCCTTATGCATGAAATCGACTGTTATTTTTTTGTAAATAAAAATTACTTTAAAAACAACGTTTTAAAATAATAATAATAATAATATAATAATAATCTTTATTACACAAGAAATGGTTACAAAAATGTGTGAAGTCCCTGACTCCTGTGCTAGGTGGTAGACCTGTGTTACAGAAGTCAGTGCCCTCTCCCAAACGGAGATATTTCAGAATCTTATGCAATAAGATTATTGAAAAATAAAAAACTATAGTAACAACAACAACAAAAAATAAAAAATAATTTATAAGCGTTTAAAGAAGCCTGTATTGAATTTGAGTGTGTTTGTATGTGCCTGCGTGTGCGTGTGTGTGTGTGTGTGTGTGTGTGTGTGTGTATTGTGTGTGTGTGTGTAGTTGTGAGTGTGAGTGTGAATTGAATTATCAGGAAGGGTTATCAGCTAATGCAAGTGAGGCTTGAAATTAAAGGTCTGTCACACCTTGGGATTGGTGTTAGGAGATGGATAAAATAATTTTCTCAGTTTCGTCGTAATTCAACGACAGTAACCATAGCTTAAGTCTCTGCTTGACTTTATGCAGAGTCAGTTTATAAATTGAAAGCTCTTTGTTGATTCTATTGTACATTTGAGAGCTTTGTGCGCGAAAGTGTCGTCTTGCAAGTGCAGTACGACACTGTACAGATTCACAAATTGGAAAGCCAATGCGCCGCTTGCATAGATTGCTATCTAGTGGCATCGTGGAATGTCGGCGTAAGACAGATCGGAGCACGTAGAGTTTCCTCACCGTAAGTACTTGGGCTTCTGAGTACAACTGGACTGTGGGGTAGTCCCTTTTACGGAAATACATAATTTTAAGAACTGCCCGCTGAGCTCGTTCCACCCTAAGCATCACTGTTTTAAAAGTCCCGCCCCAGACCGGAATACAGTAAGTGATGATCGACTCACACAGTGAACGGTATACTAATGAAGCTGTTTCGATGTCGGCCGCATGCCTTAGATCTTTAAATAAATAAATAAATTTACGAAGCCGGGAGCACAACTTATCTGTATGTGTGCGCCAATCTAGCCTCTCGTCGATAAAAACACCTAGATATTTAATATTTGGCACCATATCAAGGCAGTTACAATTGCATGGAGAGGCATCGTGACAAATATGCGCTACTATTCTACTAGAGTCCATTGATGGTTTAGGGGAATTCGGAGGTTTAAATTGAATTACTTTGGTCTTTGATATATTGAGCGTCAGTAGGTTAGTGGAGAGCCAGTCCATAATAGTTCGCAACGAAAGTTCAGTGCTTTGTTTAGCTTTGTCCCAGGTCACATCAGATATCAATAGTGCTGTGTCGTCGGCGTAGGTAAAAATGTCGCAATGGGTGAGGGAGAGTTGGCAGAGGTCATTTATATAAATTTGGAAAAGTGTCGGTCCCAGAATACTTCCTTGAGGTATACCGTAGCTGATAAACTCTTCGTCACTAAGTACTGAGTCAATTCTAACACATTGGCTACGCCCTTTCAGGTAATCTTTGTAAATATCAAGGGCCACACCACGCACTCCCATGTGCTCCATTTTGGCCACAAGCCTGGGAATAGACACTGTATCGAAGGCCTTTGTTAAGTCTAAGAAGACACCATAGCATTTGAGACGAGTATCCAATCTATCAATCAGGGTATTAGTGAAATCAGAGACAGCATCTTCTGTAGAAATTCCTGCCCGGAATCCGTACTGGTTTTGAGCAATTAAGTTATTTTTAGAAAGAAATTTGGTTAAATTGATGTTGAGGATTCGTTCAAGAATTTTAGATAGGGAGCTTAAGACTGAAATTGGTCGGTAATTTGAAACGTCATCCTTAGCTTGGCCTTTGTATACTGGATGGACAATAGCTCGCTTGAAAGCTTTTGGGAACACTCCCGAACTGATGGCACAGTTACAAATATGGGCTATGACAGGAGCTAAAACACTGCTAGATTGTTTAATTATAATTGCTGGAATGTTGTCCCACCCAACTGCACAATCACTGCGTAATCTATAAATAGTGCTTATTACAAGTGTATCGTCAACCAATGGAATAGCCAAAGAATTGACTGGAGATGGGGAAGAACTCGAATAGGCGGACGGTGTGACTGTGGCAAATTTTGATGCAAGATTTGCTCCAATGTTGACAAAAAACTTATTGGCACCATTGGCAGATACGATAGGCTCGACGGAAGATCGTAGTAGGGCATTAGAAGAGTGTCTCTGTTGATTACTGTTTGTGATAGATTTTATTATTTTCCACGTAGCTCTCGGGTTGTTATTCGCTTTTTTGAGTTCTGTTTTTTCGTAAGCTCGTTTTAGTTTTTTAAGTAGGGAATTGCAGAAGTTGCGGTAGCGCGTGTATGAAGTCTTTAATATAAAATTGTTGGGAGACTTACTAACCTGTTGGTGCATCTTGTCGCGATTACGGAGGCATCGTACTAAACCAGCAGTCATCCAGGGTTTCTTAACTGTTTTTCTATTAGGTGTGTGAATAGTTTTGGTATGCTTAGATATGATTGCTTGAATATCGGCAATAAATAAATCTGTTGCTTGGTCTGGGTCTGTGATTAAGAGAATAGGAGTAAAATCGTGGTCATTAATTTCGTTTTTTATTTCGTCATAGTCATATCGAAGGGAGGTTTTTTTGGGGGGGGGTTTGCTTATTTTATTTTCCACTAGGAATACAGCTACAGGAAGGTGATCAGTAACGTGGGTGTCAAGCACGAGAACCTTTGCAGGCGACTTAGTCTTTAGCAAGACATGATCCAGACAGTTGTTTATCCTTGTTGGTATAGTGTGGGCAGGCAATAACCCATGCGTTGCTGCTAATGTTAAATAGTCGTCTGCGTCTAATAAATGATGCTATGATTATGACCGTAATTTTCATTTCCCGTTATACATTCCTTTGATGTAATAACCACACAAAAATCTGCTTTTGGGAGACTTAAATTACAGGGTCTGCACCTCAAATTCGCACTCAGTTGACTTTAATAACGTATACCTTATTTTATTACTGATGATGATAACAAATATTAACTGCATCAGATACAACGTCTCATTTTATAAAATGAACGCTTTTAGTTTATGAATTGGCCCCATATTCGTAAAACGTGAAACAGTAAAATAATTAAAAGGTTTTTTACCGTTTTAAAAAACTTTTAAGTGACCTCCTTGAATTTTTAACGTTAAATACACAATATTCTTGTCAATGCAGTGACAATATTATCACTTGTTTTAAACTTATGAAAATAAACTGTTTAATTTACATTGAATAAAATTAAGCTGAGTGGTAGTTAATAAATCCGAGATTTCAAAATGTAAGACTTATTTTAATCAACATCAACAAGCTTACAAAAATGTATGTCCAGGATAAAAGTGCGATTTGAACGACACTTCAAAATCGTAAACTGATTGCTAAAAAACATGGTCATCATAAGTAACGGATGTGCAATGTGCATGCTCTACTAACCAGACTTGCCGCTCCGTGGGCTCCCTAGCACCACCACCCTTATACGATTCACAGTCATCTTCATTTGGGCAAAGTTGATTTTTCACTTTTATTCCAAGAAAATTCTTTAACCGGACATGATTGCAGTAGCGTCCAGTAACCACATCAGTTTATGATCACAGTTTAAATTGTAACACGGTACTCTTCTATATCGCACCAATCGATGTGAGTTATCGTAAATATGATCGATAGATCGATTTCACAGAGTTGCTCACGGCCGTAAGCTCGACCGAGTGCCGCGAAGTTTCCCGCGCGACTGCCGGCGACTCTAGCCGGTGCTTGGATCAAAAGCGCGTGCGCAGCCTCCGTTCCAACCTCCGAACTAGTCGAGTATGCATACGTTGGAATTTGTACTTCGTCCATACATCCTACCTGATTAAATATTCATAACGTTGGACCGACGCCAATATTATCGATGTTTCGGATATCGGAGTTGAAATAAAATAAATATTTTCATAATATTTGGACTGTAGGCAAGGAAAAACTCAAATGAAAATCTTAGCTAATCCTATTTCTGAATAAGGAAAATTGAAAGAAAATCGATCAGCTCATTCTAGAGTACGCACGTCTGCGACATGTCAAGGTGAGAGCCGTGCAGACTGCAGACGTTCGGTGCAATAAATTCGTTCGTGCTGAGACATAATTGGATCCGCCCCGCCCACGGCCAGCTACCCTGCTTCCTTTATGCCACATAGCTACTCCACTTAGGAAGTTAGAAACATAATTAAGAAACAACTTTAATAAAATAAATTCAGAAGGAAAGTGGAGCAAATCTTGATTGATGATTCCCACTCTCACATGGCGGATCTTAATGAGTAGAAGATTTCCTTATTCATACTTCAATAGCGCATTCTGATGTAAACGTTTTATTAGTGTGCCAGCCCAAAAGTTTGTAGATCAAATACCAAAGGAAGGTGAAAACCATCCATTGAACTAATTTTAGGTTTTTTTTCTTATACAAACCTCAGTGTGTCGGCTATATGTAACTAGGTAAATGTCCTCTGTGTGCATATTTAACTTTGAATGACAAGCAAATTATCAATCTAGAACTACTTATTATTCAATGACCACCTACCTAAAACCTGATTGGTAAATTAAAATAAATTTTATTTCTTCGAGATGATAGGCTCCAACTAACAAATGGACATCCATGGACGAAGTATTTCATTCTAACGCATCGCTGCTCCTAGGAACGTTGCTAACGTTAATAGATTTAATCCCACATGCATACATAAAAGTAAAACGCAATGAATTACTTGTCAGTCTTCATTAGCGATCTCACAATATGTAAGTATACTTTCGAAAATAGAAGAAAATGCATTTGCATAGAAGTTAGTTCGCTCCGCGGATTTCTCTACTCATTAAGGAAGGTTGTGACGTAGAAAAAAAACGCGCACCGTGTCGACTCAACGCAAATTGATCGTTACCCGAGAACAACTTCCTCAAACATGCCACCTAACCGTATTTATGCAATAGGCGTCAAGCCACTAATAGACAAATCTTACATTTAGATGATATTATGATACCATCGTAAACACGCAGTTTAGCACCCGACCATCATATTATTTATGGAGCCACATACCTACGTTAGCCTACGTAGCTCAGAAAGGAGCACAAGATTAATGTGTAACGCATATTTAAGGAACCAGATCATCGCAGCACATCGTAAATCGATTACTCCGGTATATTGAGATTACCACATTTGCGTGAAAATTATTGCCTTTGTTAACATACTAAATGCGTTTTACAATAATAACAAATTGGTCGGCTGAACCGCAACAAAGCGGCGCGGACGCACAAGCGGATCATAATTTTGATTAATTTGTTACAACAGTATCGCCACGCTGCAACACGCGACTCTCGATATTATTTCCAATATTCAATTAAGCGCGTTCTAATTAAATTACTTATCAACTGCTTGGGTAACGATGTAAATAAACATTTATTTATTTAGTCGTGAGCTGGACATTTCGCAAGGCGACTCGGTTGTCAAAACTAGTTTGTTAATGGGCCCAACAATGGCAACACTGTTCTGTTCACACTTGCCTATTAAACGATTCATATCTCTACATCTTTTAACCTCTTTAGAGCTGTGTGCGAAGTTACAAAACAATTACAGGGGTTTCTTACTGACGGCGATGAAAAATCTAACGGTATGTTTCTCAGGATTGCCAAACAATAACGAAAAGGGATTTTAAATTGACTGTAATAATATATAACATTGCATACCCTAATAACTGTTATGTGATAAGGTGTAAGATTCACACAAGTACATAACTGGAGTATTTCAATATGTAAAACATTCATGAATGGTTAGTTTTATTAGTTACAATGATGATTTATGATGCTGCATTTACAGAAAAATATGACAGAAAACTCGTAAAATTAACCATCTCCACATGGGTAAACTAATAAGGCCAACTCAAAGTTAACCAAGGAACCATCAACGGTAAAGGAAACCTACAAAAAAAGTAAAACCATTTTTTCTTTCTTTCAAAGTAAGTAGGTTGTTCCCAGAAACAAAGAAACATTGATAAATGATATTGATCACAATCAGAACAAGCGAAAACGCGTCCAGACACCTTTGGGACCGTTACAAAGGTCCTTTGGTATGTATCACAAATTCACAAAGTTTATAATGCAAAGTTCGCATGGCCAGACGGAGAGACGACTCGAGCACCCAACGACCCAACATATTGTGTTTTATTTAATGGCTGTGTTCGAGCCATTAAATAAAACACAATATGTACCAACAGCCTCAGATGGGGTCACCCGATTGTCTACACTGTATTTCGGCCCTCCTGAACCACTAATTAAAAAATATTGACTCTTCAATATTGGCACATCATTTCCTTTCAACTTTCACGGGGCTTTTAATTGTGTCAATAATAGAAATATAACATGTAGGTAGTGATAAATAAGGCAATTTAAAGCAATCATTGGTTAAATAAAAAACCAGTGGCCCTTCATTTTACAATCGTAACTCTTGTGCGAATCATTAAATAAAGAAAACCACGCAGTTATTTTTAAACTCGACCTTCGTCGCACCGTAAACATTTTTAAACTAATTAAGTTTAAGTGTAGGATGATCGTGATATATCGGCCAGCAAACAACACTAAAATTACTGTCAACAATCCTGCGGCCATGAGCCCATAATTCACAACAGAAGGACCAAAAACTTGAAATTTATTCGCTGGCTTTCGCTTTACAAAGATCCTCTGAGAGCGTAATAATGAAGCTTGCGTGAACGATCCAATAAATTTTATTAATAGTTTCTACATTGCGCCGAATACTTGTTGTCATATCATACGGAGCACGAATAATAAAGACAACGATAAATACCAACATATCGCCCCTGAGTTTTGAAACCGTCATTTTCTCGAGTTAACGACGGCTATCGACCGAATTCGCCAAAATTCACTCAATTTCGTTATCGACATAAACAGTTATATAAACTGTTAAGTATGTAATGTAATGATATGGATGATTTTATTGTTATGTTCGTTTGTTTCTCGATAAAGACATTTAAAAGACTTGGTGTAGTCGACACCTCGTAGCACCGGCACTGCCAGTCCGCCACGTGTGCGCCGGCGCGGCTCGTCCACACTCACAGTCCACACGTCCACACCTCGCGGATTTAACCGTCCGAGTTCGACCGTTATGTAATATTGTCAATATAATAATAAATATTAAAGTAACATCGGTTGCTCCACACATTATCGGACACAAAGAAATAAGTATGTCATTAATAAATAATCCGCTGTCACGCGTCTAAGATAAAATTCCTTCGCAATTCGCGAGAGTTACGAGAATAACATTGTGTCGTTTAGAATACACAGAGTAATCAGTGTGGTATTTTACACCAAGATTAAATTATGCATTCCTGCGAGTACAATGGAATTTTTCACTGATGACATCAATTTCAACAAAGACAACTGGAGCATTGCAAAATCATTCCCCATGACCCGTATTCGAAATACCATCAGCCTACTATAGAAATATAACAGTGAACTAGCGAACGAATACAGAAGCTCAGAAGAGATCAATTAACAGTGTAGCCGTGCTATTTACGTCGAGTCGATCGTTTTATACGATGCAATGGTTCGTGAAGGTGCAACCAGGCGGTGATGTCCAGACAACGGAGAAAGCATGGATTGCCGTAATAAATGTTGCTCGTTGCAATAAATAGCCGATCTAAATAAATGAACCTATAAAACGCGAGCAAGCGTTCGCGAAACATTTCAACAAAGAAGAACATTTGAACGATTCATCGCTAAGCATGAATGGCGTATAAAAACAAACTAATTTGGGCTATACTCCCGCTAAAAAATACGTTTAAATATTTATGTTATTGACTGCATTTTCTTTTTATTTGTTTCTTTCTTTAATTGGCTGCTTGGCCTCATTGGAAAATGTTAATATTTATTCCAAAATGATTATGCATTTTCTTATCCGTAGTTAAATGACCTACAGAGTTGAACGCACTAGCTTTACAAGCTATAAAATCTAGCAATTTGACAAGATTGACGCCAACCCGTCTGATCTGATTAACTCCTCCGCACAAAAACAAGTATGTTCGTCTATCATCAAAATGATTACAGTGTTCAATTCAAGCCCGTTCATTACGTATAATTTAAACTGCAATTACTCTTGATTGAAATAGAGAACGAATACTATATTAAAATTCTACGAGATTTTTGCTATTTATAAATTCTTTTACTATATGTGTACGTATAGTAAGTATTATAATCCTTGCCGTGTATAGTCCTAGTTCAGAAATTGATTTCCCCTGCTTTATTGTACTTTCTTGTAACTCATTCAAGGATTATAATTATCAGAATATTATGATCTGGATCTGGATCTGTATATCTCTGTCTATCTGTGAGAGTTTTATAACTGGCGAAATGTGGGTGCACTATTAGGTGGACTTCTGCCTAATGCCCTTCAGGCTTACAGGCGTTAATTTATTTTATTAATCACGAGTTTATAGTAGGAAGATAATTTATTGTCATCTTCTTAATGTCCTTAGGAGCTACCAACTTTAGATTTCGAAACATTATAATTTTATTTTAATTATGAAATTGTAGAGTCTATTACGAAGGCCCTACGCAATAGATCCCTTTTTGGAATTCGGTCTCTTTTTGGTATCGAGTAAGGGGCTATCACAGCAAATTAATGCCTTTTCAGCGAACCTTACATTGAACAGGTCAATTGCGGTAGGTGGGTGCGTAACATATAGGTACAGCCAAGTTCAAACTCGGGATAACGAATGCAGGTAAAAGTAGGTCAAAGGAGAGTTGTTACATGATTTGTGTGCTGTACCAACGAAACGGTAAGTACATTAAATGCGAAGAAACCTCGTCATCATATTTGGAACACAAATAATAAAAATAAACGAAGCCCGGACTTCAGTACGAGTTTTCTCCACATTGCAGACGACGGCAATTCATAAAGATAACGTATTGAAATGCGATTAACAGTTAACGTAATGCCTTTTGACGATGTAAAAACTTACGAGTATTTTCAATGATAAAACATTATTTACGCTATAATAAATTCCGACGTCTTCAAACTCAGTTATATGGATTACCGAAAGGTTAATGTGAAATGGTTCTTTATAGGTGATACATTAAGTTGGGGAAAAGGCTATCTGGTGCTGTATCTTGTTAGGTAAATAAATACCTTTAACCCAAAACCGTCATCGTGGGCACGGAACAGCCTGCAAACTGATGGCCCGTGGATATATTGTCCTGCTCTTTAACAATTTCACTAGCCAATGAACCGTTTAAAGCTATAGAAGTCTCCGTCGTACACGACAACAGCATTGTAACTGTTTATCTTAAGATGGACAGAACGCGATTGCATCCTTCCTTACAAGTCTATTAAATGGGTGTTACTTTTTACATGGCTTTTTACTGGGACCTGTACCGTAAGGGTTTTTCATGGTTAATGAAACTTTACAAGAATGAAGTGTCTTTTAATAACTAGTTTTGTTTTATTGTGTTTAACAAGAGAAGATTATGATGAAGGATATACCGTTATCCATAATAACAATGGACGAGGTCCTTGACCTGTCTATCAACGACGGTTTGCTCAATTCAATTGGTTTGCGTTGGTTATGAAGATCCTACTGCAACAGTCAAAAACTATCAATGTCATGGTAAAATGCATGAACTCAACAAGAATATCGACAATAGGTCAATAGTTCCCATCATCCTCCATGCTATGCTATGTACCTACCTACTTACTTCCTGGAAATATTAATATAAGTAGTTACCTAACATTAGACACGAATTTACCGACTTCTTTTGCTTTAAAAATTAGATATCCAAAACATAAACTTATACAATTTGGTTTCTAGCAACGAAGTTTCACAATGCGAACCCAACATCGATCTAACATTTTGATTCCTAGCTATTGAAATTATTAGTTTGATGGCAGCTTTCCTTAGAATATGTCCGTAACAATTTGTTGTGGATAAACAATAAGTCGTGAGGAGTCACTCCCTCCGCCTCCCGATAGCGGGAACCGCGACGAGTAGGTATCCAATTTATAACCTAACTGTGATCTTTACAATACCTATTCGACAAGTTTACAACATTCGACGTCGACAATCAACCACTGCTGTGAACAATAGCTCACAAAAATACTTTTTCCATAGGTGGCGAAACTAAAAACAGACATTCGATATCTTTAACCCTCATGTACCTACAAACAGCGGTGTTGTGCAACCATTTGGCAAGACCATTTAATAAGAGGTTTTAATTAATCAACGCCCTAATCCAATTACAACTATTGTGAGTCAAAGTCAAACATTGATAACCTTGACACCGCTAGTTGCGACAACGGTCCGTGAAACGAAACAAATGCAGGCTCGAAACAACTTCTAAAGGATCGAATAATTCGGCTTCTAAAAAAAATCTTACCATCAAAAGCAGCGGCTGCAAAAATGACGGTTGTCTTGATAATGACAGTAGGTTTTTGACATTACTCTAATTCGGTTGGTATTGGTACGGTGTTGAAAACCGTTGCTTGTGGACTTTATTTGTCGGCACTGCTTTCGTCAAGATACGGATAATTGCTGAAGCTGTAATGGACGCCGAAGTCTGACAGATAAGTTGCTGTAAAATGCATAAAAGTACAGTTTCCGAGCCTTTAAGAAACCTAATCTTAAGTTCGACCAAAACTGTATGCATTAGAGGAATGAAAATCGGTGACAACAAAGTGTATAAGTACAAACAAACAATATGAAGCACCTGTTAGGCCTGAGGACGATCAGTACACGCTCACCTGCCGTGATTTATGCGCTAGGCCCGCCATTGTCCTGTCGCGGCCGGCTAGCGGAAACTTATGAACTATCTAACCTCAAATGTCTTATATGAACGAAACACTACCACTCTACATGTGCACACAATTATTATTTATTTATCTGGAACTTATATCTTTATTGGGAGCGACAGTAGTGTAGTATTGCAGCTTGAAATGTTGATGCTAGCGCTGATTCAATGTTTCAGTTTACGGAATGACATGAATTAAACCTACTTAAATGGTTTAAAATGTGAACTATTTGTAGTAGTACCTATATATACCTAAGCGACTGTTATCAAAATTATATTTTTTAATAAGCTTTTATTTTCATTCTCGCTTATGTGGTTTCCTCGTTGTACCCTAAGTACCCTCCCCTAGAAGAACCCCCCCCCCCCCCCCTTAGAGAAGCTCGTTTTATAGTGCAGTAAAAAGCCATATCGTGTTTGTGATAACATAACGGTATCTAACTTATAAATATAATCCTTATATGCTCACGTAATAACTGATCGCTCAATTTATTTACTGAAAGCTGACTATGCTTAGGACTTATGCACACATCATGATTAACTGTTTGTGTAAGATGACTTCAAAGGAAGCCTACTGCGATAAGTTATACTATCCTTTCGTCTGAAAATGGCAGTTATGACTTATGCCAAATAGTATGGCGAAGGTGAAGTCATCTGTTGTATCATTCTTTCTATTTTATGTAGGTACATACTTACATAGTTTCCAAATCATCAGTCATCATCAGTTTCATCCAGTCTTACCAAAGGGTATCGTATTACCTAGTATTAACTGGGTTGTGGAGGTCAGATAGGCAGTCGCTCCATGTAAAATACTGGTATTCAGCTGCATCCGGTTAGACTGGAAGCCGACCCCAATATATGTAGTTGGGAAAAGGCTAGATGATGATGATACTTACATAGTTTCTTTCTTAAGTAACGCTATATTATTCAGTTCATTTTATCACTATTATTTTACTAGCGCGTAAACTTCCTTTTATCAACTGCTAGAGACAACATAATCCTAGCACTTCTAAATTAACACATCTATGAGCATAGAGGGTAGCTTCACAGACATACCTAGAAAAAGTGATCTCCTTTTAACCAGCAACAAATTCGCACAAAAATAATGACGTTGTACGAGTAAAGAGAAATGCAAATTATTTTTAATTGCCTTCCGGTAGAAAGTGGGTGAACCTGAACACGGAACGGGCCGGGCGAATCAGTTTGATTCTTGTCGAAATAATGACAAAGCGGCGACGACCGGTGTCGGATTCTCACCAGGCTCCTGACAACTGGGAGCCTGAACTGGCAGATTAACGTTAATTCCTACTGGCTCTTACGGTCGTTAACTCTGAGGCTTTCAAAAAATAAATTACCTCAATGATTAAGCTACCGTTTTTAGGGTTCCGTAGTCAACTAGGAACCCTTATAGTTTCGCCATGTCTGTCTGTCTGTCTGTCTGTCTGTCCGTCTGTCCGTCCTCGCTTAATCTCTGTGACCGTTAGCACTAGAAAGCTGAAATTTGGTACCAATATGTGTATCAATCACGCCGACAAAGTGCTAAAATAAAAATTGGAAAAAAATGTTTTATTAGGGTAGCCCCCCTATATGTAAAGTGGGAAGTGATTTTTTTTTTAATTTTAACCCTAACGTGTGATATATTGTTGGAAAGGTATTTAAAAATGAATAGGGGTTTACTAAAATCATTTTTTGATAATGTCAATAATTTCGGAAATAATCGCTCCAAAAGTAAAAAACAAAGCGTCCCCCCCCCTCTAACTTTTGAACCATAAGTTTAGAAAATACGAAAAAAATCTGAAAAGTAGAACTTTATAAGGACTTTCTAGGAAAATTATTTTGAACTTGGATGGAAACAACAGATGGAAACTGCAGTTAACCAATATAATTTGGTCCCTGAATCGTATGAGCGCCTATACAATCCAGAGGTCAAGTTTCATTGGCCCTTATTTCAAACAAAAAAAGAATTATTACTACGGAACCCTACACTGAGCGTGGCCCGACACGCTCTTGGCCGGTTTTTCATTATTCATTGTGGCTTGTCAGTTTTTATACAGAGGAAAAAAGCACTGTTTAGTAATTTCTTAGAGGCAGGCCATTAGCTCTTCTATTAGGTATGCACTAAGTCAGGTGGAGTAAGTTAGTAAATTCATGAAAGTGATGCAGACATGTATGGAAATGTTGAAAGGGCATACTGCATCTACTAATTAAGTCTGTCTCACTTTAAAGCATTTAACACCTTTACACACTAAAGGAAAACGTGTAAAGTTATTACAAAACACGGTTTTAACGTGCACATGTTACTTCATACGGACCGAAAATACTAAACAGAGTCATTCGTCTCTGTAATAATCCACAATCAATAACTAATAATCTGTTCCGCGTATGTGGGCGGTACCTGACATGCCCCCATTTGTTTTACTTAAACGTTAATGCTCTTATGCATCGGTGGCGGCGCATGCGCATCCAACTCACGCTCCAACTTCGGGTGATTGTTTAACGGTGATCCTTTCCGGGATTTTTATCTGCGCTTAGCGTGTGGGTGGTTATTGATAAAATTGACCTGGAGGTCGTATATAATGTGCTCGTAAGATTAAGTATTATATTTTATAAAGGCACCACAAGGATTTAGGTCAATGTAAGTAAGGTATTAGAAAAAATATACAGGTTGGAATTTTGTAATGCCACCTGCTGGAGGGAAAGTACTCTTAATACTGCAGATAGAAAATTTTACTCAAAGGAAACATTCCTTTATTTTTGAATAGAAAGCAAACTGCATTCAAAGATTTTCGAAAATTCTCTTCTCCCACACCCGGGAATCGAACCGGCTAAAATTTGAAAAAATTATACCCTGTACTTTTATTACATCGATCGTTAAGGTCAATAATTATAAGGATGAAATCTCTCTAACAAACATGATAAATTAAATGAAAGGAAAACCAGGAAATCTTAAATTAATTTAATTATTTACAAAAAATGGTAAACTACCTAACTAATTAGTTGCTCGAAATGGGCTCCATTCTCTTGGATACACAAATTTATTCTTTTAACGAATTCATTTCTAGTAACCTTTAATAAAGTGTTGTGGTGCATATTATAAATCGTATTCTGAAATTCAACTCTCAACTCGTTGTCATTCGCATAAGATTTCATGTAAATTTGTTTTTTTACATATCCCCACAAAAAAAAATCTAATGGGGTGAGATCTGGCGATCTCGGAGGCAATAAAAGTACAGGGTACTACTATACTTTCCCTCCAGGTGGCATTACAAAATTCCACCCTGTATAGAGAGATCGATAGAGCAAAGGATGTGTGTGTTTTATTGTCTACCTACGTTAATAGAAGTGTTATGGCATTGAGCCATCCTTAAAACAGAAGGCAAAATTAGTGAAACTGTTGCACTAATGTTGGCCTCTTAATGAATAGGTGTTGCACTGCAACGCCTATTAATTTCACTTCATAAATCATTCTTGTTAACAAGATGAGCTGTAGGGGAGACTGGGTACACTTGATACCTCTGGGACACATGGTACATTTTTATTTTATAAACCAACCACGCTTGCTAGACTATATAATATCTGGTATGACTTGTGAAACGCGGCGTTTCACAAGTCATACCGTACCATAGACAAACAGGGTTTGAATAGTCTAGCACGCGTGGTTGGTTTTAAAAAATAAATGTACCTACCATGTGTCCCAGAGGTATCAAGTGTACCCAGTCTCCCCTAACCACCTTGCCCATGTTTTGGCTCATTAATCTTTATTACACATAATAATTGAAGTTGAGACTCTAATTACTTGAGATTTGCACCTATTGAACGCCACATTAATGCATTAAGTTTAAATGTCATATGCGTCAGATTTCCTAATAAATAACGATACAGAAGGCAACACAGAAGCTTCTATATGTTTGTGAGCACTTGAATTTCGTCATCACTCAATGTATATAATATACAGGGTACCTAATTAATAAACGTCATCCATTCAAAGATAGTGAAGCTTAGCAGTGAAACAAGGTGCGCTCGGCAGATAAGTAATTGTATTGTTATAAACCAATTCGTAGGTAGGTACGCGAATAGTTGTGGCTTTTGCTATTCGTAATGGACACCTTGACCTCATCAACTGTAGCTTCTTTATGAGCACTGGTTGCTGGTTTTAGGTCACTGCCGAAATTATCATCATCTGCCTCGCCAACTATACGGACGACACGGTTGGCGCAGTGGCTAAGCGATTGGACTGCTGCGCTCGGTGTCGCTGGTTCGATCCCCGCACGGAACAAGTATCTGTATGGCCTACAGATAGTTGTTTCGGGTCTGGGCGTGTTTGTGTATGTGGTTTTCAATGTTTGTAAACGCACCCACGATACAGGAGAAACTCCAGTGTGGGGCAACGTTTTAAAAAAAAAAAAAAAACTATGTTGGGCCGGCTTCTATTTTAAACGGATGCAGCTGAATACCAGTATTTTACATGGAGTGAGTGACCTCCACGATCCAGTTAGTACTGGGAAATTTGATACCCCTTGGTAAGACTGTAGGTACGTCAGACTTTCGAGTCACTGTCCTGCAGCGTTCGTCAAAGAGATCTTTGTCAGTCATTTCTACAGCCGGGACCAACTTTTTTTTTCTTTCTTTTCTTTATTTGCAATCTATCTAAACGATATTCAGCAATAGTTGAGTATTTGCATAAATCAGGCTTGTGCGGTACATGTCCAATGACAAGTCCGCTTCATCTTTATCACAGTCTACAATAATAAGTCCTGTGGGGTTTTCCGTTTTAGCCTTCTTGGCATGGTTGGGTCGTTCATCAGCTGTTTTGCAAGCGCATTGGGGTGGTGTGTGATCCTTGATCTATAATTTTCCATTCTGGTTTTTATTTCTTGCTTAACTGTTTTTATATTAAGGTCGTGGTGTAATTTTTCATTGGTGATGATATACCAAGGTGCATTTGCAATCATTCGTAGCATTTTCGATTGAAATCTTGGTAGAATCTCAATGTTAGAGTTTGCTGATGTGCCCCATAACTGCAATCCATAACACCATATGGGTTTCAGTATGGCTTTATAGAGTAGCAGTTTGTTTGTCAGTGATAGTTGTGACTTTCTGTTCAGCATCCAATACATTTTTCGGACTTGTTGACCCATTGCCAGGCGTTTGGTAAAGATATGCTTCCTCCATGTAAGCTTCTTGTAGGGATCAACTTAACGTACTTTCCGAGTTACGGAGGAAACTCCGTATATAATGGGCGGTAACCCATCCACGGACTAACGTAGACAAGCTCAGCTTAACCTAAATATCGACCAGAGGCTGGTATTATTTAGCCACGAGTTCCTCCGAGCACTGCCGAAATTATGTTCCGTTGATAAAACGACGATGAGGTTTGGAAGGAGAAAAGAGAGGCTTTTGGCCAGCAGAGGGACATACAAATAGGCTAACAAACAAAAAAAACTTCTTCCTGAAAGCTAGCCTGATACCTGCCACGCAATACTGAGTACCTACCAAACTGTTTCTGTCACTTCGATGTACACACGGCTACACACTCACACTATACCTACATTTCCAGTTTACGCTGATCTTGCATTGTACGGAAATCCTATACAATGCGAGACCAGCTTGTACTGGAAATGTATAGCTTGATGTGTAGCCGTGTGTTGTACTGGAAATGTATAGCTTGATGTGTAGCCGTGTGTACCCTGCCTCGTTGCGTGAATACCTAAGGCTTTTATAGACATTCAACAAGTTAAGGTTTTGATCTTTCTAATTTGATTGCTTTATCTGAAGTAATCTGAACTGACTGCCTTGTTGGTCTAGTTATCGTTAGCGCGACTACTGAGCGTTAGGTTCTGGGTTCGATTTCTGGGTTCATTTTTCCATCAGGAATTTCTCTTCGCGCGGGTTAATAGCATAGACTATATATTAGATGGAACTTTAATTAATATGGACGTCCTGTCCTATTGGATACACCCCTGCCTAACCCTTTGGGGATTATAGGCTTGATGTTATGTATGTTATATGTTTATGTTTGTAAATGAACCGCTTATTTCGAAGCCACACAGTCTACCGATCACATCGATAGCATTACGATTACGGAGACCGATAATCCTAAATGTTGTCTCACAGTAGGTCTGTCAAAACGCTAACTATTCGTAACGCAATATCTCTATTACGTAGCAGGTAGCTGTAATCTGTATCTATTATTTTGTAACGCTAAACTTATCTCGAACTGTCCACATTAATTATGGCTGTACTACTAATTTAAATATAAATTAGTAATTACGAGTGTTGGTGCTTATTCGGTAATATTTGTGTTGGAATCAGGTTAAAATTGATAACTGCCTGGAAACCAATGCTTACCCAATTACTAAAAGGCGCTAAAAGAGACTCATCAACCGCGTGTTAACATCAATCTCGTGTCAAGTGATTTGTTCGGCTGCTGAATAATCAGTTTATGGCAGCGCCCAATGTAACGCATTCAAAACATTGTTCTGATTGTTCTGATGGATGCATTGAATGTTTTTGAAAGAAACTGCGACCTTCAAAATTGTGTAGTTAGTATAGTAAATCCATAATTATAAGGTTCACACTTTCACAGTACCTAATCACATCTCTCAACGTCAATAATAGTACATTATGGTACAAGCGTGTAACGTTGGTGATTACCGCTGAGGCGCCATTGAGACCCGAGCCGTCAGGTGAGGGTCTCAAGAAAGCCGAGGACGGACATGAAATTCACACTTAAAATGGCCATAGACTAAATGAATGAGCGCGATAGAGTTTTAACCACTTAAAAAATGAGGAAAAAGTTTTCTATATTACAGAAAAAATAAAAGTTATATTATTTGAGTGAAAGTTTCATTTAATAAAAACTTACAAGTTGAATTAAGTATTTAAATTCAAATTTGCATGAAATGAGCAAGCACTAAGTACATTAATTTATTTTTACTATTGAACACGATCTTTTTTGTACCGTAAAATGCTGCAACTTTGCCAAGTAAACCCAACTTTGCCTATTTTGTTTCGATTACGATATTTCACATTTGCTTAGTTTTTTATTATTTTCTACCATTTGGTAGTAACTTTCCATTATTTGGGCAACATATTTTTATTTTTTTACAATAGTAACTCCATTGGTACGCTGTCAGTTGTGCGACAAACACTGGCGCGCGTGGGTGAAAGTTTTTGGTGTCCTGTAACTTTTGCAGTTTCAAATAGAGAAAAGGTGTTTTCAAGCAGAGACGTTATTCCAAGGTAAGAAAATATTGTCTATTTTCCGTATTGTTTGATATTTCTATGAAAAGGACGCCATTTCATTAAAATAACTTAGTAGGCAATGTTGTGCACTGTTTTAGAAAGTTGAGTGACACAACTTTGCCTGGGTCTAGGGTTGTCTCTTGTCGAATTTTATTAATTAATGTTTTTTAGTATGATTTCTTGAATCTATATTTTTTTTACCGACAATTAAGCAGAATACAAATCATTAACGATTGAATGGCATACAAAACGTCTGAAATTGTGCCCGGTATGTGACAATTAGACACAACCACGCACGACCCCTTTTTTTTGGGGTTGGTGTGGGAAATCATCAGATAACCCCTCCCGCTCTGGGACTTAAAAACATAACTGACGGAATGTGGGTGTATCATACACATATCTCTGTGTATGATACACCCACATGCCCACATTCCGTCAGAGGCCTAACCATTCGAGAATACAGGCGTAATTTTGAATTGTGTTGTATTTTATGGGGTTTTTTATTTGCAGTTATATGAAAAATGGGAAACAAGAAAAAACAAAGCCGGAGAAAACCAGGAGCTCGCAATTATAAACTTGGATTTTACTTTAAACTGACCTAGATATCTAAAAAAAAAATGCGTCCTCTAAGAAGTGCACGCTAAATGTAACATTTCAATGGACTAATAATTTTCTATTTTTGTTTGAGATTATTTTTAAGTGTTTTTTTATATATATTTTATACTCGTAAGTAACAATCTGTAAAATTTTTGAAAACATGTACCTAAATAAAAGTATTATTTAAAATAAAGTTTTTTTTGTAGTTTGAGACAACCCTACAGTCAACGATATTTTCTATGGAAAGTTTGAGGTACCTGCTACAACTTTGCCTATTAGCTTTGAAAAAATGAATAATGCCTTTAGGGCAATCATCTGACTGCCGGGACCTGCTCGGTGTCTTATGCACCCAGAAAAAAAAAACTGAAAATGATAACGCTTTTATTTATTGGGATATTCTTCTAGGCAAAGTTGCGTCTTTCACCTACAACTTTGCCTACGGCTTTGAGTGCTTGTAATTCGGAAAAACAGCATGATTCAAACAGATGTGGGTTCTACTTGGCTAGATATAAGGCCTGTTTTCCGTCATAAACTCATTAAAAGTCATAACAATAAAAAGGTTCAGACATACGAACAAAAAACTTCAAAATCCAGGCAAAGTTGCAGCATTTTACGGTATCGAAACTTTTTTATGAACGTAGCAACTCAACCAATAAAATTAAAAAAAAAACCCTATAACTCACTAGTGAATAATAGCAATGAAAAAGTCACAGATTGATTATAGGTGTCATTATGTGCCTAATTGCGGTGAAATTATAGCCACTTTATGAGCAATGTGTTGAAAAAGTAATTTACACACCCTCATAGAACCTTCTCGCCAATGTTTCGAGTTAATGAACTAAACAATAATGCTCCTGGAATATGTAATAATCGTTTTTTTTTTGTAAGTCGGTTTTTTTTTTAATTAGTAGTGGATAACGTGCGGCTTGGTCACGTATGTAGAGCGCCAAGAAAAATAACAATAAGAAGATATCGATGTCTACTAGACTTTTGTTTTTATTTACCTACTAGGTGCCCACATGCACGCTTTAGTTACCCCGAGCCCCCGAATGTAAAACAAATTGGAAACCATCGAAATTAAAAAATATTATTCAAGGGTTAATTAATTTGACGAAATTAAGTAGGTACATAAAGATCATATGAATAAATTATTTTATTTGTGTACCTATGTACAATATAGACGACAATATATCAATATATTAGATAATATTTACACAGAAGTCCCACATATCAGGTTTCACAGTCCATGTCTTAAAAAACTTCTCCTTAACATCTAACCATTTCTCAAAATATTTTGTAGATTTTTGCTTCATTTTATTATAAGGTATGCTCTCAATTTTATCTGCACCACATATTTTTATTTTGAGATCTTCATTATTATTTAGTATATCTAAGAAAGTTTTGTATAGCTTGTATTTACTTATGCATACGCTACAAGCGGGGGATAGTGCTTTCTTCACTGTGACTCCGAGCTTCCTGCCTTGAACAGCTACTTCTACTGGTCTGAAACAAATTAATTGAATAAAAACTTTTTCATCTATTATTTCGTAATTACGACACAGGACCAGTATTTTAATTTAAGATATTACTGTTATTATTTGTACACTATGTCTTTATTAAATAAAAATAAATGAGGTCTGAGATAGCAAAGAAATTCAATTAATAAACCAAAAATGGGCATGATCGTCCAGTCAGATACAGCAGCCAGAAAAAGATCTTGTGAATGTAATCTTATCATAATGTTATTATAAGTGTGAAAGTTTGTGAGGATGGTTTGATAGTCTTTCATATAAAAACTTCTGAATGGATTTAGATGAACTTTCACACACAGATAATTTATGGCCTGGAATACTATAATAGGGTAGTTTTTTTCCCGGTTGTGGACCAGAGCCACAAACGGACGCAGCCCAAGCCGCAGATGCTAAGCTAGAGTCTTATCATAAAACATAAGTTGGTAAAAGTACTCACCGGCTAATTAATTTGATCCATACTATGCTTCCGGGAGCTGGTTTGGTATTGACATCAGAGTGAAGACTTGAGAACACTAAATTTGTTTGATAAAATTGTGGCAAAACATTCAACTTAACTGACAAACAGTCTGATCTACTCAAAAGGGCTCTTTTTAACGATTCTTCAGAGTAAGGAACTCCACCACCAAATATAAAATGTTTGATGTATATTGGTTCACACAACATACTTAGTAAGCTACCCTGAATACCTAAATGTATCCATTTGGCGATCTTGTCACTGCAAGACACTGACAATGTTCTGTCTCCTCTGCCTGGTTTGGTTCTCACTTGACCGAGGAGTAGCTGAATATCTGTCCCTGGTTCCTTCAAGTCTTGTTCACACTGAGGTAGACATTTGGCTCCCGTTTTGTTAACATACTCTTCAACTTTTTGTTTCTTGACTTCTGTCTCACAAACATCATCATTTGCCTCTCGCTTTGCTGGGTTTAGTATATCACCATAGTGCTCTTCATCTCCAAGTTGGGGTATGATCGACGCGTCTCCACACGGTAACTGAGATGAATAGAAAATATATTCTATATTTTCTTTAAGTTTAAACTGTCCATTCTCCTGATCAAATATTGATGCTTTATTTTTTAAAGATTTTTGAATATTTTCGTATAGGTACAGTAAAAAGCCGCGTCGAGCGAATACTTCAGCATGACTATCGTTCAGTAAACTTCCATTAGGCATCATTTTCGTAGCCCCAATACATTTTGAGCCGGTACCTAGCGACACAACTTCAAAATTCTCAGAAGTTTTGTCATATTCTACTATACAAGATAGAACTGTCCACTCTTTTTCGATGGGTTTGCCATTTTTCGGTAACCTATTGTATACAATGAAACAGTTTTGCACAATATTTTCAATTAATGTTTCATTGAGGTTAGACATTGTTTTGCGGTATTAATGGTTTGTAGACAAAAATTGCGTTTGTATAAGATACTTAAATTAAAGAGTCATATACGTGCATTTTCAAAGTACTTTTTCATTATAAATCGCAGATAAATCAGCAATATTATCTAAAAAAATATTATTTCCCTTGTTCAGTAAAAATGTAAACAAAATAAAGTCAAATCGGCATTGATTATTTTGACAGATCAAATGTCAATTTGATTAGTTATTTTAACAGAAATACGTTTGAGTTTACGTAACTCGATAACGATTTTGTAAAAACAGACGAATAATTTCTTGAAATTTGTTAGTTTTTTTTGTATTTTAGTATTCTAAAGATTATTCAATTTACTAACATTAAATAACCCGAAAAAGGACAAAATTATGGTGTGATTTACCACATAAAACATTTTTGCGATAGCTGAATTTGTAAGCTGTTTACGTAAATTGGAACGATACAGCTGCGTTCCAAACGCATTTTTTTTTGTAATGTTGCAATTTTAAACATAAGAATCGTAAAGAAACTATTTTAGTCCATATATCCCTGAATAGTTTGAGATAGTAGTCTAGTCAACAAGTGCTTTTTTGATGAACTTTTTTCAGCAGTCTCGGAAAATTATGATTGATGTGTCATTCGATTCGGAATGGCATCCAGACGATTTTCGAAAAAAAAAATTAAGATCAAAAATCTAAAACCCGACTACAAATAAAATCGCGGTCTTTTATGTGGAAAACAAGAAAATAATTCTTGTCTGATATTCTTCGTAGTCGCATGCCACTGATACCTGATGCTCCTTCATGGCGTTCTCATTGATACAGAAGTCAGCTGCTAATTGCCAAGGCAAGGTGGCATGCGAGTCATGCGACTACGAAGAATATCAGACAAGAATTATTTTCTTGTTTTCTACTTTTAAGACCGCGATTTTATTTGTAGTCGGGTTTTAGATTTTTGATCTTAATTTTTTTATTTGAAGTGTACGTTGTGTGTGTACTTAAACTATAATATAATACATATTTGTAATGATATTGTTGGCTCAAAGTCACGCCATCAGCCAGTAGCCGTGCGGTTTGCATCCGGTCGACGTGCGGCAACGGACAGAAGTTCATAAAACGAGGCGAGCAGCGGTGCAGCGGTCACTTTTTGCTTGGACGGCGCTCGGAAAGGACTTGCTACCCGACTATTATCGTGTGCTTCGCTAATTTTGGTTTATGTTTTTGCTCGTGTACTGATTATTCCATTTGCTAGTGCTATTTCTATTTGATTATTGTTTAAAATGTTTGTCTTGATATTTTTGTAAAAGTGTAATTCAAAAGATATTAAACATTGTTTATTTTGTTCACGTATTTCACTTCTGATTCCTAATATCAGAAGTGGGATAGTGGATTCTTTTCGCCCACAAGTTAAAAACTAGTTTTCAGGCTTTTAATTTTAGATAAAAGCGGGTAGTAGTTAGCAATGGATAGATCGAGTTGTTTGCGTTCAAAAACTAGTGCCTTGCGTTCTAAGCGATCTCGTAGCCACCATAAGTGGAGTGGCAGGTCACGTATAGCAAGTTTCGGGATCCGATCGCCGTTCCAAGCGCGAACGAGATCGTCGTAGGAGCCGCGTGAGGACGCGAAGTCCTGTGTAACCGCTCTCGCGGTTGAGGCGACGCTCCGGACAGGATTGGTTTACTTTCGTTCCTGATACAAGTAAGATCGAACCATTTTAATATTTCGTTGGTTTAGTAGTCGTAAGCGCGACTATGAGCATGAAGGTTCTGGGTTCGATTCCCGGGTCGGGCAAAGTGTTATTTTCTGGATTTGTGCCCTGTTGGTGACAATGGGCTCACCCCTATTACATGGTTAAGCTTATGTCTTAACATAACTGGCGAAATGTGGGTATACTGGGTACCTCTGCCTAACCCTTCGGGGATTGCAGGCGTGATGTTATGTGTGTGTTTATAAGGTCACTGGGGTGATTGGCAATGCCTCGGACGCATTGGTGGTTATTTACATGGTGGTGCTAATACGTCGCTTAACGATTGGTTGACCAATAACAGCACGTGGACTCATTTTAAACACGAATTTCGGTCATTGTGTCCGCGTGAAGTCGATATGGTCACTGTTCTTTAATGACGTTATGAATACAAGTATCTGTATGACCTACAGATAGTTTTTTTTAAAGTCGGGTACTTGTGTATGTTAGTTTAAATATTTGTGAAGGTACCCACGATACAGGAGAAATTCCTTGTGAGGGGCAACGTTGTGATTTGTGATATCTGATGCTCAAATAAAAGCCGCAATTATGAACAAAACAAAATACAGTCAAAAGTCGTTTTCCGTATATTTGAAACCTAAAAGTGCAGTTGTTGGCACATCAAACTCGAATAATCATGGTCTGCGTAAATGCAAACCCCTACGCAATATGATCAGTTGACTTGTTTTCGTGTGAAGACGTAGGCCGTATACAGGTGCACTGTAAAGTCTGATAAGTTTTGCTTTATTATAGAAGTTGCTTTAGAATACACATGATAGGCTAAGAAAGATGACAATGAGTTACGTATCAGTTGATGTTTATAAGGATTTTGATGAAGTAAAGTTGTGGTCGCAAGCCAAGAGATTCTATCGGCTGTATTGTGTTAGACAGTACCAGTAATTATTGTGTAGTCGTAGGTAGTCCGATTAAAATTGAAGGTTTTTGAGGAAACTCGAGTAGACAGTGGGTGTGTTTGTTGTATGTTGTGCGTTGTGCGTTTAGCTCTGGTTGAGGTCAGGGTCTGGAAAGACCGTAGTGTTAAGTCAAATAGTGATACACACGGGAGATAGACTTGTTTACTAGTCAGATAGAGATCTGTGGTTTTACTCGATGATTTTTGTGAACCTGGCATTTTTTTTGACGCAATAATGTTTTTAAGATTGATTTAAACGACAATTGTAGGTACATGACCCAGGGTGGTTGATTGTTGTATTTTCGATAATTTCCAGTTTAGCCGCGTTTGATTTTATCAACGAGAGTGGGACCTAATGGATGTTTGGTCAGGTTCTGTCGTAGATTTGTCTCTTTGCATAGTAACCATTACTTATGAACGTGTGGTTTGGTCAAGCGCGTGGCCTCAGCTGCGTGTGTGAAAGTCTGTGTGATACGCTAACAATGTGTCTATGTCAACAGCCACTGAGGGGTATGCAAACTTGGAGCCTATGCCTACAGTGTGTGTGGAAGTCGACATCTGAGGGGTATGCAAACTTGGAGCCTATGCCTACAGTGTGTGTGGAAGTCGACATCTGAGGGGTATGCAAACTTGGAGCCTATGCCTACAGTGTGTGTGGAAGTCGACATCTGAGGGGTATGCAAACTTGGAGCCTATGCCTACAGTGTGTGTGGAAGTCGACATCTGAGGGGTAAGCAAACTTGGAGCCTATGCCTACAGTGTGTGTGGAAGTCGACATCTGAGGGGTATGCAAACTTGGAGCCTATGCCTACAGTGTTGTGGAAGAAGTCTGTGTGATATTATGCTAACAATGTGCTTATACATCTCTATGTGCCTATTGGTATTCTTGTCTGACAAGTTTTGTTTGGTGAATGTTTCTTTGAATTTGATTCTCGACTTGAATGTTCCTTAATGAATGAGATTACTCTCTTGTTGTACTACTCGGTTAGAGAGCCTTGGTGTTAAAGGTTTTACTCGATGATTTCAGCAGTTTTTGTTGCAATAGAATTGAGAGCCTTGGTGTTAAAGGTTTTACTCGATGATTTCAGCAGTTTTTGTTGCAATAGAATTGAGAGCCTTGGTGTTAAAGGTTTTACTCGATGATTTCAGCAGTTTTTGTTGCAATAGAATTTTTAAGGTTGTTGTAAACGACTATGGTATGACTCAAGGTAGTTGAGTGTTGTATTTTCGATAATTTACAGTACATTTGATTTAATTAATGAGAGTCGAATTTGGTGCCACCCAATGGAACTAAAGTTTGGTCAGGAGTGATCGAGCGGAATAAAATTCTGTTGTAAATTTGTTTGCAGAGTAACCACTACACAAGGATGGACGCAACGCAACGCTGCTTGGCCTTAGCAGTGGTTGCCAGGGCTTTGCCACAATGACGCCGTGAACGTGCACGTCACTGCAGGGTGCCAGCGCGCCTTCTGGCGTTGCTGAGCGCGTCGCTGCAAGGCGACTGCGCGCCCTACTGGCGTTGCCGAGCGCGCCTTCTGGCGTTGCTGAGCGCGTCGCTGCAAGGCGACTGCGCGCCTTACTGGCGTTGCTGAGCGCCTCGCTGCAGGCCGAGCGCCTCGCTGAAGCCCAGCGCCTCGCTGCAGGCCGAGCGCGTCGCTGCAGGCCGACTGCGCGCCCTACTGGCGTGTACAGCGCGTGGCTCCGGGCTGCCAGCGCGCTACTGTCGTGTTAAGCGCGTAGCTCCAGGCTGCCAGCGCGCTACTGACGTGTTAAGCGCGTCACTCCACGGTGCTAGCGCGCCCTACAGGCTAGAGATGGGCTTAAGCGTTAAAAAATAATAACACTGCTAAATGCTAATGCTAAAAATAATTAACACTTAAAATTAGCAGTTATTTTTAGCAACTGTTAAATTTAGTCACAGACAGATTTTTTAACATAATTAATTCTCATTTCCTTCATATTTTTCACAGGCTTAGGACTGTTAACTTTTTCTGTTGGCGTATTTGTAATGAGAATCAATTTATTTACAACGATTTCTTTTTTTCATGTCTGTTATTTTTGTATTTGTAATTTTCTTCTAATCCTTTTTATCTTATCCCTCGTAAACCTTCGTAACGAAGATCAGTCTTTATTTAACTCTCTTTAAATGTAATATTTCCGAATTCAGCAGTTAGCACTTAGCGGTGAGTTAAATCAACCCGCTCGCTAGTTGCTAAATAACTCGTGTTGAAACCAATTCAATAGAAACGGAACTTGTCACTGTCAGTTGTGACTGCTAGATTTAACAGCTATATCAGAACTTATTTAACAGGTGTTGACACAAAAAAAAAAAATTAGCTTTGTTAATTTAGCAGCTTATTAATTTAAGACCCATCCCTACTACAGGCGCAGTTGTGTGCGGCACTCCACAGTGCCAGCGCGCCCCACAGGCGCAGTTGTGTGCGGCACTCCACAGTGCCAGCGCGCCCCACAGGCGCAGTTGTGTGCGGCACTCCACTGTGCCAGCGCGCCCCACAGGCGCAGTTGTGTGCGGCACTCCACTGTGCCAGCGCGCCCCACAGGCGCAGTTGTGTGCGGCACTCCACGGTGCCAGCGCGCCCCACAGGCGCAGTTGTGCGTGGCACTCCCCCGTGCCAGCACGCCCCACTGGCGTTGTGAGACACGCTATCAAGGAGACAGCGAAGACTCAGCCGCCTTGTTGGAAGCTGACGAGGACGTCAGAGCGTCAGGAGAGGCCGTGTTGGCTCAAAGTCACGCCATCCGGTCGACGTGCGGCAACGGACAGAAGTTCATAAAACGAGGCGAGCAGCGGTGCAGCGGTCACTTCCCTAGTAGCATTTTTGTTGGCATTTGTTGGCATTTAGTTGGGCCACATACATTTTTGTTGGCATTTAGTTGGGCCACATACCTCTGTATGTGGCCCAACTAAATGCCAACAAAAAATGCTACTAGGGTTTTTGCTTGGACGGCGCTCGGAAAGGACTTGCTACCCGACTATTATCGTGTGCTTCGCTAATTTTGGTTTATGTTTTTGCTCGTGTACTGATTATTCCATTTGCTAGTGCTATTTCTATTTGATTATTGTTTAAAATGTTTGTCTTGATATTTTTGTAAAAGTGTAATTCAAAAGATATTAAACATTGTTTAGGTATTTTGTTCACGTATTTCACTTCTGATTCCTAATAATATATTATAAATTGATGAGCATTTCACTTGGAAAGATCATATTGATGAAATGTGTATAAAAATAAATAGATTCGTTTTTGCCTTGAAAAAAGTTAAAGATGAGACCTCCAGACAAACTGCTTTAATGGTATATCACGCCTATGTTTGCTCCATCATCAGGTATGGTATCATTGTCTGGGGGAACTCTTCTGAAATAACTAGGGTTCTGTTAGCACAAAAAAAATGCATACGCACAATTTTTAATATGGACTGGACTGATTCTTGCAGACCAGTGTATAAATCACATAATCTTCTGACAGTTCCTTGTATTTATATATACGAAATAGCTAAATTTGTCAAAACTAATTCTTCACTTTTTGAATGTAAAAATAATATTAATAAACGTACAGTTACACAGTACTTATTTATTAACAATGCCAGTACCTAGGATTGAATTATTCAGACGTAATTGTGTATATATGGCTCCGCTTATCTTTAACTCTCTACCAAAGTTTATAACTGATCTTCCGTACAGGAAATTCTGCAAAGTTCTGAAAAAGTGGCTTGTTTCACATAGTTTTTATTCTGTAGCAGAATTTTTAAAGTTATCTAACTGTAAATCCTACCATTACCGGAATGCATTATAAATTACCTTAATTATAATTATAGGATGTTGTATTTGTATATTTAAAAATATTTTATATTATGTTATCTTTGTTTGTTTCTCTCTCTGTTTATGTTGAAAATGTCGTGTTTGTTTATTTTCTAGTGTTTGTTTATTTTCTAAAATGCAAAATTTATTTTATGCTGAGTATGTTAAACTAAGAAATACACTTAGTTATACCTAATTTATTGCTTGTTTCACAGTTACTGTGTTATGATGTTCTGAACCAAGCATCATTATCATTAATGTTTGCATGCCAACTCTATGGCGAAATGTGTCATTGCACTACATAATTATAATTTTACCATCTTGTATACCACATTTGATGCAAATAAATAATTTTGACTTTGACTTTGAATGTGCTCGCCAAGACCTTTCATTTGTTAACAAATTTGCTATGATTATCTCAATTTAATACACACATCAACACGGTCTAGGGATATTTCATACTCAATTAAATAACTCGAAAAGTACTGGCCGCATTGGAATCTTTAATACACCGATTTGTTTGTAATTTATCTCAGACTAATTCCAAATTCAAATTTTTGAAAATTCTTTTGTTTCGGTGGCATAAAAATGTCTTGATGTATAGGAGAGGGAATTTTCATTTGTGCGAAATTTAAAAAACAATACGAATTACGTTCAGTTACAGTTTTTTTTCATTTTTAAACGTAAGATAAAGTTAAAATTGAGGTATTGTAGCCATGCAACGCCGACATTTGACGAGGGCGGAGATGTTACGAGCTGTGGGAATGCTGGAAGCTGGATCTGTTCAGCGTAATGTTGCTGAGGCCATAGGGACCCATCAAAATGTAATTTCAAGATTGTGGACACGCTATCGTGCCACAGGTGAAGTAGCGGAGAGGCACCGGGGGCCAAGTCGCATCACTACCCCCAGACAAGACCGATTTTTGCAAATTACTGCGCGAGCTCAACCAAATGCAACGGCGACTCAATTGGTCCAAAGGCTGCGAGTGGAACACCAAGTGCTTGTGAGTGACCAAACTGTAAGAAGGCAACTGCATGAAAGCAATCTACGCTCTCGTAGACCACTCCGGGTCCCACCTTTACGGAGAGGCAATCGTGGACGACGATTAGAATGGGTTCGGAACCACGTGGACTGGGGCCGTGAGCAATGGTCCAATGTGCTGTTCACGGATGAATCCAGGTTCGGCTTCCATCCAGATTCACGAAGGACGCGTGTTTGGCGAGTTCCTGGACGATGGAGCCGTCTCCAGAACCCTCAGGAAGTTCACCCATACCAAGGAGGAACAATTATGGTTTGGGCAGGAATTCGTCTTGGAGGACGGACGGATCACGTTTGGGTGCGGGGCAATATGACGGCAGAACGATACGTCCAACAGGTGCTGGGGCCCGTAATCTTGCCTCACAGAACACAAATGGGGCAAGATTTCCTGCTCATGCACGACAATGCCCGGGCACACACGGCGAGAACGGTAGCAGCTTGGTTACATACACATAATGTTAGGGCCTTAGACTGGCCTGCTCAATCGCCAGATCTAAATCCCATTGAGCATGCGTGGGATATGCTGCAAAGAAGAGCTCTGAAGGAAGTTCCTGAAAATTTGGCTACAGAAGATCAACTTTTTGCGCACCTCAGAAGGACATGGGACAATATTCCGCAGCAAGACATTGACAACCTTGTTCTGAGCATGCCGAATCGTTGCCGATGTGTTATGAACATCATGGGCGCTTTCTCAGACTACTAACTTCAAGTTTATAAACACAAATTAAATGATTTTTCTATTTTTTTCAGTTTTTACTCACAAATCAAAAGTTAATTCATATACGGTTTCCGTCTATGCTTCATTTTTTTTCCATAAAATCTTGAAATTTTAATCAGTACCTTAACCATTATTAAAAAATGGTAGAATATTAAATAACGTATATTTTAAATATATACATGTCATATAAATAATTAACACATTGATAGTAATTCGCTTTTCTAAAAATATCCCTAGACCGTGTTGATGTGTGTATTTTTGAGGTAAGTTTTTGATATTTAAATTCCGTCATAAAAAGAATTTATAAAATTTATACAGCCTATGTCACCCGGGCTATTCTTACGAAACTATTGACACCTAATTTATTAAAATCCGTTCAGTAGTTTAGGCGCTACGGTGGAACATACATACATACCTACATACATAGACTGCCAAAATCATTACCCTTCCTTTTGGCTTCGCCGTAGTCGGGTAAAAAAATGAAGTTCCGCTTGCAAAAATTTAAAAAGTTATTAAAAACAGGTTTAGTTTTTTGCAAATATCTCAAAATCGATTTTTTTTTTTCAAATTTCAAAAAAGATTCATAAAGAGGAGAAAATTTCCTAAAGAATGTTCTGACTCCCGGAATTGTAGGACCAATATTAATAACTTTCCCATGCGGTTGAACATACGCCCGAAAACGCGTACTCCGGCTTGCGCAAGATAGGTACTATCGATTCGGACCTTTCATGACTAAATATTATTTATACATATACTAAATATGAAAATAAAAATTGAAAAAAATCAGGCGCCTGCAGGATAGATCAATAAACAATAATCAGTGATCCAAAAGTTTTTATCGCGAATTTTCAATAAGTTATCCATTAGTTAATTAACAGTTTTTTGAAGCACGAACATTAGCGCCCCGCACACGTACAGTTCAGACCGCGCATCTTGGACTGCGTTCCAAACAGCAGTTAGATCTGTACGGTTTGGACTGCGGATCAAACTGTTGTGCTAATTACGATTAAAAATGCATTCACGGTTTGGATTGCCGACGAAACTTACATAACTAGACAAACGCTCCAAACTGTGCGTGTAAATTGATTTTCAAGAGTTTGGACTGCGGTTTGGACTGGGCGCGTGGAACGTTATAGCTTTTAAAAGTTTTTTACACAGTAGTAAGAATGAACTCTGTGATAGGTTCGACGCTCCAAACCGCCATTTTTGTAATTTACGTTTAAACGTGATGCGCGCGTAAAACTGTGAGAAAGGACTCGCGTCGAGGTGCCAGGATCGGACTGTTAGATCCGCACATCTACACGTACAGTTCGGAGCGAGGGATGGAACGGCGCGTGGTGTTTCCCGCGGTCCGTACTGTACGTGTGCAGGGCGCTATTAACATTGCAAGTGCGATAATTGAACTATTAATCTGAGATTTTTTTCCTTTCGTGGAGCTATTTTTCAAAGGTCTTAAAATAGATTTTCGTTGGAAAAATAAAAGAATGTTAATTTTCATTTTTTTATTAACAATTTACTGAGGTGAAAAATTACAAAGCTTCATTAGACATTCAAAAATTCTTTTTTTTTATAATATTATTATTGAACCGTTTTCTGATGATCAGAAGCTACTTAAAAAAGATTTTTAATATTTTTTTATCTCCTATTGTTTAAACAATTTTTATAAATAAATGCGTTGTAGGTATATCAGACAAATTAATTTTTTTTTAATAACATAATCTTTGATGATAACTACGATTCTTTTTAAAAAAATCGTTTCTCTAAAAAATAAATGTATTGCTTAAATAACGCATTTGTAGATTAACAATTATTTTCTCCCACTTCTAATAAATTAATATTATGGAATCATTTTTCTTAAATCACCAGTATTTATATATTATAAACGACAAGTCGTTCACAGTTCAAGCAGTACGGTTATGGAATGCCTTGCCAGTGTCTATAAGGCGGGCTCAATCTCTGCCAATTTTTAAAAGCATGATAAAGAAACTGTATCTGTCTCCGTAGGTTTAAATGTTTGTTAACTATTTTTAATTTAGTTCTTCGCACTTGTCTATAATGTAAATTTATATAAGTATGTATGTATGTTTTATGTATGTATATGTGTATATTTATTGTATATAATTATGTAAATGGTACACCACAGGCTACCTGGGGCCCAATTCTGTAACTTAGAAATAAGCAACATGCCATTGTCACTCTATCGACACACTACAGACATTATTATGCAATAGGGAAAAGAGGTGTCGTTGTTCGATGGCTTCACAATGGCAGTTCGATAGCCAAACACGATAGACACAACTGTCAGATTTCACTTGAAATATATTTACAGACTACCATAAAGTCCTACTATGGCGTTTCAATGTCACTACAGTGGCAAGTCAATGACCATAAATATTTGTAGAATACCAAATCTCAATGAGTAGTCTATTGAGACACAACCGACACACTATCGACACACTATTGATAAGTTAGCTATTTTTTCTCCTACTTTCATATATCCACCCAAAGGTTGTCTTTAAAAGATCGCTTTATGCGATAAGACCGCCCATTGTGTCACCCCTTGTAAAATGTTTTACTATTGTTTTTTTTTTGTAATTTGGTGTACATAATAAAGAGTATTCTATCTATCTATCTTCTATCTATTTATCTTTTCTTTTCGATATATAAAAAAAATATATTGTTTTATTAGGTAAATTTTTCAGTGTTTACGTAATAAACAATTTGTTAAAAACAAATAAATTTTTACGTCATATTTTTGTCCTTTAATATGCATCCCTTGACAGTCATGTTGGGCATCTGTGGAATGCCAAGATAACATCAATGGATGCACTTCTTTAACGGACTAAAGATCGGAACGCCGCCGGACTCAATAGCGCCCTGCACACGTACAGTTCGGACCGCGCATCTTGGACTGCGTTCCAAACAGCAGTTAGATCTGTACGGTTTGGACTGCGGATCAAACTGTTGTGCTAATTACGATTAAAAATGCATTCACGGTTTGGATTGCCGACGAAACTTACATAATTAGACAAACGTTCCGAACTGTGCGTGTAAATTGATTTTCAAGATTTTGGACTGCGGTTTGGACTGGCGCGTGGAACGTTATAGCTTTTAAAAGTTTTTCACACAGTAGTAAGAATGAACTCTCTGATAGGTTCGACGCTCCAAACCGCCATTTTTGTAATTTACGTTTATACGTGATGCGCGCGTAAAACTGTGAGAAAGGACTCGCGTCGAGGTGCCAGATCGGACTGTTAGATCCGCACATCTACACGTACAGTTCGGAGCGAGGGATGGAACGGCGCGTGGTGTTTCCCGCGGTCCGTACTGTACGTCTGTACGTGTGCAGGGCGCTAAAGATATGGACATTTACCGATGTTAAGGGAATTACGACAGTCCAAACCGCCATTTTTGTAATTTACGTTTATACGTGATGCGCGCGTAAAACTGTGAGACATGCACTCGCGTCGAGGTGTCAGATCGGACTATTATATTGCGGGCGCTATTAGCGCCCTGCACACGTACAGTACGGACCGCGGGAAACACCACGCGCCGTTCCATCCCTCGCTCCGAACTGTACGTGTAGATGTGCGGATCTAACAGTCCGATCAGGCACCTCGACGCGAGTCCTTTCTCACAGTTTTACGCGCGCATCACGTATAAACGTAAATTACAAAAATGGCGGTTCGGAGCGTCGAACCTATCACAGAGTTCATTCTTACTACTGTGTAAAAAACTTTTAAAAGCTATAACGTTCCACGCGCCAGTCCAAACCGCAGTCCAAACTCTTGAAAATCAATTTACACGCACAGTTCGGAACGTTTGTCTAGTTATGTAAGTTTCGTCGGCAATCCAAACCGTGAATGCATTTTTAATCGTAATTAGCACAACAGTTTGATCCGCAGTCCAAACCGTACAGATCTAACTGCTGTTTGGAACGCAGTCCAAGATGCGCGGTCCGAACTGTACGTGTGCGGGGCGCTATTTAGCGCCCTGCACACGTACAGTTCGGACCGCGGGAAGCACCACGCGCCGTTCCATCCCTCGCTCCGAACTGTACGTGTAGATGTGCGGATCTAACAGTCCGATCTGACACCTCGACGCGAGTGGATGTCTCACAGTTTTACGCGCGCATCACGTATAAACGTAAATTACAAAAATGGCGGTTTGGAGCGTCGAAGCTATCACAGAGTTCATTCGTTTGTCTGTATTCCTTTACCCACACTCGTCGTTTTTTTCGGCTGTTTAAGCTAACTACAAATCCAGCTAACGCGATGACCAACCGATCGTCCATTTTTCTTACTACTGTGTAAAAAACTTTTAAAAGCTATAACGTTCCACGCGCCAGTCCAAACTGCAGTCCAAACTCTTGAAAATCAATTTACACGCACAGTTCGGAACGTTTGTCTAGTTATGTAAGTTTCGTCGGCAATCCAAACCGTGAATGCATTTTTAATCGTAATTAGCACAACAGTTTGATCCGCAGTCCAAACCGTACAGATCTAACTGCTGTTTGGAACGCAGTCCAAGATGCGCGGTCCGAACTGTACGTGTGCGGGGCGCTAATAATGTCATACTTTCAAATAAAATATTCAACATTAATGTTTCTCTGCTTTCAAAGATAAATCACAATTAATAATACTACCTAGATAGATAAGTCATACACTCTACAATAGGTTCCTACATTACTACCGAACCATTGTGAAACTATTAGCCTAGACCCCGGGTAAACAAGGTTTTGGTGGTTCGTTTTGCGAATTTTTATCGCTCGAATTTTTTGCACAATGAAAAAAATTTATAAAAAAAACCGACTCTAAAAACACAAAAAAGTGAATTATAAACTTCCGAAGAAAAATCAGTTTCAGGAGTCGGTGACATTTATTTGTTTGGCTTCGATTTGCTCTCGATTTCTCTGGGATACCATAATCAGGTCCTGATTTCCTTGTCAAGGTATCACCCTTGGGATATCTCCTTTTCAACAAAAAAACAACTGTCGGTCCCTATAAGTATCATTTTGAAGGAATTTTCTTTCAACTCCCAACCGTTGAGGAGTTGTACCTTCCATGATCAGCGCAACCACATGAAATTTTGATTACCAGACGCAAATATTTGAACAGCTTTAGAAAAATAAGTATATGAAAAATGTAATAAGTCGTCGTAGTCGACGGCACGGTTGGCGAAGTGGCTCAAGCAATGGACTGCTGCGCTGCGTGTCGTGGGTTCGATCCCCGCACGGAACAAATATTATTGTACGGCCTACGGATAATTGTTTCGGGTCTGGGTATTTGTGTATGTGAGTTTAAATGTTTGTGAACGCACCCACGATACAGGAGAACTTCCTAGTGTGGGGCAACGATTTAAAAAAAAAAAAAAGTGGCTACAAATTTTGAGGGTTGCCCTCGATTTCTCTGAGATCCCATCATCAGATCCTGACTTGGTGACAATGGGACCACTTCGGAAGTATTCTCTTTCGAATACAAAAGAATTTAGAAAATTGGTCTACAGTTGACGGAGCTACTGGAGAAAAATAAAAAGAAATACATACACACGAATAGAGAACCTTCTCCTATATGAAGTCGGGTACCTATAAAGAAAATTGCGGCCCATCGAATGACGTTCTCATAGATTCACTCTACCTACTATATGCCAAAAAAAAATCTAACTAACGACCCGTCCCGGGTTCGTCGCACGGGTGGCCTTTGTTTATTTTATTTATATTAATAATTTTGTAAATCTAAACCACACACAAAAAAAAATCATTAAATCGGTCCAGCAGTACGAGTTTAATAACAAACTCAGCCACAGAAGAAAAATGTTCATTAAATAAGTAGGTAGGGGAAAGTGCTGTACCTTGACACCCTTTGTACCTTGAGCCACTTAAAGTTTTGAAATGATCCCGCCAATTTCTCGGATGTTTATTTAGGGTAGAATGACAGTTTGTTAGGACCAACTGACATGAAGTTAGTTGCTGTCATTCATTTCACTTTGTTTTGACGTGAGACACATTGAAAGTTTTTGCTGGCAAAAAGTAAGTTTTTGTAATTTTTTTTGTTTTCTAATTAACTCACCTAATTAAGTTTTGTAATTCATTGTATCTGACTACTTTGGAGGCAGTTTAGTAATGTTTACGACTCATTATGTGGTTTTTAGTTAAAGATAACCTCCAATATTTTACGAACCACTAAATAACGACGGGTAGGGGTGTCGTACCTTGATCGGATAGACTTTCCATTAAGAACGGCTGATTAGGAAGTTAATTTTTTTTTTGTAGATAGTACTCATTATTAGAAAGCTTTTTGGAAATTGTCAAGTAACAGTTTTTTTTTTAATTTTTTTTTTTTGTATTTTTGGATGTATTAAGAGTGTGCATAATAATTGTTGCTGTATTATAATACCAAAAACAGCGGGGCGGTTAGGTTTGTAGGGTACCGAACACGTAACTAGGAAAACTTGGATGCAAGAGCGAGCGAAGCGAGCTCGTGACTTGGGGCACCCCGACACGGACAGGTTAGGTTAGAAGGGGATGGCGGGGTCGAATGAGCGAGCGAAGCGAGCGAATAGACCCCGCCATCCCCTTCGTGGTTATTTTTTTTTAAAACCACCCAGAAGTAGGAGCCCCGCGAAGCGGGGCTCCGTCGACTGGGTTCCAAAAAATGAATTTTTCTCAAGAATGGTGCGTCGCCTTTACATGGGAGTGGTGCCAGAGCACAGTGGGCACCCCCCCTCACCTTTCCCCTGTCAAAAGGTGCAAAATTTTGACCTTTTTCGCGTTTTAGCGCTGTTCTAACCTCAAAACTTTAACCATGGATATCTCCATAACCATGGGGCTCCGGGATTTGGGGGTGGTACTAGGGGGTAGCCCTCTTCCCCCCCTCCCACCCCCCCAATCCCAAAGGTACAGCGGTATTGTCAATTATGCAGTTGGTGATTATGTTATCTTTATTTATGAAGGTGAATACTTTGTTGGCGTAATAGAATCTGTCTGCGAAGAAGGCGCTCTTATAAAATCCATGCAAAAGTCACTGAAAAATTGGAAATGGCCAGAAAAAAAAGATCAGAATTTGTACCAATGGTCTGATATTAAAGAGAAAGTTAAGACGTCCAAAAAAATTAATTCTAAGAGAGAATTTTATTCTGTACCAGAAATGAATAAATATTGGGAGTTCACCAATTAAAGAAAAACAAATTGAAAAAGAAAATGAGTAAGAAAGCTCTGTGCTCTGAGTACAAAGTTCCTAATTAAGGTTTTATAGATGTGATACTACATAAATGATAATAAATGTTATTAGTTTTCTATCAGATCTCACTTAGATACTATATGAATGTGATGTATTGACTGGCCTGTTGGTCTAGTGGTTAGTGACCCTAACTGCTATGCCGGAGGTCGTGGGTTCGATTCCCACCCAGGACAAATGTTTGTGTGATGAGCACGATCATTTGTTCTGTGTCTGGGTGTAATTTATCTATAATATGTATGTATTTAGAAATATATAAGTATGTTTATCAGTTGTCTAGTACCCAAAACACAAGCTCTGCTTAGCTTGGGACTAGATGGCGTTGTGTGATAGTTGTGGAATATTATTATATTATTATTATTATTATTATTATTCACAAAGTACACCTACTAGTTGCTAAGATTTATTGATTGATAAAGCAAAGAATAAATATATTTCAATTAAGCAAAATAATAAGAAGAAAGAAGACTTTTTTTGAAATTCGTTTTGTGATTTTTATTTCCAGAATACTTGTTTTCCTTAGAATTCTAGTTGATAAGAGACATTATTAAGAATTGTGAACCAAAAAACTTTAATTATATTAATATTAGTCAGTAAATTGCTTCTTATTTCATTGGATTTCCGCCCATGACCAAGGTACAGCACATACTGATCAAGGTACATAGGCAATGCTGTACCTTGATCCAAGAACTACTTTTTTTTTCAACCCAATAAATGCTTACAAAATATTTTTTTATGCTTTTGTAAAATTTTTATTACGTGTATTATTACTTAGCCTTTCAGATTCTGTTTATTTTATGAATTTATGTATCATAAAAAATAAATAAAAAAATATTGAACCGAAACGGTATCGAGGTACAGCACCTTCCCCTATATATGATTTAAGGAACAACAATAAAAGGCTCATCAATCACACCGCCATTGATGCGGTCGAAGTTAACGGGATAAAGATTGTGACAACGGAACAGCGTATCAGCTGCGTGCGAGGTACAGCAGGAGGTACTATAACCACTTTTTCATATTTATTCAAGTTATTTTTGTAGGCACAGGATCATTCCGGACCGCTACTTACGAGAGGGCGGACTAAGTCCAACAGTCCAGCAGACATAATCTATACTCTATACTAATATTATAAAGAGGTAAAGTGTGTTTGTATATTTGTTAAATTGTAAGGGGTAATCTCGGGATCTACTGAACCGATTTAAAAAATTCTTTCACCAATAGAAAGCCACATTATTGCTGAGTGTCATAGGTTATATATAAAACCGAAAAATAAAAAGGCTTTTACGTGGTAGTCCGTTTTGCAAAGTGAATCGGAGAAAAAAGCAAAGCAGCGGCGGGCGCGGGATGGTTTCGGGTTTAATTCGGTTCGCGTTCGTGCCCGCTTCGGGAGAAAGGGGCGTGGCCTTTTACATCTGATCTGAAAGGTAGGTAGGTAGGTAGGCGGCTCAGTCGCGTGGTCGGCTCCTTACGCAGCGGACGTCCCCGAAATTGAATTTTTCGAAACGTAATTAGCACACTTTCGACTAATTATGCCCAACGAAGTGGGCACGGGTCAGCTAGTAAGATATATAATGGTCCTACAATAAATTATAGAGCTGTTTAAAAATCTTATAATTTTAGACTGTGGGAAAGTTACGTGATGGACTACATTTTTGTTCTTAGCCTGTCATGTGTCCCACTGCTGGGCAAAGGTCTCACCCTTTCTCCTTCCAAACCTCTCTATCTTGTGCGATATCTCGCCAACAAACGACACCTCCTTCGCCTCGACGGCGATGCCGCGATGTCCTCCGTCAAGCGTCCAATGAGTGACGATCTTCGCCCACCTCTCCGAGTGCAATCGAGCAACGTGGCCACCCCAGTCCTTCTATAAATTGGCTGTTTTTTGCTACATTAATAAATAAATAAACATAGGTAATAATATATATTTGTCTCATAATAGGAATAATAAATTATAAATAGTTAGCTTGGAATATTTGTTAGGTATAATATAATCCCAGCTCCATTTCATTTTTCGGCGTTAAATATCAGACGGTCACGAATTGGCCTAGCTGTCAAAATCCTTCGATCAACGATACAATAGTCATTTCGAATGTTTAATCGTGAGAAATTTCAATCCTTGAGCGCAAAAAACTATTCGAAACAATATTATACTCGAAGTTTGCTGGCATCGACATTTATCATAAGTTGCCGGATACGGATGTTAACGTTCCCAGTGTTCATTATATTGACCATTAGTGGGCGGTGATGAAAGAGGGTAGTTTGTCATTCCACGCCTCATTATCGTGCGAGATGACGCGCCCGATCTCCGGACCAATTTAAATATCAAAGCGCTCCCTTCACGCGTTAGATTAAACTGCTATCAAAATACTCCAATAATATGATGACTTTCAATAAATACTCCATTCTTTACCGATCGATAAAATCGATATTGTTCCGCCATAAAAAATCGCTTTGCATAATATTCATACAGGATGTTTACGTAAGGAAAGGAGGTCGTCATTTTTATTGAAAAAAAGCGTTATTTTTTGGCGTTTGGAAAGTGACTGGCGCATTTTCATGTAAAAGTTGTATGCAATGATGATTGACATTTTTAATTGAGCAAAGAAAGTAACGTGATATTAAAACAACCTGTATATCAAGCTCAACAAATTGTTATTACATTCGAAACGTTTTAATTCTCATGAAATGATACAGGAATAAATATTAACGACGATAACAAGCAAAGGAAACACATTATAACGAAGGTAAATGATAACATTACAAGCAATTGACCCCGCTGAAAGAGTTGATACAATGTCGATACGGTGACAATTAATTGATGCATCGACTGCCGTTAAAACAAGACATAAAACTCCCAAGCATTACCTTCATGTCACAAACCTGAGTAAATAAGTAATTATCTGAGATTTTAACAAGTATTTCTTGGTTCATTGTACCTGTCCATACTTAACTGGTAGCCGGGAAGGACCTAATCGAAAGCCTTACCTTAACGCCTCTCTACTTCATTTAAAAAAAATACAGTACCTAACTTGGAAATGATTAGCGAGGTAAATGGGGCTCGGAATGGTTGTGAATTAAAAGTTCCTAGTGGTTACACGCACCACATCATGCCTCATTACGAGTCCTCAAACACAGGTCTGGTCAAATTATGCAAGATCAGCTTCCTGTTTTTGGTCGCAAGCTGCGGCTTTAGTACCTACCCAGAATGCAGCGTGCTTTTGCAAAATTATTGTTGTTAATTTACTGTTCCCAAGATGGCAGATTTTTGAACGGTTGCAACCACATTATTACGACTTGTTTAGTAAAAACATAATTTAGGGATATTAAGCAAGCCATAACTGAAACCAGAGACCAGAGGGGGCAAAAAAGGTACCGTAGGTATTTTCAAAACATCCTTACTGTGACCTTCTGCATTAGCTATTTTTACGCTCTTACAGCGGCTTTTCAAACTAGCCTTGCGTATGTTTCGGTCTGCCGTATGCTGCCCAGAAAAACTAGAACTAAACACCAGCTGTCGACACCTTCTTCAGCTTTTTCTATAAATCTGTCGCTGGAATGTAGCTCGAGAGAGCTTTTTTAATTGGCCACTCCTTCGCTGCGTTAGAAGTAGGAAAAGTAAGTTTTGTAATTTAAGTATTTTTTTTAAGATTAGAAGAAAATCTTTAACCTTTCCTAGACGGGGGGATTCAAATCGAGCTCGCTTTATACATAAGTCGTTGAAAAACTTCTATAACCAAATGAATTGTTGAAACAAAACATTTAAATATGTATTTTATCCGATGTGTCAAAATATACTATGAACCTCATCTTCTATCTATTTAACTAAATAAAAAGAGAAGTCCTGACTGACTGACTGACTCATCAACGCCCAGCCCAAACCCTTGGACCTAGAAAGCTGAAAATTTGCACAGTGTTTCCCTTTATAATGTAGACAAGGAAAAAGGAAGGATGCTTCGAAATTCAACCCTTCAGGGAGTTAAATAGGGGATGAAAGTTTGTATGGAAAATCGTCATTTTCAAGCGGGCGAAGCCGCTGGCAAAAGCTAGTGAACTACATTTATATTGACAATCGAACATATATCATGAAGTTTAACATTTTCAAATAATCAAAAAACCTATCATGGCTTTTTGCTAGCTTCCTTGACTAATGATGATAATAATAGAGGGGGCAGCCAAATTCGGGTGGACCCCCGGCCCCCGGCGGCATCATAAGCCCACGCTACGCCACTGCTCTATTCAAAATTCCTTCCTCCTACAAATCAATCTGAAAGGTAAACTGGAGAAATTTTTATGCCATATCTGTATGTAATAACTAGTCTGTATTTAATAATTGCTCAAATAAAGAGTCAGGTGTTAAAATGAAAACGGCCGCGAGCTGAGTAGTGAAAGGAAAGGAAACAAAGCCAGGCACTGAAGTGATCATTTCCTAGAGATTTCTATAAGCGTTGCTGTTTGTTTGTTTTATTGCTTCATCTGATCTCTTATTTCCGTATTTATTACCTAATTTAATACCACTATTAATATCATAAACGGGATATTTACCATGTTTGATTTTTGTTTCGAGTTCCCGATATTTCGGCGCTGTTACAAGCACCATGATCACGGATAAACTGAAGTCATTGCGGGTGGATGTTTATGAGCAGACAAAACGGTCTACCCTTATGATATTAATAGTAGTGTTATCCTCGTTTTACTGAAGTGTTTCACAAAATAAAGTCGACTATTTTAGATTTCAAATCCTTTATTAGCACTTCACAACAAGATAGCGATAAGCGACAATAATTAACACTCGCGATGGAGAAGCACGACTTACTTATTCGACGACCATTTGACAACTAAATAATGATCAACCACGGTGAATATTCTAGCACTACTCCGGACGTGACGTCACATTCCCCTTCTTTGATAGGTGTGAGGTTAGTTGTCAAATGATCGTTTTAAGTTTCTTTTACAAACTATTAAAAATATATGTACTTTTAACAATAAAAATATGTTTTAAATTGATTGAATTTGTACAAAAAATATAATAAGCTTAAAATTGCTTACAATCGGCCTTCCTGATATTTTCACGTCTCGGGAAACAGAAATAATAATAATAATTAATACATCAAATAGTTCATAAAAAATAAAACTTTACAGCAACATATCCTTATTTTATTTTTTTTATATATATATATATTTTATTTATATTAAAAGAAATCAAGTAATCAACATCACACGTATTAATTCAATATTTTTTTTCACAATCACACTTACACTAAAACATTAGTATTGAAGCCTCCTTCATATCCTCATAGACTAAACAAAAAGTGGTATTGAGGCCTCCTTATCATATCCTCATATACCTAATAATAATTATGATATAGTATTGAGGTTTCCTTCATACCCTCATATACTAAACAAAATGTGGTATTGAGGCCTCCTCATCATATCCTCATATACCTACTGAACATAAAATATAGTATTGAGGCCTCCTTCATATCCTCATATACTAAACAAAAAGTGGTATTGAGGCCTCCTCATCATATCCTCATATACCTACTGAACATAAAATATAGTATTGAGGCCTCCTTCATATCCTCATATACTAAACAAAATGTGGTATTGAGGCCTCCTCATCATATCCTCATATACCTACTGAACATAAAATATAGTATTGAGGCCTCCTCATCATATCCTCATATACCTACTGAACATAAAATATAGTATTGAGGCCTCCTCATCATATCCTCATACTGATAATTATATTAAACAGTGGTAATATACCTTATTTCTATTTTCATTAATGTTGAATAAATATGCAGTATGAGGCCTTCTACATATCCTCATATACTAAATAATGTTCACACTATCATAAGCCAGGATCAAAATAATAACAAAGATGAATAAGGTATTGCAGTCTAATCGGCGGTCACGGTTTCCTCATCAGAAATGTTGATGTTGGATCTATTATCCTCATCAGAGTCGTTGCTGTTGGATCTATTATAAACTAACCACGGATGAATTTTATCTACTGAGATTACACTTACATTAAAAGTTCTATTATTCTTTCGTGATATTGGTGTATCTTGAACTTCGTACCTATCATTCCCTAGCACTTTAATTATTCGATATGGACCTCTTAACTTAGGGACTAGTTTTTTTTTACTTTGCCCGGTAGATGGCACATCTCTTTCTATCCTAACTAAATCTCCTACTTTATAATTTACAATCTTTTTGTTTTTGTTGTATCTTTCTTTTTGCTTTTGCTGACTTTTGTTAATATGTTTAGTTATTTGTTCTTGATTTTTGATATTTATTGAGCAACTCAACAAAAATAGCAACTTGGAATACAAATGGACTATCTCCCAACAAAGGTGAAGTAGAAATATTGTTAAAGATGCACAATATTGACATTCTTCTTATATCTGAAACACATTTTACTGACACGAGCCAAATACAGATTAGAAACTACAGTATATACACAACTAATCACCCAGACGGAACTGCTCATGGTGGTACTGCTGTTCTAATTAGATCCTCCATTGATCATCACGTAATGCCCCAGTTCAAAACCGAACACATCCAAACTACAACGGTGACGATACAAGGTAAAAATGGAGACTTCAATGTCACATCTGTCTACTGCCCTCCTAAGCACAAGATAAAGGGGAGCAATTTGACATATTCATTAAAATCCTCCCATATTCATTTGCAATTTGACATATTCATTAAAAGGCTCCCGTTTTATAGCTGGGGGAGATTGGAACGCCAAACACAACCTATGGGGTTCGAGACTCATCTCGACCAGGGGTAGAGAACTTAAAAAAGTGCATTGACAAGAATAATCTAACTGCAATAGCAACATCAGAACCTACTCACTCGCCGACCGACACCTCTAAGTTGCCAGATGTTCTCGATTTTTTTCATCATGAAGGGACTATCACGACTCTTCTACCAAATCGTCGGCTGCCTGGACGGATCGTCTAATCATATCCCTGTCATACTTACTATCAGCACAAGTATCCTAGAGAGTCAAAAAAACGCAAGACTTTACAATCGGCGAACAAACTGGAACCACTGTCGTGCCATCGTCGACGATAGTCACGATAAATAAATTTCACAAGAGTGGTGCAAGACGCATGCTGGATAAGCACTTCAGAGCCTAGTAACAAAAATCCTCGCCAGAATAGTGTCCCACGAGAAATCAGGGATATTATCCTGGAGAAGAGACGGTTACGCAGAGTGTGGCACACTAGCCGACATCCCGATGACAAAAGTAATGAGGTTTGTCGGTTGCGGTGGCTACACAATATAAACTTCGTATATCCAGCAAAGTATTATTTATTGAGATCACTGTACTTACAATAATGGAATTGAGAGAAGCTTTTATTATAATAAACTGTAGATTAGAAACTATTAGAGATTAGGTACAAATCAGGCAGCGAGTAAGTACGATGACATGAGCGAACACAATGTACATAGACAACGTCACCATAGATGTTTGACAAGTAAAGGGTTGCCACACTTTTAACACTCCTCCTCAAACCTTTACTTACATCTGCAATACAATAGAGCAATACAATATAGTTACTCAATAACTTATTATAGAATACTCAGATTCATAGCTCTATTTTCATTAAACATAGATGCTTTATAAAATTCAGGAGCTTAGGGCTACCCAGAGGCTTTGTTAACATGTCTGCTACCATCTGCCCAGTTGGAAGATACTTGGTTACAACATTAAAACCTTGTGGCTGCTCCATGAATATCTTTTCAGTAAGATCTCCATGTAAGAATGCTGTTGTAACATCAACATGTTCAATGTTCAAATCTAATTCACAAGCCAATGCAAATAATAAACGCATAGTAGAATGGCGTACGACGGGCGAAAAAGTTTCATCGTAATCGACACCATGTTTTTGTGAAAAACCACGAGCTACCAAACGCGCCTTAAACTTGACAGGATATGTGAAATCATTTTTAATTTTAAATACCCATTTATTTTTAACAACATTTTGGTCAGTGGGCCTGTCCACCAAAGTCCAAGTATTATTTTTAATTAAGGAATCATATTCTGATTGCATAGCTGCTTTCCATTCCTCCATTTGAGGTCCTGATAGGGCCTCCTGGATAAGTTAAGGGTTCAGAGACAGATTGGTGCACGAGCAAAGAAGAATCAGATAAATCATACTCCTCATACCTCGCCGGCTTCCTTGAACGGGCACTGCGTATCGGTCTCCCGATAACCAGCTCAGGTGACTTATCTGCAACCTGCCCAGATGACGTCAAGACGTCCGAGGACGGCGACTGCAGCTTTTCGCAGGCTACCGACTCTACTGCCAATGGAGATCCTCCTTCTGGAGACCTAAACACATCATCAATATTATCGTCAGAATAACTACTAGAATCCAGATCATTAATATACTTTATTGAATTGTCACTCGAATTACTTGAAATATTATTCAAATTACTGGCATTGCATTCATTCAATTCATCACTACATAAAATATTATTTATATTATTTTTCAAATTATTGTTTTTATTAGCTTCACTAATATATATTATATTATTATCACAGCTCAAAATATTCTTATTACTAATTTTCTCAAAGTCATTGCTTAAAACCATGGGGGGATCTGACTCAACAACATTGTCACTGCAATTTGAGTTCACCTTTGACTTAAGTCTGTCAATAAATTCATTTTCAAAAAATACAACATTCCTTGCTGTAATTATTCTCCTAGGATTGGAAGGGTTAATAAGCCTAAAACCTTTAGAGTGCTCACAATATCCTACTAGAATACATGACATTGCTTTTGAGTCTAGTTTATCACGCTTACTTGCATCTATCAGCGCCAATGCTTTGCAGCCAAAGACACGCAGGTGACTGAGGTCTACCTCGTGACCAGTCCATACCTGCTCGGGGGTCTTACCAGGCACAGCAGTAGTGGGGGACCCGTTCTTTAAATAGATAGCAGTAGATACTGCCTCTCCCCAATACTCCTTGCCGAGGCATGATTCCCGAAGCATACACCTTGTCTTTTCTAAAAGCGTTCGGTTGAGCCTCTCCGAAACACCGTTCTGCTGTGGGCTATAAGGAACGGTTGTTTCATGCACAATCCCTTCCTGTTGTAAATAATTATCAAAATTTTTATTGCAGTATTCCCCACCATTATCTGTTCTCAGTCTCTTTATCATAAAACCTGTCTGTTTCTCCACTGTAGCCTTAAATAGTTTAAACTTTGACATGACTTCAGACTTATTCTTAAGTAAATACCCAAAAGTCTTTCTACTAAAATCATCAGTAAAGGTGAGTAGGTATCTAGCTCCACCAAGAGAGCTGACAGGCATGGGCCCACAGACATCCGAATGGACAAGCTCCAAAATCAGCGTGGAACGTTTAGCTTCACCCTTAGGAAATTTCGACACTGCTAATTTTCCTTCAACACAAGATACACATGGATTCCCCAATGCATCAACTTGAAACTCAACACCAGACACTAGATTCTTAAGAGCACACATACCTCGGTAACTTAAGTGTCCCAGCCTCTTGTGCCACACATCCGTTGACACCAGTAAAGCAGCGTCTTCATCATTACTAGTTGGAGTCCCATCTAAAGTTGCTGGAGAACCACCTTGCTGCAGCACACAGTCAGCACGCTCCATCTGCAACTTATTATCACACCTACCACCTAACCTATTCACAGAAACAATGTTCACAAAGTCAAGTTTAAAAATATTCCTATCCCTATTGGCAGCCATAACAAGAGTGTCATCCCGAAGAATAAGGCACATTTTATTATCAAATATGACCGATAAAGCCTTCTCGCATAATTTACTAACTGACATTAAATTTGTCGAGAGGTTTGGTACATACAAAACATCTGTCAATGTTACACAGCCATTCTTCAATTGAAATGTGACATCTCCAATACCAACACAGGGCAAACTATCATTATTTGCTACAGTTACACCATTAAAATTACAGACTTTAAAGTTACTCATTATGCTAGAATTGTTACACATATGGGCCGTTGCCCCCGAATCTACTAACCAATCACTTTTCACAAAATTGCCAGCACTTAAAGCCACTAGAACACTATTACCACTATCAGTTTTGAAATTATTCTTCTTATTCTTCATGAATTTATAACATTTGCTTTTTATGTGTCCTTCTTTCTTGCAAAAGTGGCAAATTATTTTCTTTTTGATAGCTAGTGCGGATTGCAAAACATCTTTTCCACCAGAAGATCTTCTCATGTCCTCCTGTATTAGCCTTGTCCGCACAAGCTCGCTAGTTAATCCATTGGACAATGTAGCTGTTTCCAAACTGGCAACGATGATGTCGAATTCCTGGGGCAGGCCACTGAGCAACAACTCCGCAACCTCCGCATCCTCGATTGTTCGGCCAATCTCATGTAGTTGTTCCACCAACGACATTACCGCTTCAATGTAAGCATTCATGCTTGAGAACTCATTGAACTGAATTTTATGTAGGCGACGCAGCAGCACTACACGGCGATAAAACCCACGATCTTCGAATACTTTACAAAGGGCTTCCCATGCTTCTTTGGCATTTTTAGCTTTTCTTATGTACTGCAGACAAGTAGGACGCACCGACAGAGATATCCTGGCTAGAGCCTTAGCATCCTTCGCGGCTTCCTCCAAACCAGTGATCTGAGTGCAAGACCAAAGTCCCTCCAGTACCAGAGCATGTTTTATGTAAAACTTCCAAGTGTGGAAATTTGAAGCGCCTTCTAATTTCTCAAAACTATAGGACCGTAATCTATCTTCAGACATTGTAGCAAGTACACGAGAAGGTTGGTCGCAACAATGAGCGAGCACGCCGTCGAGCCACGTGCCGGCACCGTGTACTCACGACAAAACTCCTCCAAAATGTCATGCGATTCCTTCCTTCTTTTTAATCCTTTTATTTATAGCCACCAGCTAGATTGATTATATGACAAACCCAGCCAGAGTATTCAACAATGGTCAATCGCGGTGAATCGCGTGGTCTGGGTCCATAACCTAATGAGGTTTGTCGGTTGCGGTGGCTACACAATATAAACTTCGTATATCCAGCAAAGTATTATTTATTGAGATCACTGTACTTACAATAATGGAATTGAGAGAAGCTTTTATTATAATAAACTGTAGATTAGAAACTATTAGAGATTAGGTACAAATCAGGCAGCGAGTAAGTACGATGACATGAGCGAACACAATGTACATAGACAACGTCACCATAGATGTTTGACAAGTAAAGGGTTGCCACACTTTTAACAAAAAGAGCATTCAATAATTACAGCAAATCTCTGAAACAGACCATCAAGGAAACTGAAAATGCGACTATTGAAGCAAATCTGTTATCGTTAACTGCTACTAACATAACGGACTACTCACTCTGGAAAGCTTGCAAAATACAAACCAACCAATAAACCCAAAACCACCTCTGCGCCTAGAAGGAAATAGATGGGCTAGTTAGACACTTAGAAGTGCACGACGCAAAAATGAGCTATCGGGTATTAGATGTAGAACTGTTAAATTTAAGTCTAGTATATTTGGAATAGGAGTAAAAATTTATAACAAATTACCAAACTATGTCAAAAGTACTTCAGGGATAAATAGTTTTAAACACAAGCTAAAGGAATTTTTGTTAAACAAAGCGTACTACTCTATAAACGAGTTTTTAATGACAAAAATTTGGGTTCTATTTGTTTTTTTTTTCTTTTTTATAATGACTATTGAATGTACTGTTATTATGTTTTTTTTTTATGCATAATTTGACATTTTATTATTAATGTATAACTTGACTAATTGAATGTAATGTAATAATTAAATGACTTTTTTTATTTTATGTAGTATAATTTGACATGTGTAATTTTTAATGTATAATTTGAATAATTTCTAAATTGACTAATATAAAATAACTTTCGATAATGTATAACTTGACTAATTCAAATTAATTTTTTTCAGTAATTTATTAAGGTACAATTTGATATTAATGTATAGAATGAGTAAATTGAATGTAACAATGTTTTTATTGAAGTGAACTATACAACAAAGCTTCATATTAATATTGTACACCTTATAGGTATGTTACATTGTTACTAAAAATATAAATATAACATCTCTATCGGCATGTAACAAACAATGAATGATTTGAATTTGAATAGATCTAAACAAGAAAAAGCCAAAGCATTTGCAGAACATCTCTCGAAAGTATTTGTTCCCAATGAAGCCCACCCAGACATAGACGAACCAGATATTAATGAAATCCTTCAACAAGACTTCCAACTAGAATTACCTCTAAAAGTGGTGACTCCAAAAGAGATAGTAAGGAATATTGGTGTTTGAGCACTCTAAACACGACTCTACATATTTTTTTTTTTATGAATTTTCTCATTTTAGGAAAATCATTTTTAGTGTCTTTAGTATTATTTGAACGCCTAACGTCATTGAATACTTTTGAAGTGGGCTTATCTATTCGTTTGGTTACTCTAACGTTGCGTTAAAATACAAGTAATTTATCTGGATCGGTAAATTGAGCTGCTTCAGCACTCGTCCTAATAGACCTATCTTCTATTCCTAATAAAATACAGTCTACAGCATTCTTACCGGCTATTTTGCATCGATTTAGTAAAATCATTTTATCATAAAAATATTCCTCAAGTGGATCCCCGAATTTGACGCGTTTTTCTAGCATATCGGATAATAATATGCCGTAGTTTTCATCACTAGGAAAGGCGGTTTTTAATTTTGTTTGCCACTCTGGCCACGAAAACAAAAGGCTGGGTAAACCCTGATACCACCTTTGGGCTAGCCCTACTAGTTTTGGTAAGGCATAGTGAATGGTTTGCCGTTCAGACCAACCGTAGATAGCGGCACATTCATCTACTTTAGGTATCCACATATCTACAGATTGATTCCGCTTTGACGGATTAAACTCAGGGATAACATTCATAACTGGGTATCTCTCTATATTACTGTCGTGACCATCTGATTTGACAGCTTGAATTAGTTCCCTAAAAGTATTAAGCATATTAGTGGACTCACGTGGTGATAGAAGCTGCCTCTGATGGCGAGAATTCAGCCGTTCCGAGTGGCCACGGTTGTGAGACGCCGGTTGCCTTTCACGGCTACGGCTGCGCAACGCCAGCTGTCTCACGCGGCTACGGCTGCGCGACACCGGCTGTCTCAAACGGCTGCGGCGGCGCGACTCCAGCTGTCTCACACGGCTACGGCTGCGTGACGCCGGCTGTCTCACACGGCTGCGGCTGCGCGACTCCAGCTGTCTCACACGGCTACGGCTGCGCGACGCCGGCTGTCTCACACGGATGCGGCTGCGCGACTCCAGCTGTCTCACACGGCTACGGCTGCGTGACGCCGGCTGTCTCACACGGCTGCGGCTGCGCGACTCCAGCTGACTCACACGGCTACGGCTGCGCGACGCCGGCTGTCTCACACGGATGCGGCTGCGCGACTCCAGCTGTCTCACACGGCTACGGCTGCGTGACGCCGGCTGTCTCACACGGCTGCGGCTGCGCGACTCCAGCTGTCTCACACGGCTACGGCTGCGCGACGCCGGCTGTCTCACACGGATGCGGCTGCGCGACTCCAGCTGTCTCACACGGCTACGGCTGCGCGACTCCAGCTATCTCACACGGCTGCGGCGGCGCGACTCCAGCTGTCTCACACGGCTACGGCTGCGTGACGCCGGCTGTCTCACACGGCTGCGACTGCGCGACTCCAGCTGTCTCACACGGCTACGGCTGCGCGACGCCGGCTGTCTCTCACGGCTGCGGCTGCGCGACTCCAGCTGACTCACACGGCTACGGCGCGAGAGGCCGGCTGTCTAGCACGGCTGCGACTGCGAGAGGCCGGCGGAACAACACGGTTACGGCAGCGAGAGGCCGGCGGACCAGCGCGGCTATGGCTGCGAGAAGCCGGCGGATCAGCACGGCTACGGCTGCAAGAGGCCGGCGAATCAACACCGCTACGGCTGCGGCTGGAGCGAGTCTCACTATTTCTTTTATCCATTGTCCTGGAAGGTAATGAAAACCTCGGACAAAAATGTTGCTAAGACTGGCGTAGGTAGTTTCAATAGACAATGGCAATTTTTTTTTTTTTTTTTTTTTTTAAACGTTGCCCCACACTAGGAATTTCTCCTGTATCGTGGGTGCGTTTACAAACATTGAAACTCACATACACAAATACCCAATTATAATTGAATATGTCTGAGTATTATATTTTATCAGGCCTGACGGTCTTCAATCTTATCATATTAACCGGAGTGCGGTGACAATAGATTTTGCTATTGTGTTGCTGTTTGATCGTCGATGAATCAAAGTACAGTAAAAGGTCTGCTAATACAAACATGGTGAAAAGACAAAAAAAAATATCGACAGCAATGGTATAGCAAGAAAAGGAAAAAAAACTGTCTAGTATTGTATCGTCAATACCTAACTAGGTAAATATTTTGGATTGATATTAAATCATACTCTTAACAGTGCACGTTATTTTTACAGCCTCATCTGGGAATCGAACCCAAGTCCCATCTCAGCTCTTTGTCCCTATTACTCAGAATGAACAAAGGAATTTACGTGTTGAATGAATGTTTCCTTTGTGTCTTTGCCACACAAAAGGAAAAGAACAAAGAATATTTGTTAGAAAACATGCAGTTTCAGCAATTAAATTAAATGTAAAATATAATAAATATTTTTACCTGGAGCGTGCGATATCCCAATTCTGATTTGTTATCCTCGTTTTACTGAAGTGTTTCACAAAATAAAGTCGACTATTTTAGATTTCAAATCCTTTATTAGCACTTCACAACAAGATAGCGATAAGCGACAATAATTAACACTCGCGATGGAGAAGCACGACTTACTTATTCGACGACTAATGTACTCTGTGGACGACCATTTGACAACTAAATAATGATCAACCACGGTGAATATTCTAGCACTACTCCGGACGTGACGTCACATTCCCCTTCTTTGATAGGTGTGAGGTTAGTTGTCAAATGATCGTTTTAAGTTTCTTTTACAAACTATTAAAAATATATGTACTTTTAACAATAAAAATATGTTTTAAATTGATTGAATTTGTACAAAAAATATAATAAGCTTAAAATTGCTTACAGTAGTGTCAGTGACCATGTCAGTTTAAAAACTTATAATTTAATACCGTTTCATAATAGGTATCTACCTATGCCAGTCTACTAAGTAACTACCTATGTTTTGGGTTTCCTTTCCAACCTAATCTAACAGGCTTATAAGACCCGCAAATGACATACGGTCAGCAATAAACTTCAAACAAGAAATCTGCCATAGAATTTGCAATGGCCTCACCCAAAAACAGAAGGTCACCTCTGCACAATTGAGGTTGAAGTTCAGTTAAATTCTAATAAACTTAAAGCAGTCGTGCCATAACTTAAGGTCGTAGGTGATTCGTGAACGATAAAGCAGAGCGTTCCCAACACCAAAACATTGATTGCAAGCAGCAGTAGGTACAAGGTCGTTCAGACAAGTTGCGCAATATTTGGATACTTTTATCTAACATCTCCAATGTTCGTGGTCGTCATTCAAAAATGTAACATGAATTATTTAGTTTCCCAAAATTATGCAATGGAACAAATTGAAATCGTTTTGAATCAACACAGTCCCCCGCTGGGCACCTCGCAGTTCTGCCCTGCAATAAAAACGTAGAAATATTTTATTGTGAATCGAATATTTGTTGATACATTTCGTAACACGAAGAACATATGCATAGGTATAACACGCACGGAGTAAGTGAGTCGTAAAAGTATTTCAAAATATAAATTAATGTAAATGACAAGTAGATACAGAATTCACGACAGTAACAGCGAACATAAATTACAGACCTTTTGTTATTTATTTTCTACTCAAGCGAGGAGTTGAAAATGATAATATGGATGCAAATAAAGAAACTGTGGTAACCATCAATTTCATGATGGATTAAACAGTTGATCGAAAAATGTGACGGATCAGGGTATAGGTAATAATAGATATCGTAGTCTTCGCGGAGCTGAGAAAAAATGGACATTTCGGGGATGAAAATGTGCGTATACAGTACGGATACGGACGGATAGCGCTCACGACGACGACCGATCCAAAGTGAGGTATGATATTTACAGATCTTGTCGTCTTCGCTACTAAATAATAGGTCTTTACCTATGAAATTGCCGTTTTGTTTGAAAAAAATTAAACGAATTTTTTTCATGTATTTTTTATTTGTATTAATCGAAGTAATCATCCATGCAATCAATGCATCTTTGCCAACGCAGTGGCAGTTTATTGATGCCCTTCTTAAAGAAATCAGCTGGTCGGGAGGCAACAAATTCTTCAAAGGCATTTTGTACTGCCTCTCGGGTATTGAAGTTTTTTCCCGCCAAGAAGTTATCCAAATTCTGGAAAAAGTAGTAGTCTGTCTGTCTGTCGCAAGGTCTGGTGAGTAGGGCGGATGACGGAGAGCTTCCAACCCCAGTTCTTGCAACTTGGAGACCGTCTGCTGTGCAGTATGAGGTCGCACGTTGTCGTGCAGGAGCAGCGGAGACGAGCGATTGACCAATGCTGGTTGGAGATGTGCCAGCTTCTCCATCATTGTGTTCAGTTCTTCACAGTACACATCTGCAGTAATGCTCACCCCGTTTGGTAAGAAGCTGTGATGAATCACACCGGCGCTAGACCACCAAACAGTGACCATCACTTTTCTAGGGGTAAGTTTTCGTTTAGGGCATTGTTTAGGTGCTGAACCAGGATCCAACCAACTTGCTGAGCGCTTACGGTTATCGTACAGGATCCATTTTTCATCGCAGGTAACAATGCGGTTCAAAATTCCTTCATGTGTGTTTGTTGAGCTGTGCAAGGCACGTCTCGACGCGTACTTCGCGCTGGCGATCATTGAGTTCGTGGGGCACCCATTTGTCAAGCTATTTTACCTTGCCAATTTGACGCAAATGGACCAATATTGTTTTGACGCTAACGTCGAAAGCTGCTGCTAATTCAGCCGTAGATTGTGTATCATCAGCTTCTTTAACAAAAATTATTTTGATTTGAAATGGCCAGTACTGCAGAACGGCAATTTCATAGGTAAAGACCTAATATTTGCGTTATTAATAGTTTTATCGTGCTGATGAAATACAATGAAATTAAGTACCTACCTACCTACTTAGGTAGGTGCTCATTTATCAGCATAAAATATGATAGTCATCCAGCGTCTCAAGAACGATCGATTGATATCAATAGAAAACGATACTAACTTCTGATAAGGCTAGCATTAAACTTTTCCATATCGGAATGATTCGCATTTTGTGTGGATACAAGAAATTTTAGAAATATGTTTTTTAAAGATAAAATATAAGTATGGCTACATCGAGAGTCTAGATGTGAATTCAGATTGATCTTTCCGAGACTCAGCTAAATTATATTAGTAGGTATCTACCTAAATATTTCACTTGTACCATTTTAATATTCCCTAAACTGAATCGTGAAATTCTAGCGCAGACCCAGTCAAATCCAACCAGTCGAAATAAATTTAAAGCAGTGAGCAATGTGAGCATTAGACACAATCTTCTTATCGAGATTGCCACCGACAAACCGGCAGACACTTCCCTCTTAAGTCCTAAGGATTCTCCTTTCAATCACCACTACCTCTAGTTCACTTATTTTGATTAGCTGGAAGCCTGGTGAAGCTATACATTCATGTAAAAGCCATTCAGCTAAATGTGAATTGATGCCGATGAGCGTGCCTTCACTTCACCCACAATCGATGCCGCATTGACAATGACATTGATACCAATGATGACAAAGAACTCCATGATCCGACTAATGCTAGAGGATCAAGTGGGGTCAAGTGGCGTAATGAAAGTACAGTGCAAATAAAAACCATATTCAATTCTTTCTTTGAAGTGCTTAGTAATTGTAGAGCCGATTAAAGGCGTTATGTTTCAGTTACGTAATTTCTAATATGATTCCCATGAAAGTAAGAGGAAGGAAAGGACAATATTTCCTTTCAGATAACTTTTAATTAGATTACCTAATATTTAACTAGAAAGTTGGTGCAAGGATTAAAAACTTTTGATTTGCGTGTGTTGTAGAAAAACCTTTTGACGAAAGGTCAACGATTTCAAGGACCGCTGTTCTAACTTGAACAAGTTAAAATCAAAAAGCATTTACGGGATCTAATTCCTACAAAGCGTTTAAATACACCAGTGTCAACTGTACTAATCAAACAGTTAATCTCAATACAAATTACATAAAAGCACTTCTACCACAGGAACATTTCGGTTTCAATACGGCAGATAACAAATCAGAATCGTGCCGGGTCCACATTAGCACGCCGCACGTTCCGGACCGCACGGCATCTGATAGGTAATACACCAGCCGTAATGCGCTCCCTGGTACACTATTTCAAATGTTATTACAGTTGCCATGTTGTTCCTGCTGCCGCGTAGACAGCTCATATCGTGCAGAGTAATCGCGAACCTCGCCCTACACCATCCGATATGGACCTCCCGATTCCTTGAAACGAGTATTGCGTGAGACGGAAGCACTGATGATAGTATTTATAAACCGAGTCGCAACATAAACATAACAAAATCTAGGAAATTAAATACAATACTTCAAACTTTGAGCAAACTTAACGTATAACTCAATTTCATAGCCCATAATGTCTTAATGCAAAACTAACAGTTGTAGGTACGATCGAAGACAGTTCCGCCTGATCATTTAAAAAAAAATTCGCCTAAATCGTGCCTAGGCGCTGCCACGGGCTAGCGAGCGATTCTATTTCTTGAGTGCAAGCAAAAATGAGCTTAGTGGTGATCAGGCGCATAAGACCGCCATAGTACCTAAGCCGATTTGTACATAAATTAAGCGCCACTTAATATGACAATTTATGAGTGTAACAAACGCGGCTCATGTCTTGTGTCTGCAAAGCCGCTGGACCTAGCCGACTAGGGATCAATTAATTCTACTCCTAGTAAGGACATCTTTATGTGTCCGCCGCTCAGAGTTTTAACGGTTCTTTGTAATAAGCGTAGGACTCCGCGGTTCGTGTCACGTGTGTCAACGTGGAACGGTTTCGAAATAATGTCCGCTGGAGATTATGTAGATAATTAAATAACGTCTAATTTGGTGAGACGCCCTTGAACAGTGATTAAGTTTATGATATAATTTACGGGCATACCGACCACGCACGTAACAGCCATTTTACATTTAGAACGTAGAACGTCTTAATATACCGCCTGTAACTCCTTGTCTAACGACCTTTCACCTAACAAATAAACAAGGAAGGACTCGTTCACACAAATATAAATGTTATGTTCCAATCAAGAAATTTCCTAAATGATTTACAACCGTAATGCATTAGATGGTAGCTCACATAATAGGCTCGGAGTACGTCGAAGCTTATTACAATGAACAGCAATTTCTTCAACTGCTGTAATGCGAGCGATGTCGAAGCACTTGCTTGTAATAAATTAACTACGACCGTAATAAACTTGGGTGGTCTAACTACTTACCTACTACATTGATGTCATTTATTTCAATAGTTTTGATGAAGTATGTAAGTAGGTATTTCTAATCAATTTTACAGTTTACACAATGAAACTTTAAATAGATAATTATATGTATTATGGATAGGTCAAAATCTGATGATCGAATTGTATTTGCTAAATTGAGATTCGGATGCAAAGTTTATGCTAAGTGCTGGGGAATACAAAATCACATAGCTAAATAACAATGTTTTTCTATAAAATTTACCACTATTCTTCCCAGACGTAACTCATCTCATCCAAATGCAACCGCAAAGTTACAAACCCATGCAGGCAAATAATATCCACAAACTAATTTGAGGCTTTGCAGTGATTGTTGCATTATTTTCTAGTCCTGGCAGAGTTGTTCTTGCTGTATAGCGGCAGCGATATGATAGGAGGATCGTAATAGGGCCTATTACACGGCGTAAATTCCTGTAATAGCGTTGCAATTTATCATGCCTCGGTCGCTGCCCGATGACTCCCGTCGAGACGACGAATCATCAACAAGGTATGCTAACTTTTTTTACCTGACTGTGGCGAAGCCCAAAAGGAGGGTTATTATTACATTTTCATTTATACAGGGTGGTACCAATGATACGACAATAAATGAAACCACTGGTAGTTCTAGTTCATAGGAACATTTTTTTAGGTATACTATCAAATAAATCCTAACACAGAAATAAAATAGTAGATTATTGCATCGAGCACAAAGTAATTAATTATTGCACCGAGTGCCTGATTTAGAGCCTGAGCGTTAGCGAGGGCTCTAATCTAACAGGCACGAGGGCAATATAAATTACTTAAGGCGAGGTGCATAATCTGCTTTTCTTTCAACTATTACATAAAGGGGAATAGTAGATAAAACAAAACTCATATCAAACAGTTAAAAGATTTTCTATAACACTGTCGGCTTCATTTAAAATGTTTTCCGGAGTTAATGTGTCGCTAAATGATTCCATTTTAATTCGAAACCGAAGCACTCAAAATCAGATAGTATCACACTTTATCGTTTCCAAAAATATTGTCAAGCAAAATTAACAAAGTTCCCGCCAAATCACTTTTTTAAATTTCTTTCATTTTATAGTAGTTAGCAGCAATCATTTTTTAAATTTGGAACAAGTAGAATAGAAACGAATAATACGATACGTAAAAAAAAAGTATTGATATCGGCTGGCTGACTAGAGCTAATCCATTGAGATTGGCACCGATGCGATTAAAAAAAATAAACTGTGCAATAATGAAATTTCATACATTTTTATTGCTCTAGAGCATTAAAGACTCGCTTTGTACTGAGTTTTTAGTGTGATTGTGATGAAATTAAAGCATAGTTGGAAGAAAAAAATCTAAAACACTAAATAGCATAAAACTGTAAACGAAATACAATATAATTTATATACAAAATATTGGTTTACTAAACCTTAGGAATAATTTGCACCGATTAACGTGTGGACAAGTAATTAAATTAAAAATTTAAAAAACCCCCAACTCAATAAAGATAAAACATTGGTTCTCCACTTTTACTTACTTTAAATCAAAGTTTGACTAAGTATATAGAGGGAGTAAAAGTCAAAAAACAATTTTCAAGCTTTTTTGTTTTAATTTCATTAGTTTATATTCCTCATTCCCTTTCATTATAGTGCACATTATTCTACAAATCAATCCCTTTAATTTTTTTTTGCTACCCTTATTGAGGGAGTTGTAAAAACAAACGTAATTCGTCATTTTGTGATGGCGGCCATCTTGGATTTGAAATTTGTTTTATTTTATACTAATCAAGCCCTTTCATTTGATACCCATATTGATGTGATATGTTGGTGCTGACGATACGACAACGATTTCAGTGTTAGGATTTATTTGATTGTTTATAAATGTTCCTATGAACTAGAACTACCAGTGGCTTCATTTATTGTCGTATCATCGGCACCACCCTGTATATCAATGGCCGTAGTTACTAACATTCAAAAAGAACGATGCTGAAAAAGTATGAAACAAGATTTTCAGGATAGAACAAAAAGAAAAGCCGTAGTCACACGTTATAGGTACCAACCTAAACACTTTAATACCGTGTGACTACGGCTTTTCTTTTTGTTCTATCCTGAAAATCTTGTTTCATACTTTTTCAGCATCGTTCTTTTGTCGTAGTCGGGTTTTAGTTTGTAACTTTTTTTTTTATTTAAACAATTTTGGTGTTCAATTTTTTTTTTTTTTTTACATATGTATGAGTTTTTGTCCGCTAGAGGGCGTGATTTTAAATTTAGTCAATATTTTGGAAATGTACAAGTGAGGCTCTTTCAAATGATACCAAACACGGCGTATTAATCTCCATTTTTATTTTTTAAGCCTTACTTTTTGTCCGCTAGAGGGCGCCAACTCGTGCTTTGTGACACGTCACGTAGCCTATGTTCAGCGGAAAATGAAGACGGTTCTAACGATACCGCATATGTCGAGTTCCGATAAGTAGATTATGAGCTATGAGGGAACAGATGAAGATACTCACATACATACCTAAAAACATACATACATACATACATAGCCAGTCAAAATCATAACCCTCCTTTGGCTTTGCCGTAGTCGGGTAAAAATTAAAGCATTATCATCATTCTTTGGCTCTTATCCTAATTCATTTGGGGTCGGCGCAGAATGTCTTCTTCTTCCATACTTCTCTGTTTCTCGTCATCTCATGAGACACCTCCTTTCTTACCATATCATTCGTAACACAATCCATCCATCGTTTCTTTGTTCATCCTCTTCTCTTATATCCACATTCATATTGAAAACCTTCCTCACGAGATTTTCCTAATTCCTCCGCATTGTCGGAACATAGACAACTTTGAAAATATGAAGCTACAGTTCCAGTCACATGGCGTAATAATAACTGTGAAAGACTGAAAGTTGGTAAGTACTGCAATGTAGTAGTCCATTCCACCAAGTAGGTATGCGAGTGCATTGCACTAAGCATGAGATGCCTAAACAAAAGTAAGCAATTCTTTAAGTGCCGCTTACTGTTAGAGAAAACAGGCATAATAATCCAACAAGTAACTCGTAGCGTAAATAGGTTCCTACCGGTGTTTCCTGTTTGTGCATTGGCGATTTGGCGATTAGTTAATCTAAAAAGAAAAGTAGGAATACAGAATGGAATGGACACTGATGCACAACGGTTACCACGTTTTCAGTACAGATCATTCTGAACCCCACACATAGAAGTTTTTCATCGGTAATTAAAAAGCAATCAACTCTTTCCTACAATATTTCAATAACTCACGGCCAAATTGTATGGAACAGCTGTTTTTTAGGGTTCCGTACCCAAAGGGTAAAAACATTAGGTACCTAACGTAAAACGGGGTGAATAGAAACTCAGTCGTGAATCGAGACAGAACTTTGAGTGGTATTTTAACGTTGAATGGATGTGGTACGTGGCAAAAATGGTTTTTAATTAATAAAGTAAAATTAAGTGAATACAATAAAGTACTTGTTGGCGTATTATTTCAATGTTAAATTATAAGTAAAACTTTAACTAATAATACTTAATTTTCTTAGTCGATTTTTTTTTCTATAAAGCGCTCCTATCACACACATCACTATCCATGTCAGTGTACCTGTTAGTGTCCGACCGAAACACGATTTTCAGCCGAAACCGAAACCGTAACCGAACCTTCGGCCTTGGTCCCAGTTTCGGCCGAAACCGAAACCGAAACCGAAACTTATTAAATATTTATGGAATGTAAAATCTATTGTATTTTTACGCATATATACACAGTTAACACGTCAAAAAAATGCAATAATAAAAGTAGGTAATTAGGTAACAAAAATAGCTCTTAATATGTAAAATTAATAATGTGAATTTAAAAAAAAAATACATATTTGTCAAACTTTAAAAAAAATAAGCACTACATTTTTAACATTACTATATTTGTTAGTAATTTCCAAACATGACTAATAGTACTGAAAGCCATTCACGCTAATAGAAAATATATGAAATATTTAGTAAAAAAATTAAATTCGTCCATATAACTTTTTTTCTAATTATTTACCAAAACAAAGAATATCATATTATTTTCAAAAATGGTGTTTTAAGAAATAATTTTCATTACGAACTTTTTAAATTATATTAATTAGTTAAGGTTTTAGGCGCTTTGCACATGGAGCAACTATTGCAGCAACTGGCAACTAGCTGTTTACATATATTTCAATTGGATTGCGCACACATAGCAACTCGAGTTTCGAGTTCCGGCAATCGTCAGCAGTTTTCAGATGCTGCAATCGATGACTGAGTTAGTTGCTAATTGCCGCAACTAGAAACTGTTAAATATTATACCGATTTTTAAAGTTAACGTAGACGGCGACGACGTAATAAAATTATAGCAATTGCTGCTTATTCGATATTCATCGTCACACTGAACGCTGTTTGCTGCGTAGATTGAGCAACTCGGTTATGAAAATTGCTCATAGATTGCCATAAAATTGCTGCAACCATAAACGTTGTAGCAACTATCAACTAGTTACTGGAAACTTTTAAAGTTGCTTAAGTTACCTCAACTTAAGTTGCTCCATGTCCAAAGCGCCTAAATCACCGGAGATAGTTGTGTATCGGAACTACGGGGCGGTTCGAATACGGGTACAAAATTTAATCCATCAATAATTGCAAACAAATATAGTAATGTTTGAATCAAACATTACAGGTATATTCACACATCTTTTAAGTGTTAAGTTAATTTCTACATATTTAAATTCATATTTTATAAGTTCTAGGGAATAACTCAACAGAACCAAGTAAAATATGTAATGAATTCTTACCTAACCTATTTATTTTACACTTTAGCACAAGGCCCTAATGAATGCCATAAAAATACATCATCATTAATCATAAGTAAAAACAAATAAGTACTTAATTTTTGCGCGAGAAAAATCACACAACCTCAAATCATCACGACCGCGCCGGCTAGCGAACTCAACTGGCACTCGAAGTTAGCTGAATGATGCGCGACAATTCACGTATATCTTGTTTCGGCGGGGCCGAAAGGTTCGGCCAATTATTGGCCGAAACCGAAACTATGGCCGAAACTAGATTTTTTGGCCGAAACTAGCCGAAACCGAAACCGAAACCGAACCTTCGGTCGGTCCTTAGTACCTGTCATTTATCATTCTATGTCATGTCGATTATTTTATGGCCGCGTTCCGTATTACAAAATAATCGCTCACAGCGCTCACGTCGATATTTTGCGTTCCGAATTAGATATCACGATTATGACAGCTAAGACCTGTCATCAATTCGGAACGCTCGATATCGCGTTTACAGTGCTCACTCGTCACGTGATAACAAAAACATAACCTGCATGAGAGAAATTCGTCGCCCGTTAGGGTCGTCTTTTAAATTTACTTGAATACTCATGGTTATGAGACTCCAAAGAGATTTCAAAGAACTAATTGAATGTATTTGTGCGACTCCAGCCAGTGAACCTCAGCTGTGAACACACACACACACCCAGACACACTCACACACGCATCAGACATCTGTCATTTTTACTTTGATTTTGACAGCGCTCACGGTGATATTTATTTGGGGCATGGTCGGTGTAATCGCAAGATGACACATGTCATGACGTCATCTATGACGATTCAAGGGACATCGTTAGCGCGCTCACAGTAATTCGGTACGGGTTTATGGACGCTCAAATCGATTACAGCGTAATTCGGAACGCACCCTATATCTGCGTGACATTTCAAAACAACCTCGAAAGATTTGCTATCTTTCTGGAAATTTTGCTTTAATCTCAACCTTAAAAATGGGCAACTGGAAACTAGAAGTCGGTAGAATGGCTATGTACACAACTTTCCCCGTGGGCCTCTTTTTCTTCTTCAACCAACCAACTTATTTTGAGGAGTGGGTCACAAATACCAAGCGTCAAATCTTTCCACCGGAGAACATAGCAGACAGGGAAGCTATTCAGCAACTCATCAAAGATATGAGGAAAAAGCAAATGGCAGCAATGGACAAGGAATAAATAGTTGCTACCTGAGCTGAGCAACGACGCTGTTGCAGAAAGTTGTACCTATGTGGCGCATTTTATAGACTGTAGTGTTTTCTTGTTGTTTGTTCAAATCATTACATCCATGATGTAGTTGAGTTCAGTTCTGACATTATGGCTGATGACTTAAATTTGAGTCGCCTTGTGAGTGATCACAACACATGTTTATGTGACATAAATATGTAAAATTAAACAAAAAAAAATTCATAAAATAACAATTCATATTTTATTAGATATAAATACTTACCAATAAACTTTGTAAAAATCTTAATCTACCTTAACCATTTTATTTTTATGTCGATAACTTAATACAACTCCCAACATGGTTGAACACAGTGAAGCGTAGATTACATAAGAGACTCCGTAGAACTCGCCTATAAGTCCCGAGACCATAGGAGCAACTACTCCAGTCAGTGACCGCACACTGTTTGAAGCACCTATTAGAGTTCCTCTGTGGTCTCCATCACTCCTCTTTAAAACCATTTCTAAAGTAACTAACCTGCCAATTGCATTACCTATAGCTAGTGGTATCAGCCAAAACGCATAAACAATAACATTAAATGATAATGCCAGTCCTAATAAAGAAATACTTGTAACTAAAAATACATGTAAGTTTCTTATACTATAGTCTTTGTCGTGAATGTAAAAGCTATTTATGTATCCTATGAAGAAACTGGATATGGAACCTATAACACCTTGGAATGATATTACATATCCTACATATTTTGGTGATAAATCATACTCTGATTTTAAATAAAGTGAATAATTTGAGTAATAAACACCCATTGCAAATCCTATTAGAGCTTTAAACATAAAAATGTCCCAATATTTAATCCAGTCTATTTTAAATAATTCAGCAAATGACTGGCGGACACTAGAATATAATATGTTTACTAAACTCGTCTGTCCGTCTTTTTTCTCTGCTTTCTTACTTGACTTCTTATCTAACTTTGGTAGGAAGTACACTAAACCTGTAAAAGAAAAAACATGTTATTTTAAAATAAAAAGAAAACCCTATTATTTGATTAGTAAGTTCCTTACTTACCAGAATTAATGGCAAAGCAAATCCCAACAATAATGGCAACCAACATAAACCCATTCTCTGGGCTATCCTCAGCCATATGGCCTCCAATGACAGGACCTAGAGTTATACCAGCACCTGATATGGCTGCCATCTTGCCATATATTTCACCTTGCTTCTGTTCATCCTTCTCATAATCAGGCACTAGAGCCTTTGTCAGCATCTGTGTTTGTTTGAACAGCCCTGAAACATTATTATTTAGTAAGTTACTATTTTCTTATGGACATTTTTGATCTTTATGTGTGATTATGATAAGCCATGGCCCCAACCGAGAATTGTAATTGCAATGAATAAGTCCAGTATACAGTAATATGGAATTTAAAAAGGGATTTTTGAACAGACATACCTAGTTTGAATTGAACATAGCTACAGCTGCTATTACATTTATAATTATTATATTTATTGTGAATTTCTTAATAACTCAGAAAATTATAAGTAAGTAACTGTCTTTGCTGTACTTGCTGCCTACCTTCATGGGAATAAAGTATGATACAAATAACTCATGTATGAATGTAAATGAACAGGTTCTTGTATGTACCTAACACTGCTCTAACCACCATTATAACGAATATTGAACTTGTGAGTCCAAGCACAGTGTATGCTATGCCACACATAAGCAGTGTCAATGTCAAAATAGTTTTCCGCCCCTTGATGTCACTCAAACTGCCCTGAAAAATGTTTTATTATAATAAATAAGTGTTTAACAAACTAAAAATTGACAATGATATAAGCATTGCGAAAGAACTTACGATAAGGGGCCCAGATCCAAGCTGGAACCCGGCATAGATGGAGCCAAGTAATCCCACATACAGATGGTTACCACCCATCTGTCGTACATGACCAGCCACTAGTGGAACAATGAGACCCACTGCTAAAAGGTCCTGGAAGGATATAAAATATAGATTAACATACACGTTGAATTATTACTAATAAACAAACATTATGATGTGGCATTTATTTTGAATACCCACTAAGAAAGCCACAGCTTGCAGCAGATAAATAGCGAATGACATTATAATTTTAATGCTTAGCATTAAAACACTACATAATATCAGGCACTTGCGTATGAAATAAAAACTTATTAAAAATATCACGTTATCACCAAATGTGAGATGTACTCGACAGTGACACTTGACATTGACAGCTGTGATTGACAGTGCCTGATTGATAGTTGCTCCGTTTAGTGATGTCGGTGCAGGAATTAGTGGCTACTTGTCCTTGTTCTACAGGGCTATTGTCTACCTTTTCAAAAGTCAGTGAATAACAAGCACCAGTTGTCCGAGTTGTCCACAGAACTTTGTTGTTAACTGCTAATGTCCTCAAAATGGGTATTGCGTATCTCATTGGTGCGTTCGAGTATACACTATTAACGCTATCAACGCTAACGCTGTCAACTCCCGTTCGAGAAGCCTTAGCTGGGGTGCGTGGCCGATGGCCGGCGAAATTTTCGCCGGATAAAAATTAAACTAGCGAGGGTTCGCTGAACGGAGTCATAGGTTTATGTCAATTTTATCTGTCAAATTCAATTGACAGCTCAGCTTGTCAAACAAGTAGTTAACAATCTAGATTGTAATCTCGATTTTGCTTGTGATCTCGAAATTATTAGTCAGTAAAAATGGACCGGAACATGAAGAATCAATTTGCCGATATAATATTTGTATATAGTATTTTATAATATTATATTTCTACAACAATTTGTATTATTACTTCATCCATGATAATCCACAAATAAAATTGACGGAGAGTCGGAGACGTTTAGTACTCGTTTCAGAAATATTCGTACCTAACTATGGCGCAATTCTAGGCTCAATGACAAAGTCAATCTGACAGCGGGATAAAATTTAGCGAGCTAAAAGGTCGCTAAAAATTATCCTAGTTAGGCGAAAACTTATACCGGCGGACGGCCGTGAACGGGGCAGATTAAATTTTATTCAGGTTAATTTTTCGCCTCGCGGTGTGCTTGAACGGGGTGTTTAACGTTTAGTCAGGTTAAATTTTAGCCTGGTTATGCATCCTAAACGCACCCCAGCGTTAGTGAAAAGAAGCTCCCCGAACGACTTTTACAGTGAACTGCAGTGACACTTGACAGCAACTCTATTGTTGTTTTATTATATCGTTGTTTTGTTTTATCGTAATTTTCTTGACTTTCAGGATCATGCAAAGTAATAGTACAATCTTCCATTTTTACCGAGGTTCGAGGTTATGTTTTGCTAACACCCGCTCGATTAGCGCTGTCAAGTTGACAGTGTCAAGGCTAACGCTGTCGGCACATCACTAGTGTTGGTAGCGTGAAGTAATGACGTAATGTGTGACGTCACGGCAGTGTTGATAGCGCGCAACAGTAGCTTCTCGAACGGGCGACAGCGCTAAATAGCGCTAAAAGTGAGCTACTCGAACGCTTGACACCTCTATTTTGTATCGACTACTATACGGCTAAGTTAAGCAGGTACTGCTTGAACGTTACAATACTTGATTGAGGATATAATATTTTATATTTAGCCGCTTATGGCACCTGAAGGCACCTGACATGTGAAATGGATAACGTCAAAGAGATTTAAAAGTAATAATTGAATGTATTTTTTTATTGTCAGCCAGTAAGAAATTGCTGTTGTACGTGTTAGCTATTTAAATACATTTATAAATAGTTTTAAGATATTTACAGTATTTTTTATAAATTAGAGAATTGTTTTGTATAAATAAGTTATTTTATTGAGTTGAAATGCTAAAATGGCGCCAACGGTTATTGGAATGACAGTTAACTATTGCAGTCTGTAGTACAGACGGATATAAAAGATCTAAGGCGCCATTTTAGCGGGACATTCTGGTCTGAACTTCGAAAGTGAGAAGAACTCTAAAATACCTGTGTAAGTACTGTGAATTTCATAATAAACTTGTAATGTTATGCTGTAGCTATTTATTCTGTACCTACTTAGTTTGATGTGTTTGATGTGCTGTAGCTATTTATTCTGTACTTATTTTGATGTGTGCTCAGTCTGACCCCTTTGAATTAAAACATGATTGTCTGTTCAAATAGAAGTTTATTATTTATTTCCCTTCTGCTCTGGCTAATCTTACATAGGTACGTATTACTAATTACGTTCATGTTTTGCATGGAAGAAGTAAAGACAAAAACTTTTTTACAAAAAAATCAACCGACTTCAAAAACACCAAAAAGTTAAAAATAAACTTCAGAAGAAAAATCAGCTTCTGAAGTCGGTGACATTTTGTTTGTTTCATTTCGTTTTTTTGCCACCGACTTCAGAAGCTGATTTTACTTCTGAAGTTTATTTTTAACTTTTTGGTGTTTTTGAAGTCGGTTGTTTTTTTTTTGTAAAAAAGGTTTTTTATTTTTAGTTGTAATATCATAGAAATATTTAATAAAAATATAACATTCGACTAAGAAACCTACCCCTAATCCTTCAAGATACCCTTATTATTGCTTTCAACTCCTAACCTTTGAGGAGTAGTACCTCCCATCATCAGCTTATCAACATGAAGTGATGACTGCTAGATGCGAATACTTGTATGGCGTCAGAAAAACACGACACGTAATATGTGCCTATGAAATTTAAGGGTTGCCCTCGATTTCTCTGGGATGTCATCACCAGCAGGGCTATTGTGTATCTTTTAATGACAGTGGATAACTTACAATGTCTATCAAATAACTGTCAAATGGTGAGTTTTTAAGAAAAAAATGTACCAAACCATAACCAATTTACAGTTAATCTTTGGACATTTCTGATAGCCACTGACGTTAAAAAGATACGCAATAGGGGGGCAGGTCCTGGTTTCCATATCATGGTACCACCCTTGAAATATCTCCTTCACAATAAAAAAAGAATCATCAAAATTGGTTCATAAACGACGAAGTTATTCGCAAACACACATAAACGAAAAATTTTCAGAAATTAAGAAAAATCTTCATAAAATGAAAAGCACTGGGCCAAACTATACTAAATTTTTATGGGACCAAATGGCAACCATTACGCATCAAACTAAAAAAGAATCACGTAAATCGGATCATAAATCGCAGCGTAATCGGTGTACAATTGTACATACATAAATAAAATATATATTTATATAAACCGATCGAATTGAGAACCTCCTCCTTTTTGGGAAGTCGGTTAAAAAGGAAAATAAAATAAAATATTTCGCTCGAGATTACTAATTAAGTTTTATTAAAAATTAATGTCTATTGCATATGTAAGACGATTTTGATGAAATAAACCCTAATTAATAGGTACTCGAAACATTGCAGGGCACGACACAAAAGGCCACCTATAATAAGTATTGGATTGATGAAGATATGTATGCCACTGAAACACATCTCACCAAAGGAATAGCTCAGAGAGATTCGCAAACTTGATGATAAAAAAGCACCTGGATTCGACCTCATAACTGCAGAAATCTTGAAACAACTGCCCAGAAAAGCAATAATTTTTATTACCATCCTCATGAATGGGATTTTACGTATATCACACTTCCCTAGCTACTGGAAAGTGTATTAAATCATCATGGTCGCAAAACCAGGTAAACCGTTGGATGCTGTCACCTTCATAGACCCGTAGGCCTTTTGCCCATCGACGGTCCCTACGTATAATCACCTAAGTGGTAGATACGTGATTTGTGTTTTATTGTTCCCTGACATTCAGACAAACCTAAACTATCGTCCAGTGTAAAAAAAACTAATAAAAGTTGGCAAATTGACCTTTAAATACACACACGACATTTCCCATAACTACCAAATTGACTAAAACTTACGACGTAGAACAACAATAGTGGTAATCCAGTCGTTTTACGCGGGACAATCCATTGTAACCCCGCGCACCTCCCCCCAACTGCCACTTGGGAGAAATAACGTTTTTGTGTACATTTAACCTGCTTCGAAATAAAACGTAATGCAAATAATTTGTCTATCTTGTGAGGAACTGTCTTTTTTGAGTGAGTCAAACACTTATCTACTTTTATACAGTTTTTGTAACATGATCCCCACGTAAATGGCAATTGCGTCTTTAGTTAATTAAATACCTCCGGCGTAAAACTGAATAAGTACCACTTACATTATTTACCACAGGGATGATTCCGCTGTATAATTATGTAAGTAAGTGACAAATAATACGGCGAAAGACCTTTTAAAAGTTGTAGTTATTTTTTTTTATTAAATAATAGATCAAATATGAAACCTGTATTCCAAATTTCATGACTTTCTGTGTGGTAGAACATGAACTACATCCGCATTATTACAAAACGTAGTTAAACCTGGTTTAACTTAGACTTGGTTTATTTCGCATGACGTCTCACTTCAATAATATTCAAAAGAAAGTGACAGCATGCGAGATAAACCAAGTCTAAGTTAAACCAGGTTTAACTACCTTTTGTAATAAGGCGGCATGTGTTTAAAATTTAAAAGTGCTCTCCTGTAAAGTTTGTCATTTGCAGTTAGGGGATTGCACGTAGGGACCGTCGCCATATTGTCCAAATTATGTGAAAGACTTATTTTAAACAGATTACAGCCGGTTCTTGATCAGGAGTGCTTAATACCGAGCCACCAATTTGGTTTTCTTATACAACACGCCACTCTTGAACAAGTCCACAGAGTTGCTAACACCATTCGACAAGGTCTGGAGAGTAAGAAATATTGCTCGGCAGCTTTCCTAGACATACAACAGGCTTTCGACAAGGTTTGGCACAAGGGCCTCCTATTGAAGATTAAAACCCTACTCCCTCACTCTTTCTACTTCATACTGGAGTCCTATCTGAAATATAGAATATGCCAGATAAAAGTTAGGGACTATAGATCGTCCTTTTTTGAGTGTGCTGCAGGCATCCCACAAGGCTCAATTCTTGGCCCAGTGCTCTACTGTATCTTCACATCAGACCTTCCAAATAGTGAAGATGTGCTGGTTGCAACATAATTATGCCGACGACACCGCTATGATAGCCTCTGGTCTTACCGCATGCGAAGCTTCCCAAAAACTCCAACAACAACTGAACGAAACGAGTGAGTGGCTGGCCAAATGGAGAATCAAAGCCAGTGCTAATTAATCCGCTCATGTGACTTTTGCTCTCCGGCGAGGAGACTGCCCCCATATTACCCTTGGAGGAAACACCCTGCCTCACAACAAAACTGCCAAATATCTTGGATTCGATTTGGATCGCCGGCTTACCTGGAGAGACCACATCAGAGCCAAACGTGACGAGTTAAATCCAAGATTCAGAAACTGGCATTGGATACTAGGTAGATCCTCTGCACTTAGTCTGGAAAACTAGCTATGAATATACAAATCTGTTCTCAAGCCAATTTGGACTTATGGCATTCAGCTGTGGGGTACAGCAAGTCACTCTAACATAGAGATAATACAGAGAGCCCAGAACATTATATTGCGGACTATCTCAAATGCACCATGGTTTAGCAAAACCAGTGAAATCCATGAATATCTGGAAATCACAACAGTCAGAGAAGAATTGAGAAACTCCTCCCTCAAGTACAAAACCAGACTTGAGCAACACCCTAACCCCTAACCAACTTGCAAAAGGACTTCTAGATGACTCTAGGAATGTTAATCGACTAAAGCGTCAAACATTCTTTCACTCGACTGCCATCTAATGTACGATGGCCTATTAGAAGTAGCCACAATGCTGATTGTGGCACTTAAAATATAATCTTAATGCTCAACACATCTATTAAAAGTCTACATAGACTGATTGTATATTAAACAATAAAAAAAAAAAAAAACTTGTTACATCGATAATGCAGCTGAATACCAATATTTTACATGGAACGACTGCTTATCTGGCTTCCTTATCCCAGTTAGTACTGAGTAATACGATACCCATGGGTAAGACTGGTTGACAGATCTTCAAGCCACTGACTACCAGTAACGAATGTCAACGATCTGCTTATCGCAGCCGGGACCAACGGCTTAACGTGCTTTCCGAGGCACAGAGGAAACTCTGTATGTAATGCATCACCCATCCACAGACTAACCTAGGCAGTAATTATTAGGCCACGAACCATTAAATTTTTATTGTCATCATAGGAGGCTGGCTTCAGCTTAACCGGACTAACTGTGTGTGGGTGGGTGGGCCTTGAGTGTGAAGCCTCCCAGCCAAGGGAAAATAACATAAAAACCAGTGCCCTCTGCGGCCATGGTAAGAGTGACGGCTTAGGACATAGCTTGGTGAGGACAGCTGGGGACAGGCTGGATCCGAGTGATATCGTTTACTGACTGATTTAAAAGTACTGGGGAGTACTACCACCTACCACAAAAAATGTTTCAGGTATATAAAAAATTACGTACGTCACGGGATCTCCCTCAATTAAGTTTTCAATCAAGAAAAAATACTCGACTAAAACTGTTCGGGAACATCATATTCATCACTCGACTTCATGACAGATTTGTGCGACACTGACAACCAGCTGATAAGAATATTTTGAAAACTAAAACCGAGGTTATGAAATGAAAATTCAATACTGAATTAAATATTATTATTGTGGTTTGAACCACAAATAAAACAGTTATATTACAATGAGCTCTACGCGGTCTTTAGTAAGTACAAAACGAACAAAATAATGCTCTACAATTTTTTTGTGCAGTAAAAAACCGTCTTATTCTGTAATTTAAGCTTTTTTCTAATTTATTGATGCTGAAAACAGGCTGGTCGGCTAAAATGTTCAGTACCTTTACTCTTGGTCTGAGACCTTTACTAAACAATGATGTAAAACTAAATTACCTTACAATCAATAAACTTTTAGCATCAGAGCAAAATATTGAGCCATAAAAAAAAATCAAGAATGACTTATTTTTCAGGTCCTGCAGACCTTCAAGAGGTTACACAAAACTAGGATGAAAGTATTTGCAGGTGATGACAGAGCACTGACAGCTGGTAGAATAAAAATAAATGAGGAGTTCCGTAAAAATAGACATGTGACCAATGAGGATGCTATAAAGGCTGTATGAACATTTCTGTAACTGCAGTCAAACATAATATCTATAATTTTAAGGAATATAGCGTAATCTATATTATTACAGATGATTAAACTTGGTGAGGATGTGGACGCTGAACTCCGAACACAAGTTATCCAAGCTCGAGAAGTCAAACCCGGTGTATTTGGTATGATAAATTAAAAAATGCATTTAGTTATTGTGTTATTTGATTGTATTAGTTTAAAAACCTTTGCACTCTTGTGTTTTCAGAGGCCAGAATTACTGAAGACACTGCGAAGTTTGAAAATATCCCTTATGATGACAATGCAGTATTAGATGATGGCACAACTGCCAACAGGCCATGTTGTCAAGACAAAACTCAGAATAAATAGTCATTGTGATGTTAGATAATAGGCAAAAATTACTAATTATAACTTAGATGTAGGCAGACACGCAAATGAGTTAGAGAACACTTTTATAAAAGCTTTTGTTTAAATTACCCTTTTGTTTAAATTACCCTTTGTTATTTTGAAAATAAGCCTAGCTTTTTCTTGTTACTTAGTTATATGTAACTCTATTTATTTGTCAGGAGTAGTTGCCTTGAATCATGTAGGAAGTATTATTCTTAGTTTTTTAATTTAAAGCGATATATATATTTTTTTGATAACACCTGTGTACTTACTTTTACCTATGTGTCACGAATAAAGATATTTGAATTTGTGATTTTGTTTGTAACTTAAATAATTATAGCACATTGTTTGAGTATTTTTTTTCCAACTTGTTACTAAGCTCTAAGTCTAATCTAATGAATACACACAAAGATTTTAAAAAGCAAGCATGTATAGATTATGATTATAATTATGTTTTTTAATCATAATTTGTGTCGCATAACTTCAAACTCGGATAAATCAAAACCTTTTAGATTGGATTTATCCGAGTTTGAAGTTAAGCAAGGGAAACATTCTATAAGTCAATGTGCGTATCGCCAGTCCCGGAACGACTACTTGTAGGCCATACAAAATTTTGTTCCGTACGGGGGTCAAACCTGCGACACGTGGAGTAGCAACCAATCGCCACTGTACCAACCGTGCCGAACACGAGACATTTTGAATATATTATCAGAACACGGAATACAGAAGCGCCTGGAACGCGCTTAATTATACTTATGTTTTATCTGTGGTTTGACAATGACACTACTCGACTTAACTGACACTGACAAGTGACAGAGACAGGTCTCGTTTTCTCGAGTCCAGGCGAGATAAATCGTCGTTTGTGCATTCTTATTTTTCATTGGATTTTTAATAAAAAAATCCAATATAACTACAGTACAATGTTGACTAGAACATTAGTATCAAGGGCTATTCTCCTACGAAGCCTAAAAAATGCTGCTGATAACGTAAAGCAAGCTAAAAGAAACGCAGGCCATGGGTATGTCGGTTGTTATGTCATTGGTTTTGGTCAAGAATAAGCATCGAATGAGCAGTAATACTCGTCTTCTAGAGTTTTTAACACGACTGTGATACAAAAATTTAATTAAAATCACGACCTTTGATATTTTTGTCATTGTTATAATTATTAGCATAAAATAAGCGTGTAAAACAATGTTTTATAAAAAATGCTAGACTAGTCTGAGTAAAGTATGATATAGTTTCTGAGTAATTGAGTGCTGAATAAGAGCAGGAATTCTACCTCCCTTCATATCCTCCTCTTATTATTCTGTACCTACAACAAGTAAATAGTGTAAAGAAAATAAATTGAGAATCATTTAATATTTCAGAACATGGTCATACCGCATACCACCACCACTGCCCTCAAAAAAGAGCATATACTTAGCTGAGGTTTTGGGAGCGGCTGCCTGGTGGTGGATCTTGTGGCATTGTTTCACTGAACCTGAACACATCTTTGTAAGTGTTTTTTTTTTTACAAAATTGGTTAATGTAAAACTGAACAAATAAAATAGAAATGTGCTGTCAATATGCCATAAATGTAGGTTACCTCTTAAGTTATGGTACCTCAAACGCGAGTTTTATAATGCGTAAAAGTATATGATTCACTGCAGTAATCAACATCAGAAAAATATGTGACATTCTTCAGGATATATGCTAGTGCCATAGTGTTGTGAAAACATAATACAAGTAACTTTGCTCGATAGAAAAAAAATCGCGAAGATACCTCTAAAAATTTCTTTTAACAAGTAAAAACCATACTAAAATACATGTTATCGTTCTGATTTTTTTGCCAAATAATTCTACAAGCAACAAACTAAAGTCATAGTGTTTTACTTTTTTAGTCCAATCAATAGTTTTTTTGTAAATCGAAAAAAACCACCAATTTCGCACTATTCGGCCGCAGCGAAAGACGTAACAACCGCTTTGTAGTGCAAGCTGATTAGAACTTTATTCTAACAGTATTTCAAGCGAAGTTTGAACCACCACAAATAGGGTTGATAATCTGAGGTAGCATACGCTCTTAAGATATGATTTACCTTTTTCTAAACAGGTGCAATAATTATTTTCTCATCATCAAATTTTAATCTATAAACCAAAAAGTTAGGATAAGGGGAATTCCACTTGAAAACATGTATTTACTGTTTTATGATTTACAAATATTTTAGTGGTCCTTACAGTTTGTTATTCTTCCTGATATTTCAGGCATAAAACATTCTAGAAAAATAACAGAACAGATATTAAATTACTTTATCATAGAGTGCTAGATATAATGTAGATGTTTGGTTATTAGAATTTAAAAAAACCATAGATTCTAAAATGGGGAAGCTCTATTTTTTTTTTATTGATTGGCATAGTTACTCCAATAAAAGAAAGTATTTTTTTAAACCAAGAAAATGGACACTTCATTCACAATGCAAAGATTTAATGTTTATTATTGAAAGGTTGACATAACTATTCTTTATTTTTCAGGGTGAATTTAAATATGTAGACCCCAAAAGCTACAGTGATGAGGAACTAGGTATCCCACCGGACTCTGCTGGACCACTGAAGCAATGAGCAGGAGTTTTTTTGAATTGTAGATACTTTTAAATTATGTTGATGTTAAATAAAAATTATGAATGTATGTAGGTCTGTATTCTAATCCTGTGGTTTCCTTTAAAATTATAAAATAACAAAACTTAAATACTTTGCTTACTATTTTGATAAAAAATAAGGTTACTCTTTGGTGGTTAAGGACAAGGTTCCCTTTTTAATCTATTTTTCTACTAACATCATGGTTTGATGGTACTAACAAATTGTGTATAATATGTATGTCTTTCTACCAGCAATGTGTGAAAATTCAAAGCAAGGGGTTTGCGACCCCGTCGGGGCTGTGGCTTGTCGAAAGGATAACGCGGCTCCGACACAAGGGCGAAGAAGGAACATGGGTTTGGTTTTTAGTCAGTAGAAGTCTGACACTCCCCTTCGCTCTGCCCAAGAGCGGGGGGGGGGGGGGGGGTTATTCGATGATTTTCCAACCACAAAAAAAAAAAAAAAGGGTTTTGCGACTAGGATTACTAGAACTATAAAAAATATCTCTAGACAAAACTCAGACATTTGAAGAAAATTCTGGACATTTTTATCCTTTAAATTTTGCTGTTTATGTACCTAATTAATTTTTATAGCGAATCAGCAGATTGGAGAAGTAAACAATGTTAAACCTATATTTTATCTACACTAATATTATAAAGAGGAAAACTTTGTTTGTTTGGTTGTAATGAATAGGCTTAAAAACTACTGGACCGTTTTTAAAAATTCTTTCACCATTCGAAAGCTACATTATCCACAAAACATACAGGCTAAATTTTATTTTGGAAAAAATAGGGTTCCGTAAGATATTTGGGTTTTTCGGAGACAAGGTGTAAAAAATCAACCAGAATTTTGCGTACGCTGCCTAAACTATAAAAGATAGAACCATAAAATGTTCTAATTAATTGTAGATCTTATCTTATCTACAAAAAAGTCCGCGAAACACTATACCTATCTATGTCGAGTGAGGCACAACAACCATTTTTTTAACTAAAAATCTTGAATTTTTTTCGGACTACATTTATACGCATATATTTTACTCATGCTATTAATCCTTACCAATACAAATTATTTCATCACGAAGTACAGTTTAGGTAGATAATATTTGGTTGTCGACTACCTGAGCCGACCTTTTTGTTTAGCTTGCAGTATGTCAATTATGAATGGAGAGCTGTGTTATTTTAATTGATTTGTATTGATAGTTTAATTGATTTGTAAATAAACATAAGTTTTAACAGAGTTCTCTTACAAAACAAGAGTTATCGGCGTTTTAATCACGCGCCGCGTGAGGTCACGTGACTGACAGCGCCTGTCAGTGACGTCAACCCGGATGGCCATGACAGACGCGACTTTATTGCGAAAAATAGCTTGACAAACAAGAGGATAGACATTGTTACAAAACATACAGTCCAGCGTTTCAGTTTGTTTTCTCACCTTCCTTATTGAAGAGGTGAGAGCAATGGCAAGATACAGTGCAATCCGAATGACCGTTGTTGTATCTTTTGCACGTTCAGGCGAAATTAAAATATTAAGGCCGGTGCGCGTGCGGGAGTTTTTTAGATTTCGTTCTTAAAACTACACCTACGCAAAAGTTCTTCTCAGAGCTAAACAACAGTTCTTCTCAGAGCTAATCAACAGTTATTTTCAGGGCTAACCAACAAACAGTTCTTTTCAGGGGTAACCAACAGTTCTTTTCAGGGCTAACCAACAGTTCTTTTCAGGGCTAAACAAGAGTTCTTTTCAGGGCTAAACAACAGTTCTTTTCAGGGCTAAACAACAGTTATTTTCAGAGCTAGAATATTAGGGTGCGCCAAAGTTCACCTAAATTTTCAACTCCGATAATTGAAATCCGAAAATGTTCTTCCTATAATTCGGAATTCAATATCGGGTAAAGAACTTTAGGTGAGCAATTAGGGACCCAGAATATTACACGCTATTAACATTTTCTTAAACATTTGATAGGTAATGCCTAAGAGAGCCAGGTCTCAACTTTCTAATCATAGTTCTCAAGCACGGGCAGCAAGAATACGTCGTATGGGAGAATCTTCACCTGAACGTTCACAACGCCTTGCTGAACAAAATCAGAGAAACTTTCAGGTACGCGCACGATTGTCGAGTGTCGAACGTTCGCAACGCCTTGCACAACAAAATCTGAGAACCTCTGAGTTACGTGCACGAGAGTCGAGGCTGGAGCGTTCCCAACGTCTTCATGAACAAAATGTAAGGACCTCTGACTTACGCGAACGAGAGTCAAGTGTCGAGCGTTCGCAGCGACTTAGAGCTCAGGCAGAGAGACAGCAGTTGTCCACAAATAGAGTTCGCAATCGAATTTTAGCTAACAGCAACAGACTGGCTTTCAGACAGGGGCGTATTTACCCTAGGGCCATCCGGGCCATGACCCGGGGCGCCAGGACGCCAGGGGCGGCGTAGCCGCCCGGCCGCCCCTGGCTGATTGCATTTTGTTTTGGCGCCATTTATTCAACTTTTACTTTTCACGTTATTTATACAGTGAAACCTGGTTAAGTGAGACCTCAAAGGACCTGAAAATTTGTCTCACTTATATAGGTATCCCACTTACCTACCCAGTGTCTCAGATATCCAAGCCAAAGTGTTGGGACCTCAGCATGAGTTCCAGTTATGGAGGTTTCTCACTTATCCAGGTCCCACTTAATCAAGTTTCACTGTATTTTCTTAACAATCTCAATTCAAAATTAACGTAAAAAAGACCAGGTGGCAACGTCAGGTCATGGTTATCAGATCAGTTAATTACTGTATTGTCATCGGGACTACGTTGTAAAAATAAGCCGCCGCCCTGGGGCAGTTTTTCGAACTAGCCTTACGTATATTCCGGTCTGCCGTATGCCGCCTCGATAATCAAGTAAACAAGCACTACAACATTATTTTTAGTATATGCGAAACCTGAATATAGTTTGTTCAGAATCAGTAACTGAATCGATTCCAATAATTTTTATACCATGTTATATTTTGTCCCAAAATTATTTAAAAAAGGATACGAGTTGGACACCTAGCGACTGTGGTAGCGCGGACGGCCCGCGCCCGCCGCCGCCGCCGCGCCGCGCCCCGCGGTGACTTGGTAAGCATATTTTTGAACGGACAACCACGTAACTTAACAGACCTATAACTTTGTGATTTTTCAAGATACAGTTTTGAAATTTTGTACATGGATTCTTTACATAAAAGTACTAGACACGTGTTTCAGGTTTCGCATAAACAAAAACTAATGTTGTATAATTATCCTTCTAATCTGCCGCCCACCGGTTGCTATTCACGGTAAAAAGACAATCTTACCTATCTGGAATGCTAAAATTTTCTAGCTCGCTGCACTCGCTCTTACCGCCTGTTTTTCTTCTTTATCCAATCCCTCAACGCATTAAAATTAGTCATCAATCAAAAGAAAATCAGTAACTTCTCTGAGGCAGGGGGCAAAAATTTTCGAGCTCGCTCCGCTCGCTCTTGCATTTGCCCTCAAGTCTAAATAGTGCATAGGTTCTTCAAAAATTCTCTTTCTATATGAATTGTTGAAACAAAATGTAATTTATCCGATGTGTCAAAATTGTTCGTTCGCTGTTTTTATTAATTTTCGGAACGGCAAACACACTATTAGCTATATTGGCAACCAAAAGCAAAACAAATTGGCTTGATTTGACTTTCAAAAATAAACCAAAAACATTTTCAAATTATAAAAAAAAAGTATTGACTTTTATCAAATGTTCTTGGATAATAGTGAAAATAGAGGGGGCGACCAAATTAGGCTGGGTCCCCGGCAGCAAAAACACAGACGTTGAGGTCGTTTCCAAGCTCTACGACTTATTGATCTCGTATAAAGCAGCTGAAAGAGAATGCTTTACAAAAAAAATTGCTATAAAAAATTATTTTCATCAAAACCGATGCTTTCTTCTTGACTTCTGGGGCGGCATAACTTATTGGCCCGGGGCGCCAAATTTCAAAATACGCCCCTGCTTTCAGATATGATCTGATAACTAAGCGAAAAACCCAAATTCTGCCGGAAGTCATTATTCCACGCGGACGAAGTCGCGGGCAAAAGCTAGTAGAAATATATATTGTGGGAAAAAAACGGCGTCAAATAGGCATAAGGTCGTCAGTGATAGGGTTGTACTAGGGAGAGACCAAGGACTTTATTATATATTAAGGAGAGACCTATAACATTGGACTTAAACATGCATAACTGGCGAACACTCCTGCCTAACCCTTCGGGCATGACAGACGTAATGTCAAAAATAAAAATAAACTTCTATTGAATAAATAAATTAAAAAATGAATAGTTTTTATTCATGAATAATCGCAGCGAATTGACATGCTTAATATTATTCATCAAAATCACAGCCCCAGCCGCCTCAGCGCTTTGTTACAAGTCATAAAGTTGGTGTACACAGCATCGATACTCATAAGGCAAGAGTGTATGTTACAAGGTTACAACTAGTAGTGGCGTGGCTGTACAATAATGGAAACAAGTCACCCAATGGAACCGGCTTTGCAAAGAAGGCCTTCAATTTCTAACAGTATACTTGGGAGTCCTTAGACGGTCAATCTGGCACTACCAATCAATAGTATTGAATTGGACAAATCAAAAGGTCCATGATCACCGCGCTACAAGGATCTCAGGTGCACTTGATTTCATCATTATCAGCAAGGGCACGTAAAAATTTCAAGACAGAAAAAGAATTCATGTTTATTATGGTCTATCTAACCCAGAAATACAGAATACTTACCCAGACATGAATCCCATGACCTCGTGAGCCACAGCCGTTAAGTTGACTTTCTTTGATTACTGAATCAATGAGGCAAAATTTTTCAATAGTATCAAAATGCTCAAAAGATATGCATAGGTAAAAAGACTATTCCAACACCACAAGCTAAAAGCCTATCTAATCTAAAAAGCCACGTATTCCGTTTTATCTAACTGAGCAAGGTAAAGAAAAAAAAGTTTGACGTATATCAAAAACAGTAAAACAGTAAAATAAATTTCTCCTGCACGCTTGTTTGTCCTAATTTTTGTAAAATATTAAATGCAATTTGTTGGAATTTGCACAAAAAATGTGCAATGGCCACTTAAATTAACAGTGTTCTAGTGATAGTGTGATGATACGTTTAGTGTTAGATATGGAGACAACTGCAAATCAAAAGGGTGAGTACACCGTCACTCCGAAAGGTCTAGTCTTGTTTGTGTATGAATAACTGTATCTTGCACGCCTTGCGACATGAATTTGGCTGACGTATGATGCCCTAAACGCATATTTTTGTTGCGTCCCCAATTATTTTGCGTATATGTGTTGTATACTTGGATTGAGATTATGTTGCTGTTTCGGGCGTCATACGACGAAAATGAGCTTATCATGTTTTTGATGTCTTTCTTATCGCTTGAAATTCACCGTGAAGAAAGATTGAAACATTCAAATCTTCTAGGTATTCTTGATAAATACATCTGTTGCTCTTCTCCTTGAGTGTTCCTGAGCTTGAGTATGAGTCACTTTGTTGGCATTGTGATCTCGTGTGCATGTTAAATATTAATAAGCAAACCGCGACGTGCCTGAACCTTCGGATAACATGTTGGGTTAGACACTTTCATTATTGTTTAAATTTTTACTTATTTTGTAACCCCTTCAGAAGGGTGTAAACTTAATTTATTAATTGGTGTGAGGTTATGTTATGATAACAAAAATACTAAGTATACATACTCGACTTTCAACTGGTTAATTTATAGACTAGCATATAAATATAATAAGTGATTATCTGAAACTCTATGCTTAATTCATGCTAGCATGCAGAGTTTGCTTTTAAAGTAAGTAGTTCATAATTTGTAAAGTGTGTTAGTTCTTTTTGCCACTTGTTACTGTACTTATCTGTTATCATATTTGTCATAAGTATGATTGAACTGATAAAGATAACTTAAACCAATTCAATATTTCTATAAAATTAATAAATGAAGGGAATCAACATGAAGAACAACTACTTCTGATCATATTAGAACAACTACATGTTTATAAACATCTTAAATTCATTCGCGAACAAAGAACAGCCTAACCCACTAGGCTGAGAAACTTGCAATGTGCATGAGACACCATACGAATGTGAGCACTAACTATGAATTTTTTTGACTTCCTCCTTTTACTATATTAAATAGTTTAAAGCAGTGCATGTAGCTTATAACATCTTATGTGTTTGTATCATAAAAGCATTTAAACCATTGGACTCTGGTGGATGTAAATTAGAATTCTGTATTCTTCATAAATAGTCCAATGAGTGCTTCATACACATTTCGTTAAACCTTTCATTTTTAAGGTTAATTTAAATATACGAAAATGGCTTATTAATTTGGTTATAAAAATAGATATTTTAGTACCTATAAATAGTTTAGATACACATTTTATAGTGCTTATTCAATGTAACTGCAATAGTATGGTAATTTAACTAAATGCTGTTTGATGAATAAATTTGTAAATTCACATTTTATTTTACAAAACTTTGGAGAGGTCAGAGATGCATTTGCTTCATGTAAAATACTGGTATTCATCTGCATCCAGTTAGACTGGAAGCCAACCCGGAATATTCAATTTTCTACAATGACTTTTTTATAAGTGTAAGATTTGATTGGACTTTCAAAGTTGTTATATGCCCGGGTCAGTGAGTGACCTAAAGGTTGCTAGGGTTTTTCAAGACTTATCCTTATAAACTTCCTTATTTAACAATGAAATATCAATTGTATGAGCTTTTAGGGAAAAGATCCATGAAATTGCAACATCATGGAAATGAAGGCAGCGTTATTGAGTCCATACATGAAACGTCCATACGAGCAACATGGCGAGGCCCCTGTTGCTCGTATGGACGACGGTTTCGACAGGGCACGCAAGTTTGTTGAGCAAACTTCTGGCATACGGCATTCCCGCTGACTTTTGCTGCTGGATATCTGACTTCCTGAGTGAACGGTCGATCCGAGTGGTCATTGATGGCTGCTCCTCTGACCTTATGGCTATCGATGCCGGAGTTCCTCAGGGGTCTGTTCTCTCCGCGACACTTTTCCTGCTGCACATCAATGACCTCCTTGTTCCTGGTATTGTTGGGTACGCAGATGACAGCACTGTCATGGAGAGTTATACATCCGGCGCAAAAGCCAGTGGCGATGAAGTACGTTCATTAAGAGAGGCCATGGTAGAGCGAACGAATTCAGTCTTAAGACTTGTCTCCGAGTGGGGTGACGAGAATCTGGTAGATTTCAACGCCACCAAAACGCAAGTGTGTCTGTTCACCGCCAAAAGGAGTCCGTTTAATCTGGCCCCTCCTTACAGTACAAGTTACTGACAGTCTCGAGCTTCTTGGCACGAAGTTGAGCACGAATCTGAACTTCGGCGCCTACATCGAGTCGAAAGCTCAAACTGCGGCGAAAAAGCTGGGCATCCTAAACAAGGTGAAGCGGTACTTCAAGCCTGGACAGCTTTCTGTATTATATAAAGCTCAAGTCCGGTCTGGCATGGAGTATTGCTGTCACCTTTGGGATGGCTCAGCCAAATACCAGCTTGCCACACTTGACTCTGTAGAGCGCAGAGCCGGGAGGCTAATTGGTGACGATAAGCTGGTTATCAAGCTACATAGCCTGGCCCACCGTCGCATAGTCGCATGTCTGTCGGTCTTCTACAGACTGTACTTCGGAGAGTGTGCGCAAGAGCTCCACGAGCTGATCCCACCATCTCCCTTCTTCCATCGGGAGACTAGACGTACTGCAGGGTATCACCGATACCTAGTCGACATTCCACACATTCGAACGAAGCGATTTGCTGGGTCCTTTATTATGCGCACAGCCAAGCAGTGGAATTCCCTGCCTGCGTCGGGTTTTTCCGAGTTCATATAACCCTAATCTGTTTAAGTCGCGAGTAAACAGGCTTCTACTGGGTAAGCTCGTTTCATCGTCGACATCATCTCTGCCCTTTTTTTTTTTTTTTTTGGTGGGTGGAAAATCATCGAATGACCCCCCCCGCTCTTGGGCAGAGCGAAGGGGAGTGTCAGACTTCTACTGACTAAAAACCGAACCCATGTTCCTTCTTTGCCCTTGCGCCGAGGCCACGTAATCTAGTACAAAATACCGCGGCCCCGACGGGCGTCGGCCCTTGCGGGCCCCTCCTTGCTGACATCTCTTTGAGGCGCGCGTGGAACACGAACGCGCCGCCGACACGGTCTGTTGCCGTCATGACGACGGCCGGACGGCGAGCTAGCCCATTACTCACCGTCCACAGGCCCGCGTCTACGGTGGCCGGAAGCCATCACGTGGCCCCCGACGCCCGGAGCGCCTTCCGCGCCTTCCGCGGCGGCTGGGACGTTGAGAGGATCGCTCCCTCTCTCGTTCCGCCACCTCCTTCGCTAGCATCACTGCTTCGCAGAAGGAGGCGACGGCGTCCCATTCCTCCTCGCCCCGGACCATGGCTTGCACCAGGGCCGGACGCGAGAGGTCACCGCCGCCGATCGCCGCTACGAGAACACGGCGGGGCTCCGCCCAAGCAGGGCACACCTCCACAGTGTGCTCCACCGTGTCCTCCGGTCGATCCTCGCAGTGGAAGCATCCGGGCGTTTCCTCTCGCCTGATTCGGTGCAGGTACCTCCCGAAACACCCGTGTCCGGTGAGGACCTGCGTCAGACGGAAGGTGAGGGCGCCGTGGCTCCTTTCTAGCCACTCCTCAAAGAGGGGACTTACCGCCACTATCGTGGCGTGCCCTATCATCTCTGCCCTTAGGGCAAGATTGAAGTCAAGAGCAAGCCCATTTACAATAAATAAAAAAAAAACCGGCCAAGAGCGTGTCGGGCCACGCTCAGTGTAGGGTTCCGTAGTAATAATTCTTTTTTTGTTTGAAATACGGGCCAATGAAACTTGACCTCTGGATTGTATAGGCGCTCATACGATTCAGGGACCAAATTATATTGGTTAACTGCAGTTTCCATCTGTTGTTTCCATCCAAGTTCAAAATAATTTTCCTAGAAAGTCCTTATAAAGTTCTACTTTTCAGATTTTTTTCGTATTTTCTAAACTTATGGTTCAAAAGTTAGAGGGGGGGGGACGCTTTGTTTTTTACTTTTGGAGCGATTATTTCCGAAATTATTGACATTATCAAAAAATGATTTTAGTAAACCCCTATTCATTTTTAAATACCTTTCCAACAATATATCACACGTTAGGGTTAAAATTAAAAAAAAAATCACTTCCCACTTTACATATAGGGGGGCTACCCTAATAAAACATTTTTTTCCAATTTTTATTTTAGCACTTTGTCGGCGTGATTGATACACATATTGTTACCAAATTTCAGCTTTCTAGTGCTAACGGTCACAGAGATTAAGCGAGGACGGACAGACGGACAGACAGACAGACAGACAGACAGACAGACAGACAGACAGACATGGCGAAACTATAAGGGTTCCTAGTTGACTACGGAACCCTAAAAAAAATACAAAACATTCTTTGATTTTCTTCTGGAATTATGTATTTATTAATGTACCGTATATTTCTGCCTACCTTCATGTCCATAATCCCTTGCCTATTTTACAAGATCGTCATCATCAGCTTTATTACATCACAGCGGGGGATAAAAAAGTTATGAAATTGCAGAACACGAGATGATGTTGTTGTATCAGTCTGGACTTCACTTGCCTTGTCCTGTCTGTAGATGAATAGGGTCGACTCTGACAGCATTAGATTAATTAAAAACCCATAATTTAAAATGTTTGGCTTTTGTTATTTCCTGTTAAGAAAAGGTTAAATAAATCCATGACCTACAAGAGTGAACAATAACAACAATTTAACTGCCTGCAAGACGGCATTTGACTTGTAGACTCCATCCACCATCCATATTATGCTGGATAAAAATTAATGACAGTGCAGATGGTAACCATGAAGAGCTACCACAAGGAAAAAGATCATTTGTGAACCATACCATGTTTGCCTCATTAGAAATTCAAGGTGGTGTTTAACCATGGTTTAACAATGTCATTTGTTTGATCGCAGTATCATGTCTGGTGAACTTCGCGTACGACGCGTCGGAGGCGGACGAGCTGACGATGCGGCCCGGTGACGTCATCCGTGACGTGGAGCGTCTGCCAGGCGGCTGGTGGCGAGGGGAGCTACGCGGCCGCCGCGGCATGTTCCCTGATAACTTTGTGTCGGTCGTCGAACAGACTAGTTCAAGGTGAGGATGCTGATTGTTGGTGCACGCTGTTCAAGGGCAATTTAGTCCCGGTTCAGGATTCTTGTGTGGTGTTATACTAGGACAAATCGTCTTCTTGCGTGTGCTCGAGGGTACGCGTCCGCGAGCGCCCAATTTTAAACTTAAAGTAATATTGAAATTATAGTCCTTTATTCAGTGACATCAAAAAAGTGTGCGAGGGTGGGTATGTCCGCTTGAAGTTGTAGGGTCGTAGCTCCGAACACAGGCAGGGTACATTTTGCAATTCATCTCCTCTCAATACGGTGAAGGAAAACATCGTGGCGAAACCGGCAAGTCGTAGAAAAAAAATAAGAAGACATGTGACCTGCAGTGGGCATGCATTGTGGATTCCAGCCCACTATCTCACATAGAGGTGAGGCCTGTGTCCCAGCAGTGGGACCATGTTAGGCTGATTATGCTGATTCTATGCTTATAAGTTGCTATCCAAATTGAACGGTTTCAAGTTTCTTTGTAGCTAAAATAATATTAATGGTAAAACCTGCATAAGACAAAAGATATAGGTGCCAGTACCATATACACAAACATCTGATGTAGGTACCATCAGTATTCCATTCTCAGTACAAATATCTAATGGTCGTTCAAATATTTGTCATGTCGAGCTCGCACGAAGCGCGTCTCGGCGGGGCTATAAACCACAGCATTGTTTTATTTAGCCAGGACAAAACAGTAAAATGGCTATATACCACCAGTCAGTTAAACTTCGACGAAGTACTGATCTAACTTATTTATTTTATCACAATTTCTCTGTAGAATAAATTAAATTTCCAGGTAATTGATGTTTACCTAAAACGAACTAGGATTCAGTCTATCGCGTGTTGCCATCTAGACTAAAACGATAAAATTGTTTCGTCAGTTTTCGCCGTCTCCCATAAATTCCTACCTTGAAACTTAAAACCAGTTTTTTTTTAATGGAACAGTATCATCTATCAAATATCTTCTATGACCTTTTATATTGAAAAGTAAAAATTTTTCACTTCGGTACATTTACTGAGAAACTGGACATATCTAAAATTATATTTATAGTTAAGAATTGTACCTTGCACATCTACCTACAATAAGTAGCAAAAACATTTTAAAAATACAAAGCATTGTATTTAATAAACATACTTTTGTTTAAAAAAGTAATGATTTGACTTATCAATCGTAAATGCGTCCTTAAAAAACCGGCTAATCGCGACTCAGACAGAAAGGGTTCTGTAACACTAAATAATAAAATAACATTATTATTAACGCTCATTAGGGTCAATTACACTCGACGGGCAAAACTAAATTAGTTTTTAAAGTATCTTAATAAAAAATAACCCTCCTTTTGGACTTCGCCGCAGTCGGGTAACAAAGTTACTGCTGCATTTGACCAAACTACAGCACGTATTCCGTTTTTACCCGACTGCGGCGAAGCCCAAAAGGAGGGTTATGTGTTTGACGTGTATGTATAATAATAATAATGATATAATAATATTTCACAACTATCACACAACGCCATCTAGTCCCAAGCTAAGCAGAGCTTGTGTTATGGGTACTAGACAACTGATAAACATACTTATATATTTCTAAATACATACATACTATAGATAAATTACACCCAGACACAGAACAAATGATCGTGCTCATCACACAAACATTTGTCCTGGGTGGGAATCGAACCCACGACCTCCGGCATAGCAGTTAGGGTCACTAACCACTAGACCAACAGGCCAGTCAAATAGTATGTATGTCCGTTTCTTTGTTCCCTCATAACTCCTAAACGGATGAAGGGATTTGAATGAAATATAAATCGTTAGATTCGTCTTGATGGCGCGAGTGTTATAGGCTACATTAAAATTAAAAAACAAAGAAAAGTTGCGGATTTTGGGGGCCAAATCGCGGAGTTCAAATTTTTTTTTTTTCCAATCGAGTAGGGTATCAAAATAAAGGGTTTTAAATGGAGATTACAAAAATATAAATTACTTATATGTTTAAAAGAAGTTCAAAGTGTCAAATCCTATAAACAAGCACAAAAGTTAAATCATTTGTGAAGAATTTTACGCGACCAACGAAAACACAAACACAAAAGAACTAAAAAGTTGGAAATAAAAAAAGTAGTTAAAAAACTAAAAAACCATTCATTTGAATATTAAATTATGAAATGAAAAACATAGAACTAAAATAGAACCCCGCCTGGTTCCAAGTTTTGTTTAATTTAAAATGTGCTTGTTTTTTGCTTTTCAGTTTTTTCAGTCGGGTTTTTTAGTTTTTTAACTACTTTTTTTGCTATTTGGCCCTAAAAATGACAATTAGTGTCAAGATAATTATGAGGATAATCATTTCGATATTATCCAAGGTTATAGAACATAATATTGTCGAAGATTATTTTCTAATCAAATCATAATAATCTTAGTTCTCTATGATCAATACAAAGATTAAAATAGAATAGAAGAATAATATAGGCTGTTACTTTGGACTGTGTTTATTAGTGCTTTCGTTGCTGACGTTATAAATTTAGTTCCTCGATGACCGAGTTCTGCTCGGTATTTTAAAAAAAACGACGTTTTCTAAAAATAAACCTAGCTAGATCGATTCATTGCCCCCGTTACCCCTGTATTCTTACAAAAATTCATGAAAATCGTTGGAGCCGTTTCCGAAATTTTGAGTTGCTCGTTTAAAGATAATTATGTAGTATCGCACTCTTCTTGTGAATTCTAACGCAATCTAAAATAATGACATCTGTCGCGACAAACTGGCAATCACAAACATTGATCTACAAACTTACTGGAGCAAAAAAAAGCAATATGCATGTCAAAGTTCAATACCAACGGCAGAGATTGATGTTAAGGTCACCAGTTTACAGTTAGCTTTAACACCACTGCACCGCCCGGTATCCTGCAGCGACTGTGCCCAGGTACAGTCACGAGCATCCATATGTATACACGAAGCAAGATTTAAAAGTGATTTTCTCTTAATTTATTCATTAAAACTGTAAAGTTATCGCGAATATAGTTTTCTGGAAGTCTTACTATTGCGAAATAGATCTTATCTCAAAGTGACATCCGTTATTTCCGAGAAAATCGCTTTTGAATTTAGCTAAGTGCACACATATTAGTGCTGGTAACCGTACACGGTTCCTAACTAACTGGTTTGTGTACCGATATAAAATAACCATGTGTGTCTGATGTCTAGTTCACTGACACACATATTTCCATTTTAATTGTTATACTCTTTTTATAATGTTATTGTTGTTATCTCTGATTATGACCAATAGTATTCACAGATTTGCTGTTTTTTCTCAGAACATGCACGTCTTTTAAAGTAGCGTCATTAGTTCAGCGGGAATTAAAAGTTGACTTATTTTTAGTAAACAGTTATTAATTTCATGGTCTCGTAGTCCTATCATTTTAGGGCATCAATAGAAACATCGAAAATTGAAAACTGAAACCCATAATTTTCTTTTACCGACAAGGTTTTCCGAGCCATACAATATTAAATAGATTCGGCTACCTAGAAATTATACCGTTGAACAAACCAGAAACGTGACAATATGAAACAGAATACTATATCATTTAAACGCTCGCTAATCAATTGTCTATTAAAAAAACTAAATGCTTGTATTGTTGACAAAGACATTTTCTATGCTGAGTTACACACACAAAGTTATTCCGTTTTAGTCATACGCTTGCTAACACAATCAGTGATGTCATTTTCTTAACGAATGATCATATTACAAAGTGTTTGGTTTCCAGTATGGTTTTAAAGTTTAAGAGAGGTACTCATTAAAAACTGTAATTTTGTTGATGTTTTTAATATCGGACGACATCCGGTTAAGTTGGCGGTCACTTCTGGGGAAAGTCGCTCAACCACCGCGATCGGTTATTGTACAATAATTGGATATGGCTTTTAAATTACGTTTTCGATTAGTAGAATAATAATGACTGTATACGTACTATCTAATCAGTTCGGATAGCGCGATAAGAAGCGCGGTCCGCTAGTCAGTGTTTGTTGTGTGGCCCTTAGTGATATATTTTTGTCTGTCTTAAGTTTTTTTGTAGTCCCTGTCTATTATTATAACAACATTGCCAATAATAAGGAGAAATTGGGAAGGTATATAGGTGATTCATCAACGTTTATTTTGATGCTTCATACATCCTGACTTTATTGTGGAGACATATTCCACGTATAAAAATGATAAACAATGCAATGTGTCAGTCCGTCCAAGAGGTGTAATGAGTAGTAAATGCTAATGACAAACCATGGTACCTATACCTAATTATGTTGATAATACTCTGCTATCACAATCATCACATTTAAGCAGACTATGTGACAGCTATAGTGTGCAACTGTTATTATTCTTCTGGGGACTACCCAGACTAGCTCTCGCATGGGAATGTTGCAAATTATTTAAGCATGGACTGAATTATTTGAGCATAATGGAATTTCTTTATGCAAACCAAAGATACTTTGATAAGAATTAATGTTATTCTTTTCTGTCCCCTTTCTTACCTATTTCTTTCTTGAAATGAATTTGAATGAAACATTGTTGTGCAAATTGTCGCAGTCGTTTACATCATCTCTCAGATCACTTAAGAAATCTGCCCTCGTTTCTTCGACTCCTGTGTTGTCTGTGAATAAATATATAAATATCAAAGAAATCAGACTAGTTAATCAATTACAGAATTTACATATCAAACTGGATTCTTTTAGAGCTTCTGTTAATTGGCGTCAATTTCACATGTTCAGCCAACGCACTACATTTAGCACGCAAACATGAAATTTGCTGTCGGCAACGAATAAATTGTATGTTTTTTCCTATACAGTGTAGTATGTGTTGGGTAGTTAAGTAAAACTTCACGTTCTGTTCGATTTAGGCCGGCGGGCGTGCAGGGCCGATGTCGAGCGGTGTTCAGCTACCAGCCAGCGAACCCGGACGAGCTTCCTCTGAGCGTTGGTGACGTCCTAGAGGTTCTAGGAGAGGTAATTGACCCTGTTTACTTCACATTATACCTACTTCTTGTTTGTATAGCACCGTAGCACGTCATCTGTGCTATATGCCGCCGCCGTGCTTAGGTGTGGCTGCGTTTTTCTCAAATTGCGATAGTCGACATTGAATACTTGAAGTGCCTTTTATTACAACTACATAAGATTGTAGTTGGATCATCACTGATTTTAAGGTACCATTGTGAAACTAGAAAACAATGTAAGGAATACATAAAGGAAATTAGTACGTTAATGGAACAATTACTGGCTAATGACTCACTCTCATAACTGGTAATCGTTTTCTAATTTGTAGATATCACTTCCCAGTAGGTGTTTTAAATTAGTCTCTTTTTGGTAGCGTCACAGACTAGACTGCGACCAAATATGTAAAAGAAATAGAAATTTCGCCACACGACAAAGTTATTGTGGGTTTCTTTGAAGATTGTGATCGGTTTGTGGCCGTACGCGTCAGTGGTTGTGCAGTGCAATTTAAAAATATATTTTTTTAAGTTTTTCATTAGTGTTTTGCGAAAGTTTTTGTCCCTATCTAATCATAATTGAACACAAACATTCTTCGATCCGAATACTTAGTTTGAAGTGAGAAATCAAAGTGAAGGACAAATACTTTGGCTATTTTAAGTGAAGGCCATATAATTTGGCTATTTTTTCACCTTACATTTAAAGGCAAACGCGTGTCGTACTGTTGTTGACCCGTGTGACCGTTCAGGTAGAGGAGGGGTGGTGGCAGGGTCGCCGCCAAGGCCGCGTGGGGGTGTTCCCCTCGAACTTCGTCGTGATGCTGGACCCGCAAACGCCCGCGCCGCCCTTCGAGCCGGCGCCTGCGCTCCCGCCTAAACCTGGTGAGTTTTAAACTGGATTTTTCTTGACGAGCCATAGTTAACAGTAGACAGTGATTTGAAAGAAGAAAGAGATGCCTTTGCCCTGCTATCGTCGTAGTCATTTAAAAACTTTTTAACAAAAAATAACCCCGACTTAAAAAAAAAAAAAACACAAAAAAGTGAAAAATAAACTTAGAAAAATCAGTTTCTGAAGTCGGTGACTTTTGTTTGTTTGATTTCATTTATTTGCCACCGGCTTCTGAAACTGATTTTTCTTCTAAAGTTTATTTTTCACTTTTTTGTGTTTTTTTTTATGTCGGTTTTATTTTTTGTTAAAAATTTTTTTTTTCACTTTTTAGTGGTAATGTTCATGAGTCATAATGTGAACAATGTAGTTTTTTTTTTAGTTTTGTTGATTTTTCAAAAACCGCTTGCCCGATTTCGATAAAAATCATGACCATATGGGAAGTATACCCTTACCAACAAAAAAAGAATTTTTCAAATCGGTTAGCAAGTGCTAACCCGAACGGGGCTATGCCGAACAAACATAAAAAAAAATAAACATCCGAATTGAGAACCTCCTTTTTTAGAAGTCGATTAAAAATAGTGTAGTGGTATGTTTACCCACACATGCACGCACACCACTTGCGAGCTTATAAGTGCCTATGACGTTGCACCGTCAGTTAAGTTCGAAGTCACGCGTCCCCGCGACAACACATATAGTCGGTTACTACCCGTTACTCGCGTCAATCATTTATTGTAGTATTGTGCCGTGTTTAGTTATAACAAATACTTTATTAAATTCATAGTGCAACATAGAATGGGACATTTCATTTCATACGTCCCAACAAAAGTTCTATATTGGTGACCCCGACGTGAATGAAATAATACGGTTCCATACTTTGACCCGCGAGTGCAATTACGTTCAATACAGACGTAGACTTTTTTAGTGTTGTTACTGTGAACTATACCAAACCTTCAAAATGGTCAACCCTAACACTGTTGCTGCCAGTGAACATAAAGTTACTATAAATCCCGAGCACACAGCCACCACGGCTGCCGCCGCACCTGATAGCGTCAACGCACCTCAACAAGCTGGTCCGTGTTACACCACAGACCAACACCTGCAGCCAGAGACGGAGACGATCACCATCAACTCCCGCATCGCCGACTTCTGGACAGCGCGTCCGCGACTATGGTTCCATCAGTTTGAGGCCATAATCGGTGCACAAAAAGCAGGTGACTTGCATAAATATCAATTAGTTATAGCTAAGTTAGGTCGAGATGAATTGAGTCAAATTAGTGACATTCTTGAGAACCCGCCCGTGAACGGTAAATATATAGCACTGAAGGACAGGTTAATTTCGTCCTATGAAGAGTCCGAGTCCAAGCAATTACATACGTTGCTTACGAAAGTCGAGCTAGGGGATCAACGACCCACTCAACTTCTTCGTAAAATGCGAGAGCTTGGAAGTAACAAAATTCCCGAGGATACAATCAAAATTTTGTGGTTAGATCGCCTGCCTCAAACAGTCCGTGCAGTAGTTACTGTCTGCGATGTAACTTTGGACAACGTCGCAGCAATTGCTGATAAGATAATGGAAACTTCACGGTCATCTGAAGTCTGTTCGCTAAATCCGGTCGCTATCCCTAGTCATTCAACGGATCAACAATTTAATCATTTAATGAAAGAAATTGCCGCGTTAAACACAAAAATTAGTGATCTACAAAACACGCGTCAGAGTACAAGTCGGAGTCGTGGCAATGATCAGTCACGATCACGGTCACGATCACGCTCTCGGTATCTTGACAATCAAGACAGATACAGGCGTCAAACAGCGCAACCGGGAGACAAAGATTTTAAGTGCTTTTATCATTATATTTATGGAGACAACGCCAAGAAATGCGGCGACGAGCAATGCATCAGAAAGGCGTTAAACTAAACCCGACACCTACCTTAGCGAGAGTAGGTGTCGAAGGAACATCTCGCTTGAGCGTCACCGACTGGAAAAGTGGTACGCATTTTCTTATTGACACCGGCGCTGATATTTCAGTTATTGCCTACAAAAACGTTAATCGTCAACCCTCTGATTTTACTTTATTTGCTGCTAATGGGACCACAATCAAAACATATGGGACTCAGAAAATGACTTTGGACCTTGGCTTACGTCGAGCTTTTACCTGGGAATTTGTCCTGGCTGATGTACAGCGGTGCATTATTGGGGCAGATTTCCTATCCAAACATCAATTGCTTGTTGATCTTCACGCAAAAAAGTTAATTGACAAAGTCACACTACTCTCTAGGTACACTAACGTAGAAGATGCCTCAAATATTCCTACAATTAAAGTCATCGACTCGGATAATAAGTATCATCGTATTTTAACAGAGTTCCCAGACATCACTAAGAGCGAATGTTTCAAGGACCCACCCAAACACAATGTAACGCATCATATATGTACCCATGGCCCACCTGTATATGAAAAAGCACGTCCACTTAACGCTGCAAAATACAAAGCGGCAAAGGATGAATTCCAACGAATGGTAGATTTAGGAATATGCAGGCCGTCATCCAGCCCATGGGCAAATGCTTTACACGTTGTTCAAAAGAAAAACGATGAGTTACGCCCCTGCGGTGATTATCGTCGTTTAAACGCTATCACCGAGCCCGACCGCTACCCGATTCCTCGTTTAACGGATTTCACATACATCCTCAAAAATAAAAAAGTTTTATCTAAAATTGATATTAGACGTGCTTACCATAACATAAGCGTCGCACCTGCGGACATACCGAAAACCGCAATAATAACTCCATTTGGTCTGTTTGAGTTTACAAAAATGAGCTTCGGTCTGAGAAACGCTGCACAGACGTTTCAAAGATTTATCAATGAAGTTTTGAAAAATACTCAAAATACGTTTTGTTACCTGGATGATATACTTATTGCTTCAGAATCAGAAGAATGTCACATTCATGATCTCAAAGAAGTGTTCAAGCGACTTAGTGAATATGGCGTCACAATCAACACGTCTAAATGCGAATTTGGAAAATCCGAAATTACATTTCTCGGTTATCGCGTTAGCTGTGATGGCATAAGGCCGGACGAAGAAAAGGTCAAAGCCATCAATAACTATCCACAACCCGAAACCATCGAAGAACTGAGGCGCTTCCTCGGTCTTATAAATTTTTACCGAATGAGCATTCCTAAAGCCGCCGACACTCAAACTATCTTAGACAAATACTTACACAATGCTAAGAAAAATGACAAAACAAAAATCGCTTGGACCGAAGAAGCAATCAACGCATTTAATCAATGCAAACATCACATAAGTGAAGCTGTCACTCTCACGCATCCAGACTCATCATCCAAACTTATTTTAATGACCGACGCAGCGAATACCTGCGTTGGCGCAGCACTTCATCAACTAGTCAACAAACGGTTAGAGCCACTAGGATTTTATTCGAAAAAACTAAGTAGCGCCCAGACAAAATACAGTACCTACGACAGGGAATTATTAGCTATTTACATGGCAGTAAAACACTTTCGGTATATGATTGAAGGGCGTGATCTCACAGTGTTAACCGATCACAAGCCGTTAATATTTGCTTTATCGAAGAAAGAATCGAAATCCGATCCACCAAGACGTCTTCGTCAATTAGATTTTATTTCTCAGTTTTGCAACAAAATTGAGTACGTTAAGGGCGAGCTCAATAACGCCGCCGACGCTCTTTCGAGAATAGAAGAGATTTTTCTACATGATATTTTCGACTATGAAGAATTATACAAAAGCCAAGTCGAAGATACGCAATTGTCATTATTAAAACAAAAACCTAACTTGGAATTTAAATTGTTCCGCATGCCATATGCAAATCATGAGCTTACGTTCGAAACATCAACGTCATCAGCGCGACTTTATTTACCGTCGGAGTTTCGAGAAAAAGCGATTTCAAGTGTCCACGCACTTAATCACCCTGGGGTAGCCGCTACGCGTCGCCTTATCGCGCAGCGCTATTTTTGGCCTAACATGAACACTGATGTTGCAAACTTTGTAAGAAGCTGCATTAAATGCCAGAAATGTAAAGTACAAAGGCATACAATTACACCTCTAGGAGAGTTCGAAAGGTCAGACCGTTTCGAGCATGTGCATATAGATATAATTGGACCATTACCACCTTCCGAAGGATACACATACTGTGTCACAATGATTGATCGTCATACAAAATGGCCTGAAGTCGTTCCTGTAAAAGACATAAGCGCTGAAACCGTCGCGAAAGCTCTACTCGAGCATTGGATAGCACGTTTTGGTTGCCCTGCAAGAATAACTTCGGATCAAGGTCGTCAATTCGAATCCAATCTTTTCAAACAGCTGACCAAACTACTTGGAATAGAAAAGATTAGAACAACAGCATACAACCCAAAGGCAAATGGACACGTCGAAAGGATGCATCGAACGTTAAAAGCTTCCATCATGACACGTTGCGATAGTAGCAGTCAATGGTCACAACAATTACCTATCGTGTTATTAGGAATGCGCAATACAGTTAAAGAAGATTCAGGGTACAGCCCTGCTCAGATGACCTACGGTAAATCTATGCGTCTACCGGGAGATTTTTTTGTTCCCACCGAAGCAGACATTAACAACACCGATTACACTTGCAAACTCATGGAAACATTAGCGAACCTTCAACCAACCACAAGAAAACAAGCTGATAACAGAAACATTTTCGTGCACAAAGATTTGACTAAATCGGACTACGTTTTCATTAAAAACGAAGTTAAACGTTCGTTAACACCGCCGTACGAAGGTCCTTATAAAATACTCAAACGAAGCAATAAACATTACGTCGTTCAAGTAGGTTCTCGAGAAGTCACTATTTCTCTCGATCGTCTCAAGCCTGCTTATGTTATAATTAATAGCCCCGCACTTCAGTCGCCACAGGAAGTTTTTGTTTCGCCCAAAACAACTGCGATAACACCGGTTGCAACCAAATCGACCTCACTTGACAAAACTGAGCCATCTGTTACTACAAGATCGGGTCGCGTCGTGAAAAAGACCGTGAGATTTGCCATTTAAAACATTTTTTGTCGCCAGTCCCAAAGTCATAAAAATATCAAGTGAAATTTGAAGTGCGGTGAAGTGTTCTGTGTTTTAAAATAGACCCACAAAATTGTTTGTTTTCACACTAATTATGTCAACTTGTAACGTATTTATTTTTATGTTATCGTTACCACTTAGCTAACTCTTAAGTTTAAAACCTTTTTGTATAAAACCTTTTTGTGTCAAGTTATTACTAAATTTATGACCAATGTATTTTAATATTTTTTTTACAAAATGTCTTCAGTTTAGGTAAGTATCCATTTGTGTAGTGTTGTTTTTATATTATAAAAATACCTTATGTTACCGTAGTCTTGTTGTTTATTAATTTAGGAGTTATGTATAGTTATACACTTTCACACCAAACCATTTTATTTAATATTTGCAATGTTTTTACACTTTGGTCATTGCTTTTGATGATATTTTTTTTTCACCCTTTTATTAAATTGTCTTCATCTAAGGGGGGAGGACATGTAGTGGTATGTTTACCCACACATGCACGCACACCACTTGCGAGCTTATAAGTGCCTATGACGTTGCACCGTCAGTTAAGTTCGAAGTCACGCGTCCCCGCGACAACACATATAGTCGGTTACTACCCGTTACTCGCGTCAATCATTTATTGTAGTATTGTGCCGTGTTTAGTTATAACAAATACTTTATTAAATTCATAGTGCAACATAGAATGGGACATTTCATTTCATACGTCCCAACAAAAGTTCTATAATAGTCTGAAGCAATTCTTTGACTGTGGATATTGTGGGTTTACCATTTTTATAAGCTACCGCCTATATCGATTCGCTGCACTAACGGGATAATACTGATTCCTACCTAACTATAGACCACTTCACCCATTCTCACGAATCCTACAAAAGAAAACAAGTATTCCGCTGACATTTGCAATACAAACCAACTTTACTCTAAGACCACTGCTTACTTGTAAACAGTTGGTCAATGCCTGAAGTAAATAAGACGATGTGCAAAAACGAGTAAGTACCTTGTTAATATCTTTGCAAATATGAACAAAAACGCAAGCAAAAAGTCTTCATTAATCCTTACAATCTCGTACTTAGACTCTACAATGAAGTTATTTATGGTATTCACGCTCTATTACAAGTTTATATGTTTCTCATAGGGTCTGAGTCATGGCCATAAACCTTTTAATACCGTACGAAGCTCGTTCGTCACCCAGTCTTATTGATATACTGTTGCTATACTTACGTTATTGAAGTGATGTCAATGTGCAGAAGGGGGCGCACGGCTTATCATTTCGATGATTGCATCTTCCGCTGACGATTCCGGATGTATTGTAAATTTGCATGTGAAAAAATGTGTGTAAATTGTGTTTAAAATTACATGTTTTTTTTTGTGAGGTCTGTGGAACTTAAGACAATGTTGTTTTTGTTTATAAAGATAACAATGTAAATGTGTAATAAAAAGCCCTCATTGTTGTCTTTTTAATCACAAAATGATAACAGTGCGAATACATGGAAAATAGTGACATAAAAATGTGAACAAATGTCTATTGTGCGACAAACAAGACAATATTGTTCTTACCCTACACCCTAATCTTGATCTAACTTCTTTGAAGTCCATGAAAATATCCTCGTAAATTGCAAGCAATAATGAGCTTTATTGGTACACAGTAAAGGAGCTGTGTCGCGTGCTATTCCCGTACTCGGCTGTGAATGAAGACGAGCTGTCACTGTCGGAAGGCGACATCGTGACCATCTTATCCAAGGATGCTCCTGACCGCGGCTGGTGGCGCGGCGAGCTTCACGGTCGAGTTGGACTGTTCCCTGATAACTTCGTACAAGCACTGCCTGCACAAGGTATGTTAAAAATCAGTCTTAGTTTTTTCAAATGCTTCTATTATGTCTTCTACGGGTTAGGTGCAGGGACACTTTGGCAAGTGTGCTATGATTTGGTTAGGAGCACACTATACAGGAAGGATCTTTAATGTCAATATTTTCAAAATTGCTTACTTGGGTGCCTAATCGAGAGCTTTCTCTCATATAAGGCAAGTACTACAGACAGTTCCTAAGGATCGATGAAAACCGGATTTCGTCGATCGTGACCGTGACTGGTGCTGCTGTTACTGCCACAACTTGCATCATCAAAACACTAGTAACATCAAATAAATATGAGGGAAAACAATAGCCCATATCTAAAGGGCGAGTACACATTTTGTGATATGTAAACAAATAGTACTGGGTTGTGGCCATGACCGTTCCAAAAACGGGGTCAAGTTCGATGAAATGTCACAAATGTTGACCTATTTTAATGTAGCGAGCGGTCGCGCATTTAGCTTTTTTTTTATTGTAAATGGGCTATTGACGAGAGGATATGCTGTGTTAGTGTTTGGAGGATAGCCCAGAATGAAGTCAGCTTCTTACCAAAGAGATGAGTTTAGCAACTCATCCACCCGATGAAATAAATTTCATAATTATTCGAGGTTGCGGTAAATATAAAATTGGCACATGACTGACCCAAATTCCTTGTAGTGACAATGTTATTATTTACATTTGAAGATACCTTAATAGTCCTCTATATAATCGAGATTGGTTGCTGATGAGGAAGGGATATATGAGATTGTGAGGCGTTTTCGCCACTCAGTTCAAGTGCCTCCTGACCAGAAGATGTCCCACTTGCTGGAGTCCATGAGTAGAGACCGGATTATATGCATATGCATATTTGCACGTTCATTTGCATGTTATAACGGTTTAGATAGATAATGCATATTTTAGCTCAGGTCAAATCGTGCATATTTTGGGCAAATTTCCTGTAATTTTAACAGAACGTCATAAACAGCAAGTAAACAAGTCCTTTTCTGTGTCGTCCAGTCAAAAATTAAGAAACCTGGTGAAAGAAATACTTGCTCTAGTTGGCAAATTGTGCCATTTCCTCGAGGAAATTTCCGAGACTTCAATATAATACGGATACGCACGATATTGTACCGTACTTTTAAATACTCAAAATTGCTTCTCCAAAGTTTCTAAATAATAAGGTTGCATACTATACATTAGTTATGGATTTTCTCTGCTCTTCATTGTTTCCGTACTCTAGTACAATAACAGTTACAAAAATAGTTGATTGCATCATCTACATACCGTCTTGAATTGAATACGAATCTGCGCATTACTGTTATGGTATTGTTCCCCTTAGTACTTATTATGGACTATGGACACAAATAGTACAATATTTTAACGTAGTTGAGGAAGTTTGGATATATGCAGCTGCTCCAGGATGTGAACGGTATCGAAAGGTTACTCGTTATACAAGCAAATGTCATTTAAACACGGAGGTAAAATAAGTAAATTGTTAACATACTTTAATATGATGTAAAGAAGATTGCATAAAATGGTTATACCCCTCTTTTTATTGCATTTGTATTTGTATGCGTGGTGGGTACCCGATTAATGCAGGCATCTAAACGTGGAGTCATCTTATTATATCACACATTGCATGTATGTATGCATGCATGGAAAAGCGCTATGAATAGAATATGATCAATGACACGTATAGCGGTGTTTTACAAGAGGCTATAAAATATGTATTGATATCGCTTCGATAGTAATTTTTATCTGTTATCAAAATCATCATTAGATAGTGTTTCAAAAACCACATATTAATGACTATTTACTAAACAAAAAGCTTCTCTAATAACATATTGGCAGTATTAAAGGTTATTAAGAGGCTTGTAGGTACATCACTACTCACTCAAGCCTGATTAATCTGCGTAGTAAAGCCCCGTTTGCCGCGCCTTCTTGCGTAGGAGTCATTTAATACAAAGGGCTTACGTCAGGAACATCGGAATTGGAAAGTATCTAGCTATGCATGAAAACCACAACATATAAACTGCAACTACTACTCTGTTGGCGTGGTGAGAATGACTAAGATGCGTTTGCCCGATTTTATTACATCATCCTTTGGGATGATATATGAATATTAAACAGCGGACGTTTAGTGCATGTTGAGGTAGACCACGCCGTGGTGTGACGATTCAGTCTTGTATTTAGTGTAAACAAGGCTGGAGCATAAGATATAGAAGTTTGGAAGGAAAAATGGATAAACAAAGGAAGTAACTTGATTCTGGTCTAAGCTCTGATCTTAGTTTAGTCCTACAAAATAACCTATTCTGCAATCTACCCAACTGTCTGTGTGAAAGCTAAAGATTCGCATTAAAAATCCCTCACAGATAAAAAACAAGCTTGTAAATAAAAGATAACACCGTCTGTGGAGCTCGGATCAATTAAATGAATGATGACATTGTGTTGTGTCACCCATTACACAGATTGAACTTTATCGCCTTTTCAATTAACTGTCGCTCGTTTCTTAAACACATCAATCTTTATAGATTGTACAATCAAAATAAAATAAATGGGTTTACTACAGATTAAATTACGATATTCCCAATTATATTAGAGTTGGAATTTTACATAGAGCGGCTTTCTATCTGAATAGGATTTTTCACCAATAAAAAAAAGTAACGTCACAATTAAGCCCCCACTCATGATCTTTCACAAGTTTTATTTTCGTATTTTTTTATTAATTTGATAAAACAAAAAACACGTATCCAATATTTTTCGATAATCTGACAGACGCGTAGACGGACTAATTAGATTTTTTTGGTGAAAAACCCTATTACACATTCTCTAGATATCAATAGAAGGCTTTATATGATTCAATATAGTGAGAGTACGCTAGTGGCTGGCTACTAGATAAATTCTCTCATGTATCATCGGTACAATGACAGATAACTGATGTAATCCCCACACACACCTTGAATTTATTAATAGTGTGATGTACTCTGTCTCCTAAACAACTTATGTTGATACTTAACTAAAACTCGTTTTGTAATAATGATCACTCAATAAATGATGTCAGATTCTAAAGGAACATTGTGTGCTAAAACTTCGGAGGTTGAGCATTTGAGTGTTTTAAGTTTAGCTGTTTATTAACTTTGGATTTATTTGCAAGGTTAGTCTTCGTGATTCTAATATTTATAAGAAAGAAAAACGTCTACGGTCTTTCCTTAAACATTTAAAAGCTATGAAGTCGTCATAGTCGTAGAATAGTGACGGATCTGACAAATATTAAACTTTCCTGGGCAGTCATTTTTGGGGGTCATTTTACTATGAGCGCCTATCAAATCCGTCAGTTTACCGACTGATTAATTTGAAAACTAAAAAACATATCTTTTTTTCTTTAATGTAATGATAATAATTAAACATTTTTGTATCCAAATATGGTAAAACGTGGTTTACGTATTTTTTTAAAAACCGACATTATTCTACGATCATGAGTGTTGTTGAATAATCATCTTCCTGCCCTTGTTCCATGTTACTTGGGGTTGGTGCAACATATTTATTTCTTCCATTCTCCTCTGTCAATCGTCACGCTATTATTTGCTTCTTTTTCTTTAATTTCGTTCCTCACACAATCCATCCATCGCTTCTTTGATTTTTCTTCCTCTCCGACCATCAACATGTATATTAATCACTCTTTAAGTCACATGCGATTCGTCCCTCCTCATAACATGAAGTGTTGTTGAATAAGTTCTGATAAATATTTTCGAAAAGAAGTCGTTTAAGCTTGAAAATATCGAAACGTTGGTTCCATACAAAAAAAGAGACTTAGAGAGTACTTATGAGATTAAATTGACTTTCTAATTAACACTGACGAATTTTGCACGATTTTAATGTATCATACGCTCTCTAATATATTACAAGGTTAGACCAATAAGTCCGGTAACAAACACACATAATATACAGTATGATAGCATAATCTAAGATGACGTAAACTTTGTAACACTGGCCGAATGCAATCGGCTGCAAGACACGCAATATTACTAATTTATGCGTATCGAAACTAGCGTGCAGCTAATAGTGTATGCAGATGAAAAATAACTTTGCTCTATTTTTTTTTGACCTAGTATTATATTGTGTTTAGGCTAATAGAGACGTATTTGTGTATTGTTGTTTGGGACTATAATTTGCTGAAGGAACGACAACAGAATCTCGCCCATTTGGTCTCACTAGGCAAGCGTACGTGTATCTAACAAGATAACGTAAGTAGCACATGGTAGCGCAACCTTGAAATCTTAACAGTTCGGCCATTCGTAATATTAACTCCGATCGCATCAAGTTAACGTACAGTAAACAATAACATAGTACCATTAACTCGCGCGCGAAGTACTCGTCGAGTCGTGAGCGCGCTAGCACACGCACAGCCTGTTGGTAAACACCGCCCACTCTAGTATTCGATGTTCTGCTATTGACATTTCTCATGAAGGTTGCCGGCCGAGTCGTGATTTTGCGTAACTTGCCTCAGCACGCTGTGTCTCGACACTGTCTTTTTATAACTAGTTGCTTCACTAGCCGCGTTGGTGTAACACTAATGTTGCACGTTGCTCCACTGATTTCCTCGATATTGTGATTCTCTAAAATGGTTTTTGAAAGTGAGTCGGATCTGTTCAAAGTTTTATCTGTGTATGTGAAACTTTGTGAGACATTTGTGTGTTTTGTGTGATCGTTTCTAAGGAATTGATAACAGAATAATTAAGTGTTTTATGCTGCATTCATTTTATTAAATGCCATTTAAAAACAAGTATTTTTGCTGTTTTAATAATAATGTTGCAGTTTAGAAAAATGTTTTCAAGTGAACAAAATTTATTTTCCAAAATGTGTAAGTGTAATAATTAATTTATAGGGGGCGAAGCTGAATTAATAGCATATTACGATTAATTTTAAATAAATGATCCAATACATCGTTACAATATAGTTAAAAAATAAATTACTATCATATCGATAGATTGTGGAGACAGCAGTAAACTTTTGAAGGCCAGATAGTACACACAAGGAAAAAAAAATATAGCCATTTGACGCCGGTACTAACTACTAGTGACAACATTGTCACTTACCAGCAATACTAAAGTGCCATATATATTTACTTACAGTATCAGCAGAACTAGAAGAGAAGAAGCCAGACCGACCTCCGGTCAAGACTACGAACTCCATCTACCCTTCACTCACAAACAAGTACTCGGAGAAAACAGCATCCGTCAAGGAACTGACCACGTCTAAAATAAGGTATTTTATACTTTGAACCTATACTTGTTCTTATCTCGCCAGAGATTAGAGTCAACGGTGGTGACCTACTAAGATTTTGTTAGTAAACGGGCTCTGGTAAAGTATTAGATCATTCTTTTTTTGCAGTCGAAATAAATTAAATGTTGGAAGTGGGAGTGGTAGCACCCTATAAATATCTGTTTAGTTCAGTTCAGTTTGATGGTTAGTTTGTCCCTGTCTATAGCTTTTCCTCTTTAGTATTCGTGCAATGAAGTGTAGTCTACTGTCTAAATGCATCATTTGAATACTAAAATTTCGCAAAAATTGTGTCTTCTAAAAATGTGTTAAAAATAAATATGCTAATCACAACAATAAAAAAAACTTGAATCATTCTTTGATTTCGAATACAGTCATTTAAAGTGGGCCGCAACGCCCGCAACTAACGGGCTTGCCAATAAATTCTTTAAAGGAATTCATCGTAAAACTCGTCTCTTTAGGTGTGTTTACATGACGTTTGTTTTACGACTATTTTTTATGTTTCCAGCTTGCAAAAGGAGAATACAGTCAGTAAGGATACAAGTGCACAAAGTACAGTCACAGTAACAAATAAGAGTGAGTCGGAGAAGATTATACATAGTGAGACTGTCAACGATGGATCTTTGGATCAGGTGAGGCTATTGCATCTATTTGCATACGTAAGTCAGTTGCAAATGCATCGTATTTGCATCTTAAGATTACTTGAATGCATTGGGAAAGTGGACAGAGACTATTGCGGTATTACTTTCATATTTGATGGCCTAGTGGTGTGTTCGTCGGATTACCACAACCAGATCGTACCCAAGACCAGCTTCTCATTGTTCATCTATACTTCTATACTAATATTATAAAGAAGTAAAGTTTGTGTGTTTGTATATTTGTTAAATTGTAAGGGGTAATCTCGGAATCTACTGAACCGATTTTAAAAAATCTTTCACCAATAGAAAGCCACATTATTGCTGAGTGTCATAGGCTACTTTTTATCCCTGTATTCCCACGGGAACGGGATCTACGCGGGTGAAACCGCGGGACGTCCGCTAGTATTGTATAATTTATCGACGGTATGTAAAGTCAATTCAGAACCCCTTCATCATCATCAGCCTATAATGTTCCCACTGCAGGGACTCAGGCCTCCTCTCTAGGAGAGGGATGGGCTATAATCCACCACGCGGGCCCAGTGCGGATTGGCAGATGTCACATGTCTTCGAATTTTTTGGTTCTAAGACTCGTCACGATCTCGTCGAGACGTCTCTAAGTTTCCTCACGATGTTTTCCTTCACCGTTATTAGAGCAGTGGTTATGAAATAAATTACACAAAGTAATGCGCCTGCCTGTGTTCGAACTACTTCGAACCCACGACCTACTGTTCGTAAGTCGGGGCCGACACCACCCCCCAGAACCTCTTGGCGGTATAAAACTCTGACACCTGGTTATGGACTAACCAAACAAAAAATAAATCATCATCATCATCATCATCCTGCCCTTATCCCATATTACTTAGGGTCGGCGCAACACGCACACAAAAACAAATATTGCCACAAAGAGGCTACTAGGCAACTAATCACAGTGATCCGCACTTTAGGCTTCAAACAATCTCTTGCGTCCTACGTCCATTCTAATATACATAATTTGTTGATCAGGCTGAAGGTTAAAATATTTCAAGATGACGATTCTTTACTCACAGTAAAACATTCATTAAATTATTCATAGTCGTGCCGCGCAGTCCTTGAATAACTAAAATCTTTATCGATGTACGCAACAATGCAATTATTAGCCCCCAATACTAATCTAACTTGTACTGGTATTTAAGTAATCTGATCATTTCGAGTGTTTGCACTTGTGTACTTAGAGATAACGTGGAAATGGGACGACTCGTAGTGTCCGAGCGATTGTTAGAATCTTCTAACTAACAAGAAGTATATCACTACATATTATAAAACAAAGTCCTCTGCTGCGTCTGTCTGTCTGTTTGCGATAAACTCAAAAACTACTGCACTGGTTTTCATTCTGTTTTCATCAATGGATAGAGTGGTTCTCGAGGAAGGTTTTATTATATAATTTGACGCGGGCGTCAGCTAGTTTAGCATAAGACCAGGGGCCGTATTTTTGAATCAATAGAATTCCAAATCGTGTACGAAATCGCAGAATTCATCACGTCATTTCCGTCATTTCTACTGGTAGAATATCGGAAACGAGTGGGTCGGACCACTCGTTGCAAAATTCACGGGTATGAATATTCAAAAATAGCGATTTCGTACGGATTCGCATACGAATTCTGCGATTTCGTACATGATTTGGAATTCTATTGATTCAAAAATACGGCCCCAGGCTTGTATTTTAACTCATGTTAGGCGGAGTTCTACGGTCCATAGTCTACTCTATAGTACACATGCGAGGTGTTTCTATTGATCCTAAGTAATGTTATCATGTATTATTTACGTGTTTCAGGTGAAGAAACCTCCAGTGCCATTGAAGAAGAGTCCCACGCCCACGTCAGGGGTGGGCGGTTTGTTCAGCGGGCTCAAGAATAAAATGTTATCGTCTACAGACAAGTTAGTTTCACTCTTTGAATCCTAATGATTTTTTTTTTTATGAATGGCATATTAAGCAAGTTAACCTGGGTTCTGCTAAACCTCCAGCCAGGGCATAAAAATTGCAGGGTGTTTACGAGCCTCGGCAAACGGATGTTTTGTTGCTATAAAAAGAAGATCCAGAAGGTTCCCGATTTTAATTTGACATTTTTTTTGTAACATTCAGATCTGTAGCTGGATCAAATGAATGAGTAGACTTGAGCCATTAAAGTTTTCACGCCTACTATAAGTTAGATTAAAAAAAAATATATACACACATTTAAGTGGGCTCATTGTTCGAATCAAAACTCATTTATACAAATTAGGTTCAATTACAAAACGCCTTCTCTTTCCTACTTCCTAGTATTTTAACTGGGTAGAAAATCTGGCCAAACGAACTCCCCTGCTGCAACACATCGAACGAATCGCTTTGCCAAGTCCTTTATTATGCGCACAGCCAAGGACTGGAATTCCCTGCCTGCGTCGGTTTTTCCGAGTTCATATAACCCTAGTCTATTTAAGTCGCGAGTAAACAGGCTTCTTCTGGGTAAGCTCGTGCTTAGGGCAAGATTGAGGTCAAGAGCAAGCCCATTTATAATATATATATACCTATATATATATAAAAAAAAAAAGACGGGTTGCACTCCGGGAGTGCCGGCAGAAGTGAAAACTTGATTATTAACGTTGAGCATGTTTGATATTTTGGAATGGTTAGGGAATAATTTTGCACCAATTGCTTTAACAGTATAAAAGTACTATCATTTATGTGGTAGAATACAATATTGATTTATTGCGCTATCGTACACAAACATGACAATTTATATTACATTAAAAATTTAACACTTTAAAACTATTACAATTATTTTACATTAAAAAGTTTATCTCTCCGAAAAATCAACTTTCATCCATAATTTCAACGACTTTTTCACCATCATCATTACCAGAACTATCATCGCCAATCTCTAAAACTGATACGATAGGTTTATGGTAGCTGAAGTAAGAAACGAACAGTTTTGATTCGAACCTATTTAAATGTCTAATAAAGACCGCATCAATAGTAGTTTTGTATTTCGTTGTGCTAAGATTGCGATCATTCGACATAGTTAAACCAAATTCATTATTTAAAAATTCAATTATTCCGCCATAACTATGCTAACCCATTTATTTTGTCTTTCCCTGTCCTCCGATCGGAACTCCGATTGGTAGGAGGAGCGGGAATATTTTTTCCCATGCCTCCGATTAAGCATCATAAAAACATTGTACAGTCTAGTTCAAAATAAATTATTTTTGTATTTTATTGACTGTACAGTCGACATCGTTAACGTTCAGGGTCAAAATGTCCAACTCCCACACGACTAGTCTAAGATCGATAGTTTCCGAGATATAGCCGTTTCAATTTTGACAGCTGTCATCCGAAATGTAGATCTCATTGAGATCTATCACTTGTCCCTACCATGAAGTTATAGATAAATATGGAGACCACACTTCGAATACCTACTTGAAGCAAAACTTATGCATCGCTATCTCGCTCTCTGTGGGCTGACCCTCTCTTTCTAAGTAGGGTAACCTTTATTTTATTTTACCTAGGACATTACGTAGTTCCTTTTCATAACTTGTGTTTGATTAAATTAATATATCCACATCTCTGTTCACTTCTAGATTGATGAAAGATGCCAATGATAAATTACGAAAGAAGCTGTTTGCTTACAGTGTGAAAGTTCCTGATTTTTTTTGGCAGTTTGTCATTTTCAATCACGCAAAAAAGTCTTACGTAATTTCGCACAGAAATAGAATAAAGACCATGGCCAGTATAAAACTTTAGTTCCTGTAGCAATACGAAATTAATTATTATACTATATAAAGCTAAACTACCACTCACTCACTGACTGACTCACTGACATCATTGTTCTCCCAGATGTTGGATGGGGAGGTGGGTATATTTTGACAGATTCGTAAACAAGTAACTCTGGTGAGTATGGGAAAAGTCCGAAACCCCCCCTTTTCCCCCCCCTTCTCCCCCCTCCCTATCGTATCTCGGAAACTAAAAGACCCGTATTTTTTTTTTTTACGGATTCGTATAGAGGAGGCTCGGTAAAGTAAAAATCATTTTTCAAAGTGGCCCCCCTTGCCCCCCTTCTCCCCCCCTTTAGGCGAATCTCGAAAATAAAGAGAATTTTCGTGTTTTTTTTTAGGGATTCGTATAGAGGAGGCTTGGGGAAGTAAAAACTATTTTGAAAATTTGACCCCCTTGCCCCCCTCCACCCCCCCCCTTTCGGATCTCGGAAGTTAAGAGACTTGGAACATTTTTTTTTTCAGATTCATATAGAGGGGCATTGCGTTAGTCGAAATCATTTTTAGAAACTCCCCCCCTCTCCCCCCTTCACCCCCCCCCCTCTCTTCACCCCTTTTTTTCTGTTTTGTTTACAGATTCGTATAGGATAGGAGGCTCGGGGAAGTAAAATGGTGGTACCGGTAAAGCGAAGGGGGGAGCGGGCGAGCGAAGCGAGCCGGCGACCCCCGTAGCGTAGGCATAATGTCATGATAGCTTTCCGGTGGTAGGTAGGTCCTGAGTGGAGCGAACCTGCGAGACCGAGTGGAGCGAAGGGGGGAGGTGGCGAGCGAAGCGAGCCGGCGACCTCCTTAGCGTAACGAAGGTTGAGTGGGTGAAGCGTAACTCAGGGGCGACGACAAGCAAACTTTAGGGTAATGTTCTTTTAGTGGTAGTAGGAGGTAGTAGGTAGGTAGGTGGTAGGTAGTAGGTATGTGTAGGTAGGTGTAGGTAGGTGTAGGTAGGTGTAGGTAGCTGTAGGTAGGTGTAGGTAGGTGTAGGTAGGTGTAGGTAGGTGTAGGTAGGTGTAGGTAGGTGTAGGTAGGTGTAGGTAGGTGTAGGTAGGTGTAGGTAGGTAGTAGGTAGGTGTAGGTAGGTAGTACCGCGAGCTACATTGAATTTTTTTTTTTTTCAGATTCATTGAGAGGTGCAATGCGTTAGTCGAAATTATTTTTAAAAGCTCCCCCTCTCCCCCTCTTCACGCCTCGCGAGCTGCGCGCAGCTCGCGCACCCACGCAAATACTAGTTATACTATATAAAGCTAAACTACCACTCACTGACTGACTCACTGATTGACATAATTGTTCTCCCAGATGGTGGATGGGGAGGTGGGTATATTTTGACAGATTCGTAAACAAGTAACTCTGGTGAGTATGGGAAAAGTCCGAAACCCCCCCTTTTCCCCCCCCTTCTCCCCCCACCCTATCGTATCTCGGAAACTAGGAGACCCGTATTTTTTTTTTTTTACTGATTCGTATAGAGGAGGCTCGGTTAAGTAAAAGTCATTTTTCAAAGTGGCCCCCCTTGCCCCCCTTCTCCCCCCCTTTAGGCGAATCTCGGAAATAAAGAGTATTAACGGGTTTTTTTTTTGGGATTCGTATAGAGGAGGCTTGGGGAAGTAAAAACCGTTTTGAAAATTTGACCCCCTTGCCCCCCTCCACCCCCCCCTTTCGGATCTCGGAAGTTAAGAGACTTGGAACATTTTTTTTTTTTCAGATTCATTGAGAGGGGCATTGCGTTAGTCGAAATCATTTTTAGAAACTCCCCCCCCTCTCCCCCCCCCTTCACCCCCCCCCCCCCTCTTCACCCCTTTTTTTCTCTTTTGTTTACAGATTCGTATAGGATAGGAGGCTCGGGGAAGTAAAATGGTGGTACCGGTAAAGCGAAGGGGGGAGCGGGCGAGCGAAGCGAGCCGGCGACCCCCGTAGCGTAGGGATAATGTCATGATAGCTTTCCGGTGGTAGGTAGGTCCTGAGTGGAGCGAACCTGCGAGACCGAGTGGAGCGAAGGGGGGAGGTGGCGAGCGAAGCGAGCCGGCGACCTCCTTAGCGTAACGAAGGTTGAGTGGGTGAAGCGTAACTCAGGGGCGACGACAAGCAAACTTTAGGGTAATGTTCTTTTAGTGGTAGTAGGAGGTAGTAGGTAGGTGGTAGGTAGTAGGTATGTGTAGGTAGGTGTAGGTAGGTAGTAGGTAGGTGTAGGTAGGTGTAGGTAGGTGTAGGTAGGTGTAGGTAGGTGTAGGTAGGTGTAGGTAGGTGTAGGTAGGTGTAGGTAGGTGTAGGTAGGTAGTAGGTAGGTGTAGGTAGGTGTAGGTAGGTGTAGGTAGGTGTAGGTAGGTGTAGGTAGGTGTAGGTAGGTGTAGGTAGGTGTAGGTAGGTGTAGGTAGGTGTAGGTAGGTGTAGGTAGGTGTAGGTAGGTGTAGGTAGGTGTAGGTAGGTGTAGGTAGGTAGTACCGCGAGCTGCATTGAAATTTTTTTTTTTCAGATTCATTGAGAGGTGCAATGCGTTAGTCGAAATCATTTTTCAAAGCGCCCCCTGTCCCCCTCTTCACGCCTCGCGAGCTGCGCGCAGCTCGCGCACCCACGCAAATACTAGTCTATCTATCTATATAAATAAAAAGAGAAGTCCTGACAGACTGACTCATCAACGCCCAGCCCAAACCCTTGGACCTAGAAAGCTGAAATTTTGCACAGACGTTCCCTTTATAATCTAGACAAGGAATAAGGAAGGATTTTTTGAAATTCAACCCCTAAGGGAGTTAAATAGGGGATGAAAGTTTGTATGGAAAATCGCCATTTTCACGTGGGCGAAGCCGCTGGCAAAAGCTAGTAAATCATAATGACAGAAGAGGTGGTGACACGACCACGGTGGTTGCCTACCGCAAGGGCTGGTGGGGTGGCTCAAGATAATGAATCTGGAAGGATTTGGGAGAGATTTTTGCCCAGTACAACTCTTACTAAAAAATCATGAAATCACAAAAAAGAAATTAGATGTTTCTTTTATTTTGTAGACTAATGAAAATGATACATAGAAGATGATTTTTTTTTAAAGATATCTGGGTAAGTCAGTGTTAAGGTTTTTTACCACTGTGGAATTTTTAATATTATGTATTTTCATCTAAATACGGGGCTATAATAGGAACGGTAATACATATGTATAAAACCTCAAAAAGAAACAAAAACACTTTCTAAATTAAAATCATTTTATTATATTACGCTATTATATTACGCTTAAGAATCTTAGATTTCTTCTGCAGTATTTTTTCTTCAGTTGATTTTATTTACACCTGTACGCCCCTATCAATCTTCGTAGAGACCTGGGCTTCGCTGTTGACCTAAAACCAGAAGAGTGTGAAATCAGAACATAATTTTTTATTATTCATTACATTTACTGTATTATTGAAATCACAGAAGAGATAAAAGAGGTTAGAAAGGCCATGTGGGCGGGGCACGCGCGCCGCCTATATGATCAGACGATCATATGTCGACAAAATTTGATTTACTGACCAACAATCGCGCTCATATTGTGACAGCGAACGGAGCTCCGCGAAAAAAAAAAGAATTATGCCGTGTTGCGCGATTATTACGTGTCGGAAAAGAAGCCAGGTGTGCAGTGTGGCTCGAGAAGGGATTTCTCTTCATCGGTAAGTCTAAAAACCTTAAAATACAAGTGATATTTGTAATTATTACAATAGTATTATGTAGTTCGCAGACAAAAATGATACAATCGCAAGCAGAAACGAAATTATGTACATTGCTTGCAATACGTGGGTACCATCTTGTACTACGTGGGCGATTGCGCAATGCATTTCGTTCACTGCGAACGTCGCGTGCGACGAGCCAAAGCTTAAATTCTGCCTACTCTTTGCGTTTCGATAGTGTTGTACCAAGTTGTAAATAATGTCGATATTTAGTATGTGTGAATGTATTCAAATGATTATTATGTTATGATTAAAATAACTTTTGTTTATCCCATACTATCAATACCTTATTATTGTTTATTGATTGTTTTTCATCTAAAATTTGTTTTGAGGTTAGCCATTTATAAATCGAAACATACATTTTAAATTTTATTTTTAGGTTTCCAACAGATCCAGATATGTTACAGACCTGAATAAAGCTATTATAGAAAAATATTAGTGTGAGATTGCATTTAATTCTGAAAAATTCGAATTTGAAAGATAGCAAACGCATGCTATTGCTACTTAATAAATAAGTTTTATTTCAAGACAATAATAAAATCAGAATTGAAATTGAATTTCAAGTACTTAATGTTCAATATTTGAAAAAAATCTTTTATGTTTACTTTTTATCTTTAATTTTTTATGTGTGAGAGACCAATAAATATTTTTGCTTTCTTATTTTCTTTCTTTCTGTCCCGTCCCGAAATTAAAGCAAAAACTGCAAAACTTAAAGTAACAAAACTCAAGTAATTTTATCGATATACATTATCGACCTTTTGGTCACCGTAACATGTATGAGAAATATACGCAAGTGTGAGTGTACGTCAAACGCAATGTTTGCGCTAGTGTGACAACCAGTAGCAAGCTCGCGATCTAAGTGAGTGTGGTTTATTTGTGTGCATAATTCGCGTACTTATAAGCGTCTTGCATGTAGTGGTTACAGAGAGTGGGAGACAAGCGGCGACACGCGTTCTAATACAAATCAGGAACTATTTCCTTTCTAACCTCTTTTATCTCTTCTGTGATTGAAATAGTAATTGGCTATTTGACTACTGTTAAAAATTCACGAAAATGTTATGTTATTTCAAAGAACTAACAGAAATAACACGGTGTGTGAAAAAAGTAATAAAATGTAATAAAGCGAGTATGATAATGACTATATAATTAACCAAGGTCCCACGGAAAGTCCCAGATATATCCCCAATATGGTCACACTACTTCAGTATGACTCCTTATAAACAAAAACAAATAAAATTGCAGAAAGTCCATGAAATTCAATGTAAAACTGTTTGGTCTTTACATAGTTATCTAAGTTATCATTGACTAAATCATAGGTCAAGCTTTTATGAAGTAATTAATTGAAAATACAAAGAAATATGCAGAAATATGTTTACAATTATTCAGTGTCAAAAATCCCGATTTAAACACTTACGCGTGAAATCTTATATCACCTCCTGGACACCACGTACTACCACAACCACGCACTACACAAGTTTGCACCATTTTATCAATTATAACTTTGATTACAGGCAAATATCTCAAACGAAACTGTGAACCGCAAAGTAAACAACCGCCATATTGGTACGATTTATGTTGACATGTGGGGCCAATGTTGCCACATTACCACATCGTTAGGAAATGGGAAAATAATTCACTGATTCGCCAACCTTGTCAAGCATTCGTGACATACTATTTTGGAATTTTAATTTCAGTAATCTTAGTTTAGCTTTTTATTTAATAGCACATTATTTGACAGTATTTACCTTCTGATTACATTTGTGTGGTGACTCTTTTTAAAAATGAATAAGGAGATTTTAATAACGAGATAGCAATACTATCGTCCACCTTAGAAAGAGAGGTAAGCCCACAGAGAGTGAGATAGAGAATCGTAGGTATTTGACTCAAACTTTTGTTCTAAGTGTGGCCTCCATATTTATCTATTTCTTCATGGTCCCTACACACAACTAGTCTAAGGTCGATAGTTTCCGAGATATAGCTGTTTCAATTTTGACAGCTGTCATCCGAAATGTAGATCTCATTGAGACCTATCACTTGTCCCTACACACAACTAGTCTAAGGTCGATAGTTTCCGAGATATAGCCGTTTCAATTTTGACAGCTGTCATCCGAAATGTAGATCTCATTGAGATCTATCACTTGTCCCTACACACAACTAGTCTAAGGTCGATAGTTTCCGAGATATAGCCGTTTCAATTTTGACAGCTGTCATCCGAAATGTAGATCTCATTGAGACCTATCACTTGTCCCTACACACAACTAGTCTTAGGTCGATAGTTTCCGAGATATAGCCGTTTCAATTTTGACAGCTGTCATCCGAAATGTAGATCTCATTGAGACCTATCACTTGTCCCTACACACAACTAGTCTAAGGTCGATAGTTTCCGAGATATAGCTGTTTCAATTTTGACAGCTGTCATCCGAAATGTAGATCTCATTGAGACCTATCACTTGTCCCTACACACAACTAGTCTAAGGTCAATAGTTTCCGAGATATAGCCGTTTCAATTTTGACAGCTGTCATCTGAAATGTAGATCTCATTGAGACCTATCAATTGTCCCTACGCACAACTAGTCTAAGGTCGATAGTTTCCGAGATATAGCCGTTTCAATTTTGACAGCTGTCATCCGAAATGTAGATCTCATTGAGACCTATCAATTATTGTCCCTACACACAACTAGTCTAAGGTCGATAGTTTCCGAGATATAGCTGTTTCAATTTTGACAGCTGTCATCATTATTATTATTATTATTAATTATTATTAATTATTATTATTAATTATATTATTATTATTAATAATTTTATTATTATTATTATTATTAATTATATTATTATTAATAATAATTATTATTATTATTAAGCGCCCTGCGCTGCCTAAACGAAACAGTAGGCCCAGGCATACATTTTCGCCGCGCCGTAGAGAGGGGATAGCTGTCTACTCTCCATCCGTCTTACGCTTTTTCGATCAGGGTCACGTGGTCACGTGTCCTGACGAATTTTCGATCAGGGTCACGTGGTCACTTGTCCTGACGCGAGTTTAAGATTTTATACCCATCACAGAACAATTTCCCAAAGTGCTCAACGCCGCTAAAGAAGTTTTCACTTCAAAAACTGTATATTCATCCGAGGGGACCCTAAAGAAGCTGTGACTAATATCGTAATTTTGTATTTCCAGAGAGAAATCGTCATCTACAACAGTATCGAGTGGCAGCAGTAGCGGCGGCGAGTGGGACCGACCCGACGGCGCCGCGCCCAGTAAGGTCACACCCGCACTCAACGCCAACAGTCATGCCAACAACGCCAACACCTTCGACCATATCGAACGGAACTCCTTACTCAACGACCCGAGAGCTGGCAGGTAACAATGCTAAGCTACAACAATAAGGTCTTATGTAATAGACCTTTTTTTTTGAAGGATGGGAAATCATCAAATGACTCCTCCCGCTCTGGGCGGTAGGGAGTGTCAGACTTCTACTGGGTAAAAATCACCCATGTTCCTTCTTAGCCCTTTGTGTCGAGGCTGCAGTATCTCTTTCGAACCCACAGCCCCGACGAGTATGTATTAGATCTTATATCTGAATATTACGTAGAGAACATGGTTATAAGATGAGGAGAGACGAGTCCCAGAGAATAAAAGAGTAATGAATATGAATGCTGATGAAACGAGAGGGAGGAGAAGACCAAAGAAAAGATGGATGGATTGTATGAGGAATGATAAAAAGTAGTAATAAGGAAAAAGTAAAACAAAGAAAAACAAACGTATTGCGCTCACCCCAAATAACATGGCAGGAAGATGATACATGGTTATACAGTGAAACCTGGTTAAGTGTGACCTCAAGGGACCTGCAAATTTGTCTCACTTAAAGAGGTAGGTATTCCACTTACTTCCAGTGTCTCAGATACCCAAATCTGTCTCATGGGACCTCAGCATGAGTTCCAGTTATAGAGGTTTCTCACTTATCCAGGTCCCAGTTAACCAAGTTTCACTGTAATTGAATCTGGCAATCGATTTTATTAATCGACCAATTAGAAAATGCAGCTACAAGATCATACATGACACTCTGTCGACATGATATCGTGGCGACAAGACGGTCTATCATCTATGCATTCTGAATACTGTTTTCTAAGCATGGATAATAGCTTTTTGAGAGTAGACTGTCCCTTAATACCCAAGCAGCAAAATTGTCCTATAGTAATCGACTTGTAAGACTTAACGTCGTATAAGAATCTAATAGACGCTTTGACTAAGATCAGTGATCTAACAACAGCATCTCACAAGATGATTTGCCCTACAAGTACAAACGATTCTATAACTATTATACTTCTGACTGTAAACAATATTTTCTACTATTTGACATTAAAATAACTTAGAACTTTATTTGATATTTCAGAGTAAAAGCACCCCGGCGCAGGCCGCCTAGTCAAGCACTCCGTGACGATACGCCACAACTAATAGGATTAAGCAACGGACACGAAGGTAACCTTACTATTCTAATTATCATAAAACCTAACTACCGCACTCAGAGCTTTAATGATTAGTTAGGCCATCACTAAGTAAAGGTTTTGACACTTTCGTCATACAAAAGTATGTAAAATCTTTACTAAGTGACGGCTTAAGTAATCATTAAATATGTCTGAGTACCGCAGTTAGTCTTAAAGAATGCTCATTTGCGGCCTTAGTAGCATAGTATGGTAGTAACTGACCTTAGTAGACAAAACTATTTTTTTATTGCTATTTTGTAGTGAACACCAATTACCAACTAGTAATAGTCTATGGCCAAGATTCTGCTGTAGACTTTGACCGTAGACACTCCACCTAGAGTCTAGGGCTAGTGTAAAATATCATAATTTACTTTTTTGTTGTGTTCATTTTGTTGTAACTAGCTGATGCTCATAGCGTGGAAGTCGGTCAAATTATATACTAAAACCTTTCTCGAGAACCACTCTGTCCATTGGTGGAAATGGCATGAAAATCGTTGCAGTAGTTTTTGAGTTTATCGCTAACAGACAGACAGAGAGATGCGATGGAGGACTTTGGTTTTATATATGTAGTGATTGTACTGTTAAGTAATCACAAAATCTAAAAAAGTAACTTTTTACAATATTTTAAATTATTTCTACACGTCATAAATACATGTTGAGTAACTCACAATACGATATCACAGTATTGGACTTGCACCCGAACCTATTTTATCATCTTGGCCATTAATAATTAACCTAACCTAAGATACTCTTGCCACCCAACATGTTTATAGCGTGTTCTCTTATCTCAGCTATGAATGGAATTCTAATTGACCCAGATTGCATTGCTATGTGACCTATTTATTTACAAACTTTGTCTTACTGACGCACTCTGAGACGTTTAATGATTTGACACTTTAGTGAAGGTTTTGTATGTCAAATCTTTACTAAATGACGGCTTAAGTAATCGTTTGATATCTCTGAGTACGACAGTTAGTTATGCATATTTTGTGTTTACCTGATAATGTAATTAGGATGAACAGTATTACAGACTCTATCGTAAGTCCTAGTATTCAATATGTAAGCAGTCAAAAGAAATAATACATGAAAACTTGTGAGGGTGCGTATTACTCGCAACCGACGTGCGTGTTTGACCAGATGTATGAAAATGGGCGATGCAAAAAGAGTATGATTGTATCGATCGGTGCAGGTTCTGTGTTTTCTGCCTACCCCCATTGGAAAAAGTCGTGAGTTTATGTATGTGTTAATGTGAGTAGATGAAGCTACCTACATCTTTCTTTCGAAAAAAAAACCCTTAAAACTCGATAAAGTCGACGAAAAATCTATTTGATTCATGATTATCTTTTAAATTTAGTGAACCGGCCAGATCAAGCCGAAACAACTGAGAGTTGTCAAAAACATATGTTAAGGATGACGTATTGTTTTTGTTTTCATCCACAATGGTAATAGTTCCGCTTGACTCCGCTCCGATAGGCAGCCATCTTAGTAATTGATTGTCTCTGCTAACCTTGGCCTTGTCCAATACAATGCGAATTCAATAATGCACATAGAATAGCCATTATGTACCAGTGGAGACACAATGCCTCGTTTAGTGTGTAACTTTGTAAAACTGAAAGACATAATTAGTACTATCAACTACTATGTATATAACAAAAACAACCAGTATTTCTTTATCGTATGGCTAACTCCATACAATACGAAAATACTAACTCACAATATAACTCTGAGTTTTATGCCGCACCTCTGACTTGGCATATAAGTCAAAACTCATAACCTGTATAAGTCCAGGTTTCCTCATGTTTCACCGTCAGTGATGTCCAAGATAATTTGAAAAGTAGGTCAAGTACCTACCTATGTGACTATTTATAATAATATATTTTAGGAAAACTTATGTTTGATTGAGTGAAAGGCGACTAACAAAAGGCAGATGTAAGTGGTCGCGGACCTCAGGAGGGGTCGTTCAGAACGACATACTCTGACTTTATTTTTGAGGGGCTTCAGGTCAGGTGCGCGTGTAAAATGTATGAACGTGGACATGGCAAAATGACTACGTATCGTAGCGGTGAAAAGAAGGCAAAAACCATGGGGAAAATGCGAGACTCTATGTATGAATGTGTATGCTTGATTGTTCTGTCTATCCGTTTAAGGATAAGGTTGGATTGATAACAGTAAGTCCCCTGTTATCAGTCGATCAACACTCAATTAAAATCGTAATATCAGTTATGAAATTATTAGGCTGTTTAAATAAACATCGTTATCAGATATCAAGAGAAAACTATGGAAGGTAGACGTATCTAAATCACTTCTATAATATTACGTACTAAATATAACCCAAATAATTATGCCAAGAAATAAAATATGAGAAACATAACGAGTTAATGAGGCTTATTAATTTTCGTTATTGATACCATTTTTACCTTTAGGTCGATTTACAGACTTACTATCTTATGCTTGTCATTAACAAAGTAATAAACTAATAAAATAATATTTTAGTTCCAGCCGAAAAACCACCAGAAAAGGCAGTACGAACGGAGCACCCGGAAGCAGCGGAAGAAATTAAGCCTCGGACTCGCGAGTGGGAGAAACACAAGGCGCCTTGGATGGCTGAACTGAAGTTGAATCAGGCTAAGAAGACCAGCTTCATCGCGGACGGGAAGTCGCGTCTGTCGGGACCTGAGCTTGGCGCGGCTAACAAGGCGGGCAGCGGGAGTACGGACAGGTAAATTGCTGTTTTTGTACTCAAGTAGGGTCAATTCATAAAAGAAAAATGTTTAAGGCGCTCCCTACTCACCGGGATCAATGTAATGTAAAATGCAAGTATCGATTTTGTACAGAAACAAGTTATTGTCACAAATAGGGTAGGTACTTACTTGACAAAAAAAAAAAACTTAGTCCGTGTGATAGATTTTCAAAAAATATTGGGCACATTTTTTCTCTTTCCACGTAAACACAAAATGAAGACGATGCATGGTCTTGCGAAAACTCGTGTGACATTGCAGTACATTTTTACCGGCCAATGACGTCAAAACTCATGATCTTTGACGCGTTTTCTTCGTCAATTTGTATTAATTTGATAAAACAAAAAACACGGTCGTATCCAATATTTTTCGATAATCTAACTGACGGACTAAACAGTTTTTTTTTGTCAGGAAACATCCCTATTGTATCGTTACAGACTGAATTACTTACTTGTAATATACACTTTGTAACAACGACTTGTTATGTAAAGCTTAAAATCGAATCTTGGATTGTTACTTAAAGTAGTAGTAGTTCCTATAAGGACGCGCCTTTAAAGAGTTTGTGGAGTCTTTTTAGATTTAACATTAATTTATTTTCTATCTGATATTACTTTGAATACTAACTACCCACAAATTCATCTCAGACAGTTTGTTTTATAACTTAATCACGTAAAAACATAATTAATTTCTTCCTTTCAGAATCCTAGACGTTGGTCTAGAAGAAAAACGATCAACTCATTCTATGGAAATGTCTAAAAGCACGTCGTCGATTAGCAGTCGAATGTCAATAATGGAAAGCTTTGAGGAGGTAATGTTATATCCAATGTTAACAGTATTTTAATGTAATTATAAACATTACTAAACTATGTTGTTTGTTTATAGACCAAGGTTCGTCATTCGTTGGACTCAAAGAAGGAAGCTACGCCTGCACCCCGTGATACTGAGACCCACGCTGTCAAGCCAGTACAATCACCCACCGCCGCAGGTATACTTCAATATACATAATGTTGTACCTTATTGTATATGTATCTGTATGAGCCCTTTCCCTTGCAAAATAGTAAAAGAATATTACTTGAAATTGATAAAAATGTCTTTGGTCGGCAGGTCGGACGATCATGTCGATGTTGGACGAGATAAAGAAGCCACATGCGCCCCCGCCGCCCACCAGTGCGCCCCCGCCACCCACAGTAGCGCCCCCCGCCCCACCCACGACCTCACCCCCCGCCCCACCCACAGCCGCACCCCCCCTCTCCGCCCCGCCCACCTCAGCTCCCCCCGCAGTGCCCACCTCCCCCCTCCCACACTCCGCCACGTTGCTGTCCGCAAACATCATCTCGTCCCACATAATCCCCGACAAGTCCCCCAACGCCAAACCTGACAAGTCCCCCGTCGTCCCCGAAGTGACCGCACTCACCCGACAGACGAGCAAAACGAGCACCATCGAGAGAATAGAAAAGTCACTAGAGAAAGTATCGACGAATTCTGTGAGCGGAGACAAACCTAGCGGCGGTACGTTGGAGAGGCGAATGCATTCCCTCAAAACAACGGAAAAAGTAGAATCCAACGACGCGTTGATTGCGCAGCTCAATAATAGGGTAAGCTGACAACTGAATGATTTGCTAGCCACGATAGAAATATCTACGTCTACACTAATATTATAAAGAGGATGTTGGGGTTATCTCGTCGTTGACTGGATACCCCGGTAGTTGTTGTAGGAAGATAGTTAGACACCAAACCACTGTTGTGTTCAATAGTTTAATTCCGTATTACAAGTTACGTTTGCTTGGTTGTCTGAGCCGCACTTGATGCAATGTTATTATTGATCGACCCGCCTGTGGCTAAGTTTTAGTGACGACTGACTCTATTATTAGAATATAATTAATAAAGTACGTTTAGCGTAATTCATTACGTGCGCATAAACGTACTTTTTATAACTTAACACCCTCAAAAACTACTCTGGACCTATTTAAAAAATTCTTTATCCATTAGAATGCTAAAATATCATTGAGTAGCAAAGGCAATGCAAGTTTAAACAATAAATGTCCACCCGTGCGAAGTCGGGACGCCTGCTAGACTAAAAAAAACTAATTCTTACTTTTCATTCACAGATAATGAATTTGGAGAAGCTCATAGAAGTACAAAACACAGTTTTCAACACGGCCATCGAGGACTTAAAAGCGAAGCTGAGTCAAGAGAGCGAGAAGCGGCAAGCGTTGCAATCCGAGCTGGAGAAGTTGGCGCATTGCGTGACGCAAGTGTAGCCACTGCTGCGGCCTCCACTCGAGCACTACGTCTGCGCTCGTGGACGCGCCAGCCGCGCCAGCTCCAGGGAATACTCTAGCTATGTGCACTTCTAGACACAAACGTTCAGTGCAGAGTGTGCCGGTGGACGCGGTTTTGACAAAAACGGACATTATTCTTGAAGAAGAATAAATACATCGAGCTGGAAATTAATCACCATGATACTCTTTACCGCATTTTAGTTGTTGCTAAGTGATTTTGTTAGTGTTTATTTCGAAACCGCGTTCATGGTGTTCCGGGCAGTGTTTCTAGATAGACCCAAACGTAAAAGACTTCTGCTTATTCGGCAAGTGCTAGTTCGCGCGTGCGCTCAATTATGGTTTCGCAAACGGTTCTACAAGACGGCCTGTAGAGTGGCCGTATATTCATAGTGATTTATTTTTTGTAAGTCAATAATTGTAAGCTTTTACAATATTCATGATGGTATATAATATTTTCGATGATTTTTATCATCGACTTCGGCGATGCTACGTAGCTCGCTTAGTGATCGAGGTACTTATTTAGTCAGCTTTGTTGTATTTTTCATTTTTTAACCGTCACTCATAACCGTAGTGTCTTAAGATTAACTTTTATATCGTGTATATCAAGAAAGAGGGTAACTACTTGTACCTAAATTGTTCAATATTTGTATATTCTTTATCAATGCTAAAGTAGGCTCTATTATATTATTGCCTATTTTGTTGTTTTCAACTGATGTATCAAGTTATAGAAATGTAAGTAATGCGTCATTTAAAGTATTTTTGTTATTTTCAGTAATAAGTGCTTTCGTCAAGTGAGCGTAGATTATAGTAGCGTCGTGTACGTTAACAAAATTTTGTGCCATTTTATTTGATCGATGCACATGATAATGTTATAACTGAATGCGTATTTTTATGTGTAATACAAAATTAAGTAACATGTGATGCAAGTAGATTACGTCAGCCTAATATTTTGTGATTAACACATTCCATTTTGACTTGTATAGTGTAGTATGTACGTAATATCGATTCGATCTGTTATTGGGCGCATTGTATTAACCAAAGCTTCATTTGGAACGGCATTAACACAATGGCATATTGAAGACTATTATATTTTATCGAGATCAATATTTTTATGTAACAGTTAATATATTTTTGTACTTGTACAGAGATTGTTTACGTTTTATTTAGACACCGAGTGTACCTTTTTGTAAGACATATCTCGATACATATTTATTTCTGAATTACTTTAATATCGATTTCAGATCGTTATTGTATTGAAAACGAGTAAAGCTAATTCAAGTATAATTATTATTATTGTTTGTGAAATTAAACCCCAGGTTGTGTTTGGCCATCCATTGACCACATGTTGGCATTTAAACTATTCGAAATAGATAAATTATATAACAATTGAATCATGGCAACTGATAAATATAGTTGTTAATTAATAAGTAAATGCTTAGTATTATTCTAGAGGTTGTAGTTTTAGGCTACTATGTGATAGACGATGCCTAACTAACGGTATGTTTTACATTAACTTTGTAAAACGTTCCAATGGCTTTAATCATGCACAAATTGAGTCACACAAACATTTTTTAGAATTTTTATTACATGGAATTTGATTTCGACCTTAAAACTTTATTTAGTGATATAAAGCAGACAAATCAAGACATTTTTGTTATTAATTTATATTTTAATTGAACCTGAAACGTTAAAATCATGCTAACTTCGTGTTCTTTAGTTCAAGAACACTGCGATGTTAATGTAATTGTAACTTTGAAATTAATACAACGTATTTGAATAAGTAGCTAGAATGATTATATAGTCGATCACGGACAGCTTTGTATATGAAACGTGAGATTCGTGTTGTATTATTTTTTACGGGGTTGTACCTGAGATTTTTATAGACTGCAGATGTATATTGATAAACTTACGTAACTAATAAATCAGGTAGTCAATTCAGACGTGACATTGGCGAAGCTTCGCGTCATTGAAATTTGCATTGACGCAAGAAGTGTGTATTTGGATGGAATTGTTGCATTTTTATGTACACAAGTTGCATTTCTGAAACTAATTTAAGTAATACATTCAATCATTTATAAAGTCGTGTTATTAAATAAATTTTGGATCTTTGTCTTTTTTTCGTAGCAGATATTCACTATTCAGCTTGTAAACTGGGCCTTGGCAAAAAGATCGAGAGAGTAGAGATGTGTACTTACTGAATGTAATAAGATTGCAAAGAGAAAGTTGACTTTTTCGTACAATGTCCAAGTATGTGGAGGATAACATCAAAAACGAATTATTTGAGTGTATATGGATGTCGCTAACCCACTCCTTGTTGCTTCTCATAACTCACCAAGCTAATATTATCTTTTGTTAGCAGCAGTTTCTAAGCCAATTGCAATTGCATTTAATCCAATATGTAAATAAATATAAATACATAACTAGTTATTTTTAAAATGTTGTACATAAAAGCTTGGTGAAAAGTACATAACAATAATATTATAAAGGTTTATATGATAAACCCTAGGTAACATTGTATGATATAGGACAATTTTTGATGTAATTTTTAGTACTTAATTTATTTTTATGTATGCTATACTTCCGACGATGCATTCCTACGATTTAAACAATTCAAAATATTCATATGATTAATACAATTAAATAATAAAATATGTTTATGGATAAACCAGTTATTTTGTTTTACTCATTATACCCTTTTTTTTTTTTGGTGGGTGGAAAATCATCGAATGACCCCCCCGCTCTTGGGCAGAGCGAAGGGGAGTGTCAGACTTCTACTGTCTAAAAACCGAACCCATGTTCCTTCCCCGCCCTTGCGCCGAGACCACGTAATCTAGTACAAAAATCCGCGGCTCCGACGGGACTCATTATACCCTTTGGAATTCATTGACGAAACATGACGATTATTAATCAATGAGACTTATAATGTAGGCGAAAGTGTTAAATGTGAAATAATAAAACGATTAAAAACCAGTCTCATTGTCTTTGGCGCCGCTTATTATGACAAGATAATTAAATACCAATTTAATGCTTGAGCAGTAATATGAAATGATACCGTATGTCTGGATTACTGTACTGGCGACAGGTGACCTTCTATTCCGGATAACACTAATCTGTAAACCTCAAAATTCCATACGTAGGTATATCAAAACTACATTAACATGAAACTCGAATACTCATTTGCCAATATGAACATAAAAAGAATAATATTCATATTCCTATAAACCGCATATTCAACAATGTCTCAATCCCCTTCTGCTTTTTTGGCAATTACCAATTAAATCTGTGTCAAAAATAAAAATCACCCTGTGTATGGGTTGTTTCATGACGCATTGCCAATAGTGACATGTGACAGTTGCACACAACATTATGCTGCAGCAACAATGTTGCAGAATTTTTGTGTACCATGAATAATGAGCCTTGTAAAGCGGCGAACTCATGACAATTTTTTCTGTATTCAATTATGAAGAATAAGAATAATCTTTATTACACAAGAAATGGTTACAAAATTGTGTGAAGTCCCTGACTCCTGTGCTAGGTGGTAGACCTGTGTTACAGAAGTCAGTGCCCTCTCCCAAACGGAGATATTTCAGAATCTTATGCAATAAGAATAATGAAAAAAAAAAAAAAAACTATAGTAACAACAACAACAAAAAATAATTTATAAGCGTTAAAAGAAGCCTGTATTGAATTTGAGTGTGTTTGTATGTGCCTGCGTCTGCGTGTGTGTGTGTGTGTGTAGTAGTGAGTGTGATATTTATTTCATCTAAGTATACAAACCCGAAAGCCTTGTTGATGTAGACCCAGCGAATTAATTATTTTAACATTTACGTCAGTAGAAATCAAACCTTGTAACTTGAGAGAATGGAATGTTTTTAGGATGGTTATCACTATCATCACTACATACCTAATATAAAACAAAGTCGCCTCCCGCTGTCTGTCCCTATGTATGCTTAGATCTTTAAAACTACGCAACGGATTTTGATGCGGGTTTTTTTTAATAAAGGGTGTTTTTTTTAGAGGTATAGAACTTTGAAATGGAATAAAACAAAGATGATTTCTTTAAATTGATATGAAATTTACTTTATTCGAAAGATAATCTTCTGGCATTATAATTTAAATATGACTTCTGACATATGACCGCCACGGCTGGCTCGCACGTAGTCTAATCTGGAGCACCAATTTTCGATGACTTTTTCCAACATTTGTGGCCGTATATCGGCAATAACGCGGCGAATGTTGTCCTCCGAGTGGTCAATCGTTTCGGGCTTATCGGCGTAGACTAGCGACTTCACATATCCCCACAGAAAATAGTCAAGCGGCGTTAAATCGCACGATCTTGGAGGCCAATTCACGGAATTCACGGGTCCGAAACGTGAAACTATGCGGTTACCAAACGTTGCCAAACGGTTACAAAATAAATTTGAACAATTTGCAAGCGTTGTTCAGGCATCAGTCTATTCATGTTGAAATGCCAAACCAAACTAAACATAAATCACTTGAAAGCTGACAGAATGGCCGCCAGTTAAAAAAGTGTTGCCAACTTAAAGTTCTATACCTCTAAAAAAAACACACTGTAGATAGAGTGATTCAAGATGAAGGTTTAAGTGTAGAATTATGCTTCCGTGCGAAGCTGGGTCGGGTCGCTAGTGTAGACATAAAATAAAAGCATGTTCTTCAGTTTGCTACATTTTTTTAATATTAATATTTACATCAGTAAATTTTATTCATAGCTCTATGGCGTGTGAATTCCTCAAACAACATCATATTTTTAATCCAAAATTAATTTAGAGAACTTCTTCGGCTTCTTTATTAAAAACTTTTTTCACATAGATACCTTCTTCTTTTATCAAGTAACTACGTACTTATTTAGACAATATAATTGTAAAGTTCTTACATTCTTAAATTATATTTGATTAATCTATTAGCACTTTTGAATGGATAATAAAAATAAATGTGGTCATAAATCGCTATTCAAAATAAATCTGTTGCCTTCAGAATGTTTGCCGGTATACTTGTAGTTGCATTTCCCGTAGGCACCTGAAAGAAAAAAAAATGTTAGTAGGTATGTAGATACAATCCTACTTAAAAATAGTAACCTATCAAAATATCCTAATACCGTGTCTTAGTAACATAATTATTTAACTATCAGAATATCTGGCAGACATGGCTTCATTACTTGGGAGTTACACGGTCTTTGAAATGTGAAGTTTTATTGGGCATACTGAACAGAATTACTGTAAGTAAATTAAAAGAAATACCGAAGACACATAATTATAATTACAATATAATAATATTATGCAACATATTATGCCTGTATGTTGCCACGACCGAACATTTCGAGGCGTTTAAATTAGCTAAATATCAGCCGAGTACTTGTGTACGAGGACAGTTTTGATATGCTAGCTTCTTTTGCCCCACTCTTGGGCAAAGGTGTCCCTTCATTAATTTTACTAATCGGAATATATCTAATTCGTTCGTTTCGTTCGTGAGGTTACATTTTGTTCCAAGCAGCATGTTGAGGAAACTGGCATGTTCTAGAACCAAAGTTACGAAGACATCTGTCCACGCACTGGATATGGCACACTCCCTCTCTCTGTGTATCCCAGCAGTGGGAATTTCATAGACTAATGATTATGTAGTGCATACCTCTATGTTTGCCTAACGCGCCTAAATCCAGGGGTAGGGGACGAACTTGTGCTCCTTTAGGTTGTAGTGACGGTGTGAGGGGTGCGTCATATTCATCAATGGGCGGCCGGCGCACACGCATGAACTCGCCTCGCGTCGCCGCTTCCTTTTTCTCCGCTGAAGACACGCGGCGAGAGTCCAGAAACCGCAGGTTCGGGAGCATGTATATTACGAAATATCTAGAGAGAAAAAACAATCACATTTAATACTAGCTTTTGCCCGCGACTTCGTCCGCGTTTCCGTCGTTTTTCGTAAAAAAGTACCATATGTCCTGAAAGCTCCGAACTGCTAAGACTGCTACACGTGTTATTGTGAGTCAACCATAAAAGATAGACATATTATGCTGTTGTGGGATATTTTTTAGATAATTTTATGTAGAACATTTCCGTCATAAATGATTTCTATGTAGCTTTAACCATTAAGGCTGCACACGCGACGGAAGCTTAAAAAATGGAGCAACTTCTCCCGTTTTCCCAACATTTACCTTCACTGCTCTGCTCCTATTGATTGTAGCGTGATGAAAAGTATACTATAACCTCCCCAGGAGTATGAAGAATAATTGTACCAAGTTTCGTTAAAATCCGTCGAGTAGTTTTTGTTTCTATAAGGAACATACAGACAGACAGACAGACAGAAAGACAGACAGACAGACAGACAAAAATTTTACTGATTGCATTTTTGGCATCAGTATCGATCACTAATTACCCCCTGATAGTTATTTTGAAAATATACATCATGTGTCTACAGATTTATTATAAGTATAGATAAATAAAGTGAAATTGTAAATAGAAAAGACCTTTTTTTTTGCGTGAGGCATCATCAAATAACCCAAGAGCGGAAGGGAGTGTCAGACTTCTACTGACTAAAAACCACCCATGTTCATTCTTAGCCCTTTATGTCGAGGCCGGGGTATCTCTTGATCATATTTATTCTAGAGTGGTTATATTATTAAAGTTTTTTATTTATTTAAAATGTTAATCTTATGCTAGCGCATAAGGTTAAGGCTAATAATTATGTTAAAATAGTAAATGAATGATTAAAATATGCATACCGAAATTACAATAATTCACATTTTTTTTTAAAACGTGGATGAATAGTAAAAATAGTATCGAGCACTTGATAGGGCCAGTTAATGCCAAACTGATGTTTTGCAAAAGAATAATTGCTAAACATATGGGTGCCTAAATTAAATATTCAAATTGTCTGATAAGAAAAAGAAAAAAAAGAGAATGGGCTAGGGCTATTATCCACCACGCACCTTTTAATTTTCCAATTTTCTTCTAATTTACTTTACTTAATTACCTGTATCTTTGCCTCGAGGGTCTAGTGGTCGCAAGCGCGACTGCTGAGCATGAGGTCTTGGGTTCAAATCCCAGGTCGGGCAAAGTGTTATTGAGTTGTTCCATCAGGAATTTCTCTGTAGTAGCTACTGATTGGGTCTGGATTTGTGCCCGGTTGATGGCAATAGGCTCGCCCCCCTACTACATGGGACTTAAATATAACTGGCGAAATGTGGGTGTACTATAAAGGGTTAGGCAGAGGTGATAGGTACACCTCTGCTGCCTAACCTTTTATAGTACACCCAGGTGTGATGGTATCCCGGCGGGACTGCGGGATGTCGAAAAAAAAACCGCGGCCTCGGTACAAGGGCGAAGAAGAAACATGGGTGGATTTTAGTCAGTAGAAGTTTGACACTCCCTTCCGCTAGGAGTTATTTGATGATTTCCAAACCCCCAAAAAAAAAAGTTGTGATGTTATGTTACCTGTATCTTTGGTAGTCTGAATCATCCTTATCAATGTCTGACAGTTGGTTGGGGCACGCCTTGTTACTTAGCAGACTCAAGTATGACAGTGCAGGGAAGTATTTGCTTATTTTGTTTATCAGCTCGTCTAGGTTGATTATCTGGAATTACAACAACAATATTATGAGCTCATACGCCTTATTATAGACACAATTAAAAAGCCATTGTTATAAATCTCCTGGAGATTTATTAGCGGACGGGAGGATATAACACAAAGTTTATGTTATGTTATAACATCATTCAATGACTATATCGTTCACTATTGGAAAGAGATGGGTGATCCCAGCTTTAATTGATAGCACGATGTTAAATTCCAGTCTAACTGGATGCAGCTAAATACCAGTATTTTACAAGGAGCGCGGCGACTGCCTATCTGACGTCCACAACCAACGACCATACAGCCACTAGACGCCTAATAACAGGCGACAAATGTCTGTCAACACATTAGGGCTATAAATCTTATAGCCGCCGTCAGTCACAAAGTTCGCATTAGTTTCGACCACACCTGTGAGCCGTAAACACTTCCGCACTACACCTTTGAAAATTCGAGAAAATAAACATAATATGGCCCCGTGTACAGTACGTTGGTGTGATAAAGAAAGCCGTACTTCAAGTTTCCTGAAAGACGGTATCACGTTTCATCGGTAAGTTAATGGTTCCTTAATCTAAATAAAATTAATTTTCTGACATTATTTTTCGGAGTTCATCTTATACTGGTCATACTTGTATGCAGTGCACATTCTTGGAGCGCGCGTTGATGTCTTTTATGATTGCATCTCTTTCTTTTGAGAGTATTTTTTTTGCCATCTCTTTTCCTCGATTTTAAGTAAAAATAATTAGTGATGCTCCAAATCGCATGACCACCCCTGTTATCGATAAAGCAAAAAAACCTAACTATTTAAGTAAAAAATATATTGTTAGTAATTAAAAATTACAACAGGATACAGCTAACAAATTGTGAAACTTTAACGATTAATTTTAGATACCCACACGATCCAGATTTTAAAAAAAAATGGGCAATTGCAACCAAGCGATTTTTGAATGTTCTTACATGATTCAATCATATTCAGAATAAAGAAGGTACTTAAATGCAAGTTATTTATGTAAAATGTAAATACATATTTTATTAAATACAATTAAAAAATATCGATACGTTCTTGTTTGATTTAAACCTGTCTCATCCCTATGAAATGCAATGACCTTGAAAGGGCCAATCAGAATGCAGTACCCCGTTCCCCCGCACCTCAGCGAGTTGACAGAATTTGTTTCGTGCGTTAGATCAAGTATTAGGCGTCTAGTGGCTGTATGGTCGTTGTCCACAACCCAGTTGTACTGGGTAACACGATACGCCTTTGGTAAGACTGAAACTTATTACGATACAGCATCACGGTTTTCAAAAGTATAACATTCTGTAACGATTGCAATTTGTCCGAAAAATACACTATCGCTTCGGGATTTTGCATTGGATAATTCTGAGTTAAGTTTATGTAGAAAGAGTCGTGTCAAAATAATTGTTAATGTGATGAGTGAATAATGCAAACATAAGTCAACTTTTAGTGACAGAACTTTTGCATGTTTCGTTAGCAAGTCAAAAAATAAAATGCCCAATCCATTCAGACAGCAAACATAAATGTGAACCAAGTTGCAAACGTTAACTTTGGTAAAAGTCTACACGTCAATTTAATTGATTTCGCAACTCAAGCAAAACTTTATATTATGTACAGTCGAACAAGCTAATAAGTACACAGCCAGCTAACTTGTATTTACTTTTAAGATTATACAGACACATTTAGAGACTGGTGTCAATCGATACAGCGTTTGACATCAGTCGCTTAGTGCGAAACGCTTTATAAAACAAAATTGCAATCAATATTTTCAGTGTACTAGAGATAAAAAAACTCTACCTGTATACTTATTAGCTTGTTCGACTGTACATGTTCATGTTCGACATGAGTTGTAATCAATTCGATCATGTTTTACGTTGGAAACATGTTCAAGTGTCTCTCGAACTTGTTTGTTTTATGTTGGAATTTTGGAAACATGTTCAAGTGTCTTTCCAACTTGTTTTGGCGTACCTACCTCTAACATTAATAGCCTTTGTTTTTACTGATGAGTAGAGTTTCTTCTAACAAAAGTCATGTTTGCGTGAGTTTTCGTGTTGTTAATTTTATGGCTGTTTGAAATGAGTTGTGTGATGTGAAATAAGTACATAGGAAGATACTTTTACTTTGTATCATGCATTATTGCGGGGGTAATGGGTATCCTTATACGTTTTGAGGAATGTTCCGAGTATGTAAGTAAGGTGGAACAGAGGAAGGCAAAATAAATGATGGAAAATTAGTCTATAGTTTTAGTTGATACAGACGTAAGGAGATAAAAGACCTCGTCGGGGCTGCGGGTTGTTCAAAAGAGATACCGCGGCCTCGACACAAGAGCTTAGAAGGAACATGGGTGGTTTTTGGTCAGTAGAAGTCTGACACTCCGTACCGCTCTGCCCAGAGCGGGAGGAGTCATTTAATGAATTCCCACACCCCAAAAAAAAGGAGATAGAAGATGAGGTCAAAAATATCTGTAGTATAAATTAGTAGGGGTAAAATTAAAATAAATTGTCGATATACTGAGAAACTGTAGCTGAAGCGATACGCAGAAAAATTGAAGCATAGTTTGTTACTAAACTACTTCCAGGTTTAGGCATGGATTTCCAAACTCCATTCAAGAAAGCAAACGAATGTAAAAATTACGTAAATTTTGGTTTGTTTTACCATCTTTACAATTAATTTATTGTACCCATTGTACATATTACAAAAAATCTTAATTTATCTTTTTTTTAGCTGAATTAGGTACCTACAAAAAAACTCTAAGCCTTACCTCATTATTGTTGAGCGAAAGAGTCCTCAAATTGGACAAGTATGGAAAGGATATGGCGTCGCCCAGTTTATTGTTGTCCAATATAAGTTCCTCCAGTCGGCCAAACTGTTCTAGTCCTTTCAACGTCTCAATACTGTTGTAACTAAAAGTAGATAGATTTTAGAAGTCTGTATTTTTTCTTAATACTTAAATCTTCACCCATTTCACTCGAAACTTCGTCAAAGAAATTCTCCGCAAGTTTGCAATCTACTGATGGATTCTGGAAATAGACTATTTCCATTTGTAAAAAAAAAAACGTGAAAGTGAACGAGAAAATAAACAACCAACGAAAAGATGAATATCTTGTCACCACAGACTAATTGCATTTTAGACTGCAGATGTGTATTCTCCCTTTTCCGCTAATCCATCAAAAAGTTGTCTTGAATAAAATGCTTTTAGCGATAACACCGCCTATTGTGTCACCCTATGCAAAATGTTTTCTTTTATGTATCGTACGTTGAAATTTGTACGAAATACACAATAAAGAATATTCTACATATTTATCTATCTTGTTTTATGCAACTTATCTTCAAAAAGTATGAATGTTTAAGATAAACGTTTAATTAGAGTTACATCGTATAATAAATGTTTATTTTATATTAATGAAGATTTTAATTACATACTTTAGCAATTTGCAAGTTAAGATAACGAATATAGGACACTTAATAACGATAAGCAAGAGCTAAAGAATTTAAAAACTTCACCAAACGGGTTAAAAACCTGTTTAAAATATTCTTGAAAAAAAAAAACTATTTTCAACTCTGCTTCCGTAAATAGTTCTTTTTGTAACCTGTTCTACATTTTTTTTAGTCGTAAGTTGTTTTTTCCAAATTAATTCACATGAGCCAACAAATGTTTGAAATAAGATAGGAAATTATTAAGAGGTCGTAAATTCTCTTTAGAAACCTAGTTCCCTTACATATAGGTACATTAATGATACACTTACCTTAAGTCTAAGCATCTAACTTTAGCACCATACATTTTTTGCAACGCTGCGGGTATCCTTCTGCAATCTTGTCCGCAGTAGCTCAACTGAAACAGATAAAAAGCTATTAATTATCACACGAATATATATATGTCCAATTTCGCTTATTGACTTGTTATAAGCAAGTAAAATGGAAGGGACATGCAAAATTAAGCTGTCACGCCGTCATTGTAAAAGATACCAAAAATAGAAATACAAAATTAAGCTGTCACGGTATTATCGAAAATATCACAAACTTACAAACGATAAGCAAGAGCTAAAGAATTTAAAAACTTCACCAAACGGGTTAAAAACCTGTTTAAAATATTCTTGAAAAAAAAAAACTATTTTCAACCTATCTATCAAGTAAACTAAACTAACCAGATTAATAAGTGATTACCAACAAAGACTTTGTGTAGAAAAAGGTTTACACGAGTATTATCTCATATCAATTAAAGTGTATTTGCTTTCAACAATTATAGGTAATAATTAGACCTACTTGATTGGTTGTTAATAGGTACTACATAATAATCATTAATTTTCTTCAACCAATATAACTCTATTTACCATATTCCTATCTATGTAACAGTAGCAAGTAACAGTAGAATATAAATGAAAAGTCTGTAGGTATATTCCTAATAGAACTAAAGAATAAATCTCTTTCAGGAATCCTTGATGTAGAAGCGTCATTCCTTGCATTTTTCCGACCATGTTGGGGTTGGCAAATACCTACCAATACTTTTCATGTAACGACTGTCTATCTGACCTCCACTCCACAACCCAGTCAGTACTGGGTAATACTGGTTTATTTATATAAATACGGGGTATCACTTACGGGCTAGCTACTAACTACCTGTAATGGCTGCCAAAGATACACAAAAGACATACGGGATCAATGGCTTAACGTGCTTTCCAAGACACGGAGGAATCTCGGTATGAAATAGATTGCCACTAATCCCATATCTATAAATTCTTCAACGAGATTTTCTATTAATCAATTGCTGATTAGCTAATAGGTATAATAATCGTATGCCTCAGAAACCGGCACATGACATGATCTTGATCAATGGCACACCTAATCGACTTAAGAAACCGGTTCGGGCTCGTGTCTAAATTGGGAGCTTTAGTTAGAGGCCTTATGTTAACTTTGCTGTGTTTACTGCGAGAGTGCCTGGCAACAGTCGTCGAAAATGCATACTTAAATACAGAAATCCAACCTAGACCTTGACTTGCGTTGGGATACGTTTTATCCCCGTAGGATTACGTGGGGTAATTTTTGACGCGCGGGCGAACACGTAAGCGAAAGGTAAGGGTAAGCTGTAGGTAAGCTGTTTATAAAAGTCACATGATCAGTCGTGTTTCAGAAACATAGAAAACAGAAACAGTTCGTAATTAGGTTGTCTTAATAATCTACCTAGGTACTAAAATCTTTTTTTTTTTTTTTTTTGGTCGGTGGAAAATCATCAAATAACCCCCTCCCCTCTGACACTCCCCTTCGCTCTTGGGCAGAGCGAAGGGGAGTGTCAGACTTCTACTGACTAAAAACCAACCCATGTTCCTTCTTCGCCCTTGTGCCGAGGCCACGTCATCTCTTTCGATAATCCGCAGCCCCGACGGGATCTACTAAAATCTCGAAGCATGTTATAAAATAAACTAGCTGATGCCCGCGGCTTCACCCGCGTGGATGTCGTTCAAATTATATACTAAAACCTTCCTCTTGAATAAGAAAAGAAAGAAGAAAGAAAAAATGTTTATTTGACGTCAGTACATCAAGCACACACATCATCACGCATCATTCTATCTATTAAAAAAAACCGCATCAAAATCCGTTGCGTAGTTTTAAAGATTTAAGCATACAGACAAACAAACAGACAAAAATAGCGACTTTGTTTTATACTATGTAAGGATTACATCATAACCTCAGGAAGGTAAAGTTACATATTCTGGCAGAATTTTACGGTCGTGTCACTTACTGGTTTTATTTGTGCGAATTGTGCTTTATCTTTACTGCGGGGGTGCGGGTCGTTTTATTAGCTTCATAACAAGCCTATTTACTGCTAACGTTGTTACAGACACCGCGTGCACTTACACGTATAGCGTTATAATATTATGACCCTTCAGATCAAGACAAGTTATGTACAGGTTTATGTTCTCCGGTAGCTTAGTCTATTAGGTACCTATATTTTTTATTGAAATTAGATTCTGGTTGTAAACATACATTCCGACAAAAAACTAGAATACGGTCTTTTTTATGATTTTTGTAACTGAAACGTAAGAGTTTCTTGGGCAGCTGAGTTATTTTTGTGAAATCAAAGAGACCGTGGTTCATCTTTGTTTTCTTTTGGGCCTTTTCTCTTAGGTATTAATAATGTAAATAATGCAGTCAGACCGGTTAGCTGTGTCGAGAACTATGCGTAGGTCGGTTATCGTTCTTATTTCATATCGAGGCGAGGTCATCATTGAGATGTGTGCTTTGGAAACATTGATCTTGTGTTATGTAGCTACGTTCTTACAACACCTACTACATACGTGTTACATCTTGCGAGTGGGTGTCTCGAGGGAAAAACTCAGGCAGACGGTTCACTGATAAAACTGAAGAGTTAATGGTTAATTTAGTATAAGTATTGAATTATTGATTGATAGGGAAGAGGACAAAGTTTCAGAAAATAAGTAGGTATTTCAGTAACAACAGCAGTGATAGCGTAGCGGTGTGACCGTTGTACTTCCAAGTCAAATCTCTGATTTTGCAGATTCATTTGCGTACCTACTCTTATTGTATAATTATCTCTTGCTTCGGTGAATGAAAACATCGTGAAAAAAATCATGCCTGAGAGATATCTTCGGCGAGAGATGTCGTGCGGTGTTCCACAGGGTTCGGTTCTGGGGCCGCCCCTGTGGAACATCGGTTACGACTGGGTGCTGCGTGCCGACCTCCCTGACGGCGTCAGCGTCGTCTGCTACGCGGACGATACGTTGGTGCTGGCACGGGGGGAATCGCACGAGGCGGCGGCCGCGAATATGACACGCGGGGTTGAAACAGTCGTGGAGAGGATCCGGCAGCTGGGTCTCGAGGTGGCACTTCACAAGTCCGAGGCCATGTGCTTCCATGGGCGTGGGAATGTGCCACCGTCGGGATCCCAGCTATCGGTGGGAGGGGTTTCCATCGGTGTCGAGTGTACTTTAAAGTACCTCGGACTCGTCCTCGACAGCCGGTGGAACTTCGTGGAGCACTTCCGACGTTTGGCTCCCAGACTGGAGCGGGCCGCGGCTGCCTTTAGGTGGCTCCTGCCCAATCTGGGGGGGCCAAACGCCTCCTGCCGTAGGCTGTATGCGGGGATCGTGCGGTCCATGGCCCTTTACGGGGCCCCGGTGTGGGCGCGTGCCGTGAAGAAGCGGGCCGTCCACTACCTGAACGCGCCCCAAAAGGTCATGGCCGTAAGGCTAGTCCGCGGGTACCGCACGATCTCCCGCGAGGCGGCGAATCTCCTTGCCGGATTGCCGCCGTGGGATCTGGAGGCGATAGTCCTCGCGCGCCTACATGAGTGGCGCGCGGAGGCGCTACACCGGGGGGTCACTCTGCTGCCGCGGCACATTGCTGCGCGGCGGACAGACCTCCGGTGCGATCTCATGGCGGCATGGAGACAGCGACTGTCGCAACCCCGTGCAGGGCACGCCACGATAGTGGCGGTAAGTCCCCTCTTTGAGGAGTGGCTAGAGAGGAGCCACGGCGCCCTCACCTTCCGTCTGACGCAGGTCCTCACCGGACACGGATGTTTCGGGAGGTACCTGCACCGAATCAGGCGGGAGGAAACGCCCGGATGCTTCCACTGCGAGGATCGACCGGAGGACACGGTGGAGCACACTGTGGAGGTGTGCCCTGCTTGGGCGGATCCCCGCCGTGTTCTCGTAGCGGCGATCGGCGGCGGTGACCTCTCGCGTCCGGCCCTGGTGCAAGCCATGGTCCGGGGCGAGGAGGGATGGGACGCCGTCGCCTCCTTCTGCGAAGCAGTGATGCTAGCGAAGGAGGTGGCGGAACGAGAGAGGGAGCGATCCTCTCAACGTCCCAGCCGCCGCGGAAGGCGCGGAAGGCGCTCCGGGCGTCGGGGGCTACGTGATGGCTTCCGGCCACCGTAGACGCGGGCCTGTGGACGGTGAGTAATGGGCTAGCTCGCCGTCCGGCCGTCGTCATGACGGCAACAGACCGTGTCGGCGGCGCGTTCGTGTTCCACGCGCGCCTCAAAGAGATGTCAGCAAGGAGGGGCCCGCAAGGGCCGACGCCCGTCGGGGCCGCGGTATTTTGTACTAGATTACGTGGCCTTGGCGCAAGGGCAAAGAAGGAACATGGGTTCGGTTTTTAGTCAGTAGAAGTCTGACACTCCCCTTCGCTCTGCCCAAGAGCGGGGGGGGGTCATTCGATGATTTTCCACCCACCAAAAAAAAAAAAAAAAGAGATATCTTTAGACGACATGTATTAAAGCCAAGTCAAAGCCATGAGCGGCATAAAAACTCTGTCATCAGTGATCAGTTAGGCACTAACTACACGATAAAGAAGAAAAAGTAGGTATCATGGAAGTTTCGGAGTAGGTATTAGATCATTTACTTTTGGATCAAAGTTTGTGGAAAACGTTGTCCAAATTCAAAAATTCCACTCCTGTTTTAAAAAGGGTTCCCCGGGGTGCGAGACACTCTGTTGCTCAAAGTTTAGCGCGATGTGTGCGTCTCGCAACCCAGGAGAACTCAGAACATGCCTGGGAGCAGTTACTCACCTTCCCTTACAGGATTCTGCATGTTCAAAAAAATTTGGCTACTCAAAAATCTTTAACTAACCAAATTAAAGACAACTGCAACAATTCGGCTCATATTTTGGATCCAAAATTACCATTTTTATATAATTTTTCTCAGAAAGGCATTTGCGCTCATGTAGAATCCAAGTTAAGTGAGGGTGATATAAGGGGGGCAGCCAGAATTCTGTTCAGCAGTGATGTGGTGGCGCCTTACTCTCCGGAGACATTTTCAGCCCTGGAGAGTAAACATCCGGCGCCTGCGGATGGTCTCACCTTTCCCGACCCGCCCGTACTCCCCGACCCCCCCGTTCAGGATTCACTTTTTCATATTACAGCTCCGCAGTTGATCGCAGTCGTGAGCTCTTTCCGAAGTGGTTCTGCTGGTGGCCTCGACGGCCTGACACCACAGCATTTGAAAGATTTGTTGAGCTCAGGCGCCGGGGCAGCTGGTGAGTCACTCTTGAAGGAGCTTGCGGCTATGATCAACCTAATGCTCTCCGGCGGTGTGAACGATGCCGTCGTCGATGTCTTGTATGGGGCTAACCTGTGTGCCCTCCGCAAGAAAGACGGCGGCATTCGTCCCATTGCCGTCGGTTGCACCTACAGGCGTATGGCAGCCAAAATTTGCTGCAAGCTGTACAGTGAACCGCTTGCAGCCAAGTTCCAGCCCCTTCAACTTGGGTTTGGTTCCAGAGGGGGCTGTGAAGCTGCCGTACATGCCTTATCCTCTTTTTTAAATGAAAAGAAAGGTGAGGTCATTCTCAAGGTTGACGTCAAAAATGCCTTCAACTCCGTGAACAGGGACATTTTGTTGGCCGAAGTCAAAAAAGTACTACCCGAAATTTATGGTTTTATGTGGCAATGTTATAGGCATCCTACAAAATTATTATATAAGGACAAGTTTTTGGAATCTGCAGTTGGTTGCCAACAAGGTGATCCTCTCGGGCCTGTCATTTTCAGTTTGGCTATTCATCCCATTATTCAACAACTAAATTCAAAATTTAATGTATGGTATTTAGATGATGGAACGCTAGGAGGTGATATTGACACGGTTCTAAATGACCTACAACTCCTGAAAAAACAGTTCAAATCTATTGGCCTGGACCTTAACCCCTCTAAATGCGAAATTTACCTCCCTGATATCACCGACAGACAATCGACAATAGACAAATTTGATTCAATAGCCCCACAAATAAAAATTTTAGAAAAAAGTTCCTTGTACCTCCTAGGTTCCCCTATTTTAGGAGAAAGTTTTTCATTTTTCATCGATGACAAAATTAAACATTTTCATGATATTTCGGATAGACTCTCCAATATTAACCTACATTCGGCTTTCACCCTCATCAGATACTGTTGTTTCGGTCCAAATTTTATGTATTTTCTGCGGTCTTCTCCTCTTTGGAAGAAACCACAACTTTTGGACAAAATTGACCAAATTATTCACCAGACTTTAACTTCCATTCTTAATGTGGCCTTGGACGACCGAGCGTGGCAGCAAGCCACCCTTCCAATTCGTTTTGGTGGCCTCGGCGTCCGCAAAATTTCTAGTGTAAGCTTACCGGCGTTTCTGTCGTCTGTCCACAGCACTGAAAAGCTAACCAGGAAAATTTTAACCCTCTCCCTGGTTGACTCGGAAGTGCCGTGCTTGACCGATGCAGAGAGCGCCTGGAGAATGGCTTGCCCGAACACGGATCGGCCCGAGAACCCATTTTCCCAGAGACAGTGGGATGAGCCGCTCTGCAGGTTGGTACGGAATAACCTAATTAATACGTCTACCAATACTGCTGAGCGTGCCCGCCTGCTGGCTGTGGGTGAGTGGGAGTCGGGCCTCTGGCTTCAGGCACTACCGTCACCTAATATAGGCACTATGCTAGGTGACACAACCTTCCGGCTCGCTACATGTTTGCGTTTGGGTGCTCCGTGTGGGGCTCCACATCGCTGTCAATGTGGTGAAGTAGTCGACAGCCTCGGACACCATGGCCTTTCCTGCAGTAAGAGCGCAGGTCGAATTGCGCGGCACGCCAGCATTAATGATCTCATCCGACGTGCTCTGGCCACCGCCGGTGTGCCTGCTGTTTTGGAACCCAATGGGTTGGCACGCGTCGATGGGAAGAGACCAGATGGTATGACCATAATGCCGTGGAAGTTGGGTAGGCCTTTGGTGTGGGACGCAACTTGCGTCGACACCCTTGCGCCATCCCATCTTCCTAGCACGGTGAGCTGTGCTGGGGCGGCTGCTGCAGGTGCTGAAAACCTCAAGCGGCGCAAATACAACAACTTAATTGGCATGCAGTTATGTGTTTGAGCCGTTTGGGGTTGAAACACTGGGGCCTTGGGGTCCGAGTGCTCACCTAATTTTTAAGGAAATTGCCAAGCGGTTGGTCGACTCTTCACGTGACCAGAGGGCTGGCCTATTCTTTGGCCAAAGAATCAGCATTGCCATCCAACGTGGTAATGCTGCCAGCCTTCTGGGCACTTTTCCTGTTGACAGCAATGTGGACGAATTTTTTGACGCCCTGTAATTCTTCTCTTTTTGCTACTTGTATATATTTTATCATTATTTTAGTTCTGTAAATTGTAGTTTGTAAATATTGAAAATAAAACTATTATATCTTACCTTTACTGGGTAGGTAGGTGTACATAAAGACACCCAACATAACAAATAATCGATTGTAAAACCTTGATCCCTCTAATCCAATAATGTCCAATATTGAGGGGCATTGGCTGTAGGTACTCGTAAAGGATACTACATTGTGAAAAGGTACTATAGGTACTAATAGCACCTGTAATCGCCTAAAAGCGGCTACACACGGCCCTAAAATCAGAGGCAATATCGGGAGAGTGGTGGGGAGCACCCTAGATCGCTCCCTTGATCGCCTCGTGAGTAGGCAAATCGTAATCATTATTATTATTATTACCCCTAACTCGAAATTGGTTCGGGCGAGCTTACGATTTAGGGACGATTATCGTCTAGGGAGCGTTGGTCGGTGCGTGTGTAGCGAAATCGGAACCGATTTCACCGCAGTGCGCGTGCGACTGTAGTGGCAACAAGACGTGTTTTTGTAAAAAAAAAATATTTCGTGCGGAGATATTATGGCGAAGGAGCGAGAGGGCTGGACGAAAACAATTGATCTTTTCAAGGATTTGTCGTATATAAGGGATAAAAAACATAAAGAGTATTTTAACCGCGACATGAGGCAGGAGGCCTATAAAATGCTATTACAACTGTACAATGAAAAGGTCGTCGATAAAGACAATACGACGACGGCCGACTTTAAGAAAATTATTTATTTAGCCCATTTTTTTATTTTTCGAGAGTATAGGCGACATATTGGATAGACGAGCGCTTTGCTGCACGGTGGGTTACGAACTAAGTGGCAGGGACGTGTGTAGAGTAGGGGCCGATTTCATCCCCACCACCACTCTCCCGATATTGCCTCTGATTTTAGGGCCGTGTGTAGGCGCTTATGGCTGAGGTAGAGGTAACAAGTGCACTCACATTTCGCTATAATAGATAGAACTTCTCTATGTCCTCGTAACCCAGATCAAGGACAATCTGAGAGCATTTTATTGAAATTCATTCAGTTCAGATGTTAAGATGTACAGACCTACAGAGTTTCGCATGTAAGTATAATACCAGTATTCGGCGGTATTCTCACCTGAATTTCTTCTTCCTCGATTAAAATACTGACATGGGAGATGTGTTCCACTCTTCTATAATCAGGTAGCACACAATTTTCAATAGTTAGCAGCTCTAATCTATACGTGAAGCGCGATTTTAACACTTTGTTAGAATCTTCAGCATTTCTCAAACGACCAACTACACCTCCATACTTGGTTATCAAAACCAATAATTTGTAGATGCCTAGAGAAAATAAATACGATTCGAAGTACGTAAGGAGTACAATGCCAACATTGAGGACATTGGCAAAATTTTCCGATAGTTTTCTGGACACGGTGTCGATGTAAGACGGCATTTTGGAAAACACTACCTTTTTATTTTCACTACATATTTGCTCACTGCTAAAGGTACGTATTAAAATTAAATAAATGAAGGTTTCGAGTAAGAAACTTGTATGCTATCTCTTCAAATAAAAATTGCTTCCGTATGATAAGTGGTACGCAATGTAAAATCACACCCTTCACTGTCTAGATGAGTTGATTAAATAACTATTCATTATAATTATAACTGAAACGCCACTTGTACTTTAACATATTCAAAGATAACAATAATAACACTTCTAGTAAACAAGTTCGTGAAAGATTAGAAAAGTAATGCAGTGCAGTTTCTTCGTGCTATCCTATTTATGGCATCATTCATGCATAATTTAATTACTGCACGCAATGTAACGTTGTACTTATGCAAGAAGATATTTCTTGACATGATTCCGCCTGAACTCCTGAAGTGTGTCAAGTTTCTGGGCTAAGTTCGTAGCTTATAACTACGGTAATAGAATAGGCAGTCGCTATTGTGACGAGTCGGTCCCTGACTTTGTAAGTCTGCCAACGAAGATACGGGTCCGACCGAAAGTAGCTAGAAACTTCGAACCTACCCCTATTACATTCGCTGTTCAGTTTTTAAAATACATCGGGGTCAGTGTGTCGTATAAGGTGCGGTTAGGGTCGTAGAAATAACAGAAAAATCGCGTTGTCATTAATTCATAGTTGGGACCCCGAACGAATATTAAGCCCGCAGGTGTTTCGGAGTATAGGTACCTACCTAAGCAACGCCCGTAACTTCGGTCGAAACTATGGGTTTACGTGCGAGATCTGTTTCTGCACCGACAGAGAAAACTGCTCATTGTGCAGCTAAACTTGAAGCAACAGTTGCAAGTTATACGTGAGTACGTCGTGCTCAATAGTGTTCAGCATCTTTTCGTACTAAATTGATGGACCGCCTGACAAAAGATATTAGTGCCTACGGGCTGCGCAAAGTGGTCATAAAATGCGGGAGCATAATAATGGCCAGACACAAAGTATAGAATGTTTGAGGTATAATTACTAAATATTGAGGATTCTACGAGTACTTGCAGTTTTTACGCCTGCCTGTGATAGACACTACTCTTGGCGTATCGGCTCCCAGGTGCGAATGCAGGAGCAGATGCACTTTTTTGTATGAAAACACCGTATTCACTTATAAATTAAGTTGTTCATAGTCCAAGATCCCAGGGCCGCTAGACGTCACGTATTTTCTGACGAAGGAAATGTGGAAAATCGTCCACATTTCCTTCGTCAGAAAATACGTGGGTAGCGTTAGTATGTAGGTACTAAGAACGCACGAATACCAGCTAGCTTGCTAAGACGGCCAATTTTCAGGTATCAGGTACTCAAGGTACATAAAAAAATTACTTACTTCACGTATTTTCTCCAAGCTGATTTTTACGTATATTTTAGGCAATATCCTTAAAAATAAGTCGCCAATACTCCCAGACACTTTCCGTCGGCCGTATTGCTTAACAGACGCTTTAAAGAAAACTTTACTCCTTACGATTTAATACTTAAAGCTAATTGATCGAGTTATTGCCATGCTATATTGGGCAGGCGCTTCAACATGCACCCGTGCGTCGAAAGCAACGTTTTCAACAAAATTCTGAAGATACAGGCAATGGGCATATCCTGTTGAATGCCCACTGAATGAGTCCAGTGGAGGTCTGTATGTCAGCCACACGAGCGATGCAATACGTTCTCGGGTAAACAGCCACAATACGTTTAATTACCACTGTAATGGAAATTAGATTCGTCTTGATGGCGCGAGTGTTATAGGCTACATTAAAATTAAAAAACAAAGAAAAATTGCGGATTTTGGGGCCCAAATCGCGGAGTTCAAAAAATTTTTTTTCCCTATACGATCGAGTAGGGTATCAAAATAAAGGGTTTTAAAGGGAGATTACAAAAATATATAACACTTATATGTTTAAAAGAAATTTTAAGTGACAAATCCTATAAACAAGCACAAAAGTTAAATCATTTGCGAAGAATTTTACACGACCAACGAAAGAACAAACACAAAAGAACTAAAAAGTTGGAAATAAAAAAAAGTAGTTAAAAAACTAAAAAACCCGACTGAAAAAACTGAAAAGCAAAAAACAAGCACATTTTAAATTAAATTATGAAATGAAAAACATAGAACTAAAATAGAACACCGCCTGGTCATACATACAGACAAAAATTCTAAAAACTATATTTTTGGCTTCTGTATCGATGGTAGATCACACCCCAAGTATTCTTTTAAAAAAATATTCAATGTACAGTTTTGACATTCCTACCATTTTATTATATGTATAGATATGTAATTAATTCCAGTTAAAAAAATACAGTAGCATCCGGATTTATCGATCTTCGAGGGACCGGCAACATTTAGTTGTACTAACCAGACAATACAAAATTAAAAAAAATAATTTGTGAAAAAACACCTCTTTTTTTAAGGGTTGGGTAATCATCAAGTAATCATAAAAATTTCCCGCTCGGGGCAAAGCGGAAGGGAGTGTCAGACTTCTACTGACTAAAAACCATCCATCTTCCTTCTTAGCCCTTGTGCCGGGGCCGCGGTATCTCTTTCGAACAATCCATGAGCATCTCATGAGCGACACGAGCATAATAAAAAACTTAAACTTCAATACTGACCATCGTATGGTACGTTGCTGTCTGTCTGAACGGAGTCCAAAAAAGCCAAGACCAAAAGCAATACAACAAAACTATCTACAAATGATGGGTAAAAAGAGGGTTCCACATGATTCCACAGAAAATCTGATGAAAGTTGTTACTTCAAATATTAATCTAAACGAAAAATATGTTAGAGTTGAAAGCAGGCTCAAGGAACAAATAAGAACACAAACTGTTGTAGAATCTTATCTAAGTCAAGAAACTCTGAAACTAATTGAGGATAGAAGGAAATTAATATTAATATAGGAAGGAAAACATAAAAGAAATCTCGAGTCTAAGCAAACAAATTCGGAAAAACATGAGGAAAGACAGAGAAAAAAGAAGAATCAAAACTCTAGAAAAACATATCATAAAAACGGGAGGTACACGGAAAGCCCTTAAGGAACTTTGCGAAAAGGGTAAAGAATGGATACCAAAGTTAAAAGACAAGGATCGGCTAACGACTACGACACGCAGCTCAATCCTGAACATAGCAACGGACTTCTATCGGTCATTATATTCGAAACAGTCAAGCATAGCGTTGCCGGAGATCAGCCTAAGACCGGAAAATATCGGAGAGGTACCAGAACTGTTAAAATCAGAAGTGGAAAAGGCTATAAATAGTCAGAAGATGGAAAAATCCCCCGGCCCAGACAAAATCCTAAACGAGCTCATGCGAGGAACAGTTGAGGAACTAAGTCCGATACTAACAAAACTCTTCAATGAAATACTAGTTACTGGCAACATTCCAAGTCAATGGGCAGAATCACATATTATATTACTCCACAAGAAAGGTGCCAAGGACGATATTGGGAATTACAGACCCATTTCCCTCATTTCAAACGTATACAAGGTTTTTGCGAAAGTCATTCTAAATAGGATATCAAACAGGCTCGATGAAAACCAACCCGTCGAACAGGCGGGATTTAGAAGAAACTTCAGCACAATCGATCACATACATACCATCAAACAGCTCATACAAAAATACAACGAATACAACAAACCTATATACTTATCCTTCATAGATTACTCCAAAGCCTTCGACAGCCTCAAGCACGAATACGTATGGCAAAGTCTTACGGAGCAGGGGGTTGAAAATGCGTACGTTAACATCATCAGAAACATATACAGTGAAAGCAAAGCTAGCATTAAATTGGAAACACTAGGGGATACTTTTCCAATCGACAGGGGAGTCAGGCAAGGTGACCCACTCTCACCAAAACTGTTTTCGGCAGTGCTGGAACAGTTGTTCAGGAGATTAGAGTGGGACCATGTAGGACTAAACATAAACGGATCGCGACTGAATCATCTAAGATTCGCCGATGACCTTGTTATACTGGAAGAGAACCCAAGAGTACTGGAAAATATGATACAGTCCCTAGCAGACAGAAGCAGAGAAGTGGGTCTGGAAATGAACTCGACCAAGACGAAAATGATGACAAACTCAGTACCTGCAGACATAACCATTGACGGACAAAAACTGGAGTATGTTGAGGAATATGTGTATTTGGGTCAGATCATATCACCTACTGATCAAACGTCCAAAGAAATCGACAAAAGAATTGCGACTGGGTGGAAAAAGTTTTGGGCTTTGAAAGAAATAATGAAGAATAAGGAGCTTGGCATTAAGATCAAGAAAAAGACTTTTGACACCTGCATACTTCCTTGCATTACATACGGATGCGAAACCTGGGGTTTGACAAAAAGTCATAGAGACAAACTAGCAAAATGTCAGAGAGCCATGGAAAGGAGTATACTAGGGATTAAGCTAAAAGACAGAGTTAGGTGTATTGATATCAGAAGCAAAACCAAATTAACAGACATAGTAGCACGTATCGATACACTAAAATGGAGATGGACTGGGCATATGCTTCGCTGCAAGAAGGACAAATGGAGCAAAAAGGTGACAGAGTGGTACCCTAGAGACGGGACCAGGAGTCGAGGTCGCAAAATAAGAAGATGGGAGGATGACTTAAAAATGACCCTGGGCCCTCTCTGGCTAAGAGTGGCATCAGATAGAAAGCAGTGGAAGGAGTTGGAGGAGGCCTATGCCGTAAGGCACACCGAACGTAGGGACATTTTGTAATCAAACTAGTATATAAGTCAATTATTGTAAAGGTTCGGAAATAAAAGGCTTTATTATTATTATTATTAATCATCAAGTAATCATAAAAATTTCCCGCTCGGGGCAAAGCGGAAGGGAGTGTCAGACTTCTACTGACTAAAAACCATCCATCTTCCTTCTTAGCCCTTGTGCCGGGGCCGCGGTATCTCTTTCGAACAATCCGAGCCCCGATGGGAAAATGTACACCCTTAGGTTCTATAGTTGTGGCCTAAGATCGCAATAGCGGTCATTGCCCATAAACCAGAATCGGGTATTCTACTGTATATTTCATTAGTCATTCTTAAGAGCGTATGGTACCTCAAACGCGAGTTTTATAATGTGTAAAAGTATATGATTCACTGCAGTAATCAACATCAGAAAAATATATGATATTCTTCAGGATATATGCTAGTGCCATAGTGTTGTGAAAACATAATGCAACTAACTTAAAAAAATCGCGAAGATACCTCTAAAAATTTCTTTTAACGAGTAAAAACCATACTAAAATACATGTTATCGTTCTGATTTTTTTGCCAAATAATTCTACAAGCAACAAACTAAAGTCATAGTGTTTTACTTTTTTATTCCAATCAATAGTTTTTTTGTAAATCGCAAAATACCACTAATTTCGCACTATTCGGCCGCAGCGAAAGACGTAACAACCGCTTTGTAGTGCAAGCTGATTAGAACTTTATTCTAACAGTATTTCAAGCGAAGTTTGAACCACCACAAATAGGGTTGCTAATCTGAGGTAGCATACGCTCTTAATGATAATACTTTTCTCAAAATTATGTTAATTGTTTGTGTTAACATACATTTCATACGTAGTTCTGTTAGCTGAAATTGCATATTATTATAGAGATTGTTATTAAATAACACTGGTACTGCTTATTAATCTTAAAGGGTATCAGTATGTTCTGTATATCTTGATAAATTAAGTAAATGAATGCTATGAACTTTATTAGTGTCACTTTTGGTGTTTTGCATTTATTACTGAATGGTAAAAACAATTTGTCAAATCAACTCAAATACTTTTTTAAACAAAAAATAATAGAATAGTTCTAGTAGATACGTAGATTAACTCAACACCCATAAAATAAGACAATATATAGGTGTTGCTAACCAATGCGAGTATTTGCAGAGGCAAGGCAACAATCAAGCCGCCTTCAAAAAATATAGTTCTCTTGAAACTTAATAAAAGTCTTTACTTCAATAAAAATATGTTTGTGAGCGTAGTAAACGACAAACTTGGAGAAAATAAGTACCTACTATCAGTCTTTAATCTATTTATAACAGTGTTACCAATGGTTTACTTTAATAGATAAATTAAATACTTACTTGACCCTTTTCGAAATTTAAAGCGGTGTTATTCACGTGGTTTTCTTCCATTTTCCTGTTCACAAGATTGATTCCTCAATCAATTTTTTTCGCAAAAACAAAGAAACCTTACAAAACACTCCAAACTCTGTTCACCACTACTGATTAAAATAAAATAAATGTAAAACAACTTGTTTGTAGCTTTGCTTCAAAGTCAGTGCTTTGTTTACCTTGGTTTTGTTTTGACAGCAATTTGACGTTGACTTTTTAATGACAGCTAGAGTTTACGAGTTAAAAGTTTATTTAGTCGAGTTGATTCAAGTTCGACTAAGAAAAATAACTTAAAAAAAAATTGTTAAATAAACATTGTCAAATAACAAAAAAAAATTAAACTTTTGTGATCTTATTTAAACCTCGAAAATATACGACTAGAGATAATGCTGGAAGGAACAAAACTCTCCTTTTAATAATTTGTTTAATCTCCCACTCAAAGCGTACTATCGATTAAACTAACGTAACGTAAGCATTAATGGGGTTGGCAAGTGAACGCTGATTGTAGATGGCGTGTCCATAGCTTGTCCCAATCCGACCAATGAGGTCAAGCTATTTTGAAATATAAAATGACATTGACAGATATTCAACCAATGAAGAGCTTAGGTTTATGCGGTGCTAGCACCATTAGTTCCTCCAGTTGCCCGTCCCATTGTCCTGGCCCATGGGTTACGACCTAACTTGCATGTGGGTTCAGACCAAGGCATAATTATTATTTTGAGTAATTTGTTTAGGGACCACGCGGTAAAAGAAATTCCATGGCCTTGACATTCATTAACCAGAACTGGGCTCGCAAGGTGAAATATAGCCCACTCGCATTTACAAAAAACCGGCCAAGAGCGTGTCGGGCCACGCTCAGTGTAGGGTTCCGTAGTGATAATTCTTTTTTTGTTTGAAAAGAGATACGTTTAGGATAATAAAATATGTAAACGAAGTTAAAAAAATGCTTGCATATACGATTATACTACTTACAAACTTAGTCCAGAAATTATTTTGTACAACTTTTTTTCTTTTTTGTACAAAAACAGTTTCCATCCAAGTTCAAAATGATTTTCATAGATAGTTCAAAAGTTAGAGGGGACACACACACACACACATTGTTTTTTACTTTTGGAGCGATTTTTCCGAAATTATTGACATTATCAAAAAATGATTTTAGTAAACCCCTATTCATTTTTAAATACCTTTCCAACAATATATCACACGTTAGGGTTGAAATATAAAAAAAAATCACTTAAGTACCACTCTAAATAGACCAGGTATAGGGGGGCTACTCTAATAAAACATTTTTTTCCAATTTTTATTTTACCACTTTGTCGGCGTGATTGATACACATATTGGTACCAAATTTCAGCTTTCTACTGCTAACGGTCACATAGATTAAGCGAGGACGGACAGACGGACAGACATGGCGAAACTATAAGGGTTCCTAGTTGACTACGGAACCCTAAAAAGGAAGCTTGTCATAGCTTGTGTCCGAACAATAGAAATATGCATAGGTCAAGCTGAGAGGTCAAGATACTTGGCATATTCAAGCCGGTGCTGCCTTGCTGCCAGCCGCGTGCACCTAATAAGACCGGTGGTAACGTAACATGCTTTCACAGCGTTACGCGTTCACGCAGCGCTCTTGTTGTTGGACTCAGGCCTCCTCCTTATGAGAGGGATGGACTATATAAATCCACCACGCGGGTTTAGTGCGGATTGGTAGATTTGGTAGATGTCACATGTCTTCGATTGTTTTATTTTGACACTCCGGTTTCCACACGATGTTTTCCTTCACCGTTTTGAGAGCAGTGGTGATGGAGTGGTCAACTGGTCACTACTGCTATACAACGCTGCTAGTGCTACGCTATAGGTACTGTACTCGGGGCCGCCACCACTGCACCGCCAATGCTCTTTATCTTGTTGTATACAATCGTGGAAATCGGGCCGATACTTAGAAACGTAAATGAATGCTAACTCTTGCTAAGCGATATTGATGTAACTTTCGTTCAGTCAAAACGAGAGCTAAGTAGGTATGGTTGGACCCACAGAAGAGATAAAAGAGGTTTGGACCTGCCTGTACGCACGGCCGCCAAACTTCTCTCTCAGAAAACTTCATAAGCCTAATGGTTGTCACGTCAACAATACCGTATTAAAATTGGTTGAAAACATTAATCTCTTGAATTCTGATTTATTGTAGTCAAATAAACAACACAAGCTATTTTCTAAAGTGTTCAGATAAGCACGTAGCAAGTACACGATAAGTTATCGAATTCGTTTATATTGTTTTCAATAACACAATGATAAGAAGACGCAAATCGTATGATGGAGTAGGTGTGGTAGTGACTGTAGACCACAGCTCTACATACATATCCAAAACATACATACAATGACATACATATGCTCTACATATTCAAAGGATATTGACTCTTATAAATACTCTTAATGCTCACAAATCAGAATTACAGTCCCAAAGAATTACACTGGGTAGGTAATTGGCATCCCCATTACCTACGTGAATGTAAAGTTATGTGGTAATCGATTGTCATGGTAATTAAAGACATGTGATGCGAAGGAATGAAGAAAATATTGTGAGGAAAATGTTGAGTACCTACCTATGAATGTATAGATTGCTATGAGAGTAGAGGAAGACCAATGAGACGATGGATGGACTGTGTGAAGGATGATATGGCTAGAAAGGTGACTGCTGAGATGACGAGAAATAGAGAACTATTGAAGAAGAAGAAGACATGTTGCGCTGACCCCAAATGAACTGAGATAAAGGCAGGAGAATGATGACCACCTAAAAAATCCATTTAAGTTTCAGGTCTCTTGGTTATTTCAAGTAATACACATTACACGTTGGTGGCTCGTTAACGCGCTAAGCAAACGTAGATACCTACCTATCAAATTAAATGCCAAGGAAGATAATTATATAATTTATCACACTTTTAGTTGATCATTATAATTAAAACTTATTCTCTTAGATGTACCTACTCAACCTACTCGGGTAACTCCATGGCTTTAAGAGTAAACCTGAATCATGTCTTTTTTAACCACATTCGTAATTCGATAAAAGAGGAATCGGTAACAACTTTCAAAGAGAAACAAACTGCACTTCTATTAAATATATTTCACTATATTCTGTAGGTATCGTATTTTGTATGGTTAATGATGACACGATTTCTCACGAAAGTATTTGGGAAACTCTAAAAGATCAAAATGTGGAACAAGAATACATTAAGATACTAAGAAATATTTACAGCAAGTGCACTAGTAGAGTGAAGCTAGAGACAACCGGGCAAAGCTTTCCTGTCAAGAGAGGAGTAAGACAAGGTGACCCACTTTCCCCAAAAATATTTATTGCGGTACTAGAGTCCATAATAAATAAACTAGACTGGAAAAAGCAAGGATTATATATAAAAGGAAAACACTTAAGTCATCTCAGATTCGCAGACGACCTTGTCTTGCTGTCCGAAACGAGCAGCCAACTACAACACATGATTGAAACTCTCGACAAAGCAAGCAGGCAAGTAGGTCTTGAAATGAACGTCACTAAAACAAACACTATATGACCAACCACATAAAAACAAATATAAAACTGAATGGTGAAGTATTACAATATGTCGAACAATATACTTACCTAGTTATACAGATAGGTTTCAACAGCGACAGCAACGAATTAGAAATAGAAAGGAGAGTCAAAAACACATGGAATAAATACTGGAGTTTTAAAGAAGTATTTAATAGTGATATGCCCATAAAACTAAAGAAGAAAGTCATGGACTCATGCCTCATCCCATGCTTAACATATGCATGCCAAACCTGGAAGTTCACGACCAAAACCAAGAGCAAAGTAATCATATGTCAAAGGGGAATGGAACGAAGCATGATGAACATAAAAAAATACAAAAAATAAGGCATACAGTTATTAGGGCAAAAACAAAAGCAATGGATGCTCTAAACCATGCACAAAGATTAAAGTGGAAATGGGCTGGACATGTAGCGCGACTCAAAGACCACAGATGGACCAAAACTATAACATCATGGCAGGGACCACTGGGCAAACGCCATAAAGGTAGACCCCACGCGCGATGGGAGGACGATATTAAGAAAATAGCCGGGCCGCAATGGATACAGATAGCCCAAGACCGCGAAAAATGGAAAACTTTGGAAGAGGCCTTCACCTGAGAGGGGTTCCTAATAATGAATGTTACTAAAGTTGCTAATTAAATAACTGTACTATAATAATATTATAAACAAAAGAGCAACATCGTGCACAAGCTATATTTTAATTAGTTTTTTAAGGTAAATTATTAAGTTTAAATTGTAGCATATTTTTTAGGAAATAAAAGGCTTTTTTATTTTTTTATTTTTATTTTTAATGATGAACTGTATCAATGTTTGAATGGCAAAATGGTAAAAGTTACAAAGAAATATCTACATTCCTTGAAAGGAATATTCTATATAAATGCTGTTCAATTTATCCAATTTGAAACCACGCCAAGAGTCCCACAAGGCTCTCATTTAGAGCCGGTAATGTTAGTGCCTAATTTAAAAAAAAACAAAAACTAGGTAAAGGGAATTACGAGTAGGTAGAAATAAGAATGCCATAATATAATTTAACAACATTTATTTATAAAACAGTGCAAACACGTTTAATAAAAAATAAAAGTTGGTAATGTTATTGATTAATAACTTCTTTCAATTTACACGGAATACTTAGTTATAGTTTAATTATTATTTAGGGAAAGATTATGGTCTTCTAATTTTTATTTCAGACTTTCTTGGGTAAGGAGATGACAACATTCTTCACTTCGGTGTAAGCTAAGAGGGAGTCCACGCCACTGAAAAATAAGAAAATAGTACATTATGGTATAAGTGTGTAACGTTGGTGATTACCGTAGAGGCGGCATTGAGACCCGAGCCGTCAGGTGAGGGTCTTAAGAAAGCCGAGGACGGTAATCATCAATACACACGTGTATCATACGACGTTTTTCAACACACTTGCGAATAAAAAAAAACGTGTGGCACTTGGAAACTGCCGCGGTAAAGCTATTGCATAGCATTTTTTATCAATTATTTAATTAGACAACCTCAGTTGACAACCTTGTTATTTTCCGTAACCATAGCAACCTGGTTGAAATATTTTCGTTTCGGAATTTCTGCAGGATTCGCTCTCCACGCTCAAGGCCCGCGATAGAAGCTATGCAATAGCTTATTAATACAAGAAAAAACATTTTATTTAGTAGATAAAAAGTTTATTTATAGAAACAATTAGTAAATGTGCAGTTAGTAAAATTATAATTAATGGTTTTGATGGCGTAGCGGTCTCTTCAGATAGATTACTGGCCATGGTTCTGTATGTCTTTTACAGTTATATTTGTTAATTCTTGTATCCTACAGTTACACCAAATATTAAAGCAACCTGAAAAAAAAGAAAAAAATGATTATTAAGTATAACACACAACACGCTGAAGCTGAAGTCACGTAGATAGATATTTAAAATTAGTTTAACTAACCTTAGTAACCAGTTATTGGTTATCTGGAGCATCTTTTATGAATTTTTCAACATCGTTAGACGATAAAACCTTTGATTTCTTGCTTCTAAATCCATCTGACAGTCTTTTTAGTTAAGCTACCACTGCTTGAAATTTTGGTACGCTAATAGATATTTCTCCTTGGAGTTTTCGGGTAGCAAATTTTCCATAACGCTTAGGGCTTCAAATCTTACATCGGGCGGTGTACAACATGAATAATTTTCTTCAAAACTAGACATTTTAACTAATAAAATAACTATAATAACAGTGAAAACGAGTTGTGTATTTTTTTCGCAGTAGCGGGAAAATATTATGTTTTTTTATAAGCGATCAGCCATAGACTAAAAGAGGTTTTTTTTTTTTGCTTGTCGTGGATAGTGTTTGGAGCCACGTACAAAATGGGGAATTCAATTTTTTATTTATCACAGAGAAAACAAAAATTATATTTGAGTGAAAGTTTTATTTATTAAAAACGTACTAAGTTTATATTATCTATTTAAATACAAAGTTTCATGAAATGAGCAAGCACTAGGTACATTAATTAATTTTTACTATTGAACACGATCTTTTTTGTATCGAAACTTTTTTAAGAACATAGCAACTCAACCAATTAAATTTAAAAAAAAACCTATAACTCACTAGTGAATAATAGTAATGAAAAATTCACAGTTTGATTATAGGTGTCATTATGTGCCTAATTGCGGTGAAATTTTAGCCACTTTATGAGCAAGTGTGTTGAAAAATACATTATGAATGCACACGACAAAATAATTATGTTCAGGTGCGTGATAATCGTCTCTGATTTCTGAATTAGTCCAGTCAAATTAGGTAATTTGTATTATTAACATCCTAAAAGTTGTCTCGAAACCTACTTATGGTGTGGTGTAAAAATTCTCTACAATATTGTTCATAAATACAAATACTAATACTAGGATTAAAGTACCCTAACCTTCTTTTACAAAGGTTATCATAATTATCACCCAGGTGAACCACGGGCAAAAATTCTTTCCCATGGTACACCCAGGTGGACCACGGGCAAAAATAATTTCCCGTGGAACACCCAGGTGAACCAGGTGGACTACGCAGGTGGACCACGGGCAATAAACGAGGAAAAACCCATAGGATACGAGATATTTGCAAAAAAAAAACTATTTTTGTGACCTTAGATTTTAAAAGACGCGGTCCGCGTCTTTTACTAAGGTCACAAAAATAGTTTTTTTTCCACACCGTTCCGTCCGTTTTGAGATAACTTTTAGGATGTCAAAATACAAGTCTAAACGAGTTTGTAGCTGGGTATCTCATATTCCGAGATTCTTACATAGTTTTGGCTAATTTAATTGGATTACATCCGAAATTAAGTAAAGGAACGAATGAATGGACCTATAATAATTCCTTACCAAAACTAAAAAGGGAGATGACACAATGTAGGAATGAAGTAGGTGCATATTTATAAAACTAGTGAAAATAATAATTGCAAAGGATAACTTACTTTTCACGGCCAATTCCAGAGTCTTTGAAACCTCCGAATGGTGATTGAGGGTTAAGTGCTAGATATGTGTTGACCCTGTAAAGTAAATAGTATTGTTGAAATTATCTTAAAGTAAGTTTACAGACGGCTTGGAAACAGCAAAAAATTTTTCATAAATTTTTTTATGAAAAAATAAATAAATTTTAGCTCAAATTCCTTATCGAGGAGTCTTAATTTAGGCATAGAAAATGCCTGTAGTTGAAGTCTCTGCTCTTCCCGTACAAAATGTTGATACAAATAAGCAAATAACCAAATAACAGTAGGTCCGTAGATTAACGATGTTCAGTCTTGGAAACATTGTAAGTAAAAGTAAAAAATGTGGTCAAAAAGGTGAAAAAGGTGGTGGTGTTGAGTTATAATATTGAGTTATAATTATTGAGTAACTTTTAATGAATTCTGGTGACTTACCAAACTGTGCCAGCCTCAACGTATTTGGAGAACTGTAGAGCATTGTTGACATTTGTTGTGAAGATACCAGCTGCCAAGCCATAGGTTGTGTTGTTAGCTCTGTCAATGACTTCTTCCAAAGTGTCAAACTTCAGAATGCTCTGCACGGGCCCGAAAATCTACAAAATGAGAAATCTGAGTTAGTACACTTTCAGTTAGTATGAACTTTACAGAGACATGTAGATCTTTGATTGATTCTGCTTAATGATTAGTCAAGAAGAAATACTTTAGAAGAACTAGGGTCGCTCTGAATTACCTCCTCCTTTGCGATAGTCATGTCATCGGTGACGTTAGCGAAGACTGTAGGTTCGATGTAGTAACCACTTTTGCCAATTCTGTTGCCTCCGCACAACAACTTGGCGCCTTCTTTTTTGCCCTTCTCGATGTATCCCAGGACTTTGTTCATCATTTCTCCATCAATCTACAAGGATTAAATTAAAAAGATTAGGTAATACATAAAGGGCTTCATAAACTGTAGTTAAATTAAGAAAAGTGTAAATGTCATAAAATGTATGATGTCATAGTCACTATCATTACTCAACGTTGAGAAAAGTTAATGTATAAACCCTATTAGAATTTTGACCGGTCCTGTGCGGAGTGCGGATATCAGGATAGTTAAGGTTTTAAGTTATTTGGTTTTAGAACAATGAATAGGTTTGGTCTCTAATTTACCTGGGGGCCGTTCTGTGTAGTGGGGTCCGCAGGGTTTCCGACCTTGATGCTCTTTGCATGCTTGACAGCTGCTTCCACAAACTTGTCATAGATACTTGCTTGAACGAACAATCGCGAAGCTGCTATGCAGATCTGTCCTTGATGGAAGAATACTCCATGTGCAGCGAATGGAACGGCAATGTTTACTGAAATCGAATAAACATGTTAGTACATGCTTGAATGCACGGATAAATTGAAGAACCAAGTGCCTATTTTAAATGATTGAATAGCTTACAATCAGCATCATCCATGATGACCAGAGGACTCTTGCCACCGAGTTCGAGTGTGATCCTCTTCAAATTGTTCGCTCCAGCTGCTTGTTGAATCAATTTGCCGACCTGCAATCAATAAAATGTTGAGTTTATTTATGAGCTAATTTATATAATTTTCTCTTGTTTTGGATTTACTATTTCATTTTAGAGAAATAGGATAGGTTTAAAAATTGATCAGACTGATCAGGCAAGGCAATCTAACTCCTTGTGCGACTTACCTCAACGGATCCGGTGAAGGAAACCTTGGCGACGTCTGGGTGATGAGTAAGAGTAGTTCCAGCGCCAGGTCCGAAACCGTTGACAATATTAACCACACCTTTGGGCACTCCAGCCTCTTTCAGAAGTGCTGCCAGTACCAGCGCGGTTAATGGAGTCTGTTCTGCTGGCTTGACCACCACGGTACAACCTGGACAAATAGGAATAGTTTTAAATGATCTGCCAGTGCACTTAACATGTTTTTATTACCTACGTGAAAATGGTATTTAGATCTTTTGACTCATACTGTCATAAATAAGACACCCGTAATAGTTTATGGATGCAAAATGTTTGATATCCATTTTGGAAGTTCTGATTGTCGTTTGAACTATGCCCTGACATGAAATTAACGTTTTCATTACTCATACTCTGGAAGTAGGTCAGAACATGCTTGCGGAGCGGGTTGAAAGTACTACTTTTCAGCCCTAGGGAAAATCGCTTTCTACTGACAGCTGTCAAATTATTTGTTGTAATTGGGAGCAAACCTATTGCCATTAACCAATGTAATTAGGAGCAAGCCAATTGCCATCAACTGATGTAATTGGGACCAAGCCTATTGCCATCAAACAATGTAATTAGGAGCAAGCCTATTGCCATCAACTGATGGAATTAGTGGCAACCCTATTGCCATCAACCGATGTAATTAGGAGCAAGCCTATTGCCATCCACCGATTTGAGTAATTGGGAGCAAGCCTATTGCCTCCAACCGATGTAATTAGGACTAAGACTATTGCCATCAACCGATGTAATTAGGAGCAAGCCTATTGCCATCCACCGATTAGGTTTAACCGATTTTAAGTGTTTCTCTTATGTTTACTTTTTTTAATTTTTTTGTCATTTTTTTTTGTTTTTTGTGAAACCAATAAATAGGTACCTACCTTTTCTTTCTTCATTCTTTCGATTTAGGTAATTGGGCGCAAGCCTATTCCCATCAACTTTCCTTGTATTCGTAATGAAAAGCACAGTGTTTACCTCGGGTTACAGACTTATTTAGTCCCTCGAACTATTAGCGCCCTCGCTGCGCTCAGGCGCCAAACCCCGTCTCGGGGACTAAAAAAGTTCCTTTCACCCCTAAGGTAACAATATACTATTAAAGTCTGACAAGCCTTCAAAAAACGAAGTCAACCACGACAAGTTACTGTAACAACTTTATAAATTAGGTACTAGCTTTTTCAGCGGATTTGTCGATAATCACAGCCTGAACGTTTGAAATACTGACACCCGGATTTTTGAAGTCTGATCAGTGATCAGTAGTTCCGAAAATTACTCCCTTCATCCAACCTTATAAACTTTGCTTTTTTATAATATTAGAAGAGATAACTCACCTGCAGCCAATGCAGTGCAAACTTTGTTGACGAATAGGAAAACGGGACCATTCCATGGCAGAATAATACCGGCCACACCAACGGGTTGCCTCAGGGTGTATGAGAATACTTCCCCATCTGTTGACAATTATACAAATATGTAGAGACCGAGATAGGAGGAACGGAATCTTGCATCTCATAATGAACCTGTATAATTCGTTCTTACCAGCAGCGACGGTATCGCCCTTAATTTTGTCTGCGCAAGAGGCAAGATACCGAGCAGAGTTAACAGCTCCTCCCGTGAATACCGAAGCGTTGTTAAGAACCATGCCGTTGTTGTAGGATTCCAACTCAGCGATGTACTTGGAGTCTCTTTCTAGGAGGTCACCGAACTTGCGGATGATCTCTCCACGCTGAGAGGCATCTAGCTGACGCCATTCCGAGTTGCGGTGGAAGGCACGCTTCGCTGCGGCTACTGCCAAGTCAATGTCGGCCTGAAAATATTCATAAAGACGTTCTCGTTTACTCTGGATAGAAAAACTACTACATATTTATTTGACAAAAGGAAGATTGTTGATTCAAATTTTCAAGGGATTTTTTAGAGTAATTATGGATAGGACATCTCTACCTCCTACTGCATCGCTTTTACCACCTTGATAAAAAAATGGTATGGTGCTAGTGGTGGTATTTATAATCTATTTCTCTATCTCTGAAGTAAAACGTCACAGCGATTTGATATTTATTTTATTTAAATTTTGGGTTGGGCTTTTCAGAAAGTGGCGGTGGTCCACCATAGTCGCGAGCCTCTTCACAAGACGACTCTTATCGAGGATTACTGCCTTTTTACCCGACTACGGCAAAGCCAAAGGAGGGTTATGATTTTGACAGGCTATAGTATGTATGTGAGTATCTTCATCTGTTCCCTCATAGCTTCTAATCTACTTATCGGAACTCGACATATGAGGTATCGTTAGAACCGTCTTAATTTTCCGCTGAACATAGGCTACGTGACGTGTCACAAAAAGCGATGGCGCCCTCTAGCGGACAAAAAGTAAGGCTTAAAAAATAAAATGGAGATAAATACGCCGTGTTTGGTATCATTTGAAAGGGCCTCACTTGTACATTTCCAAAATATTGCTCAAGTTAAAAATCACGCCATCTAGCGGACAAAAAGTCAAGAGTAAAAAAAATATTTAACACCAAAATTGTTTAAATAAAAAAAAGTAAATAACTAAAACCCGACTTACGTCAAAAAAAACGACGCTGAAAAAGTATGAAACAAGATTTTCAGGATAGAACAAAAAGTACGGTTTTTTTTTGTTTTATATATCCTGTAAATCTTGTTTCATACTTTTTCAGCGTCGTTTTTTTTGACGTAGTCGGGTTTTTAATAAAACTCTTGATCGAAGCTCCTAGCGAGAGTGTCAAGAGATGATCATCAGGGCTCTTGGCCATCAGGCCATTAGTCGTAATGACTATCTACACAATGATATAAGAAGCTCACATTAGTCACATTGCACATGTCGACAACCTGCGTAAGTGGAGATATTTTATTTCCTTCTGTTTCTCAGTTTCCACTCGTCATGCGGGATGGTTACATCGACTATCAATACGTGGCGCATTGACCGATCTTTTTGTGATACTAATACAAAACATCATGACTGACTAATCGTCCAGTTTAAATCTCTATTCTTAGGAAGCTCCAATAAAAATCACAGTTTTTTAAATCTTTGTTCTGAAGTATTCAGGATGACTTTATTATTACTCTTATTGTTAAATATCAAATGTTTGTAGTATTAACATCACAATGTACTGTAATGCATACTGTGTACGATTTTATTGTTTCTTTCCTGTATTCCTTAACACAGGTTATCTATAAACCTAGCTAGGAGTACAGCACCTCACCCACCATTTTTATAAAAAACAGGATAGGTTAGTTTCTTTTGGTTAGTTTAAATCTTTGCAAAAATACATGAACACATCTTCATGGTTACCCAATTTTTTTTAAAATTAAACTGTGTTTTTCTAAAGTACCTAATTGTCCTTGAAACTTCAGTAAGGTCTCGTAGTACATACCTTGTCACCTTCAGCGACTTTGGCGATGACGGATCCATCATGAGGAGTGTAAGCGTCGAAGGTCTTGCCGCTCTTCGCGTCCACCCACTCGTTGTCGATGAACAACTAAAAAAAGTACAATAAAAACATGACATAATATTAATTTGAAAGTAGGTACGAGCCCTCTTGTTTCTAGTTCACCTGCGTGAATTTAGAATTTTTCTCATTATTTTAATTATTCCAAAAACGTTCTGCATTTTTGTCTTATAAGCGCAAAACAGAGAGTCATATATTTTATAATGTTACATAAAACTTTCCGTGTAAATATTTTCGTCCACCTGTAATCATTAGGTAGGTAGGTATAACAGTAATTAACAGATAGCGTCTGTTTGGCATTCTGTTATGAGTGTTATGACATCATGACATCACACCATATTATCAAGTAATCAACAAAACGATTGTGATGTTGGTGCTGTAAAGGATTCTATTATTCGGAATGTGAGTTCTATTATTATGTACAACAAAGATCAAGGTCATACGTCTCAAGGACTCAACCGGTTCTGTATTCTTCATTGATTGGGATATAATGGTACAGTGGAGCAACTCTGTTAAAGGACGATTTTAAGAATTAATTTTATTTTAACATAGCGTTAAAAACTATTTCAATAAACGCATATAAGCTTGACTGAAAACTTATGTATTTTTTAAATTGCAGAATGTTGAGAAGAAAATAAATGTCCTAATACAAGATTTTTATTAGACCTTACACAAATAACTGTTGAGACAACCAGTTAAATAAATGAACGCTAAAATACCGGTATACCTACCTAATAAGTCAGAAAACGAAACATCAAATTTTTTTATAATTACCTAATTATAAAATAATTATAATTAGTGGGCACTTAAATATTTTTATTCCTAAATCACTAACTAAAATTATGAAAAATACAAACCTTAGTGTATTTAATTTTAGGTGCCATTTTATTTTATTTTAAAATTTTTCCCACAATACACTATACACAAGCACAGCACGTCTGTCGCACTCACGCGACGCTTCGGAATGTAGCCGGTGGTCGGACCAAAACAAGCTTTATATTGAAAAACAACAATATTTCGCGAGTCACGATGATAATCCGCTTCATAGCAAGCGGCAGCGGCCGGAACATTGCTATTGATAGTTTATCTTATTTGTTTGAACTTTGTTTTGGGGAGAAAATCTGTCAAAATAATATTATTTTACTTTTTAGAATTTATTTACAGGTTCTGTTCACAAAACAGAACCCGCATATTGCGTTTTTAGGGTTCCGTAGTCAACTAGGAACCCTTATAGTTTCGCCATGTCTGTCTGTCTGTCCGTCCTCGCTTAATCTCTGTGACCGTTAGCACTAGAAAGCTGAAATTTGGTACCAATATGTGTATCAATCACGCCGACAAAGTGGTAAAATAAAAATTGGAAAAAAATGTTTTATTAGGGTAGCCCCCCTATATGTAAAGTGGGAAGAGATTTTTTTTTTAATTTCAACCCTAACGTGTGATACATTGTTGGAAAGGTATTTAAAAATGAATAGGGGTTTCCTAAAATAATTTTTTGATAATGTCAATAATTTCGGAAATAATCGCTCCAAAAGTAAAAAACAATGCGTCCCCCCCCCTCTAACTTTTGAACCATACGTTTAGAAAATATGAAAAAAATCTGAAAAGTAGAACTTTATAAGGACTTTCTAGGAAAATTATTTTGAACTTGTATGGAAACAACAGATGGAAACAGCAGATAACCAATATAATTTGGTCCCTGAATCGTATGAGCGCCTATACAATCCAGAGGTCAAGTTTCATTGGCGGTAGAAGAAATTGTATAAATTTTAAGTTTTGGTACGGAACCCTTCATGTGCGAGTCCGACTTGCACTTGGCCAGTTTTTTTATTTTATGGGACTCTATTTTTCAATTTAATGCGTATTAAACTGTCATGTTAAAAAAACTTTTTACAAAAGATAAAACCGTCACAAAACACAAAAAAGTGAAAAATAATTTTAGCTTGTGGAAGTCGGACTCTTTTGTATTTTTGAATTGGGTTTTATTTTCTGATGAATTGATTTCCTTTTGGAAGTCGGTTAAAAAAGAGTTGCTTGAAAATTACCACAAAAAAAATAATAACAATAATAATTATTCATTAGCAGTTCACACACTTGCCTGGCGTCACAATTCCAGTCATCCTTAGAGTCTGCGTCCCTACCGCAGTTCTTAACCAAAGGCGTTACCCACCTGCTCCATAAGTCAGGTAGTCCCGCGGAAGCCAAGAATTATAGACCGATCACATATTTATCGACGGTCTATAAACTTCTTACATCCATTTTGAGAGCGAAAATTAATAAACACATTGAGAAAAACTCTATTATATAGTCTGTCCTCTTAGAATGGATGTAGGAACGGGTCCCGCGGTACTAAGAGCTACTCCTCATCGACATGGCCATTAGCCAACAGGTTCGTCGAGCCTGCAAGGATCTGTCGACATGCTGGATAGACTATAAGAAGCTTACGACTCGGTGCCACATACATGGCTCATGAGGATGCTGGAGTTGTACAAGATAGACGCAACTCTACGCGCCTTCCTTGAGTCGTGTATGGTATGGGGCAATGGAAGACTGTCCTTCGATATCCAGGATGTCGACAGATTCAGGGGAACGATGAACCTGTATGGATTAAACGGGGAATATTCCTGGGCGACAGTCTGAGCCCGCTTTTTTCTGTCTAGCCCTGAATCCTCTTAGCACACTGCTGGAGGATTCAGGTCTAGGCTGAGATATGACCTGTTGCCCCCAACAAATTGCGATTGATGGAGTTACTAAAAATAACTGATTCTTTTAGTAGCGTCATCAGGATGGAATTTGGTGTGGACAAATGTGCAGTCATGCATGTAAAGAAAGGGGAGATTATGGAATCCGAGGGAATTCAGCTCTCGAATTCCATACACCTCAGATCCCTTTCCTCATCCGAAAGCTATAAATATTTGGGTATGTCGGAAGCGTTAGGCATTAACGTAGCTGACTTGAGGCAATCGTTGAAGGAGCGCTTCTTCGGGCGCCTAAAGAAGGTTTTAAATAGCCTCCTTTCAGGTGGGAGCAAGGTCTTCAACTTTTTTTTTTCTTCTGGCCTTCAACGGTTCGGTCATGCTGGTTTTAATGTATTCTTTCGGCATACTCAAATGGACTCAGACTGAACTCGACGCCTTGGATAGGAGAGTCCGTACATTGCTGACCGCAAATCGGATTCATCACCCACAATCATCTGTGATGAGACTGTATATCCCGCGGAAGTGCGGGGGTCGAGGCTTTCTAAACGCAAAGACCCCTCCACAACCGCGAGGTGTGCAGACTCAGAGAATATTTTTTTTAAACCGATGTGGGTGTGCACCGAGATGTGGTCGCAGTGGACCAGGGACTCACCCCGCTGTCCATGGCTAACGAGAACTGGCCCAAACCTGTAGAACTTACTGCTGATGACCGCAAGGAAGTATGGCAAAACAAGGAGCTTCATGGGCGCTTCTACCGGGCTCTTCATGGGCCCGATGTAGATTTTCTAGCGTCCGTGTACTGGCTACGTTTCGGCGACCTCTTTGGGGAAACTGAAGGTTTTGTCTGTGCAATTATGGACGAAGTAATGTTGACGAACAACTACCGGAAATATATTACGAAGGATGGGACGGTTGACGTGTTTCGGGCATGCCGCCGTCCGGGTGAGTCCATCAGACATATTATTTCTGGTTGTTCTCGTCTGGCTAACGGCGAGTTGCACAGGCACAATCAAGTGGCCAGCAACTTGCTTTGAAATATAAACTTGGTGGAGTCTGAGGTACCGTACTACAAGAATGTGCCCGACCCAGTTCTCAAAAAATACCATGTTACGTTGTACTGGGATCAGTCTATCATCACTGATAGGACTATTGTTTCCAATAAGCCTGACATAGTGGTGATAGACCGATCAGCGCGCCGCGCAATGATAATCGATGGCAATAGGCTCGGCTATTGCCATCAACTGATGTAATTGGGGGTAAGCCTATTGCCATCAACCAATTTAATTAGGAGCAAGCCTATTGCCATCAACCAATCTAATTAGGTGCAAGCCTATTGCCATCAACCGAAGTAATTAGGAGCAAGCCTATTGCCATCAACCGATGTAATTAGGAGCCAAACTTTTGCCATATACCGATGAGATTTAACCGATTTTAATTGTTTCTCTTATGTTTATTTTTTATATTTTTTTGTAAATTTGGTTTGTGCTGTGTGAAACCAACAAGCCTATTCCCATCAACTTTCCTTGTATTCGTAATGAAAAGCACAGTGTTTACCTCGGGTTAAAGACTCAGTCACTTTCACCCCTAAGGTAACAATGTACTATTCAGTACATAAACAATATTCCTTGCCAAACTTTTTGATGTTATAAAGTCAACTTACATAATTATGGTTATAAGTAACTGCAAAAATATAACTTTTTTAAATCTGACTATGAACAAATCAACCGTAAAATTGAGATTACCTCTTGGGCGGAACTTCTTACCCCCTTAGGGTCTGAAGAGGCACTTAGTTTATTTTACAATAGGATTGATGAAATTATTAAGCAACACACACCACTATCCGCATCTAGAACGGTTGGCTTTCCAGTTTGGTTTACAAAATCGTTAATTAAAACATTTAGAAAAAAACAAAAATCATGGGTCAAATGGAAAAAATACGGGAACATTGCAGACCACGAAACTTTCTCTCAGTACAGAGCCTTATTTAAAGAAAATTGTAACAAAAGTTTCTCTAAATACATTCAGTCAATTGAGGACAGCATCCATAAAAATATTAAAGATTTTTGGGTCTATGTTTCCAATCGCAAAGATAAACCTGGTATACCGGCAAAAGTACAGTACAACAACATAGAATCCAACGATCCTCAATCGATTTGCAATATGTTTTCCGATTTCTTTGCTTCTGTATATGAGCCCGCTTCACCTGCCCTTTCTCGATGGGAGCCACTTTCTGAAACAGTGTCTAATGACATAGTTATTTCTGACCTATATTTTAAAGAGGAAACAATAATGACAGAACTTAAATCGCTAGATTCTACTAAAGGCCCAGGCTCAGATGGCCTGTCACCGTATTTTCTCAAAAATACTGCCACTGTTATATGTAGACCATTAGCTATAATTTATAATAAATGCATCACTGAAGGTGTCATGCCGATGGTATGGAAACATGCTAATATCACACCTGTACACAAGGCCGGATCTAAGCGTAGTGTTGAGCAATACCGACCAATTTCTATTCTGCCTACCTTGTCGAAGCTCTTCGAAAGACTCGTTCATAACGAAATATACCCTATTCTTCATCACGCTATCATACAACAACAGCACGGGTTCGTTAAAAAGCGATCAACGACAACCAACTTATTGGCATTCTCCAGTGATCTGTTTGACAAGATGGATAATCGTATACAGGTTGATGCGGTCTACACGGACTTTCAGAGGGCTTTCGACAAGGTGGATCATGAACTACTGCTGAGCCGATTAGCCTTCAATGGCATTCGAGGTAACTTGTTGCGATGGTTTATCTCTTACATCACTAATCGCTGTCAACGGGTTGTAATCAACGGTTACCACTCTGATGCTGTTCAGGTTACCTCTGGTGTTCCTCAAGGCTCTATTCTCGGTCCTCTTTTATTCATTATCTTCATAAATAACATTGGTAACTGTTTTCGCAACTCAAAATTTTTGTTATACGCCGATGACCTTAAGGTATACAGACCGATTCGAAATATCCAGGATTGCTATCTCCTCCAAGAGGACTTGGACAGACTGACGGAATATTGTTACTCAAGTAAGCTTTTTCTAAGCATTCCCAAGTGCAACTATATAAATTTTACTAAAAATAAAAACATTATTAGATTTGTTTACTGCTTATGTGGCATTGCATTAAATAACGCAAACTCGGTACGTGATCTGGGCATATTGCTTGATTCTAAACTCTGTTTGGATTTACATGTCGATCAAATAATTAATAAAGCATACAAGATGTATGGATTTATAATGAGATCAACTCATGATTTTAAACGGACCTCTTCGTACCTCTGCCTATATAAAACTCTTGTCCGGTCACAGCTTGAATACGCTGTCCCCATCTGGAACCCGTATTATAAAAAATATATTGGTATGTTAGAGAATGTACAACGCAGGTTCCTTCGTGCAATGCATTATAGGTGTCACAGAGCGTATCTGTCGTATGACCAGTTGCTCAATAGGTATAAACTCCTGACACTCAGCTCCAGACGCAAACAATTAGAAGCAATGACTCTGTTCAATATTGTAAAAGGCAAATTTGACTGTATGGACCTGAACAATGTACTGTGTTATGCAGTCCCCAGAACTGTTCATAGACGGCTGGTGCGTGCAGGTTCTCTATTTGCAATAGGTACCTGCCGATCTAACACCGGCGAACGTTCGCCAATTCGGCGAATGGCAGCATCTTACAATAAAGAATTCGAACACATAGACATATTTACATGCTCCATACACAAATTTCGAAACTTGTTGTAATACGAGACGCTTAAGTCATTTGATTGATTAGTTAATATTTTTATTTGTATCCATATGATCTATCATAAACATAATTTAGTACGCATTGTTATTTATTTTTTCCTTTTTGTATTTTCATTTTTTAACTGTCTTGCATGAACAGCTTCTTTCCTAGCAATTTAAGTTTTTAGTCATTAATGGTAAACTGTGAACAGCGCTGTGGGCTACATTATTATTTAAGTTATTTGTTATCATGTTGTAATATTCCATAATGTAGCTGTTTGTTGTTCCTATTTGATAAAATAAAAATAAAAAGAAAAGTAATATAAATGGTAAGATGCATCAGATTTCGCATGTAAAAATCTTCTTATTACTGTAAGATCCCATCTAGATCTTGTAGGCAATACGAAGTGTCTGGGAGTATTTGCGACTTATTTTTAAGGATATTGCCTAAAATACACGTAAAAATCAGCTTGGAGAAAATACGTGAAGTAAGTAATTTTTTTGTGTACCTTGATGACCTGCTATCTGAAAATTGGCCGTCCAAGCAAGCTAGCTGGTAGTAGTGTGTTCTTAGTTCATACTAACACTACTCAATCGTCCACATTTCCTTCGTCAGAAAATACGTGACGTCTGGCGGCCCTGGGATCTTGGACTATAACAGATAAGTCTGAGTTTAGCCGGGGCTATTTCGAGCTCGTACAGAAATTATTGTGCAATATTACGCAATCTTTATATTATTCGTAGGTATATTCAAAAAGTGCTGTATCATGGTTACTTGTTAAAATTAGTGTTTCGAGAGATAATATATTATGGTAGGGCACGTATGTCCTATAGACTTCATATTCATTATTTTCAACCTTAATACTTAGGACATAGGGGGTGAAAACTGGTATTAAAATTATCATTGCCTAACTAACTTTTTACCCTTGGTTTGGAAGCCTATTCACATCCCAACATATAGACCCATTTTGAACTCAACTATAACTCTATACTATAAGCTTGACAGCTTATACATAGACATTCAAACATTGCTATCAAAACCGCGTTAAATCTCACGTACTCTAGAGTCTATGTAAAAGAAGTACCTATTTACTCATATAACAGTGCAATAATTTAAACCAGGCCTGACTCGCTAGAGTATATATGTTCTGTGGCCTGACGGCTATCATTATTTATAAGCATTTTCCAGATTTCAATCGGCGGTGTAGCTACAGGAAAACAGTCTTAGGAGACTAACAATCACAAGAAAAAACAATCACATTTTAAATTAAACAATAGTACCTACAGTATAAACTTGGAAGCTTACAGGGCTCATTCTACTTTCTTAATGTTATATCGAAAAGGACCCCATCGGATCGTCCAAGTTTTGTTTAATTTAAAATGTGATTGTCTTTTTCTTTTCAATTGTTCAGTCGGGTTTTTAAGTATTTTAACTATTTTTTTATTAATAGAGGTCTCTCGATGTATCAACAACAACATAGACAGACAGATCTTAAGTTTTTGGAACATGACGGGTCCAATTGAAATTCGATTGTATCATGTCAACGGCTACCCAGATATGAACTAATTTATCATTTTAATCTTTCTTAGCTCGCTAATTGTTTATTTTGTTTTTTTTTTATGACGTGCCCTTTGGGGCAGTGTGTTATTATCCAGGCCAAACTTTTTTCAACTTAGAGCCGAGGGGTTTGTTTTCAAAATCTCGGAAAAGTAAAAAAAAAACGAAAACGAAAATTTTTGATCTCACTTCGCTCATTATGTACTGCTCGTTTAACTAACTATCTATTTACAATAAAAGTTAACAGAATTACTCAGATTGACATTTCTGAATGAATGAACCTAATTTATCGTAAGCGGGTTTTGAAGCCCTCTTCGCTCATTCTTGACAAATTAATAAAGTATCTGCACTTCTAATTGTGTATGAATAGTTAAGGACGCATTCCCGATTGATAAGTCAAATCATTACTTTTTTAAACAAAAGTATGTTTATTAAATACAATGCTTTGTATTTTTAAAATGTTTTTGCTGCTTATTGTAGATAGATGTGCAAGGTACAATTCTTAACTATAAATATAATTTTAGATATGTCCAGTTTCTCAATAAATGTACCGAAGTAAATTAAAACACTTCGGTACATTTATTGAGAAACTGGACATACCTATCTAAAATTATATTTATAGTTAAGAATTGTACCTTGCACATCTATCTACAATAAGCAGCAAAAACATTTTAAAAATACAAAGCATTGTATTTAATAAACATACTTTTGTTTAAAAAAGTAATGATTTGACTTATCAATCGGGAATGCGTCCTTAAGAGAAAAATTTACCCACCCTACCTAGGTGGATTCCAAACATTTTCGAGCTCGCTTTGCTTGCTCATACGTTATTTTCAATTCTATTTATAAATTCAAACATTCGATAGGGATGCTACTTACAATTTACTAGATCGTGAATCCTACGTTTTCTCGATTGGTTAACTTTTAGGTATGTATAATTCGACAAAGTTTGTGAAATGAAAACGTAACAAATATTTTACAGCATTTTTTATTAAAAATTATCCTCCTTCCCCTATCGTCTATTTTTTTGTTCAGCGAATCAAATCAAATACCATCCTGCGCTCCTAATCCGCAGTTGCTATACTTCTCGCCCGGGTTTTATACGTAAATCTTAGTTTTGACTTCCTACTGGTTAGTGGGTATGTTAGCATTGGCTACACTAATTGGTTCTGGCGGGAATAGAACTTAGAACGTTTAGTTCTGAAGTGCAAGGTATAGAGTTTAATTAAAGCGCAAACTATCTGCGGTATATTGGCAGTTCAGCTTAAGTGCTAACTGTCTAACACGTCAGTGTTTACTTACCTACTTGTTCTGCGACTATCTTCTGTTTATACCTAACACAAACAAAATATTTTAAGTAATTTTTAAGAACTCGTGCCGTCAAATTTTACGAAACGATGAATCTACATATTACCCATATTCCAAAGCAGCAAATAACAACATAGTAACACAATAGTTATACCGTAAATGGCGTGGCATAGTCTTAATTATATCACCCACACAATATTTGTTAAGCCTGTATGTATGCTCTGTAGCGATACTTATGTCCACAACTGTATCTTAGTGTTAAAGTCCTATTAAACAGTGATCTAACCGAGAAAAGGTATAATTAAATTGTAGAGGATTGTTTTGTCTCAGTATCTTTGTGGAAACGAGTTCAAGGTCTCGTAAAAGGAATTACTGCTTGTTATATCGTTGTTCTACATCCCTGTTTATTGTTAACCTGTAGGAGATTATATACACATTCCCATCTCGGTAAAGTTTTACATGGTTAGTCGTGCCAAGCGACGTTTTTCAATACACTTTTTTTCTTGCGTTTTGCTTTGGCAGGATGGAGAGTAACCCAGTGCTACGCAATGTAGCTTATTATGAGGTATGCACATAATGCTTCGCTGACATCTTTAAAAGGGTCCTTTTACACCATGTATTTTAAACCTTTTTTTTTTTGGTGGGCGGAAAATCATCGAATGATGACCCCCCCGCTCTTGGGCAGAGCGAAGGGGAGTGTCAGACTTCTACTGACTAAAAACCGAACCCATGTTCCTTCTTTGCCCTTGCGCCGAGGCCACGTCATCTAGTACAAATATCCGCGGCCCCGGCGGGGACCATTGTATAAACCTTACGTAGTACACTTGAATATACAGAGTGTCACGTCAAAAAGAATTCATCTCAATCTACAAGGAAGAAGTCAATTTACCCATTTGTTGTTATACCTCTGAGATAGTGAACAGTACAATGAAACATTGTTACCACACACAGGCGTGTGTAGTGTAGGTAGCAATCATGATCGACATTGATACGTTTTGTAAATTGCTGTCTGGATGCGGTATCTAATGACTGATCATTATGGCCGTGCGTCGTTGGCCGTGCGCAATTACCGACAGCACCTAAAATATCAAAAACACCACAACACTGCTGTTAACTGAAAACTGTAACTGAAAAATAAAGAAGAGAATGCCTTGTGGCATTAAGTCCGCCTATGTACCACTCTTGTGCATGAAGTATAAATAAATAAATAAATAAATAAATAAAAATAGGGAAGAGTTAATGTTTGTAAGAGTTGGCGAAAGTTTTATAATGTTGAATATTCGTTCTGATTGAAGACTCAACAACAAACAAGGGGGACAGAGAATGCTTTGGAAAAGGCATAAGTAAGTAATATTACAAACTATTTGATACAATATTTAACTATTGACACAGACAACTTGAGACGAGTAATTGAATTTCAGTTTACTGTGACATCTTTATTGTATCCTGTACCTACTAAGGGACCTAATGTATCCTCAAAGAGATGTCAGCAATATTGTAGGGGCCTGCAAGGGCCGAAGCCTTTCGGGGCTGCGGGTTGTTCGAAGACTACGAAGGTACATGGGTGGTTTTTAGTCAGCCTTATTACATCGTTCTTAGGGCCATAAACCTATAACTCACACGTGCATAATAATATTACACACTAGTGCATAATAGAATTATCACTACAAAGTTAAGTTAGTACTTTACTGCAAATTGTATGCGAGTAAACAGAGCATTTTCAATTTAATCGGGTAATACCGTTTTTTTTTGTAACAACAAAGAGGTTTTATGCCGCTGAAAATCCATTTACATTTTTGGAATAAATAAATGTGCCCATAGTTATGAAAGACATTTATTTTATTATTATCAAATTATTTATAATACACAATAATTTGTTATAACATAGGGTGAAATTTTTTCAACTTGTACGTTTTCAATAAATAAAACGTACACTCAAATATTCTATTCTATTTTTATGAATGGCAATTGTGCCGATGTCGACAATTCTGCCAATGTCAAATGTGGAATGGAGAAACGTGTGAGGAAAGCATTAAAAAATAAAATAATTTAGATTATGAAAAATAAATAAAACAAACTGTACGTAAAGTGTAACTTGTCGATAAGTGTTAAATTTTATTTCTCTGTAATAATGAATAAAACTTTGAAGGCGCCATTTTACACGTGGCCAAAACTATATCCGCGAAAATCCAAAAAAAAGGAAACCTCATTCTCGTAGTCTATGACCGCTCGCCATTGTTACAATTTTATGGTGGCGCCACTGGTCAAGAAAAAATGCATCGCTACGTCAAACTTAGTACATTTATTTTAGTTCCACAGATAAGTTGGTCGAACTGTAGATGCGCGCGCATAGGTTATCTGATTAACTCTTACCGCCATTACAAAAAAAAAATTACAACTCGTTTTAACTGTTGAATATGATTTTTTTTGTATTATTTTCTTCACAAGTGTGTTGAAAAACGTCGTATGATACACGAGTGTATTGATGATTACCGTCCTCGGCTTTCTTAAGACCCTCGCCTCACGGCTCGGGTCTCAATGGCGCCTCGGCGGTAATCACCAACAATACACACTTGTCATCATCATCATCATCACCAGCCTATTAATGTTCCCACTGCAGGGACTCAGGCCTCCTCTCTTTGAGGGGATGGGCTATAATCTACCACGCGGGCCCAGTGCGGATTGGTAGATGTCACATGTCTTCGAATTTTTTGGTTCTAAGACATGCCGGTTTCCTCACGATGTTTTCCTTCACCGTTTTGATACACACTTGTACCATAATGTATTATAACAACATTTATTTATAAAACAGTGCAAACACGCATAATAAAAAATAAAAGTTTTATTGGTCTTATTGATTAATAACTTCTTTCAATTTACACGGAATACTTAGCTTAATTATTATTTAGGGAAAGATTATGGTCTTCTAATTTTATTTCAGACTTTCTTGGGTAAGGAGATGACAACATTCTTCACTTCGGTGTAAGCTAAGAGGGAGTCCATGCCACTGAAAAATAAGAAAAAACACATTATGAATGCACACGACAAAATAATTATGTTCAGGTGCGTGATAATCGTCTCTGATTTCTGAATTAGTCCAGTCAAATTAGTAATTTGTATTATTAACATCCTAAAAGTTGTCTCGAAACCTACTTATGGTGTGGTGTAAAAATTCTCTACAATATTGTTCATAAATAAAAATAGCGAAAAACCCATAGGATACGAGATATTTGCAAAAAAAACTATTTTTGTGAACTTAGATTTTAAAAGACGCGGAGACGCGGAGGGTGTCCGCGAAGGTCACAAAAATAGTTTTTTTCCACACCGTCCGTCCGTTTTGAGACAATTTTTAGGATGTCAAAATACAAGTTTAAACGAGTTTGTAGCTGTTTATCTCATATTCCGAGATTCTTACCTAATTTTGGCTAATTTAATTGGATTACATCCGAAATTAAGTAAAGTAACGAAGAATGGACCTATAATAATTCCTTACCAAAACTAAAAAGGGAGATGACACAATGTAGGAATGAAGTAGGTGCATATTTATATGACTTACTTTTCACGGCCAATTCCAGAGTCTTTGAAACCTCCGAATGGTGATTGAGGGTTAAGTGCTAGATATGTGTTGACCCTGTAAAGTAAATAGTATTGTTGAAATTATGTTAAAGTAAGTTTACAGACGGTTTGGAAACAGTAGGTCCTTAGATTAACGATATTCAGTCTTGGAAACATTGTAAGTAAAAGTGAATAGTGTGGTCGAAAAGACCACATTTTTTACTTTTTATAAATTATTGAGTTACTTTTAATGAATTCTGGTGACTTACCAAACTGTGCCAGCCTCAACGTATTTAGAGAACTGTAGAGCATTGTTGACATTTGTTGTGAAGATACCAGCTGCCAAGCCATAGGTTGTGTTGTTAGCTCTGTCAATGACTTCTTCCAAAGTGTCAAACTTCAAAATGCTCTGCACGGGCCCGAAAATCTACAAAATGAGAAATCTGAGTTCCCTTTCAGTTAGTATGAACTTTACAGAGACATACAATGTAGATCTTTGATTGATTCTGCTTTATTTTTAGTTAAGAAGAAATACTTTAGAAGAACTAGGGTCGCTCTGAATTACCTCCTCCTTTGCGATAGTCATGTCATCGGTGACGTTAGCGAAGACTGTAGGTTCGATGTAGTAACCACTTTTGCCAATTCTGTTGCCTCCGCACAACAACTTGGCGCCTTCCTTTTTGCCCTTCTCGATGTATCCCAGAACTTTGTCCATCATTTCTCCATCAATCTACAAGGATTAAATTAAAAAGATTAGGTAATACATAAAGGGCTTCGTAAAGTATAGTTAAATTAAGAAAAGGGTAAACGTCATAAAATGTATGATGACATAGTCACTATCATTACTCAACTTTGAGAAAAGTTATGAATAATAAACCCTATTAGAATTTTGACCGGTCCTGTGCGGAGTGTGGATATCAGGACGGTTAAGGTTTTAAGTTATTCGGTTTTAGAACAATGAATAGGTTTGGTCTCTAATTTACCTGGGGGCCGTTCTGTGTAGTGGGGTCCGCAGGATTTCCGACCTTGATGCTCTTTGCATGCTTGACAGCTGCTTCCACAAACTTGTCATAGATACTTGCTTGAACGAACAATCGCGAAGATGCTATGCAGATCTGTCCTTGATGGAAGAATACTCCATGTGCAGCCAATGGAACGGCAATGTTTACTGAAATCCAAAAAACATGTTAATAAATGCTTGAATGTATTATGCACGGATAAATTGAAGAACCATTTGCTTATTTTAAATGACTGAATAGCTTACAATCAGCATCATCCATGATGACCAGAGGACTCTTGCCACCGAGTTCGAGTGTGATCCTCTTCAAATTGTTCGCTCCAGCTGCTTGTTGAATCAATTTGCCGACCTGGAAGCAATAAAGTGTTGAGTTTATATGAGCTAATTTATATAATTATCTCTTGTTTTGGATTTACTATTTCCTTTTAGAAAAATAGGATAGGTTTAAAAATTGATCAGACTGATCAGGCAAGGCAATCTAACTCCTTGTGCGACTTACCTCAACGGATCCGGTGAAGGAAACCTTGGCGACGTCTGGGTGATGAGTAAGAGTAGTTCCAGCGCCAGGTCCGAAACCGTTGACAATATTAACCACACCTTTGGGCACTCCAGCCTCTTTCAGAAGTGCTGCCAGTACCAGCGCGGTTAATGGAGTCTGTTCTGCTGGCTTGACCACCACGGTACAACCTGGACAAATAGGAATAGTTTTAAATGATCTGCCAGTGCACTTAACATGTTTTTATTACCTACGTGAAAATGGTATTTAGATCTTTTGACTCATACTGTCATAAATAAGACACCCGTAATAGTTTATGGATGCAAAATGTTTGATATCCATTTTGGAAGTTCTGATTGTCGTTTGAACTATGCCCTGACATGTAATTAACGTTTATCTACCCAAATATCATAAAACCTCTCTAATGCGTTCAAAAACCATAGGCAATGACCATCATTACCAACCAGCAGAAATTAACAGAACTGTAATGAGCTCATAACCTACTGAAAACAGTAGGTTATGAGTTTAAATTTGGAACAGGTGTCAAATTCAAGTGAGTGTGCTATTCTAGTATCTACATTAAAACAGATACCTATCGATACGAAACCCCACTTCAGTATGATTTTAATTATAAATCGCACGACATTTTGATCTCGAGTGACACAAGAATAGTGACTTTGTTCGTTTGCCTATGATTTAAAAAAAATGACAGATATCCGAAACGCCGCCATTTCGAGCTGTCATTTGTTCGTTAGCTTTTTATTCCCTTTCATTGAGTAGACAAATTTTCTGTTATGTTCTATAATTCTGTCGAAAATGAGTAATAGTGACTCAGAAATTAACATGAACACTCCGCCAGATATCGTAAATGCAGCGACGAATGCAACTAATAACCTGTTTATTTTTTATTGCATTACACTGGTAACAATGCTGGTCATTTCCCTATGGTTCCTGAGCCCATCATAGAGCCCTTATGATATTCGGGTAGATAAATTAGTGTATGCAACTATACATAATTAGGCATTACAACACTCGTGTGATGCTATTAAGAAACTCGCCTTCGGCTCGTTTCTTAAACCCACACTTGTGTTGTAATGCCCTTCATTATGCACAGTCGCATAAACTACTATTAAAGTCTGACAAGCCTTCAAAAAACGAAGTCAACCACGACAAGTTACTGTAACAACTTATAAATTAGGTACTAGATTTTTCAGCGGATTTCTCGATAATCACAGCCTGAACGTTTTAAATACTGACACCCGGATTTTCGAAGTCTGACCAGTAGTTCCGAAAATTACTCCCTTCATCCAACCTTATAAACTTTGCTTTTTTATAAGAAGAGATAACACACCTGTAGCCAATGCAGTGCAAACTTTGTTGACGAACAGGAAGACGGGAACATTCCATGGCAGAATAATACCGGCCACACCAACGGGTTGCCTCAGGGTGTATGAGAATACTTCCCCATCTGTTGACAATGATACAAATATGTAGAGACCGAGATAGGAGGGACCGAATCTTGTATCTCATAATGAACCTGTATACTTCGTTCTTACCAGCAGCGACGGTATCGCCCTTAATTTTGTCTGCGCAAGAGGCAAGATACCGAGCAGAGTTAACAGCTCCTCCCGTGAATACCGCAGCGCTGTTAAGAACCATGCCGTTGTTGTAGGATTCCAACTCAGCGATGTACTTGGAGTCTCTTTCTAGGAGGTCACCGAACTTGCGGATGATCTCTCCACGCTGAGAGGCATCTAGCTGACGCCATTCCGAGTTGCGGTGGAAGGCACGCTTCGCTGCGGCTACTGCCAAGTCAATGTCGGCCTGAAAATATTCATAAAGAAGTTCTCGTTTATTCTGCATAGAAAAACTCATTCATATTTATTGGACAAAAGGAAGATTGTGGAAAAGACAAAAGGAAGAAAGCGAATTTTTTGAGGAATTATGCATGAATAGGACATCTCTACCTACTGAGTACTGCATTGCTTTTATCATGAAAAAAGATTTCATAGTTTTTGAAATCTTTGTTCTAAAGTACTATTCGGGATGTGACTGTTTTTGGCAACCCTAGAACATATATTTCGACAACTGGAATGGAAGACATATGTTATAAATGTAAATGGAGTATTACTAAACCATGTAAGATTCGCAGATGATCCTTTATTAATAGGTGGTGATCCAAACACTCTGAAGGTCATGATTGAACATCTGTTAAACGAAAGCGAAAAGGTAGGACTATCAATAAATACTAGTAAAACAAAGTTAATGACAAATTACGCTAAAACTCCAATTAAACCTGAAAATGCTGCTCAACTGGGATATGTAAACGAATATACATACTTAGGCCAAATAATATCTCCAACAGACATCACAACAAAAGATATTCAAAATAGAATAAACCTAGGATGGAAGAGTAACTGGGCTCTAAAAGCCGTTATGAAAAACTCGGATATACCAATACAAGGGAGGAAGAAAATATTGAATACATGCATTCTCCCAAGCATGACCTACGGATGTCAGACATGGAGTTGTACAAAGAAAAATATCAAATCACTAGAAACTTGTCAACACCGAATGGAAAGAAGCATACTCAACATAAAATTAAAAGACAAAATTAGGTTAAAAACAATAAGAAAACAAACCAAGATTATAGATATCAAATACCAAATTAAACAACTAAAATGGACTAACGAAGTGACGGAATGGTGCCCTAGATATAAAAAAAGAGAAGCAAAGGTAGGAAGCTTCGAAGATGGGAGGATGATATCAAGGAGGTAGCAGGACCATACTGGATGAGGATAGCAAGGGATAGACCGTTGTGGAGAATATTTGGGGAGGCCTATGCTGAAGAGCAAGACAATCACGAAACCGGTGTCTAATACAAATAATAACATTTAATTAAGTTACTTTCACAAACAACCATGTTTAATATTATAGTTAGTAGTTTAGTTAGCAGTATATAACATGAAATGTAACATTTATAAGATTGTTAATAAAGGCTTTTATTATTATTATTACTATTCGGGATGACTTTATTATTACCGAGGATTTTCATTAGGTACATTACTTTGAAAATAATAGCTTCTACTAAGACGTAGAATTCCTTATTTTGCTAAAGAATACTAAGAGTAAACCTGATGCGTAAAAATAACTAACAAAAGGGGTAAGACAAAATGGCTTTGACACGCAACGACTATTTTTCCTTAAAGACATCAATGGGTATGGTCAGCAGCAACAGAAACTACATTAAGTTTCAGTCTTTAAAATATTTTCGAGAGATTTGATTCAAATCGATATCTCTAGTTGAATAATATATGACTAGGTGCATCATAAAAAGTCAAAGTCAAAATAAAAAATGTCCAACTTTAGAAATAGGTACTTAAAGTTAAAACAAAGTTGAACGACGTAAGACCCTAAAAGGCCTTTGGCTAGGTGGTCATTGTTGTTTAGTAGAAAGTACTTACTTAGTTTTTATGCTGACTGCACTCTACCACGCTCTACATTGTCATTCCACTTAAAGGCAATTAAGTTATTTGTTTTTGCATAAGTAAGTAGGTACCTACTTAGTAGGTAATTCCGTTATTATAAGACTAGACATTAAACGAAGGATTATACGAGATATTCTTGAGTAGCCTTCTCTCACTTCATTTTCGATGTTTACCAAAGATAAACTAGAATAGAGGAGCATTTTCAAAATCGTGATTGGATCGCTTGCGCTACTGTATCAGATCAGAATTTTACTGCCATAAATGTTATTACAATAACTAAGCAGTATTGTGCATTCGTGACCAAATGCATTATTTACCTACCAATTTTTCCCGTTAATCGGAATATAGATGTCCAATTATCTTTGCAAAAAGTTGTTTCTTACCGGCTAAGTATAGGTAATGAGAATTATTAACTACTTTTATGAAACTAATCCTGTTTTTAACCGACTTCCCAAAAATGAGGAGATTCTCAATTCGATTGGTATATACATTTATATATATATATTTTTATGTATGTACACCGATTACGCTGCGATTTATGATCCAATTTGCGTGATTCTTTTTTAGTTTGATGCGGAATAGTTGCCATTTGGTCCCATAAAGTATAGTTTGGCCCAGTGCTTTTTCATTTTATAAAGATTTTTCTTAATTTATGAACATTTTTCGTTTATGTGTGTTCGCGAATAACTTCGTCGTTTATTTTGATTTCAATTTTGAAGATTCTTTTTTTATTGTGAAGGAGATATTTCAAGGGTGGTAAGTACCATGATATGGAAACCAGGACCTGGTGATGGAATCCCAGAGAAATCGAGGGCAACCCTCAAATTTCATAGGCACGTATTACGTGTTTCGTGTTTTTCTGACGCTATACAAGTATTCGCATCTAGCAGTCATCACTTCATGTTGATGAATTGATGATGGAAGGTACTTCTCCTCAAAGGTTAGGAGTTGAAAGCAATAATAAGGGAATCTTGAAGGTTAAGGGGTAGGTTTCTTAGTCGAATATTAAATGTATAGTAAATATTTCTGTAGGATATTAAAACTAAAAATTAAAAAAAACTTTTTTGCAAAAAAAAACAACCGACTTCAAAAACACCAAAAAGTGAAAAATAAACTCCAAAAGAAAAATCAGCTTCTGAAGTCGGTGACATTTGTTTTTTTGCCATCGACTTCAGAAAATGATTTTTCTTTTGGAGTTTATTTTTCACTTTTTGTTGTTTTTGAAGTCGGTTGTTTTTTTTTTGCAAAAACGTTTTTTTTTTCATAATTGTACCTAGAAAAGTTATTAAATTATAAAGAAAAACAGGATAAGTTAGTTTTATATTTTTTTGGTTAGTTTAAATATTTACAAAAATACACGAACACAACTTCATGGTTATGCAAATTTTTATTTAAACCGGTAGGAACCAAAATCAATTCTGAGTGGCAAATTAAGCTGTGTTTTTCTAAAGTAATTGCCCTTGAAACTTCAGTAAGGTCTCGTCGGTAGTACATACCTTGTCACCTTCAGCGACTTTGGCGATGACGGATCCATCATGAGGAGTGTAAACGTCGAAGGTCTTGCCGCTCTTTGCATCCACCCACTCGTTGTCGATGAACAACTAAAAAAAGTAGAATAAAACCATGAAATATTATAACATCAATTTGAAAGTAGCTAGTACCTACCTAATTTTATCTCTTCAGTGGTACTATTTTTTTCCAAGTTTATATTCCCCAATATTTAAATATTGGGGAATATATTCAAATTTCACCAATATCGTTCTGAATTTTTCTCATTAAACCACAAAACAGAGTCATATTTGCATTTATAATATTACGTAGCTCAAAAACTTTTCATGTAAATATTTTCGTGTAGGTACCTGTAATCATTAGGTATAACACACTGTAATTAACAGATAGCATTTATCTGTTTGGCACTCTGCTAAGCGTGTTATGACATCATGACATCATACCATATTATCAAGTAATCAACCAAACGATTGTGATGTTGGTGCGGTAAAGGATGCTATTATTCGGAATGTGAGCTCTATTATTATGTTCAACAAAGATCAAAGTCATATGTCTCTGTATGACTTTCCACCCACCAAAAAAAACACTGATTAACAAGATGCTTACTTAGCTTACTACGCTGCAGCAGTCTGTATACAGATATTGTGAGCCCTGCCTCTCAAACTAGGATAACCTGTATCTTAAGAGACAGTGTTCAGCTGTGAGGTGACTTAAAAATATGGATTATGCAACTGCGGACTGTGCCAACTTATTGTTTGTGTTAATTATAAAGATTTACTTTTAAACATTATATTTTGTTTTAAAAAGGAAAAAAATAAAAAAAGGAAAGTTAGTATAGAGTAACAATTTAAAACCTATGTATGTTTAAATAAATGTCTTGTACATATAAATGTCTTACAAGATTTTTATTAAACCTTACACAAATAACTGTTGAGACAACCAAAAATAAATGAACGCTAAAATACCGGTATCCGTATACCTAATAAGTCAGAGAACGAAATTTCACATTTTTTTATAATTACATACTTACCTAATAAATAATTAGTGGGCACACTGGGCACTTATAGTAGATTATTGCATCGAGCACAAAGTAATTTATTATTGCACCGAGTGCCTGATTTAGAGCCTGAGCGTTAGCGAGGGCTCTAATCTAACAGGCACGAGGGCAATATAAATTACTTAAGGCGAGGTGCATAATCTACTTTTCTTTCAACTAATACATAAAGGAATAGTAGATAAAAGAAACTCATATCAAACAGTTAAAAGATTTTCTATACTTAACACTGTCGTCTTCATTTAGAATGTTTTCCGGAGTTAATGTGTCGCTAAATGATTCCATTTTAATTCGAAGCCGAAGCACTCAAAATCAGATAGTATCACACTTTATCGTTTCCAAAAATATTGTCAAGCAAAATTAACAAAGTTCCCCAAAAGTTCCCGCCAAATTACTTTTTTAAATTTCTTTCATTTTATAGTAACTAGTTAGCAACAATCATTTTTTAAATTTGGAACAAGTAGTAGGATAGAAACGAATAATACTTATGTAAAAATTTATTTGTTTATGGGGCATGCGGTGCTAACCTGTAATTAATTGTTACACTAACCTTAGATATTATATACTTACTTATTTAAAAATGTTATCAGCGTAAACAATTGTTGGTTGGCCAATAAAGGAAAAAAAAAAAAAAAAAAAAAGTATTGATATCGGCTGGCTGAATAGAGCTAATCCATTGAGATAGGCATCGGTGCGATTAAAAAAAATAAACTGTGCAATAATGAAATTTCATACATTTTTATTGCTCTAGAGCACTAAAGACTCGCTTTGTGCTGAGTTTTTAGTGTGATTATGATGAAATTAAAGCATAGTTGGAAGAAAAATATTTTTTCGTACCACTTGCTCAAAAAAGTGACATTCTATGCCACAAAAAGCGAACATAACAATAGTCATTTTTAATCTGTTAAAAACAGGGAAAGAAAATTGTACTGAATTTCATTCATCCTCTAGGGGGAGAATGTGATTTAAATTTGGAAAAAGAAAATTGTACTGAATTTCATTCATCCTCTAGGAGCTCATACGCCTTATTATAGACACAATTAAAAAGCCATTGTTATAAATCTCCTGGAGATTTATTAGCGGATAAGAGGCTAGGGGAGAATGTGATTTCTATCAATAATTGGACCAATGGTTCGAATGTTAACTTTTATTTTTAATTGTCATTATCTAATAAATAAAGAGAGAAGTCCTGACTGACTGACTGACTGACTGACTGACTGACTCATCAACGCCCAGCCCAAACCCTTGGACCTAGAATGCTGAAATTTTGCACAGAGGTTCCCTTTATAATGTAGACAAGGAATAAGGAAGGATTTTTGAAATTCAACCCCTAAGGGAGTTAAATAGGGGATGAAAGTTTGTATGGAAAATCGACATTTTCACGCGGGCGAAGCCGCTGGCAAAAGCTAGTTTTTAATAAATGCTTATCTCTTAGTATTATTGTGTTAATTTTTTCGCAAATGGTACGAAAAGTAGAGTATTTTCCTCGGTGATAAAGCTGTCTTAGTCTTGGGTGAACTTAAATCGCGAGTGTAGCGAGGGATTTAAGTTCACCCAAGACTGAAATCGTCACCCGCGACAGAAGACACTGCTTTATCCCCTTGGTTAATAATCTACTATTTCAACACACTTACTCATAAACTGGCTATAATTTCACCGCAATTAGGCACATAATGACACCTCCCTAGTAGCATTTTTTGTTGGCATTTAGTTGGGCCACATACAGAGGTATGTGGCCCAACTAAATGCCAACAAAAATGTATGTGGCCCAACTAAATGCCAACAAATGCCAACAAAAATGCTACTAGGGCTATAATCAAACTGTGACTTTTTCATTGCTATCATTCACTAGTGAGTTATAGGAGTTTTTTTTTAAATTTTATTGGTTGAGTTGCTATGTTCTTAAAAAAGTTTCCATACAAAAAAGCGGCTCGGGTCTCAATGGCGCCTCAGCGGTAATCACCAACATTACACACTTGTACCATAATGTACTATTATACCAAAATCTTACTTACTAAAATTATGAAAAATACAAACCTTAGTGTATTTTATTTCAGGTGCCATTTTATTTTATTTTATAATTTTTCCCACAATACACTATACAAAAGCACAGCACGTCTGTCGCAGTCACGCGACGCTTGGGAATGAAGCCGGTGGTCGGACCAAAACAAGCTTTATATTGAATAATAACAATATTTCGCGTGTCACGATGATAATCTGGTTCATAGCAACAGCCGGCCGGTGCACCGTGCAACTCAAACATTGCTGTTGATTGTTTATCTTACATATTTGTTTGAACTTTGATTTAGGGAGAATAACTCGAAGGAATAACTGTCAAAATAAAATTATTTTACTTTTCTACATTTATTTTGGACATTGGCAGAATTCTAATTGGCATCGCTTAAATTCTTCGCAAACTACCTATGTAATCGCAAACAATATGTTACTTTTGACACTGCCAATTCGGAATGTTATTCTGTCACTTCTGGCGTAGGCCAAGGTACTAACCTCGGGCCCCTGTTTTTTCTAATAGTTGTTAATGACCTGCCTTAGTATGTAAAGCACTCCACAGTTTTGATGTATGCCGATGATGTCAAAGTGGCGCTTCCCATATGTAATCGTAGCGATACAGCTACACTCCAACAAGACATAGACAGCATCCACCATTGGAGTACTATAAACAACCTTAACCTTAATATTAGCAAATGTGTAATCATGACCTTCTCTAAAGCCACACAACCTATCCTCAATGTTTACACTCTGAATAATGAGCCCCTGAAAAGAGTTAATGCCGTACGCGATCTTGGTACTAATTTTGACCCACACCTTACATTTAACCAACATATAATACAAATATGCAACAAGTCCCGCAAAAACTTAGGTTTTGTTTTACGACAAGTAAAAATTTTTAATAATCGACAAGCCATAACCCTAATCTACAACTCCTTCGTACGCAGTTTACTCGAAACCAACAGTGTAATCTGGAACCCTCACGAAAAAAATTATAGGTTAGTAATTGAAAAGGTCCAGAAATCTTTTATTCGCTACCTCTACCTCAAATTATTTGGTTTTTACCCATATATGTACCCTACGCCGTTCGTACTAGGTATGGTGACATACCAGAGCTTAGAAGTCAGGAGAAATCTTGCTCTAATTAAGTATGTTATTTACTTAATTCGTGGCTCCCATTCTAATTCCCTGCTGTTAGAGTACATATCTTTTAACATCCCACTACCTATCCGACACTCTCTTCGCCCACGCCAACGTCCTCTTTTTTCGATTCCTCAAATTAGCACCGTAACTCTTAAGACCAGCCCACTATTTCTAGCTCTTACACATATCAACAACGTAATAATGTATGACGAATCATTAGACATATTTGCAAGTACGGAACTGAGTCTCCTCAACACTGCTTGCCGATACCTGGAGTCCATTGCCACTCCCAGTACTATCTCCTCGGGTTAAAGAAATTGTATTCCGTGTAATAAAATATAATTACGATTTATGAAGATAAGAGTTTTTGTTAAATTTTTATTTTTATTTGATTAATTTTTATATAGCTATGTTCATTATGTATTCCAATTTTTTCCACTAAATTTTATGTTAATTTTATTGTATTATTACTTTTATTTTCTCGTTTTGATATTATTTTTATATTTCTAATTATTTTGTTTGTGTAATTTTTATGTTCGACCTATAACTTATATGTGTGGTGTACTTACTGTTAGTATAAGTTGGTTATAAATAAATAAAAAAAAAAAAAAAAAAAAAAAAAAAAGAATAGTCGACATCGGCTTTGCTTGCCATTAACGAAAAATAGAATAGAATAAATTTATTTTTTGTTGGATTTCGTGGACTACTCAATAAAAACCATATTAGACTCCAAAATATATTGTGCATCCGCACAGGCAAACGATCAGAAGAACAAGCTAGTTACAGTATGTGACATCTGTCTAGAATAACTTATTCTATATCACCAGAGTTTATACTGGGACACATATGCAAACTCCATGATGTATAATAGGCACATTAAGTTATTTCCAACACTGGCCCTTGAACCAATATAAACTCATGTAAATCAACATTACACACTATCACTATAAATAATCTAAGCATAGATACATCCGCTATCTAAATAAAACATTACAACAGCAAAAACATAGCAAAAGTATAAATTTATGAAAGTATCCGTCACATATAAACAGTAAACATTCAAAACTATGTGACACGGATCTAAAACAAATTATACTTCTGCAAGTATACCTTACCTACTGCTTAGAACCATTATATCACTTATTTAACGATATAAATAAACGACATACAAACTTATTGTGTTTTTCCTTTGCCAACGGTTTCGTTAAAACGTCGGCCACCATTTCATCAGTAGATAGGTATTTTATAACGACTGTACCTTCCTCAACGATTTCCCTGATGAAATGATGTCTTACGTCAATGTGTTTCGTTCTGGCGTGGTACATAGAATTAGTGCACAACTTCAGTGCAGACTGATTATCATTAAACAACGTAATCCTATACTGTACCCCGTAAATTTCGAACAGAAACTTGCGTAGAAAAAGAGCCTCTTTACAAGCATCTGACAGACACATATATTCGGCCTCTGTGCTTGAAAGAGCCACGGTTTTTTGTTTTCTACTCTCCCAAGAGATGGTAGAATTTCCAATTTTGAACACATAGCCGGTATAAGATCGGCGATCGACCTCATTTGACGCAAAATCAGCGTCAGCATATGCAACAATGTCCAACCCTGACTTCTGAAAAGTTAAATAATGATTAGGCGTACCTTTCAGATAGCGAAGAACACGTTTTGCCGCCTTCCAGTGAGTCTCGTCGTACGCGTCGTTGAACTGGCTGAGCGAGCTTACAGCGTGCGCAATATCCGGCCGCGTACATACCGCTATGTACATCAGACATCCTATCAGGCCTCTGTAGTCGTGCGTACAATCCTTCTTTGTAGATTTCACGAGCTTCAGACCTGTCTCCATAGGTGTTTGCGCAGGTTTGCAATCTGACATATGAAATCGTTCTAGCACCTTCTTAATATAGCTTGACTGGTCTAGAGTTATTTCCTTGTTCTGTCTGCAAAGCCTCATTCCAAGAATGTGATGTGCTGGCCCTAAATCTTTAATTTCGAAGGCCTTCTTTAATTCTTCTTTGATTCCTGCCGTATCTTGGCATCCAGCTGAAGAAAATAGCATTATGTCATCAACATAGAGCGCAATTATAATCATAGATTTCCCGCTCGACTTGACATAAACACAAGGTTCCGAAGATAAACGTTTGAATTTCATTTGGCTCGTCAAAACGCTATTGATTTTCTCATACCAAGACTTCGAAGCTTGCTTCAGTCCGTATATGGCCTTATTCAACTTGTAAACTTTATCTTCTTGGCCTTTAATCTTATAGCCCTCTGGCTGTTCCATAAAAACGGTTTCTTTTAAGTCTCCATTTAAAAACGCCGTTTTTACATCCAGATGCTCGATATTCATGTTATGTTCTGTTGCCAAAGCTAGCAACGTACGTATAGTAGAATATCGTACTACAGGGGAGAACGTTTCTTCGTAATCAATACCGTATTTCTGGGTATAACCTTTTGCAACTAGGCGCGCTTTGTACCTCAATATTTCCCCGTCGAGGCCAAGTTTTCTTTTAAAGATCCACTTGCATTTGACAGGCCGTTGCTTCGTATCGCGGTCAGTCAGAGTCCAACACTTATTATCGATGAAGGATTTATACTCTTCCGCCATCGCGGCTTTCCACTGACTCGCTTCTGGGCCATTCAGTGCCTCGCGTACTGTCTGAGGGTCCCCCGTGTCACTGCGTACAGTGCGTGCTACACTCGCTGACTCAAACTCACTAGTTTCATCCGTAGAGTTCTCGTAGTCTTCCAGTGTGGAATCTCCTGGGAGATACGTCTCATCCGCAGGATCATCTGGGTTCTCAGTACTGCTCTCAGAATCATCTATCGTAATGGCGCTGTTATCTTGACAGTTTTCGTTAGATATTTCTGCGGGCTCTTGGGGTAAATCGGGTAAAGCGGCTTGCACTGGAATATTATCGGCGACAGTTACATTGTTTGGAAACAAACCAATTTGAGTGTAACGTGAACTGTCATCCTTAACTGATGAAGTGTCATTCCAAAAAGCATGTTCTAGAAAAGTGACATTTCTTGCTTTAATGACATTCTTCGGGCTCGCCGGATCTATCAATCTGTAACCCTTTGACTCGTCACAGTATCCGACAAAAATATATTTCTTACTTTTGGGATCCAATTTGTCCCGTTTGTGCTGTAGGGCATAAGCTTGACATCCAAAAATGCGTAGGTAACTCAGATTCTCCTTTTTACCTGTCCATTTTTCTTCCGGTGTACTGCCCATCACAGCCTTAGTCGGAGAGCGATTCTTCAGGTAGACTGCGGTGTTGACCGCTTCTGCCCAGAATTGCTTTTTCAAGCCTGCTTCCTGGAGCATGCACCTGGCTTTCTCCGTAACGCTTCTGATCGCGCGTTCCGCGACTCCGTTCTGAGCTGATGACCTTGGAACCGTGGTCTGATGTCGAATCCCATGCTTCTTCAGGAACTTCTGAAAATTAGAATTGACATATTCACCACCATTGTCACTACGAAGAACTTTTATTTTCTTATTGGTTTGGTTTTCTACGAGAGCTTTAAATTCTTTAAACATCTCGAAAACCTCATCTTTCCTCCTAAGAAAATAAACAAATGTTTTTCGTGACAGGTCGTCAATGAACAACAGAAAATATTTTTTCCCACCTAGAGACGGGCACGGTAGTGGTCCCATGACGTCACTGTGAACTATTCCGAGGATTTCCTTGGCCCTAGTTTCCGATTTCTTTGGATATGGCAACTTAGTCTGTTTACCTAAGATGCAGGAAACACACGACTGAAAGTCCTTGTTGTCATAAGAAATACCTTTGACCATACCTTTTCGCAGTAACTCCATGCTTCGGGTGTTCAGATGTGATAGACGACGGTGCCAAATTTGTTGCGTTGACTGACTTCCAGTAGCAGGGTACTGCGGCGCTTGCTTCACGCTCACGGCAACAGGACGACTGTCATCCTTCAGTTGACGTGCCGGCATCGCTTCGCTGTCACCTGTACCTACAGACAAAGACGAACACATGGCCTGCGAGGATAGCTCGCTACACGAAACGGAAACAGTTTCAATGGCATCAAGTTCATAAATACCATCTCTCAGAGTAGCTGTAGCCAAAACCTCCCCGTTGTCATAGACTGTACACACGCCAGATCGAAACACAATTTCGAAACCTTTCTTATCCATCGCACTAACAGATAATAAATTAGCAGACAACTTAGGGACTAAGTATACATTACTTATCGATCTCACACTATTGTCCTTTAACACAGCTTGCGCAGTTCCTTTTCCAGCTGTCGGCAATGCTTCACCATTGGCAATTAAGACCTTCTTTGGCTTTTCATCAGTTGTAAAATCTGATAAAAATCTGCGATCATTACAAAAATGTTGCGCCGCTCCGCTGTCGACGTACCAAACGTCTCGTTTGACTCCTGCGGCCAACGCTGTGAGATGCGCCTGGCTTTTCCGGCCACTCTTCTTGCCGTCAGAGTTGTCAGGACAATCCTTCTTGATATGCCCACTCTTTTTGCATCTGAAGCACTTAATTTTCTTGGGTGCTTTCCGAGCTGCTAAAGCCATAGCATCTTCGCCTTTCACATCGCGTCTTGCATTTTCTAGAAGCAATTTCGCTTTGACATTTTCGCTTGACAGTGACGTGTTCGAATTTTCTAGAGCCATAATCAACGGGTCGTAATCACTTGTCAAACCGCTGAGTAAAATCACGGCCACGAAGTCATCTTCCAAAGCCGCTCCGATGTCGCTCAGTTGTTGCGATGTATCCATTACCTTATTAACATATGCCTCCATACTCGAACATTCGCTTAATTTGGTGGCGAACAATGTGCGAAGCAATCCGAGCCGTCGTGACAAACCTCGGTCCTCGTATGCCTTCTGAAGGTTGTTCCACGCTTCGTGAGCCGTCTTGGCATTTCTAATTTGTGGAAATACACAAGGCTTCACATTTAAAGCGATTTTTGCGAGCGCCTTTTCCTGTTTCTTCGCGTTTTCGTTTTTATTTTCAGCTGTGCCCACACAATCCCAAAGATCGTCGTGGATGAGCACCATCCGCATCATGAATTTCCAGGATGGATAATCTTGGATCCCGGATAATTTTTCAATAGAAACGTTCTGCATGACAGTTGCCATTTTTTTGTTTCGTTGCGAATAAACTTTTGAAAATTAATTTTACGAAATCACACGCGCACACTTGGAAAACGGTTTTTAGAGTAGCGAATTTAAACGCTCTGCTACCATGTTGGTTAATTTAACCGACTTCAAAAAAGGAGGTTACTATGTTCGTGTGTATGTATTTTTTTATTTTTATTTTTAATGTATGTTACCTGATTTCTCCCCCATTTGTGGACCGATTCCCAAAATTCTTTTTTTATTTGAAAGAGTATACTCCTGAGGTGGTCCCATTTTAATTTGGTGAAGATCAAGATGTTTATTGAATATACATTATCATGACGTAACATCACGCCTGTATGCTCTGAGGGGGTATGCAGATGTGTACAATACACATTTTTTTAGTTGTTATATATGAATTTCATAGACACGTATTACGTGTTTCGTGCTTTTTCTGACGCTATTCAAGTATTCGCATCTAGCAGTCATCACTTGTCTTCATGTTGATGAGCTGATAATGGAAGGTACTACTCCTCAACGGTTAAGAGTTGAAAGCAAAAATAGGGGAATCTTGAAGGTTAAGGGTTAGGTTTCTTGGTTGAATGCATAGTAAATATTTGTATAAGTAGGATATTATAATAATAATAATAATAATAAGCCCCTTTATTCCGAACCAAGCAACATATTACTCACTAATCTTAAACATTACATACAAAAATAAAACTACAAAATGTCCCTTAGTTCGGCGTGCCTATTGGCAAAGGCCTCCTCCAACGATTTCCATTGTTGCCTGTCTTGGGCAACCCTTCTCCATTTGGATCCAGCTGTCAATTTTATCTCGTCTTCCCACCTTAAATGCTGTCTTCCTCTATTTCGTTTACCATCTCTTGGGTACCATTCTGTGACTTTCCTACTCCATTTTCCCACCTTGTCGCGCAACATATGCCCTGACCACCTCCACTTTTGCTGGTCAATTCGTGTGAGTATGTCGGTGAGTTTAGTTAATTTTCTTAAATCCTCATTCCTAATTTTGTCTTGGCGTTTATAACCAGTCATACTCCTCTCCATTGCTCTTTGTGTTACGGCAAGTTTTTCTCTCAGTGATTTTGTGAGGGACCATGTTTCACAACCGTATGTTAGGCAAGGTAAAATGCAACTGTTGAATGTTTTTCTTTTTATTAACATGCTTAAGTCTTTGGACTTCATTATCTCTTTCAGCGACCAGTATCTTTTCCAACCTGTTGCTATTCTGAGATTAATTTCTTTCGTCATTTGATCTTCTGTTGAGATAACTTGGCCCAAGTAAATGTAATCTTCCACATATTCCAGCGGGTTGCTTTTAATTTTAATTTCATGTTTTTTCGTGTTTGTCATCGTTTTGGTCTTGCTGATGTTCATTTTTAGTCCAACTTGCATACTCTCATCGTTTAAATTATTAATCATATACTCGAGGCTTTCAGGATTTTCCTCTAGTAAAACAAGGTCGTCGGCGAATCTGAGATGGTGCAGTCTTGTCCCATTTATGTTGATACCGAACTTGTCCCAGTTTAGGTTGCGGAAGATATTTTCCAAGACTGCAGAAAACAATTTTGGGGATAGAGGGTCTCCCTGCCGCACTCCTCTTTGTATAGGAAAGTCTTTCCCTATGGTTTCCAGCTGGATTCTTGCCTTACTGTTTGAGTATATGTTTTTTATGATTCTGATATATATGCCTGGTATTCCTTGTTTATGTAGACTTTCCCATATATATTCGTGGTTTAAGCTATCAAAGGCCTTGGTATAGTCTATAAAGGCTACATAAATTTTCTTATTATATTCGTTGAATTTTTCCAATACCTGTTTAATTGTATGAATGTGGTCAAGAGTTGAAAAGCCTTTCCGAAAACCAGCCTGTTCGACTGGTTGTTGTTCATCGAGGAGTATGCTGATTCTGTCTAGTATGATTTTTGCAAAAACTTTGTATACATTTGACATCAGACTTATCGGCCTATAGTTTTCTATATTGTCCTTGTCACCTTTTTTGTGCAGAAGAATGATGTGAGATTCAATCCATTGTTTTGGAATCTGGCCACTGATTAAAATTCCGTTGAAAATATTTGTGAGAATAGGAGTAACTTCTTCTATACTTCCCCTCATTAGTTCGTTTGAGATTTTATCTGGCCCCGGGGACTTATCCATTTTTTGACTCTTAATTGCCTTTTCGACTTCGCAGGATAAGATATTCGCTATAGCTTAGGATCTGAGTTCGTTTCGTCGTTACTAGGCATGTTGTCAGGGATCCCCAGTATACTTTGGTCTTGACGAGCGAGTTGGCGGTAGAAGTTTGTGGCTAGATCTTTAATACTTCGACGTACCGTAATGGTTTTGGACCTATTTTTGAGTTTAGGTATCCATTCTTTGCCCGTTTCTCGTAATTCCTTCAGGGCTTTTTTCACACCCCCTGTTTTTTGGATGTGGCGCTCGAATGTTTCCAATCTCTTGACTTTGCGGTCTCTTCGTATACCTTCTCTTATTTTTTTACTTAAATCTGCAATAAGCTTTCTATTTTCCTTTTTTGTTGTGCTAGTTATAAGTTTCTTTCTTTCTCCTATTAGAAAGAAAGAAAAGAAAGAAAGAAAATGTATTTATTAGTCCCACACAGGTCCAACAGGACAACACAATTTGATAAAAAATAACACAAAAAACACAATTGACAATAAGCCTTAAAACATAATAGAACTTAATTCTGTGCGAGGCTAAAGGGCCACTATCTCAGCATGGTGCTGTGACATTTATGACAGATGTCAATGTCACAGCGCTGGTATTCTGATAGGGCCCAAAGTGACGCCACAATCACGGACAATCAAACACAAAAAATAGTAGTTTATGCGACTGTGCATAATGAAGGGCATTACAACACAAGTGTGGGTTTAAGAAACGAGCCGAAGGCGAGTTTCTTAATAGCATCACACGAGTGTTGTAATGCCTAATTATGTATAGTTGCATACACTAATTTATCTACCCGAATATCATAAGGGCTCTATGATGGGCCCAGGAACCATAGGGAAATGACCAGCATTGTTACCAGTGTAATGCAATAAAAAATAAACAGGTTATTAGTTGCATTCGTCGCTGCATTTACGATATCTGGCGGAGTGTTCATGTTAATTTCTGAGTCACTATCACTCATTTTCGACAGAAATAAAAAACTTATCAGAAAATTTGTCTACTCAATGAAAGGGAATAAAAAGCTAATGAACAAATGACAGCTCGAAATGGCGGCGTTTCGGATATCTGTCGTTTTTTTTAAATCATAGGCAAACGAACAAAGTCACTATTCTTGTGTCACTCGAGATCAAAATGTCGTGCGATTTATAATTAAAATCATACTGAATTGGGGTTTCGTATCGATAGGTATCTGTTTTAATGTAGATACTAGAATAGCACACTCACTTGAATTTGACACCTGTTCCAAATTTAAACTCATAACCTACTGTTTTCAGTAGGTTATGAGCTCATTACAGTTCTGTTAATTTCTGCTGGTTGGTAATGCTGGTCATTGCCTATGGTTTTTGAACGCATTAAAGAGGGTTTATGATATTTGGGTAGATAAAACAACATTAATTAGTAAAAAACAAAACAATAAAACTTATAATGCAAGCAACTTATTAGGTGCAAGGTATGCTCACTTAGTTGATACTTGCTAGTTCTTTGAATGGTGCTTTTAAAATTGTAAGTGTTTTGCAATTCCTTTTCTAGGATATCATATTTTTGTGTTGACTCTATTTCAGGGTTTGTAATCAGTTTTTTAATTTCGAAGAAAGGCTTGCAATTTTCCTGGCTCGGTTGTCTTAGCTGTCTTTTAATGTTATTGTTATATTGATTCCGAGGTGTTTTTACTTGGGATTTTCTGAGAGAGCAGCGCACCATGCGATGGTCAGTATTAAAATTTAGATTGTTTACAACTTTTGTATCAGTGAAAGCTTTAGGACAGTTACTTATTATATAATCAATTTCGTTTTTATAAGAGCCATCTGGGGAAATCCATGTCCATTTGTTCTTTTTGTTCTTTTTAAAGTTTGAGTTTAGTACTGATAGGTTATGCTCCATTAAGAATTCAGCTAGTTTCTGACCATTACGACTTCTTGATCCATATCCAAACTTGCCAAGTATATGCTCGTTGTTGTTTTGTCTTGCTCCAATTTGCGCATTAAAATCGCCCATTAGCACAATATGGTTGTCGTCGTTGTTTCTTATATGTTGTGATAACTCATCGTAGAAAGATTCGAGCACTGCCTGTTCTGCTTTTTCTGTTGGTGCATACGCCTGTATGATAGACCATGACTTCTTGTATCCTGGTAGCTTTAAGTTTAGTATAGCTAATCTATCAGATATTCCTATCAGTTCTTGTATATACTTCTTTAGTGTCTTTTTTATTAAGAACCCTACTCCTCTTTGGCCTGCAACCTCGCCTTTATGGTATAGTATGTAGCTGCCATGTTCTTCTATTTTATCACCTAATCTTCGCATTTCGCAAATGCCTAATACGTCGAATTTCACATTTTCCAAAGATTTTTCTAGTTCTAGTAAACTCTCGTGGGTTCTAAGGGTTCTCGTATTTAGTGTTGCAATATAAAGCAAGTTGCATCTTTCGTTTGGAGGGTGGTGGTCTAGTACTCCCGCGGGGACCGGCCGTGGTGGGAGACTCTTTGATTGTTGTTGTTTATTGTGCTGTGGTTTTCCGGATTGCGGTGCCCATATCTTCAGTTCTGTACAGGTGTTTGTCGGAAAGTGAGTTTGATCTCTCGCGTAAGTATTGAAAGGCATCCCTTTTCATAACTTTTGGATCATTTCTCTTTCCCTCACTACTAGCACTACTAGCTAGGATATAATAGGTACTTACAACTAAAAATGAAAAAATAAAAAAAACTTTTTTTGCAAAAAAAACAACCGACTTCAAAAACACCAAAAAGAGAAAAATAAACTTCAGAAGAAAAATCAGCTTCTGAAGTAGGTGGCAAAAAAATAAAATCAAACAAACAATGTCACCGACTTCAGAAGCTGATTTTTCTTCTGAAGTTTATTTTTCTCTTTTTGGTGTTTTTGAAGTCGGTTGTTTTTTTTGCAAAAAAGTTTTTTTAAGTTAAGATATATTATTATTATAATATAATTCTCAACCGAAACTGTAAGTAATATTATATTATATTAATAAGTAGTGACATTGTGAATTGTAAACAGGAAATAAAGATTTATTATTATTATATTATTATTATTATAAACTGTCCTGTCAAAACACATTTTGCAAAAAAAAACGACTTTAAAAAAATGTAAAATAACTTTATGTTAAGTATGGAAATCGGACTTTTTTATAGTTTTGAAGTCGGTTTTATTTTTTGACGAATTATTGACACCACATCTTTTTGGAAGTCGGTTAAAAAGGTACTTGCTTGAAAAATAACATGTCTGTCACACAGATAAAAGTCAAAGTTTTTTATTTGCTAAACATGGTGCAAAAGGTGTAATTTATAAAGTTCAGGGATCTCTGTTTTGCCATCGAAGGCGAACAAATATAGAAAAAAAATAGAATTTCTTGAATATTATTTCTTATTATTATTCCTTATTTCTAGATGTTAAATTTTACAAATTGTTTTTTTTTAAACTATAAGTAACTTACAAATATTTTCAGACAAAAAGACAGTCAAAATAAAACGACTTATAAAGTAATAGGTAGATTATAAAAAAATAATAGGTTATGGGCCTGAATTAAACTTAAACAAAAAAAATGGAAATGGATTTTGTTGCTTCATTTTTAAGTAGATACGTAATCCTATTTTTTTATCCAACATGACCATTCATAATAGGTATTTGATAAAGTTTAATAAATGTTGCGATTTCATCAAACAGTGCGTTCCAAATTCACAAATATAAAATGCGATTTTCAGTACTTATATAATATTGCTTGCCAAACTTTTTGATGTTTCCGCTATGGGCACAAGATACCAGAGAATCTTTTAACAATAAAGTCAACTTACATATGACTATAAGTAATATAATTGGTGAGATCACTGAGTGAGATGCATCAGATAGATTTTCACATGTAAAAATCTTCTCAACCTGAAAAACTGAAAAGAAAAAAACAAATACATTTTAAAATAAACAATACTACATGACGGGACCAATTGAAATACGATTGTATCATGTCAACGGCTGTCTAGATAAGAAATAATTTATCATTTTAATCTTCCATGTTCCATATCTCGCTAATTGTTTATTTTCTTTTTAACCGACTTCTAAAAAAGAAGGAGGTTCTCAATTCGGATGTTTGTATTTTTTTTTATTTTTGTTCGGGCATAACTCCGTCACTTGCTAACCGATTTGAAAAATTCTTTCTTTGTTGGAAAGGGTATACTTCCGAAATGGTCCCATATTTTTTTTTTCGAAATCGGACAAGCGATTTTTGAAACATTAACAAAACTCAAAAAAAAAACTACATAGTCCACATTGACCCATGAACATGTGAACCACGAAAAAGTGAAAAATAAAAACTTTTTAACAAAAAATAAAACCGCCTTCAAAAAAAAACACGAAAAGGTGAAAAATAAACTTTAGAAAAATCAGCTTCTGAAGTCGGTGGCAAAAACATGAAATCAAATAAACAAAAGTCACCGACTTCAGAAGCTGATTTTTCTAAAGTTTATTTTTCACCTTTTCGTGTTTTTTTTTGAAGGCGGTTTTATTTTTTGTTAAAAAGTTTTTTCTTTAAATGAAGTACCTGTTGGGGCAGTTTGTTCTTATCCAGGCCCAATTTTTTTTCAAGTCAGAGCCGAGGGATTTTTTCTAAAAATCTCGGAAAACTATAGAGATACCAATTTATCCCCGGCGAAATACTTTCGAGCTCGCTTCGCTCAGTACTGCTCGCTTAACTATTACTTACAATAATAGTCCGGTCAAATTAGACCAAAAAATAGGGGTAAGGTTCCCACCCGGCTGAAATATGGTAGGTGTCTGCGCCATTCACATTATTTATCCGCATTTTTATTAATATCTATTTATCTAATTTGGAAATCACAAAACGCATACTTGCAACACTATACACGCTATACTCTTCTCTCATTGGTCAAAATGAAGGATCAGACGTTCATTCAAATCCCTTCCGCCCGCTCTCATCTTCCTTCATCCACCAGTCCTACCTCAGCGTCAATAACAAGCGCACGTGGATTTGCCATGCGCCCGCGCTGCCGTCCCCGCCATTAAAAGACTCAAAATTCAAGCTAGAAACTGTGAATAGAAATGTGTGTGTGATTCTCCTCATATCATCTTGTGACACTTGGTGGGTTTTCGCTGAATCAACGTGCTCCAGAAAGCTGTGCTATCGAAGACATTACGCTTTTCCCTTACCCTAAAACCGTGAGTACCATTTGCCCATCCAAGTGTTCTGGTCCTTCGAGCCGGATAAAAAACAAAAAATTACTTCGCATATACACTACACTCATCAATCACAACATATTTATCACATTTATCTATTTAATCGCATAAAAACGCTCAAATACGCATCCGCTATTACTCTCGTCTATGTGACAAGCCCACGAGGGCACATTCCGCTAACATCTCATCAACGCTAAGTTATTTCTTTAAAAACGCATCATATTTTACCGCATTTAGCTATTTATTCGCATAAAAATACGCTCAAAACACGCATCCGCCATTACACTAACCTACGTGACTCGCTCACGAGGCATTTCCCGCTAACATCTCATCAACGCTAAGTTATTTATTCAAATACGCATCTTATTTCACGCTAAACACTCTATTGCTAAAATATTATAAATATATTTTAGTCATCGCACACATATTTCACAGGTTATCTCAACACATAACGCACACGGGCAAGTCCAATTTATTCTCGATATTTCGCATACATTCACTCATTTAAGTATTATTATTAACGATTATTAACTCGAATAGGCATTATCCCAACGCATAAAAATGGCTTCAAAGCATGGTAAATCCAAGGAGTCCGATAAGGAATCTTATGGCTCCGCAGAAGAAAATTCAAAAGTGCTTCTGTTTGAATCTAAGAAGGAAATTTTATTCAAAATGCTGCAATCAATTTATGACCTCGGTCGACAAGTTTCAGTAAATAGTTCATTAAAATCTCAATTTCTAGCTAGGATTAATTCCCTTGATCAAATTAGGACGAATTTTATTGAAACGCTTGATGCTTACAATTTAGCACTCTTGGAAGCTGGATCAGCTATTAATTACCAGCCGTTGTCAGCATTTGATGAAATCTATTGTGAAATAAAAGCAATCGAAGCTAACCTTCTCAAGTCTCAAAATAACGAAAACAGCAGTAGTAAATTCGAGTTTTTAAATCGTAAATTGCCACCTTTAAAACTTGCTTCATTTGACGGCACGCCCAGCAAATGGACAATTTTTCATGAAAACTTTAAAAGTCTTATTCATGATAATTCGCATCTAACTGACGCCGAGAAAGTACAATACTTAATAGGGTGTCTCTCTGATAAGGCATTAACTGTTTGTTCGGGCGTCGCGCCTACCGCTAATAATTACCTACTCATTTGGAATGCTTTAATAGAAAAATACCAAGATACCCGCGTACAAGCTTCCATGTACTTACATCAAATGATTCAGTTTAAGCCTTATCAATCTATAGACACATTTATTGAGCAGTTCCATGCATCGCAAGCCGCCCTACGGCGCTTAAACATAAAGGATTTGTCAGATTTTATAATAACGGATATTGCACTCAGCAAGCTTGATAAAGAGGTCGTTAACCTTTTCGAACGATCACATAATCATATTGAAATACCTACTTTCGATCATCTTTCGCAATTCTTAAAAGAACAAAGTAAAATAATAACACTTCGTAATCAATCTAACCCCTCTAAAGTCCGTAATTATAATAGTGAAAATAATAAATCCACTTCTAATAAATATAAAAATAGCCAAACATTCGCGATCACTACCCAGGACGCATCCGTGCGTGCCTGCAAGGTGTGTTCGTCACCTGATTCACACCCACTTTACAGATGTTCTCGTTTCATGAATCAAAACGCAAAAGAAAGATTAGATCTAGTAAACAAACATAAGTTTTGTCGTAACTGTTTAGGATTTCATGATATTAAAATGTGCAAGTCAACAAATACTTGTTCGGTTTGCCAACGTAAACATCATTCGCTAATACATTTGGACAACTATCGAGGAACCGGCAACTCGCCGCCGCTGGTAACCGCGCCCCGCGCGCCCTCCGCCTCGCCCCCGCTGGTAGCCGCGTCCTCGCTAGCTGCCGCGACTGTGAGCACTGTGGGCTCGACGACGACGCCGCACGCGGAGCGCGTACATTCAGGCGCTTCGCATTTGTCAATGACTTCGGCTACCTCGTGCGTTGAAAATAATACAACTGTTTTGTTGCCCACCGCTTCCGTATACGCTTATAATAATAATAAACCTCATACTCTCCGCGTTTTCCTTGATACCGGCTCAATGAGTCATTTTATTACAAAGGCTTGCTGTAAACGTTTAAACTTAGAAATTACTCCTGACAAATCTTCCATTTTTGGGATCGGTCACGCTAAAATACCCTCGTTTGGAACTGCTACTTTTAAAATATTTTCCCGCTTTGATCACCGCTGCTATTATAAAATTCACGCTCGGGTTTTAGATCGTATTACAGACGACTTGCCCAACATATCTATAGATATCTCAAATCTCGCTTCATTACGCAATCTACCTATGGCTGATGACGCATTCCACGTTCCCGGTGAGATAGATTGCCTCCTTGGCAATGAACTTTTCCCGCTTTTGTTGGGCAGTGGAAAGGTAACTTTACCTGGCTCCTCGGTCGTCGCCGTAGAAACCACCCTTGGCTACATAGCCATGGGTCGGGCTGATTGTCAACCTAGTGTAACTCCGCGCGCTCGCCCCGCTCAAATAAATAAAAATAAAAGCGAGCAAACTTTTCTGTGTGCGGCTAGCACGCTTCGCTTAAATACGCTCACGCAACGCTTTTGGGAACTCGAAAGCGTCCCTAGTAAGGTTCACATGAGTCCTGACGATCAGGCGTGTGAACAAATATTTAAATCAACTTACTCTCGCGATGAAACAGGTAGATACACAGTGCAGCTACCATTTAAGGCTCCGTGTATAGACTTAGGAAATTCACACTCAACGGCGACGCGCCGTCTCCTTAATTTGGAGAAAAAGTTAGATTCTGATCCCGAGATCAGAACTAATTACAACGCTACGCTTCAAGATTATCTTGACAAAGGTTATTTAACCAAGGTCAACGACCCCTCTCTAACTATCCCGCATTTCTATATCCCTCACCGTGCAGTTTACCGCCCGGATAAACAGTCTAGTAAAACTCGCATCGTGCTTGACGCTAGCTGTAAAACTAGCTCAGGTAAATCACTAAATGATCTCCTTTATGTAGGTCCGAATCTACAAAGTAACATTTTCGATTTATTAATTAATCTTCGCATGTTTTCCGTTGCTGTAGTTGCAGATATCGAAAAAATGTATTTTCAACTTAATCTTTCCGCTGATCATCACGCATTTCAACGCATTTTATACAGATTCAATAAAGATTCTGAAATTTCAACTTTTGAATTTAACCGCGTTTCTTTCGGCGTCTCAAGCTCACCATACTTAGCTATGCGAGTAGTTCGCCAACTCGCATCTGACAGTCGGGAAAAATACCCACTCGCAGCTTACGAGGCTGAAAACCATATGTATATGGATGACTACGTATGTTCGCTAGATGGCGTTGAAATAGCTGAGCGGACATACCAAGAAATGGTCACCATGTTCAGGTCAGGCGGTTTCCACCTTGTAAAATGGATCTCGAATAGTTCCGAACTGTTAGATAAAATTCCTTCAACTCATTTAAATCCGCAAAATATTGAGTTTGACGCTGACGCGGATAATAATACAAAAATTATAGGTATGCAGTGGAATCCAGTAGAAGACTTTTTTCAATTTAAAATAAATGGTAATTCTCTTAAATGTACGAAACGTACCGTCTTATCAGCAACCGCACGGCTGTTTGACCCCTTAGGTCTTATAGGTCCAGTTACTGCATTCATGAAAACGTTAGTTCAGGAATGCTGGAAACTTGATCTTGATTGGGATGATCCTGTACCCGCTCACATTGAAAATAAATTTAGTCGGTTTCACAAAGAACTTCCCTATCTCGAAAAAATAAAGTTCCCGCGACATGTAGGTATCACCTCTGGTTCTCATGTCACTCTCCTCGGGTTCGCAGACGCCAGTGAGCGCTGTTATGGTGCCGCTGTTTACATAAGGGTTAGTTCTAACGATGAAGATAGCGGATCAGTCCTCTTATTAACTTCTAAATCTCGCGTCGCTCCGCTTAAAAATACGCCCTTAGCTCGCCTCGAGCTATGTGCGGCTCTCCTCTTAGCAAACTTGATCAATTCAGTTGTAGAAGTTTTAAGTAAACGCTGTAAAATTAATAAAATCTTTGCTTTTTCTGATTCAACAGTCACGCTCACCTGGATCCACTCGCCCTCGCACAAATTTCATACTTTTGTCGCAAATCGCATTGTTGAAATTAATTCAAATTTACCCGCAAAACATTGGTTTCACATAGATGGAACTGAAAATCCCGCTGACGTAGTTTCTCGTCCTATAACGCCTAAACAATTATTAGATTTAACGCTCTGGTTTAACGCTCCGCATTGGTTTTCATTCCCCTTATCTCAGTGGCCAATCAAACCATTTAAAATCAATTTAAATAATAACAATTCAGAAATAATGGAAACTAAAAATATCGTTCTCTCTGTTAAAATAACGCAAGAAGGTTCACAACCTATTCAATCTTTAATTGATCGCATTTCTAAATATTCTATTTTACTTCGTAGCGTAGTTTTAATATTACGTTTCTGCAAGTTAATCAATTCGCGTGGTTGTATCACCGTTTCGGATTTGGATGCTGCGGAAATACACCTTATACGTTACGTACAAGGTAGATATTTCTCTGAAGAAATTAGCGCGTTAAAATCTAATAAACGTTTTAAAAATAAAAGTCTCGCTAAACTCAACCCATTTCTGGATTCAAATAATATTCTCAAAGTAGGTGGAAGGTTAACTCATTCTAAACTGGATTATGGTCAAAAACATCCCATTTTAATTCCAACTAAATCACGCTTTACTCAACTCTTAATTGACTTTTATCATGTAAGTAATTTGCATACGGGTCCCGCTCTTTTATTAGCTATAATTAGACAAAAATTCTGGATTTTAGCTGCTCGTAACATTATAAGACAACGCGTACATAGTTGTAATCAATGCTTTAAAATTAAACCTCGAAATACTTACCCTCCTATGGGCGATTTACCTGATTTCCGTGTGTCACAAGTGAAAGCGTTCGTAAATACCGCTGTAGACTACTGTGGTCCGTTCTACGTTACGCATATCCGAAAACGCGGAATTAAGAGCCACAAAGCTTACGTTTGTGTGTTTGTCTGTCTAACAACTAAGGCAGTACACTTAGAGTTAGTCTCTGACCTAAGTTCAGATTTATTTCTCGCCGCTTTCAAACGGTTTATTTCTCGGAGAGGTCCCGTTGCTATGATTTATAGTGATGGAGGCACAAACTTTATTGGCGCAAAGCGCAAATTGAACGAAATTTACGAATTAATTCAATCAAAATCTCATATAAACTACATAGGTGAACAGTTATCAGAACATCGTGTACAATTTAAACATAGTCCGCCTTACGGTCCGCATTTTAATGGACTCAGCGAAGTTAATGTTCGTTGTGTCAAAACTCATCTTTTTAAAGTAATTGGCTCTCAAATATTAACATACGAGGAGTTTAGTACCGTACTCGTTCAAATTGAATGTCTTTTAAATAATCGACCTCTAAGTATTTTAAGCTCAGACCCGTCTGATATTAGTGCTTTAACGCCTAATCATTTTCTCAACGTAACACCGCTTAAATTTCTACCTGCTGAAGATGTCACAGACATTTCAGACAATCGCTTATCGCGCTATCAGCTTCTTAATAAGATAACTCATTCCTTCTGGCACCGTTGGAGTCAGGAGTACCTCACTTCCTTGCAACAGCGGGAGAAGTGGAACACACCGTCAAAGCCTGTTGAAGTAGGTACGATCGTTGTTATCAAAGACAACAACGCTCATCCGCTTTGTTGGCCTTTAGGTGTCATAGATGCGACTTATCCTGGCAAGGACAATATAATTAGAACTGTGAAGGTTAGAACTGCTTCCGGTACTTATATACGCCCAGTAGTGCGGCTCTGTCCCCTACCTACGCAATAAAATAGTATAAATTCCCTTTAACTCTATTTAAGTTTAAATTCATATGTTTAAGTTAAGTTTTTTTTCTCATAAATTTTCTAATAGAGGAAAACCTCTAGTCCGGGGGAGTTGTCTGCGCCATTCACATTATTTATCCGCATTTTTATTAATATCTATTTATCTAATTTGGAAATCACAAAACGCATACTTGCAACACTATACACGCTATACTCTTCTCTCATTGGTCAAAATGAAGGATCAGACGTTCATTCAAATCCCTTCCGCCCGCTCTCATCTTCCTTCATCCACCAGTCCTACCTCAGCGTCAATAACAAGCGCACGTGGATTTGCCATGCGCCCGCGCTGCCGTCCCCGCCATTAAAAGACTCAAAATTCAAGCTAGAAACTGTGAATAGAAATGTGTGTGTGATTCTCCTCATATCATCTTGTGACACTTGGTGGGTTTTCGCTGAATCAACGTGCTCCAGAAAGCTGTGCTATCGAAGACATTACGCTTTTCCCTTACCCTAAAACCGTGAGTACCATTTGCCCATCCAGTAGGATTGTTCAAAACACTATTATAAATGTAAAAACTCCCTATCGATCCGACACTTGGAAAAAAAGTTATTCGAGGTTTTCAGCAAAACGGTAAGTTTTATCATAAAATTTGCAAAAACAAAATTATAGATCCGATAAAAATCCATAAAAATGTTTAAACACTTATATTTCTACGATCCACCGTTTTTGAGATATGACAATTCAAAAAGTTGAAAGAGTTGTAACCTGAGCACGTAGGTTATATACGTGGTGTACTTATTATACATATTATGATGATTACAAAAGTCAAACAAACAATTCAAAAAGTTGAAAGAGTTTTAACCTGAGCACGTAGTTTGAAAGAAGAAATGATTCTGAATGAATGAACCTAATTTATCAGAAGCGGGTTTTGAAGCTCTCTTTGCTCACTCTTGCAATCTCGCCAAAAATTAAAGTATCTGCACTTCTAATTCTGTATGAATAATCAAGAGAAAATATTACCCACCCTAGATGAATTACAAACATTTTAGAGCTCGCTTCACTTGTTTTATATGTTGTCATATTTAATTAAATTCTATTTCATTAAAAAAAAATTATTCTATTAGCTGAACCCGCGCATGCGTTGCAATGCGTTTTTCCTACCTACCTATCTACTACCCTACCTACTACTACCCTACGTACTACCCTACCTACTACCCTACCTACTAGTCAGTGAACGTACTCAAAAGCAATAATGAGTAATAACATGTATATTACAAACAACAGTAGTTTTGAATAACACCTCAATTGATAAGGCAAGATAGTATACATAACCAGCTGCATAATAAATACATCTAATTATATAGTACAATTAATATTATTGTGAGCGTATGGAAATGGTTTGTGTTGAATTGAATTCAAGGATTCTGTCTGCTGCACACACAACACTTTATAATTCCAATTTAGAAGTAGAAAAATATAAAAAACATTTATCCAAATTAAAATGTTATATTTGTGTTTGAATTTGGCTATGTGTAATTGTGTACATTTATAGCGTGTAACTGTACAATTTGCATAGTCTACGAACGCGTGTTGGTGTACGTTTAATGTTATTATCCCGAGTTCCCGACGGCCTTAACAGCAAGTGTTCGCTAATCCGTGCACAATGGGCGAATGTCTGCGATACGTTTTTATTCGCTTTATCTTCTGCATGATAAAACGGTTGTCTTTCGCATTCAGTGTGAGAGATTTTTTGGTACCCTTTGCCCTATTTTGGTTTTGTTTGTGCTCTTTGCATTATGTAGGGTAGTAGGTATTTCGTAGAGCTGAAATATAATATCCGTTTGCAGCATTACCATGGAGATCAAGTTGTCAGACTTACTTAGTATTACTTGGGAGTTTAATAACAGAAAAGAAAATACAGAGCTATTTTAACCGTCAAGATTTATTGTCCTTCAGATATAATTTAACAGGTAATGAGGCAAGTACAAATGAAGTACCTACATATACTTAACTCATTACCTATAAAAAAAAACGATGTGCAAAGTGCCTTATCATCTTCCAAGATAACAAAACATATCAAATTATCAGTGACATAGTTTGAAAATGATATTTGTTTTTATTATCAAACGATCCTGCCTGACAACACAGACCCCTGCATTTATTATTATTGGAGGTACTAATTTCTGATTAAGATCCTGTTTTTGGTTGCCATAAAGAAGAATAAGGCAAGTTGACCATAACATAATATCCGTCTTTAATGTTCACATGCAATGACATCGTTGTGCTGTGCGCGGCTTCGCTCTGACTGTTGCCTGCGGGCTCTGTGTTTCATGGTGTTAAAGTTTTGCCTCAACATTATTTCAGCCAAAAGACGTCCACTGCTGGACACTTTGATGTTCCTTCTTCTTGCATTACTCTCTAAGTAGTGTACCTAAATTGATTCGGAGCAAGTAGATATTAGAATATTTATCTAGAAACGTTACCTTATGTTCTACAACAATAGTCAACGTCAATAGGCAACGATTCTGCTTATTAGCAATATTCTGTCTTCAGTCATACAGTTGATATTTCTGTTGAAGGTAAAATTTCAGCATCATTCAGAGATAAGTGGTTTGATACAACTGGCTCGGACAAATACATGTAAGCATACCATTACGTGGCAGTTGCGACAACCATAATCAGATTATGGTAGATAGATTATATCTGCGATAACTAGGTATAAGTACCACTGAAAAACGTAGACACACAATGAATTTTCAGAATGATATGCGGTTTCCACAATTTTGTGAAATTTTAATCTGGAACGCAATCAATTCTCCAAATCTCTAAAAATCAAGATAGTTAACGTTGTTTTTTGTTTATATAATAATATCATGACGTACTTTTATGTACGAAAAAAAAACCTGCCGAGGTTGTTAGTGGCATAAAAGTGTATTCAATAATGTGGCCAGTTTTAGTATTTCTTTAGTAAATACTTAGAACTTACAAGACATTTTTTTTAGATCTTTTTTATCGTGTGGTTAGTGGACTCATGGACCTTTGACTTGGCTTTACAAGCCACCGAGAAATATCTCTCACAGGCATGCTGGTTTCCTCACGGTTTTTTTTTAGGGGTGCGTGTCTTGGATTCAAACTAGAGACCTATAACTTGGCAGTCTGACCGTCACACCACTAGGTTTTAATTAATCGCTTTTCAAATAGGTTCTTCAAGGAAACATTAATTCGTAGCAAAAGATTCCGTGTTCAACTTTTAAACACGGAATCTTTTGCTAGTCCTGACATTTTCTATTTCTTAGATTTACGGACTTCTGAGAAATATTGTCATAAGACTTATTAAAGGATTGTCAAGATCTTCTTGTTTTTAGAAATAAAACGAAAGTAGTCTTATCTTTGGAGTGGAATAAACGTTTATTTCATAATAACGGATCTTATTGTGTCAAAGAGTACACCTCTTTTATCTCTTCTGTGGAGTACACAGTTATCTAGCTAGGTCGTTGCTAAGCGTTCGCTATTATTACCGAACCATATTATTTGAATTATACTAGTATTATCTGAATTTACGAGTAGTATCTGTTTCAATAAAGTTAAATCCTGCTTTATATTTCGCTCACGACAAAAACAACTGCTAACTTACAAAGGAAGTTTTGGAGTAAATCTTTTATCTATGAAATGGTTGTTACGACTACTTGACCAACGACTTGAGCATACTGATGAGTTTAAGTCACCCGTTACTAAGTAATCACAAAAATAAGTCATGTAAGTATACCATTCGGCTACGGAACCCTAAAACACCTTTCTTGATTTACTAACTTAACGATAAAAAATAAATAAACTTTTGATCATAATCTCATGCCAGTTTATGGATATTTCGGAGTCTGAAATTAAACCCAGTTGATGGCAATATAATAATAAATAATAATAATAATATTCCACAACTATCACACAACGCCATCTAGTCCCAAGCTAAGCAGAGCTTGTGTTATGGGTACTAGACAACTGATAAACATACTTATATATTTCTAAATACATACATATTATAGATAAATTACACCCAGACACAGAACAAATGATCGTGCTCATCACACAAACATTTGTCCTGGGTGGGAATCGAACCCACGACCTCCGGCATAGCAGTTAGGGTCACTAACCACTAGACCAACAGCCCCTGTTACTTAAACATATCTGGTGCAATGTGGGTGTACTCAATTGTATACGCCACTGCCTAACCTTGCGGCGATCACAATAATTGATATGGATAAACATTATTGGGCCAGGAGAAAAAAATACATGAATATAATTTAATCCAATTCTTTTAAGTGACTTACAAAAGTGACCAGTTAAACAAGGTAGGTAATAAAAAAACATTTTGAACTAACTTTTAGAAATATATGTGTGACATAAATGTATAATCTACATACATAAATAAAAAGAGAAGTCCTGACTGACTGACTCATCAACGCCCAGCCCAAACCTGAAAAGCTGAAATTATGCACAGAGGTTCCCTATAAAATGTAGACAAGGAATAAGGAAGGATTTTTCGAAATTCAACCCCTAAGGGAGTTAAATAGGGGATGAAAGTTTCTATGGAAAATCATCATTTCCCATCACCCTAAGGTCATCCTAGGGGCATCCCTAAGGTTGACTGGTAGAGAATGCCTTGTGGCATTAAGTCCGCCTATGTACCACTATTGTGCATGAAGTTTAAATTTATAAATAAATAAATCATTTCCACGCGGGCGAAGCCGCTGGCAAAAGCTAGTTTAAATACAAATCTTGACTGATTTACTATTTCTTGGAGAACGAGACAAGAGGAGGAAAACCCTACCAATAAGGCAACTGGAGCTGGAGCAAATAGTATTAGTAGGTTAGTATTATAAATAATTATAATTGTTACTAAGCCGAGCGGTTGCTTTAATTATGGATAGATGGAATATATTTCAATTGTGTATTCATTCGTTTTTTTTCTATGAAACGTAATTATTTAAACGGCTCCAGATAATAAAATACTAGACTTATTCTTATTCTTCTTCTTAGCGTGTCGATGTCTAAATTGTGTCGGCCCAGAATTGGGCTACTAATTTGGCGCTTTCGGTAGCGTCCATCAGTTCCTGTAGTGAACAGTCAAAGACCATAACTGAATATGAGAAAACTTGTAGGTACACTGTTATTCTTACTGCACAATAAATCCAGTTACCTACTCATATCATCAGGTGGCTGAAGTTTCTTTAGCAATAAACAATAATATTGTATGTACTGATAATACTTTTTTGTGTTGGTTCGTACATAGAATACTTTTCAGAATATTCGCATTATTTACTGAATAAAAAAGTATTCTGACATTATTGTAAATTAACTAGTTCTTTATTAATACATGTAGGTAGGTACTAAATAATAAGACAAAAAAAAACATAAATAAATTAACACTTTTATTATGTTGGGACTACAGGCCGAAGCTTATTCATTACGTAGGTATAATTAGGTTCGGGTAGCTAGACCAAAAGGCTTATTCCACTTTTCCCCCCTGAGAAAATCCCCCTCAGGGGGGAAAACTGGACTCGGATGTAAAACATGTCCAGAAAGTCCCCTTGGAATTTTGAGTTATTCCACAAATCCCCCCTGAGAGAATACTTTGGGGTGGAAAACTGAACTCGAATGTAAAATCATTCCGAAAATCCCCCTTATCATTTTGAGTTATTCCACTTTTCCCCCGAGAAGGTTACATTTTCAAACGGCATTGGCGTGGACAAGTAGGAGACGAGAAAAAAAGGATAGTAAAGTCCCACAAACTACCAGGAGAATAGAAGTAGGCAGGAGGTATTGAAAACTGGAATGAAAGCTTTTTTTAAAAAGCATAGGTGGTAAAGTCCCACAAACTCTACCAAGAGATCAGAAGTAGGAAGGAGGTATTGAAAACTGGAATGAAAGTTAAAAAAAAAAGTATAGGTGGTAGTCCCACAAACTAGCAGGAGATCAGAAGTAGGAAAGAGTAAAATTTTGGTCATTTTTTGCCTTGGACGCTTCGTTTTCGAGATCTTTCAATTTCTTTTTTTTTCTAATAATAATTTTGAACGCCCGATTTTTTTTCAGAATTTTAGGCTTAGTATCAAAATCAAAATAGGTACTACTACATAGTAGTTTTAAAAATCTAAGCATACATAGGGATAAACAGCGGGAAGCGACTTGAATCAACACAAAGTAAACTATAACATAACTTATAATAATAATAGTCCTCCTGACCGTTTTTCGGCCACGGCGGCCAATCTCAGCGGAGATTAGCCATCTGCGCGGGAGATATTATAGTGCAGGCGTCACGTGTGCGCAGGCACAAGTGCACTCTCTGTTCCCTTTTCTCTCATAGTCCTCAGGGACGGCAATCCGACACAGAGATCAGGCGCAGGACCAAAGGCTTAACGTGCTTTCCGAGGCACGGGGGTATTATACCGCCAACTCCCAAACTCCGGGCTACTACTGGGAAATTTCTAATCAAAAACCCAATAGCACTTTTTGGCCGACCCGGGAATCGAACCCAGGACCGGTTGGTCGCAAGCGCGACTGCAGAGCGTGCTGCAGTCGCGCTTGCGACCACTAGACCAACGAGCAGAACATAACCTAAAGTTAACTTAATAAGATAGCTGTAATATTATGATTTTTAATATATTAAAAAAAAAAAAAAAACATTAGACTATAACATGTCTGCCAACTTCAGTATTTAAACTCCAATAAATATAAAACGATTATATCTTGCCTTTGCCCAGCAGTGGGACAATATGGGTTAGTAAAAAAATAAAACTTGTGAATGGTCAAAAGAGTTTTATATGGGCCTCAGGGGGGATTTCTGGACGTTGTTTCTTTTCGATTCCACTTTTCCCCCCTAGGGGGGATTTTCAGGGGGGATTTGTAGACTTGTTTTTTTTTGGAGTCCACTTTTCCCCCTTAGGGGGGATTTGTGGAATAATATTTTTTTCGATTCCACTTTTCCCCCCTAAGGGGGATTTTCAGGGGGGATTTGTAGACTTTATTTTTTGAATTCCACTTTTCCCCCTCAGGGGGGATTTTCAGGGGGGATTTGTGGAATAAGCCGACCAAAACTTTACAGCTACAAGCCAGCCATATTTCGATTGATTAAAAAGTTAAAAAGCCTGTAATGTTTGCTTGTGCAAATTACAACAAAATGAAAATAAATAACAAAACAAAGTAACTAACCTTTTTTAACCAAATTAAATTAAACGCAAAGTATTAAGTGAGTAGGTCTTGAATCTTTTTTGCGGAATTAACACTAAATACTTTGCACACCATGACAGTGACGCCTAATTGCGTAATAAAACTGACTAGGTACATATTTATAGCTTAATATTATTTAGGAAAAGGTAATTTGTCGTATCTTCTAGTTTCAGACTTTCTTGGGTAAGGCAATGACGACATTCTTTACTTCGGTGTAAGCTAAGACGGCATCCAAGCCACTGTAAAAGAAAAAAACATGTTATGAATAGGTATAGGTAGGTACGTATCACACGACCAGATAATAGGGTAGTTGACAAAAAAATATACCTAATTCGTCTGTCAGATAGATTTCTAAAAAAATATTGGACACATAGCTTATCTCTTTTCACGTAAACAAACAATGAAGACGATACAGGTGCTTCGAAAAGTCGTGTGACGTCATAGTTTGGTACATTTTTATCAGAAAGTGACGTCAAAACCCTCCCTCATAATGATCTTTGACATGTTTTATTTTCGTCAATTTCTAACAATTTGATAAAACATAAAACACGTACTTATCCAATATTTTTCGATAATGTAACAGACTAACAGACGGACTAAACAGAATCATATATTTTTTAGTCAGTCGACTACCCTATTATGTTTTGGTGATTATCGTTTATGGTGACTTGATTTGAAATAAGGCCAACTCAAAACCGAGATCAAACAATTCAGGAATTAAAAATACGGTCGACCCGAGCGGACTGGGCTGCGAACACCAGACTGTGAGGATTTTCAGTATAGTGAACGCATCTAACTTCGTGATAAAGTTCGCTACAAAGTTCACTTGGTTTGTACAAAATAAGTGAACGAAAATTATTGGGATTAAGTACTTACTTTTCACGACCAATTCCGGAGTCTTTGAAACCGCCGAATGCTGATTGTGGGCCGGTTGAAAAGTATCTGTTGACGCTGAAAAGTAAACAAAATGTTACATTCTATATCCTATAAGTACTTACTATTAAATTACCAATATTTGTTAGAAAACGGCTTTAACGATTTCGATAATATTATTTATGTATAAATAACGGCAAAAATCGTTTTCTCTGTTTTCATCCTAGTACAACGGTTTTTGAAACACTCAATTTTATGAAACAGTCAGTCATGTCTGTCGCCGCAAGAATGTCTTTTGGCTAAGATAATTATTCAATCTCATTGATAACCAGCTTATATTGATGAACCTGCCATCTCGTGAGATGCTGGCACAATTATTACGAAGGTCAATAGTGCGACAGTGCCATCTATTGACTTTTCTGCTAAAACCACCACTTAAATAGATGGAATGTAATTAAATGTTCCGCAACTCGAATAGTAATTTATTAAACAGAAGTCTCTAACTAGAACTATAGTTAAAATTAAGATAAGCTAATGTTTTATGAATATTGGGATTTTAATGATTGCCACACTTGGAAATGGAATGAGGCTGTCTATGAGACGTCATCGCACAATGTTGTGATGATGGCGGCGAATACGATTGTAATGGTCAATAACTCAATTTATAATGTGAAACTACAACTAAATCAATTTCTATAAGTAATTATAAACTTAAAAGTCATAAGATCATTTTATAGAGCCATGCCATTCGTGTTAAGCAATTAGTAGAAAACCCATTGTCTGTTTTAAATCCTTAATCAACCGGAAATGGTTTAGTAACATTTTGTTGTAAAAAGGAATGAACCTATTAATTAGACATTAACGTTTAATTACGCCTTTACACTAATATTGGTATTGTTTTATTGTTAAATAATTAATAGAATCAATTGTGAAGTATTTTAGTAATGATTGTTAGTTTTAACTAATTAGGTCATTTATTACTATACTGGTTTTGTGGTACTTCCGCTGGGGTCTGGGGACTACAGACGCATGCGACGAAAAGTTGAGACGCGAGAACAAGTTATGTCGCGTTTAGCGAATAATTGCAATTCAAGTAAATGAAAGTGGTTTTTGATGTGATTAATGTTAATTAGTGCAAATGATAATTGTAACATGATTTAAAACAGTGTATATGGAGTTTCTTTGCCTATTCTTCTCCTAAAAGATCAACCATGTATTCGAATGGGCGATTCAAACCGCAAAGTTTATAAGTGCCTGTAAATGAAGCAATGTAAATAAACGTTTGGTGTTTGAGTCAAGTAATGTGTGTCATTTCAAATACCCATTTAACTATCTGCCACGAAAAGGAACCTAAGGCGACGACAATATGGCGGAGCCCATTGATATTTAGGAGCAGCGTCCCTCCAGAGGGCTTCCCGCCGCGTCATCAGAAGTGGGATCGCCCCCGCGATCCCCTTCAGCCCGCACTGCTGGACATCCAGAACAAGGAACTGCTTCTGTGACCATGGCCGACGGCGTGTCAAAGGAATTTTTCGCCGAAATGGTCACCATGATGCGTTCTATGAGTGAACGGCTTATTACCCCGCAACAACAGCCAAGAGTTAAGAACACACTGAAATATTTCTCCCGTCTTACGATCTGGATGGAAACATTTGCGTACGTGAATGGTGTGATCATCCAATCAAAATGACAAACATACAGGACAACACAGAATGACCGAAGCAGCAGAACAAATAAACATGGACACTCTGAAAGCATAATTTTATCAATAAATGACCTGCAAGATGAATCATCAAACCCGGGAAGTATAATTGTTTTATTAATTTTAGTAACTTTTATACTGTAGATACCTATTTACGGTTAACAATATTTTACATCACACACTGGCAAGGTTGATGCCTCCTTAAATTGACACCTGTGGAAATGAAATATTAAGAAATCTTATCACTTCTTTTAATTAGGTCATTACCCGTTCAATGTTATTATTAAAATATGAACCATTATTGTGTCACAAACAGATCTCATGAATCAAATGATAGTTACTTGCATTCATTAATTAATTAACTAAGTATCAACTAGTATTAAATCTTGTTGTGTCATTCAATAGAAATAATTCTTATTAGAAATGCCTCATACTCGACATTCCAGTGAGAAATTGCAATTAAGTGCAAGCTTTAGTGCTTTGTACAAACTTCTAAACATTTGTATTGGACAACATGTTTTAAGATCATTAAAATAAACAAAGTTGTCCATCACGGGACACCCGGCAGATGTGAATCTTTGTATTGTAATGACACATGATAAAATTAAATATTACAATAATTATTTCTTTAATGAATATCTATCAATCTTTGCATCTGACCTTACTTCATCACTAATTGATTAGCTTAAACTTTAAATAATAAATAAATAGATTAAAAATTGATCCACAATAAACTTAATTTTATTGGAAAAACACAATTATAGCGTCATACTATTTCCTAATATGGCATAGTAGTCGGATTCAATGCCAGGGTGCACATGTTTCACATAAATGATGCTTTGTTATGTAACTAATTCATAAAACAATTAACAATACATCAACGTTGTTCAACAAATTGTGACTATGAAATTCAGTGCGATATTTCAATAGAAAGCAAAGCTTTAAATAAGTTAAGTTGTGAATGTTTCCATAGTACAATACCACAACCAATAGTGTTTTTAAAGTACTTTTAATCAGATTAACTTACCCATCTTAGTTTGATTACCTGAATCTAAGTATGATAACTATTTCAAAACAATTGATTACCATAATTATTTTCATTACTAATTCAAGCATTTAGTCAGACAGCTTCGTGGGTCTAGTGGTCATGAACCATACAATTAAAGCTTGTGGGCCTGGATTTGATTCCCAGGTCTAGCAAAGTGTTATTGGGTATTCCCTTAAGGAATTCCTCAGTAGCAGTCCAAACTATAAATATGAATGGCAAACAGTCTTGCCTTTTAACAAGAGGCTTAGACGTTACGCTGGCAAAGTGTTGATGTACACCTCTGCCTAACCCTTCCGGGATAGCAGGTGTGATGTTTACATAACATCTTTTCTTGTTCTATTATTTACCTGCATGACTTCTCACATTCCAGATTCGAGCAATTATCTTATCGTAGAGGAAATGATAACCTGATGCTTCAAGTACTACAGCCTGGTGAACAAAAATGACCGTGTCGCCGGCTATGAACCTAACAAATGCGAAACAACATGAAGACAGCCAACCCGGAATGACTGTTTCAGTGTTCACACACCATAAGTTTACATAAAAGGTGAGGAGTTTTCAAACTACTTACACTACCGCTGATACCAAAAATGTTGTGTCAAAAGGCTCAATACAATAGCCAAGTCAACCTACCAACCTACATGATGCTCATGTGTGATGAGTATCAGCATCATTTTCATTATTTTAATGTTATTGCAATCCTGCCAGTTGTAAGCAACAACTAATAACAATAACAAAGTTTTAGTACATACAGTAACTAATGAAATAAAAAATAATAATACTCACAAAAAGCTATTAGTATCCGTGGAGGAAACAACTAGCTCAATAAGTAAAACTTACAATGAATCACAAATAATCTATCAGCAGCCGTGGAGGCAACTGGTAAAGAACAAACACAGTAAATTATCTATCAGAAGCCGTGGAGGCGACTGATAATGAACACACACAACAAATGATCTATCAGAAGCCATGGAGGCGACTGATAACGAACACACACAACAAATGATCTATCAGAAGCCGTGGAGGTGACTGATAATGAACACACACAACAAATGATCTATCAGAAGCCGTGGAGGTGACTGATAATGAACACACACAACAAATGATCTATCAGAAGCCGTGGAGGTGACTGATAATGAACCAACAAAACAAATGAACTATCAGCAGCCGTGGAGGCAACTGATAAAATAATACTCTCATGTTATCCTGCTGGGTCCACGGCGTATTAAACGCCCAGAGCCTGGTTCCTTATATCCTGTCAAATCAAAGACTTCGTGCCTGTCACGGAGCAATGGTCCTAAACTCCTTATCCTTTAATCCTGTCAAATCAAAGACTTTGTGTCTATCACAGAGCGGTGTTCCTGATCCTATCCTTTTATCCTGTCAAATCCAAGACTTTGTGTCTATCACAGAGCATTACCTTCCCGTGAGAATGAACAAATAAAAACATACTACTCACACTACATTTACCAAATACAAATCACAATGGCTAAAGCTATCAATAATTTTATTTAAAACGAATCTAGTAGACAGTAGACCTATTACAAGGTGGCAAAGTCAAGTCATAGTAAGGTTAACAATTTAATGAGTATTGTTGTTGCTTCTACAACAATAATATTATCTGTTTGCTGAAAAAACAAACAGCTGATCAAACAATATCAATAAATTCAATTAATGTTGTTAAATAATTTTGCCAACAATATTCTATTTAGCTAGTAGCTAATCAAACAATATTCTTTTCAGCTAGTAGCTGATCAAACAATATCAACAAACTCAAATCAATTAATGTTGTTGAATAATTTTACTAACAATATTCTATTTAGCTAGTAGCTAATCAAACAATATTCTTTTCAGCTAGTAGCTGATCAAACAATATCAATAAAAATTCAATTACTTAATGTTGATGAATAATTTTACCAACACTATTCTATTTAGCTAGTAGCTAATCAAACAATATTCTTTTCAACTAGGAGCTGATCAAACAATATCAACAAACTCAATTCAATTAATGTTGTTGAATAATTTTACTAACAATATTCTATTCAGCTAGTAGCTGATCAAACAATATCAATAAAAATACAATTACTTAATGTTGATGAATAATTTTACCAACAATATTCTATTTAGCTAGTAGCTAATCAAACAATATTCTTTTCAGCTAGGAGCTGATCAAACAATATCAACAAACTCAATTCAAATAATGTTGTTGAATAATTTTACTAACAATATTCTATTCAGCTAGTAGCTGATCAAACAGTATCAATAAACGTAATTAAATTAATGTTGTTGAATAATATCGCCAACAATATTCTATTCAGCTAGTAGCTGATCAAACAATATTCTATTCAGCTAGTAACTGATCAAACAATATTCTATACAGCTAGTAGCTGATGAAACAATATCAACAAACTCAATTCAATTAATGTTGTTGAATAATTTTACTAACAATATTCTATTCAGCTAGTAGCTGATCAAACAATATCAATAAAAATACAATTACTTAATGTTGATGAATAATTTTACCAACAATATTCTATTTAGCTAGTAGCTAATCAAACAATATTCTTTTCAGCTAGGAGCTGATCAAACAATATCAACAAACTCAATTCAAATAATGTTGTTGAATAATTTTACTAACAATATTCTATTCAGCTAGTAGCTGATCAAACAGTATCAATAAACGTAATTAAATTAATGTTGTTGAATAATATCGCCAACAATATTCTATTCAGCTAGTAGCTGATCAAACAATATTCTATTCAGCTAGTAACTGATCAAACAATATTCTATACAGCTAGTAGCTGATGAAACAATATCAACAAACTCAATTCAATTAATGTTGTTGAATAATTTTACTAACAATATTCTATTCAGCTAGTAGCTGATCAAACAGTATCAATAAACTCAATTAAATTAATGTTGTTGAATAATTTTGCCAACAATATTCTATTCAGCTAGTAGCTGATCAAACAATATCAATCAACTCAATTCAATTAATGTAATTGAATCATTCAGGCAACAATTGCTTATTAAGCATCCATAAACTCAAATAAAAATTGCAAACAGCTTTATGTCTGTATCTGTGCATGTATGCCTAGCAAGGTGATACAAAAAAAAAAAAAAAGCATTGACTGTCAAATCCTACTATTCAATGAACATTGTAGGATAATAAAAGCAACAATAATCTGCCGACAAAATTTATCTCCACTATTTCAGATAACAACCACGAGACTACACATACGGCAACGGATGGACGAGCGGACGGCAACGTCAGGTGCAGAGCGCGCACCGCCGATCAGAATGGCCGTGTCGCCGCAAGAATGTCTTTTGGCTAAGATAATTATTCAATCTCATTGATAACCAGCTTATATTGATGAACCTGCCATCTCGTGAGATGCTGGCACAATTATTACGAAGGTCAATAGTGCGACAGTGCCATCTATTGACTTTTCTGCTAAAACCACCACTTAAATAGATGGAATGTAATTAAATGTTCCGCAACTCGAATAGTAATTTATTAAACAGAAGTCTCTAACTAGAACTATAGTTAAAATTAAGATAAGCTAATGTTTTATGAATATTGGGATTTTAATGATTGCCACACTTGGAAATGGAATGAGGCTGTCTATGAGACGTCATCGCACAATGTTGTGATGATGGCGGCGAATACGATTGTAATGGTCAATAACTCAATTTATAATGTGAAACTACAACTAAATCAATTTCTATAAGTAATTATAAACTTAAAAGTCATAAGATCATTTTATAGAGCCATGCCATTCGTGTTAAGCAATTAGTAGAAAACCCATTGTCTGTTTTAAATCCTTAATCAACCGGAAATGGTTTAGTAACATTTTGTTGTAAAAAGGAATGAACCTATTAATTAGACATTAACGTTTAATTACGCCTTTACACTAATATTGGTATTGTTTTATTGTTAAATAATTAATAGAATCAATTGTGAAGTATTTTAGTAATGATTGTTAGTTTTAACTAATTAGGTCATTTATTACTATACTGGTTTTGTGGTACTTCCGCTGGGGACTACAGACGCATGCGACGAAAAGTTGAGACGCGAGAACAAGTTATGTCGCGTTTAGCGAATAATTGCAATTCAAGTAAATGAAAGTGGTTTTTGATGTGATTAATGTTAATTAGTGCAAATGATAATTGTAACATGATTTAAAACAGTGTATATGGAGTTTCTTTGCCTATTCTTCTCCTAAAAGATCAACCATGTATTCGAATGGGCGATTCAAACCGCAAAGTTTATAAGTGCCTGTAAATGAAGCAATGTAAATAAACGTTTGGTGTTTGAGTCAAGTAATGTGTGTCATTTCAAATACCCATTTAACTATCTGCCACGAAAAGGAACCTAAGGCGACGACAATATGGCGGAGCCCATTGATATTTAGGAGCAGCGTCCCTCCAGAGGGCTTCCCGCCGCGTCATGTCTATTAGATGCGTTATTATTAAAAGTATGGAAAAATAATATAGAACGTATACCTACCAGAAAGGTGTGGATAAATTTTGGGTATAATTAAGACCATCGTCATCGAACTGAACAACTGTTGCCCATGGGACCAAAAGAACAAGCTGTTCCATACAAAAATTCAATACATTCATAACCTAAATGTTTTTTTTGCGTATAGGTACATATAGGTAGTGCTGCATAGTTCCTTTGACTCGTTTTATCAGTGGTGTTGTAATTTATTCCAAAGCCAGCTCAACAAGATGCCTTTGTTGACTTACCAAACTGTGCCAGACTCAACGTATTTGGTGAACTGTAGAGCATTGTTGATATTTTTTGTGAAGATTCCAGCTGCCAAGCCATAGTTCGTGTTGTTTGCTCTGTCAATTACTTCTTCCAAAGTATCAAACTTTAGAATGCTCTGCACGGGCCCGAAAATCTGCACAAAGAGAATTTAGAGTTAGTACCTTCAGTTAAAATAACTCAAAGCACTCGATGAAGTTCGAAAATAGTTTTCAAAACCACCAACATTATTTTGCCAGTGAATAACTCCACAGTTTCCATGAAATTTCTTTTATTGAAAGGAGGTTCCATTTTTATCTGTGAGCTCTGAAATGCAGCTCTTGTTTGACCAAGCAACCAGTAACACAAATAGACCGGTAAAAATATTTCTAAAATTCATGATAAATATTATTACTAACTGGGTTGTGGAAGTCAGAAATGGGCAGACAAGTGTTCAGCTGCTTTCGGTTTGATTGGATATCGACCCTGAACGTGAACATAGACAGGAAAAGGCTGGGCAGATTATGATAATTACGCTCTACTCCTGTGAGCTGTGATATGAGTATGACGCTCGACGTCGCCTTTTTACTTTACGCTTAAGAGCCTATGCTACCTCAAATTAGCAACTCTATTTGTGGTGATTAAAACTTCGTTTGAAATACTGTGAGAATAAAGTTCTAATCAGCTTGCACTACAAAACGGTTGTTACGTCTTTCGCTGCGGCCGAATAGTGCGAAATTAATGGTATTTTGCGATTAACAAAAAAACTATTGATTGGACTAAAAAAGTAAAACACTAACCGCCTTATTAATAAAAATAGTTAAACCTGGTTTAACTTAGACTTGGTTTATCTCGCATGCCATCTCACTTCAAAATTATTTATAAGAAAGTGACGGCATGCGAGATAAACCAAGCCTAAGTTAAACCAGGTTCAACTATTTTTTATTAATAAAGCGGTATGATTTTAGTATGTTGCTTGTAGAATTATTTGGCATAAAAATCAGAACGATGACATGTATTTTAGTATGGTTTTTACTCGTTAGAAGAAATTTTTAGAGGTATCTTCGTGATTTTTCTATCAAGCAAAGTTAGTTGTATTATGTTTTCACAACACTATGTCACTAGCATATATATCCTGAAGAATATCATATATTTTTCTTATTTGGTTTACTGCAGTGAATCATATACTTTTACGCATTCTAAAACTTGCGTTTTACGTCTGTTAGCCGCTTAAGCTTTACGCATTCTAAAAAATTTAATGGCAGCAGTACCCAGTTCATTTAAAAGTATTTTTTGTGTACTCGTATTATGTAGGTACTAAATTGACAAAGATTTTTACCTTTTTTTAAATAAAGAAATTTTTGGTGTTGGTACCTATAGGTACATAAAGAAACTATTTTTGTTTTAGTGTCTACGTAATTCATCTTCGATACACATCGCATTTTCACCACCTTCTGCATTACAATTTTTCAAATTAAGATGCAAAATCGTATTTAAAACGCTTCAGTCACGGCTTCAGTCGTTCGTACGGAGAAAATGTATGCAAATTGAAGCGCGCGTGCAGTTATTCGACGAAGACTGCCAAAACATAAACATCAACAATACAAACAAATTTCAAAGTTATGCCATATCATTGATAAACTGTTTTTGTTTGGTAGTAAGCGAGTTTGCCCGTGAAGCACAGGAACACTGACGGCCTGCAACATTGACATGGAGTCGCGGCAGACCACAAAGAAGATGGCGATGGCGCGGCGAACTGGATGTTTTCCTTGAGAATTGGAAAGAAATTACACAGAATCGTGACCGTAGGAAAAAATGTAGAGAGGCCATTGCCCAGCAGTGGGAAAATATGGGCTAGTAATAATCACGAACCAGACACCGTCATAAAGTGTCACTTGTCCACTCTGCGCCAGTGCTTGCGCCACAAATTAGGAAGGCTCTCAACAAATTAGGAAGCTACTAAAGACCGCAAAGTCCCAGCGTTATTTCTGAGGAAACATCGAAATATTGACTTGTCGGTCTCAGAGACCAGAGCGCGAGTATAATATGAAGGTTCAGTTTGATTGAGCAGTCTAGCCAGTAAATACTCTGCCGCGGAATGTAAGGTGAGATAGGATAACATTATGTTAAAAATATAATTAATAATTTACTTACCTCTTCCTTTGCGATAGTCATGTCATCGGTGACGTTAGCGAAAACTGTAGGTTCGATGTAGTAACCACTTGTGCCGATTCTGTTGCCTCCGCACAACAACTTGGCGCCTTCCTTTTTGCCCTTTTCGATATATCCCAGGACTTTGTTCATCATTTCTCCATCAACCTACAAAAATAATTGATTTTAGTAATTTATTGACACTGGTTACAGAAAATAAGAATGGTACAAAGGAAGGTGTTGTTTATTTCTATAAAAAATCAAAGTAAAAAAGAAAACAGCAAAATAGAAAGAATATGTGCAGAGAAGGTTTTATTTTCTACTAGCTGATGCCCGCGACTTCGTTCACGTGGAAATTTTGATGAGTGACTGTCTCGTTGATTGAGTGACAGTGAAATTAGTGATAGCTTTGATTTCCACATCAGCTGTTCCAGATCTTCAAATTTTATACGACAACAGAGAGTGCTTATCAGGCTGAACAACTCTTGCTAAGACGTCATTCCTATAATAAGTTATAGTGTAGCTGGGCTCTTGGACTTTCACATCAGCTGTTCCAGATCTTCAAATTTTATACGACAACAGAGAGTGCTCATCAGGCTGAACAATTCTTGCTAAGACGTCATTCTTATATATTATGTTATAGTGTAGCTGGGCTCTTGGAGTTCCTTATCAGGTGTTCCAGATCTTTGAATTTATTCTCTTTGCAGAAAATGCTCATCACGTGGAACAATTTTTGCTATGGTACCATTTTTGTATCTCTTATAGTTAAGCTGGTCTGTTGCGGTTCTGCATCAGGTATTCAAGTTTCCAAGATAAATTATAGCCTATATGTTGGCCAGACTTAATATCTATACAACAGGAAAAAAACCATTCAAATCCGTCGAGTAGTTCCGAAGATTAGCGCAAACAAACAGACAGACTTTTTTTTTCGATTCGTGCGATTCGTACTGTTTCTAAACCCCCTCAATTATTATTTTTGTAATATATTCAATGTACAGACACAGTTTTTTTTACTGTTTTATTATAATATGTATATATATATATATATAGATTAGAACAAATCTTGTTCTCGAATCTTGTATCCAATTTACCTGAGGGCCGTTCTGTGTAGTGGGATCCGTAGGGTTTCCAACTTTGATGCTCTTTGCGCGCTTGACAGCTGCTTCCACGAACTCATCATAGATACCAGATTGAACGAATAATCGAGAAGCTGCTGTGCAGATTTGTCCTTGATGGAAGAATGCTCCATTTGCAGCGAATGTAATGGCTGTGTTTACTGAAACCCGATAAACAAGCTGGTTAGTACATGTTATAATTATACGGACTACGGATATGTTGTGAACTGCGATAACATCAGTCGCCACTTGATCGTGTCGCTCTTGATCAGCCCCTTCCCATATTGTAAACTTCTTTCTCCCTTCTCTAAGGGGAAAGCCTATGTTCAACCACTACCTTAAGTTTATTCCACGTTTCCCAGTTTCCACCTTCTACCAATTGCCATCATCCTCTTTTTAACTAACTTCCTCAAGGTTTGTATCCATAAAAATCGTAAGCGTCAGGACCCCTGGACCAAAAGAGATATTTGATGTTTTGAAAATACCAAAATGTACTACCTTTTTTCTACTATTTGATACCTAACTTCAAATATTAAGTACCTCGACTGACGGCGAAAAAACACGTAAAGAAAGTGGTCAGACATTCTGACGTCAGGTTGTCTGGACCAATTTTTTTTTTCATAGTTCGAGACAACATAACGAATTTATCTTTTTGTAAATATATACTACCTTTTTAGTACCTCAACATATATTTTTTTCAAATTTTTTTGGCAGGCCAGAAAAATGTTATGCAACAAACAAACTTTGAGCCGACCACGAGCGGAGCCGGTCTCGACTTCGTCGCTCGCGGCGTAATTGTGGACGACGTGGACGTACAACGAACCTACAATGATCACTGTCTTCGAACGTAGTCAAATCTCTTTGTGTTCGCCAAAAAACCGACAATTCTCGGAGCACAGCCGAGTACGAACGAAATGCTCGCAGTGCGCTCGTTCGAGGCTTGTAAGTCGGTCCATACTAGACGACGAATTGTGTTTGGCTCGTGCTCAGCTCGTGCTAGGCTCGAATAGCGTAGACGCAGCTTTAAATTATACTTAATTATAGAATAAGCAATAAAGTTAATAATTAACATAATATGTATTTTTTTTTCAAAGAACAATGGGCAGGTATGTATAGACCCCGTCCCTCCCCTTGTAACATTTTTTTCCTATTTTTTATTTTGGTGGGTGGAAAATGATCAATTAACCCCCCGGACCCCCCCCCCCCCTCAGTCTCAGACTTCTACTGTCTAAAAACCAACCCAGTTTCCTTCTTCGCCCTTGTGCCGAGGCCACGTCATCTCTTTCGATAATCCGCAGCCCCGACGGCCGTCGGCCCTTGCGGGCCTCTCCTTGCTGACATCTCTTTGAGGCGCGCGTGGAACACGAACGCGCCGTCGACACGGTCTATTGCCGTCATGACGACGCCCGTACGGCGAGCTAGCCCATTACTCACCCTCCACAGGCCCGCGTCTACGGTGGCCGGAAGCCATCACGTGGCCCCCGACGCCCGGAGCGCCTTCCGCGGCGGCTGGGACGAGAGGTTCTTTCCCTCTCTCGTTCCGCCACCTCCTTTGCTAGCATTACTGCTTCGCAGAAGGAGGCGACGGCGTCCCATTCCTCCTCGCCCCGGACCATGGCTTGCACCAGGGTCGGACGCGAGAGGTCGCCGCCGCCGATCGCCGCTACGAGACACGGTGGGGCTCCGCCCAAGCAGGGCACACCTCCACAGTGTGCTTCACCGTGTCCTCCGGTCGATCCTCGCAGTGGAAGGATCCGGGCGTTTCCTCCCGCCTGATTCGGTACAGGTACCTCTCGAAACATCCGTGTCCGGTGAGGACCTGCGTCAGTCGGAAGGTGAGGGCGCCGTTACCGCCACTATCGTGGCGTGCCCTGCCTGGGGTTGCGACAGTCGCTGTCTCCATGCCGCCATGAGATCGCTCCGGAGGTCTGTCCGCTGCGCAGCAATGTGCCGCGGCAACAGAGTGACCCCCCGGTGTAGCGCCGCCGCGAGCCACTCATGCAGGCGCGCGAGGACTATCGCCTCCAGATCCCATGGCGGCAATCCGGCAAGGAGATTCGCCGCCTCGCGGAAGATCGTGCGGTACCCGCGGACTAGCCTTACGGCCATGACCTTTGGGGGCGCGTTCAGGTAGTGGACGGCCCGCTTCCTCAGAGCACGCACCCACACCGGGGCCCCGTAAAGGGCCATGGACCGCACGATCCCCGCATACAGCCTACGGCAGGAGGCGTTTGCCCCCCCCAGATTGGGCAAGAGCCACCTAAAGGCAGCCGCGGCCCGCTCCAGTCTAGGAGCCAAACGTCGGAAGTGCTCTACGAAGTTCCACCGGCTGTCGAGGACGAGTCCCAGGTACTTTATAGTACACTCGACGCCGATGGGAACCCCTCCCACCGTTAGCTGGGATCCCGACGACGGTGGCACATTCCCACGCCCATAGAAGCACATGGCCTCGGACTTGTGAAGCGCCACCTCGAGACCCAGCTGCCGGATCCTGTCCACGACTATCTCAACCCCGCGTGTCATATTTTCGGCGGCCGAATCGTGCGACTCCCCCCGTCAGGGGGGAGGTCGGCACGCAGCACCCAGTCGTAACCGATGTTCCAAAGGCGGCCCCAGAACCAAACCCTGTGGAACACCGCACGACATCTCTCACCGGTTCCATTCTCCGTTTTGACCAGGGTAGATGACATCCCTGTCTGTCAAGTAGTCCCCGACTACACGACGAAGGTAGGCACCCGGTGATACCGGAGTGCCTCCGTGATGCAGCTCCAGGGCATGGTGTTGAAGGCGTTGGCGATGTCGACTCACCCTCACACCGCCCCGAGAGACCGCATCTCCCGTCGTGAGGGCTCTCATGCGCATGATGGCGTCCACCGTCGAGCGCCTCTTGCGGAAGCCGAACTGCTGATCCGTAAGATCCGGACCCATTCTCTCAAGGTGCTCGGCGAGGCGATTTGCAATTACTCTTTCAAAGAGCTTGCCCACCTCGTCGAGCAACACAATGGGCTGGTATGCGGACGGCGAGTCCGCAGGGCGCCCCGGCTTCTGAATGAGGACCAGCTTCCCCGTCTTCCAACGAAGCGGGAACTGGCCTCTTTCCATGCACGCGCTAAAGAGACACTCCAGTCGGTGCCCAAGAGCCTCTGAGTCTGAGGCCAGGGTCCAGGCTTTGCCAGACAAGCTATCGTACCGGCGCCGCGCCGCCACACACTGCTGCCGCAGGTGTGACAGCTCTTGCGACCACCAGTACACGTGACACCGGGCGCTTTCTGGCCGGACTCGGGGCATTGCCACGTCGCATATCTCGGACATGGCCTCCTGGAACCAACGTGCCTCGGCGTTAACGTCGTCGTGCCTGACCGGTGATGACACCCAGGCCTGCACGATCACGGCTTCCAGGAGGAGCTCGTCCGGCTGCTTCAGCGCCTAACGTGGACCACACGGGGTCTGTGGGACCTGGGCAGCGACCTCAAACCGGATATACCGGTGGTCGGAATAGGTCTCCACCCCCTCCATAACGCGCCAGTCGACGACACGTCGTGACAGAGCGGAGCTGGCAAACGAAATGTCCACCACCGACTCGCCCCGCATCCGCACACACGTGGCCACAGAACCCCGGTTCAGGATGTCCAGGCCTGTTTCCAAAGCCTAGCACTCGAGCATCCCACCCCGCACATCCGTGTAACGGGAACCCCAGGCCAAGCTCTTGGCGTTGAAGTCCCCGAGCACAAGTACGGGGAGGGAATAGCCTCCGATGACGACACTTAACTCCTTGAGTTTTGGAACTCGGCGAAAGTTCGGCTCGGAGAGAAGTAGATTCCCACTACTACGATCTCCCCGAAACGTGCTGCTATGCACTCCTGACCATTCCTGACCATCTCGAGGGCCGGGGTGCCGGCGGCGGCCGATGCAATGATGGCCACTGTGCTGCTTAGGTCCTCCACCCAGTCTGGCCTGGGCGGGACAAAATACGGCTCAGAGACCACGGCGATGTTGGTCGACCACTGCGCCATGCTCTGGAGCAACAGATCCTGAGCGCAGGCGCAGTGGTTGATGTTCGCCTGGAGGAGGCTTAGTGGGGCCATTAATGACACTACATTTCAGCCACCTCCGGGATCTCCTGTGGTACAACCGCAGTGGGAGTTGCGGTGGTGGCGGATTTAGCAGCGGCATCGGCGGCTGCGGCGTTGACGACGGTGGGGTTGGTGTCGGAGGGCCTTCCCTTCCCCCTGGCCTTGGCGGGTGGAGCGCAGGCCTTGCTCCCTGCCCGGTGCTCGGCCGGCTTCCCAGCCGCCGCACATGCATTGCAGTGAGGCGTGGCCAGGCAAGCCGCGGCCTTGTGACCGGGCTGACCGCAGCGGAAACATAATTCGCTGCGGTCCACCTCCGAGATGCATCGGCAGCCTACGTGGTGCCCCACATTGCACCGGTAGCACCTCAAAGGTTTGGGCTCCAGAAGTTTCACCTGCGCCTTGGACCAGCCCACCTTCAGAGTGTGGCCCTCCGCAATTTTCGTCGCCGCCGTCACAGGGCAGCTAACCGTTACGATCGGCATACCTTCGCGGTCCAGGCGTAGGGTGCCCGCCTTGATCTGCTCGACAAAGCACCCCCCGGCCGCGGTGACGGCAGCTACCACCTCCTCCTCGGAAACCAAGTCGTCCAGACCCAGGATGCGCAGGCAAGCGCACTTAACTGGCCTGGACACTCGAACCTCGTCCGCATTTAGGGACGCTCTGAGCTTTTCAGCTAGAGCGTCTTTTTTTTTTTGCGGTCGAAGCGCTCGATTCCCCGGGAATCTCTATCATACGAGCACCTGTCGTTGTGGCTCGAACTCGGAGGCCCCCGGCGATCCCGAGCTCTTCGAGATCCACCATCGTCTTTGCGTATCTATCCTATAATTCGTTTTCCTATATGTCAAATGAAACAGCGTAAAAAATAAAACATTTTATTGTATGGCAATAAATGTGTGAATAATGAAGGAAAAAAGTTATTTACCGATAAAGATAGTTTTTTTTTTTCGGACCTACTTGTATGGGGTGTCTATTGATAGGTCCTTTGAAATGACACTGATGTTTCTAAAACCATTTTTACCCACGACGGAACGGAGACGGTATATGCGTTTGGGGTGAGAGGTTGTTTGTTTGTTTGTGTGTTTGTTTGTTTGTTTGTGTGTTTGTGCAAATACATGTTGCCATTTTTCTCCAAAACTACTAGTCCGATTTTGATGCAGTTTTCAGTTATGGGTTCGGGTTTGATTGGTGCATGTTCTTAGATAGGTGTTACAGTGACAACTCACCAGGGGGCGCTGCAGCAAAGATTTTTTGTGCAAATCAAAGTTGCCATTTTTCTCCAAAACGACAAGTCCGACTTTGATTCAGTTTTCAGTTATGGGTTAAAGTTTAATTGGTGCATGTTCTTAGATAAAAAAATATTAATAAAAGTAAAAAGTTTAAAATAAAAAGCAAAATTAAAAATTTTGAAAAAACCCACGACTGTTAAAAATTAATTGAAAAAAGGATAAAATAACATAATAAAACACCCACCTTAAAAAAACCCAAGAATGTCCGTCGGGAGCTGAACATTGCAAAAGTAGTTCATTTAATGGCAGCCCCCGAGCCCGACGAACATTCTTGGGTTTTTTTAAGGTGGGTGTTTTATTATGTTATTTTATCCTTTTTTCAATTAATTTTTAACAGTCGTGGGTTTTTTCAAAATTCTTAATTTTGCTTTTTTTCTCAAAGTCAGTCGTTTGAAAGATAGAGAGTTTCAAAGTGCCAAAGTGTGTCTCCACCCCCTCTAACTTTTAAACTAAGAGAGTGAAAACTCTAAAAAACATATTCTGTAGATCATAATTAAAACCCAACCCAACTGTTGTATAAATAAATAATATTATAATTATAAACTGTTAACTAACCAAACTACACTTATTAACCCCTGCCTGGGTTCGAACCCACGACTTAGTGTTCGTAAGTGGGGGCCGCAACCAGTTGATTGACTTTGAGAAAAAATGGTGTTAGAAACGTCAGTGTCATTTTAAAGGACCTATCAATAGACACCACACTCAAGTAGGTCCGCCGAAAAAAAAAAACGATTTTATCGGTGAATAACTTTTTTCCCCCATTATTCACATATTTATTGCCATACAATCAAATGTTTTATTGTTTACGCTCTTTCATTTGACATATAGAAAAAAGTGAAAAAAGTGTTACAAGGGGAGGGACGGGGTCTATACAAACCTGCCCATTGTTCTTTGAAAAAAAAAATACATATGTTTATTATTTACATATTATTATTATTTATATACATATGTTATTTATTAACTTTATTGCTTATTCTGTAATTTAAAGCTGCGTCTACGCTATTCGAGCCTAGCACGAGCCAAACACAACTCGTCGTCTAGTGTGGACCGACTTACAAGCCTCGAACGAGCGCACCTGCGAACATTTCGTTCGTACTCGGCTGTGCTCCGAAAATTGTCGGTTTTTTGGCGAACACAAAGAGATTTGACTACGTTCGAAGACAGTGATCATTGTAGGTTCGTTGTACATCCACACTTACGCCGCGAACGACGAAGTCGAGACATGCTCCGCTCGTGGTCGGCTCAAAGTTTGTTTGTTGCATAACATTTTTCTGGAAGGCCAAAAAAATTTGAAAAAAATATATGTTGAGGTACTAAAAAGGTAGTATATATTTACAAAGAGATAAATTCGTTATGTTGTCTCGAACTATGAAAAAAAAAATGGTCCAGACAACCTGACGTCAGAATGTCTGACCACTTTCTTTACGTGTTTTTTCGCCGTCAGTCGAGGTACTTAATATTTGAAGTTAGGTATCAAATAGTAGAAAAAAGGTAGTACATTTTGGTATTTTCAAAACATCAAATATCTCTTTTGGTCCAGGGGTCCTGACGCTTACTAAAAATCTGTTACTTCATTCAACAAAACTCCCTCATTGGCCCTTGCTTGTGGGTTCAAGCCCGGACACAGTACTAAGGCTCAGTAGGCGACTCGGCCGCTGTAACTCGCCCGATCCGGTCGAGACAGGAATTTCACTGTTATTAATATTTTCGAGTGGCGTTTCGGACGAATCCTTTTTTAGAGTCAAAGTACCGTCAGACACATAATATAAACAATAACATAGATAAGGTTTAGTGTCCTGTGTTCGTCCCACATGTTCGTCCCACAAACTACCAGGAGAACAGAAGTAGGAAGGAGGTATTGTATTATAAAAGAGATACCGCGGTATCTCTCATAATATAGATAAGGTGTATTGTCCTGTGTTCGTCCCACAAACTACCAGGAGAACAGAAGTAGGAAGGAGGTATTGTATTATAAAAGAGATACCGCGGTATCTCTAGCAACATGGGTGGTTTTTAGTAAGTAGAAGTCTGACACTCCCTACCGCTTTGCCCAGAGCGGGAGGAGTCATTTGATGATTTCCCCACTATATAATTTACCATTCTGACCTCCTGCTAGTTTGTGGGACTTTACTATCCTAGTAAAGAGAGTAGATAGAGTAGTGTAGAGAGAGAGAGTATAGAGTAGTACATCGGGACCAAATGATTAATAATTATTAACCACCCGAAATTATTAATCTCCTACTAACTTATGATACCCTAGTACTGCATAACACATTTCATTACTCCTGTTAACTCTTATATTTGGTGACAGCCCGAAAGAAATGATTAATCTCCTACTAACTTATGATACCCTAGTACTCACATTTCATTAATTTCATTACTCCTGTTAACTCCTATATATTTGGTGACAGCCCTAAAGAAATGATTAACCTCCTACTAACTTATGATACCCTAGTACTTCATAACACATTACATTGACCGCGGTCCCGGCTGTGGTCCCCTTCCCGAAAGCCCCACGACCCCAACCTAATGTTTTTCATTCTGACTGTACAAAATTTGCTTAAAAAAAAGTATAGTCCGAAACACCACTCAAAAATATGAATAAAAATTAAATTCCTGTCTCGACCGGACCGGGCGAGTTCCAGCGGTCGAGTCGCCTACTAAGCCGTTTCTAAGACCCTAATGACGCTAAAGTTTTAGTAATCATAGATTTTCTAATGCTACCAATACACTCATTCACAAAGCTTTTAGGCGGTAGAAAATGCCCAGGTAAAGTATATTAAAAGTTAGTTTTAATCAGCCTGCCTTTGGACAGTGCTTTTTTAGATGTGCGTAAAGTTTAAATTAATTGATATATGTTTAGTGTTTATAAGTGATTGATAAGCTTACAATCAGCATCATCCATGATGACCAGAGGACTCTTGCCGCCGAGTTCGAGTGTGATCCTCTTCAAATTGTTGACTCCAGCTGCTTGTTGAATTAATTTGCCGACCTACAAGTAATAAAGTGTTGAGTTTATATGAGCTAATTTATAGAAGTCTTAAACTGATCAGGCTGATCAGGTAAGACAATCTAACTCCTTGTGCGACTTACCTCAACAGATCCGGTGAAGGAAATCTTCGCGACGTCTGGGTGGTGAGTAAGAGTAGTTCCGGCGCCAGGTCCAAAACCGTTGACAACGTTGACCACACCTTTGGGCACTCCAGCCTCGACCAGAAGTGCTGCCAGTACCAGCGCGGTTAACGGAGTTTGTTCTGCTGGCTTAACCACAACGGTACAACCTAAACAGAAAATATGCTAAAAAATACCAGTCCTTATAAATACGGGTAGTAGTTTTTGGTCTGTTCGAAAATTGAATCCTCAACACAAGGTTTGTTAACCTCTTTCAACTCGCGGACCAAACCATACGGTTTGGTCAAAATTGGTAATCGTGTCTTTCATCTTCCTTTTCACTTCAGTCTGTAGCTTTAGGAACAACTTTTAATAAGCATTGTATAGTATGCTTATTAAAAGTTGTTCCTAAAGTTGCCCAAATTATACTAAGTAGGCTATTAGGTAGTACGCTATATTGACTATAACTTACCTGCAGCTAAAGCTGTGCAAACTTTGTTGACGAATATGTAGACGGGGCCATTCCATGGTAGAATAAGTCCGCTCACACCAACGGGTTGCCTCAGGGTGTATGAGAACACTTCACCATCTGTTGACAACGAACCACACTTGTAGAGACTGAAATAGAAGCGAGAGAATCTTGCATCTCATTCCTGGCCGTGGCCGTGTATACTGCGTTTTTACCAGCAGAGACGGTGTCGCCCTTGATTTTGTCCGCACAAGCAGCAAGCCACCGAGCAGCCTTAACCGCTCCACTCATGAATACCGTAGCGTTGGCGAGGACCATGCCGTTGTTGTAGGACTCTAGCTCTGCAAGGTACTTCGTGTCTCTCTCTAGAAGGTCACTGAATTTGCGGATGATCTCTCCACGTTGGGAGGCATCTAGCTGACGCCATTCCGAGTTGCGGTGGAAGGCACGTTTCGCTGCGGCTACTGCCAAGTCAATGTCGGCCTGAAAACATTAATAAAGATATTCTCGTTTACTGTGAATGGAAATACTCCTTCATATTCATTTGACGAAAGGAAGAATTTGGATTCAGATATTCAAAGAAACATTTTGATTTTATTAAACATATCTCTACTGTATCGTTTTTATCACATTGATAAGAATGTCATGATACTAGTGATGGAATTTAGTATCTGTTTAACTAACTCTGAAAGAAAACACCGACTAAGCGAAAGTCCAGAAAAATATATCGGAAAGGGAAGAAGAAAGTGATTTCCGGGTTCGTTAGGGGTCTTACTTATTACGTCCATTATTTAACAAAACATTTGGGTTACTCTTTCCAGAGAGCACCTACAATACATCACCATTAACCGATTGTCCAGCATAAATTGCTTTCGTAGGGACCTCACAGCAGTCACCGACTCACCGTTTTTCAAAAGATTTGTTCTAACAAATCGATCCACTTATAATTAGTTTTCTAGCCAAGCTGCCATGGGGAATTTGTTTTAAAAGTCAGCCTTTAGAGCAGGGATGCACAGACTTATTGAGACCAAGGGCCACTTGGGCAAATGATGAACTAATGGCGAACTAATACACTTTGTTTCAACAATTCATAGACATAGAGATGTGTTTTTTTTTACGAAATATGCATGAAGCTTAAGATAAGAGGGCACCAAAATGCGAGCGAAGCGAGCTCGAATATTTTTGGCCTTCACCTTTGATTTTCATTTTATTATTTAAAAAATGCATATTTACCTTACTTTTACTAGTAACGTATTCAAGGATTGGGCACCCAGAAAACGCGGTAGTAAGAGCGAGCGTAGCGAGCTAGAAATTTTTAGTGGCATGCGGCAGACCGAAATACCAATACCATACAATACAAACCAAATAATAGACCGTAGGACTAGTTCGAAAAGCAACCCCAGGGCAGTGGCTTAAAGTAAGGAAAATACACCCCTTCTTGGTTGTCCTTATTTTTGCAACATAGTCCCGATTACAATAGTCATTATATGATTTGATAACCATGGCTTGATCTGTAAGGCCCTACTAAAAACGGCAAATCACACAACTAATCAGGATTTTTGAGTTGCACGAACATTTCTGAGTACAGTTGAACCAGTTAATAAGTATACATTTTGCAATGTGTGAGTGAAGTCATAGTCATACGCACACACACTAAGTAAAACGAGTGAACTATGTTTCTAATAGTGTGCGTTATGTGCGTATAAGTCAAAACTGGCCTACCGCAGGCCGACTTTACATCACGCACTCATCGGTAACTTTTATTAATATTGTGTGGGTATACCTCAGATCAAATAACAGACAGATAGAACATGCGCAAAAAACAATGTGAAGTTACCTAATATTTATGTGTGCGTGACAGCATTGTAGGGACATGTGCATCTTTGCGTGTGTAAAGTTGCTAGGTATTGATAAAAACTCCCACAATTTTTTCAATGATTGTACTAATGTTTAAAGTTTGAATTAATGCACTTTTGCATAAAGGTGCCTATGTAGTATGAATTGAACAGAAAAATAATTATTAAATAAATAAAGGTGGAATAAAAGTTAAATGCATAATAAGGTTTATGTTAGCTTGTTCCCGCCGTGCTAAATAAAATTATTATTGAGTAGAATTGAATGTTGTTTATGTAATGTAACTGTATGAATGTATTATTATTTCTATTACGAGTCAGTGATACTTGAATTAAGTGATTTTAGTTTTATTTTGTAATTAATAACACTAAATTGATTTTATTAATTAATATCAGACAAGAACAATATTTTATAACGTTTTCTGGAAATGTATCCTGTAACATAATTATTTATGTGTAGGTTTTACTCACAATGCAAATTCCCCTAATTCAAGGAGACTTATTTCGATGTAAACTGGCAACACAGACCAATAACTGCCAATATTTATGAGTTGAAAATATTAAAGGGAAAATAAATATAAAAACAATAAAATAAACAATAGTAACCCGTGGAAAGTATTCCATCTTCTTTTCTTTGTTTTTGGAAATAACTTTTACAATGTTTAAAGACACAAGACGGCATGATTTGACATAAAATAATAAGTCATTTGTGACGTCTAAGCAGTACGACACGTATCTTAGTACTGACGCGAGATTGTATTCGCATTTGAATTTGTATTTGCTGTGGTATCTTCACTCTCGTGTTCTACGCGCTCTATCTGCCTGTTATTTGATCTGAGGGGTATACGTATTAAACATACACGGGTAAAAATTCAAGAAACAGGCTCACAGTGAAGGAATATGACCCAATATTTTAGATATGTCTAGTAGAACATCCGTGGCAGAGTGGTGTAAGCGCTTGACTTAGTTATTAGTCTACGCTCGGTGTCGTGAGTTCGATCCCCACTGAGGAATTCAGTTTTACTGTTTTTTACCTTTTTTTACTTTTTGTTTTATAAAATTAAGTTTGTGACCAATAAAATCACTTAAACAAAAAAGTAGAAAGGTAATTAAATAAAAACAATAAAATAATTTGTTTTATTTTTATTTATTAGTTAGACAATATAAGGATGGACATAAATAATTTATTGAAGTAGGGTGGTAAGTATCTAAATTGAATCGAAAGTAAAATTAGCTGGGAAGTGAATCAACATGTTAGATAGTAAGAAATTATGGCAATTTCTATCTGAATAACAATAACATCACTTCACCAGACTTTTAACAATACGAATTGTTGTTTAAAACAGAGGAATACAGCAAGTTGTATATATAACAAATAAAAATAATGCTAAGTTTTACATTTGTTCACACAAACATGAACATTATGTATATAACGATAAGGTTCACAATCGTTTAATATTTAAAATAAATTCTACTAATTTAGTTATTACATTCATTATAATTATCTTTCACCACCTTTTCTCCATAATATTTCACGCCCATCCTTATTCAACTTAAAAGTTTTTTCGTCGCTACAAATCACCACATTGTTCTTCCAATCAAAATTAAAATAATTATGACCTAGCGAACTGTAGTCGGCGTCGTCGATGCGCAGTGGACTGGACAGTAAAATCTTCCGCGCTGGCTTGCTGCCGCGTGAACCAGCAGAACGCAGGTGATTTCTCACCGTTTGATAGCACACATTGTGTGCTGTAGCTGTGACGCGTGTTGGCAATCTGAATGAACTAGCTTTGTGCTTTGCCACGATGTCATGGTGTCGAGCTGATGAATTCGCTTTTGATTTTGGCCCACGTCGAAGATTTTCCCCGTCTCCAGAATCCGCATATCGGTGGACCCATAATTGCTCGGTTCTTCTCTGTGAATATAAAACAAAACAGTATTTAAAATACCTACTTCTACTAAAATACTTATGATAATAGTTATTTTATAGTAAATAGTAATATTTATGTATACTTAAAAATAAAATTATGCTTTCATATAGGTATATATAATTAATGTTATATAAATACAATAATTATATAAAACACTTTTAAAAATATACCTATTATATACCATAAACTATATATACCTCTATTAGCAAACAAAATGGTTATTGCACTTTAGTTAACTTAATGTATACCTATCTATTAAATGATGAAATAATATTATTTTGGTGTAACTATATATACCTTATATAAACTATAATACATACACACTTCTATATACACCAAATTAATATTATTTATTTTCAATAATCATATGCATAGATACACTACAAGTTAAAATACTTTTAGATATTATGGTTTAATATACATTAGCAAACAAAAATGGGCTATTATAACAATGTTAATGCACTAAAGTTACGTTAATTTTATTAATTCCTACGTAAACATAAAAGTTATAGTATCTGTTACTTACCGATATCATTAAGCGCCTTGCAATTTCACTAATAAATAAGGTTTGCTCATGCAAAAGAACGATTTCTGCCTTTTTAACGTTGTTTATTGATGCATGTTTGGATCCACAGAAATAAATTACAAACGAATATATCTAGAATAATTCTGTGTTATCAATAAACAGTAATGCAAATAATCGTAGATTGACCACTAAGACTGCAATTTTTATAAATGAAGGTGTTTGAAAACAATTTTATTTTTAAATTGTCGGTAGTTAGTTTATAAGCAGCCGAAATAAAATGGACTGAGAGTGTCTCAAACGTTGCAAACTTCATAACTCATCCATGAACGGGATTGAATCGTTAAAGATTCTACTTTAAATAATGTTTTAACAAAATAATGATTACAAATAGAAAAAAGCAGCACCCGTGGTTTGATCTTACGACTCCTCGTTCGTTAACCAAAGGTGTTAACTATTGTGCCAAGATTGCTATAGTTGCATTAGCGAAATATTATATCTGATTCAGTGACAAATGAATGATTACTATATATTGGTATATGGTATTATTGATGTGCCGCACGCACACTAATAAAGACAGAGCTCGCTTGCTTTACTCAGTGTTGGTGTGGCATAACTATTTCACACATGTAAAGTGTAAACTCATGAGCTAGTGTGCGTGATGTATACTTATTAGCTGTGTTCTGTGTACGCATCATGCACCTGCACAGCGAGCCCGATTAGTAACGCGCTTGATTCAAATTAAGTACCTAATATTTTTTGTAAACCTCAGCTATATTTTCTTACAAATGTACGACGGAATATTTTTGCTGGCGGGCCACTGACATTTGACCGGCGGGCCGCGGTCTGTGCATCCTTGCTTTAGAGAGACAAAGATTTATGGCAGGGAATTTTCAGTATTTTTCTTTGTTATGCAAACTTGACTATTTTTCTTTAAAGTGAGGTTATAGCAGAGAGACTTTAACGACATGAAGCTTCAGTCTTCAAAATAATTTTGAGAGATTTATAATAAAGAATATTGTTGTCTCTAAGTTCAATACATAAAATTACTGTCAAAAAATAAAGTACCCACGTATTTATTAACTACGTGGTCTAGCAGACCATTTTTTTAATTTTTTTCTGTTTAAAGTGGAAGGAAGGATAGACCCAAATTAATTATCATCACCACTTCTGACTTTAATTGATTTTATAGATAGACTCATCATCATCATCATTTCAGCCGAAAGAAGTCCACTGCTGGACATAGGCCTCCCCCAAGTGTCGCCACATAGACCGGTCCCGGTCGGTATAGGTAGATAGAATACTTAGTTTTTATGCTGACTGTGCTCTACATCCTATCATTCCTGTGGACAAGTAAGGTTTTTGTTTTTTTGTATGTGGGGTTTAGGTTTTGATGGAGTGTGTACCTGTGTACTGAATGATGCTATGAGATATAGTTTACTAGGATCAACCAAATTATATGATGTGGGAGTATGTAACGCAATCCTGGCTCTTCCTTTATCGGAACAAGCTCGAATTTTATATACTTACCTACATTAGCAGCTGCTTTTGTTTTGAAATAGTTATTTGTTAGTTTTATTATTATTCTTATAGGGCGATGTTATCGCTCAGCGATAAAGCCCGGAAAAAGTATGTGGTGGGTACCTATAATTTATTATGTTATTTTAAGACATAGTCATTCCATCTAATAAAACATTTTAAATAGCCTACTCCCCACTTTAATTCCCGTGATTAACAAAGATAAACTCGTTTTTTTGCAGATATTGTAACAAGTAGGACACTTGTTTTCTGAAAACTTGTAAAGAGCATGTTCAAAAACGTGATTTTAGAAGCTGTTATCAGTGTTTTAGAGGAGTTTTATTGTTATAATGTTTAATTGTTTATTACAATACCTACTTAAACAGTACCGTGGTTTCGTGACAGAATGTCTTGCGAACTAGCACTTATTGCAATATTACATATTACTACTAGCTGACCCGGCAAACGTTGTTTTGCCATATAAATAATTTCCTAGTAAAAAAAATTTAAGGGTGGACTACCCCTAACATTTAGGGGGAAGAAAAATAGATGTTGGCCGATTCTCATAGATACCGGATAAGGACAAAAATTTTCATCAAAATCGGTCAAGCCGTTTCGGAGGAGTATGGCAACGAAAACTGTGACACGAGAGTTTTATTATATTAGATTAAAAGTTTATATTATTATTTTATTATATAATAAATAATAATAATTGGTTTCAAAACAACTTAGTACTATAATTTTACAATGGAATATGGCAACAATTCCATATTTAATAAACTAGCTGATGAGTACGGTTTTGCCAGCGTGAATATCGGTCAAACACTAAAACCTTCCTCAAGAACCACTTTATTCATTGGTGAAAACAGCATGAAAATCGGTGCAGCAGTTTTTGAGTTTATCGTGAACAGACAGACAGACACGACAAAGGACTATGTTTTCTATTATGTTGTGATTTGCATTATTTACCTACGGATATTTCTTGTCAAACAGAATATTTGAGTCCAATTTAAGTTTACAAGTAGTTTTTACGTAGTATCTACTGAATAAGTAGGTATTATGTTATTTCATATTATTTAATAAAAAAAAATGTCCTGTTATTCCAAATTATAAAATTTGAAAGATACTGGCCACTGATTTACCAACCCCGATTTATACAAACTTTCATCCCCTATTTAACTCCCTTAGGGTTTGAATTTCGAAAAATCCTTCCTTATTCCTTGTCTTCATTATAAAGGAAAACTCTGTGCAAAATTTCAGCTTTCTAGGTTCAAGGGTTTGGGCTGGGCGTTGATGAGTCAGTCAGTCAGTCAGTCAGGACTTCTCTTTTTATTTATATAGATAGATAGATAGATATTTTCCTTGAAACCTTAATTAGGTCTTGTAGTACATACCTTGTCACCTTCTGCGACTTTAGCGATGACGGATCCATCATGAGGAGTGTAAACGTCGAAGGTCTTGCCGCTCTTCGCGTCCACCCACTCGTTGTCAATGAACAACTGTAATTACAATTATAATTTATAGTTAACTAAACTTAAATATTAGACGCCTTTTCAATTGTAGGAGAAAATAAAAATAAAAAGCAAACTAGAAGTTGGTTTGAATAAATGAGAAAATATTTTGATTAAACTTTACATGAATAATTATTGGAGAAAATCAATAAAAAATTGCTAAGATAGTGTAATTATTTAGAAAATACAACATCAAAATACAACATAATTACAAAATACAATATTAAAAATATATACATATTATATATCGTAAACCACCTATTACATTTATGAAAATTACAAACCTTAGTGTATTTAATTTTTGGTGCCATTTTATTTATTTTTATGTTTCTAATAAAAATATAATACAAAACGAAATAAAGTTAATACAGTCACAGCACTCGCAGCACGTCTATCACATTCACGCGACGCTTGGGAATTAAGCCGGGAGTCTGATTAAAACACGTTTTTATTTAATTATGACAATATTAGGCGAGTCACGGTGATTATCCAGTTCGTAACAACATAAACATTGGCATTGATTGTTTATCTTATTTTTTTCAACTTTGTATTTTATGGAACTGTGGAGTTATTCCAACTTACTGCCTTTAAAAGTAACATTATTTATTTAAGTATTTTTTAATTAATTACGAAATTGAAAATTACATTAAACAATCAGTCAAAATAAAACTAAACATAAAAATGGAGATATTTTAAATATAGTTGTATAACGTGGCAAAGTTAAAAATATATAATAAGTATCTAAAGGTTTCCGTCAATTCAATTTAAAGCGCGGAACCCTAATTTTTTATCTAACATGATCATTGCGTAATATTTGATACCGTTTACGAAATGTTATGCAATTTCATAATAACAAGTATCTTAAACACGTGTAAGTATAGGTTTATTATTATTTTTAACTTTTTATTTGTAAATATACTTTACTACTTAATTTAAGTATTGACTCATTATAATAATACTAAACTTAATCTTTCTTCTCTTGCGCTGAGACGTATCAATTTTTCTGAATTGGATAACACTGTCCAAAATATCAACTTTAAGCCCATACTTGACTTCACTGACGCCAACGCTGCTACCGAACATCTCATCTCCCTACTAGACAAGGCCATCCAAGACAACTCGCATCTGGTAAAAATGGCTAACAAAAAAAGAATAAACAAACCTTGGATTACTAATGGTCTATTACGATGCATGCATAATAGAGACAGGCTGCACAAAAAGCTAAAAAGGAATCCCCATGATGAGGCACTTAAACTGACGTACAAGAGATACCGAAACTTTTGCAACACTCTTCTTAAAAAAGTAAAGAGAAGTTATGAGAGACAGGAAATAGACAAGTCCAAAAACAATAGTAAAAAACTATGGGATGTTATTAGATCTATGTGTAATACTAACAAAAAGTCAGACCATTCATCAGCCCTGATCAATGCTGATAATCCTAAAAGTAGTGTAGATGACGCTAATAAATATTTTACAGGTGTTGGACAGAGGTTGGCGGAGCAAATTATTGGTAACGCCCATCTATCGAATAGCTACCGAGCCTCTAATCCTATATCTCCAAACTCTCTTGTCTTACTTCCTACGGATGAATATGAGGTTGAACATCTCATAATGGACTTGAGAGAGAGTGCGGCAGTTGGAGTTGACCAGATATCGGGTAAAATTTTCAAACGTTACGTTAAACAGCTTACACTGCCTTTTACTCACATCTGCAATCTGGCTTTTGCTACTGGTACCTTTCCACTGGCAATGAAGATAGCCCTTGTTAAACCTATCCATAAAGGAGGTGACAAAGACTGCATTTCTAATTACAGGCCTATCTCTATCCTGCCTACGATGTCAAAAGTCTTGGAACGGCTAATTAATAAACGCCTCATGAACTTCCTGGAGACAAATTCCCTCTTGTCACCTCTGCAATTTGGTTTTCGATCGGGCAGGTCTACTGATGACGCTGTGCATGAACTCACTAACCATATTGTTACTAATATTGACAGTAATATGAAGTGTGTAACAGTATTTCTCGACTTGGCCAAGGCCTTCGACACGGTGCCTATTCCATTGCTATTGCAAAAACTGGAGAGAATAGGAGTAAGAGGTCTTCCATTGCAACTGCTTAAGGATTACTTAAGTTGTCGGAAGCAACGAGTGAAAATAGACAACTGGATAAGTGATGAACTCTGCATTCATTATGGCGTTCCACAGGGCAGTGTTCTGGGTCCCAGTCTTTTCCTTGTCTATATTAATGACTTGCTTCAACTTCATCTTAAACACGGAAAGCTAATATCTTTTGCCGATGATACTGCGCTATTTTTCAATGGTAAAAACTGGGTAGAAGTTTTCCAAAGTGCTCAACAGGGTTTCAATGAGGTTTGTCAATGGCTTAAACATAATGTCTTGACACTAAATTTGTCAAAAACCAAATATGTTGCCTTCGCACCCAGGAGAAATCTTCTTCCACCTACAACTCTCAGCATCACGGCTCACACCTGTTCTTTGTCCAATTCCTCATGCCTTTGTTCACCCCTTCAAAATACGGACGTCATTAGATATCTCGGAGTGTATATAGATCAAACACTAACTTTTAAGCCTCACATAGACACTCTAGTTTCTAGGATTCGTAAGCTAATCTACATTTTTAAGACTTTAAGACATGTTGCTGATCTTAGAACTATCAAAATGGTTTACTTGGCACTCTGTCAGTCTGTTGCAAATTATTGCATAACATCTTGGGGAGGGGCAGGCAAAGTTCACCTTCTGGAGGTTGAAAGAGCACAACGAGCTGTCCTCAAGGTAGGAGCTGGACTTCCTTTTCGTTACCCGACTGCTGATCTTTATAAACGTTGGGATGTTCTTACAGTCAGGCAGAGTTTCATTCTTTCCATCGTGTTCAAAAAACACAAAGAAATAGTACATGACCCCAACCTTAATAAAAATAAACGTAGAAAGGGTAATGTCTGTCCTACAAGTTTTTTCCGCACTATTCTCTCCCAAAGATTCTATTGTTTTCTTGGAGGATATTTATATAATAAAATCAACACAACACACACAATTTATCCACTTCTGAGGCCAATCTGTAAATTGACTGTTGGTAAATGGTTGAAAACTCTTGATTATCAGGCAACTGAAAATCTATTGATTCCAATCCGCTAAACTTCTATTTTGTGCACACACTAGGTATTTCAAACATTTAACTCACACATGTATAATGCCCGACTTGAGTAATTATAATTGGTTCTTTTCTTTTTCATCATTCTGTTTATATTTAAGGAACAACATTCTGTATCTAGTTTTTAAGTAAAATCATCACGCATTAGTTATTAAGTTTAGTAATCTAAATTAGTTTTATATCTGAAATTTTTGGGGGCCTGGTGACCCGTAACACAGGTATTGTATGCCTATTTCGGGCACCAGTCTCTCACAAATGTTTACCCTGTGTTTAGATTATAATTACTGTTCACTGTAACGTTTGTGATGAGAAAATAAACATTTTTTATTATTTTATTTTATTATTATAATTATGTAATTAATGCTCATCATCATCATACGACGAAATCAATTTTATTATTTCCCCGTATAAGTACTAGTCAGAACAATAACTACACGGCGGTGTAACTATTTTATTAATTTCACATTTACTATTGAAAATACCCTTTAAACATTGAAGTATATAACATTAGTACAATATAACATTATTGTGTTTTATGATTTTAACTAATTATCATCACATCATCAGCCTACAGCAGTATACTCAGCTCAATTGACAGCTAATCCCATCCAGTTGCTACTAGCCACCCTGCGGAAATAGTCGTCATCCCACCTTACACTTGCCGATTCGCAGTCCCCACTCAATTACACGTCTACCTACCCCAACGGCCATCAGTTGCCCGTTGCCTCTTCAGATTACTTATTCTGTGAGCTATGTCGACAACTAGGGTTCTCATTACCTCCTGCAGGAGGCTCTATGTAGAGCTCCAACGGACTATAGCGCTCTTTGGAGTGCAAGTGTGGGCGGACAGCCTAACGGCCCGTAAAACTGCAATTTTCCGAAGAGTGCAGAGAGGGACGGCCATCAAGGTGATTCGAGGATACCGTACCTTCGAGGCGTCAAGCCTTTTGGCCGAATCACCACTCCGGGATCTTGACGTTAAAGACCGTGAATCAATTCATCAGTGGCGCCAGAACGCACTGAAGCCAGGGCGAGTACTAGGTGCCCCGCTAAGTCGCGGTGTATATTTCTTTATTGTGCTTAACCTAGTGTCACAGTTTCCCAGTCATGTCGAAGTGTACAGGGCTAAACTTAACGCAACAGCTTCCGTGACCTAAAGCAGGACACGCCACTATTGCTGCAATAAGACCCGTAAGGAAGGAGTGGCTGGAGTGATCACGTGGCGGTCTCATTTTCTGGGTGACGCATGTATTCTCCGAAGACGGGTGTTTTGAAAACTGTATACTTGACCGTTTTCGGTCACAGTGGCCAGCCTTAGCGAGGATAAACCATCGGGTCGGTTCCTGCCCATTTTTTTATTTAGGAGATCATTTTGCATGAATTACCGCAGGAATATATGTATATTTCTGCATCAATAATTATTTTATTAAGTTAGGATTAGGTAAATAAGTCGCATTTATCGCATTGTGGTTAGGCTGTAATGGTAGACGTAAGACATAATAGTAGTTTATGCGACTGTGCATAATGCCTAATTATGTATAGTTGCATACACTAATTTATCTACCCGAATATCATAAGGGCTCTATGATGGGTTCAGGAACCATAGGGAAATGACCAGCATTGTTACCAGTGTAATGCAATAAAAAATAAACAGGTTATTAGTTGCATTCGTCGCTGCATTTACGATATCTGGCGGAGTGTTCATGTTAATTTCTGAGTCACTATCACTCATTTTCCACAGAAATAAAGAACTTATCAGAAAATTTGTCTACTCGTAACTGGAAATAAAAAGCTAACGAACAAATGACAGCTCGAAATGGCGGCGTTTTGGATATCTGTATTTTTTTTTTAAATCATAGGCAAACAAACAAAGTCACTATTCTTGTGTCACTCGAGATCAAAATGTCGTGCGATTTATAATTAAAATCGTACTGAATTGGGGTTTCGTATCGATAGGTATCTGTTTTAATGTAGATACTAGAATAGCACACACACTTGAATTTGACACCTGTTCCAAATTTAAACTCATTACCTACTGTTTTCAGTAGGTTATGAGTTCATTATTACAGTTCTGTTTATTTCTGCTGGTTGGTAATGCTGGTCATTGCCTATGGTTTTTGAACGCATTAAAGAGGGTTTATGATATTTGGGTAGATAAATAAATAAATAACATCTATCTTATTTGTATTACAAGAAACTTTAATTTATATTCCTTCAAGACTAACTAAAAGTTCATTCGGTTCAATTCATGGTATAGATATAGATATTAAGTATATTTAAATTAATTTGTATTTAGTTTTGTATTTATATTATGTAGGTATAAACAAGTTTTTATTACTTTTATGAGGATTATGAATATATTTAATAAAAAAATGAGATAACGATGGTTTAAGTGAGGGAATGGCAATACAAACATTTCATGTACTTTAAAAATAAAAAGAAAATGTTGACACTTAGACATGAGTAAGGCGTTCGATTTTGTTGACCACAAATTGCTCTTACATAAATTAGAAAAATATGGAATAAGAGGCAAAGCAAACGACTGGTTGAGAGACTACCTAAATGACAGAGAACAATGTGTCGAAGTTTCTAAAATATGTAATAACAAAAAGGTTTTTCATAGATCTGACTATCAACGAAATAATTTTGGAGTGCCGCAGGGCAGTGTATTGGGACCTTTTTTATTCCTCATATATATTAACGATCTCCCAAATATCACTTGCCATAACACAATCTTGTTTGCCGATGACACGACTCTCATTGTGAAATGTGAAAATGCAGACACATATGAACAAGACATAAACAAAGCAATCGACGACATAATACACTGGTTACATTCAAACAATTTACAAATAAATATGGAAAAAACTAAAATGATTCAATTCCACACACACAAAAGAAAGCCATTGACGTTAAATGTAAAATATAATAACACTATTATCGAACAAGTCGCAAGTACAAAATTTCTGGGTATAATGTTGGACCAGAACTGCGACTGGAAAACACACGTCAATTACGTTTGTGATAGACTAGACCGATTTGTCTATGCAATAAAAAGATTAAGAGTCACGGTATCAACAGAAGCTGCTCTTTGTGCATATCATGGATACGTTTCCTCCGTACTCGCTTATGGTCTCTTGTTGTGGGGGAATTCGGTGGAAATTACTAAAGCGTTTAGAGTACAAAAAAAATGTGTACGGGCCATCTGTGGGGCCTGGTATACGGATAGTTGTAAGCCCTTGTTTAAAAAATATAATATTCTGCCATTGCCATGTATGTATATTCGAGATTTGTGCCTTTTTGTACAACAACATCAAAAATATTTCACGAAACACAAGGATGTAACTAAACGAAATGTTGCACCTAGAAATAAAAATAAATTTAAACATGAGCTCTGTTTACCGCAATGCAGGCTCGAATTGTATAAGAGAAATTCATATATAAATGCTGTAAAAGTATATAATAAACTACCGGACGCTTTTAAAGATTTACCACTGATTATGTTTAAGAAAAGGGTAACGCAGTGGTTAAAAGACAAATGTTATTACACCGTTAAAGAATACATGTCAGATCGCGGACAGGAAAACATGAATCAATAATAATATATAATTTATCAATGTTCAAATTAATAGTGATGACATATTCAATTGTAATTATTTGATTGTCCTTATTCTGACATTTTATTAAAAATTTTTATCTGACATTTATAACTTTAACATTTATAACTTTTGACATTTGTAATTTTGACATTTATAACTTTGACATCATTATTAATTGATTAATTTGTTTCTTTCCATGGTTAATCTTATGTTTTATTGTTTCGGATTATTATATTTTTCTAATGTACATAATTAAATATTTGCACACCATATGTAATGGTAGAATGTAATGGTGCTATTATAGTTTTAAGACCAAACCTTGTTCAAACCTACATTCTAGCAAATAAACGAATTTGAATTATATCATAATTAATATTATTTTCTTACATTAGGAACAGGCATTATTTACTTAATTTATGTTATTTTCATACAGTAGGAACTGTTGTCAAGAAAATCGTGCACAAATAATGCAGAAAACTTCCTATTTTTCAGTGTGGGATACAATTAAACAGTCTCCGGTGTACACTGGAACAAGCATAATAAACTTGGTAAGGTACAGGTGACAGTATATAATTATTTCTTTGCCGCGAAATATATATTTTTTCATACATTTTAAGATTGCGATGAAGGTAAACACGATTCAATTTGTGTTGAGTAATTTGTATGTTAATCTCAGGAACGACTAATTACGGGATATGGTGAAGCAGAAGAACATAACACAATTGAGACTGATGTAACCGTTTCGCTACCAACATGTATACATTATGGTACGCAATTAGGAATTGAGAATGAAGAGAAACAGGCTTCTTCTGGGTAAGCTCATTCCATCGTCGACATCATCTCTTAGGGCAAGATTGAAGTCAAGAGCAAGCCCTTATATAAAAAAAAGCAGCATTCTGGGTGTCAAAAGACAAAACATAGTCCGAATTGCCAAGACTTCAATTCAATTATTTTCTTTATTCTTATTTATACTCAGTTCTAAACCGAAAAAACTAGTTTAACGCTATTTATCGTATAAATAAATATTGCCTCGAGCTACAGACAACAAAATAATGGCGCTAAGTTAGAGGATTTATTACTGCACCGCCTTTAGACGTTTGATAGCAAAAATGTGCTCAAATGTGTTTTCATGGTCATCATTCTTGCGAAGGTTTCTGAGTTGGATTTAAATAATATGTATGCAATACCACAGCCAAACACTATTTTTGAATTAATTTACATGTTCAGGAACCACTAACCACCTCCGGCTTGGTCAGTAGTTCAGTACAAATGTAGTTACTGTGTTTTTACTCGTTATATGCGGGTTCACGAGCATTTTGAGCTCATGAACACACTACTGACGTCATTGAGGTTTTTGAAATGTAGCATTTGTTGTTGGTATAGCCTTGCCCTTGCCTTTTCCCAATTATGTTGGGGTCGGCTTAGCGGAATACCAGTATTTTACATGGAGCGACTGCCTTTAGGACCTCCACAACCCAGTTGATACTGGGTAGGTAATATGATAACCTTCACGTAATTATTGTCTCCCTTTCAGATTTTAAAAAATAACAACGGCTGGTTCCCAGACGTTAATTTTTGTCTCATCAGTTGGGGCCCGGACCAAAACTATATAAACATGCCGCCAGTCTCTTGGGTATAATTGCTGAAAAACCCTCTGTGAATAGAAAACCTAAAAATAGATCAAGGAGATGACATGCCATTGACCGATAAATTATCCTTCGGTCCCCAAATAGGTTATCCTCGAATCCTCGATCACTCTAACAACAGGGTTTTTGGAACGATTTGTACCATAAAAGACATCGGTCGAGTTCGGAATGGTCAGTCCTTTAGTTATCGTTCAAAAAACTTCTCTGATTGAAATGTCCGTGGTTTTATTGACGACTCCGAACGCTGACCATTTTTAACATTATTATGTGAAGTTTTTATGGCATTAACATTAAGATACTTAAATTGAGTAATAGGGTTTGTAGTCCGGTCAAATTAACCCAAAAAATAGTAGTGACGCTACAAAAATTTGGTATGAATGTTCAGAACACCATTATAAATGAATGCTGAAAAGTCCCCATCGATTCCGAAACTGATTTTTTATCTCAAAAATGGGGTTTTCGCGTTTTTCAGCTTAACGGTAAGTTTTATCATAAAATTAGGTCAGACAAAAATGTAAGTAGGTACATAATTATAATTATCTATAAAACGTGACACGTGTGGGTGAAGGAAAACATCGTGAGGAAACCGGCATGTCTTAGAACCAAAAATTCGAAGATATGCGACATCTACCAATCCGCACTGGGCCCGCGTGGTGGATTATAGCCCATCCCTCTCCTAGAGAGGAGGCCTGAGTCCCTGCAGTGGGAACAATTATAGGCTGATGATGATGATAAAACGTGAATTCACTCTTATCATTGATTAGAGTCGAAATATTAACTCAGTTTAGTTCAGGGCCCCGAGTCTGCTATTCAATAGTGTCAGAATGGTCGATCTCAATGATCGACCATTCTGACACAACTCATAATGGTTGATTGATGACAAGCCAAAAAGTACCTTATGCCTGTCGACTTAAGGTACTTTTTGGCTTGTAGTAAATCAACCATTATGAGATCAATGATCGACCATTCTGACACTATTGAATAGCAGACTCGGGGCCCTGGTGTCGTACAAAAATATAGCCACTTCCTACAGATAAGCGGTACATAATGTTATGGGTTGCCATCGCTCTTTTTTTTATTAGGGTATTTTTTAAATTTATCGCCACGAGATTTAGCTTTGTTGTATGTTAATATTTTACAAGAGGGGCCTAAATGATAAAAACGTCTTTAAAACGACGTTATAAAATATGGTGATTTCAATCTATGACTTTATGTTTAGGTAAAATTAAAACTAATTAGAATGGTGATAGACAATTATAAAACACTCCTTATTCTATATAAATAAAGAGACAAGTCCTGACTGACTGATTGACTGACTGACTCATCAACGCCCAGCCCAAACCCTTGGACCTAGAAAGCTGAAATTTTGCACAGAGGTTCCCTTTATAATGTAGACAAGGAATAAGGAAGGATTTTTCGAAATTCAACCCCTAAGGGAGTTAAATAGGGGATGAAAGTTTGTATGGAAAATCGTCATTTTCACGCGGGCGAAGCCGCTGGTAAAAGCTAGTTTACAATATTCTTAAAGGCGTCTGCTGGATAGAAAGTTTATAATTGCTAAGTTTATATGAATGCAGGGATATTTCTATTAATATTTTACGTAGGATTTAAGGCCGTCATTTGCAAGGTGTGAGTTTGTCCAGAATAGCACAATACATTCAATCTCCCATTAGTGATAACAATTTGTTACCACTTTTATAAATCTATGTCATAGCTTTAGAGGCAGTTTTCTTAGTGCAAGTTTAATTAATAAAGTGCCACTGGCTAAACTAATAAACTGTAAAAAAACTGCTAGTTTGGGCACGTGATACATAATAACATATATCATCATAGAACGGAGTCCGTACGAACAATGTCCGTTCAACGGACATTGTTCGTAGTCGATTACTTGGTATGTGAGCCAATATGTTTGAGCTACTGCAGATAGCTGATTGGATTTTATAACCGACTATAGCAGTGCTCCGAGGTTTCGTCCGCCGTTTCAATTTTAGCTCGGATCCAGGTTCTTAGCGTAATAAATATTCTTACATACATAAATAAACTCACGCCCTTTTCGCATGGGGGTAGGCAGAAACCACAGAACGCCACCTGCTACGATCCTTATCTACCCCTTTTGCCTCGTCCACATTCATACATCTGGTCATACACGCACGCCGGTTGCGAGTACTACGCACCTATCCTTTCTGAAGAACATCACCAATAAGGTCAGTGTATGTCTTTCTAGGGCGTCGGTCCCGGCGTTGCCACTCACATCTGCCTTGTAAATACCTTTCGCTAAACGACTTTCACTCATCGTCTCTACGTGACCAAAACACCTAAGCATACACTTTTCAATCTTTGTCACTACATCTTCTTTTAAACCGTAACGTTCTCGTATAACCTCATTCCTCAATTTATCATTCAGAGTTACACCACACATGCTTCGCAAGGAACGCACCACATTAATCTAATACTTTCATGCCTCTGCGTGTCCTGCTGGTTGTTCACTGCAAGAACTGATGGACGCTACCGAAAGCGCCAAACTAGTAGCCCAATTCTGGGCCGACACAATTTAGATTGCCATCGACACGCTAAGAAGAAGAGAGATTTGCCTCTTTTGCCACACCCAACATTCACTTCCATACATCGTAGGCACCAGCACACCATTGTGAACAGCCAGCCGAGCCTCTTTCGACAGCGACTGGTTGGTCACCACCGCATGCATAGCACCATTCACTTTATTTCCCGCGTTTACTCTCCTTTCCACATCTGCGTCAATCTTTCCATCTCTTGTAAACATACTGCCCAAATATACAAACTCACTTACTTGTTCCACGCTCTTATCATTTATTTTCACATCACACACCGGTACATTTTCTTCTCTTTCAAATACCATAACCTTCGTCTTATTAACATTTAAATTCATCCCTTTTCTCTTAAATGCTTCATTAATTTCAGTTACCATGTCTTGCAACTGTTCAGCTGACGATGCAAGAAGAACTTGATCATCTGCGTACAGAAAGCACTTGACTGGCAACTCATTCATCCTCAATCAACATTCACTCTCTTTCAAATTTGTCAGATAACTATCCATGCAACTATAAATATTCTTAAGGTTTTCGAATTAAAAAAAAACTGTTTCTAGTCCTATAGATAAGACTCTTCTGATTTGGTCATTATATCACTAGATTACACACACGTGTAATCAATCAAATTGGATGGAGTTAAGATCATTAGTACATACTACAATTAAAATGTCGGCGATAATGGCCAATTAAAATATATAGTGTTAACATACGGTTCTGTGATACTTACAAAGGGTATTTTATGTGGGAATTCTCACTGGATAAAGTGCATAATTTAGTATTTGTACTGCACACTGATAAGATTGCATGGCAACCGCGCTAAATTAACAAGCTCAAATAAGGCGCCTTCGAAATAAAATCGGGTTAGGCATTTTTAAAACGAATTTTTCGATGTTATCAATATTTCTTGTGACAAACATTCACAAAAACAGACAAACAATTTAGTGTTCGAAAAGTTTAGTCGGGACCCTTGTGATATGGAGTTGACTATGAATCAAGTCGAAAGGGGTGGTAGACGGGTCATCCCTTTGTTCGCTTTCTACGTTTACTAACAGTAAATACGGTATGAATATGTGAGATATGAATTTATTGTAATTCTAGAATTCAATTATGATATATCATAGGAGTGATGAGTTTTGGAAGCGGGCATGCGCTCCCGATTCGTAGCTCTATGTACGTTTCTTCTCATAGAGATCGCATCCACGGACCGTAGCGCGCGTTCCCACCGCCTTTCACCTGAAAACTAGCAACTTCCAACGTGTGAATATTTAAATAAGCTTTCTTATGATTCGTAAATATTTGTTAAAATTAGTTTGAGGACTTTTCTAGTTTTCGCGATAAAGTGAAGTGAAGTTGAAGTTAAGTTTTGTTTTAATTGTAGAAGTGTTAAGTGAAATACATAAATGTGAAAAATTTACAGCTGATAAAGAGGCTCAAATGTTTTTTGGATGTTTTGAAAACTGTGGGTTTTGGTGAGTATAAAATATTTATGATTAAAGTATAAACTTTTTTTATTCTTGGACATCTTTTTGCATTGAATTAAGGTGGTTGACGCTGTGGCTTAGATCAGTTTATTTAATTACTTTAAATATTCTGTTATCGATCTAACACCTGGGTTTTCACACATTAAGTTTCCTTAAATCACAGCAAGCTGAAGGAGACTTCATACAGCGAAAAGGGATGTGAGAAAACATATAATATTATTCATTCAGTTATTCTTCCTACCTAGGTAAAAGTTTCTTTCGAAACAAACGATACTTTTTGTTAGATTTACGTCTGTTCCTGCATAGAATATTGTTTAGAATGGTCGTTTTATTAAGTTTCTACTAAATAATAATAATATTCTGAGATTACTGTTAATTATAATATGTATGTATTTAGAAATATATAAGTATGTTTATCAGTTGTCTAGTACCCATAACACAAGCTCTGCTTAGCTTGGGACTAGATGGCGTTGTGTGATAGTTGTGGAATATTATTATTATTATTATTTATTATTATTAATTATGAAGGGTGAGGTGGCTGCTGAAATGACAAGTATTAAAGAAGTATGAAAATAAATTGAATATGGGCAGGAGAATTATTGTGATGACTGTTAATTAACTAGTTTGTTAAATATTTTAGGATAAAAGGTCAAAGTTCGGTTGTCGTGGTATGGGCATGTGATGTGGAGAAATGAGGAAAATATTGTGAGGAAGGCTTTGAATATAAACATGGATGGGTATAAAAGTAGAGGAAGACCACCGAAACGATGGATGAACTGTGTTAAGAACGATATGGTAAGAAAGGAGGTGTCTCATGAGATGACGACAAACAGAGAAGTATGGAAGAAGCAGACGTGCTGGGTCGACCCCAAATGAATTGGGCTAAGGGCAAGAGAATGATGAAAGGTCAACGTTTAGGCTTGGCTAAATAGATATTTTTTTATATAAACAAGCCGATAAAATTTCAGTTTTGGGCTATTATGATAATTTATTAGGTAAACTAGAGCAAAAAGTCTTTATAATCTAACAAATTTTTGGTTAATCCTTAGTAAGGGTGATCAAATATACTAGTCGAAGGTCGAAACGTTTCATTAATCAGACTATAAGTAAATGTTGGGAGTGTCTGTTTATTTGAAACTCTCGCGCGAATTCGCTTACATACGAACTTCATCCTTCGTTAGACCCGTTTTAAATAATGGGTAAAATGTACCCTGGGGTCAAATTTCCAACCTTTTCACAAGTTTCTTTTTTAAATACAAGATTACGACCCGAACTATTCAATGCGTACAACAGCACAATGATTTGAGTGCATTGCATGGAATTCTACCGTAAAACTTTACTTATGACCCAAAAAAACGACGTTTCCCGACGATATTTTTTGCTTAAAGATACATAGTTTGAAGTATATAATATGCTTGGATGACGCTTTTGTGAAGGGTTTAACACCCTATAAGTAAGAAGATTATTTCCCAAAATACCCAGTTTTGTTATCATTTTAATCGGACTGTGCGTGTGTAGATAAAGATTCGGATTAAAGGCTAGATGGCTTAATTACGGTTTGTGTGGTTTGCACTGTAGTTAAGTATGTTTTGAGATTGGATGAGTATTGGTCACAGTAAAAAGTAAATGAGCTCCGTTCGCAGCACGCCCGGTGGTTACGGCTAACAAGTTTTTAGTTAATGAGTTCGAACATACGTAGCCATTCTACTTTATGTTTATTTATTTCATCAACAATGTTCTAAAAAAAGTGTGTGAAAACGTAGTGATCGAAGAATCATACCCAGAACCAGAAATCGTTTCAAGGATATATCAGTCTCTTCACTACGTTAGACGTTCGTATCGATGGACTCGTAACACACCTCACTGCACAGTGGTTCCGCGCCCTAAGAGAGGCGGTCATGGGGTTTCACGAAGGTAATGACTGTCGTTATCAATACTAATTATTATTATTATGCTTTTTTGTAATACTTTAGGTTGTAATAAAATGAAAATAAGCGAATTAATGGTAAAAACCGTTTTATTCGAAAAAAAAATGCAGTTATTATACTTGACGAAATACATTCTAAAATACAAGAAAATAATTGCAACTTAATAACTAATAAAGTTAAATATTTACATTTTTATAGTAAAAATAAAGTAAATACCTAATTATTACATAGGTAACTAAAAACACAAAAATGGACAAAAATATATTATTTACATGTTAATAGTTACATAATAGGAGCTGTATCTAAAATAATATAAATCCAGTGTTTATTATATAACTTTATACATTTTATTCTATACCCACAACAAATTCAAACCTCTTTAGATAGAATAGACTTCTTCTTCCATGGAAACATTCTTAAACCAGAAATGTAAGGATCTGAATTAAGAAAACGTCTATGTATCGAGTCGGTGTTTGTGACAAGCCGGGACATTTTCCTTGTATTGTCACGCCTAAACTGTTTAACTAACTTATTGCAGGACACGGCAGCGAGACACTTGCTTCCAGATAGCTACAAATGCTTCAATCCCATACAAGCCGCACAACAAGCGCAGGAAAGATATAGTGTGCGTGATTCAGTCGCATAGAACTGCTCTCGCCAGTAGAAATTTTTATATAAATAGTTCTCGTCTCTACAACCGTATTAACAAAATAAAATATATACATAATCTTACAAAAAATAAATGCAAACAAGAAATACAATCTTCGCTCTTATTAAGTTTAAATTACCGGGAGACTGAAGATCTTCTCAAACTAATCCTATAGATTTATTTATTTATAAAATAGACGCACCACACACTCATACTACATATACACTCACACTACACATACACTCACTCACACATCCAGAAACACTCACCTGTTCTCGCAAGCACGCACGTGCACCAATGTTCCTCATAGTAAATAAGTAGCTTAATTTAATTTAAATCCTAATTTAATTTTAATCCTAACTTTAGTTTTTAAGTAACTATAGTTAGTTTATAGTATCAATTTGGTTTCTTTTATGATTTTTTAGATTTTCATTTACTTTTTAGTTTATTAGAAATACTCTTCTCGAGTTCACCTTGTAATGTAACACGTTCGATTTTTTATGTAACCCATCTTGGAAGGCGCTGGTGTCTGTGATACAATGATATTCATTAGTACAGGCACCAACGAATCTCTATTATCTGTGATGTTCATTTTTATTTGGAAAATTGTTTTTGTGAAACTAAAATGTGTTTTTTACTGAAATAAAAAATTATTATTATTATTATTATAGCTACAAATCTTGTACAAAGATTTGTAACTATTTTTTCTAAGTCATCAGCAATCAAATTTTGAACATCAGACAGCAACTATATCAGGGCTTGAGAAACTCAACGCCACCGTTCCAGTTCGGATTTGCTGTCCTTAATAGACACCCAAGTATCTAGTACAAGCATTGTTTTGAAAGAACACTCAATACTAGTACCTATAACAAAACAAAAATCAGTTAATTGCGGATCAAAAACATTACATATTTCGTAGCAAGTGCTACGCGGTCCGGGCACTCGGCGTAGACCCTGGCTGCACCGTACATCTGTCGCAGCTACATTTTTTAAAGTCTAGTAGTAGAGATTTCAAACGACATTTTCATACCTAACTCAATGGCGGCAGTAGATGGCATCATAAGTAAAAGCCTCAAAAAATAAATAAATACATAAATAATGCTGCGGCGTAGCACTCTATTTTTAAAAAACTGGTAGATTGAAAATACAAAATAGTAAAGTAAATGAATAATACACACCTGTAACTTGAATGTCCATTGCAAAAGAAGAGGTCACACACAAGTTGGAACTTGAAAACACGTGTCGCGTATTAAGCTAATTAGCGCTTGGTTATAACACGGTTGATGAATAATTAGATGTGTTCACTTCCGATGCCGAAAAAGGAATGTTGGGAACAAAATAGATTGCAAAACCTTTTATAGTCTCAGGTAGTATGGCAAGTCGTGGGTAACTGGACCAGATATCATGGCTTAGCTCAATCATTGCCATCGGAGGAATATGACCGCGACCGGACCACCGCGCACTGGGCCCGTGGCGAATAACGGGTCTTCAAAATATAGAAGAGGCTTTTGTCACAGCATTGGAAACGTTTGCCTTAAACGGTAGAGACCGTTTAAGGCAAACGTTAAAAAAAGCTAGTAAATAATAGGTGTAACAGTGATAAATTGGACAGAGAAAACCGCACAGAGAGGAGAGTGGAATGCTATGGGGGAGGCTTTGCGGTTTTAAGGCAAACGTTTCCAATGCAATGCAAAAATAGATTGATAATAGAAATAGATTATGCATTAAGCCAATTACTCAGCGGTTAAATCATTAAAGACCATTTTAATTAACTGTTGCTTATTTTTTTAGCCTATGTTGGCGCTCTATTAGGCAAGCTTAGGATGCCTACGTCATAAAAGGATACGTGTGTGAAATTTCTTGTTTCTAACTTTAAGGGGTTGGCATGTGCGCTGATGCTCAGTCAATCACTTTTGCCGTTTATTTATAGATAGATACTTTTATAGTGTCAGTGACCAACGTGGTGGTTCACCAAAGTCTCATTTGCGATGCCGATGCACATTTAAATATATAGTATCATTTAAATATAGTGTTTAATTTTGATTTGTCGTACTTGAATTTGAAGTTTGATGATTTTTTTTTTCATCTTTAACAGCAAGTTCAATCGATAAAAATACTGAAATAGTAAACTCATCCCACGGGTCCCAAATGAGAGGGACGAGTTGACTAAAGATCCCGTTTTAGGCGTATTGTTCTGAAACGTATCTACATATTGATTTTAATCAAGATGATAAATTCAATAAAAGTGTGTTTGTGGAGAGAGCTTGTCAGGCCAATTTAAAATCTTTAAAGGATCAATTTAAATTTCAAAGGCTTTAAAATGATTCCTTCAACGACAGACTTGTTAGCAACGCTGTTTGTCAAGGCTCATTTACTCACGATCAAATATTTTACATTAAGCCGTTTACTTTGGAGTAAAGTAAAAACATTGTTTCAGCGGTGAGAGATTAACCTAATTAGAGAGATTTCAACTATCACAGCAACATTGAGCAATGATTTATAGGCAGCAATCAGCGTTACAAAACTGAGATATTTGGAACACAAGAATTCGCTCGGAAATTTCCAACTGAATTCTGCTGTTGTGATGAAAATGTGGTTGTACTGTAGCACGAATCTAAGCAATTCTGTCGTAACATGAGGGAAATATTGAAACACGGAAATAATCGTAACATGCTTTATCTCCACTGTCTGTATTATTCATGATTCGGTCTTTCATGTAGCAGTAGTAGAGGAGCTCGTGGCTGTATAATACCAGCCGCACAGGTCGATTTTTAGGTTAAAGCATGCTTGCCTAGGTTAATTTGTGAAAGAACATAACGTGCTTTTACACGTTAAGCAGTTGGTCCCGGCTATCATTTCTAGATGTTGGACACAGTGATGTTGTTTGTTACAGTGGCCTGGAAGTCTGATAACTATAGTCGTATCGTGTGTGCGCAGCGGTGGCCCAGTGGTGGCGGCCCTGACTTACGAACTTAGTCGTGGGTTCGAACTCAAGCAGGTGCATTACTTTGTGTAATTTGTATCATCACCGCTGCTCTCACAACGGTGAAGGAAAACATCGTGAGGACGATGACTTAGAACCAAAAAAAATGAAGATATGTGACATCTACCAACCCGAACTTGTTTGCGTGGTGGTGGTGGTGGTGGTGATCCCTCTCTTCTACCGTGTGATCGTGTGTATCGTATTACCCAGTACTAACTGGGTTGTGGAGTTCAGATAGGCAGTCAATTAACAAAAGTTCAAAAGTGCCTACTTGAAATAAATGTTTTGTATTTGAGTCGCTCCATGTAAAGTACTCGTATTAGCTTAGTTGGGAAAAGGCAACGCAGATGATGAATCTTTCATTTAGCAAACTGAGCATTTTGCATAAAATAATTAAGATGGAATGTACTTAACTTACATTTGCAATTCGTCACGTTTTGCCAGCATTAAGAGTCGGAAGGAAACCTAACGCTAACCTTTACGTAATTCAGTACTTCACCTATATAAACACAAACACTTTGACATACAGGGTGTTTGTAAAAGTACCCTTCATGAAACCGTCAACAAAGAATCCCTTTTTTTTTAGGGTGATAAATCACGTTTTACGGTGAAACTCAACGAAGCACACTCAATACTTTGTGCTGATGGATGCTTTGGATAGTAAACGGGTCACAATGAAAGTATAGCTAAAACATAAAAACTGAGATTTAAAAACAAACTTGTGAATGATGTCTTATTTTACAAAAATGGGTAGTATAAATGTGATAGTTGGCGCGATAGTGTTTGTCAAACAATCATGCTTGATAAATGAAAGAAAAGACGCGCAGATCAACTATCTCTTGAATTACAAATAGGATGAGATAATATCGGTCCGGGTTTATTCCTCATTTTCCTTAGAAATGCAAGCGAAGCTGCGGGTAGCAGTTGGTTGTGGGTAAATATTTCATTTGAAGAGAAAATGAATCGCTTTGCAAACGAAACAAGGAAAAAGACTTGGAATGTTAATCTATGCAAATAAATACAATTGAAGTATCTGTTTGTAATTTCAAAATAACAGCTTTTTACTGAATGCTTATGAAAGTATATACGGTGCTTTTAAAGTTAGAACAAATGACTTTGTTTTTTTCTTTTACTGTCAGTTTGTTTCGGATAATCTTCGAAACGAGTGGGCTGATTTCGACGGGACCTTTAGTGGTGTTGGTTTTAGCTGATGTTACAAGTAGTAACTGAGGCTACTTTTATTTACCACTGCGAGGACACGGTGGAGTGGTATAATCATTAAATAATCCCTCCCCCTGTGTCAGACTTCTACTGACTAAAAACCAAAGGCGGGAAGGTAATAATTTTTATAATAATTTCACGCGGTCGTTGGTCGCGGGCAACAGCTAGTACTCTATATAAAAACTAATGTGATATCGAATTTATACGCTGACAAACGGGGAGAACGACCGAGGGGCAATGTATTAGGCTAAAAAACCTCAGAATCGTGCTCTCTGTGTATTTTATAGAAGCATAACGTAATGATATAGAATATTCTATGACCACCTACACAAACCTTCGAGGTTTTGTAAAACTGACACGTTGTTCCGATTTGTTCGGCTGCGGAAAATTGTCACGGAAATAATAATCCAGATTCGATTTATTTTTTATTTTTTGTAGGTATTGCCAAAGACGGGCGTCGTCGCCGAGGGAGGCCTAGAAAACGCTGGCGTGACGACCTAGAAGCGTTTTTGCCCAATTGGATGGAGAAAACCACACAGAGGGATGAGTGGAAGGCTATGGGGGAGGCTTTTGCCCAGCAGTGGGACAGAACAGGCTAAAAAAAAAAAAAAATTGCCAATACTGCTGATGATGTTGGGTACATTTCTGCCTAAAACTTCGGGGATTACAGGTTGAGGTTATGTTATGAATTGCCAATAAGGAAGAGATAGTTGCTTTGTGTTCTAGAGAAAACTCCGACAGTCGAGATAATGAAAATTTGCATTTTTTCACTGTCACTCCGTAGTCACACTTTATAATACCTAATTAAATTCACTAAAATTCGTTATGAAGGCGTCACCACTACAATAAACGTAGATGAGATATTATGACTCCTTATTTTATTTAAGTTAATAATTAATGCAACTGGTAAGAATATCCCTATTGACTTAAGAAAATATCAAATAACTTAGAGACACTACAGGTTCATAACCATGCTGTCATCAAGTAATCTAACCAGCTCCTGTAATTTAAAACGCGGCACACATTTCCTTGGCAACAAATATTACTTTATAGGTTTTTCAATACACTCGAAAACGGACTCTTATCGCTCTACTATTAGGTTCAACATGCAATGTGTTTCGTGGATTTTTCTTTTTTACACAGATAACAAAAAACAATAGCCCAATTCTTTTATTCAGCAGTGATTGTTGGTTTTTTTTAATCTCTGCAAAGAGGCGCATGTTTTTAATACCCTCTGTACTGTCGAGATTTTTTAATTTTATACCGAAAGGATTTTAAGTTTCAATCCGGATTTAAAAAAGTTGATTTTGCCGTTTAGTATTTATTTTTAGTAAACAACGCAAAACCATTGAAAGTGTGATACCGAAACTGTGACTGAAATTAGATGTCTTGAACGAAACCGAACTTTTGGGGCGGTCACTCAGCTGCATTGTATTACAATGTAGTGGGAGTTTTGGTCAAAAGTGGCAAAGCTCTGACAAGTTTTACCGTACCCACATGAACAAGAACACCATATAGAACAATAGCCAGTAGGTAACTTACGTCACGTCAGTCAAAACTTCGGCAGTATAACCTACAAACGGGAAGGGACGAACGAAGGCTTAATTAATTTCGGAGAGAAATAACTCTAGCTAAGCATGGTCTTGGATGAGATTCCCATGTCGGGCAAAGTGATATTGGTTTTTTTCCATCGGGAATCCGTCAGTAGAATTCAGAGAGTCGGTATGTCTTGCTCAGTTGATGGCAATAGGCTCGTCCCATATTACTTAAATGTGAGTGTATTAGGTACACCGCTCCCTAACTCTATGGAGATTATAGTCGTAATATAATTTTTCTCAAAAATGGTATGTAATGTTGCCATAACATCTCTAAAAAGTATCCAGAAAGTGAACTTTACCGGAGACTTATTCACAACTGTCCAGTAAGAAGCGAGATTTTAAACTTGGAATCTCCTACTGTCCAGTAAGTAAGTATGTAATTTACTTACTGGACACTAGGTCATCCTCTTTAGATCTGCTTAGAAAAAAAAAACATAGTACCAGACACAGATTAGAGTTTAGCCATTATAACATGGTTATAGAAGGGAGGTTCCAAATATATATCTATCTCTCTTTTTGGTATGACATTTTATGAGATACATATATTTTTGGAACCTTAAACAGCCATTTTATACGTTGCGTTTTGTACTTAGTAATGTTGTAGAAGTATAGTGTGGGATTTTATGATTTTATTTAGTAATTTCAGTTTATTTGTTGAACGACGTATCCAACTGTTACTTATCTATCTATTTTTACCCGACTGCGCAAAGCAAAGAAGGGTTATGTGTTTATCAGTCTATGTATGTATGTATGTATGTTTGTTCCTATGTGGCACTGTAGAGGCCAAACGCCTTGGCCGATTTTGATGATCCGTACGTCAATCGATTCGTCTTGACCTCGCGAGTGTCACTAAAAACATTACAATAAACAATACTCACTAAAGTAACAACTAGTCGCCATATTGTCAAAATGAAAAAAAAAATTTGACGCACCACATCAAGTGGGGTATCGTTGAATAGGTATTTGAAAATGAATATTAGGTTTCCTTTATCATTTTTCATTTTATAAAACCGTTTAGGATATATAACGATTTAAAGTTATTAGAACAAACAATATCGCATTTCTTACTTATAACCGGATTTTTTTACGTGTACGGAATGAATATAAAATCGAATCGAAATCTACCGTCTTATAATAGTAATAACAAAGTTAATGAAAACTGACTAAAAAGTGTTAAATAAAAAAATGTAGTTAAAAAACTAAAAAACCCGACTGAAAAAACGGAAAAGCAAAAAACAAGCACATTTTAAATTAAACAAAACTTGGAAGCAGGCGGGGTTCATTTGAATATTAAATTATGAAATGAAAATAGAATGGACCCCGCCTGCTTACAAGTTTTGTTTAATTTAAAATGTGCTTGTTTTTTGCTTTTCCGTTTTTTCAGTCGGGTTTTTTAGTTTTTTAACTACATTTTTTTAATTTAATAAACCTAATTTCAATCCTTGCCCCAACGGAACAGAAGAGGTAATTTTTAACGCATATGTAAGCGCTACATCACTATCGGCTTAACATCTACCAGACGCTAATCCAACATAGAACGTTTCTGCATCCATGTCGCCCAGTTGAGTGACGTTTAAGGCTTATCGGTGATGACTTAACTGCCGTAAGCATGGCGAAACGGCTCATGACAAGCTCAGCGAAAGTGAGTGGTCGCCCTGCTGCAAGCGTAGTTTACCACAGGCGGCCCATACAAGAAGTTCGGTGACTGATGATACCAAGCCGATACGATGCTCATAAGACAAGTATGGATGTAGCATCACAGAGATGGCTAAATATTCAAACGCTACTCAATTTTAAGTTGCACTTAAATCTCGTGCTGTCCTTGTTACTTTAACGCAGAGAGACAAAGATAGCAGGAGTTTTGAGGGTTACTTATAATTGAGTGACGTTTGAGTATTTGGGCGAGAGACTCTCAAACAGCTCGAGTTGAGGAGGTATATTCCGTCCAGTGCCTAGACATATGCGTCATCTCAAACACCAGCACGAAGCTGATGTGCGTTATTAACATGATTGCTATGTTGAACTAGCAGTATTCATGTTTATGCAATTAATTAAAGCCCCCCTTCCTGGTTACTGTACCCTAAGATTAATTACTTGAATTTGATACACAAACAGAACGCTGTGTTCTACATGACAAATCATGTTTCAAGTTAATCGTCTTGATCGAAGCAGATATAATTATTTAATTGGGAGACACAGTTCCTCCTAATAATACCCGCATAAGTTCACGAAAGCCAATGCTATGTAATAATATCTTACTCAGTTGTTTGTGAACTATTATGCTCAAGGTGCTACTTATGTAACATGTTTGCAAGTGTTACAAGGATAATAATTATCTACAAGTTAAAATAATTTTACTAATCGGTATTTTGGAATAAAAATACTGACCTGTATTATTGTTAAACGCAAAGAGATGCGAGTAAATGCTTAGAAGTAGTGTCCGACCGAAACACGTTTTTCAGCCGAAACCGAAACCGTAACCGAACCTTCGGCCTTGGTCCCAGTTTCGGCCGAAACCGAAACCGAAACCGAAACTTAACATTTTTTTAAACAAGCACTACATTTTTAACATTACTATATTTGATAGTAATTAAAAATGCGACATGACTAATAGTACTGAAGGCCATTCATGCTAATAGAAAATATAATTATTAAACTTTTTAGTAAAAAAAATCTATTGGTTGATGTAATTTTTTTTCTAATTATTTAACAAAAAAAGTACATCATATCTTTTTCAAAGATGGGGTTTTAAGTAATAATTTTCATTACGAACTTTTTAAATTATATTAATTAGTTGAGGTTTTAGGCGCTTTGCGCATGCATGCTTTGCTTTGCATATTGCAGCAACCAACAACAACTACAACAACAACAACTGGCAACTAGCTGTTTACGTATATTTCAATTGGATTGCGCACACATAGCAACTCGAGTTTCGAGTTCGCAATCGTCAACAGTTTTCAGTTGCTGTAATTGATGACTGAGTTAGTTGCTAATTGCCGCAACTAGCAACTGTTAAATATTATACCGATTTTTAAAGTTAAAGTATACGGCGACGACGTAATAAAAGAGCAATTGCTGCTTCTTCGATATTCATCGTCACACTGAACGCTGTTCGCTGCGCAGATTGAGCAACTCGGTTATGAAAGTTGCTTACAGATTGCCATAAAATTGCTGCAACCGTAAACGTTGTAGCAACTATCAACTAGTTACAGAAAACTTTTGTTGCGTTGAAAAAGTTGCTTAAGTTGCTCCCTGTGCAAAGCGCCTAAATCACCGGAGATAGTTGTGTATCGGAACTACGGTGCGGTTCGAATACGGGTACAAAATTTAATCCATCAACAATTATAAACAAATATAGTAATGTTTGAATCAAACATCACAGGTATCTTCACACATCTTCTAGGTGTTAAATTAATTTCTACATAAATTCATATTTTATAATTTCTAGGGAATAACTCAACAGGACCAAGTAAAATATCGAATGAATTCTTTTCTATACACACCTACTTACAACCTATTTATTTTACACTGTAGCACAAGACCGTAATGAATGCCATAAAAATACATCATCATTAATCATAAGTAAAAACAAATACCAAATTTTTGCGCGAGAAAAATCACACAACCTCAAATCATCACGATCGCGCCTGCTTGCGAACTCAACTGGCACTAGAAGTTAGCTGAATGATGCGCGACAATTCACGTATACCTTGTTTCGGCGGGGCCGAAAGGTTCGGCCAATTATTGGCCGAAACCGAAACTATGGCCGAAAATAGATTTTTTGGCCGAAACTAGCCGAAACCGAAACCGAAACCGAACCTTCGGTCGGTCCTTACTTAGAAGTTAATGCAAAGAGAATGTTTTGTTTCAGTTAAAATTACTTATCTTGAGTTATTTCCTTTCGACACGGAATTCGGAGTTCAAGATAATCGAATCATTTGTTATTTTCAAATTAAGAATAGCTCTACCCTTATCAATCAGTCTATTGGGAAATAAAAGGGAACGGCTGCAGCTGAAGTTATGTTGATAAAGTCAGGAAGGGACTTGAGCGCTTAAGAATGGTGTGTGAGATAAGATGGATGGATGCATCTCCAATTTGTTGTGAGGTATCTATTATTGAGCGTTATTAGGTATCTATTTTTTTTTTGTAGTTAAAAACCTTCACAAAAAAGTGCAGTAACATAAATTTAATAGTGTTAGATTTTAAGCACTTGGGGCACATTACGGAAGACTTTAAGAGGAAACGCGAGTGGTCTTTTCTCCATACAAACGCTCTCGCCTGTTTTCTTTTTGGTTAATGACCCTAGAGCAATGGTTTTTTTACAGAATAATAAATATTAACTATTTCTATGCCCCTATTTTTTCCTTTTTGGTGATAAATTATTTTTATAAGCACTAGAACCCTCAAAAAATGCTCAAAATTGCTTGTTTAGATCGCTGTTAACAGAGTCCTAGTGTACAAATTTGACAACTATTAACGAAAAAAGAAAAACATAGCGGCGTAGTATATAACCTCCTTATTCATTGTCTAAAATATCTTTTAAATTGGTTTAATATTGAAGGAGGAAATAGGCGAGAGCCAAACCTCGAATTCTAACTTTTTTCTACAGTTGTCCTTATCGCACGAATTTGAGGGCAGGAGGACGGAGAGAGACAGCGATAGTAGAAAGAGACAGCACTCGCATTTCCTCTTAAGGATGATGCTAATATGGAAAGAGAACGTAGGGAACGTTGTACACCTGAAGTAAAAATAACTCTTTTTAAGGCTCTTTGTCAATCATTGTACACGTGCACTCTGTGGGTTTGATATACGCAGAGGGTATACTACAGTGCCCTCAGAGTTCAGTATAACAATTCTTTCAGGATGTTGTTGGGACTCCCACCTTACTGTAACGCGTCAGGAGTGTTTACGGAAGCACGAACTGACGGTTTCATTACCATCTTACGTAAAAATATAGCTTCTATGCGCAGAGTGTGTAGGAGTTGCAATGACATCCTCAAGGCTAGTAGTGTGTCTAACATCATATGGATCAAGGTTTGAAATAAAGTTTTTTTTAAATTGATTTATTTTTTAACATTTTGTTTTCCTAATTAAAATCATTACATATAAATCAAATGAAAGAAAAATATAAATTCATGTTTCTGTGCTACCATACCGTTCATTCATTTCGATAAAAAATCTACTGATTGGCTTGCTTTTGTGTGACTCTAGGCAAAAAAATCCGGCCGAAGCTGAGAGTAGAATCTAGTATTTTATAAAATAATTTCAATTTAAACGAGTCACGAGCACAGTACTATTGTAAAAAGTTAGCTAAAGCACATTTTAATTTACAAATTATAGTGAATGGATGGATGGAAGGAGGATGGAATAGTAGGGTGTTATAGTGAACTACCCGGCTTTAGCATATCCGTAACAAGTAATACCAGCCAATAATATTCCCACTGCTGGGACACATTTTTGGAAAGGTTTGGTCTAGGACAAGTATCTTCAGAACGGTTTCCTTCTAGTCTAGTCAACAAGTGCTTTTTTGATGAACTTTTTTCAGCAGTCTCCGAAAATTATGATTGAGGTGTCATTCGATTCGGAATGACATCCAGATGATTTTCGAAAAAAATGAAGTTCCGCTTGCAAAAATTGCAAAAGTTATTAACAATTAACTAAAAAATAAAAAAAACGGGTTTAGTTTTTTGCAAGTATCTCAAAATCGAATTAAAATTTTTCTAATTTGAAAAAATATTTAAAAAGAGGAGAAAATTTCCTAAAGAATGCTTTAACTTCTGGAATTGTAGGACCAATATAAATATCTTTCCCATCCGGTTGAAAATACGCCCGAAAACGCTTACTCCGGCTTGCGCAAGCTACGCTCCATTCGGACCTTTCATGACAAAATATTATTTAAACTTATTAAATATGAAAATTAAAAATTGAAAAAATTCAGGCGCCTGCAGGGTAGATCAATAAACAATAATCAGTGGTCCAAAAATTTATATCGCGAATTCTCAATAAGTTATCCATTAGTTAATTAACAGTTTTTTGTAGCACGAATATAATATTATTCTGAGATTTTTTTCCTTTCGTGGAGCTATTTTTCAAAGGTAGTAAAATAGATTTTCGTTGGAAAAATTAAAAAAATGTTAATTTTCATTTTTTTATTAACAATTTACCTACTGACGTGAAAAATTACAAAGCTTAATTTATAGACATTCAAAAATTCTTTTTTTTTTATAATATTATTATTGAACCGTTTTTTTATGATCAGAAGCTACTTAAAAATGATTTTTCATATTTTTTATCTCTTATTGTTTAAACAATTTTTATAAACAAATGCGTTGTTTATGAGACAATTTAATTATTTTTTTAATAACATAATCCATTTTGTGACATTTTGTTTGTTTCATTTCGTTTTTTTGCCACCGACTTCAGAAGCAGATTTTCCTTCTGAAGTTTATTTTTAAATTTTTGGTGTTTTTGAAGTCGGTTGTTTTTTTTGTAAAAAAGTTTTTTTATTTTTTCATTTTTAGTTGTAATATCATAGAAATATTTACTATACATATAACATTCGACTAAGAAACCTACCCCTAATCCTTCAAAATACCCTTATTATTGCTTTCAACTCCTAACCCACCTCTTTTACCCAACACCCTGGTTTTATATCAATCAAATAACGTATGACTCCAGAGAATTCACAGCTGAGTTTTATCGTGCGTTAGTAATATTGCAATATATCATCTGCAACGAGTATTCGAGTATTCGAGCTTCCTCGTAACATGATGCAAAACATCCACTTTTAATAAAGCATTCGCAACTGATCCGGCTTCATTTTTCATTAAAATAAATGGTGTATTTTATTCAATATAAACTACTAATCTACTATGATCTGCAGAGTTAAAACTTATAATACGCATTTAGTGAAGTTGGTGCTAAGTTAAACAGTGATTAATCTAACCTTGCGCTTGAAAGTGCCATTTGCAACAGCTGAGCATAACTAGCTAGATTACCGAAGTTATTTGTTACTCGTACACATAATATTATTATGTTTGGTCTTTAAGTTATGAATGAATGAATGAATATGCTCAACTCCCAGCCAAGAACATTGCTTGCCCCGGCATAGCCGGAGTTTGGGTCGTATCACAACACCCTCGTAGTTCCTGAACCAGAAATGTATCACTCCCACCGGAGTCACATAGTGAGCAATGGTGGGAAAGGTAGCAAGTCGGTTCGCTGGCCTTCTTAGGTGGCATAATACGGCCCAGTAGGCACGCGTCGCGAAACGCATGCGTCGGCGGAACCGGCGCATGCGTCGCGCGACGTACGCCTTACCAGGAGGAACAAGGTTATTTGGAGTAGACATGCTCTGGGATAAGGAGGGAGATATAGAACCAGGCCAGTGTTCCACTGTATACCCAGTATAGGAAAAGAGGAGTGACAGGTGTATTAAAGTGGAGTGAGCGTTGAAGTCACGTTGTGTTGGGTCCTTGGCTCGATGTCTGGCTGCGAGTGTTCCTGCGTTGGTCATTGCTGGGTTGATCGGTGTCGATTGCTTCTGCTTCGCTGTCAGTTTCGCTGATGTCGTATATTTCTTCTGTGGTTGACTTGAACTTGGATCTGTCATCGGCCAGGTTTTTCCATTCTTCTTTGGTTCTCTTGTAGTACTCCATATCGTGCTTGAGCGAGTCCTTCCATGTAAATATTGGCCGGCCAGGTTTCCGTTTCACTGCTTTGTATCTTAATGCTGCCTGTAGTAGGTGTGGGGGCTCACGTCTGAGTACGTGGCCGTAGTAGTTTAGCCTCAGTGCTTTCACCCTTTTTGGTATGGTTTTTCCTTGTAGTATTTCGCTTGTTTTTTTGTCATGTGGATATGTTCTTGCATGACTTATCATGTCGGATAATATAAGTCGTTCGGTCCTTCTTAGTTTTGATCTCATCGCCTTGGTTAGTGCAGCTGCTTTGAGTCCGTATGTCATCGTTGGTTCTATCACCATTTTGTAAATTAGTCTGGCTGTTTGCCACTCCATTTTTGATTGTTTGATGAAAGGAGCTAAGGATTTTGCGTTGCTTATCGCTTGATCACATCTTGTTTTAATAGTTTGCCTGCGGTTGTGTCCTGATGTGATGTTGGTGCCCAAGTATCGTATTTTGTCCGCAAGTTGTATAGTTGTTCCATCTAAATTTATGGAGTTTGGTTGACAGAGCACTGGGTCACGTATGATTGCTTTAGTTTTGGTTTCATTTATGTGAAGTCCGACGGATTGGAGGAGGGATTTCATTTTGATGAAAATTTGATCAGCCAAGTCCAGGCTCCTTGACAGAATTATTACGTCATCGGCAAAGGATAATATTATTGGCAGTTCAAGTCGATTATCTTGATCTAGTTTGAGGAAGCCTAATTCCTCTTCCATCGTTCTTAGAACGTCGTCCATAAGTATTGTAAAGAGGCGTGGGGAGAGGGGGCAGCCTTGTTTGACTCCTTTTCCTTTGGTTATCCATTTGCTTTGTTGACCGAACCATCGTATACAAGTTGTTTCATTCATGCATGCTTTTATTATTCTGTTTGTGAGTGCTTTATCGGTCCTGGTTACCAGTATATCGCGTAGGCAGTTCAGGTCAACTGTGTCAAATGCTTTTTCAATGTCGAGTGCTATGACATAAAGCCGTTCTCCTTGTCTCCATTCTTCGTCGAGTATTCGGCGCAGAGTGAACATATGGTCGTCGGTGGACCGATTCCGCAAAAAGGCGGCTTGGTAATTTCCCAGTTCATCAATACGCTCGTCTAGCCTTTGTAGCAGGAAATTGGCGTAGATGCGGTAGCCTGTGTTGCAGATTGAGATTCTTCTGTAATCTGATGTTGTTTTTGGGTGTTTCTTTTTGGGTATGGGAATCTGTATGGTTTGTGTCCAGCTTGTTGGTAAGATATTTTGTGTCCACGCCCTGTCCTTGTGTGCCGTTATTTCAGCTAGAAATCGTTCTGGGACTGCTTTGAAGAGCTCTGTTACTACTTGGTCAGCACCAGGTGCTGTGCCGTTTCTCATGCCCCTAATTATGCCTTCTATTATAATTTTGGTTGGGATCTCTCCAAGTGTGGATGGGTCTTCGTCTTTTAATTCAGAGATTGCTGGACCTTCCGATTTTGCCAGTTCATTTTCCCAATGCAGCATAGGTATGTAGTATTGTTTTTGTTTACGTCTTATATTTAATTTATTTTTTCTGTAGTATTGGTAGATATACTTCATCCGAAGAGCGGGACGCGTTTTCTTAAGGTTGCTGAGGAGCTTTTGGCATTCGTCTTTATCCGCCTTTGCTTCGATAGTCCGTAGCCTTGCTCTGCAGGTCTTCAATCGAGTCTGAAGTGTTGTGTTCTTGGGGTTAAGCCGTTTAAGTAGCTTGGCTTGTTGTAGTTTTGCTATCGCTATCCTGTGTTCCTTATTGACGTTCAGTTTTATTGTGAGTGTTTCTCTTGCTGACTCTCTCATTATTCTCGTGATTTTATCCCAGAAGATGGGTTGGTCATTTGGTTTGGTGACGTTATTTTCCAGCTGTGTGTGTTGTTCCATGATTTGTTTTTCATATTTTTCCACGACTGTCGGGTATTCGGTGAGGAGTGAGTAGTCGTAATTCCTGTAGTTGAACGACAAGAGGTCGTCTTCGTATCCGTCTGGTTGTTGTTTCCCGATGTAGCGGCGTTTTCGTGTGAGATTCGTACTCAGCCGGTCCGTTCTAATTTCTGCATGCAGTTATTAATTTATGGTCGGATAACGATTTTACGGTTACTCCCCGTATTGCTCTGAAAAAAGGTTTTGATTTGCGACTCGTGAGGATGTGATCGATTTGAGAGAATAATTTTCCTCTTTGCCATGTTGTCCTGCAATTGCCGCGACCAAACGAGGTGTCAAGGCGGAGATTTTCACGGAGAATTAAGTCTATCAACATTTCACCGTTTTCGTTCGATGTCTCGTGAAATAGGTTTTTCTTGTGAATAGCCTTTTCGTCCAGCCTTTTGATCTCTTGCCATCCTACGTGTGAGTTAAAATCACCTAATATGATTAACGTTGAGTTTTTGGGCTGCTTTCTTAGGGTCCTTTGTAGAGTTGTGTAGTCGCGTGATGCTAGAGTAGTTTGGTTGGCTATGTGGACTCCAACCAAGTATAGGACTATGCCATTTTTTCCCGTTATCGTCGTTCCAATAACGTTGGTTTCCGTTCTACTTTGGAGTATTGAGATTCCAGAGTCCTTTCTTATTAGGATCGCCATTCCTCTTGCTTTACTTGTTCCCGTAAGGGTCCAGATGTAGTGATTTGATTCAAATTTGCCAATTGCCATCTTGGTTTCTTGTAAGACAGCGATGTGAATGCCTAAGTCTTCTAGTTTGGCATCAATTCGGTGTTTTTTGTCCAGTGTGGCTGCACCTCTGACGTTCCAGGTTGCAATCCTAGTCGATGCTAGTGATGGTGGCGCATTATAGCGTGGGTGGGTAAGCGGGGGCTGGACTACTCTGAAGCCGGTATTATCCGGGAGGTCTACTGGTGTCGGTATGCTAAGGGGTGTTGTCGTCGTGGTCTGTGGGGTGATTCCTATTTCGCTTTTGCTTGATTATGTATTCGTTGTTGAGGTGTTTACGGATTGTTCATTTTCTATAAGACTATCATAGTGGTTGCTGTTGAAAAGCAGGTTAATTTCACCTACAATGTCAGATTGATTTGCGGGTCTGAACGTACATGTTGGTGTCCGGTTGTTCTGATGAATGTTAACCGCAATGAGGTAATATTCTGCTGCTGCTATCAAGATCTCAGTGCCGCCCCAAATTCCTGGTTTGTGAAGGTTCTTGACATATGTGTCGGTGTCTGTATTGTTTTGTACTCCATCTTGTGCCTGCTCTAAGTTGCCCATTATGGCTAGTCGCATGCGTGGTTCGTCACGTTGCTCCGTAACGTAGCGAGCCAGATCTCTTCTTATTGCTTCATGGTTAAATGTGACGTAGAATAGATTGTTTATTTGGTGGGCAATGGCTCTGAATAAGCAGTTTCCATCTCCTTCCATGTTGATCCTCTGCCACTCGTGTGAGATATCCATGGTATGAACTTTTCCCTTACTTTTCCTTTCCTTGGTTGGTATCTGGAAATGAATCTTATTCTATTGATTATTGACTAAAACTACTTCTATCATTGGTGCTAGGTTGTGTGTGGTTATCTGCAATACAATGCAATGGTTATTTAATCGCAGTAATTTTGCTGTTTTAATGGTACCCTATATTTGTTATGACACTATTGTCAAGGGGTTTTTACCAGGGCTGGCTGGGGTTCTTTGGGTCCCATGACCAGATGTGCGTAATACTCTCACAAGAAATTTTCGGTTTTTTTAAGGAATTCTTCGGCTTTTGTTAATGCTGTTTGGAGTAAGACAAAAGTCGTTAAAATCGTCGGCTCTTTTGTGTAAGTGACGTATTGTAACTATTGCCGGGTAATACTCCGGGACGTCTGCTTGCCCTTTGTTTCTGCTTGGCAGATGGGGCTATGCGTGGTGATTGTTTCGTCTTTTGTTCTCCTGTTCTGATTTTACCGTTAGTTTTTGGGAGCCCTTTTTACTGGCGTTCATTTAGATTTGCACCTAGATTAAGTACCTAAATTATGAAACGGTCTCACCAAATTCCGGGATCGCTGCTGATTGCAGGTGTTGTTAAGTGTGAGGGGTACCGCCCGGCCTCGGTAGCATTGATATGTGCAAGTTGCACGTATGTGCACCTAGATTTAAGTACCTAAAATATGAAACGGTCTCACCAAATTCCGGGATCGTTGCTGATTGCAGGTGTTGTTGAGTATGAGGGGTACAGCCGAGCCTCGGTAGAGTTGATATGTGCAAGTTGCACTTATGTGGCGTCAACACGTAGCGGGAAGTAGTTTAAGGGGTTTTCGCGCCACTAATAATAGTTCAAACATGGATGCACAATATGACAGTCACTTTTAGGAGTCTCTTTGGCGGACTATTTAAAGGCCTTTTACTATACTACGCGGACGTTTGGTACAGCAGGTAATTATTATTATTTTCACTTTGGTAGGCTATTTAATCTAACGGCACTAATTCGCGAACAAACGTGAAGTGCAACGGTCCTTTATCACTGTGGTAGACTAGATCACGGCACTAATTCGCGATCGAACGCGTGACGCACTAGTTAATTATCACTTTGTCAGACTAGATTGTGGCACTAATATTCACACACGAACGTGTGGTAAAAACCACCTTAATTATCACTTTGATAAGTTAGTTAACCGTAGGTTTTGCTATTTACGTGCCATGTATTATCTTCGTTTGGGTCGGTCTGCGCGGGCGCCGAGCAACCTTATGTTTGGTCTTTAAGTTATAGCATAAAAACCAAAACCATGTGTTTTCGGAATACCGAAAGCAAAATGGACGTTAACACTTGACAGAACCCTTTTGGATTCATCTTGTCCGTCTGTCTGTTTACGTAGGTAGGTATATCACGATTTTTGTTCGACAAATAATTTTTTGAACAAAAGTCCGATAACCCGTAAAAAATCTGCTCGCGCCCCAAACTTTTGAAAATAAGCGGAGGAAATGACAAAATAGCCGTTTGTACAAAGTCAAAAGTAGTTGCTATACACTAGGAATTTCTCCTGTATTGTGGGTGCGTTTACAAACATTTAGAGTCACACACACAGCCACTGCGCCAAACATTCTGAGAATCAGAACCGGGACTACATGGTGCACACAGCAATATGTCGGTCTCTCTGTCACGAACGGACGGAATTAATAACGTAAACCTCAATTGAAAATGAATGCAACGTTATTATTGGATTGGTATTTTGTACGCAGAACGTAGTTACCAGAGATCAGATCTAAGTATCTGTTTTAGAAAGGAGACCCCAATCACAATATGACTTCAAAGGCTCATGACTTATCAGAAACTTAATAATGCATATTATTATGTAAGTGCATGCTTACTTTTTTTTAGGCAAATTGCAATTAGCAAATTGTACTCAATACATATCCCATAATGGTTAAGTATTGGTGTGACATAATTCAGAGCTCACATGTTGTTTGTTCATTAATTAGTTTGTGTTGAAATAGCCCGAGGATTTTAAACGTGAAAATAAATTAGAGCTGAAATCTAACTCATAGTCCCTTGACACAGTCGAGCAAATTAGTTTATAAGTAGTAAGTTTTGATTAAAATGACATAATTATGTTTTTTTTTTTAAAGTTTGTAAGTACCTACACATACTTTTGGTTTGATCGTGTGGTTTTGTAGATAGAAAAGTTAAAAAGAAAATGTTATGTCGAAAAATGTAAAATAATATGTCGGTTAAAGCAACATTTTCCGCGGTTATTAAACATATTACGGAATTTAATTAATAAATCCTTACATCTAAATTGACGAAGTATAACAATTAAGTTTTATTACTGCAACTTACAACTAACTAATGATGTAGTCTTATCAACATAGTTTAGTGACTGTTTTCACCGAATTGCCCATCGCATAGTTTACTGGAGCTCCTGGGTGTATCAAACTTAGTCTATGCTTTGTAGCGGCTAAAACACTTCGAAACTTCACACGACAAAACTCGAACCCCACTCGCTATACCTGAGACGTGAACACCCTGAAATCGGAAACTTTAGTTTAATTACCCTTCCGTTTTACAAGTATATAGTAATTAACCTGCTGACGGTTGGTTGGTGGTATAAAGTGAATTAAATATTAATTTAATATTATATCAATTAAATTGAACGAGTTATTTCTCGGAATCCTTACGAACGCAGACCTTGAGTTACGCAACCGCGCACCGCCGCGCGCCCCGTAGCCGATTGGTATATTTGTGTAACCCGAACGTTCATAGTCCGTAGCGCTACGGGCGTACCTCTCTCTGTACTACGGCGTAGCAAGCTGTGTTTGCGAGACTTATAATATTAAATTACTATTTGGTACTCTTAAATATGACTACTTTTATCGCTACTTAGTGCAATTCGAAATGACAGAATGTTTATAACTATAAGTACAAGTCTGGGAATTGAAATAATACGCAGCCGTTTTGAAACATTTATTAGAAATGATCTCACTACTAGTTGACTAGTAGTGAGATCATTTAGCTAAGTTACGGTTGAACTTAATAAAGTTCAACCGTAACTAATTAATAAATTAAGAATAAATCTAGTTAATCGTAAATTGATAGGTGGTCTTAGATACACCACCGCAGGGATATCCACGACCTGTCTGGGCTGCGGGTTGTTCGATAGAGATACCGCGGTCCCGGAAACAAAAGGCTACTAAGGAACATGGGTGGTTTTTAGTCAGTAGAAGTCTGATACTCTCTTCCGCTCATTCGGAGGAATCATTTAAAGATTTCCCATCCTACAAAAAAAAAACGGGATATCCGTGAAACGTCATAAATAGTGCAGTATAAATGAATCCGAATACTTAAAAGGGTTTAAACATGTAGCGTTTCGTACGCTCAGGCCCGCTCAGCAGATTGGGTACCTTCACTTCATGAATAAAAAAATTGGATAGGTGTTTCCAAATGAAGTTGCAATTATAAGTGGTTGTGTTGATAAAGAAAGAAAGAAAGAAAAGTGTTTATTGGATTCCCAACAGGACAAAACAAATTGACAAAAAAATTAAACATTAAAAACAAACAAAACGAACATCGATGTAAACATATGTTTGTTTATTGAGTGATTATACAAAATACGTAAAACATATTCATTTAACTCACTTTTCCCTGTAATAAGAGAGTCGCATCACAGTAATATATTGTTGGTAATTAGTGGTCTAACAATAAAGTTGTGTAGGCGTGGGTGAATCACCTGTCTACCGGCGGCGGCGTCACATATCCCGAGTTCCCGACCCACGGTGAGGTGTAAGTATCGGTATAAACCCATCCATTTGAAACATGAAATGATCGCCTTACGGAAAAAAAACCATGAACTTCCTATTGTTAGGAGGGTGTAAGGTCGAACAGTACAGCTGAAAATATTAAATCAGTAATAAGTAAATATATAGTATATAAGGTTTTAGAAGAAGACACTTTTTCTAGTTAATAAAACGTGCTGTTGAGAGGGAGAATGGAAGAAATAAACGTGTTGCCGGTCCCAAGTAATACGGGACAAAGGCATATAGATGAAGATTAATAAGATTATCTAATAATGTAATATTTAAAAAAAAATATGTATAAAAGTAAGCGGAACCTATTTTGGTTCCGCTTACTTTTATTAGGAAAAATAGTAACTAAGCACTTTGAAGGCAAGATTTACCTATGTGAAAACATTATCAAATTGATACTGATTCGTGATCCTATTGTCGATGGTCCCAATGATCGAATATAGGAAGGATCTAATGCTTAAGTGCCATCGTTTACGGGTGATCCAATTTAGTAGGTACTGTAAGACTTTTGGACTCTCCAAAGATCTTGATATTAACTTTCACAATCTTATTTGGTTAGTATTTAATAGAACTACACTCGAGAGCAATGAATCCGGGTCACTTAAAGCATGTTAAAAATCTCGGAAACTAAAAATGATAGCATAATGCAATAAATTGTATATAATAGACAATGTAATACTCCTTAAATGAAAGTAAAAAAAATATGAGTCACCATACATTTTATTAACACAAAATTACATAAAGAAAAAAACTGCTGATCTCTCCTTAAAACAAAAATAGGAAACATGAAATTTTTGAACTTTATTACGATTTTCTTGAATTTTAATACTTCGTATTGCCTCCTCGTGCTTCCATTACTGCGTTTACGCGGTTTGGCATGCTGTACACCAAGTTCTTTATACGATTTTGGGGAATATTCTCCCATTTCTCTGTGAGAGCAATTTTGAGCTCACGAAGCGTGATTGGGGGAGGGTTTCGTTGTTTTACGCATCTGCCTAGCTCGTCCCAAGCATGCTCGATCGGGTTGATATCCGGGCTGCGCGCTGGCCACTCCATACGAGTAATATTCATCTCTTGAAGGTAGTCATTCACAATCCTACCTGTATGAGGTCGGGCATTGTCATGCATAAATATAGCATCCTCACCTAAATTGACCATAAATGGACCAACGTGATCATTGAGGATTTCTTCCACATATCTTTCGCTAGTTAAAGAGCCGTTTTCTATGATCACCAGCTCTGTGCGACTTTCAGAAGAAATTCCGGCCCACACAAGTACAGACCCACCACCGTAGGCTACCTTTTCTTCGATGCATGCTTGCTTGAATCTTTCCCCTGGTCTTCGATACACTCTGTGTCTTCCATCGTGCTTGTAGAGCATAAATTTTGATTCGTCGGAGAACATAACTTTTGACCAATCTTCAATACTCCAATTTACGTGGCTCTGGGCATATCTTAGTCTTGAAATACGATGCCCACGCTCCAGTTTAGGGCCGTTTAAGGGGTTTTAAGTTAGATTCAGCAAGCCGACGTCTTACTGTCCATGCACTTGGGTTACTTCCTCCGAGGCGTCGAAACTGATTTGTGAGTTCAGTTCCTGTGAGAAAGCGATTTCGAAGCATGGTGTTCACCAAGTATCGGTCTTCTCGTGCTGTGGTACACCTGGTTCTGCCCGTTCCTGGTCTGCGTAGGTTAGAACCAGTTTCTTCGTAACGTCGGAGAACTCTTTGTACTGTTGACAGCGACACACCGACAGTCCTGGCTGTATCGCGCTGACTCCGGCCGGTTTCCAGCATTGTAAGTATTCTGGTGCATTCTTCAGGCGTAAGCGACATAATTTCAGCTTGAATAATGAATATAGAGCACTATCAACATGGTTTATGTACCCACATAAATGACAGATTACAAACAAAAGCAAAACCAAATGCTGTAATTACGTAGTTCCATCTTCGAAAGTGGCCCTTTTTCAAATTTGATTTTTTTATGATATAACTTTACAATAACTAAGAAGTTTTAATACCTCCATTTAAGGAGTATTACATTGTCTATTAAATACAATTTATTGCATTAACCTATCATTTTTCGTTTCCGAGATTTTTAACAAGTGACCCGGATTCATTGCTCTCGAGTGTATATTCCATCAAAATCCGCCTGTTAGTGTAGGCACGTACGGGGTGTCTTATATTTTCTTGTCCTTAATTTAATACGAAATATGTGTTTACCAATAATGTAGGCTTTTAACTTATCATTTATTAGAGGCCGTGGACTGCCATCTAGACAAAACTTTTACACACGATTACTATTCAAGCTATAAAAACCAGTTTATGCGTATCTCTTATTGTACGGGAAATCTATACAAAGTGAGACCATGTTTTATTGGAAATGTGTAGCTTGATGTGTCCACTGTCCATACCACCGTCACCGTCCTCGTACCGGAGACTTTGGCAGTATGTGGAATTCGAACCGCACGCTTTGCCTCTAGCGCAAGTGGTCTCGTGCATTATTCTCAGAACGGACGCGTTGCACGAGTAGGTTGACCTTCAAAGATTTGGGGGTTGCATAACCGGGTGGATAAACACTTTACTTCTAAGACATCTGCATTTTGTGAGTAAGTCTTTTTCCCTGGGAAAACATTTTTTTTGTTTGATGATCCGTAAATTCCTCCCTAATCATCCGCCTAACCTTTTCTCAACTATGTTGGGGTCGGCTTCCAGTCTAACCACAACTGAGTATCAGAATTTTACATAGAGCAACCTCCTAATCTGACCTCCAAAACCAAGTTAGTACCTACTGACTTTTGATACCTCATGGCCACTGATTTACTGTAACGACTGTCAAAGATATACAAAATATGATAACTTACCAGCAGCTAACCGTGCTCACCGAGGTACGGTGGAATCTCGGTATGTATTGGGTCACCCATCCACAGACCAACCGCGCCGTAATCTGAATATTGAGCCAAGTGGCTGTTGTTATTAACCACGTATTCTTACGTAAATTCCTTCCTGTTCCGAAAGACTTATGTAATTGTTTGTGCCAATAGAAGTTTTCCGCACTTCTGTAAAAGTTTGTTACTGCTTAAGTAGTCTTGACGACCAACACAGTTATTAACTTTTAATGACATTTGACTTAGTGTTCCGGTTACTTGCGAGGCTAACCTGAAACTAGTATTTATTTATTTATGGACAACCAACAAAGCATATACCAAAATGCATATTGAAGTACCTACTCATATTACAATTAAGTTAAATTCTTATTTTCCAACACAGAAACGATTAACAAGGACTCAGTCTGACTCTTGCATTCCGACAGTCAGTATGAAACTGTTGATATTGTTTCTAAATGAAACCAAAATTTTAGCCAATATCAAAACTATTTTGTCTGTTCTGTTTGCCTAACACGCCCAAAAGTAGACCATGAATTGATTTAGGTCATTTAGGATGGCAAAGTCACAGTCAAAAACTTGTTTTTAAATAAGGTTATAGTGACGTTAATATCTTAGCAAACTTAAGCTGCTACTAATTGTGACGTCATAAACGGAGGAGCATCGGTGGCCCAGTGGTGGCGGCCCGTAAGGCAGTAAGTCGTCGGTTCGAACTCAGGCGCCTGTCTGGGTTCGAACCCCCGATTGCATTATTTTGTGTAATTTATTTCATCACCACTAACTCTCAAAACGGCGAAGGAAAACATCGTGAAGAAACGGGCATGTCCTAGAACCAAAAACTCGTTGTTAGTTGTTATGACATCTACCAACCCGCACTAGACCCGCGTGGTAAATTATAGCTCATTCCTTCTCTTGGAAAGGAGGACTGTGCCTCAGCAGTGGGAACATTAAAGGTTCATTATGTTAAGCGTTTGTACCAATGATATCGACGTTTTTTTAAGAAATTACTTACCCTACGACTTTGAAACTGCCATCTTCATACGAGCATAATAGTAATAAATATTATTACAGCTAAATTACGTAGTATTTATGAAATCCAAGAATTCATCACACTTGAAACAGTACAGTCCTTTGTAGTAGACGGCAACTCATGTAGTTTCGCGTAATTTACGACAAGAGTCCCTTGGAGAGGAATGCAATACATTATGTAAGTATATAGCTGTTCTTTGTTCCGTCACGTCACAAGAACATTAACATTGTAAGTGACCGTGCGGCTTACTTCTCAAGTTAACGACATTTCCCATAGGCCCAGGGAGGTCTTTTATGCACACGCGTACCTACTGTTTCAAGTATTTTTTACTTGGAGTACTTATACGTCTTATAATGTGATTTTATAATTACTATAGGACTTGGAAATCAAAACCTACAGAGTTGCTCTGAAAATAGGTTATTTGTTATTCTTTTTAACTTTATACAATACTTAAGTAATTAAAACTAAAGCTTACCTGAAAATTAGTATGGTTATTTAGTTTATTTGATTTTTATCGTTTAGTAACCTGAGCATCCCTTAGTATGTTGTACTGGGAACATGAGTGGTTTTTAGTCAGTAGAAGTCTGACACTCCTCATGTCAGTGACATGATAATATGTTAGTAATACAGGGTGTAAATCAATCCATCACACAGCCGTCAACCAAGCATTCTGTACATCAAACTAAGTACCCCTACGCAAAAATTAAAATGTAACTACGTCTGTGCAATGGTCTGCCAAGCTGTTTTTTAAGTTGCTTCCGGAATATTCAATGATTCCGCAACAGACCTTTTGACCTCTTGCTATTTTTTCTTTTAAGATTTCCTCAGTAATAACTAATTTACAGTCTGATTTTCTTTTATATTTCTCCATCTTGTTCGTCCTGTAAAATTAAAATTAAAAATCGAAAAACCAAAGCGTGCCGTTTATTTTAGCTTCATACAAGCTAAAAGAACGCATGCGTACTCTTAAGGTGCGTACTCTTAGCTAATACGCATTATTGGGCAGGGAACATAATATTTTAGAAAGCACGTTCAATGGCGACATAACCTTTTACAAGCATTAAAGTTAGAAACACAAATGTCTAGTAAAATAACAGTCAATGGATGCAAATTAATCACAACCCTTACAAATCATGGTTTAAAATGTTGAAAATAAAGATCAAACACCTCAAAAATCGATTTTTAGCTATAAAATCCATAATAATGACCTTAGCGATGCAATTTGTCGTCCTTGACCTTGACATAACAGATGCCACTGATATGTGTCGGTGGTGATGCCATTTCGAGAAAAAATAAACCTACGAAAAAAGTGTGCGTACTTTTTGATAGCGCGTATATATACTCTTTGGTGGCTTTACTTACCGTTGATGATGTTTCTAAGAGCTACGTTGAATACAACTTTCTCACAGAATATCTTAAATTGACTTAGTGACAGACTTCTTGCATCGAGTGAGAACCATGAAGTGCTCAAGAACTCATTGTATGTAGGAAAGTAAGAATATTTGAAAACTTATCCCAAATAACGGGCCGTAAATGAAATTGTGGGAGTTTGTATGAAAGTTCGTTATTTTTACGAATGTGATCGATCGCATCCTGGGCTCACGGCTTGTACTTAATGTAACGTGTCACAAGTAAACAGCGATATGACAACACAATGTACGATGGGACCTGTTTGTTAATCTCCACACGCACCTTTTTGTTAATATTATTAGGTACCTCACATTCTTTTCAGCCTGTTTTTTTTGTTAATTTTATTATAATCCTTGACTGAAAAAATGTTTGACCTACGAAGCATAAAATATTATGTTTTTGTTTCAGAAAATCATGAAGAGTTTCGACTAAGCATGTGACTGACAGAAGATGGTCTATGACAGTGAAAATGGTATTGATTATAACTATTCGTGCGTCAATTGCCACAATGAGTCCTATTATAATCAGAACTACACTTATCCGAACGATCTCATTTGTATTTTTCATACCGACGAGGATATTACAACGGGGATTTTTAAATTATTCGTGTATGTGATGTATATTGCAGTGTTCGTAGCTGCGTTGGTAGGTAATGGGTTAGTGTGTTCAGTAGTACACACAACGCCGCGTATGAAGACAGTGACGAACTACTTTATAGTGAACTTAGCAGTGGGAGACATTCTGATGACACTGTTCTGTGTGCCGTTTTCTTTTGTTTCTATGTTGTTGTTACGGTACTGGCCGTTTGGTGCGTTTATGTGTAAGGCGGTGAACTTTTCTCAAGCGGTGTCGGTGCTTGTAAGTGCGTACACTCTGCTAGCTATCTCGATAGACCGGTACATCATCATCATGCACCCGCTCAAGCCGCGGCTAGGGAAGACAGCTGCTAAGCTGGTGGTATTTGCTGTGTGGAGCGGGGCATTCGTCACAGCGGCGCCAATACCTGTCGTGTCTACGCTGCAGAGGCCGTCGCTCTGGCACCAGGCGTGTGAAGTGTATGTATCATCAATTTATTTTATTACTAGCAGACGTCCCGCGGTTTCACCCGCGTAGATTTCGTTCCCGTGGGAATACAGGGATAAAAACCTATGACACTCAGCAATAATGTGGCTTTCTATTAGTGAAAGAATTTTTAAAATCGGTTCAGTAGATCCCGAGATTACCCCTTACAATTTAACAAATATACAAACACACAAACTTTACTTCTTTATAATATTAGTATAGAAGTATAGATAAAAAAAACAAATGATCAGTTTCAAGGGATAGATTTGACAAGGGAACTCTTACCTATTTTTGCTTAATTTCCACGAATTTGGAGGTCAAAGTCCTATGACAGTTGGCGTTCAGACAGTTAAACAAACAAGAACCTGACACGAATTAAGAGTAGTTCAACTTGTTAGGATTTGTTGATGCGTTGTCTGTGTTCCCAATGTTTCCATTAATTAACTTTGTTAAATACACGCGAAGTCCTTCATTAACAGTTACGGATTTTATTCTGTATTTTCTCAAATGGAAAGTTACTGTAGTTTTAATGACGAGCAATGTTGTTTTGTTAGTGACACATCCGTAGAAAATATGCCAGATTATAAATTACATTATGCGTAACTTTCATTGTGGGCGTAAGCACGTCTGCCGTCGTGACATTACGGCTGGTTTATCATATTGTGCTTTTCTTATTTTGAGTTTTATTGTTCTATTTTTTCCTCCTCAAAAGGAGGGTTATGCGTTTTTATATAGTTTAGCCTTATTTCCTCTAATAGCCTGTCTTTTTTTTCATCTACGTATAAGATTCCCGATCTCATAGACTTTTTTATATATAAAAATGTATCACCTAACCTTCTCCGCATTCAAGAAGGTTATGATATGAGCTCAGACCACTCACCTTTATTACTTACTCTAAGTGAGATTTTCTTGCTGAAAGAAACCTACCCGACATTGGTAAATAAGTACACTGATTGGGCAAGCTTTAAAATAGACTTGGACTCTGTAATAGATTTAAAAGTTCCACTAAAGAAACCAGAAGATCTGGATCGGGATATCAGTCATTTTATTACACAAATACAACAATGCGCCTGGAAAAACACGCCTACATTTAAGATCAAAAACAGACTTACATACTATCCAGCAGAAATCACAAAACTCATAAATGAAAAGAGGCGACAGAGACGAATATGGCAACAAACAAGATTTCCACAAGATAAAAGGATTCTGAACAACCTTACAAAACAGCTAAGTAGTGCAATTCAGAAATTCAAAAATGAATCAATGAGCAGTTATCTAAAACAACTAACTACCTCTCGCACGACAGATTACTCTCTGTGGAAAACTACAAAAAATTTAAAAAAAAGCCAATTATGCATATTCCCCCTATCAAGGATACTAACGGGCGGTGGGCAATAACCAACGAGCAAAAAGCTATTAGGTTTGCACAACATCTGGAACTAATTTTTACGCCAAATAAAGAACACCAAGACAGCGCTTTGCTAGATGAAACATCAAATAATGATGAGCAAGAAATAAAATTGGTAACACCTAGAGAAGTACATATACAGCCAAATACTTAGGCATGACATTAGACGCAAAGCTTCGCTGGAAAGCTCACGTTAAAAAGAAACGCGACGAGCTAGAGCTTCGCTACAAGTCGATGTACTGGCTGATAGGAAAACATTCTTCGCTGTCAGTACACAACAAAGTACTTTTGTACAAACAAGTCCTCATGCCTGTATGGACTTATGGTATTCAGCTTTGGGGCTGTACCAAACAAAGTAACATCAAAATTATACAGCGTTTTCAAAACAAAGTACTCAGAGGAATCGTTAATGCGCCCTGGTACATTCGAAATGACGACCTTCATCGGGACCTCAAAGTAGACCTCGTCATAGACATAATTAAAAAGAACGCCGAAGCTCATGAACGAAGGCTTCACCATCATGTGAACATCGAGGCTATCCAGCTCCTCGACAACACGGACATAGTGAGAAGGCTAAAAAGGACAAAACCTTTCGAGCTAATTTAGTGAAGTGTTAGTTTAATGTAGTGAAGTGAGTGCTACCCATAAAGAACACAAGAACAAAGTGTCTTCCCCTTAATAGAGACAATAAGAAAAGTGTAAATGGACACATTCTTAGTTGTAGTCTCCCTAGCAAATTAAGTCAAAATAGAATTACTCATTAGCTAGTATTAAGCTAGATTGTATTTCTTATGATGTAACCGTATTAGGTCGTCATCATACAACAAAAAAAAGAAATCAAGCGTCTTCGACTAAAGAAATCACCTGGCTACGATCTTATTACCGGAGAAGTTCTTAAGAACCTCCCACGTAAAGCCATCGTAAAACTTACGACTCTTATCAATGCAACGTTCAGGCTTAAGTCTGTACCTGACCTGTGGAAAGTTGCCGAAGTTATAATGATACCAAAGCCTGGTAAACCACCTCACGAAACGACATCATATAGGCCGATCTCGCTGCTACCGATCATGTCAAAATTATTTGAAAAGCTTCTTTTGAAGCGGCTAAAACCCATCATAGAAGAAAGAAACTTGATCCCTGACTACCAATTTGGATTTAGGGAAAAACATTCGACAATAGACCAAGTACACAGGATTACCAACATTATAGAAAAGGCTTTAGAGGAAAACAAAGTTTGCTCAACGGTCTTCCTCAATGTAGCGCAAGCATTTGATAAGGTATGGCACAAAGGCCTCATTAACAAACTAAGAAATATGTTCCATAAACAGTATGCTGACATCTTAGAGTCTTACCTATCACAGCGTATGTTTAGAGTAAGACAAGATGATACACATTCGGAACTAAAACCGATAAAAGCTGGAGTACCGCAAGGAAGTGTCCTAGGTCCCGTCTTGTACTTTTTGTACACTTGCGATATTCCTGAATTAGAGAACAACACCATTGCCACATTTGCAGACGACACAGCTATAATGGCCACAGGCGTCACTCAAGAAGAAGCAGTGAAAAAAGTTCAAACAGCCGTCAATATCATCTTTGACTGGACAAAACAATGGCGTGTGAAACTTAATGAAACAAAATCTGTTCACATAGACTTCACAAACAAAATGCAAAATTATCATCCGATAAACATAAACGGTCATGTCATACCATACGAAAATACAGCCAAATACTTAGGCATGACATTAGACGCAAAGCTTCGCTGGAAAGCTCATGTTAAAAAGAAACGCGACGAACTAGAGCTTCGCTACAAGTCGATGTACTGGCTGATAGGAAAACCTTCTTCGCTGTCAGTACACAACAAAATACTGTTGTACAAACAAGTCCTCATGCCTGTATGGACTTATGGTATTCAGCTTTGGGGCTGTACCAAACAAAGTAACATCAAAATTACACAGCGTTTTCAAAACAAAGTACTCAGAGGTATCGTTAATGCGCCCTGGTACATTCGAAATGACGACCTTCATCGGGACCTCAAAGTAAACCTCGTCATAGACATAATTAAAAAGAACGCCGAAGCTCATGAACGAAGGCTTCACCATCATGTGAACATCGAGGCTATCCAGCTCCTCGACAACACGGACATAGTGAGAAGGCTAAAAAGGACAAAACCTTTCGAGCTAATTTAGTGAAGTGTTAGTTTAATGTAGTGAAGTGAGTGCTACCTATAAAGAACACAAGAAAAAAGTGTCTTCCCCTTAATAGAGACAATAAGAAAAGTGTTAATGGACACATTCTTAGTTATAGTCTCCCTAGCAAATTAAGTCAAAATAGAATTACTCATTAGCTTTAGTATTAAGCTAGATTGTATTTTTTATGATGTAACCGTATTAGGACACATTATAAAAAAAAAAAAAAAAACTACGTCTAAGAAGAACGGTGTATGATGAAAGTTTTTTTCTATTTGGTTTAGTAATGTTGGTTGTGAAAGCTCAAACTGCGGCAAAAAAGCTGGGCATCTTAAACAAGGTTAAGCGGTACTTCAAGCCTGGACAGCTTTCAGTATTATATAAAGCTCAAGTCCGGTCTGGCATGGAGTATTGCTGTTACTGTCCTTTGGGATGGCTCAGCCAAATACCAGCTTGCCACACTTGACTCTGTAGAGCGCAGAGCCAGGAGGCTAATTGGTGACGATAAGCTGGTTATCAAGCTACATAGCCTGGCCCACCGTCGCAAAGTCGCATGTCTGTCGGTCTTCTACAGACTGTACTTCGAAGAGTGTGCGCAAGAGCTCCACGAGCTGATCCCACCATCTCCCTTCTTCTATCGGGAGACTCGATGTACTGCAGGGTATCACCGATACCTAGTCGACATTCCACACATTCGAACGAAGCGCTTTGCTGGGTCCTTTATTATGCGCACAGCCAAGGAGTGGAATTCCCTGCCTGCGTCGGTTTTTCCGAGTTCATATAACCCTAATCTGTTTAAGTCGCGAGTAAACAGGCTTCTACTGGGTAAGCTCGTTCCATCGTCGACATCATCTCTGCCCTTAGGGCAAGATTGAAGTCAAGAGCAAGCCCATTTATAATAAAAAAAATAAAAAATAAAAAATTGTTATTGGTTTTTGTAAGTTTGGTTGGGTAGGTTTGTGTGGTTTTGTAAAAATTTAATAAATTATTAATTTAATATTATAAATTATATTAAAGTGTTTTTTTGTTTTAATATTCGCTTTCTGTGCAATTAGAGACATTTGTGGTGAGAAATGGTCCAGTCCGGAGAAGAGCCGACAGTACACCTACGCACTGTTGGTCCTGCAGTTCGTGCTCCCGCTGAGTGCACTAGTGTGCACGTATGCACGAATTGCGCAAACCGTATGGGGCGGCCGCCCACCGGGGGAGGCTCAGGATGCAAGAGACACACGTATGCAACACTCCAAGAGAAAGGTTGGTAACAGAATAACAAAGAACATAGATGTGTATTATAAATTACTGGCTTAGTTTTCTATGCTTCAAGCCTATGCCCATAGGACAAGCTCTCGTTAGACTCGCTTTTAGGCCGCGTCACTCTTTACAGCCTCTAGCCGCCTTATTACAAAAGGTAGTTAAACCTGGTTTAACTTAGACCTGGTTTATCTCGCATGCTGTCACTTTCTTTTGAATATTATTGAAGTGAGACGTCATGCGAGATAAACCAAGTCTAAGTTAAACCAGGTTTAACTACGTTTTGTAATAAGGCGGAATGGGTCTTTACAACTACATATTTCTATCTTGAATAGCAAATAATGTCTGAGTTTTGATGTTAAAATAATAACACAAGTCTGTTGGCCTTTCAGACAGCACGTTTACGTTTCAGTCGACTTTTAAAAACTATGTACATATCACATAGAGAGAAAACAGAGGGCAAACGAAAGCATGGCGGTCAACATCTCCGCTATAAGGATGTGCTCAAGAGACATCTAAACGCTTGCGCTATTGATCCAACTGGTTGGGAGAGGCTCGCTCTGCATAGGTCGTCTTGGCGCTCTACTATTTACAAAAACACAAAATCTTTCGAAAAACAGCGAATCGAAACACTGAAAGAAAAGCGCCAAATACGTAAAGAGAGACCTAAGCCCTCCTACACCTATACCTACAACTCAGCTGGTCAACTCTACTGCTTTAGCTGCGACCGGGTATTTAAAAGTATATTCGGTCTGGCCAGTCATATGAGGGCGCGCTAGGAAATAGCTTGTAAGGGTCGCCGTTACCGAAATCGGTAAGGAGGACTATACATATCACATGATCCATGTCTTATCATATTCAGAGGTCATAGAAAACGAGGCAAATCGACAAACGGGCCGGTGACCTTTAATCTGCGTATTGGCGTCGCGAAGTACTTATTTCGTTTGAATACGTGATGATATTTTGACAGACGATCACGTCGTCGCCGCTCAGTCATAAAAGTGTAATCAATTTGTCATTAATAATGGACAACACCGGGAGAGCTGGAAAGAAATGGGGGAGGCCTTTGCCCAGCATTGAGACACAATAGGCTAGGCTAGGCTAATTAAAAAAAAAAATGAATATGAATGAATTGAAAATACCCAAATTATCACTTAGACCAGGTGCTTGAACCTACTAGTTTTTTTATTTAACAATCTTCATCATAATTGTCTTGCCCTTATCCTAATTCATTTGGAATTGCCACAGCATGTCGTCTTCTTCTTCCACACTTCCCTGTTACTCGTCAACTTATCAAACACTTCCTTTCTAGCCATACCATCCTTTACACAGTCCATCCATCGTTTGTTTTGGTCTTCCTCTACACTTATTCCTCTACCCATCCGCATTGTTACTCATGACTGTCCTAACGAACAAACTATTCTAAATTAATATGCTTACGTTACTAAAAAGGTCCACACCGAAATTATTATTTTTGTAGAACTAAGGTTGCAAATGTTGAAATGGGTATCATCGGATGACAACCTTTAAAATTTTTATTATCTGAAATTAATGTATAGCAACATTTTTTATCTTTCGCATAATGTGTTTATTTTTCTTGCAGATGATCAAAATGATGCTAACAGTGGTCACGGTGTTCACGATGAGTTGGTTGCCTCTCAACGTTTTTATTGTAAGTTGATTGAATGAAGCCCTATTTTCTCTAGCAGGCATCTCCAAGGACATCCCGCAATGTCATGCGAAGTTGGTAACTGATAGAGGCGCCTTTAGTTTTAGACTTGCTGAAATTATCTGAGATATTTAAAATTCGTTTATCTGTTTAAAACTTTCTGGAACTTTTTTGTAGGAGGTATTTAGAACCAACTGACCGCCTCATTTGTCTAGTGGTCGCAAGCACGACTGCTGAACAGGGGGTCTTCAGTTCGAGCCCCGGGTCGGGCAAAGTGTTATAATTTTTTTCATCAGGAATTTCTCAGTATAAGTCCGGATTTGTGCTCGGTTAATAGCAATAGGCTCGTCCTCAAAATGTGGGTGTACTATTAGGCACACGTCTGCTTAACATTATAGGCGTGATGCAACGTAATTTAGAACCAAAACATCAAACTTCCGTTCTCATAAAAATGTTACATTAACCAAAAGTAGAGTCATTTACGTATTTTTTATAGCTGAAAATGATGCTGAACGTGCATTCCTCATAAAAAGTAATTGTGGTTTGATAAGATTTCATTGAGCAATAAGTGGCATCCATGCAGAAGTTTTCGACACAGTAGAGAATGTCTGTCTGTCCACAAGCGGATGTAGATGCGATTTCCTCGTCCAGCCAGTCTATTTTCAGTGAAATACTGCGGTTATTTCTCAGAATTCTGAAATTGTAGCAAGTCTAAAGTTTTGTGACAATTAGTTTTAACTTGAACTTTTAGTTTGAAAGGCTCCCAGTGAAAAATATCTGATATTAAAATGTTCTTTTTGGGTAAAATTGAACAAAATAGAAACGCCATATTTTACTAGATGAGAAGATACAGCTTTGAAAAGGATTTTGTTATAGTTTTGTAACAAAGTTATTATTTTATTGGACAAAGACAAAGACATTTATTCGTAGGACATGGTAGGCATAAAGTTGTTACAGAAGAATGGTATTGATCATGACATATCCGCCGCTGTACGCGGCATACGAATATTTACATTGGTAGCACTTGATACTAAATACTAACACTTAAATCTTAATTAATTAATATCTAAATTAATCTTGGTTTTTTTGTTTTTCTGTACACATGCACATTTATATAACCCTAAATTGCACTCTAATAAACTTGGTCATGGTTTGGTCCAGTGAAAATTGATTTCATTAATTACTGCATACATTCGTTGATGAGCTCGTGGCTAAATAATAACTGCCACTCGGATCGATCTTTAGGTTAAGCCGCGTTTGCCTAGGTTGGTTTGTGGATGGGTGACCACCTATTACACACCGAGTTTCCTCAGTGCCTCGTCGGATAGCGCTTTAAGCTGTTTATCCCAGCTGCCATATTATATACCTAAATCTTTTGCAGTCGTTACAGGTAGTCAGTGACCTGAAAGTCTGACAACCAGTCTTACCAAAGGGAATCGTATTACCTAGTATTAACTGGGTTGTGGAGGTCGGATAGGCAGTCGCTCCATGTAAAATACTGATAGGTATTCAGATGCATCCGGTTAGACAGGAAGCCGACCCCAACATAGTTGGGAAAAGGCTAGGCAGATGATGATACTGCGTACTTCGTTATTATTGTGAGCATTACATTTGAAGCTCAAGTCTCACCATGTAGGATATTCAAGACTTTGAAGAAGATAAACTACAAATCACCATTGTTTTCTACCAGAAAACTCATGCAGATTTTAAAATAAAATTTATCAATTGGCACAATTTTTAGGTTTTCCATTAAATTCGGGCGGTAATTGGTTCCTGTTAAAACTCGTTTTGATAATAGTTTGTACAAATTTTAATTTTTCCTCTAAAAATAAGTAGAATTACCGAGTGCCAATGCTAATGGCATTTGAAAATTCCAATAGTTCCAAAAATATTCGTTTTAAATTCAATTTGCTACGTGGTTGCTACGAGATTCGTAGCCCGTAGCCGGTAACCCGGTCGTTCTACGTAGTAATTTTGTAGGAGTTTATCGAAATAAAGCACAGTTAAAGTTAATATTTATTTCTGTATTTTAAATACGTTCTCAAAGGTAATCTTAAATCATGGCCTAGTATTTTTAATAACGATCCCGTGAAAAGGAAGCAGTCTGTGTGCTACCTTGGGTTTGTTTTAGAGAGGATATTTTCAATCATTGAACACATAAAAACCGTCGCACAGCGGTGATAAGCTAAAAAGAACTTTTGTGCCTTAACGAGAATATCCAAATGTACGTTGGGTTTGTAATTTTTAACACTTTTAAGACTATCTATGGGGGGGGGGGGGGGGCTACTTACTTGTATGTGCTACGGGGCACCAATTTGGGCCGATAGGGCCACCATAGGAGCGATACGACGCCAGCGGTTGGCTTCGATTTTCTTGTGTTAAGCGTATAGGACGGTTAGTACTGAAGCCTTACCGGTACTGGCAGGGGTACTTCCAGTCAATCTTGACGTGCTGCGCCGTGTTTAAAACTACTACTGCGAACGAGAGACCGCGGACGCAGACTTTTTACTTAATAGGAGATTCATAGAATTCCATAGGTTTTTTTAAGCATACATTGAATTTGCAGGCAGGAGTCTGGTGCTCTGGAAATTAATACCAAGCAACAACTTAATGAATATCTGAATGTTATTGCAGTGTTCCATTTTTAAAAGCTCTCAGCGCAGAACTGACCGTTAAAAACCCAAAGCTGCACTTGTGGCACACTCGAAGAAAAGTCTTTTCCTTTTTTTTGTCACTTCACAATATTCAGTGGACTAGTTCTGATCAGTTCAGTATGGTTAAAGTTTGAAACTCTCGGTATAACACTTGTTTGCAAGTTTCCAGGTTGATATAATAGAACGTAGAAAAATCATTTTTTGAGCTATATAGTCAACGTACAATTCGACTGAAACTACACATTTTTTTGTGTCTGTTTTTAGGGATATATTTGTCAATTGTAAGACGGTTATGTTGCGGTGGTCTCGTATATAATTTGAATACTACCCATATAGTGGTAGTGTTACCTACTTCTAATAATATTATTACATGCTGATCTTCGGTGGTATACAATGGAACTATTCAATTATAATAGACGGCAAGTCTCTCGTAATTGCTGTAATCACTTTGATATATCTTGTTTTCATAATTCCTTAACATAATAATATTACGTTTGTTTGCTTTAAAGGGGCTTTATTACCCCCAAATGCCAGTTATGCTTAAGTTCTATTTTATTCAGGAATAAGGAATTTACAACACTATTTGTATTACCTACATGTATCCATACTATCCATACTTCCATACTAATATTATAAATGCGAAAGTAACTCTGTCCGTCTGTTACTCTTTCACGCCTAAACGGCTAAACGGATTTTGATGAAATTTGGTACAGACATAGTTTGGAACTTGAGAAAGGACATAGGATAGTTTTTTTTTTTTTTCGCGAGATAAACCAAAAATCTGCCGGAAGTCACTATTCCACGCGAACGAAGTCGCGGGCAAAAACTAAATGTAAAATTCATGCATATGAAAAATCGTTTACAATATTACTTACTAACAGTAGAAAAAAATAAGGAATACTTTTTGTAAAATTGATAATAGTAGTTTATGCGACTGTGCATAATGCCTAATTATGTATAGTTGCATACACTAATTTATCTACCCGAATATCATAAGGGCTCTATGATGGGCTCAGGAACCATAGGGAAATGACCAGCATTGTTACCAGTGTTATGCAATAAAAAATAAACAGGTTATTAGTTGCATTCGTCGCTGCATTTAATTCAATTCAATTCAATTATTTATTGCAAATCACATGTGTTTTACAAGATCTTATAATAAAAAAAAAAATAAAAAAAACAAACAAATGAAAAAATGTGGCACTTGGGCCTTTAGTTTTGATTAGTGGACTGTATGAGAAATATTGAAGGGTTTAGAGATACCTAATAATTAATAATTCTGGTGTAAACTGACTAACATTCAGATCCTTGACTAGAACAGGCAATTTGACTCCACTAACCTTTTGCTTCACCCTTGTCCTGGCTTGGATCAAGCTTGCTGATGCAGCTCGCTGCCACGTGGTTGGATGTGATGTCACTATGAGCTTCTAGAAAGTCTTTCGGGAACCGAATAGTAGGCACACACAAATTATTGTCTAGGATTGTTCTGGTACGACCAGAAGGCACTATATCACAATAGTATACGAAAAGTCGGGTTTTACAATGTGGTAATCAGAACATCGGCGTGCACGGCAACGCGAACCTGTGTCCTTTTCGGTAGTCGAACGTCGAATGGACGCAGCACTAAGGTGGCTGCTCATCGCCGTCACTTCACCAGAAGTGAGGGTAGAAGGCATAAAATTAATGGAGCTTAAAAACTACCTTAAACTAGACAAGGATCGAACATACCCCCCACCGAAATCACTGTGATGATTTCCCATAAAAAAATAAAAGAAATAAAACAAGAGATCGGGCTACGAGCCAGAGCTAGAAGCCTTACATCAGTGGTCACGAACCCTGATGGACCATGTGGGAAAAAAAACAAAGGGGGGAAGAGACGAACCTATAAGAAACTATAATTATTTTAAGTATAGATTATATTATCCTATAAAACTAGAATAACTACATATGGGGTAGGTTTTTTTAAACTAAAAACTAGGTACTAGTTAGCGTATGGTAATGGGCAAAGTTTGTTTACCGGTCTTTTACGATATCTGGCGGAGTGTTCATGTTAATTTCTGAGTCACTATCACTCATTTTCGACAGAAATAAAGAACTTATCAGAAAATTTGTCTACTCAATGAAAGGGAATAAAAAGCTAACGAACAAATCATAGGCAAACGAACAAAGTCACTATTCTTGTGTCACTCGAGATCAAAATGTCGTGCGATTTATAATTAAAATCATACTGAATTGGGGTTTCATATCGATAGGTATCTGTTTTAATGTAGATACTAGAATAGCACACTCACTTGAATTTGACACCTGTTCCAAATTTAAACTCATAACCTACTGTTTTCAGTAGGTTATGAGCTCATTACAGTTCTGTTAATTTCTGCTGGTTGGTAATGCTGGTCATTGCCTATGGTTTTTGAACGCATTAGAGAGGATTTATGATATTTGGGTAGATAAAGTATTTTTTCAACACACTTGCTCATAAAGTGGCTATAATTTCACCGCAATTAGGCACGTAATGACACCTATAATCAAACAGTGACTTTTTCATTGCTATTATTCACTAGTGAGTTATAGTTTTTTTTTTAAAAATTATTGTTTGAGTTGGTCCGTTCATAAAAAAGTTTCGATACAAAAAAGATCGTGTTCAATAGTAAAAATAAATTAATGTACTAAGTGCTTGCTCATTTCATGCAAATTTGAATTTAAATAGATAATTTCAACTTCTACGTTTTTATTAAATGAAACTTTCACTCAAATAATATAACTTTTATTTTCCCTGTAATAAAGAAAACTTTTTCCTCATTTTATAAGTGGCTGTGAATTTCATGGTGGCGCCACTGGTCAGGGAAAAAGCATCGCTACGTCAAACTTAGTACATTTATTTTAGTTCCGTGTTCTCCCGCATGCACAGATAAGTTGGTCAAACTGTAGATGCGCGCGCATAGGAAAACCGATAAATTTTTCCCGAAATCGGGAAAAAATCAGAACTCGTTTTAACTGTTGAAGATGACTTTTTAGTATTATTTTCTTCACAAGTGTGTTGAAAAACGTCGTATGATACACGTGTGTATTGATGATTACCGTCCTTGGCTTTCTTAAGACCCTCACCTGACGGCTCGGGTCTCAATGACGCCTCACCATTAATCACCAACGTTACACACTTGTACCATAATGTACTATTATTTTTTCTTGACGTTAGGTACTATGGACAGTCCACGAAGAAGATGAGGAGTGGAGCATGTGGCCTGGGATGCCATATTTATGGTTCGCCTGCCATTGGTTGGCCATGTCTCACTCCTGCTACAACCCCATGATCTACTGTTATATGAACGTGCGGTATCGACGCGGGTTTAAAGAGGTAAAATATTTTGGTACTTTTAATATGATTATCTACATGGACGTAGACGCTTTCGCGGTAAGGTAACTCATTAGTATATAGTGGTATTAATGTAGAAATTGTAGCGGGCAAAAGCTTCCGTTTGTCCACCTTTATCCCTACTAGAATTTGTATCCGTGTGTCGTCAGGAATGTTAAAATCTGGTTCCTATTCACTTTGAGTGAACTTATTAAGTGCTCCGAAGAATTCTCTGAAAACAGTATCCAAACATCCCGGAGCTCAGAAACTTACCCGGTAATAATTATGTAGATGAAAGAGCTTTTATGTCTACACATTTCCGTGTCCCTTTCGAAACAAGAATAGCTTTCTAAGTTATGTTTAAAACGTGACCGGCACCCACTATGATCGCGTTCAGGAAAAATATCTACACGTCATTATTTGTTGAATACAGCACCATAAAGGCTACCCAATTAATTTGAATTTCAGATGTGTTTGCTCGTGCAATAGGACACTATTTTTGTCATATTACGTAATCCGTACAAGGCTGTGTTTTGTTAGATATTCTGTTGCGACCAACTAGCTCAAAATATTTTGTACAAGATTTTTTTGGAAAAACAAGGAAACTCACGCAGGAATATTTATATTCATAGAAGGTTCACCTAATTTAACGTTTCTTTTTAATTTAAGAGTTTGTGAAACAATGTGTTGGTAAACAAGACATCGTAACTTGTGTCTATTTGTAGTAGTTTGCAGAAACAAATAATAAAGAAACGTTAATAATTATGATCAATAAAACTCTTGGAAGTTTTGATTCAAATTTTCGTTAGACATATACGGCCTTATTAATAAAAAAAAGTTAAGCCTGCTTAAACTTACGCTTGGTTTATCTCGCATGCCGTCTCACTTCAAAAATATTCAAATGAAAGGGACGGCATGCGAGATAAACCAAGCGTAAGTTTAAGCAGGCTTAACTTTTTTTTATTAATAAGGGGGTTTGATTGTGGTATGTTGTTTTAGGTACGTTTTTGTGGCGCGTAATGCCCGTATAATTTTAAGTTGACGAAACGTTCATTTTGTGTAATTGTAATAAGTTCTTCTTTTATTTCTATAGATTCTCGGTGGACTGCTGTGTTTGAAAAAGAATGATCCCAACAGACATTATCAGCGCTCAAGTATTTGTGAAGGCATACCTTTATCTGGTGAGAATCTTTAGTTTTATGGCGGAATTGGTTCTTTGAATAGTAAGAAAAGAAAGCCACAAGATTTTTTTCAATGGAGGCTACTATTGTTCAAGCTTGAAGAACATAGGTACACTGAAATTATTGGCGAAGGCCTTGTAAAACGACAGGTGATTTAAAGGTGGATGAAATAAAAAAGAGTAATACTTATGCCCTGACAATGCCCTGCACATTCAATACAACTTATAACAATAATGACTTCAGGGCGCTGTTGAGGCTTCCACCCTTAGTGTGATAGTGGATTGGGGGGTTTACCAAAGCTACACGTTGGCAACAAAGCTTGTTAAACCTCTTGTGATTGTGATTTTATTTATCTTTTTAGTGTTCCTGCATGTTTATTAGTACCTATAGTTTTTAAGTAAGACGCAATACTATCCACCCTATGGGCCTTGATGCCTGAGAGTAAAATATTTTTTATAATATAATCTATTTAAAATAAAGAATGCTTAAATATGACCAATTAACGAACCCACTAAACTAATAAAATAGTAATCGAATAATAGCCATTCTAGCTGGCTGACTGGTTAAATGAAACATATTTTAACATATTTGAACGATTTTTATCGATGTTTGGTGTTTGATTGTTTCAAACTCCAAAAAAAAATCCTGCGCTAGTCACCCCAGAGTGTTTAAATTTAGTGCCGTATTCGTCCCATCTGGTATGAAAATCAAAGGAATGCAAAAGCTAAAAAATGAAATCACACTTTATGATTTTGTCATAAACAACCAATCTTACCGACAGGTAACGTAATACTCAGCAAGTCAGCACTAACTGGGTTATGGAAGCCAGTTAGGCAGTCGCTACGTCTAAAATGATAGTAAGCAGCTCAATTCGGTTTTACTGAAAGCTTTGGCTTCATAGTTGGGAAAAGGCTAGGTAGATGATGATTATTTTGTCATAAAAATCTTAACGAACAATGTACGCATGTCCAGAATTAAGTTAACCCTTCTTTCTATTATAATATATTTGTTTGCACTAAATCAGGTCAGAGGAAAAAAAAAAAAAATTACGCGTTCCGTTTTCTTTCCCAAGCTTTAACGAACCACAGTTTTATAATAAGGATCGACGTTCTTCGTCGACTACGACTACATCGTAACTTTTACTTGAAGTAGATTGGAGGCTAACTTTTAACTTTGTTACTGCGTTGCGGTTAAAATAAAACGCCACGGTGCCGGTGGAGTAAAAAATCGGCGAAGTCCAAAAGGATATTTACAAAATAATGATTTTCGAGTACTCAACCTACTGGTTCTATAATTGAAATCGTTACAAATGGTTTAAGTGTACTTACATCTTTAGTTGTGCTCTTCAATAAATATTAGAATCATCATGTCTGTCTAGCCTGTTTCGAAACTATGCTGGGATACGGTTCCAGTTTAACCGGTTGCAGCTGAATACTACATAGTATTTGACATTGGCCGACTGCCTTAGGGCTGGCTTTCAGACTTTCGGGCCACTAACTACCTGTGTGGACTGTCAAAGGTCTACTTAAGCGACCGTTGGTCCATTGTCATATTTATACGAGATAAAAATGCAATGCAATTTTTAATTTAGGTTAACAATATTGAACTTCAAACAGATTCAACTACTTCAAGATACTTTTGAATCAGATTCAATTTCAATCCCGTATTCATTTAAGCAAACTAGATTTTGTATACATTTGAAACAGTATTCAGTTTATAGTTTTGTAATATATTTTTCTCCCATAAGTTTTTAAAGTAATTGGCTTTTATTAAAAACTGTGGACATAAGTTTTTGTTTCGATCTTTCTTTATTTGGTAATTTCGTCTGATTTTTAAAATGAAAATTCGGTATCCCACATAATGTTTATTCTTCCGTCTTAATTAGCTGTAATCTCTGTAAGTCACACTAATCCTTTCCAGGCACAAATTTAACGCAACCAAACATCAATCGACTATGGTTTCTTTGGCCTTACTCAAAACTTTCCTACGACAAGTTCCTCAATTACAGTTAGAAATCTTGAATCTCTTGCGCATCTCTTCACAAAATTGTCAACCCTTTGTGATTCAAGACGCAATTTCCGACAATTTATCAATAATCAAATATTACATCCGGATTTGTTCATCAAATAATATCTACGTACCCCGTCTAGCCCCCGATATCGGGAGCTCATAAAGAAGCATAATCACGGAAGATATCCCGATAGTTACAGTATTAGTGTAGAAAGTTTTAAATCGTGAACGATATACCTAGGTACTCGCTAGCGAGGATATTTTTCTTGTCATTTTTCTAAAATAACTATTCTGTAAAATCAGAATATGCAAAAATGCAATAACGCGGCAGTACGATTCCCTGGAACAATTACTCCATGTAGGTAAAGCCACGGGCATAAGCTAGTTTTTAATTAAACTCTGATCAGCCTACCGTGAAAATCAGCCCTCCATAAAGCTGGGTTTTAACTAATAAAACCACATGAACTACGATTTCAACGGTCCTCTCCTTATATTACATTTAAATGGTCAGACATTATATTTGCTGTTGACCATTCTGGGGGATATTAAAGTTAAATTGCTTTTGGGAATGATTTTAAAACTAATAAGAGTTCATAGCGGTCACTTTATAGGGTCAATGGCGTGTTTCTAGTTTGACATTAGGTATAGAATAACCCCCATGACCGCTAGTCATTTTGTAACGGTTTGTTTGCATTCAAACAATGGTTTTGGTCAACTAGAGTGAATGAAAACCAATAAAAAAAAGAAACGGGTTTGCTCGTATTGTTTCGAATCCAGCTCTATTGTTTTGTTCTTTACGAAAAATGGAAATTGTTATCGCTCGTTTAGTGTTTTGTGATTCCTCGTGGCTATTAATATTCATTGATGAATTTTATAGCCTGAAAGGCCATACTTAAAATACCATTGATGGCTTTTACATTCAGAAAAGTAATACACTTACCTAGTTGCGGCTCATCAATAATGTAGGTAATGCCCAGCGTTCTGGCATGACTTTTGTAGGTCTTCGTCGATCTAGAACTTTATAATAAAATCTGTGTCATCTCGGTTCGTTGCACCATACCAGTATCGATGTAATGCTAATGTTAACTTTACTTGTTGTAACTTTCAGAAAACCTTCGTATTATTCTTCATTAGTAAACAACTTATACCAGTGTCAGGCACTAGTTGCTCGGCATTTTGCTGAACTGGTCCTATTTGGCGCAGCCCTGAGATACACACTCTTTTTCGTGTTTAGTAGTTAGTTTTTTTACTTTGTTGTGTGCACTTGTGGCATGTGCCAAATAAATATTTTATCTTTCTTTTCTTTATAATTCCATCATACGAATGGTTAAAGCAGAATCTATTCACGCAACATTGTGTAGGCACTTAAGCTAACCACACAGATAACGACCCGATGAGTCGGAAAAAACACAACACTTTTCGCAAAAATACAAGCCACTAGGCCCGTCTCAGTATCTGGCTCATTACAAATGCCCCGGGACTTTTGGCCTGAAAAAATAACGTGAAAACAGTCCCCAAAAAGGAACTAAAAAAGCGGCCGTATAATAATTTTATGGCTTTGATTTAAAGCGGCATTGTATTATTATTGTAGTTTTGGCAGGTTAAAAATTATAAAAGTTAATTTATTAGCGAGAAACAAAAAAATGAGTCAAAAAAATGAAATGGGTAATTGAATAAATATTGAGCAGGAAAATAACAAAACGGGCAGTTACGTGTGGGCAGATAAAAAATCAGAATTAGTCGGTATGTCGGGGTCGTTCTATCATCTCGCGGTCTTTATCATCCAAGTACTTAAAAGACAAAATAAATAAGCAAATGACTTTTTTTATTCATTTTTTTTTTGCCGGTCATGAATAGAACTAAAATAAAATAACCGACCCCATGAACACCCTCGCCGTACGACTCGGGTGTTCAATCCAGCTAGGATACAATAACAAACTTTCCGCACTTGTATCAAAATGTACTATTTTTTCAGGTACGGGATCGATGGGAACTTTTCATTCAATTTGATTTTCGAACATTCATTCTATTTTTTAGCTCTATGCGAATTTTTGTAGCTCCACTGCAATTTATTGGGCTAAATTAACTAGGTAGGCCAATTATTTTTTCAACTGATCACAATCAAATTCCTAATTTAAATAAACATGTTAAAAATTACTTCACTTTTTCATTCGAACAAAGTACTTATATTGTAAATTAAGATATCATTCATGGCCACAGAGCTCTACGAAATTTCCCGTAATTAATCATTGTTAGATTAAATTTTCGGCTACTGTAATTTTCTAGCAATTACGAATCGGGATAATGGAAAGATAACACACTGTTGTTTTTCGTTATTTGCGCTGAATGTGTAAACGTACCTATATTGTTACATTAATGTTAAACAATAATTTTTTGATATGATGCCTTCGATGTACCTACATAATATTATGTCGGGAACGCTACTGTTAAACGCGAGGTGTTTGATTCCCTGGTTCGGCAAAGCGTTATTTAAGTTTTTCCGGGTAGAAAGGTACTTACGCCACTGTCAAAGCCTTCAGAAAATACTAGAGAGATTTGCTGATGTCTTCATGATAATGTTTGTTATTCTTAGAACTGGTGGGCGTGAACAGCACAGCACCTGCGCATCGCCGTGGTATCTTCGTATGCAGATACCAGATGACCAGGAGTGCTGGAGTCTCCAACGGCAGCAAGAGTACCATCTGCACACTCTGCACGTCGAAACCTACCCCTCGGTCTTCTGAAAACTCAACGACTCCGCCCATTAGGGCCGCCTCAGCGCGCTCACAATTTTTCTAAGAACGGGCCAGTTCATTGATGCGCTATTTTTAATGTATCATACATTAAAAATAGTGCATCAATGAACTTATTTTCCAGTACTACGTGTTCTACTTTTATAAGTAGTATATAGTACATAGTAGTATATAAGGTAAACTCTATCACAATTACGGGGATTGTCATTGCGAAACCATTGTGTTAAAATGAAAAATTAAACATATTCAAATTAAACACTGTTTTAAGCTTTCACGGTTCATAACTATATTTAAAATATCCCGTAAGTGACATTTTAAATATATTCAAATTAGTTTCTCTTAATACTATATTTTAACTACAAAAATAGGTTAGATTTTGTGGATAATTTCCCATTGATGTAAATTTTATGTCTAGATAATAATTACGAAATGTCAACGATAAATAAAGTATTAAAATTATTAGTTGTTAAATACAAAAGTGTCAGACTTTATTGATGCTCCACTATCAATTTTCCCCTCTTTTCATTCTACTGATTTTTATTTTGGGTTTTAGGCTCAGATTTTTATACAATGAATATTTATCATACTGAGAATCAGCCATAGCAGCATATAAGTCAACGGGAGAATACCTTTAGGATTTGAGCAGAGCACAACTTTGAACAAAATCTTGCCTTTTTCATTACCAAACACAGAATATAGATGACCATCAATTTATTGACCTTCAAATATGGATTAACAGTCTACCGGAAACCTCTACAATATCAATCATTAAAGTTTGCAGTCTTTTAGACATTCGAAATGACCAACTAAAACACTAGTTATTGTACCTGCACACTTGAAGACCTTATACAACTGCATCAGCGAGTGGAGTTCGCATTGCTGAATTTTGGGCCAAAACAATTCAATAAAGATTTGCCATCGACACGTTAAAAAGAAGAATGTACTTATAATATACTTTTCCAGGCATGAATATGGTTTTTTCCCCAGTATTTGAGCTAATATTGACTCTACTATTAATATCATAAACGGGATATTTACCATGTTTGATTTTTGTTTCGAGTTCCCGATATTTCGGCGCTGTTACAAGCACCATGATCACGGATAAACTGAAGTCATTGCGGGTGGATGTTTATGAGCAGACAAAACGGTCTACCCTCTTTCTCGTTCGTTTTTTGCGTTCGGCACCACTACCATTGTCACTCACTACACGATTCTGTTCCCGACACACAAAACTCACTGTGTCCACTCGCGAACTTTTTTCGGCACTTTTTCGGTTTTTACACAGTTGAACCACTGGATTCCAGGCTCTCGACAGTTGAAACCCATCCTCCCGGTTAAAGTTGTCATATTTGGTAATTTCAATGGCCTCTCTGACCAGACGAGGTATATAGTGGCGTTCTGTCGAGATGACCTGAGGGTTATGCAACTCAATCCAGTGGTTTGATCCCGATTCCAGCAGATGTTCAGCTATGGCCGATTTTTGGGTGTCGTTATTTTTCACCGCCCTAATATGTTCGGATATGCGACAAGCCACCGTACGCTTTGTCTGACCGATATCATGTCCGATGTCATTAAGTCTGCGTTTGTCCCATATTGTACATATTTAAATAAATAAATATTGCGTTCTTCCCTCATTTTCTTTTTCTCGTGTCTAGAGAAAATGGCATATATTGTATTTCAGAAACTTTATTATAATACACGGAACCGTCTTAAAAAGAGATCATCATAATTATTATTCTAAATTAAAAGGGGGACTAGGGGATACTGAGCTACAGTTACACCAGTAGTGCCAATTAGTCTCACGTATAAATAGTCAAGCATTCACATTTACATGATTTTCATGACCCCATACCGTACAGAAACACGCACATACGCACAATTTGCCAATATTTCGAGCCACTCTGCTATTATTATTATTTTACCTGTTTCCTTCGTAATTGGCGTTTTGTTTAAGTTAAGAAAGAATGCCATGTTTGTTGACTGTCAGCTGAAAAGCTCACTTCAATCGATCAATCTTCAAGTTAAGCCGCGCTTGCCCTGGTTGATCTGACAACTGACTACTTGTGTACCAAGGGGTAGATACCGCAGCCGCGGCACAAAGGGCCAAGAAGTAACATGGGTGGTTTTTAGTCAGTAGAAGTCTGACACTCCCTACCACTCTACCCAGAGTGGGAGAAGTCATATTTTGTTCATTTGGTTAGACTGAAAGCCAAAAAGTGAAAGGAAAAGTGTGGGCAGATGATGATATTCTGATTAATTACAAAATTAAACGGTTGATTATATTATTATGGTGTTGATATTTTGGTTTTTGATGTTTTGGTTGTTGAAGTTGCGGATTTATATATTCACGACGTTTTTATTAAATAAATAAATAAACTGAGGTCGCAAAAATGTGAGCATCCAAGTAAACATGACCTCCACTGTTATGTTTGTTTTTAATTAATTTGCTTATTATCGCACCGTTAATCAATGAGCTAACAGAGTATGATGCATCAGATAATTTATTACGGACTAACACTTCAGCCGCGGCTTCGTCCGCTTGTACCTACGTATTTTGAAAATATAATAAGTACAGCCAGTAAAGATGTAACTTTGTAAAGGTGAAAGATTTTTTTAAAGCGGCCGAAACCAACAAACAAACAAAAATTTTATCTTTCCTCAATTTAGAATTTTAGACGAATGAAAAAAATATAAAAATGTAAGCGGGAATGTTGCTGCTAAAGTTGTTGGTAAATCTGCAGTTGATGGCTAAACAGACTTTTTGAATTCTGTCGAACTTTTGTTTTTTTTTTTTTTTTTAAAACGTTGCCCCACACTAGGAATTTCTCCTGTATCGTAGGTGCATTTACAAACATTTAAACTCACATACACAAATACCCAGACCCGAAACAACTATCTGTAGGTCATACAAATATCTGTTCCGTGCGGGGATCGAACCCGCGACACGCAGCGCAGCAGTCCAATTGCTCAGCCAACCGTGCCGATTGCTACACAGTATAGGGTATAAGTTGTTTATTTGAAATTTAAATGAACTAAGTAATTTGTTTGCTAAATAAATCTTTGACAAAAGCTTTTGTACGATGGTAGTTTGTTGCTAAGTTGTTGCAAATGTCCCTGTTTAGTGCTTGGTTAATAGTTTACAACAAACTGTGCAGACTAAAACATAGAATATTACTTAAAAATTACTACAAAATATTATATGGAAAACGCAACAAATGCCTATAAAATTTAAGGGTTGACCTCGATTTCCCTGGGATCCCATCATCAGATACTGACTTGGTGACAATGGGACCACCTCGGGAGTATACTTTTTCGAATACAAAAAGAATGTTAAAAAATCGTTTCATTAATGAAGGAGATATATTATCCGGAAACAAACATACAAAAAAAAACAAACAGACGAATGGAGAACCTCCTCCTTTCTGGAAGTCAGTTGAAAATTACCAACTACTGAACAGATTTTGATGCAACAGGTGATATAGTGGTTTTATATGGAGCCTTGCATCACCGTGTTCCCTTTTAATTACTAGGACAAGGTTTATATGAAAGTTTTTTTTTTATTTCATTGAGTTTGAGGTGGGCGAAGTTAAATGATTCCCAACATTTCCTGCTAATCTAGAGTTATACTCAGCACCTTTGTGCTAAGTATAACTCGAATTTTTCAATCTTTCTCGAAACATGTGATCACAGTCATGTTTCGAGAAAGATGGAACAATTCGAAATTAAAAAGTAAATGTTATAAAGAACCGACTTCTGGATCTAATTTCGATAGAGACTATTTATTAAACAACTGAAATTGTATTAAATGCATAAGTAAGTGAAAAACTTACCTCTATAAAAGTACTTAAACACAACACAACACAATTTACCTACCTATAGGTAGGAATAAGAAAATGAGGTGATTCAGATTGGTCAACTAACTGGGAAAAAAGCAGAAAAAGCCGCCAAGATTCCGTAATATCCGGACTTAGCTTTGTAATGAAGGGACGTCGTTCCCTAAGGGAATGTACTTTGTACTCGAGGCGCAATCCCCGTGTTTTCTAAAACATAATAATATAACTACAGTTTTATTATCCGCAAAAAACCCGTCGTTAAATTACCCACATTTTTGACAACATTTTGGTGACGGTGGTCGCTTAAATGAGACTTCTAAGGACTCCTCGATTTTTTACAATTACAGGTTCTAAACTGAAAATGTAAGGGAAATAGCTATAGATTGTATCACTATAAAATAAGAGAAATCTCTCACAAATATTTACCACATTTCTCTTACGTCTCTGTATTAGATTAAACAATGACTGTAGATTTTGTATGTTGTGATGAGAAAAAAAACATATTATTTTATCTAAACATATATATTTTAATAATTATTAAATACGACCACACACAGACAGGTCCTTTCAACTTTATTAACGTGAAATGGATATATTAATGAATGGCGATGGTACGAGCCATCGTCTCTCAATGGAATAAGGTTTTCATTACATTAATTAATTTCGTGGCCTACTGAATTCCCACTGTTTTTGAATAATTAAGTAACTTTGTATTCAAACGATTATTCTCTCACGGTTAAACCTTTGAATAGAACATTCTGTTACATTGTTGAAATGTCTCTAGAGTGAAATAGTTAGTGTTAGTAGTTAGTGTGTAATAGTTTTGAGCAATTAAATATTAAGCCGAGAATTGTATTTTATATAACTTATTGTCTTATGCATCATCATCGTCTACGAAGCCTTTTCTAGTGCTAGTTCCTAGTCTAACTGGATGCAGCTGAATACCAGTATTTTACATGGAGCGACTGCCTATCCGACCTCCACAACCCAGTTAGTATTGGGTAATACGATACCCCTTGGTAAGACTGATTGCCAGACTTTTAGGCCACCGAATGACAGACAGGACCAGCGGTCTTAACGTGCATTCCGAGGCACGGAGGAAACTAATGGACGATTGCCCATCCATGGACCAAACAAGGCAAGTGCGGCTTAACCTGAACAACGACCCGAGTGGCTGTTATTATTGAACCACGAGCTTCTCTTTCAAATCATCACGAAATACGATATCAAAAGCTTTTATTAACTTCTCCAATACATTATAAACAAAAGTAACTTTTCTCAAAAGCTTCGTGAATTCTCTCAGAATTTTTAGCTGAAAAAAACTGATTCCGGACTTTGCTGCTAAGTCATTTGGTAACACGTAGCTGCCGAGTTTGTGAATATAAATAACGTTTCGTTCGTCTCCTGTCACGTAGGATTTGACACAGTCGTCTTCAAAATATACACGGTGTGGAAAACACGCTTATGTCTATGCGACGAGGTATTTCAGGCGAGATAATATGTAGGGACTAGGGAAGGATTACTCCGTAAACCCTCGTAAACCCAAAAGTGTGTACGTGTGTGAAATCGTAAACAAAGGTCAGTCATGAAAATGTTCTCTGGAAATTAGGTGTTTTACAAAAAGACAATCTTTAGTGTCACGGTTAGAACCATTTATTTACTTAGCACATAATGAATGGTGATCATTGATCTCCAATATCTAATGACATTACCCTTTTGATGATGATACGAAGCGAAAAATATTCTTGCTTCCAAGTATCACGAATATAGGGGAGACCGGGGTAAGATGGGATACTTAAGAGAAAAAATGTCATTATACGAAAATCAAACTGTTTATTAAAAATCTCTTACAACAATAAAACACTTATAGTATTAATCAACACAATTCTAATCTTCTAAAGCGGCTAAAGCACATACTTTTTTGGCAAATAGGAAATAAATGACACATGTCAAATATCCCGTCTTGCCCCATGACCGGGGCAAAATGGGAAACGCTATGGGGCATAATGAGTACACAATTTAAAAAAGAATATTTGTGAAGTTATTCGCCCATTGTCACTACAGGTTCCCCAAAAACCCATGGTGCATCATCTAGCAATACATTCTACATCCGTTTTCAGGCGTAGATCAGCATTGGTGGTATATAAGTTCCAGCAGCGTTAAAACAGATTTCAGCCGTAAATAATTACCCTCTTTCGGTAGACGACAAGCAGCCATCTTGTTTTTCCACGATCTGTTTTACGTTTATAGTTCCATACAATTTTAACTGCAAATAAAAAATAAACTAGTTATTAAATAGGTACCTATAGAAAAATTTTGTACCTATACATACTTATGGGGGTATCCCATTATGCCCCGACCGTTTTACCCCAACAGACACATTTTGCAAAAGTAACAACAGTTTTAATCTACAAAATTATTCTGCGAAAAAGCAATTTACATTCGTTAGTTTAACACTATTACAACAAGTATGTGAAAAAACGTTACAATATCACTGATACTTACCTTGATGCTCATCGATACAAAACACAAAACTTGGTAAAAATACTCTAAAACACAGTTTTTTCGCGCCTTCAACCAAAACACGCAGTGACACGCACACGCCGCTCGGACTCGTGTGACGCAACTGAGCATCGCGCGGATGGCGCTGTGTAAGGGTCTGTTTTGTTCACCAGTCACGCATACAAGCACATTTCCCGTCCTGCCCCGAGCTTCGTCTTGCCCCGGTCTCCCCTACGTAGATCTAAAACAACTTATCAAATCATTAAAAAAGGTATTCTGTTTACATTTCATTTACATACACAAATAACATCACGCCTGTAATCCTCGAATTTTGCCATCAATTAACCGGGCACGAATACAAACGCCGTGGCTGCTACTGAAAAAATCCTAATGGATTATCCCAATATCACTTTGCCTGACTTTGCCCGACCGAATCGAGCCCATGTCCTCCCCCTTCCTCATGCACAGCAGTCGCGCTTGCGACCACTAGACAAACGAGGCAGTGTACTTACATTTCATATCTTGTTAAACAAGACATACGAATGCTAAATCTTCCGCCATATATTTTAAGGAGCGGTAATCTAAATGAAGGAGCCCCAAAATGGCCCGATCTACCGATATCATAGCTATGACACCGTCATTTTATTTCGTCTGTCGACAAAGGACACCAAATAATCTTATTTGAATGGAAGTAATAGCTTATCCATTTGGAAGACGATACATCCATAAAAACTCGACATAAAAGCTTCTTTTATGGACAGGCCAGGCCTTAACTTTCCTATCTTATGCGGACGAGATAAAAGGGCATAAGACTGTTTATAAACAGAATATATACTAAATGTTTTGCTGAATATGCTGTTCCGTTAATGTAGTGGTCTAGTCTCAGGTACTATCAACTTTAGTAGAAGATTTGGGAAAGCAAAGGTTTTGAATGTGCGTCCGTTTGATAGCAATAGACTCGCCCTTTAGGCACGAAATAGGTGGGTCTATGCCTAACTTCGTGTAAAATTTATGGCACATAAATTCTATTGTGATGCTCCTTCAATTACAAGATATTTTAATGTAAATGGATAGCCCGTCATACCACGAGTTTCTACTAAATGTTCAGTGCGTTTTTCTATATTTTCGACTTACTATGTTTGCACACATTGCCGAATATTTGCTCGTTGTTCAACACGAGTACCGTGGGGCGATTTTATGGGATTTATATTTCTATTAGATCATGGCTACTGTGATAGTAAAACGGTTTGTTATCTTCACACTCGGGGTCTGTCAGCGAGAAATGAAGTGCAGTTGGAGTTTAACTAACTGATCGTTTTAGCGGTCGAACATTATAATAAATTAAAAACAGGTAATCAGATTAAGGACAAGGACCTATTAAATTATTCATAAGTGTCTTTGTAACACCAGTTTGTAAACATACTTACAGAAATTAGATCAGCGGTACGTAACTCGGCTCAGTCAATGATAGATAGGTTAGCTGCTTTGCTTTTTTTTTGCTTAGGTTTACTACACTCTCTCACATGATCAACCTGTAGCGTAGTTGGTTAAGCCTCCTCTGTTGAGAGCGGGCCATAATGCCATAAGCCAAGCTTCTCAGGCCCAATGCAGATGGTTGGATCTCATTTATGTTCGATTTTTCTATTCTAGAACTTATTGCTAGTTTTCTCATCTAGGCATAAACTCATCGAGGTTTGCAACTCGAGAGATTGTACACTTCCAATACCTAGTTGTTTGGTGTTCGGTGACCAGTGTGCTTACTCTCGAATATAATTCCGATAGATCGACATTGGAATTGTCAGTCAGACGTCAGGCATTGGCTGGACTCACTGAGTCTAGCCAATCCCTGACGTTTAACTCAACCAACTGACGTTTGACCAATGTCGATCTATCGGAATTATATTCCAGAGTAAGCACCCTGTATCTCTGTTTGGTCAAAGGAGATTGCGTACCTTTATCTAAGCGAACGCGACCCGCAATTGGTAAGTAATTGGTAGTTGTGCACGTATCATTGGCTGCAATGAATTTGATCTCGGCTCTCTTTTCTAATCCCGAGATCTCGTGATTGTCTCGAGATCAATAAACTAACGTACGACCCAAAACAAACCTGTAATTCGTTCTCTAATGGATTTCTTTATCAGAAGGACAACCAGGGAGTGGAGTGTGGACCCAGACCACGCGACCGCCCTGTGCTACGGTCAACTGATAACACTACGTTTTTAATTCTTCGTTTTTAGGGTTCCGTACCTCAAAAGGAAAAAACGGAACCCTTATAGGATCACTTTGTTGTCCGTCTGTCTGTCTGTCAAGACCTTTTTTCTCAGGAACGCGTGGAGGTATCAAGCTGAAATTCATATCAAATACTCAAGTCTATGGTCTCTTGGAGCTGTGAAAAAATCAAACTTCTAAGTCAACGCGATCAAAAGATACTCCCGTTTATGCCGCAAATTTTCGACACTCGCAAGGGAATCAAAACCTACAGGGTACTTCCCGTGAACTCAGAATCTTGAAATTTGGTACGAAGCAACGTCTTATAGCATAGATAAAGGAATAATTACGAAAACCATAAATTTTTAGTTACATCAAGATACTCCCGTTTATGCCGCAAATTTTCGACACTCGCAAGGGAATCAAAACCTACAGGGTACTTCCCGTGAACTCAGAATCTTGAAATTTGGTACGAAGCAACGTCTTATAGCATAGATAAAGGAATAATTACGAAAACCATAAATTTTTAGTTACATCACATAATATATTTTTTTTACGGAACCCTCGGTGCGCGAGTCCGACTCGCACTTGGCCGGTTTTTTTGTTTTTTACTTCATACAATCAAAAATATGATAACTGCATTTTCGATTTAAAACTTCATATTTTAAACGTCTTTAGTGCGAACCAGGTCATTGACCATTGATGGAATTCAATATTCCTTTTAAATTGAACAGACAAAAAATGAAAATGGGTAATAATAAACAATTTAGGGAACGAATAATATAATGAACAGAAAATGTATACCTACACGTAGCAAATACTAAGTAGTGACTAAACATCAAACCGTTTTAGGCATTTAATTTCACTTTTAGGTCTTTCATATCAAATTAATAATTTAATACCAAGAAAAGTCAAAGAACTGAACTTTAAACAAAATTTCTAATTAATTTTGGTATCAAATGTTGCCATGGGAACTCGGAATAGGTACCCTACATAAATAAAACATGAATATTTTTTAAAGAAATTGGAAGGTAAATCGGTTTTCCTGTCTGTATCATGTTCTTGTGGTACATATATTCAGGTAGGTATATTTATCATCTACTTACCAACGTATATACTTGTGAACGACGGAGATCAAAGTATTTGTAATGCTTGTACCTCTTTTTATATTTTTTCCAGGAAAATGTGAGATCGCATGAGATTTTTGTATGTCTGTTAGCCTTTTTGTCCTTGGAAAGCACGTTGAGCTGTTGGTCCCGGCTGCCACATTATATAGATCTTAGGCAGTCGTTACCGGTAGTCAATGACCTGAAAGTCTGACAACCAAAGGGATCGTATTACCTAGTATTAATTGAGATAGGTAGTCGCTCCATGTAAACGGTTACAAAGGTTACACTTTAAGCCGACCCCAACATAGTTGCGAACAGGCTATTCAGATGATTATATTAGTCTCTTTATTCATCCTTCACCTTTCAAACATATTCATAACATTTTTGAAACGGTATTTTTTAATAAAGAAAAACCGATACGTATGTTTTTACATTAAAAAATAGTGGTCTGCCTGTTTCGAGAGCAGGGTCCAGTCCATGCTAGTGATGGTTAGGGATCCAAAAACAGAACCCTCTTTAGAATGCGGACAGTATCGAAGAGATATAGCCTTCTGAATGACGAGTAATTCTCGACAGATGTTCGCCGCGGCCGTAACGACAATCGACACAATGATAGCCAAGTTCACATTCCGCTTGCCGAAAACGTCGTGCGACAAGTGTCGAGATATCTTATTTGTTTCTCTTTCTCAGTTTTCACCAAGTTTTCGCTGGACCGGATACATACTTGTAGTACCTACGGTAGTATTATATCTTATTATATAGTAGGTAATACTGAGCATTTAGGACGAGAAATCAATTTTATAGTGATCGAAGAAACTTATTGAACGCTCGCAAAAAGGTGGGTATAAAAATCAAAGTGAACTGAGTATAGGTAAGTATAATATATTATCGCCCCTTAAAAAAACGGCTATTTTATTAGACTGTAAGGATTTATGAGCAAATCACATTTGGGTTTATCACCCCGTCATAACTGTGATAGGAAAAGGCGCACCTAGGTTGCTTTGAAGGGCACAAAAGAGCTGTAGGTACCACGAAAACCGATTTTACGAGCATTATTAATACACTTACCACCATATTTTCAGGGTTGATTGAAATCGTTTTCAGCTCTTTTCTCTCTCGCTCAGCTCTTTATAATACTAATATTATAAAGAGGTAAAGTTTATGAGATAGTAGAGCGTAATCCGTGGATCTACTGAAACGATTTCGAAAATTATTTTACCATACTATAAATTATAATAATTATATGCTATAAATTATCAATCAATCAATCAATCATATATTATTAGCCAAGCTATCACATGTTTCGCGGAAGAAGTTTTTTTGAATAGCCTATACCATCAGCCATGCTATCCCACGCCGCCGCCGAGGCAAAGGCCTCCTCTAAAATTTTCCAGAAGCTGTTGGCCCGCGACGTCTATGCGACCTGGGCGTCTCACCACCTCTTTCTGGCCGCTACCTAAAAAGTAAAAAAAAAATGTATTCATACCTACTTGTTATTTTCTTTCGATCAAAAAATGTTACTACACAATTAACGACTATCATAATGAAACTTGCTAGACCTACTACATACATATATCCGATTTATGACATTAGTAAAAACTTGACATTGCACTGAATTAAATTATTGAAATAAAATTGTTATAATTATTACCTCTATAGTGTTTATGTGACAATTAATGTGTTTGTATGTGTAAAATTTTTGACTGTAATTAATAATCTAAAATATTGTTATTTTCTAATCATTCTGACATTAATGTTATTTTTGTAATTTAAATTTTGATAAAAACTGACTAAATCATCAATTTAATTTGTACGCATAAACGCAAAACATAGACGGGACTCCTAAATTTAATTGTAACACCACTTAAGGTTGAACAAGCCAGTCATTCTTCCATACAAACTTACGAAGGTGATTACTCCTCTGTTTGACGGTGTAGGTTCAAAATTAAAAATTGTATCAACTGGTCTTATCATTATCTAGGTCTGTATGGAAGCAGAATTGGAAAAAAAATATTGGTTTGGAAGTTATGAGCGTCGAAACTTTCATATTTTAGCACTAATTTTAACCATCTTTGGACGTAAATAAGTTACGTATATAGTACGAAAATGAAAAAAGTGAAACCATACAGACATAGATTAGTTATTAAAGAATTAAAATAATTTTATTTTGAACAGATACATTCAATGGATTTTTCATGAAACCAAATATACCAAAGGTCTGCATAGAAACAATCGCGCGCCCGTTTTAGTTGTGTCTCTTTCGCTCCATGCATTTCGCTCGCGATGTCGGATGAAATAGCATGCATTTAGCCCCGCCCACCAACTAGTTCGTGCCGTTGGCTTGTTTACTCTTAAAAACCTATGTTTACAAATAAAGATTTCATTTTCATAATTTCTGTACGTAAATAGTCCCGCAACGCAAGTTTTTTTTCGGCTGTATGGTGATTGCAACCGTCACTTTTTTGCGGACACAAATCGGATTTACCGGGTTTACGATAGGTCTGCACTATGCTCGTCAGTGTTTTTGTAGAGTTGATGCAAATGCAAACTAGATGTTGTTTTCTTTTTATTATTCGAAAAAAAAGTGCGTGCGTGCGTGCGAATAAATCCATAGCTTATCATCTTCGTGCCCTTGTCCTATGTTACTAGGAGTCGGTGCAACAAGTTTCGAAATAGGGTATAATATTATGTTGTGTTTATTGTGTACCTTGTTTTTGTTTTTACTACGATGTAGAATTACATGTAGCATTAAGTACAAACCTCAGTGGTTTAGTAATGCTATTCTGCTTAAACTAATGTAATATTTTTTTTTGTAACTGGTAAATAAATGAAAAAAAAAAAATTTTTCTTTCCATTGTACCTATTCCTTCAACCGTCACACTAACATTCACTCCTTTTCCTTCCATGTTATTTCTCACACAATCCATTCATCATTTCCTTGCCTTCCTCTCCCTCTCCATACACCAACATTTATATCACACTATTTAGTCATCCCTTCTTCTGTAAGTGTAAGTACCTACTTATTTATAATCACTTCTTAAAGTTAAGTCAGGAATTATACTACGCCAAATTGTTTGAAACGGCCAAGTTGGGTAAGCATCAAAAACAAAAAGAAACCAACATGTTATCAGTGCCTGCTAGAAAGCCATAAAGCGTTAACACTGAGATCCTACGCCCTAGTTCTAAAAGTAGGTAGCCATTTAATGTTTACTTCGTGACCCTTATTTATATCACGATGACCCGAAACGGTCGCGTGGGAATGACTGGCTTTATTGCCTTGCCTTGATTTATCTTCTGATTTCCGGATTCGTAAGTAACTAATTACTTGTAGATTTGATAGAGTTTTTGGAAAACCAGCTAAAAACAACAAAATAGTGAAGTCTGCATTTTTTGCCGCAGTGAGAGTTTGTAATTCTTACAGTGAAATTTGAACATTTTTACAGTTCCGAGCATTTATGTATTTGTAGTTCTATGTAACATGGCTAAATACATACATAAATAGAGACAGCAGAAGAACGATAGATTAGAGAAGGCACACGCAGACAAGACATTATATTTACGTTACAAGGTACAGCCAGACCTGAATATTGTGAGGCACAGCCCCAGATACCAATCGGTTATATTATTTGATAAGTTGCCTCTACAAACTTGGTCTTTGACTTACCTCCGAAAATCCAAACTCTGCAAGGTCCGAACGTGCTATTGAGCGCAGTAGGTGTCTTAGGTGTAAAATTAACCAATCGTGTTCGAAATACTACACTGTGCTCCAAAACGCAAACTGTCGACGTGGCTCAAAAGGCTGTCCTACATAAATGGGACTGGGCAAAACATGTCTGTCGCATGTCGAACGAGTTGTGGGCTCGTAAAGCTCAGGATTGGTGCCCTGAAACAGTGAAACGGTGTTGCGGCAGACCACGAAGGAGATGGCGAGACAAACTGGGTGTCTTCCTTGAGAATTGGACACATCGTGATCGTTGGAAGGAATAGAGGAAGCCTTTGCCCTGCAGTGGGACAGTTTAGGGTAGTTATAATAATATAATAACATTTCTACTACGGGGACGCACCAGGCTTCTCTGTGAAAGAAAGGTTTCTTAAAAATACTGTAGTAATTAAAGAAAAATGTATCTGTTTACTTTTCATTAGAATCTACTTCCAAGAGCGAACCTCACCTACAATAGCTTGGTTTTTTTTAAAAAGATCGTCTCATAGATTCAGATTTTTCTGAGATCACACGTAACCAATAAAGTCGGTATAAAGTCTAGAATACACATGCTACTAGAAAAACATGCACTATATATTTATGTCTGGGTACATAATGGATCAAAGTTGTACGACCTATGAAGTAAAACTGTGACTTCTTAGTACGAACCTTTACTTACCTTTAGGTTAAGACTATACGCTATACAAACTTTTCCATTTGAATAAGCAGCATCAGCAGTAGTCAAAATAAAAACAGTTTTTTTATATCTAACCTTATTTTCGGGATACAGCACTTACCAAACAGTTCAAGGAATTTTTCCGCACCATTACGTTTCAGAATTGAAAACTAATAGTTCTTATAAGTGTTTCGTCGTATTCGGGGAAAAGACCATCCCATCCCGGCTCTTTACAATAATCTCTAAAGTATTGGTGCTTCGCGGGTTGATCATAATTTATAGTTAATTTATCTTTGTTTCGACCAGAACTCAGGTCACATCGACGGCGATGACAGTGTCTTGTTGACCAATCTTCTCAACATAATCACTCCTCACAGTGAACGAAATGTCCTGGCCCTGGCACCAATAATATTCAACGAATGTGACATGCACTGCAGCTTGTGCGACCGACGGCGACGGCTCGCTTTCTCCTATTCCTATTTATTTGTATTGTATGCATGCTTTCTATCGTTTCTTTTTTTATATCTTTAAACATCGGAGAAAATGTTTTAAGCACCTAATTAGTGTAGAGAGAGAGTGTACGTACTCTACCTTACTGCAAAATATTTTCATAATCTTTCTGATCTAGCATTGAGATCTAGTCTAAACTTTCAAGGATCACAGTACCGTAGTCTAATAATACTGTATTTATCCTAACTTCTAAAATATTCAGTCTATACTTTAACTATCTGTCTTTATAGCTTTCCTACCGTCTCATATCCATCCCGAGAGAGCTTTAACTTTTACCGTTATCATGATATATTTACTGTCCGATGTGTCTGAGACTTGAATCTTGTTAAAACTTGATATATGTATTTATTTGCAGTAAAACACATTGAATCTCTGATAAGAAAAGTTGTAAGAATAGAAGTCAGTTCCAAATTGGAGTTCAAGACAAAGTTAGATTAATCTGGAAGTCAGAAGTTCAGAATAGTTGTTTATTGTTTGCAAATATAGCAACAAAAAGCACATCTAAGCCCTCAAACTTACTAGGAACATATATCTCTGTCTACTCAACGCCAACCTCAATTTTCGTTAACATTTTCCAAGCACCGAACTTAATATTCGAATTGAAGGAAGAACTCTTGAGATATAAAGTTGAAAACTTTTAAAAACATGTTAATATTTTGTAATTGTGTAAATATTTTGTTAAAACTTTAATCAGCAACATTCCATACCGACATTATCGACCATACCTATTTTTACAAGGCTGGTCAATTTATTTATTTATTTATGCACACACAAAATACAGAAAAAGGATAAAAACATAACAAATAGAAGAACACAAAGGTTCTTGAAAAAGGGTTGGGGGTAGTGAAGGGTTCTTTGGTTTTTTTTTGATGTGTTCAAACGTCGATTTTATCTAGCGATACTCTGTCCAAAAGACTAACTTCAGTCTACCTACGTACAGCTTTATGTACGAGAGGTCGAGAGTTCAAATCCCACGTGATAACAAGAAAATGTGTGAATGTCCCAACCCATGTTTCTAATAGGTAACAGTTTATTCCACAACCGCTTCATTCATCTCCCTCAATCACCAATTGAAATCAGCATCTCCCGAAATACCACCTCGTTGTTTATTTCTAAATACTACCAATAACATTGTAAACACTTAAACAGTTTGTATGATAGACATGGTTTACCATCGGGTCTGTGTCTGTCAGTTCGCATCTTTAAGGTTTCAGAAATACATGAAGAGCGATTTCAACAATGTTGAATACCTACAAGTCAGCATGGATTTTAAATTCTTGATTGTATTCGTAAATATTTCATCTTTAGGATAAATGTATACTTAAGGCGACATTAGCTGCCCGCGACCTTGAGCGCGCGTTTAACTCATCGCCTAAACAAATAAGGTTGAAAATGGCGATGCGTTTGATGCTCGTGACTGCCAAAATGAACGATAGTTCGCAGATTTAATTTATTTAAAAAAAAAATACGCTGTAATGTTAAAATATTTTTACATATGTCTTTAGTTGGTTAAATTTCCTTTCTGATAGTAAAAAAATAAATAACAGTTGTCACTCAAAATATTGAGCATTTCGAGACGAAAAAGTTTTTTCGTGTGATTTTTTTGTGATATTGTGGTTTTTTTTTTCGAGGTTCTTGATTACTTTTAGAAAATATTTTTGCATAAGTCTTTTACCTATACATTTGACTATACACTGTATTTTTTTTGGAATTGTAATAAGTAGCAATACGGCTAACTCTGCGACGAAAAACAGGTCGTTTTTACGATTCCCCCGTTAACTGCGTCTTAAATTGAGTTAGAAAGTCAAACTAATAAATATTTTATTTTCTGTTTTCGTAAAGCATTAAAACCAAGATAACAGTGATAAGCGCTGAATAATTAAAAGAGAACTGAAAAATAGATATTAAAAAATAGATTTTGTAGATGTACAAAAGATCTCTGGTTTCTTCTCCGAAAACGGAAGGAACCAGCCTAAATTTTATTTAAGATAATTCATCGGAAATTAATTTCAAACAAAAATACTCTAACAAAATGTGTTAATATTAAAACACAAACCTTTACCATCAAATGTCATGGAAATACCCGTTGTTGTTTTGAAAACAGAACACAAAAGTAACTAAAGTAAGAACAAGTATGTTCCCATGTAGGTACTCCTGTAAGTATTCCAAAGTCTACTAATTAATCGCCACGATCAGTTTAGTTGATAACAAATTGCGGTTTGAGAAGTTTAGTGACATAATTATCTTCTCTAAATTAACTTAGATAATAATGAACGTTAACTTAACTACATGTAAGTAACAACTTCGCTGTTCACTTGGTTAACAACTAACTATAATAACTTCGTGTGTGTAAGTGAGTGAATCTCGTGAGACTTGTGAGCGCAACTTAACGGTTTAATTACTTATTAGACATAACATAACGCCCGTAATCCTGGAAGGGTTAGGCAGAGGTGTACCCTTTAGTAAACGCAAATTTCGCCAGTTATTTTTTAAGACGTCCCCTGTAATAGGGGATGAGCCTATTGGCATCAACCGGGCACAAATCCAGACTCCTTGGCTACTACTGAGAAAACTTGATAGAAACACCCAATAACACTACCCGACCCGGGAACCCAACCCAGGACCAGCAGTTGCACTTGCTTATATTATTGCTTGCTATTAGGAAACTGAAAAAGCTATAGTCTACCAACTTAATTATTATCTTACTTACCTTAAACTTTCTATCAATATTGATATTACTATGCCTACATTGTTCTTTTGAAAACAATTGACTATTGAAAAAGGTCAGTCAATCTTTCGGTTTCGGTTGATGGCAATAGGCTCACTCCCTATTACACATACACACAACTGTAAAAATGTAAATGTACTATTAGATACACCGTGGTGTTATGTACATAATTATATGACAACCATTACGTGACTTTCACTAGCTAATTATATATATGCCCTTTATAGCTTCCAAAATTATTATTTTCCGCCTACCACGCGGAAGAACTTGAAGGCAACTAACTTATCTGGGTTTATATTTCGGCCTTCTTATTGCTTTAGTTATTTAATATCAGCCAAGACGTAGTGTTTGTGCTTCCAAAATTATTATACATATTATTATTTTAAGAGACTATGACCTCTGAGTTTGTTTCGGATGTTTCTTCTCGGAGTAGTCAGATACGAAACACCGACCCCATCCAGTTAAAAAAGGCAATTTTTTTTCAATGAGGTTTATTTGCAAAATAAACATCATTGAATTTTTTTTTTAAATTATACTTACACCTTCGTAATTATAGTACACTAGCTGACCCACGCAACTTCGTCTGCGTCAAATAAAAATTGTTTTTATAACCTTTCTCGATAAATCGACTATCCAACATAAATTAAGCTAAATCGTAACTAACAGAAAATCTTTTCTTTCCTCTTTATTATATTAGTTTAGATGGTTTAGATTAGCTTAGATTATCTTAAAGTCAGAATTCCTATATATCTCTTACTGTTAAATATACAATAACACCCTGTACTTGTAAACATTATGATGCAGTAAATATTTTGAATTTGAATTTCCCGGAGGCCAGCCACAATCCTCCGTACCTACATTGCGACGCGCGAATTATTTTGCCGCGCGGATTTTTTTACATTGCGATATCTTCTAAGATATTTGTTTAAACTGTATAGAGTAAAGGGCATAAATATTCTTTATTAAATTTCCGTTCTAACAAACACATTTATTTAGATATAGATTTATACCATAAGGGTTAAATAAGCTTCGCAAAAAAGAATTCTTTTTAACCGAACATTTTTATAGTAAAAAAGGGTTACAGTGAGTCAATCTTAAAAGATAGACATATGCTGTCGCGGACTTTTTTTTAGAACTTTTAAAGAGGAAAAATTCTTTCATACATGATATTTGCGTAACTTAAACCGTTTTCGCAGCGCACGCAGCGGAAGCTCTCAAAAAGGAAAAACCTTTTCCCGTTCTTGTAACATTTTTCATTTATGCTCCGCTCCTATTAGCCGTAGCGTGATGTTATATAGCCTAAAGCCTTCCTCGATACATGGACTATCCAACACAAAAAGAATTTTTCAATTCCAATCAGTAGTTCCTGAGTTTACCGCGTTCAAACAAACAAACAAACAAACTCTTTAGCTTTATAATATTAGTATAGATAGATCCCTCTGATAATACGACAATAATTGAATCAACCTCTGGTGCTGATCCCCACAGTAGAATGTCATAAGACAAAATTCAGGAATTTAGTATAGCACTCGTATACTAACCTTACTGTGGCTACATCAGTTAACTGCCCTATTTTTCTTACAGCATCAGGTGTGCTTTACCGACCTGTAAGAGTTCCAATGTCCATAGATATAAGGTTCCTATTGTTTCGAAAATGTAAATGGCATTATCCACACTAACTTATGCATACCTATGTATAGAGATTGATTACTTATCTTTTATTGCATTTGTGTATTTTGATAACATTATGAATATTTATGAGTATTATTCGAATGTCATGAATAAAATTCATCATGAACCAAATTATTTGAATAATTTAGGTCCTCTGGCTGACTTAACTATAAAAATCTAGTCTAACATTGGACATAAACACTGACATATTATTATTATGTTTTAGTAATTATTTGAATGGAGGTTCGCACTCCAATATTTTTGTCCGAACAGGATTTGGCAATACTGATGGGCCAGACTAATGTGATAGCCTTAAGCCTGTTGTATCAGTCTCGTTTTCGTATAATACGAGTACTTAATTAATTATTCAGATGAATAATTTTGTTTTGTTGAATGTTTGGTTAAGTTTAACTGCCTCGTTGGTTTAGTGGTTGATGAGGTGATTGTTGTTGTAGTTGTTGTTGTCGTTGTTGTTCACCATCATTCATCACCCAGCATGAGGTCCTGGGTTTGATTCCCATAGGTCGGGGAAAGTGTTATTAGAGATTTTCATTAGGAATTTCTAAGGAGCAGCTACGGAGATCGGTTTTGTACCCGGTTGATGGCAATGGCATAACCGGCATGCGAAATGTGGGAGAACTCATAGGTACACCTCTCCCTAAACCTTCGGGGATTACAGGTGTGATGTCAATTGCCTATGTAAATCTTCTAATGATAAAGTTAATATGTTAACTTTATCATTAGAAGATTTGCATGCATGATTTTTTTTTCCTATGTAAATCTTCTAATGATAAAGTTAACATATTAACTTTATCATTAGAAGATTTACATAGGCAATTTAGTTGAACGCCGGAAATACCTTAAAAAAATGTTACTCCACACACAGGCTTTTGAAATAAGGGAAATTAGAAATGGCAATTTGTTTTGGCAGGAAAGGGTTCGAAAATAAATTTCGTTTGACTTTGATATTTTCAAAAAGTGGTGTAGAAAATTTGGTACACTCGCTATGTTGAGTTTTGTTTGAGACAATAGTAATTCATGCTCAGTCACAAGTTCTCGTAGACAAGGAGTGGGCTTTAATCCACAATGCATGTCTGGGAAATGTTAACAAGATTGTGCCATATTTCTAAGAAAATTCCTGTGGTTTTGCTTTACATTTTCACCGTAAAACATAACGGTGTGATTCCACCGGTGTTTCTTTGGGTGGACTCACTCAAGTGAGAATAAACAAAACGTGCGCTTGTTCGCCAAATATTATATAATATTCGCGCTTTGTGCCGCACACGTGGAAGCGGTGGACTCGCATCAGCGAACACATACTCGTTGTTCCTTCACTCAGTTTAGTAGTCTAGGAGACCGACCTCCATCGAGGTGTTTATTTTCTGAATAAAAAAAAACCGTTCGCTTACGTCAAGACGATTTACTTAGGCAACCTAATAACACTTAAATCTAAACCCATTAAATAGTTAAAAAGCGATCAAGCATGAGTTTAATTATTCAAATCGACTTGACAGTTCTGACAGACTCCTATACTAACGTGTAATGAATGAATTAATTAAACTTCATGTACAATTAAATAGTAGTACATAGGCTTACTTAATGCCACAAGCCATTCTCTACCAGTCAAGCTTAGGGTTTAATAAGACAACATTGTGATAGGGTACAAAATATGTTATGGTGTTGACTTTCATTTACATAATTTCTTCTTTACAATTTATGGAATTAACATATTAATATAAAATTGCCACTGGGGAGTATGGCAGTATTGCCATCAAACGCGACAGCCTTCTCGGCATTTTTTTCTTTCATATTTTTATCTGTTTTTATACGTGAACATATTTTGAAACACATCGAATGAAAGTTTTTTTTTTGTAAATTTTCTTTATCAACAAAAAGGCCAGCCAATGGGTCACGGGAAATTCGACAACCACTTGGCGATGCATGTCCCGAAAATTTAACGGGCGCTTGGACCCCAAGGCCCTAGCGTTTCAACCCCAAACGGCTCAAACACACTTCCAATTATTCTATTTTTAAGGACTTTACTGTACTTAGCACAAATCACTTTGTGGCTTTCAGGAGAAGCTTAATGTTGTAACCGTCTGGTTACAACATTAAGCTTCTAGATAGATATAAGAGTCTTCTTATATTGTTTGATTCACGGAATAGATAAACGAGAGTGAAATTCTCTCAAGGTACACCAATTAACTTCACACGTCAGTTTGCTACTCGGAATCTCAGATGAGTGGGGGCTGCCTGCTGTATTTATGTATCCAACTTGCAGGAACTACATAAGCTGGATAATAAGATCCGACATCCATTTGTTTGCAACAGGGAAGCTTCTTTGAGGATCTTATGGTGTTGACGAGATGCGACGTAACAAATTGTGAGTTCTAGGATCTAGAAAATGTAAATTAATTAGAAAACCAAGGTATATTTGATCAGGGAACCCCGAACGGCAGAATTATATCTACAGGTGATTGAAAGATAACAGTTCTCTTTCGTCAATGGTCACACAATATTTGAGTTTACCTTAGTCTTGATAGGGGCGAACGGTGTTTACGTATCATCCCCTGCAAACACTTAAAAACTGGTCTGTGTTTTGGTATTTGTTTAAAAACAACTGTTCTATTTGTGTACTTCAGTATTTATTTACGAAATATGATTTGTCGTTGCGAACGAAAAATTTTTGAGGCAATTCGTCGAAAAATAAGTATTCAAACTGCAGAAATCAAATGAAAAAAAACAGGAAACTTAAAAAAAAAATCTCTGAATGAACTACAATTCATAAAGAGGTTTCGTTTGAATGAACCGATTTTTGGACTTTTTCCCATCAAAAGCTCTAAGTACCAAAGTAGTTGCCTTGAGTCGTTTTTCGGTAATATAAATCAAGGAAAGCGAAGCCTCGTCATGTACGCTTGTTAGGCAGAATTAACGATTGATGTCAGGGTCGGTTATTCTGCTATGATGACTTTTCGTTAAGTGTACGATAAGTACGGAGAATTTTGACAACTAAAGAATAACTAATATTTTCCTTCTAAAAGCCTGTCCGGGTTTAAGTCACGAGATTAAATAATTGTGAGGAAAGAAAGTGGAGAAAAAACCAAACTCTAGTATTCTAGAAGTTATAATTTAAAAATTAAAAATATAAGTTATAAATGCGAAAGTTAGTGAGGATGGATGAATGAATATTTGTTACTTTTTCATGCAAAAACTAGGGAACGGGTTTGTATGAAACACAGATAGTTTATAACCTGGATTTATTCCTTAGACGTTTTATCCAGGATAAGAATTCACTGCGTACATACACGTGTTTCGTCAATAAAAGTAGAACTGCTTGCAAACCCAAAATCATGTTAGATCTTCTTAAATACAAGCAGTTGTGTTCATAGTCTGTACGAAATCCGAAACATATTTTGTTCTATACCACTTGCCTATAAAAAAATTAAGTTCAAAAATCTAAAACCCGACTACTAACAAAATCGCGGTCTTAAAAGTAGAAAACAAGAAAATAATTCTTGTCTGATATTCTTCGTCGTCGCATGCCACTGATACCTGATGCTCCTTCATGGCGTTCTCATTGATACAAGGTGGCATGCGACTACGAAGAATATCAGACAAGAATTATTTTCTTGTTTTCTACTTTTAAGACCGCGATTTTGTTAGTAGTCGGGTTTTAGATTTTTGAACTTAATTTTTTTATTTGAATTTTATTTTTGTGTGTACTTAAACTATAATATAATACATATTTGTAATGTGCTCGCCAAGACCTTTCATTTGATACCAAACTTGCTATGGTTATCTCAATTTAATATTTTTTGAGGTAAGTTTTTGACATTTAAATTCCGTCATAAAAAGAATTTATAAAATTTATATAGCCTATGTCACCCGGGCTATTCTTACGAATCTATTGACACCTAATTTATTAAAATCCGTTCAGTAGATTAGGCGCTACGGTGGAACATACATACATACATACATATATACATACATACATACATAGACTGCCAAAATCATTACCCTTCCTTTTGGCTTCGCCGTAGTCGGGTAAAAATAGGGATGATGACAGTAAACAAAAGTCACTAAAGTAATGCATCTATGTAATGAAATGTAAATTATGGATTGCAAAAAACGTATTTATTTTTTAATTATGACTGAGATTATTTAATATTTTAATAAAATAAAACCACAAAATACGACAATCCGCCATGTTATGTTGAACGCCAATCAGAGCGAATTACGTCACGTTCGACTACAATGACAGCTCTTCTTAGTTTCCCTCTAGTAACGAGTGGATAATTTGGTTTGTTTTCATAAATATATTAAATAAAATAGAAAGTGAAAATACAAAAATGGAACCAGGAAAAGCTGAGTATTAGGCAATATTCCTTTTATATCACGTCTTGCAAGTTTTAGCCACTTATTTCGTATTGTTTTATCATAGGGAACGAATATAAATAACTTGTCCGGGCTTTTTATAGTTGTATTAGTACACAGAGGCACTGCACAACACCTTTAAGGTCTCGAACTCATATTTTAGAACTTTTAAAACACAAAAACGCAAAATTAATACTGTAGCCATACTAGCCGTCAATGTTTACGTCGAACGTGACGTCACAAGCGACGCCATGACAGATTGAAGCGTTTTGGCGGAAATGAAAAAAAAATAAAATAAAATGTATTTTATTTCATAAACTTTTATTTTAAACTATTAACAACAACATAAACGAAAAATTTAAAAACTTAGAAATAAAAAATGAAATACTTGAGAAAAAAATCGAAACACAAAACATAGCTATCAACAATCTGGAGAGACACATAAGACGCAAAAACTTAATCATGTTTGGAGTCCAAGAAGGAGAAAAATCGTACCACGAACTTGAAAAAAATATAATTAACATAATTAATACCCACTTCAACCTCCAATACGAAAACACCTGCATAGAATCTGTTAGAAGACTTGGGAAAAAGGGCGAAAAAGTCAGACCAGTAATCATTACGTTCACTACATTAGGATTAAAACTTAATATACAGAAAAACAGTAGTAAATGCCTTGAAAAAACACCGTATTACGTCAAACAGGACTACCCTTTGGAAATACTTAACAAACGCAAGGAATTACAAATCGAATTAAAAAAAGAAAAAGACTTGGGGAAAAAGGCATTCATTAAATATGATAGACTTATTGTTTTGGAAAATAAAGAAAACAGGACATCTACTAGTCAAACAAACAAAAGAAACTTGTCAGAATCCCCCGAGTCAACAGCAAATAGCAGGCAGAATACAGAATGCAATAAAAAACAACAACCATCAAAGAAAAATAAAACAGCCGATATGAAGAATTTTCTAATACAAAAACCAAAACTATTATACAACCGAGAAAACAACCCTCAAGAAAAATCAAATAGTATACAAGTAGATACCGAATAGCAACCACTAATGCGCCCCCCTCGCGTTCTCCCAGTACGGCTAGTCACCGCGGGAGAACTAGACTACAACCCTCCAAGACATCATGAAAATAATCTACAAAAGAACAAGCACAACACAACTGGACGCTCACCTACAGCAAATCATAGCAATTATTTTATCTGTACCCTCAATGCTAAAACACTATCATCAACAGAAAAACTTATCGAGCTCAAAACAGCGCTACAAAATATTAACCACGACTTAGTAGGATTAAGCGAAGTCCGCCGACTAGGAGAAAACATTATCGAAGATGATGATTACATAATGTACCACATAGGAAAAACTAAAGGCCTATACGGTGTAGGCTTCCTAGTCAAGAAAAAACACAAAGAAAATATAAAAGCATTTAAGGGAATATCGGAGAGAGTCTGCATATTGGAAATAGAACTCGGAGGCTTTCTTTTTGCAGTAATACAGGCATACGCACCTACAGAGAGCGCATCTCAGGAAGATATAGACAAATTTTACGAAGACCTGGCAAAAGCTCACGACTCTATATCCACAAAGTACATAATCTCCATGGGAGACTTCAACGCGCAAATTGGGGTCCCCAAAAAACATGAGCATTCAGTAACCGGTGCACATGGCTTTGGGAAAAGAAGCAGTCGTGGTGAACGTCTTATCCAATACGCATACGAATACAACCTGAAAATAATCAACACAATGTTCAAATTAAAAAATACCAACAGATGGACATGGATCTCTCCCGACAGAAATACTAGAAACGAGATCGATTTCATTATGTCCACAAAACCCAACCTATTTTCTAAGTACGAAGTACTCTCCTCATTCAACTTCGGATCAGATCACAGACTACTGAGAACCACCGTTAACCTGAAATCAACAACAAAGAGTAGAAAGAAACTTTTCTAACGCGTCAACAACGTTGAAAACAATAAAAGATCAAGAAGCATACCTTGAAAAATTAAACAACTATTTACCAGACCTCGTATCGTCAGCTGCGTATCACAATGTCGACGAATACAGTCAAAGAATCACGGACTCAATAGTAGCAAGTATAAAAAACTCGAAATCAATAAGAAAACGCACAATCTTGTCAGACGAAGCACTAAAACTCATGAAGGAAAGAAACACTCTACAAAATAAGCCTAAACTGGACAAGTTCGATAAAGAAAACCTGAAAAATCTCTATAAACTAACAAATAAAGAAATAAAAAGATGCTATGACACATATAGAATTAACACTATACAAAAACACCTCGAAAAATCTAGATCTGCCAAAAAAGCATACAAAGAACTGAATAGATCAAAGAAATGGATTCCTTCACTCCAACCAGGTTCTACAAAATGTAAGTCACGTACGGAGATCATAAATATTGCCACTGACTTTTATACTAAACTGTACAGCTACCCGGACTCGTTAAAACAAGAAATAACCACTTCCGAATGCAGGGACGTCTTGCCGGTTGAAGAATTCACGGGTCCGGAAATCCTAAAACAAATAATGAAGCTGAAATCAGAGAAAAGCCCGGGACCCGACGGGCTAACAAACGAATGCATCAAATTGGCAAGGACTGTACTACTGACACCTATCACCTAACTATGGAACAAGATCCTAAACGAAGAAATAGTACCGCATCCGTGGACGGTATCCGAAATAATTCTGCTCTACAAAAAAGGCGACCCAGCAGACATAGGAAATTACCGCCCCATAAGCCTGATGTCCTGTCTCTATAAATTATTCGCCTCCTGCCTGCTTGAAAGAATATCCTCTGACATTGACCTTCACCAACCGATCGAACAAGCTGGATTCAGAAGCGGATTCAGCACAGTTGACCATATCCAGGTAGTTGACCAAGTTATAGAGAAATACTTAGAATATAACAGACCACTATATGTAGCTTTCATAGACTACAAAAAAGCTTTCGACTCTATATCACACGACAGTATCTGGGAAGCATTACAAAACCAAAACATAAACGAGAAATATATAAATATTCTAAAAAATATCTATGCCAACAGCTCGAGTAGAGTCAAGCTAGACAGAACAGGAACAAAAATCAACATCAAGAGAGGCGTGAGACAGGGCGACCCACTCTCACCAAAATTGTTTATTGCGGTCTTACAACATGTAATGGAAGGTCTACCATGGGCAAAGCAAGGCATAAATATAAACGGAAAGTTTCTAAGTCACCTGAGGTTCGCGGATGACATTATCCTGTTCTCGGAAAACCCACAACAGCTGAATAGTATGTTAAACGATTTACACCGAGCCAGTATAAAAGTTGGTTTAGAAATGAATCTCGATAAAACAAAAGTCACCACTAACCACCTAACCACACCCATCTTGGTTAACAACATACCTCTCGAGTTTGTCCAAAAATATGTCTATTTAGGCAAGCAAATCTCTTTCAGCAAAGAGAGAAATTTAGAAGAAGTGGACAGAAGAATTGCGATTACCTGGAAAAAGTACTGGTGCCACAAGGAAGTTTTTAAATCGCAGCTTCCACTACCGACCAAAAAAATAGTCATGGATTCCGAAATACTGCCATGCCTCACCTACGGCTGCCAGACTTGGACATTCGATCGAAAAATAAGAAACAAAATCCAGACCACGCAAAGAAGAATGGAGAGAAGTTGCCTAGGCATAAAATTAAAAGACAGAGTGAGGAATGTTGAAATTCGAAATAAAACCAAAGTAACAGATGCCTTAACCTTCTCACTTCAAAGAAAATGGAAGTGGGCAGGCCACGTGGCCAGGCTCAAAGACGACAGATGGACGACGAGAGTGCTAAAATGGTCTGGTCCACGAGGCACTAGAAGCAGAGGCAGGCCTACCGCTAGATGGGCGGACGAGATATTGGAGATGGCAGGCCAAAGCTGGCTAAACTCAGCCAGCAACAAAGATTACTGGCACTCCTTGGAGGAGGCTTTTACCCGAAGGGGGTCCGTACAAACGACTTAAATATTTTATACTGTATTTAAAAAAAAAAAAAAAAAAAACTGTTTAACTTTGAAACTTTGTTACTTATCTTTATTTTCTTTTTTAGTTTTTTAAGCCATTAGATTGTAATTTGTACGGAATTAAATAAAGCTTTATTATTATTATTATTATTATTATTATATTTTATTTCATATTGATTCCTCATTTTAAGCAGAAATTTGATATACATTGTATATAATATTTATTTCTGAACCTGAAAAACCAGTTTTTCAAAATTTGTCATCATGCCTATATGGTTTAAATTGCTTATGGTTTTATGAGTTTAAATTTGGAACAGGTGTCAAATTCAAGTGCTATTCTACATTAAAACAGATACCTATCGATACGAAACCCCAATTCAGTATGATTTTAATTATAAATCGCACGACATTTTGATCTCGAGTGACACAAGAATAGTGACTTTAACTAAACATTCGACCGAGTTCGTTGACACAGAACGTTGATATATTTTTTGCTCCTCATTTTTTTACAACACAAGCTATTTAAGTGAAGTTTATAACATTAATTTACTATTGCCTTAAAGCCAGTGAACTGACGCATCGATCTGTGCAAGTTCTGCTGTGATACGTGTGAGTGAAGCAAAGTTATAGTGATTTATAAACAGTGAGAAAAAACGAAACTTTCGAACAAAAATCTAACGGCCATCGGGGTCACTGACCTTCGACAGCGCGGAGCGCGCTCGACTCCCTACTCCTCGCCGTCACCTGAGTATGACTCAGTGGACATACCGACCATCAATTTCGGCGGCATGTGTAGTGCTCTCTGTGGCGTGGAGGTATAACGCTACGACTGCTACACAGTGTACGTACGTTCAAATCTCACTGCATCGTTTAAACTTTTTGTGAACTAAGAAATTGTCTGTCGTAATTTATTCTAATTGAACTCAACCAAAGTTTGTGAGAAACGACATCACATCGACAAAATGAGTTTCTTCGAGAACATTACTATGCGCCGTACGCGTACGAAATCGGATTCCAACACCGTCACTGCCGATACAATAAATAATAGTACATTCGAAGATACTGTTTCCAGCCTACCCGACTTATCCAATGATGACATGAATGATGCAAAACAACAACAAATTACAAAGTTAAAAGAACAAATCGACAAGCTTGTGTTAGATTTGAATAGCGCACATCAGGAAATCGAGTCTCTTTCTTTAGAGAATAGCAACCTTAAGCAAACAAACTTAGACTTGCAAAGGAAAAATGATCTCTTCACAAAACTTAGCAGCCCAGTTAAAAAACACAAAAAATCTACTCCCATAAAGAAATCTTCAAATAAGAATAAAGGCACACAAACAGAACCTGTCATTATATCGAATCAAGAACAAGAAAAGTCAGAACACTCTAACATGCAACAAAAAATCAGCAGTGTTGAGACAAAACGTCAACGTCAACAGAAAAATGACAGTAAGATCTGTATCCTGAGTACCAATAACAGGAATGACATTGTAAATATTGCCGAACAAACCCTTCTCAAACATTCGGTAAACATATGTCATCACATAAAGACACACTGCAATACACAGCAACTGGTACATGACATCGAAACTAAATTGGAAACGTTTACAATGAAAGACTTCTGCATAATTCTAATAGGAGAGGAAGATTTTAAAACTACATGTGACTACCTTCAACTGACTATTCACTTACGAGCTACTTTACAAAAAGTGAACTTTACAAACATAATTGTATGCACACCGACATTTAGTTGTAGTTACCAAAGAAATATGTATAATTGGAGAGTAGAGCATTTAAATAACTTACTGTATCTTGACATATTAACATATGAGCATGCATATCTTTTGGACTCGAACAAAAATCTAGCATTTGATTCAACAATGTTTACCCAACTAGGACTAGTAAATAATCATGGAATGCAAACAATTTTCAAAGATATTGATGAGTTGATTGACGGTATTAACAAATATGACTTATTGATGATAGACGATGACATAATACCCGATAGTCAACAATTAGACACGCAGTTTTTTCTATGATACCTGTATAAACATATTACATCAAAACATTGCAGGACTTTTAAGTAAAGCTGACGCATTCTGTGTGTGTTTAGAAGAACTCTTGGCCAAAAATATTGATGTTGATGTTGTTTGCATAACGGAACATTTTATGATGTCTGGTTATGAGCAGTATCTCTCAATCCCAAACTTTAATTTAGCTACTTGCTTTAGCAGGAACGATACTAAAAGAGGAGGTTCATGTATATTGATAAAAAAGGGGCACCACTGGAAAGAAATTCCTGAAGTTCGGAACATAGCAATAAGTAGCACATTCGAATGTTGTGCTATAGAATTGACTCAGGCTGGTACCATTGTAATCTGTATCTACAGAGTTCCAAATGCAACCAATTTGACCTGTTTTTTTGAGCAACTGTACAAATTATGTCAACTTATATCAAAGAAAAATAAGCGAAATGTTGTAATATGTGGTGATTTTAACATTAATATTTTGAAGCGTAGTAATGTCACCTTAGAACTAGAATGTATTTTACTCAATTTTAATCTCAAATTAGCTATTAATCAGCCGACTAGACTTTCCAGTGACACATGCATTGACCTTTTTGCACATAATCTGAGTAAGAAATGTGATTGTGACGTAATTGATTTTGCTCTTTCTGACCACACCTGTCAAATACTCAAGGTCCCCACCAAAAGAATATGTGTAATGAAGCATTGGTATATCGAACGCCGTGACTATAATCTAGTTAACATGAATAAATTTAGGGAATGTTTGCAAAGTGTTGCCTTTTCAGAAATATATCAGGCTGATGACCCGAACATAGCCTATGATAACTTTTTAGAGACATTTAGTCTTCTATATAACCTATGTTTTCCCTTTAAGCGTGTTACGATAAGATTACACAAAAGAGCACCATGGGTTTCCCGAGGTATCAAAACATGCAGCAAGAAAAAAAGAACTCTTCTGTGGCGTTACAGATTGTCTCACAATGAAAAAGACAAGAAAACCTTTAAAAAGTACTCAGCAGTTCATAATAAAATAATCAAATTAACGCAACGTGCTCAGAATAATTTCAAGATCAAATCATCTTCTAACAAATCTAAAACTACGTGGGAAATAATTAATCAAAGTAAATTAAATAAACCAAATAATAATATAATTCGTAGCATTAAAATAGGAAATAAAATAGTGACACATCCAACTGATATAGCGACCGAATTTAATGACTTCTTTGTTGACAAAATAAAACCTATTGCTAACTGCGGCATACAAGTGACTTCGAATATCGATAAGACTAGCAGCTCGATGTTTATGGCACCAAGCAATGAAACTGACATTAATGCTATAATAAAAAGTTTGAAAAATTCTGGCAGTATAGGTAATGATGGCATCTGTACTAAAGTAATTAAACATGTTGCAAATTGCATTAGTCGACATTTAAGCCATATTCTTAATCTCTGCATATTACATGGTACTTACCCAACCAACCTAAAAACAGCTGTAATTAAACCGTTATTTAAAAAAAACGACAGGCAATGTATCGAGTCTTATAGACCAATAGCGCTTGTGCCAGTGATATCAAAGATATTTGAAAAATATATTTATAGTCAAATTTTTAAATATCTAGATAAAAATAATATATTAACAGATGAACAGAAAGGCTTCCGCAAAAACAAAACCATTAATATGGCAATATATGACTTTTTGAACAATGTCGTCACGAATGTTGACAAAAGAATACCTGTTTGTTCTGTTTATTGTGACATGACTCAAGCGTTCGACTATGTCGATCACGATGTCTTGCTCAATAAGCTGGATGCGTATGGTATTAGAGGGAATATTCTCAGTTTGATAAGTTCATTTCTGCAAAACAGGAAACAGTACGTAGAATTAACTGACATAGATCCCAAGACTAAATGCGAACGAAGTTATAAGTCTAGTCATCGCACAGTTACTTATGGTGTACCCCAGGGTAGCGTCTTGGGGCCACCATTATTTATACTATATATAAATGATCTTCCAAAAATAACAAGTCACCCTATGTCACTATTTGCTGATGACAGCACTGTGACCATTTCGAGCACTGATGATCGCAACCACGCCGACGTTGTAACTCAGACAATAACCTCCATAGTGACATGGTTAGATAATAATAACCTCAAAATAAATATTGATAAGACGAATTTAATGATGTTTAGCCAACGTGCGAATCCCAATATGACAGTATACTATAACGATAAAACTATAAGACAAGTAGACTCAACAAAATTCTTAGGCTTAACGATTGATAAAAAATTAGACTGGAAAGCACACACGGAGGAGCTAACTAAACGTATTAGCAAATCAGCCTATGCCCTATTTAAATTGACCCCAGTGATTAACGTCGATGCTTTAATCACTGCATATCATGGTTTGGTGAGTTCAGCATTAAGGTATGGTATCATTTTCTGGGGTAACTCAACCAACAGGGAAATAGTTTTTAAAGCTCAAAAAAGGTGCATTAGGTCAATGTTTAGACTCCACTATTTAGATTCATGTAAGCCATTTTTTATCAAATACAAAATATTGACATTTCCGTGCCTTTATATTTTCGAGGTAGCTGTATTTGTTAAGACCAATCCACATCTGTTTACCAAACTAACATTTTACAACACACGAACTCGACCACAAAACAATAACTTGTGCGTAAGAAGGTCCAACACAGCATTAATGAAAAAAAGTGTTTTTTGTATGGCGCCAATCATTTACAATCAGATACCGAATTCAATTAAAGAATTAAATGTATCCTTATTTAAGAAAAGACTTAAATCTTTGCTCTTGAATAAAGCGTATTACAACATTTCGGAATTTTTCTCAGACAAATTGTAATGACTGTGTTTTTTGACTTCGGTATTCATTTGACCTATTAAGTTATAAAATTCTATTACATTTGACATTCCACGTGACATTTTTTGTATTATTTTAATTATTATTTTACTATTTTGTCGTTTATTATATCTTATTTTTTGTTTTATTTGGACATTGGACATTATTTTATATTTTTACTTTTGACATTATTTTATATTTTTACTTTTGACATTATTTTATATTTTTACTTTTGACATTTTTTATAGATTTTCTTTTTTTCTTTTTGTCATTTTTTTGTATTATTTCTATTTTTTTAATTCCATTAATTTAATTATTATGAATTTTGAATGTCAATGACCTTTATAAATATTTGAACACCTCCGGGTATAACATGGCGAGCTTGTAATTTTTTATAACAACTATTTATTGTACCTGTGTTAACAAATGATTAAATGATTTATGATTTATGATTTATAAAAAAAACCGGCCAAGTGCGAGTCGGACTCGCGCACCGAGGGTTCCGTAAAAAAAATATATTATGTGATGTAACTAAAAATTTATGGTTTTCGTAATTATTCCTTTATCTATGCTATAAGACGTTGCTTCGTACCAAATTTCAAGATTCTGAGTTCACGGGAAGTACCCTGTAGGTTTTGATTCCCTTGCGAGTGTCGAAAATTTGCGGCATAAACGGGAGTATCTTTTGATCGCGTTGACTTAGAAGTTTGATTTTTTCACAGCTCCAAGAGACCATAGACTTGAGTATTTGATATGAATTTCAGCTTGATACCTCCACGCGTTCCTGAGAAAAAAGGTCTTGACAGACAGACAGACAGACAGACGGACGGACAACAAAGTGATCCTATAAGGGTTCCGTTTTTACCTTTTGAGGTACGGAACCCTAAAAATGACAGATATCCGAAACGCCGCCATTTCGAGCTGTCATTTGTTCGTTAGCTTTTTATTCCTTTTCATTGAGTAGACAAATTTTCTGATAAGATCTTTATTTCTGTCGAAAATGAGTGATAGTGACTCAGAAATTAACATGAACACTCCGCCAGATATCGTAAATGCAGCGACGAATGCAACTAATAACTTGTTTATTTTTTGATGCATTACACTGGTAACAATGCTGGTCATTTCCCTATGGTTCCTGAGCCCATCATAGAGCCCTTATGATATTCGGGTAGATAAATTAGTGTATGCAACTATACATAATTAGGCATTACAACACTCGTGTGATGCTATTAAGAAACTCGCCATGCCCTTCATTATGCACAGTCGCATAAACTACTATAGTAAGTAACAGCGGATACCGTACAAAACATTAATCTAGGCAGTTACACAAAAAAGGTAAAGAGGTGCTTTTAAAAATAGTGCAACCTTCTTGAATGTAAGTACAATCTCTTTTCATTCTGGAAAATAATGGCCTGTGGGTTAAAAAAAAAACACTTGATGACATTTAAGTTTGGTCTTGTTTTTAACCGACTTCTAAAAAAAGACTATAACTCCGTCACTTGCTAACCGATTTGAAAAATTCTTTTTTTGTTGGAAAGGGTTTATTTTCGAAATGGTCCCATAATTTTTTTATTGAAATCGGACAAGCGGTTTTTGAAAAATCAACAAAACTAAAAAAAAACTACATTGTCCACATTGACCCATGAACATGTGAACCACTAAAAAGTGAAAAATAAAAACTTTTTAACAAAAAATAAAACCGACTTAAAAAACAAAACAAAAAAGTGAAAAATAAACTTTAGAAGAAAAATCAGTTTCTGAAGTCGGTGGCAAAAAAATGAAATCAAACAAACAAAAGTCACCGACTTCTGAAACTGATTTTTCTGTTCAAACAAATTTGAATTTTCCCAGAGTGGGAGGAGTCCTTTGATGATTTCCCACCGCCCAAAAAAGGCTTATTTCAAGATTGCATAAAACCCTTTTTAGATCGATGAATTCCATGTGACTAAAAGAGTGATAAATCTAGTTAGTACGTGGTAGCAATGTTTTCTGGTCTGTGATTTTTCACAAATTACAGAACGACCCAGTTTTTTTATCTACCGTTTTTACAGACGAATATCTTATGTTACTCACTCATGAGCAAGTACCGACACTCATGCGTCATGACTTAACTTACAACGGTAGGGATTGATTCGCCTTATTGTTAAATCTACTGAATATTGTTCTTCACTGAACAAATGTCGTAGTAAAATGATAAGCTTTGAAAAGAAAACATCGAAAATGTTGTCAACAGGTAGTGTTTACTTTCGCTCAACGGCTTGTAATATGGTTTTATTTACCCAGTTTAGAAAACATGTCACATATAAACCCGTGACGTTTAGAGTGCTTAGGCTGAATTTTCATACATAAACGAGGGCCGTGTGTAGTAAAGTATCCCTTGTAGTGCTCCAATATGCTAAGTGCCATGCAAAGTGGTACTAAACAAATGCCTACTTCTACATTTCTTCACAAATATTATAAAGAGATAAAGTTTAGGCTATACGAAATTACTGCTCCTATTTCGTTTTTTTTTTCAGTAATGGAAGCCTGTTTGATCTAGTGGTTGCAAGCGCTTTCCAATGCATGAGGTCCTGGGTGTGATTCCTGGGTCGGGCAAATGTTATGGCGTTTATCCATCAGGAATTTCTCAGTAGCAGGCACGGAGTCTTGAATCGTGTCTCGTTGATGTCAATAGGCTCGCCCCCTATTACAAGGGAATTCGACATAACTGGCAAAGTGTGGGTGTACTAATGGGCACACCTCTGCCTAACCCTTCGGGGACAAAATTGTGATGTTATGTAAATTCAAGCCGTTTTTTCAAGTGTCTTCAAAATACGTCATTCATTGAAAGTTCCCGTGGCATAATTCTCGACCAAAACACGAGCCTAGCCGCGGGCAAAAGTAAGTATTAAATAAAGTTCAACTCTCTTCTCTCTTCTCTACAACTGATTGCACCTTTCAGGGTTTAAATGAGGAAAAACTGGAAACCACACATAGATAAAATACTCAACAAAATAGATCGGTTTGTGTATGTGCTGAAAAGATTAAGACAAACGGTAAATCTAAAGACCGCAATGCTTGCTTACCATGCCTATGTAGCATCTGTACTCAGATATGGCCTTATTATTTGGGGAAACTCAGTAGACGTGGAAAGAGTTTTCAAAGGTCAAAAAAAATGTATCCGGGCAATATGTGGAGCCCATTTTTTAGATAGCTGTAAACCATTATTCCAAAAACTTAGAGTACTGCCTTTGCCATGTCTTTATATATTTGAAACATGCATATTTGTTAAAAATAACTATAATTTATTTGAAAAAAGCAGTTACAAAACAAATAGTAGAACACGACACAAAGACAAATTGAAATTACCTCAAATAAAGTTAATGCTATTTAAAAGAAATATTTACTGCATGGCAATTATTATGTATAACCATTTGCCAAATAACATTCAAGATTTGCCACTGTCGCTGTTCAAAAGGTCATTGTTTAGATTATTAATAGAGAAAAATTATTATAGTGTAAAAGAATATTTAGAGGATAAAACATTAGCATCATAATAAAAGAAAAATTTACTCATTATTATTATAATTACATAAAAAATTGCAATATTTATTCCAATAAAATTATATTAAATTAAATAATTTATAATTAGTAATAATATAATGTATTAGTGTTATTAATATTATAAGACACGATTTATAGATATTATATGGAAATATTTGTACGCCATGTAATGGCAGGATATGCTGGAACCCATAATGTAACACCTATTGTACCATATTCTTACAAATAAACATTTTTGATTTGATTTGATTTGAAAACCACAGGAATGTCCTGCTACCGTATTCACAAACACTTCGAATCGATTTGGAAAGTCATACAGGTTAAACGTCGCCTAAATACGTTAAAAGAAGTATAACCTTAATTTGTGACGTAATTGTGTCACGCTCTTCAGATCTGACTTTATTATAGTCTAGGCAACTAGGCCTTTTTGATGAACTTTTTTCAGCAGTCTCCGAAAATTATGATTGAGGTGTCATTCGATTCGGAATGCCATCCAGATGATTTTTGCAAAAATTGAAGTTCCGCTTGAAAAAATTGCAAAAGTTATTAATAATTAACTAAAAAATTTAAAATGGGTTTAGTTTTTTGCAAATATCTCAAAACCTACAAATTGTTTATTACATAAACAATGAAAGTTTTAATAAAACAATATTTTTTTTTATATACCTATCGAAAAGAAAAAACAAATAATGGTGATTTAAAAAAAATGATACCTTAATATTAATTAGAAGTGGGAGAAAATAATTGTTAATCAACAAATGCGTTTTTAAGCAATAAAACATTTTTTTTAAGCAACGGTTTTTTTTTAAAAAAACATGATTATTATCAAAGATTACGATATTAAAAAAAACATTAAATTATCTCATAAACAACGCATTTGTTTATAAAAATATTTTAAAAAACAGGATATAAAAAATATAAAAAATCATTTTTAAGTAGCTTCTGATCATACAAAAACGGTTCAATAATAATATAATAAAAAAAAGATTTTTTTTAATGTCTAATGAAGGTTTGAAATTTTTCATTTCAGTAAATTGTTAATAAAAAAAAGCAAATTAACATTTTTTTAATTTTTCCAACGAGAGCCTATTCTAGGACCTTTGAAAAATAGCTCCACGAAAGGAAAAAAATCTCAGATGAATAGTGTTATAATTATCGCACTTGCAATGTCAGTGTTCGTGCTACAAAAAATTGTTAATTAATTAATGGATAACTTATTGAAAATTCGCGATAAAAATTTTTAGATCACAGATTATTGTGTATTGATCTATCCTGCAGGCGCCTGAATTTTTTCAATTTTTAATTTTTATATTTAATAAGTTTAAATAACATTTATTCATTAAAGGTCCGAATGGAGCGTAGCTTGCGCAAGACGGAGTACCAGTTTTCGGGCGTATTTTCAACCCGATCGGAAAGTTATTAATATTGGTCCTACAATTCCGAAAGTTAGAACATTCTTTAGGAAATTTCCTCCCCTTTTTGAATCTTATTTCAAATTTGAGAAATTTTAATCAGGTTTTGAGATATTTGCAAAAATCTAAACCCATTTTAAATTTTTTAGTTAATTATTAATAACTTTTGCAATTTTTGCAAGCGGAACTTCAATTTTTTCAAAAATCATCTGGATGCCATTCCGAATCGAATGACACCTCAATCATAATTTTCGGAGACTGCTGAAAAAAGTTCATCAAAAAGGCACTTGTTGCCTATTAGACGTTTCTTTTTGGCCATTGTCCTACACCAGTTTTAAAATATGAAGGGAAAATGTATTATACCTAAAATTCATTGAACCGCGCACATTATCTGTGATAAACGCAAGGGTTGCGAGTTTTTTCCGAAGTATTTGGTATGGTTTTGTCTGTTATCCATCAGTGTTTTTTTTTTTGCTCATATTTTTATTAGTATCATGTAAGCATGCCTTATAACAGGTTTCATTATGCCCCTCGTTCAAACTAACATACTGTATGTCTATATCTTGCTCCCTTTCGTTATGAAAAAAAAGATACACTTATGACTTATCAAATCGAAATCGAATCAATCAAAATGAAATACGGGCCAGGTCACACGTACTGGTCGGACAAAATCTTAGTCGAAAAGAAGAAGAACATTGGACTTGTAGTTCCAAATCTTACTATAGTGTGTTAAATAAGAACTTTTTGGTGTTAGTTACCTCATGTTCATGAGATCAAAACGTTTTGAGTCACCATTTCAAAGAAATCTAAATAATACAGCACTAAATGCCGTAACTCACGGAAATAGTTGTTGAAGAATATCTGTTTCAAATCATCCGTCACTCTAATAAGAATTTAAATCAAACCTAAGACTGATTCTGTCCAGAATTGTGTTTATTTTCCCATGCGTTCAGTGGACTCTTGTTTATTTACAGTGATGTTTTATGTTTGTGATAGTACCAGTATTTTTGATACACGGTTGTTTCGATTTCGAATTCGATTTTCGATTCTCGAAAATGGTAGTGGCTACCGGGAATTGATCTACAAATTGGAGCCACGGATTTACACCACGAAATTGGGTGAAAAGGAACCATGCATTTATTGCAAGTATTTTGCAAGATTTCGTGTTTTTGTAGAGTAAAGATTGATTTTTGTTACTTACCTTAAAATGTTTACCTGACTCAATAACGTGTTCGAAAATCTGTCCGATATTATTTACTTTTTCAAATTGGAATTCAGGTTTCTGAAAAAAAAAAGCATTGCTGTGCAACGCATGTAGTTCAAATAGTTTATTATCATTCTGAATCGGTCCCAGTTTTTTCTTCAATCTATCTAATGAAGTTAAATCTCCAGAGTCCAAACTAACGGTTCTCTTAGTTTCAGCATCGCATTTAAAAATTGTCACTGGCATCGAATGAATTGACTTTTGTCAGTTTTTCATTTTCTAGTTGGTTACTATTAGGCGCTTTGCACATGGAGCAACTATTGCAGCAACTGGCCACTAGCTGGCAACTAGCTGTTTACATATATTTCAATTAGACTGCGCACACATAGCAACACGAGTTTCGAGTTCCGGCAATCGTCTACAGTTTTCAGTTGCTACAATCGATGACTAAGTTAGTTGCTAATTGCCGCAACTAGCAACTGTTATAGTACATTATGGTACAAGTGTGTAACGTTGGTGATTACCGCAGAGGCGCCATTGAGACCCGAGCCGTCAGGTGAGGGTCTTAAGAAAGCCGAGGACGGTAATCATCAATACACACGTGTATCATACGACGTTTTTCAACACACTTGTGAAGAAAATAATACTAAAAAGTCATCTTCAACAGTTAAAACAAGTTCCGTTTTTTTTTTTCACAATAGCGGGAAAAATTTATGCGCGCGCATCTACAATTCTACCAACTTCAACAGTTAAAACAAGTTCTGTTTTTTTTTACGATAGTGGGAAAAATTAATGCGCGCGCATCTACAGTTCTACCAAGATATCTATGCAGGCGGGAAAACACGGAACTAAAATAAATGTACTAAGTTTGACGTAGCGATGCATTTTTTCTTGACCAGTGGCGCCACTACTGTAACAATGACGATCGGCCATAGACTAAAAGAATGTGGTTTCTATACTTTTGACTTTTCGCGGATAGAGTTTTAGCCACGGACAAAATGGGGATTTTATTTTTCTTTATTACAGAGAAAACAAAAGTTATATTATTTGAGTGAAAGATTCATTTATTAAAAACGTATTAGTTGAAATTATCTATTTAAATTCAAAGTTGCATGAAATGGGGAAGCACTAGGTACATTAATTTATTTTTACTATTGAACACGATCTTTTTTGTATCGAAACTTTTTTATGAACATAGCAACTCAACCAATAAAATTAAAAAAAAAAAAACCTATAACTCACTAGTGAATAATAGCAATGAAAAAGTCACAGTTTGATTATAGGTGTCATTACGTGCCTAATTACGGTGAAATTATAGCCACTTTATGAGCAAGTGTGTTGAAAAATATTATACCGATTTTTGAAGTTAACGTAGACGGCGACGACGTAATAAAATTAGAACAATTGCTACTTCTTAGATATTCATCGTCACACTGAACGCTGTTCGCTGCGTAGATTGAGCAACTCGGTTATGAAAGTTGCTCACAGATTGCCATAAAATTGCTGCAACCGTAAACGCAATAGCAACTATCAACTAGTTATAGTGATAATTAGTAATAATTGATTATTTTAGTGAATATTTGATTGATTTTTCTTTTGTCATTTTCATTATGTTGTATTTAATATTTCTTTTTTAGGTATCTCGTGTTTTGGCTGTTAAGGCGCATATTATGTTGCATGTAGTGCTCTTCTTTAAGTGATGGGGCACTTAGACTTAAGTTTGAAATGTTTTTAAGTAAATGTAACAGTGTACTCATTGTTGAGGAGCCAAATTAAATAAAAAATTGGTTGTCTGTAAAGTCGGTTTACTGACGATAGTTGAACGTGACAACGTCTTAAGAAAATACTGATTTACATAAAATTCTTCATTCAGAAAATCATTTTAAATTTAAAAAATAAAAATACAACAAAATACTTGAATAAAATATATTGTTTAAATTTCTACTCAATTGTTAAAATTAAAATTTTGATTTTATTATTTTAATAATATAATTAAATTTTTTCAATTAGTTACTTAATTATTTTAGCAAATTTAATTGTAATTTGTTATAAAAAAGTAATAATTTTAAATAATTCATTATAAGAATAAACAATGATTAAATTATTGTTTATAAATATTACAGGAAACATTGAAATTTTCGTAAATCTAGTTTTTAAAAAGCCCGCCTCAATGTGTTTGATATAGGAGAAAATGTTCCCTTTGACGGATGGCTGGTCCAACCTGTCATTTCAGACACGTTGTTGTGATATGTGGAAGATTTAATATTTATGTTTTAATTTTTTTAAATTTAATTACGAAATTAGTAAAACATTTAAATGTATAAGTAGAACTATTTTTAAATCTAATTAATTCGACGGTCGAACAAATGAGAAAAAAATTGGTTGTCTGTAAAGTCGGTTTACTGACGATAGTTGAACGTGACAACGTCTTAAGAAAATACTGATTTACATAAAATTCTTCATTCAGAAAATCATTTTAAATTTAAAAAATAAAAATACAACAAAATACTTGAATAAAATATATTGTTTAAATTTCTACTCAATTGTTAAAATTAAAATTTTGATTTTATTATTTTAATAATATAATTAAATTTTTTCAATTAGTTACTTAATTATTTTAGCAAATTTAATTGTAATTTGTTATAAAAAAGTAATAATTTTAAATAATTCATTATAAGAATAAACAATGATTAAATTATTGTTTATAAATATTACAGGAAACATTGAAATTTTCGTAAATCTAGTTTTTAAAAAGCCCGCCTCAATGTGTTTGATATAGGAGAAAATGTTCCCTTTGACGGATGGCTGGTCCAACCTGTCATTTCAGACACGTTGTTGTGATATGTGGAAGATTTAATATTTATGTTTTAATTTTTTTAAATTTAATTACGAAATTAGTAAAACATTTAAATGTATAAGTAGAACTATTTTTAAATCTAATTAATTCGACGGTCGAACAAATGAGAAAAAAATTGGTTGTCTGTAAAGTCGGTTTACTGACGATAGTTGAACGTGACAACGTCTTAAGAAAATACTGATTTACATAAAATTCTTCATTCAGAAAATCATTTTAAATTTAAAAAATAAAAATACAACAAAATACTTGAATAAAATATATTGTTTAAATTTCTACTCAATTGTTAAAATTAAAATTTTGATTTTATTATTTTAATAATATAATTAAATTTTTTCAATTAGTTACTTAATTATTTTAGCAAATTTAATTGTAATTTGTTATAAAAAAGTAATAATTTTAAATAATTCATTATAAGAATAAACAATGATTAAATTATTGTTTATAAATATTACAGGAAACATTAAAATTTTCGTAAATCTAGTTTTTAAAAAGCCCGCCTCAATGTGTTTGATATAGGAGAAAATGTTCCCTTTGACGGATGGCTGGTCCAACCTGTCATTTCAGACACGTTGTTGTGATATGTGGAAGATTTAATATTTATGTTTTAATTTTTTTAAATTTAATTACGAAATTAGTAAAACATTTAAATGTATAAGTAGAACTATTTTTAAATCTAATTAATTCGACGGTCGAACAAATGAGAAAAAAAGTTCTCACTAGTTCGACGATCGAACTAATAAATCGACCTAATAGGAATGAGCCAGAATCATTACCTTTATCGCTGTAATTATCGTTGCTATAAACAATTGACACCACATTCACTTTTTACTGCACTTGATACTCGATCAAAACATGTAAATGTACACGTACAGTATAGCAGCTGTCCACGCAGACGCATCGCTCACTCAAGTAGGAGAGAGACGGATGTCGAACGCTGCCGAACGCAAAGGCCGATTGTGCTTCTTTGTCGTTCGTTCCGCGCTCTCGCTTGCACTTCAAGCCATACATGGAACGCCTCAGAGCGAGGTAACGCCTCAGAGGTAACGCAGAGGTAACGCCTCAGAGGTAACGCCTCAGAGGTAACGCCTCAGAGGTAACGCCTCAGAGGTAACGCCTTAGAGGTAACGCCTCAGAGGTAACGCCTCAGAGGTAACGCCTCAGAGGTAACGCCTCATGAGTCATGTTTTTTCGTGCGTGCAGCCGGCTCTATCGAATTATAAGACGTTGTCACGTCAAAAAGTTCTCACTAGTTCGACGATCGAACTAATAAATCGACCTAATAGGAATGAGCCAGAATCATTACCTTTATCGCTGTAATTATCGTTGCTATAAACAATTGACACCACATTCACTTTTTACTGCACTTGATACTCGATCAAAACATGTAAATGTACACGTACAGTATAGCAGCTGTCCACGCAGACGCATCGCTCACTCAAGTAGGAGAGAGACGGATGTCGAACGCTGCCGAACGCAAAGGCCGATTGTGCTTCTTTGTCGTTCGTTCCGCGCTCTCGCTTGCACTTCAAGCCATACATGGAACACCTCAGAGCGAGGTAACGCCTCAGAGGTAACGCAGAGGTAACGCCTCAGAGGTAACGCCTCAGAGGTAACGCCTTAGAGGGAACGCCTCAGAGGTAACGCCTCAGAGGTAACGCCTCAGAGGTAACGCCTCATGAGTCATGTTTTTTCGTGCGTGCAGCCGGCTCTATCGAATTATAAGACGTTGTCACGTCAAAAAGTTCTCACTAGTTCGACGATCGAACTAATAAATCGACCTAATAGGAATGAGCCAGAATCATTACCTTTATCGCTGTAATTATCGTTGCTATAAACAATTGACACCACATTCACTTTTTACTGCACTTGATACTCGATCAAAACATGTAAATGTACACGTACAGTATAGCAGCTGTCCACGCAGACGCATCGCTCACTCAAGTAGGAGAGAGACGGATGTCGAACGCTGCCGAACGCAAAGGCCGATTGTGCTTCTTTGTCGTTCGTTCCGCGCTCTCGCTTGCACTTCAAGCCATACATGGAACGCCTCAGAGCGAGGTAACGCCTCAGAGGTAACGCAGAGGTAACGCCTCAGAGGTAACGCCTCAGAGGTAACGCCTCAGAGGTAACGCCTCAGAGGTAACGCCTCAGAGGTAGCGCCTTAGAGGTAACGCCTCAGAGGTAACGCCTCAGAGGTAACGCCTCAGAGGTAACGCCTCATGAGTCATGTTTTTTCGTGCGTGCAGCCGGCTCTATCGAATTATAAGACGTTGTCACGTCAAAAAGTTCTCACTAGTTCGACGATCGAACTAATAAATCGACCTAATAGGAATGAGCCAGAATCATTACCTTTATCGCTGTAATTATCGTTGCTATAAACAATTGACACCACATTCACTTTTTACTGCACTTGATACTCGATCAAAACATGTAAATGTACACGTACAGTATAGCAGCTGTCCACGCAGACGCATCGCTCACTCAAGTAGGAGAGAGACGGATGTCGAACGCTGCCGAACGCAAAGGCCGATTGTGCTTCTTTGTCGTTCGTTCCGCGCTCTCGCTTGCACTTCAAGCCATACATGGAACACCTCAGAGCGAGGTAACGCCTCAGAGGTAACGCAGAGGTAACGCCTCAGAGGTAACGCCTCAGAGGTAACGCCTCAGAGGTAACGCCTTAGAGGGAACGCCTCAGAGGTAACGCCTCAGAGGTAACGCCTCAGAGGTAACGCCTCATGAGTCATGTTTTTTCGTGCGTGCAGCCGGCTCTATCGAATTATAAGACGTTGTCACGTCAAAAAGTTCTCACTAGTTCGACGATCGAACTAATAAATCGACCTAATAGGAATGAGCCAGAATCATTACCTTTATCGCTGTAATTATCGTTGCTATAAACAATTGACACCACATTCACTTTTTACTGCACTTGATACTCGATCAAAACATGTAAATGTACACGTACAGTATAGCAGCTGTCCACGCAGACGCATCGCTCACTCAAGTAGGAGAGAGACGGATGTCGAACGCTGCCGAACGCAAAGGCCGATTGTGCTTCTTTGTCGTTCGTTCCGCGCTCTCGCTTGCACTTCAAGCCATACATGGAACGCCTCAGAGCGAGGTAACGCCTCAGAGGTAACGCAGAGGTAACGCCTCAGAGGTAACGCCTCAGAGGTAACGCCTCAGAGGTAACGCCTCAGAGGTAACGCCTTAGAGGTAACGCCTCAGAGGTAACGCCTCAGAGGTAACGCCTCAGAGGTAACGCCTCATGAGTCATGTTTTTTCGTGCGTGCAGCCGGCTCTATCGAATTATAAGACGTTGTCACGTCAAAAAGTTCTCACTAGTTCGACGATCGAACTAATAAATCGACCTAATAGGAATGAGCCAGAATCATTACCTTTATCGCTGTAATTATCGTTGCTATAAACAATTGACACCACATTCACTTTTTACTGCACTTGATACTCGATCAAAACATGTAAATGTACACGTACAGTATAGCAGCTGTCCACGCAGACGCATCGCTCACTCAAGTAGGAGAGAGACGGATGTCGAACGCTGCCGAACGCAAAGGCCGATTGTGCTTCTTTGTCGTTCGTTCCGCGCTCTCGCTTGCACTTCAAGCCATACATGGAACGCCTCAGAGCGAGGTAACGCCTCAGAGGTAACGCAGAGGTAACGCCTCAGAGGTAACGCCTCAGAGGTAACGCCTCAGAGGTAACGCCTTAGAGGGAACGCCTCAGAGGTAACGCCTCAGAGGTAACGCCTCAGAGGTAACGCCTCATGAGTCATGTTTTTTCGTGCGTGCAGCCGGCTCTATCGAATTATAAGACGTTGTCACGTCAAAAAGTTCTCACTAGTTCAACGATCGAACTAATAAATCGACCTAATAGGAATGAGCCAGAATCATTACCTTTATCGCTGTAATTATCGTTGCTATAAACAATTGACACCACATTCACTTTTTACTGCACTTGATACTCGATCAAAACATGTAAATGTACACGTACAGTATAGCAGCTGTCCACGCAGACGCATCGCTCACTCAAGTAGGAGAGAGACGGATGTCGAACGCTGCCGAACGCAAAGGCCGATTGTGCTTCTTTGTCGTTCGTTCCGCGCTCTCGCTTGCACTTCAAGCCATACATGGAACGCCTCAGAGCGAGGTAACGCCTCAGAGGTAACGCAGAGGTAACGCCTCAGAGGTAACGCCTCAGAGGTAACGCCTCAGAGGTAACGCCTCAGAGGTAACGCCTTAGAGGTAACGCCTCAGAGGTAACGCCTCAGAGGTAACGCCTCAGAGGTAACGCCTCATGAGTCATGTTTTTTCGTGCGTGCAGCCGGCTCTATCGAATTATAAGACGTTGTCACGTCAAAAAGTTCTCACTAGTTCGACGATCGAACTAATAAATCGACCTAATAGGAATGAGCCAGAATCATTACCTTTATCGCTGTAATTATCGTTGCTATAAACAATTGACACCACATTCACTTTTTACTGCACTTGATACTCGATCAAAACATGTAAATGTACACGTACAGTATAGCAGCTGTCCACGCAGACGCATCGCTCACTCAAGTAGGAGAGAGACGGATGTCGAACGCTGCCGAACGCAAAGGCCGATTGTGCTTCTTTGTCGTTCGTTCCGCGCTCTCGCTTGCACTTCAAGCCATACATGGAACGCCTCAGAGCGAGGTAACGCCTCAGAGGTAACGCCTCAGAGGGAACGCCTCAGAGGTAACGCCTCAGAGGTAACGCCTCAGAGGTAACGCCTCAGAGGTAACGCCTCATGAGTCATGTTTTTTCGTGCGTGCAGCCGGCTCTATCGAATTATAAGACGTTGTCACGTCAAAAAGTTCTCACTAGTTCGACGATCGAACTAATAAATCGACCTAATAGGAATGAGCCAGAATCATTACCTTTATCGCTGTAATTATCGTTGCTATAAACAATTGACACCACATTCACTTTTTACTGCACTTGATACTCGATCAAAACATGTAAATGTACACGTACAGTATAGCAGCTGTCCACGCAGACGCATCGCTCACTCAAGTAGGAGAGAGACGGATGTCGAACGCTGCCGAACGCAAAGGCCGATTGTGCTTCTTTGTCGTTCGTTCCGCGCTCTCGCTTGCACTTCAAGCCATACATGGAACGCCTCAGAGCGAGGTAACGCCTCAGAGGTAACGCAGAGGTAACGCCTCAGAGGTAACGCCTCAGAGGTAACGCCTCAGAGGTAACGCCTCAGAGGTAACGCCTTAGAGGTAACGCCTCAGAGGTAACGCCTCAGAGGTAACGCCTCAGAGGTAACGCCTCAGAGGTAACGCCTCATGAGTCATGTTTTTTCGTGCGTGCAGCCGGCTCTATCGAATTATAAGACGTTGTCACGTCAAAAAAGTTCTCACTAGTTCGACGATCGAACTAATAAATCGACCTAATAGGAATGAGCCAGAATCATTACCTTTATCGCTGTAATTATCGTTGCTATAAACAATTGACACCACATTCACTTTTTACTGCACTTGATACTCGATCAAAACATGTAAATGTACACGTACAGTATAGCAGCTGTCCACGCAGACGCATCGCTCACTCAAGTAGGAGAGAGACGGATGTCGAACGCTGCCGAACGCAAAGGCCGATTGTGCTTCTTTGTCGTTCGTTCCGCGCTCTCGCTTGCACTTCAAGCCATACATGGAACGCCTCAGAGCGAGGTAACGCCTCAGAGGTAACGCAGAGGTAACGCCTCAGAGGTAACGCCTCAGAGGTAACGCCTCAGAGGTAACGCCTCAGAGGTAACGCCTTAGAGGTAACGCCTCAGAGGTAACGCCTCAGAGGTAACGCCTCAGAGGTAACGCCTCATGAGTCATGTTTTTTCGTGCGTGCAGCCGGCTCTATCGAATTATAAGACGTTGTCACGTCAAAAAGTTCTCACTAGTTCGACGATCGAACTAATAAATCGACCTAATAGGAATGAGCCAGAATCATTACCTTTATCGCTGTAATTATCGTTGCTATAAACAATTGACACCACATTCACTTTTTACTGCACTTGATACTCGATCAAAACATGTAAATGTACACGTACAGTATAGCAGCTGTCCACGCAGACGCATCGCTCACTCAAGTAGGAGAGAGACGGATGTCGAACGCTGCCGAACGCAAAGGCCGATTGTGCTTCTTTGTCGTTCGTTCCGCGCTCTCGCTTGCACTTCAAGCCATACATGGAACGCCTCAGAGCGAGGTAACGCCTCAGAGGTAACGCAGAGGTAACGCCTCAGAGGTAACGCCTCAGAGGTAACGCCTCAGAGGTAACGCCTCAGAGGTAACGCCTTAGAGGTAACGCCTCAGAGGTAACGCCTCAGAGGTAACGCCTCATGAGTCATGTTTTTTCGTGCGTGCAGCCGGCTCTATCGAATTATAAGACGTTGTCACGTCAAAAAGTTCTCACTAGTTCGACGATCGAACTAATAAATCAACCTAATAGGAATGAGCCAGAATCATTACCTTTATCGCTGTAATTATCGTTGCTATAAACAATTGACACCACATTCACTTTTTACTGCACTTGATACTCGATCAAAACATGTAAATGTACACGTACAGTATAGCAGCTGTCCACGCAGACGCATCGCTCACTCAAGTAGGAGAGAGACGGATGTCGAACGCTGCCGAACGCAAAGGCCGATTGTGCTTCTTTGTCGTTCGTTCCGCGCTCTCGCTTGCACTTCAAGCCATACATGGAACGCCTCAGAGCGAGGTAACGCCTCAGAGGTAACGCAGAGGTAACGCCTCAGAGGTAACGCCTCAGAGGTAACGCCTCAGAGGTAACGCCTTAGAGGGAACGCCTCAGAGGTAACGCCTCAGAGGTAACGCCTCAGAGGTAACGCCTCATGAGTCATGTTTTTTCGTGCGTGCAGCCGGCTCTATCGAATTATAAGACGTTGTCACGTCAAAAAGTTCTCACTAGTTCGACGATCGAACTAATAAATCGACCTAATAGGAATGAGCCAGAATCATTACCTTTATCGCTGTAATTATCGTTGCTATAAACAATTGACACCACATTCACTTTTTACTGCACTTGATACTCGATCAAAACATGTAAATGTACACGTACAGTATAGCAGCTGTCCACGCAGACGCATCGCTCACTCAAGTAGGAGAGAGACGGATGTCGAACGCTGCCGAACGCAAAGGCCGATTGTGCTTCTTTGTCGTTCGTTCCGCGCTCTCGCTTGCACTTCAAGCCATACATGGAACGCCTCAGAGCGAGGTAACGCCTCAGAGGTAACGCAGAGGTAACGCCTCAGAGGTAACGCCTCAGAGGTAACGCCTCAGAGGTAACGCCTCAGAGGTAACGCCTTAGAGGTAACGCCTCAGAGGTAACGCCTCAGAGGTAACGCCTCAGAGGTAACGCCTCAGAGGTAACGCCTCATGAGTCATGTTTTTTCGTGCGTGCAGCCGGCTCTATCGAATTATAAGACGTTGTCACGTCAAAAAGTTCTCACTAGTTCGACGATCGAACTAATAAATCGACCTAATAGGAATGAGCCAGAATCATTACCTTTATCGCTGTAATTATCGTTGCTATAAACAATTGACACCACATTCACTTTTTACTGCACTTGATACTCGATCAAAACATGTAAATGTACACGTACAGTATAGCAGCTGTCCACGCAGACGCATCGCTCACTCAAGTAGGAGAGAGACGGATGTCGAACGCTGCCGAACGCAAAGGCCGATTGTGCTTCTTTGTCGTTCGTTCCGCGCTCTCGCTTGCACTTCAAGCCATACATGGAACGCCTCAGAGCGAGGTAACGCCTCAGAGGTAACGCAGAGGTAACGCCTCAGAGGTAACGCCTCAGAGGTAACGCCTCAGAGGTAACGCCTTAGAGGGAACGCCTCAGAGGTAACGCCTCAGAGGTAACGCCTCAGAGGTAACGCCTCATGAGTCATGTTTTTTCGTGCGTGCAGCCGGCTCTATCGAATTATAAGACGTTGTCACGTCAATAAAAAAATAGTTACAGGAAACTTTTAAAGTTGCCTCAACTTAAGTTGCTCCATGTGCAAAGTGCCTTAGCTTGCAGTTGTTTTACTAAAGTACTCGTTTAGGCCGGGACGCCACCAAAACGGAGCGGAGATATGCAAAGCGGAGAGGAGAGGACATGTGCACCGCAGCCTTAAGCTAACCGGAGAAGAGAACTGAAATAACGAAATTCTATTTGTGGATTACAACACGTACGAGTATCCTATCCTCTTATCTTGTCTCCGCTTCGGTGGAGTTCGTTACCTTAAGATTCAGTCAATTAAACGAGCCTTTGTTAAGACTGCCTCATTAGTATAGTGGTCGCAAGCGTGACTGCGATGAATGAGATTGGTTTTTCCATCAAGAACTTCTCAGTAGCGGCTATGGAGTCTAAATTAGCAGCTCACCCTTAGTTTTATGGTAGCTCACCATTTGGGACTTAATTATACTGGCGAAATCTGAGTGTACCTACTAATGGATAAAACTACAGGAGTGATGTTATGTTATTCAGAAATATATTGTTAATACTTTTTCGTACGTACGTCGTGTGCATACCTTACTTCTAACCAAAGTAAGTAAGCCATGACTACCTAGTGAACAAGTTGCGGGTCACAGATTGTATACAGATGGTTTTTGTTCTCTACAACACCATTTACTTTGGGTACCTTTCATAAACGGCACAATAATTTCTACCTAACGCACTAGATGGCGACAGTAGTCGCGTCTGTTTCTCTATTGTTCAGTTTTCGTTTCGCTGAAAATAAGCGGCACTTCAAATGAATGTGTAAATGTTACAACCCTGCTTGATTTTAAAGCCTCGGCGCTGAGCAGTGCACTTTTAGTCATGCATTTAGGCTTCGTGAAAATAGGCACAGGATTCGTCTTATCAGTTAGCCTATTCCCCTGATGTCTAACTTTATCATAGTAAATGTAGGCAGTTCTGCAATGGGTTCGATTTCCGGGTTGGTAAAGTGTTATAGGATTTTTCTATCAGGAATTTCTCAGTAGCAGAAATCGAGTCTAGATTTGTGCTCGGTTGATAACAATAAGCTCGCCCCCTATTAAATAGGACTTAAACGTAACCGGCGAAAGGTATTATGAACGCCTCTGCCTAACCCTTCGGGGATTGCAGGCATGATGTAATGTTATAGCATGTAGTAACATGAGGCCACGAGTTCGAACCCATAAGAAACGTAGGTCCCTCTGGCTGCGGGTTGCTTGAAAGAGATACCGCGGCCTCGACACAAACGGCTAAGAAGGAACATGGGTGGTTTTTAGTCAGTAGCACTCCCTTCCGTTCTGCCCAGATCGGGAGGGAGTCATTTCATGATATCCAACCCCACAAAAAAAATGTTTTTTTGTTTTCATGTGTGGCATGTGCGTAAGTGCGTAAGTGGTAAGTGGTAAGTGCGTATTCTGGTGTAAGAGTGTTTAACTCTTACACCAGAATACGCACTTACCCATACGATGAACAATAAGAAGATTATACAGCTTTATTAAATAATTCTTCACGACTACATTCTGACTAAAATATTGGGTTCAATGACATGATATTAGATCAAGTAAGTTCAAAAGTCAAGGACTTATAACTTGGAAAGCAAACTTAGGTACTTGTATAACTTGAAATTTGGCAAAAATCAACGTATATACGCTTCCAATATTATATTTTGGGACTTGTTATTATATCAGAACTTGTGTTGTTGATGTTGATTTGTTGTAGGCACTTCTTTAACTCGTTATTACTGAGATAAGATTTGAACCTACTCTTATATAAAATTATATTCAAATTACATTCTGATGGACCAGTAATTAAGCACAAAGCTTCATATCCCAACAAATACCAATGTTGACTTTTTCTATACGTATGGACCTTAAGTCTTTGTGTTTTCTGTTTTGCTGTACTAAACGAAAGTGTATCTTACAGGAACTGAAGCGAGTTTTTTTCAAAAGTGTATCTACGAGGAAAGTGTATCTACGAGGAATAATTCTTTATTTTCAACACCGGTGGCATCGGTGAAGTAAAACATTAAATCGAAACCTAGATGATATTCCGTTAGGCTCGTCTAACACGATGTCCGAAGCAAAGACCGGATCCGACATTATTTTATTGCTGTAAGTCAAAAAGTAATTTTGATTCACATTTACCTAATCATCGAATTATTGTTAATTACCTACTAATTGTTAAGTATCGCCATCTTCCCTGAACGAAGAGTAATGAAAAGTCGGGTTTAAACAATAAATCCATTTACGAGAGCGCCGATTTTGTAAGCTGTAAGCTTAGGTAGGTATCTGCTTATTTAGGAGCGGGGTCGACAATTCGTGAGAAATCAACAGCTGACGCATATATCGGATGTATCCATAAAGATAGGTAAATACCTAGATTGCATTAAGATCATTAACTCGTGTCCAAAGTCGTCGAAAATTATATTCAGATTTTCGGAGATATTTTAGGTTTACTCAACTCATCGTCGTTAAAGTTCTAAAACCACGTAGGTAAGTCAAAAAAATAAACTTTACATCAGAGTGCAAAAACGACATAATAATATAACAACACCATTTGATAAATCTGTGTTCACTTCAAATTGAGATAAAGACGGTGCTTAAGTCGGTAGCAAACGGCATGAAAATGTCAAAAGTCGCTGTGTTAGAGCTTCGACAATGTTATGAGAAAACTAATAAGGAGCATAGTGGATTATCGACAAACTTGTATTTCTTTAGCTTTAATTAATTGCTTTTAAGTCTTAATTAGTTTCTGAAGCCGTGAAGTTTTAGCTAATTAAATGCTTCTATGAAACTTCGTACAAAGAACGCGAGTGCAAATAATTGAAGCACATGGAGCTTTAGACAAAGTTCATGTTTTTAAAGCGTCTTTGACTGTCATGACTAGAGTTAAACTTATAACAATGATTGACAATAAATCTTTATCGAAAATTGGGATATTTTTTTTTTGATATCTCGATATTCCGTCGCTGTTGCAAGCAATGGCGTTTGTAATAAATTACGGAAACATGAAAAATATCCCGTTTTCAGTGTTGTTGATAATTGTAGTCGCTATGTAAGTTACTGTTTATTTGTTGTACCACTCGAATAAAATTAATTAAATAAAAAAAGCACATACGCTCGTGCATAGATCCCTATTCATGCCAGTTGAAAAACGCGGTGTAGGTACCATTTAACGAACGCCGGGTGTTTTTTTAATGTTTATGAACCATTAGGGGAAGCAAACATCACCATTCACCAAAACCTTGCATAATGGTATACAATATTAACGAGCACAACAGAAAAACAATTTAAAAATGTATGACCCACAGTTTTGTTGGAATGTTGATGACGTTCCAGTTTGTGAAAATAAACAGTACATTTACAGGTAAGTGCACTGATTTATGATAATTACACCGAGTAGGTTCGGTAAAACTGGAACTGACGCAACTATAAACGTGATCGATCATTAAATTAATGTTACATATTATTAGAAGACCAGTTACCTACAGTTACTATGATCTCCCTCACACCTTGTGTAATATACCTAAAGATGTAAATAGTATGTAAGCAACCGATCTCTGCTTGGGTGAAAATCTATCTTCTATCTATCTACATAAATAAAGAAGAGAGAAGTCCTGACTGACTGACTGACTGACTGACTCATCAACGCCCAGCCCAAACCCTTGGACCTAGAAAGCTGAAATTTTGCACAGAGGTTCCCTTCATAATGTAGACAAGGAATAAGAAAGGATTTTTCGAAATTCAACCACTAAGGGAGTTAAATAGGGGATGAAAGTTTGTATGGAAAATCGTCATTTTAACGCGGGCGAAGCCGCTGGCAAAAGCTAGTAGAGAATATTAGACCTAGCTAGATGGATTATTTGCCGCCGTAACTCTCTATATTGCAACTTCAATCGAAATCGTTAGATCCGTTCGTTTCGAATGTCGTTTCGGGAACGTCGACTACTTTTTTTTTGGGGTGGGTGGAAAATCATCAAATAACTCCTCCCGCTCTTGGGTAGAGCGAAAGGGAGTGTCAGACTTCTACTGACTAAAAACCACCCATATTCCTTCTTAGCCCTTTATGTCGAGGCCGAGGATATTGTGACTACTTGAATGACGATTAATAGAAAAGTATGAAACAGAAGACATACTGCGCCGACAACAAATAAATCAGGATAAGGACCAAATTACCAGTTTACTTACCCAACATACTACACAATTAGGGTCGAATGATACAAAGGCATAGGCCCTAGAACCGATGACCGCTGTTGTAGACGAGTGCTTGAGTGGAGACCACGAATCGGCAAGCATAAGGTAGGAAAGGGTGGCTGGTAGTAGATGAGATTAAGAATCGAGTTGAATGGCGTGCGACCGAGGAATGCAATGTCCAGCAGTGGACTGCTATATAGGCAAAATGATAATGAATAAAAAGGCAACCATTAAATATATAATAATTTATTAAATGTGTCCACAAAGTCTTGAGATGTCACGTCACTGTTGTCCATTAGTTAAGGTGGGTTCGCACTGACAGTGCGCGGACAGGCGCGGCGGAGGCACACGACCGAGGGGCTGTGGTCACTCCACGCCTCACTGATGTACACGACGAACACGTCGGGGCTCTGTGGAGACGGCTGAGGCAGCTACTCGTCGTCCCTCGACGCGTCATGCCGTTCACACCGACGATCTCTGTGAGAATACAAATGGGGTTACGTTAATCTTTATTATTATAATACTAACATAAAAAATCCACAGCTCTTTGAAATTTTATCTTAAAATATAAAGACAAGTCGAAAGTTACGGATTTACTATTAATTTAATTTAATAACTATAGAATACTGTGCCAAGAGTACAGCGTGGTGAATTATTTGGTTTATCCATTAGAAATTTCACAATAGCAGCCACGAAGTCTGGATTTATGCTTTGTGCGGTTGATGGCGATACGCTCGCCTTACATAGGATTGTCGAATTGCCGAAATGTTGGTTCAATAAAAGGTGCACCTCGGTCTCATCCTTCGGAGATTACAGCCGTGGTGTTATGTGCTAACATTTATATTATAGAGGGGTAAAGTTTGTGAGTTTAAATTATGGGGATTTTCTTCGGAACTACTGGTTTTGATTTCACGAATTTTTCAGTAATGGGACCCGAATGTCACGGGTTAAAATATCAGAAAAAATAACAGAACTTTCCCGTGGATTTACGAACAGAACGCGAGCGAAGCTACGGTGGAAAGCTTGTTAGAGATATAAGGGATTATCCAAACATATCCCGCCTCATTACAAAACGTAGTTAAACCTGGTTTAACTTAGACTTGGTTTGTCTCGCATGACGTCTCACTTCAATAATATTCAAAAGAAAGTGACAGCATGCGAGATAAACCAAGTCTAAGTTAAACCAGGTTTAACTACCATTTGTAATAAGGCGGAGCTAGTCTAGCATCGCACTCGTACTTTTTGTAATATTAGGTACCCTAAAAACTATTCTATCATCTCAGAGATTGAATTACTTTTTGTAACCCGAGTATAACAAAAAGCTATTCAATCTGATGCGTGTAACTAACGAGATACTCCAACAACTTATCTATCAAACAAGACGGGTTATTGAACGAAATTGATATCAATATACAAAGCTAATATTCAAGTAACATAACGTATATATAAAAGAAACAATATTAGCTCTTTTTTAAACCACAGTATTAAAATAAAAACATAAAACATATTTAAAAATAACTATAAAGTAAGCTTTTCCGAAAGGGGTTCGTTTCCGTAACATTTATCTACATTTGAAAATGTGAGTAGGTTAGGTACCCTTTGTTTTGTTAGTTCCCTGACTGCGTTTCCGTTTAAAATGACAGGGTCAGGACGTGACGCACGCGAGGCAACTCATGTTGAGTAACATATGTACATCCTTTCCGTAACGACATGAGTATTAAAATACTTTTACTTTGCGACCTGTCAAATGTAGATTAGATTTTATTCAGGGTTTTGCATCCTCGTCAAAATCATGGTTTATGTAGTTACGTAGTTACCCCATAATAATTTCATTCTCGAACCGAATCAATAATAAAATGGGTAACATAATTATTATATTTAAATTTATTATATAAGGTCCCATTAAAATAGGTGGACAAAATTCCAGAAATCATTCAGACCACCAAAATAAGGACGATGGTGAAAATAATAATAAGAAAAACGCATTTAAGTACCTACTCATATAGGATGAGTTTGTTCTAGAGTGCCGGCAATTTAATAGATAAAGTAAAAAAAACGTGTGGCACTCGGAGACTGCCGCGGTAAATCTATTGCATAGCATTTTTTATCAACTTATGCAATAATAGGTATAAATAATTAGGTATTAATAGTGTAATTACACACCAAAATAATTATTCATTCAAAAAATTTGAACAAAAATAACGATATTAAGAGTTTGATCTTCGAATTTCGCGCGATGTACATTATATAAATCAAAACTAACCTTCTTAAACTAACTAAGCTAGTAAGAAACTCTATGACAGAAAATTTAAAAGAAAAAGTATTGACAGCCTGACGTAAGTGTCATAACGTGAACCAGCAATGCCCAACACAGGAATGCACGACACGAGAACGCGCGACATAGGATTGTAAGATTGTAGTAAGTGTTTTGAATTCCAATGTTGTACATTGTCATGTCGTGCATTGCTGGTATGTGCATTACTGTGACGGGCATTATAGGGACTCGTTATTTTCCGTAACCATAGCAACCCTTAAACTTGACACTGAATATTTTTGTTAGGAAATCTCTGGATTCGCTCTCCACGCTCAACTCAAGGCCCGCGATAGAATCTATGCAATAGATAAAAAAAAAATCGCTTTATTTAATGTTTTTTTTTTTGTTTAGATAGCTTTGGTTAGACTTACTGAACGCTGTGTTAAAATTTGTCCACCTATTTTAATGGGACCTTATATACAAAAATTGGTAAGTGTTTTAAAATGCCGCCCTTCTGATTCTAGTCTAAAATCGCGTTTTTACATACACAAACAAACACTAATCTTTTTATTTCCTATTCCCTAAACCTCCTATTCAGAAATACTTTTAATTAACAACAAAAACACAGCATATTTTAATTATTGACTATTAAATTTTTTTTATAACGATGTCCTGAATTTCAACGAGAATACAAAACTGCACTTTGTATAAGGAAAAAGTCTCACGAAGTTGCGCGTCATGTAATGTGTAGTGCGGTGACCTTATCAGCGTGGGAGAAATGGGGTGAGTGGCAAATTACGTCTTAATAGCGAGACGTGTTTTGTTAAGATAAAGGTATTATCTACTCTGCCTGGGCACACCGGCAGGATTTGCTTTATGTCACACCGCACACCATCTAAAGCAAATCATAAATGTCTACTTAGAAAAATATCGATGCACTATTTTCAGCCTGGAAAGAGACTGGTCAATCTAATACAAAAATCTTTTAATATTATTTGAGTTAGGTATCATGTAGACCCTCTTCTTCTCAGTGTGTCGATGACAATCTAAATTGAGTAAACCCTAAACCTACCTATGATTTTGATCTTCAGTAGATTATAGACTCTATCTACTGTGACTATTCACTTTGGAAATCATAAGGAATGACTATGGCAAATAGCCCTTTGTTTTCAATCAGGCTTACCTTCCTCAGTACCAAAAATCTATTTCCATTAAGGAAGCAATTCTTCCCACCAATATAAGCCACCATCAAAGGAAAACAATAAATCATTATCTGTAGACAGCTTTGCTAGGCGTATATGAGAAACAGATTATTTTCATATAAATGTATGTAGTTACTTTTGATTCATTGTATCTATACCTAGTAGGTATATTGTTATTATCGTCCTAACTCAACCTTAAAACTAATAAGAAACTTAATTATGTTAAAAAAAAAAACCAAAAGCAAAAGAAAGTGACACTTGTCTATGTCAAAATGTTTGGATATATTTATCACCTTTTTAAGGTCTTAATAAAACCTAAAGGTTTCAACAAAAAAATTAATGATTCATTTAGTGCTTTAATTTATTTGATGAACGGGCTCCACTCGTCTCTAGGTCGTAGTCTAGACACGTACGAATTTAATAAAAGCTAGCTCATCTTTAACAAAATAGTTTGCAACATGTTTTACGGTTTAGTCTTACAACCTCAGCAAACCAACTGCCCTTGGTCAAACCACTTTATTAAATGTTTTTGAGAATATTACGTACAACTTCAAACAAAGTTGCCTCGTATGGCAACTTTGTGTGCACACATTATACTTCACTTTCTTTTTAACTCAACACTTTAAGGATCTATGCTATGGTTTTGAGGTTTGAGGTGTTTTGTTTCTGATTAATTTAGTCTTATATTTATTAGTCTATTTATTTATTCTGAAGTTTTAAATCAGCGTCAGGTGGCTTTGTGCTGCCACCTGGCATTATGCTGAGCTGAGGCCCTTTTGGCATTAGTAGCTTTAATTGTTTTAAATTGTTTTTGTTCTTTTTATGGTACCTATTTTTGCCAAATAAACACAATTTTCTTTCTTTCTTTCTTTTATTTGGTTTTTATTATTAAGAGTTTATTATCAGGAATTTCTCAGTAACAGCCACGAAGTCTGGATTTGTGCTCGGTTTATAGCAATAGGCTCCCCCTTTGTTAGTCATCTACACTCATATTTCGAGAGTCGTGGTTATGGGTACTAATGGGTAAAACTCTTTTATTCAATGAAGCAAATAAACGGATGGATATTTACCAAAAAAATAGTATTAATACCATAGAAGGCCTACTAAATTTATGACTTCTTGCAATTTTTTTGTATCTTCTGAAGCGGTTTTCATACAGCTAAATAATAAAAATAATCTACAAATTGTGAAGAAATTATATTTTGGAAGAACTCCACTGGGAAAAATCTTAAGTGGCTATAGGTATTCGTAACTTCATTACAGACTGGCGGAGACGAAATTATAAAATATGAAAGGGAAATTAAAGCTCGGCGACATTTTAGCAAGTATACAAAACAGATTGTTAAACCCAAATATAAAAATAAACTTGATAACGCTCGCTATTAATAAACGTTAATAATTTACCGACTATTTCTTATAACGCAGAGGTGTACATTATAGTACGCCCACATACACACGCAAACATAAAACGACAACTGCCAAATTAAAGGTAGTATAATTATAGCCCTGGTCAAATCTAAATATCTAAATAAAAAAATAGTAGATTGTACACCAAGTGCATAAAACGCACCATTTTGCGCGAGACGTTTATCCATCCAATGCGAGCTTGCGAGCGAGGATGGAAGTAGAGAGTAAAAGTATATTTATGTAATTAGCATTTTACAATAATTAAAAGTATATACTAGGTTATTAATACATTTATCGTAGTAATAAACTCTTATTTGTAATAATTATATTACTAAATTGGTTAGTTAGTAATTAAAGCTGAGAAAATGAAAACAAACAATAAAAAACATAGTCTTGATAAAATTATCAACGTAATTACGTACATCCTGTTCGTTGTCGTTTTAATAAAGTAAATAAATATTCCAAAGTCAAAGATTTCAATGTCGAGAGACATTGAAATCTTTCCTAAGATCCTAAATATAAAAGCCTCAGTGGGAGACGAACAAACAAGTTAGAATTCAAAGATCGTGTGTCCGAAGAATTGAATTATTTTCTTCTTTTTCGTAGGACGTTATTATTATACCTTTGACATTCAGTTTCCCGGAAAATCAAAAATGAGTTTCGTAGGTCTACCAATCTATGTACAGACGGGGAGTCTGTGCACAGAACGGTAATTTTGCAAAGACCGACAGAATTTTGTTGATAGGTCCTTATTGCATGCATGCCTTTAATAATAAAGGCATGCATGCAATAAGGACCTATATCAGAAGTGTATAAAGCAATGAAGGTATTATTTATGAAGATCTCTACGGAATACCTAAACAAAGAAACAACTAAGTGTGGCCGTTTAGAAAGTTTATGTGAGGTATGTGTTGTACAGATTTATATATAGGCTTCAATAAAGTGCGTGACAGGTACGCGCTTTGGACTCATAATTCAGACCGTCTGAAATGAATACGGGTTAAGTGTTAGGTAAGGTAAGTCGAAGGGTTCTCTGTATACCTCCTGAATATAGTTATTTTTTCCAAACATGATGTTCAGCATCAGTTCTTGCTACAAAATATGTTTTCTTAAAGACTTGAAAGTATTCATTATACTGATCTTAATTAGGTGCCGCAAAAGAGCTCTTAAGTACTTTTGAACGCTAAGATCGTTTTTGTAAAGTTATACATTTATTTAAATGGTTGAAATTAGACTTTGTTAACAAGGCAATATTTCGACGGAACCACTTTGAAAAAGATTGTCAATTAAAAGTATTCCGATTAATCCTTTTCATAACCCTTGTCGTTCTAATTGGTACTTAAAAATTTCACGTTAAATCGTGATCACACTTAGAGGAGTTTGAAAATAATGTTGTTAATCCAAAAAGAAGGAAGGAAAGTGAGTCAGTAATTGATGGCAATATACTCATATTACATTTACATGGGACTACAGCATAACTGGCGAAATGTGGATGTGCTACTAGGTACAGTCACCTTCAAAAATGCATGGACAGTTCTGAACTCTATTCACAAGTAATAAAGACTAAAAGTATCCATGCGATTTTGCAGGTGACTGCATACATCTCTGCCTAGCAACAGGCGTGATATTATATTATAGGTATGTAATCCAAAAAGGAAATCGGTTTTACTTCATTGTCATTTAACCAATTAATACCTAGGTCACACTTAGTAAGGAACTTCAAATCCAAATACGTAAATGTACAAATACCCTAATTGTTAAGCGAAATTCTAGCCACGGTCTTCATTGTACAAAGTTCATCATCCCCACTTATTTCCTAAAAATATACATTACTCCGATGTCAGGCAAAATGACGTCGTCAAAACATGGTAAGCACTCGTCACATCCATTAATAACAATAATTATTAATATGGCACCGTTACGCGTCGCGACAGGCGTCATGATAATTTGACGTTCGATGTGGACTCGTTGAGAGCCCATCAATTGATCAGCTGAACATCAATTTTACGTACTTGAATTAGAATTTGTACAGTGTAGGTAGGTAGGTACTTGCCCGTCAGGGCTGCGGATTATCGAAAGAGATGACGTGGCACTCGGCACAAGGGCAAAGAAGGAACATGGGTTGGTTTTTAGTCAGTAGAAGTCTGACACTCCCCTTCGCTCTGCCCAAGAGCGGGTTATTCGATGATTTTCCACCCACAAAAAAAAAAAGGTAGGTAGGTACTTACCGAAAATGTGTAATTGTGTAACAAATCGACATACACATTACACAATATGAATAACATTGTAACTCGTTTGTATAACTTTAACGGTGACGATTTGCTGTAGTTGTAATTGCGTAAAACAAATACATCTTTCATTTGTATAAAGCAAACAAAAAGAGATGAAATCATTTGGTAAAGAGTGCTGAAAGTATTGGTAATATGAATGTGTACCAGTTTAGGATAACAGCTCAAATACTAAATTGCTTACCAACGGACAAGGTGTAAACGGACTCTTGGCGAAGCGTTCAACCAAACATTTCTGTACATACAAATTAAGTAAACCTACGCAAAAAATATTGCTCGGAAACTCACTACAGTGACGGACTCAATATAAGGCACTCAAAACATTGTACGAATGGATGTATTTATAATAAGGGGGTTAGTAATTAAGTAAAGTAAGTATAAGGGGTAATAATTAGGGGTTTATAATAATAAGGGGTTAGTCGAGGCATTTGAGTAAAGTAAAAACATTAAAAACTTGTAAAAAAGTTTAAGGTATGGTCAAGGATAAATAAAATGAGCAATGACTGCGAAAACAAGCACGGTTCGGCTTCGTTTAGTTTACTTTCACACCCATTATGTATCAGTACTATAAGTGTACAATGTACATGGAGTTTAGTCCAGTAATGTCGCTGCGACATGTCGTCTGCTGCTGCTGCGTGCAGTCGGCTACCAACTTGTACCTTTAAACTCTTAAATGTAAAACAAAGAAGGCAACCAACGGCAACGTCGAGCTTGGCAATTTCTTAGAAAAGTAAACCGTAGCGCTGAATTAATGCTTTGTAAATCCTGTAAGCTCTAAAAAGGATAAGCGGCATACTCGAGGCAAAAGTAGTATGTAAGGATCGTAACAGGGTTTCTGCCTACCCCTATGGACATGTGTTCATTTTTAAATTCGTTTGTAGTTCTATAAAAGAATTCTTCACTTTAAGCCTACTTTGTACATGACAGCTTGACAACATCATTCGTCAGTGTTTACATTTCAACCTTGAGCTGTCCTATTTCGGAGTTTCAAAAGAAATATAGGCCAGCTTATATTGGTTTTGTTATCACAGACGTACGGCCTACTTATACTATCTACTTTATTATTATCAAAGCTTTACTGGCAGGTCAGATTGATAATAAATATGTCAGAAAGATGAATCGTAGACCGAGACGACAAATAGAAAGCTTTTTTCTCAAATCGGTTTCAGCCGGGGGGGAAACTTGAAAAGTCTCATTCATCTTCGTGAAGTTTATTTTTATTCCGATGGGAATTATTCATTTGATTAACAAGTTTTTCTCGTTTCAGCAAAACAAAACCCTAACCTAGATAATATGTGGTTTAAAGTAAAGCATTCCGTCGAAAGCCGCGGTTGAATAGTGAGCTAATTCGATGGTCTACCCAAAATGCCTAAATGGCTGTTTTAGCAACATCGTAGTAGGCACAAAGTGAAAATTTATAATATTAACTGAATCGGCGACCGTTTTAAGAATTTTAATGTGATTCATATTATTATCTTATTATGATTCTGCTAAAGCAGCTGTTTACGGTCCCTTAATCTACACAAAATATACTGCAATCAATCATCCCTGCCCCGTTCCTTCATAATACCACCGTTAATGAGCCACTGAATATGGGCCTGAAAATTAATGACAAGTTCAAAAGGGTTACTCACCCGACATTTGTACTCCTTCGCACATGCTAGTTCGATGTCGCGACGACGTGTCCAGGCGTATTCGAAATACGCATCCAAAGGCCTAAAAAGAGACATTGTCAAATTAAAAACTGTAATAGCTGAACCAACGGTAATTTTATAGATCACAGTTTAAGGGAGGAGGCAGGAGAATGATGATATAAATAAAAACTCTCTTGAGGTCATGACGGGGCAAAATTAAGGTTCATATGTGTGGTTGTACTAATACCTACATCAAATACTTTCATTTTAATAAATAATAATAAATTTTATTCAAAAATTAAAATTGGTAAGATACAATATAATGAACCTGATATACACAAAGAACATAATATTATACTTCATTGTGCCTATGCTACTGATCACATTTGACATGTGAAAAGTATCGCTACCAATACAGACGTCACCAGCTGATCAAGCTACTCAAAACTGTAAAATTTTCGCAATCACCTTTAGCCTAATGTTTTAAGCGATAAAGTTGAAAATCTTTTCAAGAAATTTGACAGTTTAACAAAGAATGAGAAGGTCTTTGTACAACAAGGTATTGTTGTACAAAGACCTTCTCATTCTTTGTTTATCCATTACCTAGGTACTTGACACCAAACCACTAAATAACAAACACAAAAAATATTTTAGGCTGGGAAACCCGATTAGTTTCACCAGATTTTTAGTTGCTTTAAAATCAATAAATGCGTATTTCAGTCATTCGCTTGAAAACAAAGTGACCTCACAGGTTGCTATTGCCATACACAATTATGGGGAATCGGGTATTGACAGTTCATAAAAGTATGTCAATTGATTAGTGGTGTCAACTATTAATTATGATTAACAGACTTCCTGTAATAGTAGTTTATGCGACTGTGCATAATGAAGGGCATTACAACACAAGTGTGGGTTTAAGAAACGAGCCGAAGGCGAGTTTCTTAATAGCATCACACGAGTGTTGTGGGCCAGTGATGGGCTCAGGAACCATAGGGAAAAGACCAGCATTGTTACCAGTGTAATGCAATAAAAAATAAACAGGTTATTAGTTGCATTCGTCGCTGCATTTACGATATCTGGCGGAGTGTTCATGTTAATTTCTGAGTCACTATCACTCATTTTCGACAGAAATAAAGAACTTATCAGAAAGTTTGTCTACTCAATGAAAGGGAATAAAAAGCTAACGAACAAATGACAGCTCGAAATGGCGGCGTTTCAGATATCTGTAATTTTTTTTAATCATAGGCAAACGAACAAAGTCACTATTCTTGTGTCACTCGAGATCAAAATGTCGTGCGATTTATAATTAAAATCATACTGAATTGGGGTTTCGTATCGATAGGTATCTGTTTTAATGTAGATACTAGAATAGCACACTCACTTGAATTTGACACCTGTTCCAAATTTAAACTCATAACCTACTGTTTTCAGTAGGTTATGAGCTCATTACAGTTCTGTTAATTTCTGCTGGTTGGTAATGCTGGTCATTGCCTATGGTTTTTGAACGCATTAGAGAGGGTTTATGATATTTGGGTAGATAAAATATCATTATGCGAAGCTATCACATTTTATGACAGTGGCCACCACAGATAAAAATGACACGTTTGAATTTCACATACGGATCGTTATACTTGCGTTATCTAGATAACGCATTTTTTTACTACTTACCTACTACCTACCTACTAATAAATGGAGCTTAAGACGTTATAGTTAACGTCTTAAGCTCCATTTAGTTACTATACAAGCAAGACTACGTTTTTTTCTTGGGTTGAAACAGTATCACGTTGTTGGTTTAAAAAAATTGGCTGGCTGTGACAGTACCAAATCTCGTTAAGCCGGACACGCGAATTGGCACGCAAAGTAGGTGCTCTTGTATTGTCTAGGTTTATCTATATCATTGGTGGCAACTAAATTCTGATATCCCATGGTTTACAGAACTAAACTAAAACGACATCTACATATATGCAGCGTTATATGCAAGCAGCATACAGTTACTATGATTAGTACTAACAGCTATCCTACGCCGGGCGTCTGCGTTAGTTGATCCCTTTCCAGGAGAACTGAACTAAGCTATGATAAACAAACTGTCTTATAGATTCCACGTGCCTCTCTACGTAGATTAGTAAATCTCTGGTAGAAAGGTAGACTGCCTGAATACCCAAAATGAGTGGTTTCATGAATAGTTCAACACAGGCGAATTCTTGCCGATAGAAAGATTGAAATAGATGGACGAAGGTCTCTAAACCGCAGACGTCCAGAGACCGTCGATTCGATTGTCATTTAATCAAATGAATGTAGATCTCGACTTCCCAAAATCGTGCCTCTTTACAAACAAACGTAATATTGTAAAAGGTTCGACCTTTCATAAAATGTATAAAGCAAGGATAGGATAAGAATAATATCCATCTAAAACTGACCCGAAGTAAGTACAGTTGAACCTAGCTTTTCCGGTATCAAACTATAAGCTCCTACCCGAATAGCCACGGGCAATGTGTTTCCTTTAACCCCACTATATTTTACCGACGGCACAATTTAACATTCCCAAGAGACTACCAAGAAATTCATTAAGACCTTTAGGATTTATGTTGAGCTCGTTTTTATATGAGGAAACATATAGGTAATTGAATGATAGACACACTCAGCTGTCTTTATTATAAACGCACATCAAAATACAAACATTGTGAAAAATATTTAACTCAATAAACTCTGCTAAGAATATTTTTTTTATATGTATAACTAAGTGCTTTTTTATTATACTTTCCTAAAAATTAATTTGAAATGTAAGAAGGTAATATTTTACGAGAGTGATATTAGCCAATCTAATCAAAAACTCTTGATCATTATCGTAAAACAACTTTAAATTAATTGCCTTAATGATACAAATTACTTTGTAGGTAACATATCGAAGCTCATAATCTTTAATTAGGCACCTAGTAACTATTAATTGATAAAATTTTGTTTGTAAAGATATTATATTTTATATATTTTGTTTATATATTTCGTCCTTAGCATTACCGCTCAACATTCTGGGAAACGTAATTACTTCTACAAGGACATCTTCAAGAAAATACTTGAAATACGGATCCGGGTTCTGAAGTACTTTATCGCTGACATTATTTACTGTAGTGGCTTGGAGATTGACTTTCAATGATAGGAGACGCGAGTTCATTCAATTGAGAATTTCTTAGAAGAAGTTTAATAATTGACAATTGTATAAATAGCCCTATCACCGAAAATAGAATCAGAAATAAGAGCTCATGCGGCGTTACAAATAGTACGTTCATTCTTAGTAGTGTTAATCCTTCATTTGTGTCATAGATGTCTGTATCTATGACACAAATGAAGAATTAACATTAAAAATATAAATAGCGCTATCAAAGATATCCACGAGTTAAAACCATAAAGAAAAATACGAGCTCAACTGTCGCAGTAGACCACCAGACATTCACACACATCCTCCCAGACACATACTGCTAAGTACTGAGATTTTTTAACCCTTTTTAATAAACCCCTTACATCTACCGGCAGCAGTAACAAAATGCTCTTATATACTAAACTCGAATATGAAAGGTTTTTGACAAAAAATAAATTAAAAGTACAAGAAAAAGAAATTAATAACAGATATAATAAAATTTTACTAAATCGTCGAGAGCAGTGGTGGCCCAGTCGTTGCGGCCCCGACTTACGAACAGTAAGTCGTGGGTTCGAACCCAGGCAGGCGCATTACTTTGTGTAATTTATTTCATCACCGCTGCTCTCCAAACGGTGAAGGAAAACATCGTGAGATGATGATGATATTGTCGTGATCACAAAGTATAAGTAAAAGGAACTAGTAATATAGGAAAGCCAATTCACTAAGTCCTAGATATTACCTGTTTAAATCCTCTCCTATATCGATTGTTCATGTAGCAATATATGATGGGGTTGTAGCAGGAGTGTGACATCGCCAGCCAATGGCAGCCGAACCACATGTACGGCATACCAGGCCAAGTGGCCCATTTTTCATCCTCTTCATGTATCGTCCATAAAACCTGTGAAAACATAATTTTGTTTAACTTCGTAGCACTTTCGTAGCACGAAACTCTTTACGCTACGAAAGTGCTACGACGTAGAGGGCAAAGCTTCATACGTGTTAGCAAACTAAGTAACTCTGGGTAATTTAATAAAAAGTTCCGACTGGAAATAAGTGTATTTATCTTCTCACACGTGTCCGTACCTAAAGAGGATGAAAATGAAAGCTGGTACAAGAATATTAGAACTAGAAAAAAAGCTAGCCTGCTCCGCCAATTTCTAGGTGCAGTGAGCAATGCAATTATTTTTTAAATAAATTAGAGACAAAGCCGTTTACATTTTCTTAGAAAAGAACAAAGTTTCTTTTAAAAATATATTATTTTATTTCATAACCGACAGTAATTTTACTTGGAATTTCTTATTAAGTATCTCTTTTTGTAATATGTTTCATTTGACAATATTTTACATACATACATTTAATTTGATTTGGTCGGGTTAATTACCACATTATTGAATTGATTGGCTCGTTGGTCTAGTGGTCTGCTGTTTTTTCTTCAAGAATTTTCTCAGCAACAGCCACGGTATTTGTGCCCGTTTAAAGGCAATGTGCTCGCCCCCTATGACACGGACACATGACTGGCGAAATATGGGTGTACTATTAGGTATAAAAAAAAAAAAAAAAAGGGTAAATATTTTTTCTTTCTTTCTTTGTATACCTCTGATTGATCGGAGAGATTTCATCCTTATAATTGACCCTAACGACCGATGCAATAAAAGTACAGGGTATAATTTTTTCAGATTTTAGCCGGTTCGATTCCCGGGTGTGGGAGAAGAGAATTTTCGAAAATCTTTGAATGCAGTTTTCTTTCTATTCAAAAATAAAGGAATGTTTCCTTTGAGTAAAATTTTCTATCTGCAGTATTAAGAGTACTTTCCCTCCAGTTACAAAATTCCACCCTGTATATGTTACCGGCCAAACCCGATTTTAGGATAAACTAGTTCTTACTTTACGCGATAGTGAAGGAAGTACGTGGGCCTGTTGACGGAAACGCTAACCTTAGACGGTCGACGTCAGAGGCACCCCGAGGTTTGGTTAGTTAGGTTCCTTTAAACCCTGCAGACAGAAATAGGAGCCTCGCGCAGCGGCTCCGTCGTCGACCTACTCACGGAAACGCTAACCCTGAACGTGAACTAGTTTAGCCTAGGCAAAACTAGTTTGTCCTGTAATCGGGTTTGGCCGGTAACATACTCGTATATACTAATATTAAGAGATTATAAAGAGTTTGTTTGTTTGTATGAACGCCCTAATCACAGGAACGACTTATTGGAATTGAAAACATTTTTTTTTGTGTTGAATAGTTTAGTTTTGCCTATTTAAGTGACGCAGACAAAGTTGCGCCGGTCAGCTAGTTCTTAAATATTTTGTAACAGGGAACTTTGCGTAAACTAACTTTTAGGGCGCCTTCAAATTAGGGCGTTAGCAGCGCGGCAGTCGCGCGACTATAAACAATTATCAACGGGTTGTTACGGCTGTTCTTATAAAAATGTACTGCAGCCGCGCGACTGCCGCGCTGTTAACGCCCTAATTTGAAGGCGCCCTTAGAACTGATCCTTTTAATAGTTTACGATTGTTGGTATGTATGTGTGTGTGGGTGTAAGTATCAATAGTAAAGCGGAGGCAATATGTCTGCTCTATTTTCAGAGCCATTCCAATCTAACGGTCTTACAAGTTTTCCAAATCGGAATCTCATTGACACGGTTAATTAGAAAATTATCAAGTCGAGGCAGTCCCAATCGGTTTTCCACCCAGAACTAATTTAATTTGATGGCTTAAACGTTTCCTGATGCGGATTCTTGTTCACACCGTTTATCAGAATTTTGTAAACCAATTTAACGAATCTGAATCTGAAATGGAGTGTACAAAGCGTATTCTGAATTACTGAAATTGAAACTCATGGACGGTTAACTGGTAATGTACGGACGCCAGTTACTATTGTTAGGAATCATTATGAATATTTTTCTGTTAATGGCTTACAAAATGTATAAATTAGTTATTATACCTATTTTTGAATTTCATCCTGGCAACAGCGGTGGGGACTTTTAAGCGCGGGCGCAACGGTCAGCGGTATCGAGTCAGTCTTGCTGCGGAACCCGTGATGTAAAGACGTAAAATAAGTCGTAGTCTACGAGAGCGTAATATCCCGAAATTGTGGTATAATAAGAATTGAGTATATATAAGTGCTATTCAAAAATAATTAAGGTAGTACACTGTTTTAATAAAATGTAATGAATGTTTTATAACAACTATAAATGTTATTGGCATTGTGATTTTATTTATTTTCAATAAAAATAAATGTATGAGAATCAATTTGGACTTTCCTTACACTATGGACTGAGACTTGTTTGTGTGGTTTATGTTTTTTTTAATGCTTTTAACTGTGTTTTTGTAAAACAGAATATAAAAACAAACTAAAGATTATTATTATGAACGCATGATATGAATTAGGTATACAGGTAATATTCCCACCAGGCACATCACTACACAGGGCCAAATAGAACAATCTCCTAGTTTCTCGGTGTATACTCACTAATTTGTTTGGAACACTACAAAGCTGGTTTTACTCTTTGCGCAACCACGCATTCAGGTTCGCCGCACAAAACGAACATGTATCATATTTCTACGTCACTTTTCTCCGTTTGGGATACGGGTTAATGTTTATTTGAGAAAACATGTACATTATGTATGACAGATAAATCCAAGATATTGTACAAGAATGATGAAAATATACAATGAAATATTTAAAAATAACAAGAAAAAAAATATGAGTGTAAATAAGAGCGACTACTTGCAATAAACATGTTGAGGGGCAGCCAGCACATCGTGAACACTGTCACCACGATCACCATCATCTTGATCATCTGAAATAATATCATACACTTACATATAGAAGTTAAAGGAATATACAAACTAATCTCTCCCATAAAACGAAATATCTTGTATATTATTTATTATATGAATAATAATTAAAAGAGTCATTAAGTCTTATTGCCGCACTCGAAGATATTTAATGATTACTTAAGCCGTTACATAATAAAGATTTGACATACAAAACTTTCGCTAAGTGTCAAAATCTTTACTAATCGATGGCTTATAAGGAATCATTAAACGTCTCTGAGCGCGGCAGTAAGACCAACAATACAATATATGTACATCTCTTTCAGTTTCGAATAAATCAGTTTATCCTAGGCCCTATGATTTTTCCACATCCAGCAAGTTGCAGTCAAAGAAAAGAATATTTCTTTAGATAAAAATATCACACTGACTCACTTTAAGTAGACAGTCAACTCGATAAACAATAAATAATTATCTTGGTCTTAATATTATATTAGAGGAAGTTTGAAAGTGGCACCTGTTACAGGAAAATTGAAAGGAAGTCGTTTATCTTGGTACGGGCATGTTATGAGGAGGGATGAAATGCATGTGACTAAAAAAGTGATAGATACAAATGTTGATGGATGGAGAGGGAGAGGAAGGCCAAAGAAACGATGGATGGATTGTGTGAAGAATGATATGAATGAGAAAGGATTAAATGCCACCTTGACGTCTAACAGGGAAGAATGGAAGAAGAAAACGTGTTGCGCCGACCACAAATAGTATGGGATAAGGGCAGGAAGATGATGATAAGTCTATTATTTTAATACCACGCGGAGATGACAGCTGAGATGACGAGTAAAAGAGATTGGACGAAGAAGACAGGTTGCACCGACCCGTATAAATTGGATTACGAGTAAGAACGATAATGATGACATACTATTCTGCTCACACCAACATACGTTACATACATTGGTTGGTCTAGTGGTCGCAAGCGCGACTGCTGTGCATGAGGTCCTGGGTCCGATTCCCGGGTCGGACAAAAAGTGCTATTGGGTTTTTCATTAGAAACCCAGTAGTAGGCCGGAGTTTGGAAGATGGCGGTGTAATACCCCCGTGCCTCGGAAAGCACGTTAAGCCGTTGGTCCTGCGCCTGATCTCTCTCCGGTCGTGTCGGATTGCCGTCCCATCGGACTATGAGATATAAAGGAACAGAGAGTGCACCTGTGCCTGCGCACACACTTGTGCACTATAATATCTCCCGCGCCGATGGCTAATCTCCACTAAGATTGGCAGCCGTGGCCGAAAAACGGTCAGGAGGACTATATACATACATTAGCGGTAGGTAATACCTGAAACACAACTGTATACCCACTGCGTTATTATCCTCATTATGTTAGTTATCATATAATTAATTTCATTTCGACGAAGTTTCGCCGCAAGCTTTTATTACATTTCATTGTCAACACTTTTCAATTCTCTGTAAAATAATTAGTTAAAGTAAATTTATGAATTTATTTTCAATTATAAATTACTAATGACTATGGTTATTTTACGTATTAAAGTATTAGGTACTGTAAATATTTAGCTAATAAAGTTATAAACCAGCTTTTCCTCATAAAACTGGAAACCTAATAATTAATTTCCCTTAGTACCTAGGTATTTAAGTAAACAGACAGTGCGCAACATAAAGCAGTATTATTTTTATTATTATTCGTGAAAATTAACAACGCCGCGGCCGGCCGGCTTTCAGTCCTTAGTTAAATTTTATACCACCCAAACCGAGAGGCTGCCGAGGCAACAACGTTATACCTATATTTAAAGCAATAAACTTGAATTTACATCTAGCGTACGTTAAGCTCAAAAATTTTATTCGGTGCTGTTGTATTTTTACTTTGCAAATAAGGTATAGTTTACCCCGAAACAGGGTACCTACGCTTTGGCCATCATTGTACCTACCTTCTTCGAAAATACTAACGAATGTTGATGATATTATAAATAACTAGCTTTTGCCAGCGGCTTCGCCCACGTGAATATGACGATTTTCCATACAAACTTTCATCCCCTATTTAAGTACCTTAGGGGTTGAATTTTGAAAAATCCTTCCTTATTCCTTGCCTACATTAGGTATAAAGGGAACGTCTGTGCAAAATTTCACCTTTCTAGGTCCAAGGGTTTGGGCTGGGCGTTGATGAGTCAGTCAGTCAGGACTTCTCTTTTTATTTTATATAGATAGATGGAATTTTTTAGATGATACGATTCTCCTTGCCGGTCCGTCTGCTTCATAGGAAACTGTCATCTCATATCGTGCACCTTTTCTCACGGTTTTTAGAGTTTATAAGTGAAATAAATATTTTGATTTTGATATGTTACCACCACAGACCTAACATCTCACATACTTACATTATTATGTAGAATGTCCACACGAGTGAGTGAACGACACAAACATGGTATTCCTGTCATATTCCGTTGCACACAACCTCGATTCTGTACAGAAACGTGTTCAAAATTGTGTCACTAAAATTGTAAAATAAAGCGTTTCTCCTCGAGTTTCACGAATATTTTTACATCATACATTTTTTATATGAATATTGTAGGAATATTCTGATGTCAATATTCCGTTTATATTGTGGAATACGTGACACGTGCATTTTGTCAGGATTGTCGGACAGTTGGGGATTACGTTGGAACGTCTACAGAAAGTATTCTGAGATATTCTACATGTTTGCTTTGTACATAAAGCAGTCCAATCTTGTAATAGCATCTTTTATTTTATTTGTAGGGTAGGAAATAATCAAATGACTCCACACCCGGGCACTCTCTCTTTGGGCAGAGCAGTGGGGAGTGTCAGATTTCTACTGACTAAAAACCACCACTGATCTTTCTTAGCCCTTCGTGTTGAGGCCGTGGTATCTCTTTCGAACAACCCGCAGCCCGGACGGGTTGTAATAGCATCTTTATTCGTTCGTTCATTGTGCTAAATTGTGTTTCTTCAAGGAAAAAATATTAATTAAATACATTTAATGGAACTATATTTTTATTAATTTCAGTTATCGTTTTTTATATGTCGGTTCCTGTATTGAACAAACAACATGACACGCAGGACACGATATTACACGCCTTTGTAATACGATGTATTGTTGTTTGAATTTACACGTTGAATTTGCAACAAAATTACTATTATAAATTAGTGGTCAACTCATTGTGGTCTATGCATTAGCTCATTAGGTAGGTCACCCAAATATAGACTAGTTATTACAGTAAAATTAGTTAATTAACGGTGTGTTTACATTTATGGACATAATTACACATGGTAAGCAATATAATTATAATAATTATGATAGGCAATCGCTTGATGTACGTTTCATGAATAGGGACAGTAGGTACCTATTAGGTATATTGAAAACTTTCGACCTGCCCCGGTTTCACACGGGTGCAATATAAATACATTCAACTCTTCCTCTTGAATCACTCTATCTAATAGCTGAAATATCATAATAGCATCAAAATCCGTTGCGTAAGTTTAAAAGATCTAAGAGTACAAACAGCGGGAGTGGCTTTGTTTTGTACAATGTTAGGAATTGTAAAACCAATATTCACGACTATTTCATAAGCAGGCTAAAGTCTCTTAGAAGAAGAGAATCATTCAGAATCTCAATACTTATAAATGTTTGTTGACGTCGTAGGCCACGAGGTTAAGTAAGCATAAATACGCACTCTGTAAGAGGGCGTGTTTAATAAGGTCAAGGTAAAACTTCTTACCTGTGCCAGGTTTTATTGCGATTATGAACAGTTTTGCATGGGAATACTGATATTTTAGATGACTACCTCATTGGTCTAATGGTTGCAAGCGCGACTGGTGAACATGAGGTCAAGCGTTCGATTCACAGGTCGTCCAAAGTGTTATTGTTATTGTAATTTTGTCAATAACAGTCACGGAGTCTGGATTTGTGAATGGTTGAAGACAATAGGCTCGTCTCCTATTACGTTAGACTTAATGGCGTAACTGGCAATATGTCAAAATCAAAATCAAAAGTCATTTATTCAAACTAGGCTGATAATCAGCACTTTTCGAACGTCAAAAATTTACTTTACTTTACATTTTTATAAGACAGTCCCCCAAAACGCCCACCCATCGACACTTCCTATGTGGGTCTACTATTTAGGCACACATCAAACCTAACATAACCCATCGAGAATTACACACGTAATGTTATATTATCTAGTGACAATACTGAAGTGGCCCTTTTTTGTGTATCTACCGAAAGTAACAATAGCTTTTTACCCGTTTCGTAGACTAGTTTCAACAGGATCGATTTAAGCTTTATGGCAGCTTTTGTTGGAGTGCTGCAAGGCATAAATATTGTAAAATCTCGGAATCCATGGTCGGTCAATGAATTTTCATCAGAACTGTTCAGCATTGTTTAAAGCCCAAATAAACAACTAAAAAAAATGCGCGTTCATCTTTTTTTTATTTCAACAATTTACTGAAAAATTAGAGGGGCAAGTGAAAAAAATGTTTAGAGCTAATAATATTTGAATCGTAATTTTAAAGTAATTTATTAATATTTTGCAAAGAATAACGAGTTTTTTCCCCATTGATTGCCCCGTGATATGCAAGATTATGATAATATGGTGAGCCCATTACTGACTTTAATCACAATTTCACACGAAATGTTACATTCCATAAGTAATACTAACCTTACGTTTAGAATGTTGGAGTCTTGAATCCCTCGCATCCTGCGCTTCCCCTGGCGGTCGGCCTCCCCACACGGCGTGAGCAATGCGCGCATACGTGCACACGAGGGCACAAAGGGGCAGCGCAAACTGCAGGATCAGTAACGCGCACGTGTACTGCCCACTTTGGCCCACCTGCTCCCACTCCTCTAGACAAATGTCTCTGTAAACAGACCGTGAGGAAAAGAATAAGATCCTGGCCACGTGGTTCATTGCGGCAATTTAAATGTAGACTCTGAAATAAAACAAAGCAATTAATGAGATGCTTTGTTTTTTTTCCAGGTATGTTGGTCAGTTTCAGTCGTGAAAAATTCTGGTATTCACCTGCATCTAACCATATGCAGCTGATTACCACCATTTTACTGGCTGGAAGCCAACGCCACCATAGTTGGGATAAGGTTAGGCAAATCATCGAAAAGGCTAGACACATAATGATGATGTTGGTCAGTTTCCAGTCTAATCAGATACAGCTATCACAGGGTACCCGGTAGCGTACCGTATACGTAATAAAAAGAGGGCTTCACCGCTCAGGAACCGCACCTCATTGTGTAGTCTTAGACGTTCATTAGAAATTAATTATTCGTTCCAATTAATTACGGCTGGTTTTTACTCATATTAATTGATGTTATAAATAATAATTACTAAGATTGAGATCAAGCTCAAATTTTTTAAATTTAGTAATAAGTACTAAAGTTAAAAGACAGGTTTTTTTTTAAACGTTAACACTAGGAATTTCTCCTGATTTTATATATATATAAAAAGATTCGTCTCAAAATTAAGTTGTTTTAGTCTTTCTTGCTTATCTTTCAGAACTTTATATATTTTATGTATGTATATATGTATGTATTTATTCTTATTTCATAAGTATATATCTTTTCTAACATGATTTTCTGTTTTTGCACCTACTGTGTATTGTCTCTGCATCACCCTAAGGTAGACTGGTAGAAAATGCCCAAGGCATTAAGTCCGCCTTTGTACGTTTTGTTGTGCATAAAGTTTTAATAAATAAATAAATATATATATATTTAGAGATTAGTTAGATAGAATATGAGTACTTTACAGTACACCAAAGTTGTTACCCAGGTCTTTTACAATATTGCATTAACTTACGCTTTACACATCTGATGCCACGTAGTCGGCCTCTGCAGTTTGGAAACAACTACGATGGGAGCCGCCGTTGTGAAGGCGCCCAGCCACACTGCAGCCACCACCATCTTGGCGGCTGCCTTGCCCAGCCTGGGCCTCAATGGCCGCATAATGGCCATGTACCTATCAATGGATATAGCTAACAACGTGTACGCACTCACGAGCACCGACACAGCTTGCGTATAGTTCACTACTTTGCACATCACGAACCCGAACGGCCAGTACCGCAGTATCAACATAGGCACAAATGAGAACGGCACACAGAACAGTGTCATCAGAATGTCTCCCACTGCCAAGTTCACAATAAAGTAGTTCGTCACTGTCTTCATTCTCGGAGAAGTCTGTACCACGAAACACACTAATCCATTTCCAACAAGAGCTACGAGGAACACTATTGAATACATCAGGTAGATACAGCTGTGAAACAACGTAGATGTGAGGAAGTCTTCTGGATAAGACGAGGGATCGCAGATGTCGTATCCTGGCCATGTTGTGTTTGTGGAGTTTGTTACATTATCATTTTGTTTCTCAGTTGTGCTGGTGTACGCTTCCAGGGCGTCGTAAAATGTAGTCGTTTCATAGTCGAAGTTATTGGTATCTAACATAATGCGCCAGCTTCGTATTTATCTCCACATTTTTTGCCCTTAACTTCACCGATGCATACCTGAAAAAGAAAACCGGATTGTATTTTATGTACATATTTATACAAGTAGGTGTAATTAATGATATAACATAACTCAAAAAGTAAAAGTCTAAGTGTGTTTTTGTTGTATGAAACAAAATGCTAGGATATCTTCCAAAAAATTCCATGCACGAAAAGTTTCCTCCATTAAATTACATCATACATAGTTAATGGGCCATTTAGTAGGCAAAAAAAACACAAAACATAACCAAACAAAATGTTATGAACGCAAAAAATCATAAAACGTATTTCGCGGCGAAAATGTGAGCTTGAACGTAAAATACCCGAGTCACAGCAGTCATAACTCGGTATAGTTTACGATCACATGACCTTGCACCTTATTTTACATTCTCACAAGGAATATCAAGGGAAATATGAACATTTTTACTGGAGAAAAAGAAGAGAAAATATGTATATAACTATTACGTCCGCTAGCTATAGGTACAAGGAGGATTTTTGAGACGGGGAAGTATATTCTTGCTGACTGTACAGTTTTCCAAAAATCTGTTAAACCCCATCCTAAAAATCATCCTAATTGGACAATCTATCTTCTATACTTATAATAAATCTGTAGAGAGGTCAATTCTGTACATGATATATATTTTCAAAATAACTATCAGGGGGTATTTAGTGATCGATACTGATGCCAAAAATGCAATCAGTAAAATTTTTGTCTGTCTGTCTGTCTGTCTGTCTTTCTGTCTGTCTGTCTGTCTGTATGTTCCTTATAGAAACAAAAACTACTCGACGGATTTTAACCAAACTTGGTACAATTATTCTTCATACTCCTGGGGAGGTTATAGTATACTTTTCATCACGCTACAATCAATAGGAGCAGAGCAGTGAAGGGAAATGTTGGGTAAACGGGAGAAGTTGCTCCATTTTTTAAGCTTCCGTCGCGTGTGCAGCCTTAATGGTTAAAGCTACATAGAAATCATTTATGACGGAAATGTTCTACATAAAATTATCTAAAAAATATTCCACAACAGCATATGTCTATCTTTTATGGTTGACTCACAATAACACGTGTAACTCCCAGTTCGGAGCTTTCTGATAATACAGGGTGGAATTTTGTAATGCCACCTGGAGGGAAAGTACTCTTAATACTGCAGATAGAAAATTTTACTCAAAGGAAACATTCCTTTATTTTTGAATAGAAAGCAAATTGCATTCAAAGATTTTCGAAAATTCTCTTCTCCCACACCCGGGAATCGAACCGGCTTAAATCTGAAAAAATTATACCCTGTACTTTTATTGCATCGATCGTTAGGGTCAATTATAAGGATGAAATCTCTCTCAAACGTGATAAATTAAATGAAAGGAAAACCTCCACCCACCTCCTCACCCCATTACATTTTTTTTTGTGGGGATATGTAAAAAATCAAATTTAAGTACATGAAATCTTATGCGTATGACAACGAGTTGAGAGTTGAAGTTCAGAATACGATTTATAATATTCACCACAACACTTTATTAAAGGTTACTAGAAATGAATTCGTTAAAAGAATAAATTTGTGTATCCAAGAGAATGGAGCCCATTTCGAGCAACTAATTAGTTAGTTTATAATTTTTTGTAAATAATTAAATTAATTTAAGATTTCCTGGTTTTCTTTTCATTTAATTTATCATGTTTGTTAGAGAGATTTCATCCATAAAATTGACCCTAACGATCGATGCAATAAAAGTACAGGGTATATTTTTTTCAGATTTTAGCCGGTTCGATTCCCGGGTGTGGGAGAAGAGAACTTTCGAAAATTTTTGAATGCAGTTTGCTTTCTATTCAAAAATAAAGGAATGTTTCCTTTGAGTAAAATTTACGTACTCAAGACGCTTTTTGTTACGTAAGAAAATATGGACGTCCCGACTTATTTATTACTGTAACTACCAAGCCCAAGTGGGATGAAATCACACGGGAGCTTCTTGAGGGTCAAGAACCGCATGACCGCCATGATATTATCGCAAGAGTTTTTTATTTAAAATTAAAATCAATGATAGATCTACTTACCAAAGATAACATTTTTATAATTATAACGCGGACGAAGTTGCGGGCAAAAGCTAGTATTTAATATTTACAGTTACTTTTAGTACATTTTTATGTGAGAACGTTGTTCGTCTTAACCACACAACTGATTATTTTTTGTTAATTTTATTCCGGAAATTGTACGTGGTTCATATAAAATATTAATCAACTACTTACATAAAATATAGGAATCTAGAATTGAAAAGTGTAAACGAATAAAACATAATAACTACAACAAACAGGGGTTAAAATAGTACTGATAACTTTAACACCCTCAACCGCATTGTAGCCACAAATGTAGGTACAGCATCTTGCCATTAATCCCAGTGGGGTTGTTAAGCCGGTAATGGTCATGGTCAGTTTTATCGGATATCCCACACCCTTAAATATAATAGGGAAGTGAAATCGGCGCACAAACGAATACCACGTAGTCAGTAGCATCGTTCCGAGCCCCCTGTATTAACGATAAAACCTTATGGAGTAATATTGCAGCACTTCGCAATCCGATATTGGGTTTTCTCAGAAGCAGCCACGGAGTCTGGATTTGGGCCCGCCTGACGGTTATTGGTTTGTTGTTACACGGAACTGAAACATACCTATTATAGCGAAATGTGTGTATACTACTGTATACTATTATAGTATATCATCATCAGCCTATAATGTTCCCACTGCAGGGATTCAGGCCTCCTCTCTAAGAGAGGGATGGGCTATAATCTAACACGCGGGCCCAGTGCGGATTGGTAGTTGTCACATGTCTTCGAATTTTTTGGTTCTAAGACATGTCGGGTTCCTCACGATGTTTTCCTTCACCGTTTTAAGAGCAGTGGTGATGAAATAAATTACACAAAGTAATACGCCTGACGGGGTTCAAACCCACGACTCACTGTCAGGGATTACAAGGCGTAAAATGCAAGGTGTGAAATGTTTGCAATCCGTTCCCAGTACTAACAGGGTTGTGGAGGTTAGACAAAATTAATCGCTCCAAGTAAAATACTGGCTTACAGCTGCATCCGGTAAGCCTGGAAGTCGACTGAAAGTCTGAAACAGTGCTGTTTAATATCTACATTTCCGAAATATGCATAAAATAATATCGCTTTTAGAACGTATAAAAATTGTTTATTTCCATTAGTTTTGGCAGCATACCTCCTTTAATCTTGTTCGTGTATTTTAAATCTGCTGCAATTCAATAAGCGCTTGTCGTATAATACGTGTTTTTATCGTTTGCTTATGTTATCTTTATGTTTTTTGAATGTTTTGTGTAATGTATGAATGTTTTACGAAAGCATTATCATAACATCACGCTTTTAAGCCACGAAAGGTCGGGCAGAGGTGTATGGGTGTACCTAATAGTACACCCACATTTTGCCAGGTATGTGATTACAAATTTTATTGGATAAAACATATTGTGATCGATGTTTACAATTTAAATTGTTGTCAGTTCGTGACGTTTGACAGTACGTACGAGTATTTTGTAACATTACTGATTTGATGATGAAGGTAATGCTGGGTCCTGTCGGGGCTGTGGATTATCGAAAGGTTAACGCGGCTCCAACACAAGGGCGAAGAAGGAACATGGGTTTGGTTGTTAGTCAGTAGAAATCTGACACTCGATGGTTTTCCACCCACCAAAAAAAAAAAAAAGGTAATGCTGAATGAAGACATGAACGACTTAAGGGTAAACAAGCCAACGGCACGAACTAGTTGGTGGGCGGGGCTAAAATGCATGCTATTTCACCCGACATCACGAGCGAAATGCATAGAGCGAAAGAGACACAACTAAAACGGGCGCGCGATTGTTTCTATGCAGACCTTTGGTATATTTGGTTTCATGAAAAATCTATTGAATGTATCTGTTCAAAATCAAATTATTTAATTTTTTTAATAACTAATCTATGTCCGTATGGTTTCGCTTTTTTCTTTTTCATACTATAGACGTTACTTATTTACGCCCAAAGATGAGTTAAAATTAGTGCTAAAATATGAAAGTTTTGACGTTCATAACTTCCAAATCAATATTTTTTTTCCAATTCTGCTTCCATACAGACCTAGATAATGATAAGACCAGTTGATACAATTAATTTTGAACATACACCGTCAAACAGAGGAGTAATCACCTTCGTAAGTTTGTATGGAAGAATGACTGGCTTGTTCGACCTTAACGTTAGATGGTACGTATACTCGTATACCCTAACTTCGATTAGGATAAGATTAGTCCCAGTGCTATGACTCCATGGGTCAATATCCGACATCCATGTGAACGAAACCTTGTAAGAAAAAATTAATTCAGTACACGTAGAGGATAAATTGGGATTATACTCAAATGAGAGGCTTCTATTTCATTAACAAAAATCACGGTGATAATAACTATACTTACTTATTTCCCAAGTTACCTAATTAATTGCCTTAACGTTTACCTATGTATTAGAGACCCAATTAGTGAAGACTTAAACTGATCAATGTACCTGTTACATCACCTGAGACAGTAATAGTATCCACTGGGTCATTAGGTAATGTAATTAGATAGTTTGGTACTCGATACCTAACGAGGCAATTAACTTAAAGCCAAGGGGATTGGAATTGATTACTATATCTGCTCTGATTAGTCTCCCAAAGGCGGTGGGTTAACTAGCCGAAGTAATTGATCGGACATGGCTGGGCCTTACGGTCCTCATGTGGATGTGGATCGTGGTTCCCACGTTTCGGCAGTTATATTTAAGTCCCATGTATTAGGAGGCGAGCCCTTTGCCATCAACCAAGTACATCCGGACTGTTACTGAGTTTTTAAATCAAGAATTTCTTAGTAGCAGCCACGGAGTTAGGATTTGTGTCTGTCCCATGTAAAGAGAGGCTCGCCTCTCTTTACATGGGACGAAAACATACCCGGCGAAATGCGGGTGTACGAATAGATACACCTCTGCCAAACCCTTCAGGAATTGTGATTTTATATTATCTTAAACTACTGGGTAAACTATCTAATGGCTTCACGTACAGGGTTTTAAATAAACAGTCCTTAGCTAATGTACTTCCGTTAACAAAGCCGCGAGTTCAATGGCAAAATGCCAGGAACCGCTATGCAATCCATCAAGCCGTGACTCCTAGCTCTTAAGAGAAATCAATCTCTGAACTTGAGAGCAAATTGAAGAAACTTAAATGTTTTGTTCCTTCTATAAATATAAACATAAATAAATTCCTAATTTAAAGTTTTAATATGTAAGATTTGCGTGAGTTTCACATTGAAAAGTCAGAATCATAAGTAGACGTTGTACCTATCTATTTAAGAATATATAGAATTATACAAGTGGGCTTGGATATCCAAATCCGAAACCAAATAAAACTTAAAGGAGTTTCAGGCCCGATTTTGCTGAAAACGAACTGCATCATGGGATTTTTGAAAAATCAATATCTAAAATAAATTCTAGTCGTCGTCGCTCGTAGATTAAAAAAAATGCGAATATGGAAAGGAAGGGAAGAATAAAAATTTAATATAGGTAAGCGTGTAAGAAAAGAGGAATTAAAAACGTTAGGAAAAAATGTTACAGGAAAAATTTACTAGGTATGTGAGTAGGTAATCGCTGGTAGGAGTTCTTTTTATTCTAAATCGGCTTACGTTTGGCCGCAGCTCACTTGATCTGAAGCGATAATGTGGCCTAGGGTAGCATATAACTTGCCTAGACGAAACCGATCACTGGAACATTGAAGAGAACTTTTATTCTTGTTGTATTTACAGACGTCGCGCGTCGAGCCGTCTTTCACAAACTAAAAGAGTGTACGAGTAATACCTTATCTTATTCAAATTACTTGTCAGGTAAATTACTATTTTTTTTCTGTAACTTGAAGAGATCTAGATTATAATGATCGGAAAACAGAGACGCCCGAACTAGCAAGCAGTAAATTCCACAGACTGGCTGTTCGCAGAATAAATGTACATGAAACATTGTATTGCTTTTAGTTCGGGTTCGTGGAACTTTAACCATATAACGGATAATAATCCAAAATAGTCGTGATCTTGCCACATGTGGTACTATCACATCCCACCACCTTGATTTTATGGAGAAAATGATCTTTCTGATCTCTCTCGGCTCAACTGGTAGGTACCTACTTACATCAGAACTTTTACCAGTATATTGTTATTCTTCAGTGTGAAATGTATGTAGGTACTGTTGGTGTACCTGTTTTTAATAAATGAATAAATTGATACGAAAACGACCATTCAAAGTACTTACGCTAAAGATCAGCGAAAAGAGGCATAGTTTGTTTTTTGGTTTTTTGGTTAGATCCTTACATAGTATAAAACAAAGTCGTGTCTGTTTGTTTGTTTGTTTGTCTGTATGCTTAAATCTTTAAAACTACGCAACGGATTTTGATGCGGTTTTTTTTAATAGATAGAGTGATTCAAGAGGAAGGTTTTAGTATATAATTTGAACGACATCCACGCGGGTGAAGCCGCGGGCATCAGCTAGTTAGAAATAAAGAAAACAGTGGAAAAATGACGGTGCGGATATCGTCTAAGAACACGTTACTTCATTTAGAGCTATTTCTTCATTTTTCCAATTTTTTTTGTCTTCTCATCCTCATGCACACAAAATGGCACCCACAATAATATGAAGCACATAAATTATGGACGTTTATTATTCTATGTTTCATTTTTGATCTTCATGATTGTTAGCATCCACACTTTTTACAAGAGCAAAGAGATTCTACAATTATGTATATGTGCGTATATTTTGTTAAGACTTTCATCTTTCATCTTAGAGCTCGTGTGTACTTAATATTTTATTTAAATGATATCGGCTCTTTCATGTCATTCAAAAAGTTATTCTATTAGATCTACTTTTCTTTGAAACTTTAATTTTCTTACTATACAGTAGTGGTAATCGAACAGGCGGCTTATCTACAAACCTCAGAGCCAACGCATACTTATGTATCTTTTTTAGGGTGGCTAATTCCTTATGGATACCCTCCGTCTGTAGCAAGCGGAGCATCTACCAACCTTTATTGAATCAATCTGGATGCTCACTTGCTTGTACCTATTATCCGACTTATTAGTTTAAAAAAAATAAAGTCACTTTTACCTTTTATAAAATACCTGTTCCCAAAGGTAAGCGTGGTATATGTAAGGTTATATTTCAATTAAGTAACTTCTCTATTATTTGCGATTTTCTACATTCACTGCACAATTGATCAAATTGAAATAAATTATTTTGACAAAAAGTCAAGCTTCACTTCAAATTAATAAAGTACCTAAAGCGAAAGAAAAGGGGTCTGACAACTTGGAAGTTTCTTCCACCATCTGTCAATCTGAATTCTTTCAGAATAAAGAAATAATGAGAAATAAAAACATCAGCAAGTTAACACGAGCGGAAAAAATTGCATTCCTGCGTGGGTTATGAGGGCGGGATTTCAATATAGTCCAGCCTAGTTCCATATTGTTATTAAATTCAATAACTATTTGTGGTGAGATAACATAAGATTTTGGATAAAATAGCTCAGTTCAGGGCGGGTATCGCAGGGGTGTTGCATTGCATTGAATAGTGGCGGAAAGGAGAAAAATGTGAGAATAATATTTACGGGTGCGGTAAATGTAATTCAGGGTGAAATACATTAACCGTACCCGTAAATATTATTCTCACATTTTTCCCCTTTCCGACACTTAAAATTGTAATTCAGTGATTCTGCAAGTAAGGGGTAACAATCGCACGTTTAAGTGCTGCCGATACGAATGCATGCGGATGCTTGTACGCACACCTCTCTATCACCCAATTCCTTTACGTTTTAGAACGAATAGAGATACTTGAAAACGTTGATCTGTGCGTGTAAATGTGGTAACACCCTAAATCCTCCATTTGCAACGCGCAACCAAAGGCGCATAAATAATCCTAATGAGTGTGCGATGGTCCATGCAGAGTGTTAGAAAGTGGTAGATGTTTTCATTGCGATTAGTTGCAGCATGGCCAGGCCTTTTGTGAACCAGCCTTAACAATACACTTCAATTTATAGGTTTCACTATGTACTGGTATGGAAAATTGATTCTTAATTAAAATTTAAGAATTTATTTTATTTATTTCGGCAGTCGATAAAAACTGTAACCAGACCATCTATTACAGTTACAGACAATGTGGATGGACCAGTTAAATGAGGTATTTATATAAACTTCATGTACAATAATGGTACACAGTCTATGGACTTACTCGTAACTTGAACCACATGACGGGAGGTGAAATGGAAATGACGGAGTTCTCGTATAAACAAATGTGTTACGTTCCTCAAATAGTTCTAACTACAATCCCCAACGTTAACCGAAACCACAAAACCAAAGCATTCTTCGTTTATATGTAGTTCGGAAATCAGCATTCAATGATAGGTATTTGACAATAGCAGGAGACTATTTGTTTTATTTTAGTAGAAATCATTATCATCATCATCTCTCTTCCACTCCGCTCAGATCTCCCATCACCCTCCAAAAAACAATAGATAGCATGTAAAATACTGGTATTCAGCGGCATCTGGTTAGACTAAAAGCCGACCCCAATATAGTTGAGAAATGGCTAGGCAGATGATGATAATAAAAATATTTCTCAAATTAACATTTAACAAAACCATGACGTTACTCTGTCTCAGTATAAAGTCGAAAAACTTTAAAATACCGTTTCCCGATGTATCATAATATTATTTATTTGAAGCAAATAAATACCGTTTCATCTTCAAGTATTTTCAACTTATGCACTAGAAGAAGTAATAAAAATGTTTAGACTGAATCCTAAATAGACAAATTGGCTAACAGATCTAGTATTATTGGTCTGGAAATGAGAATTAGCCGAAACTATCAAGATGATAGCCGGACATGTCTGTCTAAAAGCTACTGAAGTTTATTTGCAAAGAAATCTTGGAATTTACGTTTGAACGCTGGTGTGATTACAAATAGAAGTGTTTACAGTCAAATGATCTTCGTTTAATGTATACGGATGTCTTGTTTACGAATCACGTGATGATGCACGGCTGATCTCAAGAACGACTAGGCGTATTTTGATGTAGTCTATTTTTCTTGCATCCTAATGAAGATTTATATTCGGAAATAAACCCGAGCGTTAAACAGCCGACTCTCTGCTATAAATTTACAGCTGGAACATATAGGTATTTACTACCGATAATGTTGTTTCTACTGTGATTTCGGAATCTTACAAGAAAAGAAATAGTTACATTAGACATTTATTGTATTTTTGGAAAGTTCTCTTCCTATAAATAGGAAATAACAATTTCACTTACGCTATCAGTAAGTAACGCAAGTATGTCGCGACTTTTAAGCTTTTCCGAGGGTTACTTTTCATACTTTACTTGATAGTCATTAAAACTTCACTTCAAAAAATGCTATGCAAGAAGTATATTTCTATCAGCAAGTTTATTCACAAATGTCACACAGTTATGTCGAAGTCAGTACAGTCACCAGCAATGATATCTATCACACTAATATTATAAAGGCAAAAAGTTTGTGTGTGAGTGTATATGTTTGTTCCTTCTTCACGTTTAACCGATTTTAATATTTAGTACACAGATACCTAGTTTATAACCTGGATTAACACATAGGATAGTTTTTATCCCGATTTTATATTCCCGTGTGATAACTTTTGAATTGTAACAGTTAATAATGTATTATAATTCAACCACCCGAACCCGATTTCAGGCCAAGCTAGTTTATCCTAGGCCAAACATGTAGTCATCACAAAAGAGCGACCGGTGAGCGCTACATCCGAGTTGGGTACAGTGTATTGCTTTGTTTGGGTTCGTGTACCTATCCTGACACGATACAACGGTTCATGTCAAAACCTGTAGTTAAACAGTTATGAAAAACTAGAAAAACTAGTTATGCCTGAAAACTTTTGGTCGGTAACATAGGTATAATACACTTGCAACATTCAAACGCAAACTTGACTTAGAAACTTTTTAAAATTTTGAGATAATTATCACCTACTTTATGATGACATGGATTCCAAAATATTAGTTGTGTTTACATGAAAATGAAATCAGTACGTAGACGAAAATTGCTATAAAAATTTCTAAGTGTATACATATTGGTGCTTCTGACTGTACATATCTGTACGTTTGAACAATTTTGAACTACGAAGAAAATATACAAATGTTTGATACCTAAGTTGCTCAAGATAAGCAGTTTATTTTGAGATTTGTATATTATATAGGTAGGTACTTCGTATAACATGGTACATAGGTATAGGTCTTAAAAATATGGTTGTTAACTTACATGTGTCGCTATAGAATGGCACATTAATAAGGAAACATAAAGTTAAAATAATTATATTAAGTTTAATATTATTATGTCTATTTTATGTTTTACTTTTACATTGTAGATTGTCAATTTATCAAAAAAAAAGAAAGTTATCAAAGAGTTGTCAACAACGTTGTTTGTTGAAGCCAAGCAATTAATAAACTATAAGTTGTTTGTTTGCCTGTGAAACCTTAAATATGAGAAAATAATTATAATGAGACTTGGGACGACCCAATTTTGAATTTTCTGGTCTACAATAATGCAAGGGATCGAAACAAATAAATAAAATAATGATCTTTATTTAGATATTATTATGATCCCTTATGAATTGAAAGAAGACGGGGTCAGTGGGTCGTCTTAGGGGCGGGTCTGCCCGAAATATACCCAGGTATACCCAGACACAAAATGTTTAGAATTTTCACACAAGTTTAAATAAATCATTTGTGAAACTGATTAATTCAGCATCTATTCTATATTTTACAATCGTAGCTCTCATTGAACATTGCTAATCAAAAAATTAAAAATATAGTGATTTCAGTATAACCGATTAAAAGCAATATTCACACAAACCATTGTTTAAATAATACAACTAATAACACCACGACCGCGCCACCACCGCCCCGCACAATTACCCGACTACGGCAAAGCCAAAGAAGGGTTATGATTTTGACTGGCTATGTAAGTATGTATGTATGTGAGTATCTTCATCTGTTCCCTCATAGCTCATCTACATAACGGAACTCGATATATGAGGTATCGTCTTAATTGTCCGCTGAACATAGGCTACGTGACGTGTCACAAAATGTCGATATGGCGTCCTCTAGCGGACAAAAAGTAATGTGGTAAAAATTAAATTGGAGATAAATACGACGTGTTTGGTATCATTTGACAGGGCCTTACTTGTACATTTCCAAAATACTGCTCATATTTAAAGTGACGCCCTCGAGCGGACAAAAAGTCATATGTTAGAAAAATGTATTAACTCCAAAAATGTTTAAATAAAAAAAGGAAAAACTAAAACCCGACTAAAAAAAAAAAGATTTTCAGGATAGAACAAAAAGAAAAGCCGTAGTCACGTAGTCACACGTTATTAAAGTGTTAAGGGGGAAGCTCACACCCTGCCCGCGAAATTCAAATTTTCTTACGTTTTTTGCAATTTGCAGGCCAGTGCTTGGTTGCATGTTGATGAACATTTGATTCGCGACTGTAAGACGTATTTAGTTACAGAATTATAATCATCAAAATCACCAACACAACCCTCCAAGTTCATATAGATCGAGAAACTATTTTTTCAAGGTCAAAGTTATTCCTCGATCTATATGAACTTGGAGAGTTGTATTGATGATTTTGATGATTATAATTCTGTAACTAAATACGTCTTACAGTCGCGAATCAAATGTTCATCAACATACAACCAAGCACTGGCCTGCAAATTGCAAAAAACGTAAGAAAATTTGAATTTCGCGGGCAGTATGTGAGCATTCGCCTTAAGATTGGTACCTATAACGTGTGACTTACAAGGCCTAGGTATACCCGAATTTACGGTAGTTATATAGTTATTAAACTTTTTATTACAGTGGTACCGTACCTTTCCTCCCTGTTTCCCATGAACGCAAACGTAAAACGTGCCTTATCTTATCTCCGTTTACTCCACTTTGGTAGCTATTACGGCCAATGATATTATAAACTAGCTTTTGCCAGCGGCTTCGCCCGCGTGAAAATGACGATTTCCCAAACGAACTTTCATCCCCTATTTAACTCCCTTAGGGGTTGAATTTCGCCCGTCGGGGCCGCGGCCCCGACGCTCGCCCTTCGCTCTGCCCAAGAGCGGGGGGGGGGTCATTCGATGATTTTCCACCCACCAAAAAAAAAAAAAAAAAAGGGATTGAATTTCGTAAAATCCTACCTTATTCCTTGTCTACATTATAAAGGGAACCTCTGTGCAAAATTTCAGCTTTCTAGGTCCAAGGGTTTGGGCAGGGCGTTGATGAGTCAGTCAGTCAGGACTTCTCTCTTTATTTATATACTAGCTGATGCCCGCGACTTCGTTCACGTGGAAATTTTGATGAGTGACTGTCTCGTTGATTGAGTGACAGTGAAATTAGTGATAGCTTTGATTTCCACAGCAGCTGTTCCAGATCTTCAAATATACGACAACAGAGAGTGCTTATCAGGCTGAACAACTCTTGCTAAGACGTCATTTCTATATATGTTATAGTGTAGCTGGGCTCTTGGAGTTCCACATCAGGTGTTCCAGATCTTCAAATTGAAGCAGAAAATGCTCATCACGTAGAACAATTTTTGCTATGGTACCATTTTTGTATCTCTTATAGTTAAGCTGGTCTGTTGCAGTTCTGCATCTGGTGTTCAAGTTTCCAAGATAAATTATAGCCTATATGTTGCCCAGACTTAATAACTATACAACAACAAAAAAATCATTCAAATCCGTCGAGTAGTTCCGAAGATTAGCGTGTACAAACAAACAGACAAACAGACAGATTTTTTTTTTTGGATTCGTGCTCTATTACTGTTTCTAAACCCTCCTCAATTATTTTTTTTTTTAATATATTCAATGTACAGACACAGTTTTTTTACTGTTTTATTATATGTATATATATGTATAGATATATAGATAGATAAAAAGGGGTAGGTAATAGATATCGCATTAGCACGCACAAATTGTTGAGGAAAAACTAAGGCAATTGTTGCAGTTTAGCAACTAGCTATCTCTTTATTATAACGCAAGAGTAGCACGCAACGATACCTGAATGATATTCAGTATGAACAGAGCGAATCTTTCTTTATTATCATTGACTACGGCTAATAAGAAAAGAAAGAAATAAAGGTTGTAGGCAAGGTTTCCTTCTCACTCGAATGTTTAGGACACACCCCGTATGTTTAGTCAAACCGAGCCCGAAATCGTATTTGTGCTTACCCTCTTAAATTCGCAAAAACAAATGTCCTGACAAATTGCCATAACAATTTGTCATACTCGATACCAAAAATGCTTGTTATCGGTTTGTTTATGTTTGGGTCACATTCCGTACCGCTGAGTGTATATCCACAGATATAGATATGCCTGGATAACGCAAGTTTCACTTTCCATAGGAAAACCAAGCGTACCATTTTTTTACTATGACGTATCAGGAGCTCTATTACTTTACCAACAAGTTCTTGAGTTGTAACGTTATTGTTACATAAACTTAGCTTGCTACGACAGTATATCTAAGTATATTTGTATCAATAGTATTATCTTTCTACCATTTTCAAATGTGTTGGATAGCATACTGAACCATAATTTTTAACTGAAACCGATAAAAACAGTGGCAGGTGTTGCAATTGCCAAATTGCAATTGCTGAAATTCAGGTGGTATTGCTCAAAAATTCGCTATGTGGTATTCCAACCGACCCGCAGCCGGGCTGTGAAAAGAAAACATCAAATAAACATCTTTGACATTTCACTAAAAGCAAATATAAAGGCTGCATTCTGGGACTGCGCAAATAAAGGTTGATACGACTGAATAGTTGCAGAAAAGAATTGCCGAAATGACATTTTATTGCGTTCTTACAGAGTTGTTTTCGATTTATTTGTCTGTCAAACACAATATGCATACCTGGACATGAAATTAGGAGGGATGAAACGAATGTGAATAAAAACCTAACATTCGACAAAAAAACACGAAACACGTAATACGAGGGTTGCCCTCGAGTTCTCTGGAATTCCATCACCAGGTCCTGGTTTCCATATCATAGTACCACTCTTTAAATATCTCCTTCACAATAAAAAAAGAATCATCGAAATTGGTTCATAAACGACGAAATTATTCGCGAACACACATTTACGAAAATGTTCTTAGATTAAGAAAAATCTTCATAAAATAAAATGAAAAGTACTGGACCAAACTATACTAAATTTTTATGGGACCAAATGGCAACTATTCCGCATCAAACTAAAAAAGAATCACGTAAATCGGATCATAAATCGCAGCGTAATCGGTGTACATACATAGAAAAACAAACATTAAAAAAAAACATACCAATCAAATTGAGAACCTCCTCCTTTTGGGAAGTCGGTTAAAAAGTGATAGAAATTAATTTTGGTGGATAGAGGAAAGCCAAAGAAAAGATGGAAGGATTATGTGAGGTATAATATGAAAGAGGAAGGAAATAATGATGCTTTGACGTCTGACAGGGGAGAAGAGGAGGAAACCGTGATTCGCCAAGCCACAAGTATAATAGGACAAGGGTAGGAAGATGATCAGAGAACACGCATATCAACCTACCAGCACACGAGTTTAATTAATGTATGCTAAACAAGCTTATTAAAAAAATAATTACATATATTATCAAGGTAATTGACGACACGGTTGGCGCAGTGGCTCAAGCAATGGACTGCCGCGCTGCGTGTCGCGGGTTCGATCCCCGCACGGAACAAAATAATATTTGTAAGACCTACAGATAGTTGTTCCGGGTCTGGGTATTTGTGTATGTGAGTTTAAATGTTTGTGAACGCACCCACGATACAGGGGAAATTCCTAGTGTGGGGCAACGTTTTTTTTTTAAACAAATAAAAACTAAAAATTCATCCTCTAAATTAGAAAATGCTAACGATATACTTATCGTTAGCATTTTCTAATTTACCCGAGGCGAGAAATTTAACGAGTTGAGGCCTAAATAATGTAGTTTATATTAATTCATAATGTTATTTACAGTACTATACTACTTATTTTACCAAACGGAGAAGCTATAGTAGTTTAAGGTTAATTAGTTGCTTAGTCCCAGAAAAACATGAAAAGGCGAGTAAAATGTTTTTACACGTGTTTTTACATTTAGGTAATATCTTTATACATTTATAAATTAAAGTAACCTAAAGTACCTACTTAACTTGAAAATAAACTGATAAATGGCGTCGAAAAACTCCGCCTGAACGCTGTCAACTGGTAATATTCCCAAGAGACTGGCAGCGTAGCGATGTTATAAAAACAGGCCCTTGGGTCTGGGAAGCGTCAACTAAGCGTTTTGAAATTTCCTTGAAAAGGCTGTGAGCACTCGGACCACTGTCCTATAGTTTCAACTACAAACGGCTCAAAAATACCCATGTTCCTTCTTAGCACATTGTGCCAAGGCCGCGGTATCTCTTTCGAACAACCCGCAGCCCCGACGGGCGTCGGCCCTTCCATGTTGCTGACATCTCTTTGAGGCGCACGTGGAACACGAACGCGCCGTCGACACGGCCTGTCGTCATCATAAGACGGACGGACGGCTAGACAAGCTAGCCCACTACTCACTGTCCACAGGCCCGCGCCTACGGTGGCCGGAAGCCATCACGTGGCCCCCAACGCCCAGAAAATCTCCCGCGGCGGCTGGGACGAGAGGTTCTCTCCCTCTCACGTTTCACCACCTCCTTCGCTAGCATTGCCAAGCTTATATAAATAACAATCTATCGTCACTGAATGACTGAAAACAAGAACCTTTCAGTAGATTCACTTAACTCGCTGGTAGATTGTAGACGAGTAAATACTTTATAGGACAGTAAGTATTGTTAAACGAAGCATGGAATTAATTTCAGAATATAGAGCGCGCGTTCATAGGCTGAGCGAAATAAAATTAATGACGAGCGAAGCGTACCTTTGAAATGTTTTCAAAGCTAAAATGAACTTAGTATCTTTATAATATTTTGTTGCTTTTATTTCAACACAACAGTGAGATCACTACATTAAAAATAATACCAATACACAGTAGAATCCCCATCAAAATCATAACATATTCACACCTGTAATCCTCAAAGGATTAGGCAGCTGGCGTACCTTTAATAGTACACCCACATTTCGCCAGTTAAGTCCCATGTAAAATGGCTCCAGGAAATCGAACCCAGCACCTCATGCTCAGTAGTTGCGTTTGCCACCACTAGACTAACGAGACAGTCCAGTGGGGATACAAGTTTAAATTATAACTTACTAGTGACCCGCCCCGGCTTTGCACGGGTGCAAAAAAGGTATTAAAACCTTCCAAAAAAACCGCATCAAAATCCGTTGCGTAGTTTTAAAGATTTAAGCATACAAAGGGACATAGGGACAGATAAAGCGACTTTGTTTTATACTATGTAGTGATAGTGAAGCTTACTCGAAACATCGGAATTCAAATCGCGTAAGTCACCTACTATCAATTTTCTTTGAAATTATAGAGATCAGAGATGATAACTTGAAAATCGCATTTCACTCGCCGCGCGCCGGTGACTCTTCAGCTCAGTATTACTTAACTACATAATATTAAGTAAAGTTATTTACACAAATTACACGCTGAGTTAAGTAATCAACAAATGAAATTTATCCTATTTAAATAATCAAGGCTGTATTTCACAAGTTTGATCCGGTTAATCAGTGTAGCCTCCTGGAAAACTTTATTTAACTTTTGAATTTAATTAAAGTTTGTCTTTGTGCTCGTTATTTCCTTTTTGGAATACTCAAACGGTAACATTAAGTTAAGTGGAATGGACTTAAACAATGTCACTGGTGAAGCGTCAATGCCTTTTTTAATTTATAAAATAAAATAATAATAATTTAGGATTTCTCCATATCATAAAATATGTTAGTATTTCAAATTAAATATTTTAACTTCTCAATTGATGAATCCTCACGCCATCTGTAAGCAGCGCCCATGTATCGAGACTTTCTTGAGTTTTTTCCGCAAGGGCACACATATAGATGGCACTAGCGAGCTGACAGCTCCCCTTGACCGTTTGAACAAGACGGTGTGTGCTCCTACGCGCTCCGCTACAAAAAATCCCTTTTTGTTGAAATCTGGACGATACTCGTAAAATAAATGGACCTGCATCTGTGCTTTATTGAGAACTTATAGTGCAGTGTTGATTTTTGGAGTTTTCACCATTCCACCGGCGGATCCACGAAGATTTAGCTCGCCGGCCGGCAGCCCATACTTGCAAGTGCGCATGAACGAAGTATCTTCCCATCTCCCTGGGTCTGAGTGGGATCTCTGGATTGTCAAGGTACGTGGGCATGTTTGCTGCGAATAATTCTCTTGTATTGGTTTGTCGAGGATTCATCAGAAGGGAAATTAATTTATTTTTTTTACACATCCGCCATAGATTCTAATTTCAAATTTTCTTACATTCTTCACAAAGGTGCAGGCTATTTACACGCCTCACCATATTATTATATGGTCCTTCTAACCGGGTTAAAAACCGTTACCTAGATTTTTGCGTAATTGTTTGGTAAAAATCATATAGGTTCAATAACGCACAATAGGTATTTAGTTTACGTAAACTTTTGGTAAATCATTGCCTATAAAACGCATCATAATTGACAATAGAATTTACGTAGTTGTTGGTAAATCTGTTCAATTATTTTAGTACATAATTTACATGGAACGACATTACGTATTTATTGGTAAAGTTCATTCTATGTAGGTATCCGTATTTAAAAATTCGCTTTGATATTATGAAAATAAGTAGGTAGTTACCAACGCATCTCGGCTTTGAGCGTTTTAATACAATAATTGTAATTAGATAGATACCCACTCATAGTTGGTAGGTGCGATAATATTGCAAACCGCGTGTAAGGTATTTTTCTGTTATTGTTGTCGTTTGTTATCTAACGAAATGACGGATAAACAACTGAAGCCGGAAGATTTACTAACTATTCTCCATGAAAAGAAAGGATTGTTATTTAAACGCATTAATCGGTTGTATGATTTAACAAAAAATATATCGTCGTTCGATTCAAGAAAAAATTAAAGTTTTATGACTGAGTCAGAGACAATTGATGACATTCGAGATAAATTTGAATCTTTTGTTGATCAAATTAATCAAATAAACATTAGTATAAAACCTGGTACAAGTGTCGATTATGCTTGTTTAGAGTCCTTTGAAGATTTGTACATTCATATTAAACGTGTTAGGAACAAAATAAACAGTAATCAATCACCATCAACACCCAGTAGTAACTATAAGACTCTTTTTGAACCGCTTAAAATAAAGTTGCCTCCTATCGCGCTGCCGTCTTTCGACGGGAAAACTGAGAATTGGCCTGTTTTCTACGAGTCGTTCAAGTCGAATATTCATGAGAATGATCAGCTGACTGACTCACAGCGTGTGCAGTACTTGGTAGGTAGACTTACGCACAACGCATTGAAGATTACTGCTGGAATTGTGCCTACGGGTGATACTTACAAGTTCTTATGGGACAGTTTAGTTAAAAAATATCAAGAGAAACGCTCACTAGGTACGCATTATTTAAATAATATATTGGATTTAAAAAGTTGTTCATTTAACGCTAACAGTCTCGATTCTTTCATAGAAACATTTAGTGCATCTATTTCTGCCTTGAAACAACTTGGGATTACGGATCTTGCTGATTTTATTCTTTTGCACTGCGCAATGAGAAAAATCGATTCACAGACTATTCAATCGTTTGAACTTTCCATTCGAGATATTGAAATTCCCACAACGAAATTATTGATAAGCTTCGTTCAAGATCAGGCAAAGATATTGGCACGTTCGAATTTGTCTCAATCGAACGCGAGAAACTTTAGTAGAAACCCCGCTTCCGCGCCACGCGAGTCACGCACACAGACAAAAGCGTTTGTTGTGAGCGAGTCAGCTGACTCGTCCGCTTGTTTACCTGCGATGACGGTTCCGTGCTGCGCGTATTGTAATGATAACGCTCATGTTCATTTGTACAACTGCGCTAAGTTTAAATCCGCGTTGACTCCTAGAGCAAGGTTCGAGTTTATTAAATCCAAACGTGGGTGTGCGAATTGTCTGAGCACATTGCACGGATTGAGTAACTGCAAGTCAACGTCAGTCTGTGATTTATGTAAAAAACGCCATCATACACTATTGCATTTTGATAAAGAAAATAAACCGCAAACAGCTGACGTTTTAGCTACGAATTGCAATGTAGTCGTCGCGTCGCCTCCTGCGCCGCTGTCCGTCGCGCCTCCCTCGCCCCTCTCGTCCCCCGGTGCGTCTTTGCCTGCCCCGGTTTCCGTCGCGGTGCCGCGCTCTTATGCTCATAGTAATAAGGTCGATATTCCCGAACAGGTGATTGCGTCTGATTCGTGTGATGTGACGCCAGCGTCTTCGGCTCACAACTCGGCCGTGTTATTGGCAGCTGATGCAGCGAGGGCTAAGGCGATAGTTCTGTTATCGACAGCTCAGGTTTATGCGCGAGCTAAAAGTGACAGTGCGGGTCACAAAACAATAGTGAGGTGCTTAATTGATAATGGCTCGCAGAATAATTTAATAACTACAGCTTGTTGTAGAAAACTTAATTTACTGATAATTCCTTTGAGTAATTCTTTTGTTAAAGGAGTTGGTTCTGTATCGCGACCGATAATAGGATACGTACATTTAGATATCGAGTCTCGTGTATATCCGGATCAAAAATATACTATTCACGCGTTAGTAGTTGAGTGCATTACGGACCAGCTACCATCGCACCATGTTAATTGGGATAGCCATGTAGACTTCCACGCGCTTCCGCTCGCTGATTTAAGCTGGAATATTCCAGGGGATATTGACCTAGTGTTGGGCGCTCAACTGTTTCCGTACATTTACTTGGGGAATAGGGTCGAATTTGGTTCACGCGCCCCACCTGCATTATTGACCACATTCGGGTATGTCTTTATGGGTGATTTTCCGCATAATAGTGATAATTTAAATTTACTTAACTCCTCTCCTTTCACGGCATTGGCTCTCAATGATTTATTACAAAAGTTCTGGGAATTGGAAGAAGTTGAGAATAAACGTTTTTTATCTCCTGAGGAAACCGAATGTGAGAATATTTTTTCCTCGACCGTGTCACGGGACGATGTGGGACGTTATACCGTCGCGTTACCTTTTAGTAAGGATCCCGCCGAGTTGGGTAACTCCCGCACCGCCGCGTACCGTCGACTTATTGCGCTTGAAAGGAAACTACGCCAATTGCCGATGTTGCGGGAAAATTATAATGCAGTGCTCAAAGATTATATTGACAGTGGGTACCTAAGTCAAGTCGACGAATCTGCCATTTCCGATGACGGGTATTATATCCCTCATCACGCTGTCGTTCGGCCAGACAAACCGATGCCGCGCATTGTATTGGATGCTAGCGCTAGGACTCATACAGGATTATCTTTAAATGATGTACTCCATATTGGTCCCAATTTACAAACAGATTTGTTTATTCTTTTAATAAATTTTAGATTATTTCCCATCGCTATAAATGCGGATATTAAACAAATGTATTTACGCGTTGGTGTACCCGTTGACCAGCGTAAATACCTACGCATTTTGTTTCGATTCAATGAGAACGAACCTGTGCTAACCTTTGCTTTTAATCGCTTACCTTTCGGACTTAAGTCGAGTCCATACATAGCTATGCGCACTGTGCGACAGCTGGCCTCTGACAGTCCGCATTATCCCAAAGCTGCTAAAGTAGCAGAGACCAGTCTCTATATGGACGATCTGGTGTATTCTGTGAATAATGAAGATACCGCCATGCAGCTATCGCATGATCTTATAAAGATGTTTAAATCGGGCGATTTTGACCTTATTAAATGGTGTAGCAATTCACCCGTTCTTTTAAACAGTCTTCCTGACTCGCATCGCAAGTCACTCGATTTTCACGCTGGGAGTGATGTTTCTAAGGTTCTAGGCCTTTCGTGGGAACCTTCTCAGGATAATTTCTTCTTCACTTCCGCTCGAGTGGCTGAGAAATGTACTAAGATAAATATACTCTCGATAGTCGCACGCTTATTTGATGTTCTCGGTTTGGTTGCCCCAGTGATCTTCTATGCCAAGTTGCTCATCAAAGAGTTATGGCTGAGCAATATTGGCTGGGATGATCCCGCTCCTGACGACATTTTTAAACGTTTCTCGATTCTCATGCAAGAGTTTCCATTGCTAGATACATTACGCATACCACGCCATGTGGGTGTTACCGATGATTGTTCTGTTCGTATAGTCGCGTTTGCTGATGCTAGTATGGGTGGGTACGGGTGTGTGATTTATATACACTCTACTAGTCCATCTGGTGTCATAGTCCGCTTAATTTGTGCGAAATCAAAGGTTTCACCTACCAAAGTCACAACTCTTGCACGCCTGGAGCTGTGTGCCGCCGTGCTCATGTCAAAATTGGTAAAAACTGTTCGCGATACTTACGCTTTACGTGTTCCTATTGCAGGAATTTACGCCTTTTCGGATTCCATGATAGCCTTATCTTGGATACACTCTTCTCCGCACCGCTGGTCAGTCTTTGTCAGCAATAGAGTCGCTCAATGTCAGGAGAACTTGGGTTCTCAACATTTTTACCATGTGGCAGGTGTTGAGAATCCAAGCGACTGTCTATCTCGTGGCATCCTTCCTTCCCAGTTAATGTCACATGAACTTTGGTGGGACGGCCCCTCTTGGCTTCGTTGTGTTCCTGAGGATTGGCCCGTTAAACCGTTTTCTCCTATTAATTGTGGGGAACTTCCCGAGCACAAGGTAAATGTCTTAACAGTGACCACGCAAGTAGAACAACCCCTTCTATATCAACTTGCTCAACGTACCTCATCATGGGATAAATTGTTGCGCATTGTTTCCTATATATTGAAATTTGCTAGACCAAAGGTTCATTGTGAACCTCGTTCTATACAGGGCTTGTCAGCTGCGGAACGAGCGATAGTATGTGCTGTGCAATCTGTGTACTTTGCAAATGACATTAAGCTCATTAAATCTGGGAAATTGCTTTCAAAGAGACTCCAAAGTTTAGCTGTTTTTTTGGATGAAGAGGGAATACTACGCATTGGAGGAAGGCTTTCGAAGTCGCACCTTCCATTTGACGCTAAGCATCCTTTTTTACTTCCCAAACATGATCATATCGTGGATCTAATAATCCGTCATTACCATGTGATGAATTGTCACACTGGACCGGGACTACTCATGTCTATTCTAAGACAGCGATTTTGGATACTAGATGCCAGGACTGTCATTAGGTCCAAGTTGCGACAATGCAACACATGTTTTCGGGTAAATCCGACGCATCCCATTCCAGTGATGGCAGACCTGCCTGAGTACCGAGTATCGGAAGCGAAGGCGTTTGTCCACACTGGAGTGGATTATGCTGGTCCCATACGCATAACCCTCACTCGGCGCAGAGGCCAGCACGCCCAGAAGGCGTATATCTGTTTATTCGTGTGCTTAGTAACCAAGGCCGTCCATGTAGAGTTAGTCTCTGATTTAACCTCTGATGTCTTTTTAGCCGCGTTTAAACGCTTTATCTCGCGTCGAGGGCCAGTATCTTGTCTTTATTCGGACAACGCCACTAATTTCGTTGGTGCTAAGGCCCAACTAGATGAGCTTTATAGATTCTTATTAAATTCAAGTTTCAATTCGTCTCTTTTACATGAGTTATCAACCCGCCGCATAATGTGGAAAATGATTCCACCTCGCTCCCCACATTTTGGTTCCATGTGGGAAGCGAATATTAAAACATTAAAAACGCATCTTTATCGCGTGATCGGAAGTCAGCTTCTCACTTATGAGGAGTTACAAACTGTACTCATTCAAATAGAGTGCATTATGAACTCGCGCCCTCTGAGCGTTTTGTCTTCCGATCCCCATCCCGAAGTTATTACTCCCGCTCACTTTTTGATGTCGACTCCACTGCAGTACTTGCCGGCAGCCGATTTGTCTGGTCAGCGCATTAATTTATCACAGCGCAAACAGTTGTTAGATAGTATGGTTCAATCCTTCTGGAAGAAATGGCACCTAGAGTATCTGCATACGCTGCAAGTCAGGCAGAAATGGGCAACTCCGGACAAACCCGTAGAAGTTGGGACTGTCGTACTCGTGGGACAGGATAATTCAGCTCCTCTAAGTTGGCCATTAGGAGTTATAACTGAGGTTTATAAAGGCACGGATAATGTCATTCGTGTTGCAATGGTAAAAACGAAGTTCGGTAACTTTAAACGTGCCGTCGTTAAATTATATCCTATTCCAACGCAATAAAGTTTAACTCTTATACGAAATTCATAGTCTTAAGGTTTAGGAAATATTATATTTAAATAACTTATATCGTTTGTTTCTCGCATTCAGTCGTAAAGCTTAAAGTTTTTCTGATCATAATCTAGGTTAGTAAATACTTATAATTTTTTCACTTCCTTTCTGAAAGCACTTGCGTCCTTCCAAAGCCCCCGAGCATGGTGAAGCGTCAATGCCTTTTTTAATATAAAAAATAAAATAATAATAATTTAGGATTTCTCCATATCATAAAATATGTTAGTATTTCAAATTAAATATTTTAACTTCTCAATTGATGAATCCTCACGCCATCTGTAAGCAGCGCCCATGTATCGAGACTTTCTTGAGTTTTTTCCGCAAGGGCACACATATAGATGGCACTAGCGAGCTGACAGCTCCCCTTGACCGTTTGAACAAGACGGTGTGTGCTCCTACGCGCTCCGCTACAAAAAATCCCTTTTTGTTGAAATCTGGACGATACTCGTAAAATAAATGGACCTGCATCTGTGCTTTATTGAGAACTTATAGTGCAGTGTTGATTTTTGGAGTTTTCACCATTCCACCGGCGGATCCACGAAGATTTAGCTCGCCGGCCGGCAGCCCATACTTGCAAGTGCGCATGAACGAAGTATCTTCCCATCTCCCTGGGTCTGAGTGGGATCTCTGGATTGTCAAGGTACGTGGGCATGTTTGCTGCGAATAATTCTCTTGTATTGGTTTGTCGAGGATTCATCAGAAGGGAAATTAATTTATTTTTTTTACACATCCGCCATAGATTCTAATTTCAAATTTTCTTACATTCTTCACAAAGGTGCAGGCTATTTACACGCCTCACCAGTCACTTTGTTGAATTTAACAGCTAAACTGCATGAAACATTTAGTGAAGACCGTTTTCGAACAAAAGTAGAATTTATTTTATTCATGAAAATCAAACATAATTATAATGTGATCCGCCAGACATTATTCAATACAATGTATTTAAATCCTTAATTCTTTTTGATTCACTGCACAACGAACGGGGATTCACTCTACATCAAACAATATTGAAAATGTCACTTCGACGAGGGGGTCTAAAACGGCCACTTTAGCAGATCATAATATGAATAGCGTTAAAAATCGTAAAATGGACCTTTCATACTAATAACTGCTTCTGTGCCCATTTAGAAAAATAGATCACAATAGGAAAATAATATGAATTGCGTTAAAAATCATAAAATAGTCACAGACGCAATTACTATTGTGAAAGATCAATTTTACGATTTTTAACGCCATTCCTATTATGATCTGCTAAAGTGGCCGTTTTAGATGCCCAGGGGGTCTAAAACGGCCACTTTGGCAGATCATTATATGAATTGCATTAAAAAGCGTAAAATGGACCTTTCATTATAATAACTGCGTCTGTCACAATTTAGTAAAATACATCATAATAGGAAAATAATATGAATTGCGTTAACATTCGTAAAATAGTCACAGACGCAGTTTTTATTATGAAAGGTCCATTTTACGCTTTTAAACGCAATTCACATTAAGATCTGCAAAAGTGGCCATTTTAGACCCCCAGATCTTAATCCAAAATGTATTTATTTTTACTTTTTAATACCAGTCAATCATCATCAGCCTATAATGATCCCACTGCAGGGACGCAGGCCTCCTCTCAAGGAGCGGATGGGCTATAAATCTATAATCCACCACGCGGGCCCAGTACGGGTCGGTAAATGTTTTCCTTCACCGTTTTGAGAGCAGTAAGTCCACCACCACCACCACCAGTCCACCAGTCCACCTGGGTCACCGCTGCTTAATACCAGTTACTAAAATTACTACTAGCGTATTATAGTAAGTAATCTATTGTAGGTTTATATTACTAACTTTAATACTATGTATGTACTGTTTAAACCCTTACCCACACGAAAATTAAAAGTAAACATTGAATTTTGCTGAAAAGTAATTTGAATAACATTAGGTATTTAAGTGTATGTGGTGTGTTACTAACTACTAAGGACTAATATTATACTATAGGCTTGATGTTTTTTTTTGTTTTTGTGTACTTTGCGAATGTCGCTCGACGTTTGCACCTAAATACAAGAAAAAAAATATTGAACAATAATATAATTATAATGTTGATAGTTTTAATTGGTATTTGATTTTTTTTATTAAATTAATAAATATTAAATCCTCAATGGGGCGTACTAAAGTTGGCCTCTGCATCACTCAAAGGGCGACTGCCCGAAAATGTCTTTTACTCTGTTCATTGTACCTACCACAGATGACAGAAACAACAGGAGATATGCCCTTTAGCCGAAAATGTATGGGGACCTGTGTCGTCAGTTCACACACGCAGAGCAGTAAAAACAATAGATATACGCATTCGCAAACACATCCGCATTTCTTATAACATTACGTACTACACAATCAATTATAAACCTTATTCCTTCAGTCACAGCGTGTATTTATCATGCACCGCACAATTTACTTAATACATTTTGTTTTACTTCGACGCTAGTGATTGACTAAATCGAAAAGTTATCGATTCTTCTATTTATTATTATATTGTAATAAAGTTCTTTTGGGGTCCTGAACACATTATGTCCAGAAATCATTCAAATTAAAAAAAAAAGTCATTTATTCAAAACAGGTTGATTAAAAAATAGTAGATTATTGCATCGAGCACAAAGTAATTAATTATTGCACCGAGTGCCTGATTTAGAGCCTGAGCGTTAGCGAGGGCTCTAATCTAACAGGCACGAGGGCAATATAAATTACTTAAGGCGAGGTGCATAATCTGCTTTTCTTTCAACTATTACATAAAGGAATAGTAGATAAAAGAATCTCATATCAAACAGTTAAAAGATTTTCTATAACACTGTCGGCTTCATTTAGAATGTTTTCCGGAGTTAATGTGTCGCTAAATGATTCCATTTTAATTCGAAGCCGAAGCACTCAAAATCAGATAGTATCACACTGTATCATTTCCAAAAATATTTCCAAGCAAAATTAACAAAGTTCCCGCCAAATCACTTTCTTAAACTTTCATTTTAAGTAGTTAGCAGCAATCAATTTTTAAATTAGGAACAAGTAGGATAGAAACGAATAATACGTACGTAAAAAAAAAGTATTGATATCGGCTGGCTGAATAGAGCTAATCCATTGAGATTGGCACCGGTGCGATTAAAAAAAATAAACTGTGCAATAATGAAATTTCATACATTTTTATTGCTCTAGAGCATTAAAGACTCGCTTTGTGCTGAGTTTTTAGTGTGATTGTGATGAAATTAAAGCATAGTTGGAAGAAAAAATATATATTGATTTGTCTGTAGTAAATCGTAATATTAACTTACACCACAGATGTGTTGCAACAGATTTTGACGTTCGAAAAGTGCTGATTATAAGCAGCACTTTTGTCTGTCTGTTAGTTTAGATGAACCAGACTCAATACAATAAGTAAGTTAATATTACGATTTACTACAGACACAAATCAATAACAAAAAATAAAAAAAAACGTATTTAATAATAAAAAATTAAAAAAAATCCATAACATGTCAGTGTCATGTTATATTATGTTGTTTTCCTGTGTTGTCTAGTAATTGTGTGTACATAAATAGTAAAATAAATAATCTATACTAATATTATAAAGAGGTAAAGTTTGTTTGTATATTTGTTAAATTGTAAGGGGTAATCTCGGGATCTACTGAACCGATTTTAAAAATTCTTTCACCAATAGAAATCTACATTATTGCTGAGTGTCATAGGGTATATAAAAAACCGAAAAATAAAAAGGCTTTTACGTGGTAGTCCGTTTTGCAAAGTGAATCGGAGAAAAAAGCAAAGTGCGGCGGGCGCGGGATGGTTTCGGGTTTAATTCGGTTCGCGTTCGTGCCCACTTCGGGAGAAAGGGGCGTGGCCTTTTACATCTGATCTGAGAGGTAGGTACCCGCGCGGCTCAGTCGCGTGGTCGGCTCCTTACGCAGCGGACGTCCCCGAAATTGAATTTTTCGAAACGTAATTAGCACACTTTCGACTAATTATGCCCAACGAAGTGGGCACGGGTCAGCTAGTAAATAAAATAATTTTGGAGAAAGAACATAAACAACAAACATTGTCTTGTGTTCAACTCAGCGACCAACTATTTAAATATTTTTATTTGAAATTAGAATTAGCACAAATGAATACAATTTAAAACTCAGAAATAATGTAGGTACAACAAAATTCTATGCTTGTACTAGGTTAGACCTGTATCACAGGCGGCATGTTGCTCCTAATTACTTTTTGAGCAATAGATTTCTTAACAATAATATGGCAAAAATGGAATAAGTTAAGCTTAACGAAGATTAGATTTAACTTCGGTTTTAAACGCACTAAATGGAAAATCTAGGAAATAAGATGGCAGTTTGTTATACACTTTTATTCCGAGCCCTACGAATGAATTATGAACTTTGTGAAGCCGGTGAAAAGGACGCATTGTACGACGAAAATCCTATACAATGCGAGATCAGCATATACTAGAAATGTGTAGCTTAATGTGTAGCCGTGTGTGAGTCGCCAATAAAGAAAAAACAATGTCTTTAAGTATACCCTTAATTTTTTTTACACAATACTTTTTTACATTTCATCGGCTATATTGCCCGAATTCTGAAGTTCCCAGTTACATGCATTCCCATTAGCTATTGATTTAATAAAAGACTAGCTTTTGCCCACGGCTTCGCCCGCGTGGATGTCGGTTTAACTTCAAAAATGACGATTTTCCATACAAACGTTCATTCCCTATTTAAGTCCCTTAAGGGTTGAATTTCAAAAAATAAATCCATCTTTATTCCTTGTCTACATTATAAAGGGAACCTCTGTGCAAAATTTCAGCTTTCTAGGTCCAAGGGTTTGGGCTGGGCGTTGATGAGTCAGTCAGTCAGGACTTCTCTTTTTATTTAAGTATATAGATAATACTATTTATTCAGTCAATATTAAGCAATAAAAAGCACTTTCTATTTTCAGTATTGCTTGCAAAAATAAGAAAGCGTGATAATATAAACGTTGTTATTAGTACCTACCTATATTTATAATTTGTTGTTTAAACTAAAAATAAATTTATATTTTATTAGTAAATACATAGTACAGAATATTGGTTTTTCTTATCTCCATTTACGGCAACGCTCAGTAACGCCATAAAATACGCCCTATACTGCAGTAACAATTGTGTAGAGTAATTAATTGTATAATGCATAATATGTATAATCATTCGTACGTATACGCAGAATCATCGTATAAAATATCGACAACTACAAACATCACAATTAGACATCTCTAGCTCACAAAGACTGACAGCAGCAGCTTTTCGAAAATATTGTGTGAGTGAGAGCATCAGTAAAACACCTATCCATTGCGCTATTAGATCAGCCGATTCACTGGTCGATTTGTACTAAACAAGCAATGGTTTTTGTTCCTAATGAAAACAATTGATTTGGTTTTTCATCATGTTTCTCGTACCACGAAGTAATGTTTTAATGAATTTAATATGAAAAACATTATTTTTGTAGTACTTACGTGTGAAATGAGATACCATCTTTCGTGTAATTCACAATACAGCTATTATTTTTACAAACATTCACTGAACAACGCGGCATTTTGTAAAAAATCACGAGCAGTGAAGACGTCGCAAGTTGACATTCGACTTATTATTGAAAGTGGCATAAGGCCCCGTCGTGGCCACATGAGTTCGCATGTACCACGCCTCCTTGCCATATCTCCTGTTGTTTCTGTCATCTGTGGTACCTACCTACTTGAAATAAACAAATTCAAATAACAATAGACACTCTTTGTCAGTTGTATGAAACCATAACACGCAAAAATCTAAAGCGATTTGATCGAAAAACTATTTCATAAACAAGTAATTTTCCTAACTGATATAATTATAGGCATGAGTAGGTAATTAAGTTACTCAATATTTTTATCATAACAACAATAATGGTCGCACGGGTACTTCCTACTTAGCGCATTCCTTACGCGCTACAAAACAAAGAGTACATAAAAGTTGAGTAGGTATCTTGTTCCAAATTAATTACTGGTAGTTAGATAATTCCCAAGTACCTTAATATGTAAACTTATACGGCCACGTTCTTTCGTTCGTTTTATTTTTTCACTACAGGTTGCTTAGTGAGGATGACTGAAACACGTTTAACAAAAGGTATTTATAAGGCTGGCTAGGTGACGTCCGTGTATGGCCAGATGTATGAATATGGACGGGGAGTATGTAAGGATCGTAGCCTGTGACGATCTGTGGCTTCTGCTTACCCCCATGGGTAAAAGGTGTAAGTCTATGTAAATTTTCTTAATGAAATCCAAACACAATGAATTTTATGAAAATTGCGTACGATCCAAAAAAACAAGTCTCCGGTGATTTTTAGCATATTCTAAGAAATCACTTTTCTTCACAATTTATTTCATTTAGCAGTCATGTAAATTAAACCTGGGGGATTACAAACGCGACCAAAATAATTTCTGAAATGAGACGCTTCCAGTCAGTCAAAGCCGTAATATTATTAAGAAGAGCTTGATTTCTTTTTTATTTCGTAGACCGAGATTTTGTCAAAAGATTAGAATCGAGTACCCACATCCGAGGTAACCTCATTAATTTTGATTGAAGATGTTACATTCTTTAGTATCACGCTTTTTTATGAGAACTAAAGTACTTATTTCAAAGAGGAAAATGTTCACCTTCCCTTTTACACTTTATATCATTGTGACGTGTGTGTGTACGGAATATGTATTAACAACTCAATTCGACGAAAGAAAGAGAGTGGTAAAACCATAATTAAATTTGACTTTTACAGAATCGGTTTATAACTGTGGCGACTAGCGACATCTATCGCAACACCTGCGTACTAACAACGATTGACAGAAAATCCTACATCGCGCTATGAACATTATCCGCGACATAAGCCTATAAAGGAGTTCCCGACTTTCAACTGTTAGCCCGCCGGACACAACACCCGTCCGGTCGGAGGATCCTCCCTTTTCTATGGGGGATGAGGAGCTTTACACCCTGTTCCTCATACCCCCCCCCCCCCCCAAACTGGTGACCCCGAGCATGAACGTCAGCGCAGCCTTCGTGCAAGCACTTCATATTTCGTCATCACTGCCCCTTCGCCTTCGAGCAGCGAGTCATACCGTCAGCCAGCAGCCACGGCTTCATGGGGTATCCTGTCCACCAGCATGCAGCGGAAGCGCATTCCTGGACATCACCCCCAGCCTCATCAGCGACTTTGGCACAGCACACTGCACTTCGGCCGGTCAGCAAGAGACGCACTTCTCTCCTGGTCGACGCTGCAGCCAGCCACAACGCAGCACTGCATCACTCCGACTCACTGGAGCTAATATGCAGCATCACCCCGACTCACTGGGGCATCACCGCAGACAGTTCCGACTCACCGTGAACTATGCGGCATCCGGTTCCGACTCACTGGAACCTTCCACTGGATGACAAGCGCCAAGACTTAACCTGCTTTCGATCTCCGGTCTCGGAGGGTAGTGATGTGGCGACTAGCGATATCTATCGCAACACCTGCGTACTAACAACGATCGACAGAAAATCCTACATCGCGATATGAACATTATCCGCGACATAAGCCTATATAGGAGTTCCCGACTTACAACTGTCGGGCAGTTAGCCCGCCGGACACAACACCCGTCCGGTCGGAGGATCCTCCCTTTTCAATGGGGGATGAGGAGCTTTACACCCTCTGTTCCTCTTACCCCCCAAATAACTATATAATTTTATTGTTTGTACAGTCATGCCTTTTCAATAGACTTGTTTTATAACGTTCATTGTTCAACGTGCGCCGGCCGAAAGTTCAGTTGGCGCCCGCGAGTGTCGCGTAGGCCAGTTGATGCGACGACCATTAAAGAGATTAGACAGACCATACTTAGCTCTTACTTTGACTCAGACATGTACTTGTACCTGTCTCTATCTTGATCGGCACAGCATGTCTTTTTCTTCCATAGGTCATCAGACACCTTTCTTTCGAGCCATATCCTTCACACAGTCCATCTGTCGTTTCTTTGGTCTTCCTCTACTCTCATACTCATCTACAGTTATACTCAAAACGTTTCCTCGTGACATTTTCCTTATTTCTCCGCATCACATGACGCTCGGAGCAATACAACAGGTACTTTATGAACCGCAGAATGAGAAGTCATTACCATAGAAAAGTCTGACCACAATCCTAACTATAAAACGGAGCAGTATTAAGTTATATTTACGTAAAGTCGTATAAAAAAGCAGCCTTAAGGTTGATGCGACAAGGTAGCCCGCGAAATTCGTATATTTTTTTAAGTTTTTTGCAATTTGCCGGTCAGTATCAAGTCGTATGTTAGATAAAATAGGATTCGCGGCAGTAACAAATGTCTAATTTACTAAGTAATAATGATTAAAATCACCAAGATTGTCGTTTTCATCAAACTTTTTACAGTCACTCAAAGAGACCTTTATGAACTGTTACGGTTGTATTGGTGATTTTAATCATTATTAATGCTAACAGTTTAAAAAAATTTAGAGGGAAGCTGTAAACCAACATCTTTTACAGGAAATATTTTCGGGGTTTACGGGTCTAATGCGTGGTCGATGTTCAGAGATGTGGCCATTACTACACTGATAAAGATTTATAACGTAATAAAAGTTAGGTACGTACATTAGCTATCCTAACAGAACATTTTCATTATTACAGACAAGGATAACGTACCTGGCGGACTCAAATCTAAATAACTTATCCTTGTCAGTCTGTCTGTCTCGAGTGTTTTTATTTTATGTTTATGACCCTTACTTATATGAAGCAGCCGTTCGTGTTTGACATACTTGAGAGAAAGAAAAAGAAAATTGTATTTATTTGGCAATAAAAACAAAAACGCTTTAAAAATATACAAAATAAATAAACAAATAAAAGTAACATTGCCGCAAGCTCCTCAGCTCAGCATAATGGCAGGTGGTAACACATTATGTTGTATCACCCGATGCTGATTTTCAGCTACATCACGCCAGTGTTATACACTCGAAAACACTTTTACAAAATTATGTCCAACTATAGGTGTTGCCAGCGGCTTCGCCCCGCTACAAATGATCCCATCTTGAAAATTATCCCAAAGGAAGAAAAAATCGGGATCAAAACTATCCTATGTGTTAATCCAGGTTATAAACTATCAGTGTGCCAAATTTTATCTACACCCGTTTAGTAGTTTTTGTGTGAAAGAGTAACAAACATCCATACATACATACAAACTTTCACGTTTATAATAATAGTAGGAAGTAGGATTTATGAAAACCTTAAGTTACCTACAAAGGCATTTGCAGTTAGTGAAGAATCTTTGTGTTCACTTCACAGAATTTTCAGTCCACTTTCACTTTCACTTTCAATAAATGTTGTTGACAAAATAAAAGCGCAAAAGTGCGCATAACCCAATAATAGTCGTGGTTAATTCAATATTGAAATCTGCCTTACAGTCAACACGAGGGCTAGTGGCAGCCGACATTAATTAATTCAACAATATTCATTGATTTTATTAAATGTTTGATCAAAAAAGGGTTGGATTCACAATCTTTACTGAAAATATTCACAAATTTTTGTTTATGAGAGATTCGTTGTTGCGTTTGTTGATCAGTTTAAAAAGGAGGAATTGCCTAGCGTTATATAACCAGATATGTACATTTCCAAAACACTACAATCCAAAATTATTTACGGTCTACCTACTTCGTTGGTCTAGTGGTCGCAAGCGCGACTGCTACGCGCGAGATCTTGGGTTCGATGCCCATGTCGAGCAAAGTATTCATCAGGAATATCTTAGTACATGTTTACGTACAGGCGGGGCGTCGTGCGGCACGTGCTGCGTTTTTAATTCAAACTCATGGCGATGTATGAAAAAGTTAACGATTTCAATCGTCGATTTTACGAGAAGCTACATATTTTCGCACGTTACTTTAAAATACAGCGTTTGTTGCGGTGGACCCGTCTCTCAGTAAATTAATAAAAAAGCACGAGACGAGCCTTCTGCACGCGCCGCGCGACGCCCCGCGTGTCCGTAAACGAGACCTTTTTTTTTTTTGGTGGGTGGAAAATCATCGAATAACCCCCCCGCTCTTGGGCAGAGCGAAGGGGAGTGATATGTCAGCAACATGGAAGGGGCCCCTCTTCCATGTTGCTGACATCTCTTTGAGGCGCGCGTGGAACACGAACGCGCCGCCAGTTGCCGTCATAACGACGGCCGGACGGCGAGCTAGCCTGTTACTCACCGTCCACAGGCCCGCGTCTACGGTGGCCGGAAGTCATCACGTGGCCCCCGACGCCCGAAGCGCCTTCCGCGGCGGCTGGGACGTTGAGAGGTTCTCTCCCTCTCTCGTTCCGCCACCTCCTTCGCTAGCATCACTACTTTGCAGAAGGAGGCGACGGCGTCCCATTCCTCTTCACCCCGGACCATGCATGGCTTGCACCAGGGCCGGACGCGAGAGGTCGTCGCCGCCGATCGCCGCTACGAGAACACGACGGGGCTCAGCCCAAGCAGGGCACACCTCCACAGTGTGCTCCACCGTGTCCTCCGGTCGATCCTCGCAGTGGAAGCATCCGGGCGTTTCCTCCCGCCTGATTCGGTACAGGTACCTCCCGAAACACCCGTGTCCGTTGAGGACCAGAGGACCTGCGTCAGACGATAGGCGACGGCGCCGTGGCGCCTCTCCAGCCACTCCTCAAAGAGGGGACTTACCGCCACTATCGTGGCGTGCCCTCGTAAACGAGCCCTTAGTAATTAAAACGGAGGCTGGATCTGTGTCCGGTTCGTAGCAATTGGCTCGCCTCTTATTACATGGCACATAAACATAACTGGTGAATTGTGGGTGTACTATAAGGCACACTTCTGCCTAAACCTTTGGGAACTACGGGCGTTAAGTAAGTAATACATAATCTAAAACGCTGCAATTCCTCACTAAATTTCAGTTGAAAGTTCAGAAGTTCAACAAAGAATGATTAATTAAGCAATAAATTACGAAAAGTTTCACTGGAACTTGTATGCACAACGTGTGAAAGCTGCAATTACTCTTTAACGGCTATGTGGATTTAGAAGAAGAGTGACATAATATATGGTAAACTGGGACTATAGCTTTAACATTATAGGACACTTTTTATCCATATACGTACAACTTACAAGCAATAGTTTTCATGAAACTGCAGTATAATAAAAAAGTTATGTGTGAACACTCAAAAAAAGAAATGTATAGGTGTTGAATTGAGAACCTTCTTCTTTTCTTTCATCGGTTAATAATCCTAAGCTAACATATAGTTACATGGAACGATTTATATGCGAAAAAGACCCAATTGTGTCTTTTGACAACCAAATACTGAAAGATATTTTGCTATTATCCGTGAACAAAGGGTTTGTGAAAGGGTTGGTAACATCTCGGGATGAAAAAGAAACATTGTAATAAATATAAGAACAAATAAATAGTGTTAGGTACGCATAAAACCGTAAAGTCCATTGTCAACAGTTTATATTTATTATATTGGGTTATTAAGTGTATTTAATTGTATTTAATTGCGTGCCTCGTTGGTCTAGTGGGCGTACCGGACTGCTGAGTATGACGTCCTAGGTTTGATTTCCAGGGCGGGCAAAGTGTTATTGGGTTTTTCTATTACATGGGACTTAAACATAACTGGCGAAATGTTTGTAAAAAAAAAAACCATTTTATTAAACCACTGTCTAACCTTTTGGCGACTACTGGCGTGATGTTTTGTTATACCAGGAATTCCTAGTTTTCCGTGATGTTGTGTTCTTAACTGATTACTTTACTAAATCAAGACAACTTCATAATACAATTAAACTTTTACTTAAACTTCGATCTTGTTAGCTGATAAGTTTTCTTTCATATTTAAATTGTTTTGTTTTCTATTGTGCTAGTAATGAATGTTAACAAAATAAATTAATTTATTCGTGTAGTCACCGGATAAACCTTTAATTAATGTGATTACTAGCCTTGTAAATAGAATTACTGAAGGGTAATAATCTATTCTCATACAGAAGCAAAGAGATTTGAAATCTACATTGAAATTACTACTAGTTTTGCTGTGTAAATGCGTATTTACAGACAAAACCAATCCCATTCATTCACTTTACTCACATTGAAATTCATTAAATGCAAAATATGCGTTGCAAAACAAACAAGATTTTCGAAAACCAAGGATTGGTTGAAACTTTAGCTACACAGTGAGGATACTAGTTTTCAACGACATTGTCCTTCACCTTTACTCAGCAATAAACTTACTGACTTTAAAGGTATTTCATTCACATAAAATACGGTAAAGTGCAGGTAACGACGATATGTTTATCTAACATTTGACTGAAAGTAAACATACATAAAATCAGACTTACGATCCTTTACTACTCCTGAAAATACAGAAATGCCAGTTCCCACCGTCCAGTTTTACGACGTAGCTACGTGAGGTGTCTGAACGTTAATGAACAGTGCAGAAGGATACCACACACCGCAAGATGTCGACAGCGTGTGCACCACATCCGACACATTCTGGAATCTGGACGCGCTTCGAAAATACATCGGTCGTGAAAAGAATGGAGAATTTTTAATTTAACGTTGTCAATCCAAAAATCAGCTGAGGACCGCATTTTTAATTATTTATTAAAAATTAATGCACAAAAAAAAACAAAAAAATAATAATTAAAAAACACTACAAAAGTGGATTTCAATTTCTTTTCGTAGATCGTTATTTATATAAAAGCTTAGTGTAAGAAGACCTTCAGCTAAAATTACTTTTTAACAATGGCAAGTGAATGTTTATGCATACATTTCATTGTAAAAGTGATACATGCAGATCTTGAACCGCAATAAATTCCTAGAGTGGATAAGCGCATATACAATCAGCGGCGATAATAGAATAGAAATCAAACAAAGAAGATATATAGTGGCCAGCTGAACAAAGACGAACAAACATATTTGTCTGGGGGGAATCGTTGCCACTAGACTGTAAGTAATCCAGGATATATAGCTATGATCGAGAGATCAATTCTGAACTCGCTAAATATTTATCACAAAAATAGCTTTCCAGATGCGCCAACGTATTGTGGTAGCGTTTACCTTGACATTGTGAGATAGATCGAAATGAATATTGCATGGATTCGCTTCTGCTGCAATGTTTCAACTTTCTTCCTTTGTTTTTTTTTATTATGTTTGCTGTTTATATTATTTTATTGATTATTTATTTTTGTAACTTATACCTAAATAATGCCGTCTCCTAATAAAATCACTAAGTAGGTATCCTCATTACAGGTGAAAGCGCCAGGGTAGCCGGCGAAATTCAAATAATAATATTTTTTACAATTTGTTGGTTAAAATATGAGTCGTGCCTATTAAAATCATCAATCATCATCATCATCATTTCAGCCAAAAGACGTCCACTGCTGAACATAGGCCTCCCCCAGGCGTCGCCACATTGACCGGTCCCGTGCGTCTCTCATCCAGCGGGTTCCTGCAACCTTGACCAGGTCATCGGTCCACCTAGTGGGAGGCCTTCCAACGCAACGTCTTCCGGTTCGCGGTCGCCATTCCAGAACTTTTCGGCCCCATCGGCCATCCGTTCTGCGAGCAATGTGCCCTGCCCATTGCCACTTAAGTCTGGCGAATCTTCGGGCTACGTCGGTAACCTTGGTTCTCATGCGGATCATCAATACAACCCCACAAATTCATTTAATCCCTTTGAATAACTTTTCCGTGTTTTTTTTTTCAATGAAGGGGATTAAATCAACTGAGATGGTTGTGTTGATGATTATAACTCTGTAACTACAAACATATTACAGTCGCGAATCATATTTAGATTAACATAAAGCCTTGCACTGACCTACAAATTGTATTAAATCTAAGATAATTTGAATTTCACGAGGTACCCTGGCGCAACTTAAGTTCTGAAAGAAACTTGACTTTGTAAAGAAACTATTACAGCCCAGAAGCAAACTCTTACTCGTAATGAAAATTCGCAGAAGACGGATGGTAATTTCCCACCCTTTTCGTTGAGTTAAACTACATTTTTTATTTGTAAAATCCTTTGCTTTATCTCTGTAGCACATTGTTTTAAAAGTGGTATCATATACTAGGACAACGTGTCAAAGATCTACAATTAACTTCCGGGACCAAGGGCTTTTCGTGCTTTCCGAAGCATGGAAGAAACTCTGTATATATTGGCTGGTCACCCATCCACGGACCAATCTTGTTAAGTGCGGCATAACCTGAAGATCGATTCGAGCAGCTGTTATCATTTAGCCGCGAGCTCTATTTGTTACTATGTAACCATTGCGATGTAAGAAATAAAAGGGACAATTTGTTTTATTCTCGCACAATAATTTTTTCGGCTCCGTCTATTACGTATACGGAACAGAAAGATATCCTACAACGGGGAATATACCTAAATGAATTTACTGTCTGCAATATATTTCTTGTTTTAAGATATTATGGAATTTGGCAATTCCTGTTGTAGGCTTTAGCCTAGATAATGTGAGCTGCGGGTTATTCGAAAGAGATACCGCGGCCCCTACACAAAGGGCCAAGAAGGAACATGGGTGATTTTTAGTCAGTACAAGTCTGACACTCCCTACCGCTCTACCCAGAGCGGGACGAGTCATTTGATGACTTTCCACCCTCCAAAAAAAAACCATAAAATCAGAAAACTCAAAACCTAATTCGGCATTCCGACCGTCACACATCTAGACTACCACTATCACAAGGCAAGTTAAATAAAAGTTTAAATAAGTGTACATCTGAAAACATATATATCTCTCTTTTATCGCCCTGATGTGCAGTATTCTAGCAAAAGTTTTAACAAAGCAGAAACATTTTAAAACCTCTACTTCGTTGGTAAGTACCCTAAGTAAACGTTTAATGGCCCGCTATGCCCGCTATTATACAGAGTACAAAGACACAAATAAAACAACACCCTTTATACGAATACTAGGTGGTCAGGTTTCATTAGTGCACTTTATTATTCGAGTTAGTACATAATAGGTGCATCATCATCAACAGCCTATTAATGCATGCATAATAGGTGCATGTCCGTTGCAATAAGTTAATACACCTAATCAAGTTTCACGATTTTTGCAACAATGAACTTATTAGTCGGATTAGTTAAAAAACAAAAAAGTGAAAAATAAACTTTAGAAGAAAAATCAGTTTCTGAAGTCGGTGGCAAAAAATTGAAATCAAACAAACAAAAGTCACCGACTTCAGAAACTGATTTTTCTCCTAAAGTTTATTTTTCACTTTTTAGTGGTTCAGGACGCGTTTACGGATTCTCGCGGTAATTTGTTTTTTTTTAGTTATGCTACTACAAATATTTTGTGTTCGTAGAGCTATGAGTTTCAACACGAAGTGCAGCTAAAAAACGACAACGGTGGCAGAGCGCAGATTAAGTTTTACATTTAAATTTTTTGCGTAATTTATCATGACAGTGACCGCTAAAAGTCACAATGCCTTCAGGATGCTGATGCGGCTGCCGAGGTACTGTAGTACGTCGGGCATGTTTGCAAACGCTCATATTGATGGCTTTCATGCCATTCTCAGAAAGAGAGCAGCATCCTTGCTTAGGCGTGCCCGCGGCAGTAGCAACGGCATTCTCAGTGTTGTTGCTGGCAGTTTCGACTGTCCAATATTGTGGCATTGTGTACAGTTACATGTCAAAAAAAATTAAATAGTGGGACAACATGCAGTACGCTTCACGTTTGTTATGACTGATTTGCCCCATATTTGTATTTTTAATATTTGTTGTTAATTGTATTATTCGTATGTTCATGACATTCTTTCTAATTATTATTTATAATTCTAATTAATTTATGACATTATTTCTTATTTAATTTAACTTATTTTTATTTCATTTTAGATTTTGGAAATTAGGTAACATATTAGTTGACATTTAATAAATCATTTAATTTTTTATATATTGCATAAATTTTGTTTGATGTTAATTGTACATACTATTGTGACTGTGTATTTGTCTGTATGTGTCCTGTACGATTTTATCTGTTTATGTGTCCTGTATGATTTTATCTGTTTACTAACATAATTTTAAATGTGATTACTAACAATTTTATGGATATTGTATGTCTGAAATAAATAAATGAATTGAATTGAATTGAATAAAAACCGGCCAAGTGCGAGTCGGACTCGCGCACCGAGGGTTCCGTAAAAAAAATATATTATGTGATGTAACTAAAAATTTATGGTTTTCGTAATTATTCCTTTATCTATGCTATAAGACGTTGCTTCGTACCAAATTTCAAGATTCTGAGTTCACGGGAAGTACCCTGTAGGTTTTGATTCCCTTGCGAGTGTCGAAAATTTGCGGCATAAACGGGAGTATCTTGATGTAACTAAAAATTTATGGTTTTCGTAATTATTCCTTTATCTATGCTATAAGACGTTGCTTCGTACCAAATTTCAAGATTCTGAGTTCACGGGAAGTACCCTGTAGGTTTTGATTCCCTTGCGAGTGTCGAAAATTTGCGGCATAAACGGGAGTATCTTTTGATCGCGTTGACTTAGAAGTTTGATTTTTTCACAGCTCCAAGAGACCATAGACTTGAGTATTTGATATGAATTTCAGCTTGATACCTCCACGCGTTCCTGAGAAAAAAGGTCTTGACAGACAGACAGACAGACGGACAACAAAGTGATCCTATAAGGGTTCCGTTTTTTCCTTTTGAGGTACGGAACCCTAAAAATGAACCTTATTGCAATCGTTTAAGATTCATCCGGAATAGTTGATTTTTGTTGATTTTTCAAAAACCGCTTATCCGATTTCAATAAAAAAATATGGGACCATTTGGGAAGTATACCCTTTCCAACAAGAAAATAATTTTTCATATCGGTTAGCAAGTGACGGAGTTATGCCCGAACAACCATAAAAAAAAAACATCCGAATTGAGAACCTCCTTCTTTTTTTAGAAGTCGGTTAAAAAGAAAGAGAGAAGGAAACTTCTTACACATGAATATAACGTGTTGTAAATCAAACCAAGCTAAAAGAGAGAATAAAGTATACTTACAAATGCCCATCACTTACATTTTTTGTGAAGACAGCCACATAATTAATTCAACCTTTTCTTTATCTATTCATCCCTAAACTGTCATACCAATTTCGTGGGAAGTTTGTATACCCGGTAGTGGAATATTTATAGGGGACTTCGCAGAAATGGAATATTTACGCTAGCGGAACCGAGCGAAAGTGTAGTAGCTATTAATATTTATAAAGTCACGGAGAAATCTGTATTGTGCTAGATAGTTAACGTCTTGCATTCCAATTAAATATCTTAGGCAGTTTTATATTCCACCTTCACCTTTTTTTTTCTATGGGGTAACCACCGGGACCCTGTTAAGCCTCCGATGTCCGTCTGTCTGTCAGCAGACTGTATCTCTTGATCTTTAATAGGTAGACAGTTGAAATTTTCCCAGAATGTGTATTTGTATTGCTTTGTATGTTGATGAAAATGATAGTTCTCGTTACAAAGTTGTTACCTATGACAAGAATTTGTATAGTGTTTTTTTTTTGTACAGGAAACAGTGTCTATACACGTACAGGCTATAATGTTTTCTACTTTTGGGTTACAGTTATCATCATCATTTCAGCTAAAAGACGTCCACTGCTGGACATAGGCCTCCCCCAGGTGTAGCCACGTTGACCGGTCCCGTGCGTCTCGCATCCAGCGGGTCCCCGCAACCTTCACCAGGTCATCCTCAGACATCATCTCACAGGTTACAGTGATCGTAGATAATGATGTCTCATCGAGGAGCTTGTTATGAGTTCGAACGATGTCGCTACAAAGCAGTTTCTATCATAATGAAGAGAAATCTCATCAATTCTATACCTACAAACGTTTTTTTTTAATGAAGTAAAGGAGGGCTTTATGCAACGTTGCTTTATTTTACCTTACATTTACTACTACAGCTGATATTAGATTTTAAATAACTGCTTGGAAAATCTATGTGATGTTTTTGTCTTGCTTCTACCATTGTTTGCAAAATGATTGTCCAATATTGAATAGTGACTTTCATAAAGAAGGATGGTAAAAGGCAAGACAGCAGTGACCTGAAAACCCTATATTACCATTCAAAAGAAGGAGAGAGAAAAATTAAGAATGATAAGAAAATAATTACGATAAGTTGTGTGGGAAGTTGCTAAAAATACGAAACTTGATTTTAAGAAAAAAATTGATTGATGAGTGAAATAAACGAAATAAACTTCTTTGTTCAAGATCAAAGGATTTTATCTCCACGCGGTACCGAATTTACATTAAAGGAGTCGTCCGGGATTTTCACGGGCGCCTATCGCTCATCTAGATGCCCTTGTAAGGGTCCACTTGATATTTCGTCGATTTGTTAGGAAATCGGGTTCATTGGAGTTTGACCTCTCAACACTACACCCCTTCCTTCAACAGGGCAAATTGATTCGATTGCCAACAAACGGAACCTGATTCGAAACTTGATGGTTAATATGTTTTCTGTTAGGTTTCTACGTTACAATAAAGACCACTTTACTACAGCAAACAAATAAAAAGAGGAAAATGCGAGAAACATGTTAGCTTTTCATTAGTTATTTTTGTTTTAAAAACGTTGTTAGTTATATCGATAGTAAAAGAACAACATGCTATGAATCGCATTTTAAAAGTACAAACAGATTCTCTGTAAATTCTGTCCCGTTTTCCAGCTAAAACAACAAAAATACAATTGTTATCTTTCATAGCTTTAGTTACTATTTTATCTAGTTCTACTTTTAATCGTTTAATAACGTACGTCGTACGTACAATAACGTATTTACCTATAGTTTTAACACGTTAGTGCTACTTAAAATAAAATTGCTTCTAGATTATTAGTTACATTCTTAATAACATATATTATAACAGAACATAATCTGTAATGCCTCGAAGGTATATGTAGAGGGGTCTACCTTTTTTAGCAGAATTTTTTATACCCGAATTTTGTTTGCATAACAGTGGATGGCAGAAACTTCATTTCGCAGAAAATCATTTGGCATACACTCATTTACCATACCTACATTCAAAACGCATAATTTTGTAAGTCAGAATTATCTTTGAGCATAAACTTCATTTCCAGAACCATCATTTCGCCGAAAATTCATAATCAGAATCGTCTTTTGGCACGCATTTCATTTCATACATACGTGTAACATGCAATAATAATAATTATTATTATTAATTATTATTATTATCAGCTCACCCCGGCTAAAATTTCTAGCTGAGAACATTAAATGTTGGTATGTCAAAAATAATAATAATTATTATTATTAATAATAATAATGACGTCACTCATACATGCAACGCATGTACTCCATGACGCGCGCTCGCTTCGCTCGCATATTAAATAACACTAATATCTTCTGTCCCCGAAGTGCCGGGCCTCCGCCGGCCTCCTTCGTCGGCCTACAGATGTACGTAATTGTAGACCTACATTTCGCTAACTTTCTTTACGTCCCAATTAAGTAATAGAGGGCAAGCCTGCTTATTGACATCAACCGGGCATAAATTATTTGCTAATAATTATTAAACCAACAAACTAAATATAGAACTTTATCAGGCAGAAACTAATTTATTTTATTGTTTACAGACAAAATGTCTTCGAAAATAATGCTGGAGAAATTGATGGATTATGTGATAGAGTTGTTTGAGAAAATTGAAAATCGTCCTCCGGCCATAATTTAACTTCTTTGGCTACTTGTCAAACACTGAGTTTATAAGAAACTTAAGGCGACACTAAATGCCAGCGACCTTGAGCGAAGCGCTACACACATTTATTTCTTTTACGTTAAAATCACATCAACTTTGAAAAATTCAAAACACTATGCATACAGACCTAATAAATTAAGAGAATTACTGATTAAAGATAAAAGTGGCCTTAATCAGTAATTCTCTTAATTTATCAAGTCTAGAATAATGAAAAGTGATTTTAAAAATACTACAGGTTATATACTAGCATGATAGTGTTTTGGATTTTTCCAATTTGATGTGATTTTAGAGTAAAAGAAATAAATGTGTGTGGCGCTAGTTTCGGTGCTGTTTGCGCCTTAACCACTTATACAATGTTCGATTGGACCTGGCAAGGAGCGGAACTTGGAAGTGTGGTTCTGTATAGAAATGCAATATCGAGTTTGTAAAGGGGAAGGTCAGGCGAATAAATTATGAGGTAGGGGAGTTCAACTTTGAGTGGTCGTAGGCGGGAAAATTTCTGGTTTTGTTACGACGGCCATTTTAAAATGGCATATCTACCTTTCCGATCAAGCGTGTTACCTCTTGCCTTCGTCCTGTCAAAGTACCTAGCTGCGCTTGGCTCAGTTCTGCCAATTACAAGGTACATAACAAACAAAATGCGGTGTTGACAGCTGTTTTTTCATAACAAGTCATTGCAAAATGTTAAAAATTTAAAATAATGTGTGACTGTTTGCTTCTCGAACACTGTTTATTGTGGCTAAAATCGCCAGAAATGTTTATGCAAATTTTAAAACATATATTGGTAATGAACAGTCGGTCGCTCTTCGTAAGGTCGTCCCCAGGTAAATATTTATAGACACTAACACTAGATGTTTAAAACGTAAGTTCATCTGTTCCATCGATGCTCTCATTTGATTTTTAACAAAATTCCACTTTCTCACACTGATACTGTAAAGACTATAACAATGCCAAAGCATGTGTTTATTCTCTTAATGAACGAGAACAAAACTCGGAGAGGGATTCTGTTACACCAGAAATTGGCAAACACAATTGAATCTAACACGTACGACAAAGCAAGAGATAAAGTTACGAGTATATTATTGTCAAGGGAAAAGGAAGACGAATAAAATGATACTAAGAAACCGTGTGGCTTATCCATTTCTTACGATTGAATTTTGGCCACCACGTGATTACGTCTGAAGGAATACGTCTATTAATGTTCTCAAATCGCCTTCTGAGAGAACGCTTTTTCTGTCAGCTCGTTAAAGTCTAATGCGCTAGGGTAGCCCGCGAAGTTCATTTTATATTCGTTATTTGTAATTTGCCAATTACTCAGGAAAGCCATATTTGTTACGGCCGCGAATTATATTTTAATCAACATACAAGTTACATACAAGGCCGATCATCATCATCATCATCATCATTTCAGCCGAAAGACGTCCACTGCTGGACATAGGCCTCCCCTAAGTGTCGCCACATTGACCGGTCCCGTGCGTCTCGCATCCAGCGGATCCCCGCAACCTTCACCAGGTCATCGCCGATCGATCACAAGGCCGATAAATTGCAAAAAATGGGCTATCCTGGCGTTTACCGCTTAAACACAGGCCTTCCAGTAGGATTGATATTTCGTAAACACTGCTCGTCGTTACAAAGCTGACTAGTGGTACGGCTGAATGAATGGACTGAATGGAATTACATCCTATTGCCAAAGTCCCCTTGTAGGCACTACAGTAAGCCGCAAACCGTTTACAGAACCAAAGTGTACGCGTAAAATATATATTATTATATTCCGCTCTCCAGTACAAAATGAATACATTTATTCAATTACCTTAGTATGTAGATACCTGAATACACTAATATACATAACAATATTGATGCATTAACATATTATCTACAGTTATTGTGCAAACATTGGGTTCTATGAGTAAGTACGCCTTCAGACTGATTTATTTTTATGTTGCCTGATTTATTTTTGCTAACAGTTATGTATGAATAATAGTTATCGCCTTGAGTTATATTAGGGAAATTAAAATAGAATGTACTGGTAGAATGTAATATGTTTATTCGTGGGTGTATGTGATAAAATTGATTAATGATCAAAAAATATTTATATAGCTGACTGGGTAAACGAAGTCAATGGCTAACCATTGACTTCGTTTTCGTGGCTTGGGTATTATTTAGGAACAAGATTTATTCTGAAAAAAAAAACTAATACCACCTTACTTACACATACATGTGTATGTGTAAGTCTGACACTCCCTTCTGCTCCGCCTAGAGCGGGAGGAGTCATTTGATGAAACCACACGCTCCAAAAAAAAAGGGGGAGAACATGTGGAAGGTTTGTATGGGGCAGGTCATTATTTTTTGGCAATGTTGGAGAGGTTCATCACATGGAGATGACTTCAGATGCCAATCTGTTAAGTAGTACACTTAAGTATAACTTTAGCGTTTCTGTTACACGTTTCAGTTTTCGGCCCTCTGTTTCAACTTTCGCTCAACTTATGCCAACTATCCCTTTTAGTTGGGTCTAACAAGTAAAGCTAAAACATTTACTAACTACAGACTAGGTAGATATTTCAGCAACAGTTAAGATTACCACAATAATAATTACTATAGTTTATAGTATGAACTGTCTCTATATTTTCTACAAACTATATTATTAGTGATAAATGTATATGTTTTCGGCCATTAACATTTTCATAATGTTTTATATTATTATTTCGTCACCTACTTTCAATTTATTAATGATACATTTTATTTCTTCTGTGATATTTTTCATCCCAAGATTATGTACTAGATTGAATTAAAATGATATTATTAGTTCAACACGTGATATAATATAATACAGAGTACTCTTTCTTTATTAAACGGTTTTATTTAGCTCACCCCGTTTGTTTTATTCTTGGATCAATTTTTTTTTAAACGGTTTTATTTAGCTCACCCCGTTTGTTTTATTCTTGGATCAAATTTAGTAATTCAAATTTCACCCTCTTCCTGTCAACCGATTAATCTGAAATTTTGTGTACACTTTGGATTTTGGTGACAATACAATTATGCTTATTCATTATCATTATAAATTCAAGATGGCCGCCGCTACAAAATGGCGGATAATTTATGTTTTATTAATCCCATCACAAATAGTTCCCAACCCCCCTTTTTATGAAAATGTCTAATAATGAGAGCGAGTATTTGTCATGCGATCCGGCTAACACCCGGCGCCCTCCGGTACCCGGGCCGGTGGGTGAGAAATTGATTACCGAAGACTCCATGGAAGTAGGCGACCAGGCTTCCACGGTAGTGAATGTTACTGGCAGCAAGAAATATGTTCAGCAAGCTTTCCACCCTAGTTTGTTCTTATCTCGACCTAGATGCAACTCCTTAGGTAGTATGCCAAGTAAAGAAATGCAGGACCTGGCGAACACAAAACAACTTGAGGGCAAAAATACAACTTCGCCACCAAGAGACCAACAAACACCGCCATCAGCTTGTGTGTCTGGTGCATCCCGTCCACCTGAATGGCAGAGAGTTCCTTCTAACAGAAGCAATAAGCGCAGAAAACTCTCACAATCACCCTCACCAGAAGCGATCAAGACCTCAAACAAATACAGTGGCCTTCATATAGATCTCACTGAAGACGAGAGTGCAAGTGTAGCAAAACAGAAACGCCCTGTTAAACCTCCACCAATTATTTTGTATGGCGTTGAAGATGTCAACAAGCTCACAGACCTCCTACACACTGTTGCAAATAAGGGAGAATTCATCTTCAAAATCATCAACAAAAACCAGTTGAGAATCAATACCCTGGACATTGAGGCCTACAAGAAAATTATGACACTAGTCCGTGAAAAGGGCCTCATTGGACACACGTTTAACAGGAAGGATCAACGATGTTATCGATTTGTCATCAAGAATCTGCATCACTCAACTCCACATAGCGCCATCATAGAGGAAATTGAAAAAACTGAAAACAAAGTCTTCGGAGAAATCATAAATGTAAAGTTTGGGCCTGAAAAGAAACCTACTTCTACATTTTTTGTCAACCTAGTCTCGGACCCAAATAATAGTGCAGTTAAAACAATTAAATCAATATACCACCAAACGGTTTCAATAGAAGAGCCTAAAAGAAAAGCCTCTGTACCACAGTGCCAACGCTGTCAGCAATATGGCCACTCGAAAAATTACTGCATGATGCCGTATCGCTGTGTGAAATGTGCACAGGCCCATAAAACATCCGAGTGCCCAAAAAAAGACCGGAACACACCAGCCAAATGCGTCTTATGTGAAGGTTCACATCCTGCGAATTATAAAGGATGCACTGTGTACAGGGAGATTCTAAATAGGAAAACAGCCTTTAGACCTACAAACAAAACCATACCCCTTGCAGAACAAAAAATATCACCTGCAATCGAACAAAATAGACCACAAGTCGAGAACAAACTGCCAAAACATAATACGAATGAAAAAAATGGACTGACATATGCAGAAACTACCAAAAATGAATCCAAATTGGAAACACTACTCACACAACAGGCTGAAAAGCTAGACAAACTATTAGACCAAATGTCTTCCATGATGAATTTACTCACAACAGTCATCAGCAAACTTGTCCGATAAATGGCTACACTCAGAGTTGGTACCTGGAACATAAATGGATTGGTCAAACATAAACAAGACATTGAGATACTCCTTGCACTACATGATATTGATGTACTTCTAGTTTCTGAAGCACATCTAACTCCCAATCATTTATGTAACTTTAAAAATTACAGTATGTACTCGACATTCCATCCTGATGGAACTGCACACGCAGGTACAGCAATCATAATAAAAAAGCACATCAAACATGACGTTCTAGAGGAGTACAAAACTGACCACATACAGGCCACTACAGTAATGGTTCAGGATAAACAGAGTTCACTGACGCTTTCCGCTATATATTGTCCCCCTAAGCACATCCTTAAGGAAGATAGCTTTACTGATTTCTTCAGAACTCTTGGCCAACGGTTTATATGCGGCGGAGACTGGAACGCCAAAAATGTCTACTGGGGTTCTCGACTAACATTACCCAGAGGAAGAGAACTGAAAAAAAGTCTAGACAATAATAAATTACATGTCCTAAGTACAGGTGAACCGTCATACTGGCCAACGGACTCCAACAAACTTCCTGACCTATTGGACTTCTTCGTGTACAAGGGACTTTCTAACATGTACCTAAGTGCTGAAAGTTGCCTGGATAGTAGTTCAGATCACACTCCACTGATAGCCACCATAAGCACAACACTAGTAGAAAGACAGTTTAAAGAAAAGCTCTACAACACGAAAACTGACTGGCCTGGTTTTAGACAATACATAGAAACGCACCTGAACTTAAAGGTACCTTTAAAAACAAATGATGACATTGATGAAGCTGCTGTAAATATCACAAACCTCATTCAGACAGCTGCATGGAAAAATACACCAACACCTACCAGGCCTGCAAGCAAAAATATTTCCAAGGAAAAAAAGAGTAAGATTCTGGAAAAAAGAAGACTCAGGAGAGTTTGGCATACTAGTCGTCATGCTTCTGACAAACGAGATTTCAACAAAGCAGCCGCAGAATTGAAACTATATCTAAAAGGCATCGAAGATGAAAGTTTGAAAAACAGACTAGAAAATCTAGATGCTTCGGCTAAAAATGAATACTCTCTTTGGAACACCGTAAAGCATAGCAAAAATGCACCACAAACTGCTCAACATCCACTAAAGCTGGGGAATAATACATGGGCAAGAAAAGACGACGAACGTGCCGAAGCCTTTGGATCTTTCTTGGCCGATGTATTTACCCCCAATCCCGGCGATACCTCAAGCGGTAAAGAGATCGAAAAGTACTTAGAAACAGATCTACAACTAAGTTTACCACTAAAGCACTGCTCACCTCGCGAGATCTGGAGACTTATAAAAAATCTCGACCTAAATAAAGCACCTGGATACTGCCTGATAACTGCCGAAATTCTACGTCAACTACCAAAAAAGGCCACAGTTTACATAACACAGCTTTTCAATGGAATTATGAGGACTGGGTATTTTCCGAGAATCTGGAAGGTATCGGAAATCATCATGATCCCAAAGCCAGGAAAACCACCGCACCTTGTGTCGTCATACAGGCCAATAAGCCTGTTGCCTGTTATGTCCAAACTATTTGAGAAAGCCATTGCACGTAGGCTTAACGACATACTCAAAGACTGCAACATAATCCCACAACACCAGTTTGGATTCAGAACAGGGCACTCCACTGTGGAGCAAGTGCATAGGGTGGTGAACAAGATACGAGAGGGACTGGAACGAAAGGAGTACTGCTCGGCTGCATTCCTGGACGTGCAGCAAGCGTTCGACAAAGTCTGGCACCAGGGCCTGTTGTTTAAGATAAAAAAGCAACTACCACACAACCTGTACGTACTATTAAAGTCCTACTTAGAAGACAGATTCTTTCGGGTAAAACTTAATGATTCATACTCGAAATTCTATAACATACAGGCTGGTGTACCTCAGGGCTCCGTATTGGGTCCAACACTCTACCTTATATACACAGCAGACCTACCAACGTCGGAAGAAATCCTCTGCGCCACCTTCGCTGATGATACGGCTGCTTTGTGCAACAACAAAAATCCTCACATGGCTTCACTTAAACTACAAAATCATCTGAACGAAGTCCATAGGTGGATGAAAGAATGGAGAATAAAAGCCAGCGCTAACAAATCAACACACGTGACATTCACTCTCAGAAAAGATGACTGCCCACCTGTCAAACTCGGAGATGACACACTTCCACATGGAACAACAGCCAAGTACCTCGGCGTACATCTTGACAGAAAACAAACGTGGAGACACCACATAGAGAAAAAACGAGATGAACTTAACATCCTTCTCCGTAAACTGAACTGGTTCTTGGGGAGATCATCACACGTAACTCTAGAAAACAAAATACTAATCTACAAAGCAGTTCTGAAGCCTGTCTGGACGTACGGGGTCGAGCTGTGGGGCTCTGCGAAGAACTCAAACGTGGAAATTCTCCAGCGTTTCCAAAACAAAGTTCTCAGAATTATAACGCATGCTCCTTGGTTCATGAAGACCTCAGAAATACATGAGCATCTACAAATCAAAACTGTAAAAGAGGAAATACAACACAAGTTAGAGGCATACAAACAACGAATAACGTCACATACCAACACCTTAGCCACAGCCCTAAGCAAACCAATCACCATGAAAAGGCTCAAACGCCAGCACATATGGGAAGACTTTACCAAGTAATTTCCAAATAATTTCGAGAGGCAGATTCTTCGCTGGAAGAATGAACCTCAGCAGTCAATATACACATAAAAAATCTGCTAATGGTTTACAACCGATTGCAAGATCAACAGAGAAAAAAAAAAAAAAAAAAAATTAATCCCATCAATATGGGTATCAAATGAAAGGGCTCAACAAGCAGAATACAATATACCTACTATATAAAATTAAAATCCAAGATGGCGGCTAAAAACTAGAAAATAAAAATAGGTAAAAAAACTTTTTAAGTTAAACGGTTTTATGTTAAACATACATTGCAATGTTTAAGATAAATGTACTAAAAACCAAAAAATAATAAAATAGATACAGTCGTGGGAAAAAACCGTGGGGCACGTCAATTCGGAACTGTCGTGCTGCGGAAATTACAATTGACGTGCCCCACGGTTTTTTCCCACGACTGTATCTATTTTATAATTTTTTGGTTTTTAGTACATTTATCTTAAACATTGCAATGTATGTTTAACATAAAACCGTTTAACTTAAAAAGTTTTTTTACCTATTTTTATTACAATATCATTTCTTAAAATCGTCGCTATCTGTGATAAATATTAGCTTTCAGTACCGTTTGATCTCGCATTTCTAATCTAAGAACGCCACAAGTTTTAAAAGCACTTCTGGCTGTTATACAAGTCCAAAGTGTCAATATTTTAAACTAAGTTATAAATAGTACTTAAAACTTTACAAATTCCCAACAAAATCTTATTCCTGTTTGTTAGAAAGCTAGAACAACTTTCGTTCTGCACGCGCGTCCTTAACAAACTGTGAAACATTTATAAAGTAGCGGTAAGTATAGCAAAAAAAAAACGTGTGGCTCGCGGAGACTGCCGCGGTAAAGCTATTGCATAGCATTATTTATCAATTATTTAATTTGACAACCTCAGTTGACAACCTTGTTATTTTCCGTTACCATATAGCAACCTGGTTGAAAATATTTTCGTTACGGAATTTCTGGATTCGCTCTCCACGCTCAAGGCCCGCGATAGAAGCTATGCAATAGCTTAAAACTTTACGAAATGGGTCATGATTGAAATTAATCTATCTCGATCAAACATTTGAATGTATATTTTGAAGATAATATGATTGAAGCCGTTGTCGAGTGACTGCGCGGCCGTTCACACAACGATATTTTTGACACGTCAACATATCCCTGCCTGACTGCTTCGTTGGTCTAGTAGTTAATGAAGGCGGCTGCTGAGCATGAGGTCCTGGGTTCGATTCACGGGTCGGGCAAAGTGTTATTCAATTTTTAGGAATTTCTCAGTAGCAGCCACGGAACCTAGATTTCTGCCCGGTTGATGGCAATAGGCTCGCCTACTATATAACATGGGACTTAAACATAAGCCCATTCTAGTCCAGCCAGTCTAAACAGACCGATAAAATTCTTTCCCGATCTGTGAGAAGGAAGGCAAAGGCAAGCCCATCAAAGTATCCCAATCAATATCTATATCATCTTTCGTGGTATTCACGAGTAGAAATAGGATTACTCGGAAACGATATAATCTTCGTTCGAAACTTACTATCATGTGGGTTAGAATCTTTGATTTATATTAGTCTACATATGGTTAATGACCACATAAATTCATATGAGCCTGTAGGTACATATAAAGGGCAAATCAGGGCAACCCGAGGAGGGCCTTTAGTTCATACAAGTGCTCGGGGCTAAACAAATAAGGTCTGTGTAACGTAGACTCAAAGAGATTTTATATCTTTGTTAAAATAGTTGATAATACACGGTTTTAATGCATAATTTTCTACGTGATGTGTCAACCTCCACTTTTTAAATTCTAAAAAAATATACTTCAGTGTAATGAAAATCGTTTTAACCTGGGCTGTTTTCGTAATCAAAAATATGTATTCCACTGATTGGTCAGTTGTTATATATATAACGAAATAAATATTCAGCAACACGTTAATAAAAACATATGAATGAGAACATTCATGTTACGCCAAAAACACATTATGTCACGTGCATTTAAAAAACAACCTTATGTTTAGTAAATTCTGAAAGCTTTTCACAAACTGTAACTAGCTTCGTTGAAGATCTTCCGTTTAAAGTTCCTATAACTTGAGATAGCGGCAAAGACCGAGCAAAGAAATTGTCTGAACAGCGAGTACTTAAGTGATTGAGTTTGTCTTTAATTTTAAAAGGTAAATTGTCACAATCAAGAGTTTCATCAACGCGGCAACCGTGATTTAAAATGGCAGACGAAAATTGTTTTGTTTTACGTAGATTCAATCTTCTTAGCGTGTCGATGGCAATCTAAATTGTTTTGGCCCAGCTACTATTAGTTTAGCGCTTTCGTCAGCGTCCATCAGTTCCTGTAGTGAACAAACAACAAGGCACGCAGGACAAGATAATAAGTGTCCCATTTTTTTATGGAACAGTACCACATTTACACTCCAGAGTAGAATAATTTATGAATTTCCACCTTGAGATTCAGAGATTCAATGTACTTCGAACTCAATAACGGAAGTAAGTATAAACTGCTCAAAAGTTTTCTTCATAGCACTCTAGAAAGCGAAAGCTAAATGAATCGTAAAAAAGAAAAAAAAAAGAAAAGAAAATTAAAATTAATTATTAAAAAGCTAAATTCTAAATTCGAATTCAGTTCACTTTCATCCAAGTTCGAGGAATCTAGTTTGTGCATTTGACCTCTGTGTGTCGTAATTTTATCGCAAAATTTTGTGTATTTTGGGAACTTTTCAAGGGTATGGCGTAAAATCCTTTGTGGTTTTAAATTTGTGTACTCACAAATAGTAGGTATGTACCCGAACCTTCTACCGAGTATCGGCGCCCTTGTGATCATTCGACCCTAAAATATATTATATTATCTAATATTAACAAAAACCCCTGCGAAATCATATAACAATTTATAGTAGGTATGTTTAACTTTACTGAACATAATTATGCTTATACAATTTGGTTTAAAGCTCTTAGTTAAAAAGCCTTTCATGTTATGTATAGGTACCCAATCATCAACTTTGACACTAATCCTTTTGAACAGAGCTTCTCTAACACAATAAAGCTCCATAAAACAATCTTTCAATCCCAATTAGGTAGGTCGCACGACATATTTGCGCTTTATTTTTTAATCACATTTATGTTACTCCCCATTTCCCAACAGCCCTGCCAAATCTCATAACCAGTGATATGTTTGACTTTTATGACCAATAAAGCTATAACCACTAAATAACTTGCTTTATATTTTCCGAAATCTATTCGAACCTTTTACTCAAACAGCTGTGTTGCATTTTTCGTGTCTTTATGTTCCTCTTTGTCATTCTAAATTTCAATCATTCCATATAAATCCGATTTTCCAACTGAAAATACCATAATACCTATAAGACCGCACACTTCCGTCGCTTTGCTCTACCAATGCAGATGACAGCCCGGAGCGGCGGAACCATTTCACAGAGACCTACCCATTCCCAGATTTATAAAAGAAAACTCATTTCACTTCACCAGTTAAATTACGCAAGTAATTTCTGAACAAAATCATCTCAACCTTTTACGATTTCAGGTTAGTCGTCGAATTAAAACGTTACAGTTAATGAAAAAGATTTGAAAGGGCAATCGCATTTAGCCTTTCTAAGTTTGAGGCCACAGGAACTTTGCAACCATATGCCAAAATGGCGTGCAATGTAATAGGCATAAATATTAATAAGCCTATTAAGTTCCCGTGACTTGGACACAAGCCTCATCTCTACGAGGCAAAAATCGTGCACATGAGGAAAAATGTGATGGAAAACAACCGCTTCTAGTAAGGTTCATTTTTCTCGATTCTGTTTCCTCCGATGCACCTCTTCACGGCAGTTGAATAGGAACGTTTGTTACTGTCATATAAAATATGTTGGTATGTTCAATACTGCACTCTATTATCATAATGGGCACGTGGACTTCAACATGAACCTACGCGTGTCCAGTATTACCTATATAGAAAAGAATTCAACACCTTTGCTGCAGAAAAATGAAGTCTATATGTTATGTCAGAATCAAATGCGTTTTATAAAATGAACCCTATTATCGCCACTTTTGGTTTTGTTCATTTCGATGAAATGCCTCACAGGTTAAAACAAAAGCTACGTTTCATCCTAGTAAAAGAAAGAAAGAACTATTTTATGTAAGTACGAAAGATGTTATTAAACACATTTGTAGATAAAATCATAATCCAATCTGATTTTCCGCTTCGGAAAATGCATTATTATGTAATAGGTACATTTTCATTACTAGTTGTTGGTACGCTCACCGGTTTTCTGTATAATTTTCGCATTCCCTATCAATTTTTACTACCTACGTATCTGCAAACATGGATTCAATTTACAAATAATGTAACTCGTTCGCGTTATGGCACGAATGAGTGAACAAATAAATCATCAACTTTTAGGTCGCCTCGGTACAATAAAATATAATTTTCATATTTACTTCGCACGTATTGCACCTAATCGCACTACAATTAGGTTCAACATGCAATGTAGGTACTGTATTTCACACATGTGGATTTTTTCATTTATCACCACTAGTTTTTTTTTTTTTGTTATGGGCCTTGTGTGTAAAGGAGTTCTTACTCCTTTCCCTCTTTCCCAATCATTTTGTTAAGAGTCCAGTTTGTCACGCCATCTTCTTCTGGATCTACCGCGTCGCTTCATTCTGTTATTCGGAAACCAATCTGTGGCCACTTTAGCCCAACTTTGATGCGACATGCGGCTGATGTGGCCTGCCCAGTTCCATTTTAATTTGGTGGCTGGCAAACATCTGCGATTTTGATCTTGGACCGAAGAAAACTATTCCTTATAGGTACGGTCCGAAATTTTGACTCCTAGTATACTTTGCTCCATGGCTCGCTGACTTCTGATGCCTCGTTAATGACCACGTTTACTTCATAGATGAGGATGGGGTGGATACACGTGTCCATGAGTTTTCTTTTGAGGGAAACTAAATGTGTTCCTTTCATGAAGTGTTTCATCGACCAATAGCTCTTCCAGGCGTTTTCAGTGTGTCGAGCGACTTTTATTTATTTATTTAAACTTCATGCACAATAGTGATACATAGGCGGACTTAATGCCACAAGGCATTCTCTACCAGTCAACCTTAGGGTTAAATAAGACAACTTTGTGGTAGGGTACAAAATATCTAAAAAACAATATCAACTTAAAAAAAAAAAAAAAGTACTACATACTAGTATAGGTACATAAAATGATACTAATACACATATAAAAATAAAATAAACCAATAAATATTTTAACAAAAATATTAAACGAAAAACTTAACAATAGGCAATACCATGACTCGACTTATAATAACTGAGAGCTATTTGGTCTGACTTAAGTAGAGGTTACGTACTTTCTTTTTAAAAGTGAATTTGCTTTCAGCTTTTTTAATGCCAGGGTAGCGCGTTCCAAAGTTTTATAGTTGAGATAGCGTAAGAATTTGACAAGAAACAGGTGCGGTGTGGAGGAATTTGGAGAATGAGATTTTTGGAAGCCCGAAGATTACGACTATGACAACTGCCCAACACTTTGAAATAAGTTTTTAAATAATCAGGAGCACGTGGATCGTTCATAATTGAGAAGAGCATGCAGAGAGATCTGAGGGATCTCCTGAGTCGGATAGGCAGCCATTTAAGCTGAGAACGGAAGGAAGAAATATGATCATATTTACGAAGGCCAAAAACAAAACGAATACAATTATTGAGAAGTCGATCCAATTTATTTAGAAGTTCTTGGGATATATCAGAATAACAAACATCAGCATAGTCAATAATGGGAAGCACAAGGGACTGAACCAAAGTGAGTTTCGTGCTAGATGGGAGAAAATGCTTGAATCTTTAGAGAGACCGCAGTGAGAACGTGACTTTCTGACTTACCTGAGCGACGTGTTTATCCCAACTCAAACTGCTGTCAATGTAAAGACCCAAGTCTTTTACGTGGGGTGAAAGAGAAATGACAGAGTTCTCGTACATCAGTGGCACAAGTTGGCTAGAGTTCACATTCCTCAAATAGTAAGAGCTACCAATGAGGATGGCCTGACATTTTTCGACGTTAACCGACACCCCAAATTTGCCAGACCATTCTTCGATAGTACGAAGGTCAGCATTGAGTGTTGAAATGCAATTATCGAGGTTGGCAATGTCTGTTTGAGCGTACAGTTGCAAGTCATCAGCGTACAGATGGTAAGAGCATTTGAGGATAGCAGTAAGAGAGTTTATAAATAAGGAAAATAAGAGAGGAGAGAGTATACCGCCTTGTGGAACACCAGTTACCACCACTTTTTTATCTTGCCTCGCCTGGAAGGAGACTATTTGGCCGAGATATACAGGGTGTAAATCTACCCATCACACAGCCGACCAGCCGTCAACCAAGCATTCTATACATCAAACTAAGTACCCCTACGCAAAAATGTTTGCTGGGAAATGACTTTTTTTTTGGGGTCAAAAATCACATTTTACGATAAAACTCAATGTAGCACTCTTAAAAGATTGTGCTAGTGGATGCTTTGAATTGTAAACGGGTCATGGAGGTAAATTAAGTAAAATTATAACCTGAAAAACTAGTATTTACATAAACAGCTGTGAAAATTTTGGAACTTTGACCCCAAATACCTATCTCCGTAACTAGGGAGTTCCCAGGTATGGTCTAGAACAAAAAAAATACCGCAGTGGTGGTGAGAACAAATGCCTTTCGTTTGCATTAAGGGTACTTTTACACCCTTTATATACTCATGGACATTATGGCTGTTGAGTGGCTCTACCTGCGAAAGCAAACCGTGGAAAAAAGCAAATTAAATCATTGCTTCCCAACAATTCACGACAAAAGTACTTTTAATTCGTTGAAAAACACCGTTTATACCATACCTACTCTAAAAAGCTTATTTTATTCTCGCAAAACAGTGAATAAAAAGGCCTTTTAATCACTGTTTTGTTTTTATTCACTATTTTGGTGTTTGAATTTGGAGCACAAAATATATCCGGTCTCTATTTCAATGCTTACCAAACTCCTTGCGCTAAGATTCGAAATTCAAAACTCTTTGGTGCAAATAAATTCTCGAGATTTGATTGGTCGATATTTGCGACAAGGAGTTTGTCATTAGATTAAAAACTGTTTTGTGTTCTTTGCTGCCTCTATGGAAAAAAAAAATAGTGAATTGGCGCCATTTCAAATACTTACTGTGAATTGTACGGACACAAAGTTTAGTGAATTATGTCTTTTCTCGTAGTCATGGTATAAAGTATAGTATGCAACTCCTGAATAAAGTACGAATTTATATCGAGGGTCATGAATCACTCGCGTCGTTCAGGATTCTAACAGTTGAATCACTCGCTGCGTTCGTGATTCAATCATTAGAATCCTTCACTTGCTCGTGACTCATCTACGGCCCTCGCTTTAAATCCGTCCTTTATTCATTAGTTGCATAATATACTATTGAGTGCTTATTTGTTACAGCAGTTCAGTCTATAAGACCGTGATTACCACCTCGGCTGCCAATAACAAATTTTCCCCACTTGCATTAAAATGTACTATTGTCTGTTCTATGATTACAATATTCGTTTTATTGATTTTCAACCAAAATTAAGTACCCGAATTACAATTGGTCTTCAACAATTAGTTACCATTCCAATGGAAAACGACCAAATAACTATAATTCCGGGAATCAGAGAATTTTGGTTACGAATATCAGAGTCACATTGGAGCCATATTATTATCATCATTAGCCTAAAATGTTCCCAGTGCAGTGACTCAGGCCTTCTCTCTAGGAGAGGAATGGACTATAAACCCAGTACCTACGTGTTGTCACTTGTCTTCGAATTTATTGGTTCTAAGACATGCCGGTTTTCTCACGATGTTTTGATGAAATAAATTACCCAAAGTAATTATAACTCACGACCTACTACGTAAGTAGGGGCCGCCTCCACTGAGCCACCAACATTAACAAAATCATAATTATAGGTAGGTACTTTCCAGTACTTAGTAGTACCTTATAGTTCCTAATTAATTGTATAAGACAAGTGCAAAACAATACCCTAATGAAGACTGATCAATTACAACGGTTTTCAAGTGTGTAGGTATTTTCCTTCTTACTAATATTATAAATACCATTATCATTCTTCTAAGCTAAGTCAGAGGCCCATAACTGACTCCAGGTTAGGCACTAACTACCCGATTCAGAAGAAAGACCATTAATTAACTCTACTATATAAAAATAAGTCGGGTTTTCCTTCCTGACGCTATAACTCCAGAACGCACGAACCGATTTCCACGGTTTTGCATTCGTTGGAAAGGTCTCGGGCTCCGTGAGGTTTATAGATACTTTTTTTTTTTAATATGTTCAAATATATTAGGTAGGGTAGTAGGTAGGTAGGTAGGTAGGTAAGTAGGTAGGGTAGTAGGGGTAGTAGGTATAGGGTAGTAGGTAGGGTAGTAGGTAGGGTAGTAGGTAGGGTAGTAGGTAGGGTAGTAGATAGGTAGGTAGGAAAAACGCATTGCAACGCATGCGCGGGTTCAGCTAGTTAATGATATAATTATGATTGTTTTGTTCATCTTTTCTGTTATTAAAATTTTTATAAATACTTTAAAATACTTTACTTAGGTACTACTTTAAAATAATAATATTAACAAAAAAAAAACAGATTGCTCATCGGCATTAGGAACAAGGTCAAAGCTGCCGGTGCTCAGGGTTCCAGAGAGAGGAACCTCCTCACTATGCGTGCCGTGTCTAAGGCCTTAGCCTCGAATTTTGCGGGCAGCGGGGCGGCGGCGGCGGCGGCGCGGGAGCGGCAGGATCTTATGCGTACAATCAAATGGACCAGTTCTCGGAAAACAGCGGCGCGGGGGCGGGCAACGAGCGGGGTGCACTCCATACAAGCCGCGACGCCGCCGCCGCCGCCGCCGCCGCCCCGCTGCCCGCAAAATTCGAGGCTGAGGCCTAAGGCCCGTAATCCACCAAAGCGGAGAGGAGAGGAGACGAGAGGAGATGTGTTGGAATAAACCAATCCGATTTCGTTATTTCCACATCTCCTCTCCGCTTAGCTTTGGTGGAAATGGGTCAAGCGGAGAGGAGAGGAGATGTCTCATTTTTCTATAGAATTTTGTGCAGCGAGCGAGCAAGCGGCGCGGCAGAGTGCAGAAGTGTCTAGTCGGGCGGCCGGGCTGTGCTGCCTTCTCCGAGCGCCTCGCACGTCCCGAAACTTGACTGTTTTCGATCTCTCACAGCTCACGCGACGCTCTCTGCTACACACAGCTCACATCTCCTCTCCGCAACGCATCTCTTCTCCGCTTTGGTAGAAATAACCTGCCAGCTTCGCGGCACATCTCCTCTCGTCTCCTCTCCTCTCCGCTTTGGTGGATTACGGGCCTAAGAGTAGGTACTGCTTTCTGAATCAAGCCCTTGACCCAATTGCGCAATGAGAGCCTCTTATCCTCTTGTGGTGTGAAAATTACAGTAAGGTTCCTATAGTACATGGATAGACAATTATCTTGGTTAGGAGATAGAATAGGTACTTCATATCCTGGACGAACCCGCGGGCGAAGACTAGTATCACCATACAATATTCGAGATTGTTTTCTAAAATAAAAATAATCACGAAACTGAATAATACCCTACTTACATGAACTGAAAATGTGCGGTGAATGTGGAATCTTAGCTATCTTTTTGATATTAAGAACCAATAAAAAAGTAGATGCCTCATAATATTAAAGAATGGAGGGAAAAAATAATGAATATTTATTATTATTTGGTTTCCTAGTGCGAGCGAAGACGATGCTAACGTTAAAAGCAAACTTCCAAGAAAGCCACAGTTTACCTCAGTAAGTTTTTTTACTTAACATTCTTGTTTGTTACTGAATAGTAAATTTCGTTTTTGTAGAATGGCTGTTCTTTGCACACAACCTTGTTATTGGTATATATATAGTTATGCTACAGGTTTATATCACAAGGTAGAAAACCTTGTAGTTTTCTGAATCGGATCAGGAATTCCGAACATTTCGCCCACCACCTGACTTCCAAACTTTAACTCTTTATAATATTAATAACTACAATATCACGAAACTGTAACATCCGCATGCAAATGGTTACCCAGAGGTGTACCCATAGAGTATTGGTGTACCTATCAGTATACCTTATTTTGGTCAGTTATGTTTAAGTCCCATGTATTCGAATCCAAGATCAACAATTGGCCTTGCTACAACGCAGCGGTTACGGAGAGATTTATTTTAATTACCCTTTTAGGTTTAATATTATTATACCTACATAGGTATACATATACATACCTATATCATCATCATCAGCCTATTGCAATCCACTGCTGGATATAGGCCTCTTTAATCTTACGCCACTCAACTCGATTTTCGGCAACTCTCATCCAGTTGTTACCAGCCACGCGAAGATCATCGCTCCACCGAGCCTGCGGGCGTCCCACCTTGCGCTTGCCGATTCGCGGTCTCCACTCAAGAACACGTCTACTCCAACGGTCATCGGTTCTGCGACTAATATGGCCGGCCCACTGCCACTTCAGCTTACTTATTCTGTGAGCTATGTCGACAACTCTGGTCCTCTGTCGGATCACCTCATTTCGGATGCGATCCCTGAGCGAGACCCCTAGCATAGCTCGCTCCATAGCTCGCTGAGCGACTTTAAATTTATGGATTAAGACGATGACAATAGCTATTGACTTCTGATGTTTCAGTATTTTTGGACACGCCCACAATTTTTCCGATACCCTAGCGCCATACTACCAAGTAAGAAACAAATAGTCCAGGATCCGCGGTCCATTTTTGCACTTGATTACTATCAAGCTAATTTTGATGAGACGGCGAGACGCCCAACAATTTCCTGCACGAAACTCTCGAATTCTCGATTGTGGTAAGTAATAGGGGTAGCAGGGATAAAATATGTTGGTTTGATGATTCTCAAAAGTGTTAAGTACAAACACTTTTGAGAATCATCAGCTGGGTTTTTTTTGTTAAATCTGATGATAATTATCTAAATTATTTGAAAAAATATTTGTCCTACAAAATGTATGGTTTGATAAAAGAGTCCCCTTCCTTCCTTCCAATATGTATCGATAACGAAGTCATTAAAAATGATTACTTACTAACTGGGTTTTGGGGATTGGATATTTTCTATTAAACCCACTCTTTACAAGTTGCCAACAAGATTCTAAAAATTATATTAAGTGTTTGGCACTTACTCCACGCACCATCAATACTCCTGTACATCATAAACAACAGGCTAATACACTTTCTGGAGCCACAAATTCCAGAAGAGCAAGCAGGTTTTGTTAAAGGCAAAGACACGCGGGAACAAATCCTGAACGTTCGCCAAATTATAGAGAAAAGTCGGGAATTTAACAGCCCTGTATTGATATGTTTCATAGATTATACCAAAGCATTTGATTGCGTGGAGTGGGGCAAGCTGTGGGGGGTTCTTAAAGACATGGGAACGCCTCAACATCTTATTGACATAGTCCGATGCCTCTACCTACACATCAACAACCGCTCTTTCGTCAAAATAGACACCGACTGTTCAAATGCGTTAGGCAGGGATGCATCCTCTCACCTCTGCTCTTCAATATGTACGAAGAGTAATATCATTCAAGACTCTTTAGGGCTGGGACAAGGGGTTTACTGTTGGTGGAAAGTGGATTTCCAATCTGAGGTACACTGATGACACCGTTCTCCTTGCTACAACATTTGGCAACATGAAAGAGATACGGCACAGATTGGAAGTGGAAAGTGGCAAAGTAGGGTTTGCAATAAATAGGCAGAAAACCAAGCTTATGGTGGTACATCGTGCGGGAAACCTATCGGGCGCCTATAACATCTAAGGCATCTATACTGTAGACAGCTTCGATTAACTGGGCTCCAATATAAGTAATGAAGGTAACTGCGTCACAGAAATAAAACGGCGGATAGCCATGGCTAAAGATGCTATATTACGCCCCCGGAACATCTGGGAAAAACGTGGTATAAGTTTTAAAACGAAGGCCCGTTTGGTCAGAGCACTAGTTTTCCTGATTTTCCTCCATAGAGTTAATAATAATAATATTTATTTATTTTCAGGCTACTTTGGCCCATAGATAAATACCTTACAGACTAACATACATACGATATAATTGACAGCTTGTGTTAGTAAACAAAACCTTAAAACTATATTAGTATCACTACAGTTGCACTACGTCACTGTGCGATCATGTGGCACTTGCCCGCGGAAGCGTCGAAACACCACCCCCTGCGGCCAAAAGTCCTCTTCCAAGACGAGGTGCAGGTAGCATGTCGGTACTCGCACCACAAACGCCTTAAAGTTGACGTTGCGGCGCGACTCGAGCAGCTGCACTCTCGCCACGTACTTGATCTTCTGGCGCACGTACTCCACGATGTCCTCCGTCGTAGTGGTGTAATGTAGACGGGAGAGGTACAAAGGAGTGTTCGGCTTTGCGGCACGAATATGCACATTGGGCTCCGATGGAGCCGTGCCGCAGCGGTTCTTGATGGTTCGCTGACGGCGCTTCCTCCTCAACACCGTCACGAAACCATCATCAGCCTGGATCGGTTCCTTTTCAGGCACAGGCTTCTCGGAAGGAGCATTTTTCCCCACAAGTTAAGACATGGACAATCCAAACAAGAGTAAGACAGAGGATAGACGCATTCGAAATGTGGTGTTTTAGGCGGATTCTCCGAATTCCATGGACGGCCAAACGCACAAATGTGTCTATCCTTTACCAACTCGATATCAAGACTCGATTGTCAACAGTTTGCCTACAGCGTATTTTGTCTTATTTCGGCCACATAATGCAAAGAGGAGATAGCAGCCTTGAAAAGCTGGTCATTGTTGGCAATACCGAAGGCAAGCGACCGCGAGGCCGGTCGCCATTTTACAAATTTGGAAGTGTCTGTCTTCCAAACGATTGGCTTTGAGAAAAAATTGTTTGTGGAACCTCAATGTCATTTTTAAAGACCTGTCTAATGTCTATAGACACCCCACACGTAGGTATAGGTTTGATGAAAAAAAAAAAATAGTTTCAGTTCCATGTATGGGGCGACCCCCTAAATCCTTTTTTTTATTTTTGTATAAAAATCGTAAAGCGGTTCACAGAATACTTGTAGAGTTTCAACTGTGTAGTCTCAATAGTTTCCGAATGAAGTGGCTGTGACATACGGGTGGACAGACGGACATACAGACATGACGAATATATAAGGGTTCCGTTTTTTGCCATTCGGCTACGGACCCCTGGTTTGTAGTAATTTTTGATGAGCTCGTTATCAATACATGTTGGATTTAGATAATGATCATCAGATAAAAATAAAATAGTTAGTAATAGATTTTTGAAAATCATCAAATAAATAATTATAATAATATATAATCAATATATATTTTATCCCTGCTGCCCCTATTACCTACCACAATCGAGAGTTTTCGTATAGGGTAATGTTGGCTTACGGAAAATTAGCTTGATAGTAATCAAGTGAAAAAATGTACCGTGGATCCTGGACTAACATTGTGACGCGGTCAATAATAATTTATAGATGAACGGATAGCTGTCAGTGGGGCGCAAAGTGACATACGTCCGTCTAGCACCGCGCCTAAGCGCTCACTGTCGGATTGCATACGTAAGAAAGAGAGCGCGATGACGCAACGCTCATGCAACGCTCGAACTTCTTACAAACCATATAATGATTAATTATAAAATAATAATTTATTAAATAATCAAAAATTAAAAACAACCAAATTTTGTATTTAAATATGATACGTTATTGTTATAAATTTTACCAACGTACGTTCATCAGTAATACAGATATTTTTGTTGGAAGATCATTTTAAGAGGTTAGTTTACCATTTTTTTGTATCGAGAAAACTTTTCAAAAACGTGTTTTGAAAACAACGAAATTATCAGAAATATGTTCAAGATTAACATATATTTTTTCCGCCGTGTCAAACTGTATAGATTTGGCTAAAAAATTGTTCAATACAAGCCTATTTGGCTCTTGTCAGCGCCTTAACCGTATCGTTAGTGTCAACCGTATCGTTAGTGTATACATTATCCTGTTACAAAATCCTTACATTGTTATTCAAGGAAGACAAAGGTGACTTTGGAACTCTTTATCAGGGTTATTTCATACGAGCAACTTTTTTATTGAACACTAGTACAAGTTTATGATAAATGGAGGTTTACATTTTAGAAATCATTATTTGTTCGATTGCCAATGACAGCTTTGCATTGTTACAGAAGAGTTGATAGTACACATATCAGGTCTTTTTCGAGGACAGGGTGGGTGAATCAGGGGGTGAATCCATCTAAAAGTACGTGTTTTATAATAGACCATTAGTTAGGCAGACCAGAAATCAAGCACAATCGGTTGAGATAACTTTAAAATTTTAAATACAAGATTAGACCCGGGTCTAAAGTGGCAATTTGAGACCCTATAAACGCACAAAAAAACATTGCAAGTTAAGTAAAAATACCAGGAAATTAACACGAAGAAATTAGATGCCATCGCTTATAAATTAGTCTGCGGAGCGGTGTGTTGCGATGAATTATGAATTTATAAACAACAGATAATTTATGACCAGCAAACATAGTAAAGTTTTAAAATAGTTGAACGATGGTTTTCTTGCAATATATTATCCAAAATGTTTTAACCCGACGGTAATATTTTTATGCACTCGCCACGTGCCCGATGCTTGAACTCGGACGTGCTCAACGGGTAGCTCTTAGTTTTTCTTGGAAAACTAGTTCGTTATCCAAAAGACGAACTATACGATGATGCAGGAGTCTCACGTACCGACAGCTATCCTGAACTCCGGGATTCTTGAACTTAGTGTTGTGTCAGAGAGACCATTTACATACGTCTAAAGAGGTAGGATAGGAGCTGATAGACCAATATTACCAATATTTATTTAAGTCCTATATTTTTGAAAAATCATTTCGCATTTTTTTCGTTAAAAATCGTTTCTCTTAAAACCAGATTGTGAGTTCTGAGTGCTAAACCAGGTTTTTTATAGATCACAAAATAGTAGGTACACATTTCAGTAAGTATGTACTCTATATACTAATTTAGAGAAGTTGAAAGCTCATCTTACAAGCAATAACAATCACATTACGTCGTAGCTTCTATCGTATTACAAAATATATTTCGTCTGTAACATGGTAATATTGTAAAAGCAAATCATTTTATAGGAGTAACCATGCACGAAGAATTCCTTGCCAGTTATTCTTCATAGAAAACGACTAACACGAACCGTACTCCTTTTTCTCGACATGCCTAATGCCTATGCCATGAAATAAAACATTAAATTTTTGAATTTTTTTTTGCCCTTATCCCATGTTATTAGGGGTCGGCGCAACCCATTTTGTTGTTTTCAAATAAAAGCAAATAATAAAATGTTTTATATGTCATGTCAACAGACTTGAAACAGGATCTTCTTAGAAATAAGAATAAAAGAGGTATATGACATGAAACTATGTCAAGTAACGTAAATACGAATTCTTAGCGTTGCACACATCACCTGAACAAAATGGCTTTTCTTTTCACATGTCCAACAGCAGGCGAAAAACCCTTCAGAGCAAAATCTGGACCATCTTTTGTCGTTTTACAAATCCGTTCATGACGAAGCACATTCTTTCGTCACTCAACTACACGTTAAAAACTGTTATTGCTTTTTATGTTTTTTTTTTTTAATCTTGTCCTCGGAATCGAATTGAATCGAAATGCATATAACATTTCAATTTACTACATGTGTCACAAACGGATTTTATTTCAAAAACTCTTATTACTCGATCCGGGAATGCAGTGTGTGCAATTTAAATTGAAATCGTTCTGCTGGATAAAAAATACTAAAGCCTAGCAATTTTTAAGTACTAGGCTTTATTTGGTATTTCGTTCAGCAAAAACCAATGTTGGTGAAATTACGAAAAGATTTATGCAGTTTTTACATTCAATCGAAACTGTTGAATCGACTCTAAAAAGATTTTTTTTCAAGAGCCCTTAATACAATCAGTCCTCAGTAAAGTTAAATTCTCTTTTGTAGAAGAATTAATAATCTTTTAGGTTGATAAATGGTGTTAGTCAATCACTATGATCTCGCTTTTTATAAGTTCATATAATTTCAAAAAAACTGACCAAGTACGAGTTGGTCTCGCACATGCAGGGTTCCGTACCATCGTAGTAGCGAAGCCCCCTTTAATTTGTATTATTTGTTGTGAAAGTGGCAACAGACATACACATTTTGTGATAAGTATGTTTTGCTAAGTGTTTGCATGAATGACAAAGAAATTTTTGCGGATTTTTAAATGTGTTATCGCAAAAACTACTAACTGTTTTTCGTTCAAAACAATTTTGGTTAAAAGTTTTTATTTCGATCTACAACTTATTTTTTTTGATTTTTCGCTCTCATAGGTAGTTTAAAAGTTAGAGAGACTGCGGGTTGTTCGAAAGAGATACCGCGACCTCGACACAAAGGGCTAAGAAGGAACATGGGTAGTTTTTAGTTAGTAGAAGTACCGCTCTGCCCAGAGCGGGAGGAGTAATTCGATGATTTCGCACAATCCAAAAAAATGAGGGGATGGATACACATTTTTCCACTTTGGAAGTGACATCTTTCAAACAATTGACTTTTTAGTTTTAGAAACCCAAGACATCATGTTCCGTTTTTTGCGATTCGGCTACATAACCCTAAAAAAGGATAGAAGCTTTATAAAATCACAGAATACATATAATTCTGTCTTTGATCTTTCTAAGTGTCACAATAGCCCCGAGGCTTACGAGTTGCTTATTAAACTAAAGCATTTAGGGTCAAGACTGGACAAAAACCAAAGTGACCTTTTCAGACTGGCACTGGACTGACATTGTGCGTTGCCGAATAAATTAATTTTATTTGGTTTTGAAGATCACAATTTACTGAGTTGATGTAACAGTGATATAGTGAAAATCGAATGTGAAGTGGGCTTTGATCTACAATGAGACAGTTAGACAGTCCAATATCACCAAACATATTGAAGCTTAACATAACATTTTGAGCCACAAGATACAAGCAATGCTTAGTTTGTGGCTCACTGATTTTTTTATGACACAACTGTATTGTTTCTATTGATTCGATATGAAACTTATTACTGACTTATTCCATTTGTTTATATAAATGGAAATCGAGAATAGTTTCGTCTGACGACTTAAATTACCCTATCATAACAATTCTATCATACCCGCATTAATATAAGCTTGTTATGGACCCAAAATCATCAAGGGTTAATTAACAAGAATCGTGTTTTACTCCTGGGAAGACTCGAACACACGAGTAATCCTCACTGAGCACTGAAAACTAAATAAAGGAATTTCTTAATTATAAACTGAAAATAAGTCAAGTTATTTGCGGGAAGTGAATCTATTTTTACTTCTATTTGAGAGCTTTATTTATATACCCACCACAACATAAATTCTCGATCTAAAAATACAGCATGATTTATTTAGATCGGCACGTTTTTTCAGCTCTTGCGAAATATCAATTTCGTCACTAGAACAATAAAGCTAAGCTTTTTGTGCGCGGGTAAATTTAGCCACGTATTTTAATAGTGTTAAATGGATTTAAAGCTTAACGTGACTCCTGACTGACGGTGGAGATCAGAGACAGTACCTACGAGTTTTCCGTTCTAGGACGAATAGAGCGATTTTGAAGTCATTTATAAAGATTATGTGTTGTTAGAAAGAAGTGCCTTTTCCGGTCTTAAATTAGAATAACCATCAAGTGGTATTTTTCACAGAGATTGATCAAGTATGTGTATGTATGTTGTTGTGTGCAGTTGTTGTATGTTGTTATTTGTACGAACTATGGTGCCTCACAAAAGTGCTAGTACTTAATAAAGAACTTAAGGATTTCTACAACTTTATTGAGAAATCAGTCAGTGCAGGAACTGTTCCTTACATAAGGAAATTTTATTCACGTGTGAGTGGTCTTTGCGGTCCTGAGGCTGAAGTTCTGGCGTGGAAGGGTGAAATGCGTGCCGAGTATAGGTTTGGGTGCACGGCATGCTAATTATTTTTGTGTTTCCTGCATTATGCATATTTTTGCGAGCCGATGGGTGGTACTGCATCCTGCATTCAGGCCCGGTTTTTTTTTTACGGAATTAATGCGAAAACAAAAATGTTTTACATGGATTTCCGCGAACTAACTCCTGATTCAATAACTTAAAAATTATATATTAACCTGGGAAAAGGAAACTGCTAATTTTCTATCTCAGCTAGGATTAAATTGGGGCTTTGAGTCGCATTCTAGGCTCGCTAGGTCCATTAAGTGTGTTTTCTGGCCGTCTAACGCCCAATTCCACGAACTGTAAATCGTATTAATGAATGCCTGTTGCCTTAAGTAAGTAGTCACTTACCAAGACAACAGGAACTTTATAGCATCATTAGTGTCCCCCTATACCCTTATTCAAAATGTTATAAAAGACATTCAACTTTCTAAAACATCGCAAGCAATTTGTTTTGAAAATTTGAACAATAAGGTCGAGAATCTTTTAAACTTTTGTTTTTCGAAACAAGCTTTTTAGTTTGACTACATAATAATCATAATATGTAGTCAAACTAAAAAGCTTGTAACCACAATTTTTAGAAGTTAGCACTATGAATCATTCACTCGGTCAAAATAAATCATATTTTGATGAAAGCTTTTCAAAAACTAGGTTATGAACTATTGTTATTCATTTGAAAGGAATGCCCAACAAAAATAAAAGTTACGTGCCTTCGCTATTTTGCAGGGATTCTTGAGAAAATTGGTTTGGCAATTTCTTGAACACTGTGAACTTTTCACTGTGAACTTTTATGAATAAAACTTCATTTAACGAAGCAGGCCTGCTCGCTTCAGGTAAAAGCTTTTAAAGTAGAATCTATCATCAAACGAAATTTTGCAGCACTGTAGTTAGAATACAGCTTTCCCGACATTGGTGCATGTAGCTGAAACAACAAGGGAAAACCCATTTATATAAAGTTCACCTTCATAATTTTGCTTGTTCCTAAACTTCGTAATACTAACTTTATCAGTCTCTACGTAAAAATTAACTACATCACAAAGGTCAACGTGTATAAATATACTCTTCTAACTGAGATACGACGTGTGTCGACTGTGTCGGGACATCTAAATCTAATAGAGATACACGGACTTTTTCTAAAAAAATATGATCAACTTTACTCATTTCTACTGTCGAAACTCAAAAGAAAATTACCCAGACTGGGTGTACTAATAAGTATTGAAAATGGCCCATTAAATGTTCCAGTCTGGTCACCTTTATCAAAAATGTTTTCAATAAAACGTTTCCATCTACCACTTTTATCGTTCGTTCGAGTTTTCCCATTCCCCAATTAGAACAAACAGCCTGTATGTATGTTTACTTAGAAACCTATCTAAATCGATTTAATATTCGCCGAGTTTATCCGCAAGGAAATAACAAGCAACAGTTAGAACACACAACAAGAATGGAAAACATCCGGGATCTCTCTCAGCTATGCGTTGCATGGTATTTATGTGCCTACTGCTTATAGGTATTTAGTTTCTGTACAAGAATTTAATTTTAAGTTTTCTTTTAATCATAATAGTAAGATCAGTAATGCTCTATATTTTGTGATGAACTACGATGGTGCAGTATTATAATTCGTTCAGCGGGTCCCCGCAACCTTCATCAGGTCGTCGGTTCACCTAGTGGGAGGCCTTCCAACGCAACGCTTTCCGTTTCGCGGTCGCCACTCCAGAACTTTTCAGTCCCATCAGCTACACCCTTACAACTTATGATCAACCTTATAGTCCGGTCAAATTAGACCAAAAAATAGGGGAGTTACATTAATTCGCGCCCGGCTGAAAATTGGTACGATTGTTCTTAACACAAAGAAAAAAGTTATTCGAGGTCAAAGTCAAAGTCAAAAATATTTATTTCAAGTAGGCCAGTAACAGGCACTTTTGAATAGTCGAATTAAACTAACTGCGGCACTCAGAGATATCCAACGATTGCTCAAGCCGCCACCCAGCAAAGGCCTGACATAGTTTTGTATGACAAAACTGCCAAAAACCCTTACCAAGCGACGGCCCAAGCAACCACTGAAGCTCTCCGAGTGCGGCAGTAAACTACTGAACTACTGAAGCTAAATAAACTAAGCTACAGTCCCAGTCACAAGGCATAATAACTCGTGAGTGTACTGTAGTTGCCAATTCCAAAGCGTTGGTCTCATGAGAAGAATGGCAAGAAACTTCATGGACACTCTTTTAAAATCGTTTGGGTTTACAATATGTTCAAGGTACAAACATAATCTTGGTATAATACACACATGAAGACTATGCAGATTAGTGTTTGAGATGGTCTTTTGAAGAAAGCACCACACAGATTTGAGTGGACCCGTCCAGTCAGTGCAAGCATTTGTCAGTTATCGTGGAGCTCGACTTATAACTCAAGGAGCTCAACGTCACGACGAACAATACCAAAGAAAGGACATTTGGGTGGGTCGCTTAAAGTACTCAAACAGCCAAACAATCGTAAAAATTAAATAAAAACCCACACGGTCCTCACATTCACAATATGAAAATAATAATAAAATACATGAAGATCATGCAGATTAGTGTCTGAGATGGTCTTTTGAATAAAGCACCACACAGATTTGAGTGGACCCGTCCAGTCAGTGCAAGCATTTGTCAGTTATCGTGGAGCTCGACTTATAACTCAAGGAGCTCAACGTCACGACGAACAATACCAAAGAAAGGACATTTGGGTGGGTCGCTTATTATAGTACTCAAACTGCCAGACAATAGTTAAAATTAGAGAAAGACCCACATGGTCCTCACATTCACAATATAAAAATAATAAAATATTTGTCATATTAAATAATCATGTCAAGTTATTAAATGTCAATATACACAAAACTAAATGAAAAATAAAATATTTAACAAGTAAATATTGATCAAAAAAGCAAAAAAATAATATCATACTTAAAAAAGTAAATAATGTCATTGTGTATAAAAATCATAAAATGTCAAATTGATAAAACTTACCGTTTTCCTGAAAATCACGAAAACCCGTTTTTGAGACCTTTGACCTCGAATAACTTTTTTTCCAAGTGTCGGATCGATGGGGACTTTTTACATATCATTTATAATGGTGTTTTGAACAATCCCACCAATTTTCAGCCGGGCGCGAATAGGGTAGTCGACAAAAAAAAACTAATTAGTCCGTCAGATAGATTTCCAAAAAATATTGAACACGTATTTTTTCTTTTTTCACGTAAACAAAAAATGAAGACGATACAGTGCTTCGAAAAGTCGTGAAACGTCACAGCTTGGTACAATTTTACCTAACTATGACGTCAAACGCCCCCTCTCCATGGTCTTTGACAAGCTTTATTTTCGTCAATTTTTATTAATTTGATAAAACAAAAAACACGTATCCAATATTTTTCAATAATCTGACTGACGAACTAAACAGAATCATATTTTTTTTAGTCGGTCGACTACCCTATTAATGTAACCTTGAATGTCTAAATTGACCGGACTATTACCCCAACCCAACCTTATAACTTTAATATTAACATTTCACTTCACTTGTATTAATAACCATGTTTGGATCTACAGATATTTTGTCCATAACGGACTTATTCATAGAGAGGATAAAAGGTGACTTTACCCTATTGAATTACAATAACTTAAATTCAAGTGAAAGACTGCTGAATAACTCAGAAATGTGCAGAATCATGTATTCTTTCACAATACTCCTTCGATATCTGAAACTTATCAGCGTATACCAAAGTACTCAGTCAATACAGTATAAATCCATCAAAGAATAAAACACCCTTATGACTTTCTTGATTTTGATTAAATCAATAAGATAGCCATCCAATTTACGGAACTCAGCCACTCAGCCTGTCTCAGTACAACATCTGGCTGAACTGTTGAATATTTCTGGACATACAGTCAGCAGCATCAATATGAATACACAATTAGCAACATTTAGAAGCAATTTTCAGCTACTGTATTGATTTTAATTGATATGTTTAGTAACGAAACTAATATTTTGAAACCCTGTCATAAATTATCTCATATCTGGAAGTCACAATCGTCATTTCACCAGAAATTCGCGTGAATTTCGCGAAGTGTAGGTATACACATTATTGCTCGTGACTGTATATCAAATGCTATCAAGACCAGTTTGCTGTTAAATTTGTGCTACCAAGTAATTTAACTTTCCGTTGACTTAGACGTACTGTTTGAATTTCTCAAATACATCACTATCGCTACCGATTTAACGAAAGGCATTTTGATGATGATCTGAACTCTCCAATATTTGTCATCCGTTAAAAAATAATTTGCAATTTAATTGTGAACTTTTCGTATCATACTGGTAGTCGACAATTTGTTGTTAACGTTTTATATTCAACACATTAATAAAAAGGATAATTTCCTGAAACTTTGAGATTTTCAAATCATGCCAGTCACTGTGTTAAATGAATGGAAATAAGACTCTCGTCAATTATTTTTGGGTAAATGGGTCAATCTTCGATTTGGTTAGTGACTATATTCTCGCCTCTTATTACATGGGATTTAAAACCCAATTTACCTTAAGTGGGCAAGTATACTAAACACATCTACTCAATCTTTCTAGTACTAATTTTATCAATTTTATCAAAGGTCATTTAAGCACGCATTTTGTGACATTATCTTCACTGTCTCCTGTTGAATCTCCTAAACTATTTAGTATTATAGCTACTATAAGAAGCTAAAGACAAAAAAGCTATATAAAGACCTAAGTCCAATACCAATTTATCAGTATTAGGTGCTGATTTTAACATTCCCCTCAGGTATTGCGGGGGTGACATGCATTTAGAACTACAAACCCAATTTAAGGATTTCAAACTTTCGACCTTACGCGTTTAGAGACGATTGGTATTTTCGTGTAGACGGCAGTTATTTCATTATCCGGCATCGATGTTTGTTCTAAAGAGAAAAGAGTAAGGTCGTAGGTATTTTCCTTTTGGACTTTAAGACGGTACGACAGCCTACGTTACGAACCAGCCTCTACCAAAGCGAGGAGATGTGTGGTACTACCAATTAGGGTTGCCAACCCTACTACATAATATAGTATCCTACTATTTTAAGGCGCTGACAAGAGCCAAATAGGCTTGTATTAAACATTTTTTTAGCCAAATCTATACAGTTTGACACGGCGGAAAAAATATATGTTAATCTTGAACATATTTCTGATAATTTCGTTGTATTCAAAACGCGTTTTTGAAAAGTTTTCTCGATACAAAAAAATGGTAAACTAACCTCTTATAATGATCTTCCAACAAAAATATCTGTATTATTGATCAACGTACGTTGGTAAAATTTATAACAATAACGTATCATATTTAAATACAAAATTTCGTTGTTTTTAATTTTTGATTATGTAATAAATTATTTATAAGTAATTAATCATTATATGGTTTATAAGAAGTTCGAGCGTTGCGTCATCGCGCTCTCTTTCTTACGTATGCAATCCGACAGTGAGCGCTTAGGCGCGGTGCTAGACGGACGTATGTCACTTTGCGCCCCACTGACAGCTATCCGTTCATCTATAAATTATTATTGACCGCGTCACAATGTTAGTCCAGGATCCACGGTACATTTTTTCACTTGATTACTATCAAGCTAATTTTCCGTGAGCAGCTGCATTTTGATGAGACGCCAACATTACCCTATACGAAAACTCTCGATTGTGGTAGGTAATAGGGGCAGCAGGGATAAAATATAATTATATTGATTATAAATATATTTATTTGATGATTTTCAAAAATCTATTACTAACAATTTTTTTTTGTTAAATCTGATGATCATTATCTAAATCTAAATCCAACATGTATTGATAACGAGCTCATCAAAAATTATAACAAACCAGCTGTTTTTAGGGGTCCGTAGCCGAATGGCAAAAAACGGAACCCTTATAAATTCGTCATGTCTGTTTGTCCGTCTGTCCACCCGTATGTCACAGCCACTTCATTCGGAAACTATTGAGACTACACAGTTGAAACTCGGTAGGTAGATGTATTCTGTGAACTGCTTTACGATTTTTATACAAAAATAAAAAAAAGGATTTATGGGGTCATAAATGGAACTGAAACTATTTTTTATTTTCAACAAACCTATACCTACGCGTGGGGTGTCTAAGTGTCTATAGACATAGACAGGTCTTTAAAAATGACATTGAGGTTCCACAAACAATTTTTCTCAAAGCCAATCGTTTGAAAGACAGACACTTCAAAATTGGTAAAATGGCGACCGGCCTCGCGGTCGCTTGCCTTCGGTATTGCCAACAATGACCAGCTTTTCAAGGCTGCTATCTCCTCTTTGCATTATGTGGCCGAAATAAGACAAAATACGCTGTAGGCAAACTGTTGACAATCGAGTCTTGATATCGAGTTGGTAAAGGATAGACACATTTCTGCGTTTGGCCGTCCATGGAATTCGGAGAATCCGCCTAAAACACCACATTTCGAATGCATCTATCCTCTGTCTTACTCTTGTTTGAATTGTTGTGAGAGTGTTGTGAGGAAAATCAGGAAAACTAGTGGTCTGACCAAACGGGCCTTCGTTTTAAAACTTACACCACGTTTTTCCCAGATGTTCTGGGGGCGTAATATAGCATCTTTAGCCATAGCTATCCGCCGTTTTATTTCTGGGACGCAGCTACCTTCATTACTTATATTGGAGCCCAGTTAATCGAAGCTGTCCACAGTATAGATGCCTTAGATGTTATAGGCGCCCGATAGCTTTCCCGCACGATCTACCACCATAAGCTTGGTTTTCTGCCTATTTATTGCAAACCTTACTTTGCCACTTTCTACTTCCAATCTGTGCAGTATCTCTTTCATGTTGCTAAAAGTTGTAGCAAGGAGAACGGTGTCGTCAGCGTACCTCAGATTGGAAATCCACTTTCCACCAACAGTAAACCTCTTGTCCCAGCCCTCAAGAGTCTTGAATGATATTACTCTTCATACACATTGAAGAGCAGAGGTGAGAGGATGCATCCCTGCCTAACGCATTTGAGCAGTATGTGTCGATTTTGACGAAAGAGCGGTTGTTGATGTAGAGGCATCGGACTAGGTCAATAAGATGTTGAGGCGTTCCCATTGCCTTTAAGAACCCCCCACAGCTTGCCCCACTCCACGCAATCAAATGCTTTGGTATAATATATGAAACATATCAATACAGGGCTGTTAAATTCCCGGCTTTTCTCTATAATTTGGCGAACGTTCAGGATTTGTTCCGTGCGTGCCTTTGCCTTTAAGAAAACCTGCTTGCTCTTCTGGAATTTGTGGCTCCAGAAAGTGTATTATCCTGTTGTTTATGATGTACAGGAGTATTGATGGTGCGTGGAGTAAGTGCCAAACACTTATTATAATTTTAGGAATTTTGTAGGTAACTTGTAAAGAGTGGGTTTAATAGAAAATATCCAATCCCCAAAACCCAGTTAGTAATCATTTTTAATGACTTCGTTATCGATACATATTGGAAGGAAGGAAGGGGACTCTTTGATCAAACCATACCTACATTTTGTAGGACAAATATTTTTTCAAATAATTTAGATAATTATCATCAGATTTATCAAAAAAAAAACCAAAAAGCTGATGATTCTCAAAAGTGTTTGTACTAACACTTTTGAGAATCATCAAACCAACATATTTTATCCCTGCTACCCCTATTACTTACCACAATCGAGAATTCGAGAGTTTTCGTGCAGGAAATTCTTAGGCGTCTCGCCGTCTCATCAAAATTAGCTTGATAGTAATCAAGTGCAAAAATGGACCGCGGATCCTGGACTATTTGTTTCTTACTTGGTAGTATGGCGCTAGGGTATCGGAAAAATTGTGGGCGTGTCCAAAAATACTGAAACATCAGAAGTCAATAGCTATTGTCATCGTCTTAACTAACTAACTACATTTCTAAAAATTATATATAGTAGGCGAAACCACTATAATTATTTCAATTCCTGCAACATCAGCGTTCACAGAACGCATATTTTCTGTTATGAAGACGAAATGGAGAAACGAGCGCAACAGGACCACTTTAAATTTAACAGGACCACTTTTAATTTTTGACTGGCCTTTAACAGGACCACTTTTAATTTTTGACTGGCCTGTTGGTCTAGTGGTTAGTGACCCTAACTGCTATGCCGGAGGTCGTGGGTTCGATTCCCACCCAGGACAAATGTTTGTGTGATGAGCACGATCATTTGTTCTGTGTCTGGGTGTAATTTATCTATAATAATATATGTATATATTTAGAAATATATAAGTATGTTTATCAGTTGTCTAGTACCCATAACACAAGCTCTGCTTAGCTTGGGACTAGATGGCGTTGTGTGATAGTTGTGGAATATTATTATTATTATTAAATTTAATAAAATCTGAATCTGTTTATTGCAAACAGTCATATGAATGCTTTAAAAAAAAAAAAAATATTAAGGCCATTTAGGCGCAGAGTAGCATAATTTTTTTTTTTAAAAGTACTTATTTTAACCACATACTATTTTCTTTTTAATTTTTTGCCATCTACTATATTTTTTAAGTTAATAACTTCAAAAATACTATATTTGATAGAAAATAAGTTGGTAACCCTACTACCAATAGAATATGGTTTTACACTTCTCGTCTCTGATTAGTTTTAAAGAAAATGGTTGAGTAGAGAAGATGCATTGCAATAGGGTGTTTCACCAAAAAAAAACTAATTAGTTGGTACGTCAGATAGATTTCCAAAAAATTATGGACACAATGTATTTTTTCTTTTTTCACGAAAACAAAAGATGAAGACGATACAGTGCTTCCAAAAGTCGTGTCAAGTCGTGTGACGTCACATGGTTAGTACTTTTTTACCCAAAAAGCGATGTGACAACACAAGCCCCCACTAATTTGATAAAACAAAAAACTCGTAAGTATCCAATATTTTTCGATATTCTCACAGACGGACTAATTTGATTTTTTGGTGAAATACCCTATTGTTTAGGCCAGCGGAGATGAGAAGAGACGTGAGCGACGTACGGTGAGTGGTGTGCTGTGTGAGGTGAGATGCATGATCATCTCCTTATCTCTGCTTTGGCCATCTTCGCACAACTTCGATGAAATCCGGGCCCAATTCGCGGTATTAATTGTACAACTATAATAATATCACTCAACTGTTCAAGAGTGACAGTTGTGAATATAGTAGGGAAACAGTTGAAATTGGCAATCGAAAATTGATTGCCAATTTCAACTGTTTCAACAATGTTTTACAATTAATTTCCTAATTTTATGCAATAACTTCATAGTGAGTTCTGTTTAATTTTAACCCCTTGTTGTTTTTTTTGTTTACAAACAGCGTCGCCATTAACCCAGTTCCTATAGGCAAAAACCCAAATTAGTGTAGGTATTACATTTTTAGGTACTGTTTGTGTTTAGTCGCCAAACAATATACGTCGTACAAAAATATTCCTTTGCTTGCTCACACAGTTACTCTGCCGCATTATTCGTGGAACCACGCTATCTAGATGTTAGTACCTTGAGAAAAATAGAGAGAGAAACTCATACGTTTTTTGTTACTACATATGTCAGCACGTAAATTAACAACGTTTTTCTAGAAGAATTCTGTGGCCAACAAAACCTCTGGAGAAATCTACGGTACATTCATACTTGACGCACGAGAAATGGCAATCATAAAGTTTATGAATTAGTGAATGCAAATGTGTTTTTTTCTAACATTGCTCCTACTTTATTATCATAATGAACTTATCCTTTATTTAATGTAATTATATTATGTAAATTATGCAGACAAACTCACTAGGTCACATTTACACCAAGGGTGCGTAATTTCACCGTTTGGTAGAAATAGCTACTACCGCGGTCATAGACGGTCGACCACTTTACAACCTTATTACTTCTGAGTAATAATTCACCCTGGCATGAGGGCGAATTTAAGGATGAAAATATACGTTACAGTAAAAACACAAACTATGTTGTTGAGTGGTTATATCTGAAAGAAAAATGTCTTCTTCAAAACAGTATCAGTATCATAGTACATTATGGTACAAGTTTGTAACGTTGGTGATTACCGCTGAGGCGCCATTGAGACCCGAGCCGCCAGGTGAGGGTCTTAAGAAAGCCGAGGACGGTGATCATCAATACACAAGTGTATCATACGACGTTTTTCAACACACTTGTGAAGAAAATAATACTAAAAAGTCATCTTCAACAGTTAAAACGAATTCTGATTTTTTTTCACAATAGCGGGAAAATATATCGGTTTTCTGCGCGCGCATCTACATTTCGACCAACTTATCTGTGCATGCGGGAAAACACGGAACTAAAATAAACGTACTAAGTTTGACGTAGCGATGCATTTTTTCTTGACCAGTGGCGCCACCATGAAATTCACTCTTAAAATGGTCATACATGGATGACCATGGATCGGCCATAGACTAAATGAATGAGCGCGATATAGTTTTAGCCACGTATAAAATGAGGAAAAAGTTTTCTTTATTACAGAGAAAATTAAAGTGATATTATTTGAGTGAAAGATTCATTTAATAAAAACGTACAAGTTGAAATTATCTAATTTAAATTCAAATTTGCATAAAATGAGCAAGCACTGTACATTCATTTATTTTTACTATTGAACACGATCTTTTTTGTATCGAAACTTTTTTATGAACGTAGCAACTCAACCAATATTTTTTTTTTAAAAAACCCTATAACTCACTAGTGAATAATAGCAATGAAAAAGTCATAGTTTGATTATAGGTGTCATTATGTGCCTAATTGCGGTGAAATTATAGCCACTTTATGAGCAAGTGTGTTGAAAAAAACTTTACGTTTAGATATCTACTTACTGAGGTTTTTTCCTTAACATAACCTTCTATCTGCTTACTTACTTAGTTAGTTTTCGTTTAGCGTTATTACAAGCAGTATAATAGAACAGCAAAAATATTACTGGCATAATTTCGACCGGACAGCCTAGTAGCTCTACGAGTCTTTAGCACTAATGTAAAAAAATAAGTATTTATGTACATACTGTTCATAAAAAGCTTAAACCAGGGGCAGTTTGCGTGCCAAAAATTGTCACCTTTCATGAGTACGGCGGGAGCTTATTTATAAAAAAGGGACAATTTGAAAGAAGCAAAAAATAATTAACCTTGTTCCGAGGGCAAAAGGTATTTTTTTTATAATATTTTGTCTTCCATTACTTCAGACACGCGTGTTTTTGCTTGGTACCTTGAGGATGAAATTTTTTATTGCGTGACAGTACTGTTTTATTTAGACCTCAATCTCGCCGTTAAGGACAATGAAATGCTTCTCAATTATTCACAGGCAAGTTAAATCGTCTCTCTGGGACATCGTCGAGCTTCATTGTCTCGGCGCTTTTATGTTGGCGACCAACAGAAAAACTCAGAGACAATGAAGCTGTTGATTCTGACTTTCAGGAGTTACAGTTATTTGGGAATACTGTTGCGGGCTTGTCCCAAAAGCAAGGAATGAGCATTAATCGCCGCGTTTGTCTACTGTAAGTTAATTATTTGAAAAAAAATACGTTTTATTATTATTATTTATTTTTATTTCGGACACAAAAAGATCCATAGAGTGTTAGTAACATATTAAATAGCTATATATTATTAGCATATTTAATAGTTAGTTTTGGTTTCATAAAAATATTTTCTGCCGCGGAAGATGTTTGATGTGTTTGGTTTGGTTTGTGTGTGGTTTTTTTGATGTGAAACATATTTAAAACAATATTCCAGTTTCGAAAGTTCCGCGCTAATCAATTAGTGATGTAGTTAGACCGTATAAAAATCGATAGATATTAAAGAAAATACTTTAATGTAACATTTATTACTTATTATACTCCAGATTTCGTTACCTTATTAGCCTTTTTACTAATTATGAATTTTAATGTTAACATTAATGTTTCAGATGCCCGTCATGGCCATTTTTTTTTAATTCATTTTCTCAAACATTCCACTTTTGAACAATTTGATGATCATACAATGCATTTAAGCCGGACTTTTTTTTTATAGTAACCTCTCTCGGGTAAATATCATCACATTTTCTCATTTCAGGCAACGTTGACCCATACAAATTAATATCTTATTAACATAATGGTACAAATAAAATACAAATTGTATTAGTAAATATTACCAAGCCGAGCAATATTTGAAGCCACAAAGGCTAGTTGTTTAAACCTGTTTGCTCTACGAAAGTAATTTAAATTCTCGTGAGTGTACTTAAAGCGCCATTTTCCGGCCTCGTTTGAAGCGGCTTCGTGTATCTCGTTTCTAGGTAATTCATATGGAGCTTGGTCGTATCCTTCTACTGTTCAAGAGCAGTCATATTCATGTTTGTATTTAAGATTTTCTTACCTCCATTTATGTATATAAAAGTCTAATAAGAATACCGCACTTAAATATTTCATAATGCTGAATGAAACAGAATACCTTTTAAATCATTAATTATAGTACATTTCCAGTATAATATGATCTCGCTTTATATAGGTTTTCTGTACAATGAGAGATCCACATGACTTGGTTTTCTATAGCTTGATTGGTCGACGTGAGTACATTACTATTTATAAGTGAATATCTTTCACAAATCAAGCTTCTCGTTAAGAACACTCTCATCACAAATACGAATATAGATTACAGAACATCTATCAAGAATGTTTACGTTTTTCTATAAATACTTAGTTGCTCTACATATCTGCCTAAATCCTTCATTCAAAATGAAAAGTTCATAGTATTGACGTAAGGTTTGGTAGAAGTGGTATAGAGATAATAAAACGCAGTGACTGACACAGCAACCTAGAAAATATTACTGAAATCTGTCAGTGTCTATCCGGTCAGCAATTTGTCCGTACTACTTTATCTGAACCTTTCGTGGAGTCGCATATCCGCATAAAGCACGTCCAAATTTTTTTTCCTCACCGTACGATCTTGTTACAAGTTAGTTTCAACAACTTCATCTTAGATACTTCCTAGAAGTTTCCCAATACAAAGTTGTGTAAAACCGATATTTGCGGAAAAAGCGTAGGTTGTTGATGTTATTAAAGTTCTCAAAATCTAATAAAATTTCTTAAAATAAACGTTGTTATCCACTCAACTGATATTCGATAACTCTTCGGTCTGTACCAAATAAAATTCGAACCAATTTTATTACGATCCAGTATATTTATATAAATCTACGTATCTAGTATTTTTAAAAAATACGCGGCATGAATGAGTGATACTTTTTTCTTGAAAGCTTTATAAGCTCATTCAAAGCTTTCAGCAGAATTACCTCTACCCTGCAAACAAAGCTAAGCAATAATATAAATATGAAAGGAAAGCAAGCACTGGAAATTAAACTCTAATCTAGACCAAGCCAGGTTCGACTTCCTTTGTCAAAGTCTGCCAACCGTTCTTCTATTTCAAAAAAACTTTAAACCTAAATCTGACTGATATTTTTATTAATAGCATGACTGGAAATATTTTTCCAATTACACATTCACAAAGAAAAACGTGTGTAGCAAGCGTCTTTGATATCCTCTAAAAGGGTTTTACAAAAGAGGAACCTTGCAAAGATAAATGACGGTAGTGAGTGAGTGGCAGTTGCGAATAAAGTGCGGCGTCCTTTGATAATGGTTCTATTTGTTTCCATGATGTAAAATACGAGTTTTAAATTGCACGCCATTGCGAAACTATTCAACTTACGCATGTAATCCAAGAAGGGTTGGGCAGAGGTGTAGCCATTAGAATACCCACATTTCACCACTTATGTTCAAGTTTCATGTAATATGGGGTATTGCCATCAACTGGACACAAAATTTGGCGCCGTGGCGAGCTCATTATTATTTTACCTCTGTTATCTGATAAACGCATTCGGTTTATAATGATTTAAGTAATAAAAACCTTCATTCCAGTAATTACTGTTGCACTGCTAATTATTGAATACGAGTAGGTTTTTAATAATAATACCTCTAATCTGTTCAGCGAGCATAATGTTCTTCTCTATGTATCACTTTTTCTAGCTTTAATTTTGTGAGTTACTCTCAATTATGAAACTTTTTTTTTATTTAGCCCGTTTGTTCCACTCCTGAGCAAAAGCCTCCCCCCATTCCTTCCACTTCTTACGATGGTGAGCTTCTTCTCGCCAGTTGGTGAGAACCATCCAAGACGTCCCGCCATTGCATCTTCTCTTCGGTATACCGTGACCCCGTCTAGCCGTGTCAGGGCTCCAGCCTCAAGTGATTCAAACAAAACATACATCATACAAGTTCTATTTTAATTGAAGTTATGTAGATACAATTGACTTGTGAGCCAGAGTTAGATTGGATTTGACATCATCTTGAATTTGGAATGTATTTGCTAACTGAGTTAGATTACAGTCCAGTGACTTGCAATGTCCATCACTCTGTTTTATAATCCCTACTAAAATCCAACTCAATCATGATCGATTAACAGACCCATAATTTGACGTAGGTACTAGTACATTATGGTATAAGTGTGTAACGTTGGTGATTACCGCAGAGGCGGCATTGAGACCCGAGCCGTCAGGTGAGGGTCTTAAGAAAGCCGAGGACGGTAATCATCAATACACACGTGTATCATACGACGTTTTTCAACACACTTGCGAATAAAAAAAAACGTGTGGCACTCGGAAACTGCCGCGGTAAAGCTATTGCATAGCATTTTTTATCAATTATTTATTTAGACAACCTCAGTTGACAACCTTGTTATTTTCCGTAACCATAGCAACCTGGTTGAAATATTTTCGTTTCGGAATTTCTGGATTCGCTCTCTACACTCAAGGCCCGCGATAGAAGCTATGCAATAGCTTATTAATACAAGAAAAAACATTTTATTTAGTAGATAAAAAGTTTATTTAAAGAAACAATTAGTAAATGTGCAGTTAGTAAAATTATAATTAATTGTTTTTGATGGCGTAGCGGTCTCTTCAGATAGATTACTGGCCATGGTTCTGTATGTCTTTTACAGTTATATTTGTTAATTCTTGTATCCTACAGTTACACCAAATATTAAAGCAACCTGAAAAAAAAGAAAAAAATAATTATTAATTTTAACACACAACACGCTGAAGCTGAAGTCACGTAGATAGATATTTAAAATTAGTTTAACTAACTTTAGTAACCAGATATTGGTTACTAAAGTTAGTTAAACTAATTAACTAAAATTTTTCAACATCGTTAGACGATAAAACGTTTGATTTCTTGCTTCATTAAATCCATCTAACAGTCTTTTTAGATAAGCTGACAAATTAGAGTATGTTTTTAAGTCCACTCCATTCTTCGTTCGGACTGTACTTTTTAACATTGAGTATATACACCACAAAGAGCTAGGTTTGTAATTAGAAGATAATTCTTTAAAGTACGCCAAGAACACATTTTCAGAAAATGACTGCGATTTCTTGGTGTTTTGCCACTGCTTGAAATTTTGGTACTCTAATAGATATTTCTCCTTGGAGTTTTCGGGTAGCAAATTTTCCATAACGCTTAGGGCTTCAAATCTTACATCGGGCGGTGTACAACATGAATCATTTTCTTCAAAACTAGACATTTTATCTAATAAAATAACTATAATAACAGTGAAAACGAGTTGTGTATTTTTTTCGCAGTAGCGGGAAAATATTATGTTTTTTTATAAGCGATCAGACATAGACTAAAAGAGGTTTTTTTTTTTTTGCTTGTCGTGGATAGTGTTTGGAGCCACGTACAAAATGGGGAATTCAAATTTTTATTTATCACAGAGAAAACAAAAATTATATTTGAGTGAAAGTTTTATTTATTAAAAACGTACTAAGTTTAAATTATCTATTTATATACAAAGTTTCATGAAATGAGCAAGCACTATAGGTACATTAATAATTTTTTACTATTGAACACGATCTTTTTTGTATCGAAACTTTTTTAAGAACATAGCAACTCAATCAATTAAATTTAAAAAAAAAACCCATAACTCACTAGTGAATAATAGTAATGAAAAATTCACAGTTTGATTATAGGTGTCATTATGTGCCTAATTGCGGTGAAATTTTAACCACTTTATGAGCAAGTGTGTTGAAAAAAATATTATCATTAAACCTGAAAACTGGATATTTGTTTTGAGTTACCGATTTTTCGACGCTGTGCCAAACACCATGATCACGGACAAACTAAAGTTATATTGGGGGTGAATGTTTATGAACAGAGAAATGGATCTATTCTTTTTTTTTCGTTAGAGCTCGGTATCGCTACCATTCTCACTCACAACTCTGTTCAGTTCCTGACACACGAACTCACTGCGAACGCTCGCAAACTTTTTGTTATTTTTTGGGTTCACAGTTGATCGGTTCTTGAACACAGAAAAAAATACAAACATGGAAATTATCCCATTTTCAGTGTTATTATAGAGACCAGTGTCAGTTTTTACATATATGTATTTCTATAGGAATTGGGATAAGGGCAAGAGATCGATGATGTATATTAATTTCTATTCCAGTGGTTCAGAATTTGATCTGAAAGACAGATTGTATAGACAACGACAAGTTCGTCGCTAATATCGTGGATGCTGTCACAAATAACGCGTATTTTCGGAAAATATTCGATCTTGAAACACCTCTCGAAACACAATTTGTCAATAAACACGACTTACTGATGTTCAGTTTACGACCGATATAATTTTATGACCAATATACTTTTTGATAGAATTGTTTTAATAGCGGCTCTTATTGGCAGTTTGACGAAGAAAAAGCGACGGCAACTGACCGTTCGCTCATCGTATTAATAAGTTTAATAACTACCCTGTTTTACGACCATTCTTTATCGTTTTATCGGGCACCGAAAAATTCCTTTCAACTTCGGTTTAACGTGCCTTCGTTTAAAGACTCCGGTAGGTAATACTGCCGGGCTATGAATACCTTGTAATAGGATGTACTGCTGAATATGAATACCTCGTTGTTGGAATCTTACTGATATATATTGAAATATTCCATTCAATACTGTTAAAAGCTTTTTTAATATAGCCAACCTGACTAAGGTATTTTTTACAGCACCTATACTGCTTTCTTTTTTATTTCTAATGAAAATATAAAGCACTCTATTCGATTATGAAACCTTTACGTTTGTAAGTTAACTATCATATCGATAAGCCCATAACTAACTATCATTAGCGCTGATTGTTCGTCATAATTGTGTGCCAACCTGATAGATGAGGAACGCATATTATTGAACAGAGAAGAATGGAAAAAGGAAGCCAAGGTTAAAGGAGGGGAGAACAGTGGATGCCAAATTTCGGATTCCGAGTCCGGGCTAAAACGATGAAGATGAAGATGATGCTGAAACTTATGAATTGAAAAAGGTTTTGCGGAACCAACCACTGTTTCCATAAAAAACTTGCTTTACATGAAAACAAATAACTTGCACGTATGTGTCGGTACCAACGACAACTAACTATCCTAAACTTGTTGCCATGCACATCACGTTTAGCAGGTGACATGTGCTGCCACTTCAGTAACCCTTTCGCGGGCTGTGGTGACATCCACGTGAGGTAATTGGGTTATTATTTTGTACTCCAACCGCAGTGCGAGTTACATAGACTAATGGCGGACTGTTACTTGATTTGTATAGGTTGAGCCTACACTCTCGTAACAAAAACTAGACCGTGTCTTACCGAGAATTGTGCGATTGTATTATGATATACCTAAACATATCAGATATTTAAAGGGTTCAAATTCTCGAGACCCGATCAGAAGTTGTTTCCAAAAATCCTTTCTTAGCCAGTAATCTGAGAAGATGCTCAAATTGATATTTATCAATCTCCACCTAAGACAGACCATAACATTTAGCTTCCGAGCGTCGTTCTACGATAAGTGCTTACGCACACAGCCCTACCTACATGTCTTATAGCTAAAGCATAGCATCTAATCTAGTAATCATTCAAATACACATAAATTTGGGACTCGCCGCGTCTAAAATGTCTAGTGACGGACACTCGCTTGTTTTAGTGATCGGACACCGACCCGCTTGTGTTTAGTGTTACGTGCCAAAAAAAGATAAGTACTTATGGTTTCACTCTGGTGTTACTCTCACTCGTGTCTGTCAGTCACACTACACGGGACTTTTTTTTAAACTGTCAGAAAGAATTTGATTTGAGAATACTCAAACGTGATATTTTGATGTGACATGTGTTTTCTAAACTAACAGAGGCGGTATATATATTACATTTTCTTTTCTCTGTACATTTAATCATCGAATATTTCTTAAAAACAACAACGTAGTCAATGAGTAAACAATATCTACTCGATCAAAATAAAGGAATTCAATCAAAGTCAATGTACATGTCAGTAAATAATTTATACACAATGATAGAGTAACAGTCACGAGTCAGGAAAAGGTAGGGCCCATCCATCACGATCAAATAAAGTGAAAACGTATTTTCTCAGAAGGTATCTTCATGTATCATGTATCTAAAATCACCTCGGCGGCGGGAATTGAACGATAAAAGTCTAGGAAACTTGAAAGGTTTCAGATGTTTACAAATCATAACCATTAGGACGAGCTCACGAGTTTACAATATCGTTCCCTCGTGATTTGTCATGTTTATTTAACGATTTTTAGTATACTTTGACACTTTGGATTGGTAAGGGAATAGCACGTATAACCAAAAATACAATATGTAACATCACTCCAAATTGCCTGGGCCTGTTGTTGTTGTTGTTAGGCCTGTATCATACAAGGAACAGGCCCTGCCATATTAGTGATGAGCCAATGATCACAGAAGAATTTACATGAAGTGATTTTCTCGAAATTTGTTTTTTTACGACGAAACTGTTTTGGTCATTTTCATTTAAATTTAAATGCAGATATTTGAGCAAGCGAAAAAGCTTATATGGGGAAATATATATTTAGTCTGAAAAACTCGTCGGTTGATTAAAGAGGTTGGTTTGGTTCCGTAATTCGTCTCGAGATTTTAACAATGATTTTAACTTCATTTAATAAAAGTAGGTATGATACAAGGACCTACAAAAGAACGAGGCTAATTAATAAGGATGTTAACAAAAAAAAATCTAATTAGTCTGTCAGATAGATTTCCAAAAAATATTGGACACATATTTTTTCTTTTTTCACATAAACAAACAATGAAAACGATACAGTGCTTTGAAAACTTGTGGGAACTCAAATCTTTGACGCGTTTTATCTTCGTCAATTTTTATTGATTTGATAAAACAAAAAATACGTATCCAATATTTTTCGATAATCTAACAGACGGACTAATTAAAATCATATTTGTTTAGTTAGTAAACATCCCTATTAGGTGACAGACTTACTTACTACTTAAGTAGGTAGGTACATCTATGTTTCTAGTTTTATCACAGAACCATAAAACTTTTGCGTAAAATAAGCTTACAGAACAAAATTAACATGGAAATTGCTTGGAAACCTTACCTTGTGTGGTACCTACGAATAATTACGAAACCTCATTAAGGCGCTTACAAAACAACTTATTAAGTGCAAAGCTTAACATATTACTTAGTAAAAGCGATCACAAATCTCTCTCCTGCAACTTGAAAACAATTGCCAAAAATATAATTCTTCAATGTTCGTCGTCCTACCCACTTCCAAGCAGTCACTCATCATTAAAACTTTTAATTGATTTTTTATACGACGCACAACCAGCTGATTCAGTTATCAGTTATCAGGTGAAGCTCTGTCGGAAGGCACACACACAAACACAGCACACAGTTCGAAAATTGTCCCATTGCATTGCATAAACGTTTTCTCATAGAAAGCAGAAACTAGAACTGACCATCACGCCCGTCATCGAGCTGGGTGAGATTAAAATTAAAAGTTTGTCAAAAAGGATATTTTTCTCCCTAAATAAGTACTTAGTACATGTCCGCGGTTTTAAGCCAATAAAAGTCTCATTTACTCAGGATCCCTCAGATCACCTTTTTCTCCGGACAAAAAGGTAGGCGTACAACGATAAAGAAAAAAATAAATAAATAAAGAGCACAAATTGTATTCTCTCCGCACTCAAACAAAGTCTACAAGATCTACAAATAATAGCAAAATATGACAGCCGGGCCCAATGGAAACCTCAGTATGTAAAGGATGGTCATACATCTACGAACCAATCTATGCAAGAGTGGTTTATCCTAAAAAACGACCCGAGGAGCTGTTATTGACTAGCCACGAGCTCTTCCATCCATCCAGACTGACTCCGATACCTTTATAAGGTCGTCGGAGATCGAATCTCGGATCCCAATCCATCACGACATTGACTGTCGTAATGGATTTAAGGGCTAGGTTCGTTAGTGAGTATTAATTTCTAGAGACCTTTGTACATACGTACAAAGGTCTCTAGAAATTAATACGGTACGGTGTACTAAAAGTACCTACCTCAGGGGGCGTCGTCGGAGCTCATAACAATCAATCAACGTCACTGCTCAGGCAAGTCACAATCTGTTTATTGCAGACACTACAAAAACACATATTTACCTAATAAACTACTATGAACTTGACATTATCAACCTAAGCTAAGTTTCCAACGATTTAGACGTAATTTGTTAGAATTGATGTCAAATTAAAATATTCATCGGCGTATTATAATAATAATTAATATCATTTCGGCGTAAGCTTTTAACAAAGAGTCTTTGGTCAACTGGACCCACGAGTTCAGTCGAACAAATCACATTTTAATTTTTTTTTCATAGTCTTTTTGTGGGTCCACTTGACCATAGACTCAAAAGTACAATATCCATACAGCCAAAATGTATGGAACAGCTGTTTTTTTTATTATTAATTGATGTCAATTTTTTCATAGTTTTATTGTGGGCCCAGTTGCAAGCGGGTCCAGTTGACCAAAGACTCAAAAGGGCAATATCCATACAGCCAAAATGTATGGAACAGCTGTTTTTTTTTTATTATTAATTGATAACAAATTTTTCATAGTTTTATTGTGGGCCCAGTTGCAAGCGGGTCCAGTTGACCAAAGACTCAAAAGGGCAATATCCATACGGCCAAAATGTTGGAACAGCTGTTTTTTTTTTTTAAATTGATGACAAATATCTATGTCTCCACTCAGAAATTCGTCATCAGTTCAGAATGACGTAAGTACTTAATACATGGTAACTACCCTGTATATGGGTAGGTATGAGATAACAATTGACATAGGTACTTTTTATGAGCTGTCTGAACGCGATTCCCCTTAGATTTTGTATGCTATTAAGAACTGGTGACGTCAATAATTAGCCAATGCAATGACTCAACTGCTTGTTGATTTCAAAGTTTATTTTAAACTAATTTAGACTGGGCAACACTTCGTGACTAGTGGATTGGCTCTTTCTTTGGTCAATTAGCATTGCCATTCAACGTGGCAATGTTGCCATTTTTCTGGGCACATTCCCTTATTAATTGTACTTTAAGTTTCTTATTGTCGTCGTTGTATATATAATTACTAGCGGACGTCCCGCGGTTTCACCCGCGTAGTTCCCGTTCCCGTGGGAATACAGGGATAAAAAGTAACCTATGACACTCAGCAATAATGTGGCTTTCTTTGGTGAAAGAATTTTTAAAATCGGTTCAGTAGATCCCGAGATTACCCCTTACAATTTAACAAATACACAAACTTTACCTCTTTATAATATTAGTATAGATTAGTATAGATAGTATAGATTATTTTTATTCTCTTTGCACTTTTTTAAATAAATTAATCAAGTCTTACAGGTCTAAAATAAAGTGTTTATTAGAGAGAACTTGTATCATAAATTATTGATCGATGGCGGGGTCAGCTAGCTTACCATAAACTGAAAAACGTATATTTATAGAAGGTACCTTAGGTACCCAATTACGTTCTAGAAATGTAAGTTGTTTATTACCGACTAGCACGTCTATATTAGAGGAGAGCAGTGGTGGCCCAGTGGTAGCGGCCCCGACTTACGAACAGTGAGTCGTGGGTTCGAACCCCGTCAGGCACATTACTTTGTGTAATTTATTTCATCACCACTGTTCTCAACACGGGGAAGGAAAACATCGTGAGGAAACCGGCATGTCTTAGAACCAAAAAATACGAAGATATATGACATCTACCAATCCGCACTGGGCCCGCGTGGTAGGTCATCGCCACATCGATCATAGCCCATCCCTCACCTAGAGAGGAGTCCTGAGTCCCTGCAGTGGGAACATTATAGGCTGATGATGATGATGATGACGTCCATATTTTCTCCTCTTACTACATACATAAACATGAAGTATTAAGTTCACCTCAAAATATCAGTTAGTAGGCAGCAAAAACTTCGTGTTGTCGCTTTCCAATTGGCATCCTATTTCGATTGGTTAATTCCGTGCTAGTGAGTGTGAAACTAGCACAGATTAGTAGTGTTGAATTCGATTAAAGGAGATGGCTAAATGACTGCCTCCAGCAAGTATAGGATTCCCACACTGACTCGTAGTATTTAAACAATCAAACATTAATTATTTAGTGTTTAATAATTTCCTAGAAGTTGCATGAACTAAAGAAAAAGTAAAAATTAAATCTCTCTTTTCATTGACATAAAATGGTGAAATACTCGTATTACAGCTGCTAGTTGCTATAGCAACTGCAAGCTAAGGATGGTCCATATCGCTTTTATTATATCGATTCTTGATAACAGTTATCAAAACGATTTATTTACTTGAAACTAAGAAGTGGTAATCAGAGTTTTTGGTGGTAATCTAGTGGCGTGCAAATCAGTGTCTTGTTTAGTTCCTTGTGTTTTAAAAATGGGGTTGTTTGAAAGTGACTGTCGATTCTACCCAATTCAACTTAATTAAATCCTAATCAAATAAAACAAGGGACAGCTTCGAATTATGGTTATTCATTTAATCGTGATACATATTTTGCGAAAAATATGAACTGATGATTATTAAAAAGTAGTTCTATTTTTTTCTTTTAATCGTTTCGATTATTTTATTTCATCTATAAAAAAAGCACACGTCATAAATGTCAGACGTCGTTTTAACGCTTTGCCGTTTATTTGTTCGTTGTGCTTTTATATTTTGAATTTCCACCCTCGCTTTGATCCTTTTGCTTCTCAACGCGGACTTGACTTGCAGTACATTCATCATGCTATACATGTACTGCGGTAGGTATAACCACGCAAAGACTGCGGCGGCATAATCATCACTTCGTTGCCTGCTGCTCTACTTTCTATCCTAACTGTAGATGACTCACCTTTTTTTTTTTGAGTCTGGGAAATCACCAAATAACTCCTCCCGCTCTTGGGTAGAGCGGAAGCGAGTGTCAGACTTCTACTGACTAAAAACCACCCATGTTCCTTCTTCGCCCTTGTGCCGAGGCCGCGTTATCTCTTTCGATAATCCGCAGCCCCGACGGGCGTCGGCCCTTGCGGGCCCCTCCTTGCTGACATCTCTTTGAGGCGCGCGTGGAACACGAACGCGCCGTGCGTCGACACGGTCTATTGCCGTCATAAGACGGCCGGACGGCGAGCTAGCCGATTACTCACCGTCCACAGGCCCGCGTCTACGGTGGCCGGAAGCCATCACGTGGCCAACGACGCCCGGAGCTTCTTCCGCGGCGGCTGGGACGAGAGGTTCTCTCCCTCTCACGTTCCGCCACCTCCTTCGCTAGCATAACTGCTTCGCAGAAGGAGGAAACTACAAATAATCCTCTGGATGACATACTGTCATATTACTGCAGCTGTAATGTGGGGAACAGAACTCTGTGCTGTTGCTGTCATGTAATGACAGTGATCTGGTATCTGGGATGGGCGAGAGACCAGAACACGCTATCCGCTCCGGCTTCATTTTTAGGTAAGATTATCAGAAAAGAATAAAGTCATTCACATTTTTGCTGTTTTATTTTCAATATTTTTTATGTTAAAAACTTTAGATTATAATGTATCGATTCTGTTACACTTGAATTTCAATCCCATCTCTATAAAAATCAAACGTCAAACGTCTTAATGTCAGATGTCGTTTGAACGCTTTGCCGTTTGCATGTTCGTTAGGATTTTTTATTTTGGATTTTCAATGACCCTCGCTCGCCTACTTACGGACCTCTCGCTACTCGACACAGACAGAACACCACCTATGAACATTGTCTGTGAAAACCGTCTTTATTTTAGTCATTTGGATGAGTCCGTTAGGTTTTACAAGAGTAAACACGCGGGTGGGAGTAATTTTTGCGCGGATTGCAGAAAGGCCGTTGTATTACATTTTTAGGTGCAATTACCCCTTTGTGTATATTTATTATAGTACCACGATGCGAAATCGGGGTGGCTCGTTTAGTCTATAATACAATTATATCAATTTCAATGCAGATACATCCAAATGCCTAAGTAAAAGTTCATAGCAATGACATTTATTTGCAGTTTTATACGTATTGACGTAGGAGCTAAACGATTTTATTTTCACTATTTTCAACATATGATCAACTTCCGAAAGTGTTTTTTATATGAAATACTAATATTCAGCTATTCAGCGTTGCATTTTGCTAGGTGTCATGTTTATAGATGCTTGATTCAGTCGTCCTACCTGAATTTAGCCATCTCCTTTGAAAATGTTGAGGGTAATTTCCTGTGCTAGCATGTCCACTGCTACAACAAATCCTCCGGATTTTGCCGTAGGTCCACTACTGAAATAAACACGCTCGGAAAATTGATTACCGGAGTTGCCACTGGATCTGTGCTTCATTAATGGTAATAGGCCCGCCCCCTATTATATGGGACTTAAAAATAGCTGGCAAGATGTGGGTGTACTAATTGGGTACACGTCCTCTGCATAACCTTTTTTGTCGTGATGTTATTATGTTATCTTAACTAGCCTGTTCAAGACAACAACACGAAAAAAAGAAATCCTGCATCCCAGTTTCTGAACTGAGAATTTGTATTTGGGAACTGGTCAGACTCTACATTAGCATTATGGCCCAAATTCCACCACCAAAATACACATAGACAGATAGGAAGAAAATAATATAATTTATGGTACAACAAAATCGTAAAAAAATACGTAACGAACGAAGGAAGCGCTACTTTGAAGGAAACACCTTAAGTAATGCTGAAATAAAGTTTGACGAGTTCCCTTATTCATATTTTTTCATTTCACAAAGTTGGTTTTACTTACTACTGGGGATCTTTTTACCATAAAGTAGGGTATACTTAACCATTAAACCCTAGTCAATCCATAGAAACACTTTCACTTTCCAGGGGTTTTATCCATAAAACCCCTAGATAGTAATAGATTTTATAGGCATGAATTTATTTAAATTGGGGTCCTCCCCAAATGACAAAAATACTGCATTATTACTACCCTGGGGTCTGACAGACCCATAAATAACTATAAATCCGTAAATACTGTACGAGTACGGTACGAGTTTCTGTTTATTAATAAGGTAGATATATGTAAATACAAGTGCTTTAGTTTCCACTCCGGCACGGAAGCGAGTAAGAGGGTAATAAATTGAATTTCCAAGCTCTATAAAATAGTGGCACCATTGGCTGGATAAATCAAGTGACACCAATGTTTCACCTGTGAGAATGAGCCAGATGGTACAATTCTAGAGCATCTGAATTGGTATCTAAGTTGAAAAACTTTCATCTGTAAATGTTGTAAATGTTTGTATAAAAAATCGTAGGAAACAGTGACAATAATTCTTTGGAACTCACTCAACTTCATATCTTTATTCCAAGAAAAACTAATTCAATAAAATTTTAATGGTTCCCTCCATTCTTAAAAAATAATTAGGTAAAGTAAATATTTTGAGGAAACGTTTGGCAAACCGCGCCTCAAAATATAGGTAAGTAAGTATTTTACCAATGAGCACAGTGGCCGTTGATAGACGAACTGAGCCAATGATTTTAAAACCCAATTAAAGAAGCACTTCAAACTAGCAAACAACACTTAACCAGTTACTTAAAGGATTAAGAAAAGTTGTTACAAAGTAAAACTGAGTTTTCATTTTGAACAACAAACTTATAAATAATAATTACTGCTTATTATTGCTTCGCAAAATAAAGCTCAGTCTCTTAAATGAGTTAGTACTAATGAGCAAATAATGATTAACTAAAAAATCTACGAACATTTTTATAAGGTTCAATAAACTCGTTTTTCCAGCTGTAAAGTTAGGACTCATTATAATTTATTTAACAATTCAATTTAAATATCGTGTATAACTATTTTAATAACCAGTTGAACGCTTTAATTAACTTTAATTATCATTATTACTCTTACGCTTGATGTTAAACTCATTTAAGTATGCATGAACGATGCATACGTATTTTATAGGCATATATCATTTTTTTTAAGTCGAAAAATTTACATTAATCAATAAATTAATCTTACTTAATATCACGACCACCGACCGACCGATGACCTGGTGAAGGTTGCGGGGATCCGCTGGATACGAGACGCACGGGACCGTGACCGGTCTCGTGCGTCTCGCATCTAGCGGATCCGAATGTGGTGACACTTAGGAGAAGCCCATGTCCAACAGTGAACGTCTTTCGGCAGAAATGATGATGATGATTATGAAACGACACGTATTTAATCCCTAAGAAGACCTCATGCATATGAGTCGCGCTTGCGACTACAAGAAAAACGTACGCAACGTAGTAGGTAAAGAAAATATGTAGACACAGTATAATAGAAGAAGTAGAGAAAATAGAACACATAAAAACAAAACAAATAACGAATTTAAATATTACATAGAATATAAAAATATCCTTACCTCATACATAGGTATAGTCGACCAAGAAATTGGTTTACCACTCTAAGGTTGAATATCATTTGCACGTACAAAACATCAAGTGCTATTTTCACGTCAGAATCCGTCAATCTGTCATCCTTAGCGAATAATTATGTTACTGGGAGATGTCATCAAAAGTGGTAAACCAATTTCTTGGTCGAATATACGTACTAAAGTTTATTTAAAAGATCCTCGACGGCGTTTAAATAACAGGCCTCCTCACGCACAAACATCGATCTATCATGGCTGTTCATGAAAAAGTTTATCAAAAACAAAAATTACCACTTTAGAGTTCTTCCTAAACATAGAAATGTGATAAATATGGAAAAGATGTTGGAAGAACACTTTACAAACATTAGAAGATTCATTAAAATATTCTCTTAATCTTGAAATAACACTACGTCCAAATTACTTCGATAATTCCGAAAGACAGTTGTGACAGACAGAATGACAGCATCTTCTCACGATACGAGATTCGATTAACCTTTTTGCTGTGGAACCCTAAAACTGGAAACGTGTGCAAAATACTGCAAATTACACTTGTATGCGATACGCGTGTCATAGATAGCCTGCCGAAATCCAATATCGAAATATAACAGAATAACAATGCACATTTTGATCATGGTTCGCAGAAGTTCCAATCAATTTTCCATTGTGACCAGAAAAATATCATTAAAGATTTTTTTAAATCGCTTTGAAAAACTATTAATGCCCACATATCTTATTAATAACAATCGAAGGCGTTGTTTTCAATATAAATAGTACCATGTGCGTGAGTTGTGCCCCTTTGTTAAAACTATTTGAAAATGTGCTTAGGATGTAGTGAACATTTCCCAACAATTGTGATAGTTGGAATAAGATTTCGTGAAAGTCTAAGAAACGAAAAATTTTGATGTTTCGGACTAAATTCGCTGTCAGAAAGCCTTATAACATAAATAAACTAATGCCTTTTTCCCATGCCTGCTTCTATCCTTACATACCTACCTCTTTTGCCTTGTCCACGGTCACACATCTGGTCATATACGCACGTCTGTTGCTAGTACTACGCACCTCAAGTCATGCAAATACTACGCACCTCAAGTCATGCAAAATGTGAAAAAAAACTAGATGAGATTTGCATTTCCATTACTATTTTGAGAAGAAACACAAAAACTAGCTCAGAGAAGGCACAGGTCGAAATAAATGATTATTTCGACCTGTGCAGACAGACTGTGTGTACAGATGTCAATTTTGTAAATAATATTATTATAAAAATTTACAAAATTGACATCTGTATGGTATGTAAGTAAGTATTATTCATTGGTATACGGATGCATATACATACAACATAGTACGCCTTCCATTAATTGAGCTTTCCCAACGAACCGAGCTTTCAAAATAGAAGAACAACAGAATAACCAAATAATGTAAACCTACTACCTCTACCTTTGTTCACGGAAAACTCATTGTCGTGGCTCAAAACAGTCCAAGAAAATTGTATTAGGCTTGCACTTTGAACCGTAAACGAAAACGTTTTTTTTTACGTTTTCTGTCGGTTTTATGTATTTATTTTTTAGTTGAAAGGTTCGAATTCAGTTGCTATCTAAGATATTTCAGTTTCATAGTTAACTTAACCTATTGCCTCCCGAATTAAAGCTACAACATAACATATCTTCACGCCTTTAATCCCCGAAAGGTTAGGTACAGGTATAACTTATTGTATACATTGTCTTGTCCTTAAAAAAAGGTTCAATCAAAGAAACAAATTATATAAATATATTATACGTTAGTAAAAAATATTACCTACCTACAAAACTGATGAGTCGAGATTTTCAAAACACTTATTCTCCCAACTAAACGTAACAAGCTTTAAACAGTCGTAAGAAACGATATCCAAAGTTTTAAAAGCACTTATAAAACAGACCACAACTGTGAAAAACTCAGCGTAAAGTCCGAAATCGCAAAAGTTATCAAAAAGTTGTTAAAACATTTTTAATAAAATACAAAAACACGATCACTGCTCCTAAACTTTTGCTACATTAAAAAAAAAGAACGGTGCGTCGTTGTATACGCGAGCTTAGAATGGATAAGACGCTTTCGAGACGAGCGTTCGACGCGCCACGAGTTTCAGTCTGCAATATGAACCACGAAACACTAAGGCGGGGCACAAACTCGAGCGAGCCGACATTCGCTCCGCGGGAAAACTGCCCACTGAAGCTTTTCCTAGAGTTGCTCCCACTTGATCTAAGTTTTGGTACGGATTTTTATTGAAACCGTAGAAACTTTTTGTTTCTACACTTTTATTTGTTTAGAGGTCAGGCCGATAAAATGTACAAAACAATAGCCGTGGTATTTACCCAAAGAGCTTTATTATTAAATCTTTTTCACGGCTGTATACAGTTTTCTGAATTAAAGTACACAAAGATGTTTTTTTTTTAATAAATGACGACTGCATAATGGTGCATGCCAATTAAACGACCGTATGTGTACCACTAACATATTACGTTTTACATATTGTGTATCCCCAATAAATAAATAATTATTAGAGATAAGCTGTTCTTTATCTCAACAATGACACATTATATATTACGTATATAAATCTAAAATAACGGCACTTATTACACTACCCACACCATTACCTACTGACCACTAGCTCATGATTAATGCATGTTTACACATCAGAAGCAAATAAACTTAGCGTAAGTAATTTAAATAAAATTATTAAAATTATAGAGGCACTCCAAAATGATTAAATTCTATATAATTATGCCCAGTTAATTGTTGCAATAATAAAAGCTGGCAATTCAATTAGCATGACAAGCGAGCGATTCAATCAGTTGGGTTGATTATTCTCGTCGATTACATGTACATACATTTTTACGACATACCTGTTGTATATTCACAATAATTGTACACAAGTCGGCTGATAGGGCAGTATTAATTGTTAAAAAAAATATTTATTTCTAGTTGTGTGGTACATAAATGTTAATATTTATTTAGATTAAAATTATACAAAGAATAGATGGGACGTTCTGGAGGAGTCTAGGACATTTCTAGAGCTTTAAAACGATCTATCAAACAATGTCACTTAGAAAATAAGTTATGTTACAAATTGATATAAAAGACTCGTAATAGTCCATAGAAACAGTTTTACTGTTATGGAAATTAAAATAGACCGACTTAAAGTAGATTGTATTAAGAGTGAATACTCTGTGCCAAAATAAGTTCTCTATTTAGTGCAGGGACACGCATTGGGAAGTGAAAGAATTGTTGTTTTTATGATTTTCGATGGACACCGAACTCGACCTGGACAAGTACCTATTGGTAATAGTGAATTCTGTACTGACTTAGTTTCTCTGTTACATAGATCACTTATTTTGGTACCTACAAATATTAATTTGAGAAGTACTGACACTAAAAAAGATAGGTATCTAGGCACCTAACTTCAAATTTGTTTTAAACAACGTTTTAAGGCAACTGCCTCCGTGGTCGAGTGGTTTTGGCGTTTGCCTTGTGACCCGGTGGTCGTGGGTTCGATTCCCACGGGAAGCATACTTTGTAAAGTTGTTTCCAGTTTGGTTAGGACATTGCAGGCTTGAATCACCTGATTGTCTGATAAAAAGATGGTTCCGTGCTTCGGAAGGCACGTATAAGCCGGTGGTCCCGGCCGCCAAATGGCGGTCGTCAAACCATGTCAGAGGTCCTTGCGGCGGTTTAGAAACTCTGACACTAGGGTGTGTAGGGTCGATAGACCTTACTGCCCACACGATAAGAAGAAGAAGACATGTACATACATTATTCGTACAATTTCGACGTGACTCCACTTATCGGTTAAGGGTAATAGTACTTATTAAGAAAAGCAGTAAGTAATTACTCATCATTTGTGACGGTTTAGGACAATTAGGATTGTAACGTTCGCAGAGCAAAATGTCCTCGTTGATAAAACGACCGTAACGTAGTAAGTCATGGGAGCAAAACGTCCGCTATTTATTCTTCGTGTTCCTATAATACGACCGTCTCGCGACAGTATCCTTTATGGGCGGCATGGGCACCGGGCCGTAGGCCGACGAAGGAGGCCGGCGGAGGCCTGGCACTTCGGGGACAGAAGATATTAGTGTTATTTAATATGCGAGCGAAGCGAGCGCGCGTCATGGAGTACATGCGTTGCATGTCCGCTAAGGGAATGAATCACTCCAATGTCTAGTAATAATAATAATAATGACGTCACTCATACATGCAACGCATGTACTCCATAATAATCGATAATATTATTATGGTTATACAATTCAGTATAACGCACGGGCACAATTTCAACTGTAATGTCTGATTCTTTATTTTTATTGGCAACGCCTGGCATCCAGTAGGTTACAATAAACGTTATGTTATTATTTTAGGACAGTTAGCACCAGAATTGATAGCTTGTGAGTATTTATAATTATGCAGTCCATGGATAGATAGTTACGGCAGTTAATGATAAGATTAGGTAACATGGTTGAGGATATATAAAGACACGTTACATGATACTGTGTCATGTTTATGTAGCTAGGTACTGAACATAAAATAAACTAAGAAGTATGTTTCTTTATTTTTATTGGCACCGTCTGGCATCCAGTAATACGGATCGGTGTTGCTTCCATTTAATTTTCAATTAAAACTATACAGAAACAGACATGTTGCCACGAACTTTGTTGCGCAACTAGTTCTCACTAGCACAGATCAGTCTTTTAAAACTTTTGACGTCCAGTACTCATTCTATGACCACTTGGAATTAACTTTATTTTAAATTTTCCGTTCGCACAGAGGAAATGTGAAAACGATTTCTAGAGCGTTGTAGGAGTGTTGTAAACTTTTAAATTACGAGTATGAAGATACACACTACGCTATATATCGCTAACAATATTATTACAAGCTCCCTTTTAGATGTATGAACGTAGACGAAGTAAATACATAGGTATTTTGCCCAAATAGGAAAAAAGTTACTTAGAGCAAAACTTACTATAGTATTATCTTATTAGCTAACTGAATAAAACAAACCAAAACGGACACTTCGTTCATAGACAATACAAGCGAACTTGGTAATCAAAAGAGAGCCATTGTATTCTCTTGAGAATTTAATAAAATATGTGCAGCTGTAGTCTAAGTAAGATGAGTACCATTACTCAACAAACTCGAATAATTGAGTGCAATCCATTTAGCCATCTGCATTCACTGTACTTGGAACAACAACACTCGCTTCAGTCGGAGTTTTTGACATGATGTCATATTTATTTGACTGGAAATCTGATTAAGCTGTGAAACAACGACTATTATATTTGGCTGTATGTAAACTGAGTTTTAAACTTTCAATTATATAGAAATCGAATTCGAAAAATCATTGCTATAGGTAAATAAAGACTACACTAAAAACCATGCTACGATGATGCTTAGAAACATGTATGGTGCACACATTCTTAACAATGTCGGTGTAGACACAGAATTGGTACTCGATGGATGAAAATGTGGCATGTCATAGGAACAATATCCAACTCTATAAACCCACATAGTTGCCAAAAGGTATTGTTGAATCTATTTTATGTCAATTGTCAATTTTAGACAAAACTTACATAAAGTCACGCCTATAATCCTGAAAGGCTAGGCAGACTATAGATGTACCTAATAGAAACATCACAATAAAATCTGTACACTTAGCAAAATGCAAAAGCGATTTTCTTCTATCAGTACGAGATAATCGCTTTATAAGTGTTTTTTGGGTTTTAGAAAACCTAGTATTTTGGAAAGCCAAACAATTACGAACCGAGTCAGAAAACGTTCTTCACGATAAAATCGCTTTTGTATAAGTAGTCCTAAATTTCTAAGTTCGCTACGAGTATAATTGTAAATATCTCAACGGTCGTGAGTGTACCACCACCCGGGTGACCCACATTTTGTGTACGAACTGTCATATTTTTTATTAAATTAGTACAAACAACAAAAAGTTTTGGCAAATATCAGATTTCAATCAAAAGGTTATTGTTGATTATTTCCTTACTGTGTTTCAGGGTAATTTAATCTTGAAGCTCAAATGGCAAGCAAAACTTTGCCCTTGTTTTTACTCTTTCATTTGTTTGAAACTTTATTTCATTAATCAATTTGTTTTATTTTACAAAATGATAAATCATAGTCTATTTTTCAGTGCCTTTTTTGAGAAACTATGATGTTATTAATTAATTTAATAAAGTTAATCTACTTTAAGCCTGTTACTCACTTAATTGAAAAAATGTAGGGCTTTTATCATTTATTATAGACACGTCTGCATGATTATGATCACACAAGGTCGTATTTTACAGTTAAGTTTAAGCCAAGCGAAATGTTATTGGGTTTTTACATAAGAATTTTTTTCAGTAACATCTATGCAGTCTGGATTTGTGACCCACAGACTGATGTCAATCGACTTCTGTACCTCTGCTTAATCTATATTTTCTGTAAGTTAAAAACGCAAGACATCGTTTTGGACAGAAAACGTCTACTCAGTGTTGAAGAAGAAATCTAACAAGTCCAAGGATTTCGAAGCAAAAACTTCTTTCATATATTATTTAGAGCAACTGAGCAATCTGTTAAAGCGTCTCCTGTACAAAGCCTAAATTATTGTTGTTACAAATGTACCAAATGTTAGGCTTAAGAGCATTTATATCAATCACTCTTCTACAGAACAAAAATATGTCAACAAATTTCAGCCATGTTTTGCAAAGATACTTTCCTTTGCACGCTTCTTCGGTACTTATACAATAAATTCATGTCGCAACGAATATAACATTAACATAACTCATCGTGAAACTGGAAGGCGTTTAAACGTTGCTATTAGTGTATATACAGGAGTGATTGGCACATCAGCTAATGTGTTTGTGAACCGTTGTATGTTCTACTTTAAAAGTGACAACTTTAAAATAATTAAATGAAGTTTAGACTGAAAATTTTCTGTAGGTACCTAAGACTACGAACGTAGGTACTGACAAGAGGCTTGCTTGGCGCTTAAACTTTCAATAAGTGACCAACCTCACCGCGAAACAGAAAAAATATTTTTTCTGGACCTCAATGTCACTTCGTATTTCGTAGACTAATACTTTTTGGAATTAAAAGTAATTAAGCGAAAAAAGTCTAGTCCACCACACGACCAAAAATGGCTTGATCACCACACGTGGTGGATTGGATCCATTTCTCTTAACTACGTCCAGTTACTTTTATTATTAGGAAGCAAATGAAAACAGTAACCATCTTCTTACTTCATTTCAGCAGTCACGTCACGGAAAATATTCGTTTACTCCAGAAAGTAGGCACTAAATAAGAAAAGCTTTCAGTACAGGATCAAATAAAACTAACCACAAAATATGGGAATACAAACCACAATTTTATTTCAGAAATGTCAGGCGATAAGAACATCCTGGGAGATTCCAGCTACCGTTTTGTAAATAGAAAAGAAAGCACAACACCTCATAACATAAACCTATGAATACGTAGGTTTAAAAAGGTAAAAACTTTGGTTATTCTGCAGTGGGATGGATTATTACATCTATTACTTGCACAAGTGTATAACTAATAAGTATTGTGTAAATTTGAGCCTTTTTTTTGGAGGGTGGGCAATCATCAAATGACTCCTCCCGCTTTGGGCAGAGCGGTAGGGAATGTCAGACTTCTACTGACTAAAACACACCCACGTTCCTTCTTAGCCCTTTGTGCCGAGGCCGCGGTATCTTTTTCGAACAACCCGCAGCACCGGCGGGAGTCGGCCCTTGCAATGTTGTACATCTCCTTGAGACGCGCGTGAAACACGAACGCGCTGTCGACACGGTCTGTCGTCGTCATAAGACGGACGGACGGCCCTACGACCTATAGAGAAACTAACAGCTAAAACAAACAATATTATTATTCTTAAAAAATAGGAATTTAAAGGCCATAAAAATAATAATAATATTATTTTTATGGCCTTCAAATTCCTATTTTAAGGTTCTATTAATTTATTATTCTAATATAATATATTTAATATTGTATTGGTTCTATTAATTTATTATTCTAATATAATATATTTAATATTGTATTGGTTCTATTAATTTATTATTCTAATATAATATAATTATTATAATAATAAATTAATAGAACCTTAGATCACGTTCAAGAGCTATCAAAATCCAACAACGACGATGACACTGACATCCATTGCAGTTTAGATAATTATGCTTAACTCGCTCAATTTCATTTGCGAAAATCACCCTAAAATACTGGTTAGAGTTTAGTAAGTAAATCAACGGACAAAGAGCGTCTCGTTAGCCTCAATTTTGATTTGATGTATCTCGTTTCAGTGACGATTTCATTTTAAAGCGATTTCGAAAAACCTCGTTTTAATAAAGGCGATTAAAAATAATATTATAGTTATAGTTTTTGTCACTTTTAGCATTGGATGAGTTTTTTTTAACGTCTTCCAAAATAGACAAAGTTCTTAATTCAGCTGTTTTTTTTTTTTCAGGTAGGTATGTATATATATACAGTGATTATTTATTGCTGTACTGGTTAATAAATAATACAACGAAGTAAGTACTTATTTCGCTTAATGAAAATTGTTCACATATTTTGTATCTAACGAACCTGCTTTAGAAAACTAAACAATAAGATTCGATTAAGATAAAACAATAGATTTTGGTACAACAATATAAACCTTTCGCTCCTAGAGAAGAATGACCGATAAAAGGTATGATAAGATCCAAAATAAAACCGTGCTCCATTTTACATCCAGCTAATTAGTGATCTTAGTAATATTACATCATTGCCAGATCAGAACAAATAACATAACATCATGCTTATAATCCCCAAAGGGTTCTGGTAGAGATGTGCCTTACAGTACACCTCTATTCGCAAGTTATGTTTAAGACCCATGTAACAGGGGCAAACAAAATTTGGTTCATAAAAGCAATTTAAAGACCCTTTTAAGATCATCAATTAAACCGTGCACAATTTTGCTTCCTTCTTTTCTTGGGGATATTAGTAATATTACACTGGAAGGTATAACCAGATCAAACCAAATCAAGTTAAAATAAACTATTCAAATGGGACCCAATTCATAAAGACGTTGTATAAGCAAACGAACTTATAAAGAAAACTATAGAATAAAACTGATGGATCGGCAGGCGACGCCTTACGATTCATATTCCAGCGGCGGTGTGAGCTTACTTCGCTTATTTATTATTTTAAAATATCACGTTTTCTCAAGTAAAACCACTTTTGCGTAACAAAGACCATTTATAAAACCCTGCGACATTTTTACTTTGTAGGAACGTCGGAAGTGCCGTAAATAAGTGCGGATATTTTTACAACCTTGCGCTGGAACTGTACCTAGAAAACATAAGTGTTGGTAAATTTAATTTACAAATACAGGCACTTCTATTGCCTTCATTATAAGAACCTTGCAACATGGCTTTCGTCGCTCTAACATTTTATTCCACGAAGTGCCAGTCTGATTTACCAACTAAAACCCATTAATATGTAACATCTAAATTCAGCGAAAGGTCTTACTTACCTACATTATTCATACAAATATCATTTGATTACTTACTTCCGTTACTTCGTCAGTATGAACTAGAAATTCGGAGCACGTGTACGTCACCCTGACGAAATGCCCTGAATAAAAATTGCTGGCTGTAATTTGCAATAATCTGAACGGCTCCAAAATGTCGGTCACATTAGAAGTGGCGATTATGCTAACAAAAAGCCTCGGATTTGTAGTTGATCCATACAAATATCATGCTACGTCATCGTACCATGGACGCATGGTATTTAATATCTAAAGCGTCCTATTTGTTTGGTGAATTATGTTCCATGATCCGTATTGTGTTTGCTACATGGAATTATTCAATAGTTCATAGCTCTTTGGTCTGTTATTACACCACGGGCGCCTGTCGCCATTCTGGTTTTCATGCGAAGGATTGAGGAGAGTTCGAGAGAGAGTATGAATGCAGAGTAGAGAAAGACCAAAGAATCGATGAAGGGACTGTGTGGAGGATGATATGGATAAAGAAGAAGGTGACTGCTGAGATGACGAGTAGCAGAACAGTACTTAGGGAAGAATAAAACATGTAGCGGCGACCACAAATAATTTAGGGGAATGGTGACCTAGTGTCAATCTATATATATGTATATCTATATAAATAAAAAGAGAAGTCCTGACTGACTGACTGACTCGTCAATGCCCAGCCCAAACCCTTGGACCTAGAAAACTGAAATTTTGCACAGAGGTTCCCTTCATAATGTAAACACGGAATAAGAAAGGATTTTTCGAAATTCAACCCATAGGGGAGTTACATAGGGGATGAAACTTTGTATGGAAAATCGTCATTTTCACGCGGGCGATGCCGCTGGCAAAAGCTAGTTTGAGATAAAAATCAATCTCGTTCACTCTATTCAATCCACGTTTGCAAAGTTTTGATAACCAATTTAGTTGAGCACTGATTACATACTCTTGTATTTCATCTCATCTCTTGTGTCTTATGTCAGTTACAGGATTCTTTCCAATTACTAATATCTTGAAGATTGTGTTTAGCAGAATTTTGAAATTGAGATGAAAAACGATTATTATTAACGTACCGTTGTTGTTAGTATTATTGAGCTGCAAAATAGAGTTGTCACTCGCACTTGACGTTTGGTATTAACAACTTGTGGAATATGAATTTCGACAAAAACTCAGGTCGCTCTCATAAAAGGGTAAACAGAAGCTACGGAAACAGCTGGAATTATTTAGCTTTGGGGTTTCAAAAGTTTATTTAACTTATGCAAACTTTTGCTGCTGTTAACGATTTAATGGGAACCATCTTTATTTTGGCGAAAAGTTCTTTTACTTTTTCATCACCTCTGTTAGCTACATATTAATTTCGCAGAGTGCACTGAATGGAATAATTTCCCTCCCACTAGTTTGCATATCCGAGACCAATTAGTTCGAAAGCTAGAAATAGAAAATATATTTTCGATCAAGTTACTTCTAAAGTAATTTGTTCGATATAAGTAAATCGATTGCCAATCGTATCAGAATAAGTAGAAATAGTTTAACCCTTGACTGAGATGAAAAAGTATTTATTCACTTACTATAAATAAATTCAGCCAGACATATTCTATTAAAATATTCATCATTTTATTTTATGGCACGCGGGTACTTTTAGCGAGACAGCTTATGGATGTTTACCTTCTAAAATAATATTACAGATTGCGAATAAAGTGCCTACTTACCTTAGATTCCATAGTAAGAAGGTACTTAGAATACCGTATCACAGTTTATAGCTAGTATAGATGGGAGGATTTTACCGAGCTGAAGCTGAAGGCACCTAAATATATCGAGTAGAACTATTTACTCGATCGCGGTGCGGTATTTTTATAGTTTTCCGATTTTATCGCCCAAATATAAAAGTTTGACCATTTTCTAAGTACATATAATCCTAGTTTTAGAACTAGGTTTTGTTTCAATTTTGACAAGGAGTTAAGTAATTCTAACTTTGCGCAATTCAACTATTATTATCTATAAGCAGTAATTATTACTGCTTATAGTTGTGTGACCGTTGTACTATCAAGTCATAGGACTTTACAAGACACGTAGCTCTGATTTTTCGAATTCATGTGCGTCTAGTATAATTTATTGCTACTTGCTTCGGTGAAAAAAAACATCGTGAGGAAACCAAAATACCTGAGAGATATTTGTCGACGGCATGTAAAGCTAAGTCAGAGACAAATAGGCGGCATAGAACTCTGACACGAAGTTAAAGAACTACACAATAAAGAAAGAAGAATAGAAACCAGCAAAGCTTAACAATGCCCGTATACAGGTGTGACTTCACACAAAATACAAATAATGAGAGAGGACATTTTGTCTCTTTGATTAAAGGAATTATGGTAGTTTCAGACTCTCCCACAGAGTCGAAAAACCTTATTATGGCATGAACAGCTACGAGCAATGAGGAGTTGTTTTGTACCGATTTACATTACATTACCTACCGATTTTGTAATATTTTATGTATTTTGCGTTGAAGGTTCGCGCGAAACAAAAACAGTTTGTTTTACAAAGTTAATATTAGAAGATAATATTCGGGGTTTTTCCTTGTTCTCGAATGATTTTCACACGAGTGTGATGATGTTGGCCTGATGTGAGAACATCTTATTAGACGTGACTGTACTAAGTAATGAGTAAAGAAGGTACTGTTGCCCTTATTTCACAAATAAAACTAACTTATTTTGTGCAGGAATATCCTCATGGATATTTAAATATAAGGTCCCATTAAAATAGGTGGACAAATTTTAACACAGCGTTCAGTAGGTCTAACCAAAGATATCTAAACAGAAAAAAAACATCAAATAAAGTGTTTTTTTTTTTACTTAAAATAATTAACCTTATTTTGGTGGTCTGAATGATTTCTGAAATTTTGTCCACCTATTTTAATGGGACCTTATATACCCACCGCCTGGGGCGAGCGGAGGGTTATGTTGGACTCTAACCGACAAAAACCCTACTTGTTCTCGCTAGTTTCGGTGACCCAGGAGACACAAATAAATTCACGCGCGTGAACTTTTCAGCACCATCGGACATCCGTTCTGCCAGCAATGCCTACTGGCTCTTTCTGATTATTTCTGATTCGATCACGTAAGGAAACTCTGAACATAGCCCTCTCCATTTCCCTTAATATACATACACAGATCAAAAACACAATTGATTTTAAATGTGGAGCGTCGATTATCCGAACGTCGATCAACCGATCGACCGCTTATCCGAACGACTACGCACGCCCAATTCACGTTTATCTCTCTCCCGTCTCCCGTGCTACAGTGCTCCCGCACTTGTCGCGACTTTTTAATTGCACTTGTTATATCTTTAATTATTTTTGTAATTTTAGCACTGTTTTTAATTGTTCAAGTATGAAAAATTGGGATTTCCTTGATTCAGACCAAAATAACGTAACAACGTCGGCTGTCAGATGTCAAGTGACAATGACGTAGAGCGACGTTGCGTCAAGTATATTGTTGATTTAATAATTATCGTAAATATCTTAAAAACAAAGGTTCTAATTTCAAATAAACCTAATTCACATTATTCTAATGATATATTATATACCGACGTATTTTATAGAAGTAGCTTTTATTGTAGCTTAAAAGACTTGGTTTCCGAACCACAATTACTATTGTGGTATTTGAATAGTTAAGTCAAGTTAAATGTTTATTTATTATAAATTGCCAATAAATCATATAATTATTATTAAAAGATACTTAGAATGTTTCCTACATTTTATCTTACAATTTTAATAAATTAAATAGTTCCAATCAATTCTCTGAACTATCGGTTGATATTTATATTTTATCCGATAGTCATAAAGATTACAAATAAAAACATATTATAATTGCTAAATTAACTTAAGACGTTTTAAAATAGTTTCACTACATAGGATTTGCTAATTATTATTTATGTTATTAGTTATTTAGCTATAATGAATAACCATTTGCCATTGGTTTATTATGGCGGTAGTCGTTGATGTACTTTTTAATATTTGACGGTTATAAAAGTAGAAGTACCGCCAATTCAGGTTGAGTTACGCTGCAACTGTTGAAGGGTAAAGACAGACCCAAAGTAGTATATAAATTGTGTATAGAGAGGATTAAGTTTACATATTGTGGCCTAGTTATGAAGATACCAAATGTGTAAAAGCTGAAACCTATTTGTATAACTCTAAAGGATCTACAATGTTCATGTAAGTTAATTGATATTATGCTATGAATATTACTGATGACTATGTGTTAGAAATATGTACTACACTCAGCGTCAAAAAAATCGCACCTTTTGAAAAATCTACTTCAAACAACTTTAAATCTAATTTGGAATATGGGACATGGGTAATGTTTGGTATCATTTGAAAGGTAAGAAAAAGGAGTATACAAAAACAATTCTTCATTATTATTATTTTTTATTGGAACCGAGAAAAGTAAAAATGTTTACAAAACAATAAAAATCCTTAATTAAGCCCTACTTAAAACAGATTAATTATTCAAAAAAAAGTTACAAAAAGTTGCTTAAAACTAACCTAAAATCTAGTGTTACCCCCCCTTGCCCTGATGACGGCTTCCATGCGCTCTCTCATGGATCTCACCAATTTTATGAGCTCTTCTTGAGGGATACTGGCCCATTCCTTAATAACGGCCTCTTCGAGCTCCTGGAGAGTCGTGGGAGCAGGATCACGGGACCTAACCTTACGTTTCAAATGGTCCCATAGGTGCTCTATCGGGTTCAGATCTGGACTTCTCGCTGGCCACTGCATGACAGGGATCCCAACCTCTTGAAGGTAGTCGCGCACAATTCCGGCAGTGTGAGCGCGTGCGTTATCGTGCATTAATGTGAACCCCTCGCCAACAAAACCAGCATAGGGGACCACATGCTCTTCCAGGATCTCTGTGATGTACCGGTGAGCAGTCATCGACCCTTGCCCGCGTGCACCTCCAGTCCGGGAGACGCAAATAAGTTCGGTTTTGCCGTCGGTCGACATGCCGCCCCAGAACATACAGGAACCACCCCCGTATTCTACCGTCTCTTGGGTGCAGGCTTGGGCGAAACGTTCCCCCTGTTTTCTGTACACTCTTCTGCGTCTCTCGTTGCAGAAAAGGCACACTCTCGTTTCGTCTGAGAAGAGAACAGCTCTCCATTGGTCCAGAGTCCAATTAACGTGGTCGCGAGCAAACTGCAAGCGAGCTCGCCGATGTGCTGCGGTCAATTTTGGACCCGTAGCAGCTCTTCTAGCCACTATCTCTCTCTCCTTCAGTCTTCGTCTAACTGTAGAGACGCTCACGGTTGTTCTGCGAGCTGCCTGGAGCTGTTGTTGCAACTCAACAGCATTAGAGAACCGATTTCTCCGAGACTTCAACACGATGAATCGGTCGTCTCTCTCAGAAGTGCAGCGACGTCTACCAGACCCATGCCTCCGGACCAAGCCACCGGTCTGCAAGAACCGCTGGTACACTCGTCGAACCGAAAAACGGCTCAAGTTCAGTTGCCGAGCGACATCACACTGTCGCATCCCTGTTTGCAGTAGTGCAATCACTTGGGCGGCTTCTTCAGCAGTAGTATCCATCTTCAAGGACGTTTTTCTTGTGAAAGATCTTCTCGTGTGTCTTCTTTGATGGTTGGATAGCGAACGTACTCCATTGAACCTGTATCGACCCTTTTATACCCACAACAGGTAGCGCAAGTAGTGGGTACTTTTGAGGAGCAAAATTTCATAATTTTTTTTTAGTGACCTGTGGTATCAACCTTGTTTTTTAATTAAATTAAATGGATATTTTTTTAAAGCTTTTCTTTAGGGCTTTCAAAAGATACCAATATTGGTGGGGGTAATTGCGTGTCTCAAGGGTTAATAATGCTTGAAAGCTAATTTTGCGGAGGTGCGATTTTTTTGACGCCGAGTGTATAATATGGTTTATAGTGATTGTTGTTTATGTAAACTGATAAATTGCTGTAATTTGAGACAGTCCAAGACAATGTCAGGTTGTCTTTGCATAATACTTTAAAATATGTTCCCGTGGAGTTTCTTGTCCATTCTTCTCCACGAAGACTAGGAACCTAGCGAATGGAATCGAGCTTGATGTAGTTGACAAGACCAAAAGAAATAAAATGAATAGTCTTGTCTTTTGTGCTTTTACTTCATAAAACCCCTGTCCCAACACACCTTTTTAAGGAGACTTTCGAACACAGTAAATTATTAGTAATCATCCTGACACTCAAAGTTTATTAATTGGTGGATATTAATACATATACATATAGATTTACATACACTTTCTAACACACTCATAATGTTCTTACAAGTAGCCGCTACTCGATAAACTGCCGCGTGAAAGTAAACTCTCGATTTAAAATGCCTAAACGTGAACGTATTGTCCTTTCTATGAAAGATAAATCATACTATAAGAAAGTTCGCTTATCCGAAAAATCGTTTTTCCGAACACCCATATATTTTACTAATGAAATCCCGCACGCAGTCGTATTTAGTTTAGCGTGCCTTTAATTTGAAATATAATAAATAATTAATTAGAATGTGAGGATTCTGGTGAAATAGGAAGCTAACAAATTGTGTATGGACCACGAAAACTGTTAAATTATTCAGTATGAAATCAACAGTTTATTGCCACACCAATATATTGATATAAAAATCGCTGAAATCCTACTGTCATAAGCTTTATACTACACGGTAACAATAAATAGAATAGAATAGAATTTATTTATTTTCAGGTAACAAAGACAAATAAGAAAATTAAATACAAGATAAATACCTCAACCTAAAATTAAATATACAGGTACTAATAATACAGTTGGTGTTAGTAAAAACCTCTATCAAATCAGCCATACAAAACAAATTGCGTTTATAGCGTTGCACAAAAGCGATGAAACAGACACCAATACATCAGTCTAGCTCATTCGAGGAGGTGACAATATACTTGTCACTTGAGTAGATGTTACGGGTGTAAAAACACCCTTAGCGTAGCCGGGAGACACGTGTTCTTCCCGTCATGGTTATTGGATGGATCTTTTATTTACGGAGAGAAAGATGACCAAGTTTGTCGTTTTTTAATACTCATCATTTCAGCTAAAAGACTTCGACTACTGGACATAGGCACCAGGTGTCGCCACATTGACCGGTTCTGTGCGTCTCGCATCCAGCGGGTCCCCGCAACCTTCACCAGGTCATCGGTCCAGCTAGTTGGAGGCCTTCCAACACAACGTCTTCCGGTTCGCGGTCGCCACTCCAGAACTTTCCGACCAAATCGACCATCCGTTCTGCAAGCAATGTGCCCTGCCCACTGCCACTTAAATTTGGCAATTCTTCGGGCTATGTTGGTAACCTTGGTTCTCTTGCGGATGTCTTCATGATGATGTTTTTTTTAATACTTTTTTTAAATGCCATACTTTACTCATATATCGTGCCCTTACTTCAAAACCCAACTAACTGCACAAAATGTAGTTTCGAGAAAATCGTGTTTAAAGGTTCGAATCGTAAAAAAAATATTCAAATACTTGATAAAGAGGCGAGTACGTGTATTTTGATTTCTTACTGTATTCATTATTCGGGTGGTGAAGGAAAAATAGCTTAATTCTCAAACAAGTAGGAAAAATGAAGGATTGGCTTGATAAATGCTACAGATTAGTGGTTTTTCCTGTAGTCGCAATGTTTTCTTATGTTTTGAAGAATAGAGTTTAGACAGCAGTTTTTTTATGAATTTAATTAAACGAAATATTTATGTTCACATAATGGGTAATTGCTAATACTAAGTAGAAATATTTAGTCTCAGTTATTGTTATTGTTAATTTAACGTGAATCATGACAAAACCACTTAAACGCAGATAGAATGTTTTTCCTGGCGAGAAAAATTGCTTACAGTGCAAAAACATTGCTTTAACCGACACTTACTTACTTTTGTCTGTTCTTTATTTGAAAAATCTCCTGATATGCTACCTTAGCTAAAAGCTGTAACTCATTTTTGCCCATAAGTGACTTTAGTTGGTTTTCGAAGGGCACGATATACCTCCATGACCCCTGTTACAAGGCGCCCCTCAGCACGATGTATTGAGTGCGTTACATTGAGTCCTACCCTAAACTAAAAAAAACTGTCCAAGTGCAGCTCGGACTTGCACATGAAGGGTTCCGTACCATGACTTCTTATAGGTTTTCCTGTAATCTAATACGTGTTGGCTCAGTAGTTTCGGAGATAAGGGGGGGGGGGGGGGGGGACAGACACACGAGTGATCCTATAAGGGTTCCGTTTTTTCCTTTTGAGGTACGAAACCCTAAAAAAGTTGTTTCCCAGCGATAACTTTTGCGCAGTGTTACTTAGTTTATATACAGAATGCTTGTTTGACGACTTTGTGAAGGTGCCTTCCAAAAGTCTAAAACCTTCTGTATAATGTAATCATACTAAGGACTGATGATAATAATAATCCTAAACACTTTGTTCAACGAGGTGCTTATAACAAACTTTATACAAATAAATAAAATTGTATTGGCTATACTCTATGTTTCTGATGGAAAAACGCAAATGAAGTTATTTGGGAGTAAAATCAGTGAGTAAAATTATTCAAGGGTTAGTTACTCTGTTATTGTTATTTGATCGAATCCACCCTAAATCGTATTTTTGGGTTATGTTATGATTATTTTGACCTAAAAACATTAGGATTATGATTAGGATTTTGAATAAAGTCTTTAATTGGTTTTTGGTCTTTTGGTTTTTTTTTTAAAACGTTGCCCCACACTAGGAATTTCTCCTGTATCGACCCGAAACAACTATCTGTAGGTCATACAAATATTTGTTCCGTGCGGGGATCGAACCCGCGACACGCGGCGCAGCAGTCCAATCCCTCAGCCACTGCGCCAACCGTGTCGTCATCATCAATTACATTGTCTAATCAAATAAAAATTGCAGTCTCTTTTTTCGTGAATGACCAGATGATCATAATTATGTGGACGAAGCGAAAGCATCTTAGCCGGAGAAGTTCTGTACTTTTTGCCTACCCTCATGAGAAAAAAGTATGAGTTCATATTCTTTATATTTATGTTATTTTGTTCATGTATCATCGTTCTGCGATCTCAAAATTTGTCAACAGCAAAGGCTCGTTATTCCATGGTCACAAAATGTAATACGAGTAATATCAGCTTCATATTGCATTATTTCGTGGAAAGCTACGATACCAACACGTAAATAAGCAATGGTTTCAGTGGAAATGGCTCGAAATCCATCGCTACACTACCTCAAATAGACCGTCCACGAGTCTATTTTGATAGGTATTGTAGCGAAATATAACCACAGACCTTTTCGTCCTTGATTAAATAATTTTAGTTTATTTTTTAGTTATTATTTTGTACACTATCACAAACGTTGTCCTATTTAACCAAAAGATTAACTGGTAGAGAATGCCTTATAGCATTAAGTCTGCCTATGTACAACAAGTTATGGTAATGTATCTAGGAATTCACTTTGGTCAATTTGCGATTGCAATTGCTTTTGGAGAAAGAATCTTAGTCTTAATGAGTTGAACAAAATTACTAGATTAACTGAGATTTAAATGTATCTAACTAGATTTGAATTTAAAATAAATTAATTATGAGGTTATAGAAGTTAAAATTAAAAGAAACACGGTATCGTGATCGTTGGAAAGAATGGAGGGAGGCCTTTGCCTGGCAGTGGGACAATTAAGGGTAGCTATAATAATACGATTAAAATAAACACAATAAGTTTAGTTCTTCATTTGCGTCCACGTGCTACCTCCCTGGTCTTCGTTTCGTAGAAGCTCTTGGTATCGCTCCGTGAAATGCCATCGAACTGCACGCTAATGCATATTCTGGTTGTTAGGTCACCACCATTTGCATACAGCAATCCACTATTTGATAGGCCTCTTCAAATCTCATCCCGTTGATACCTACCAGCCACCCTGCAAAGATCGTCGCTTCACCGAGCCTGAGGCACACCTGAGGGCACCCCACCCTGGACGGTGAGTAATGGGCTAGCTCGCCGTCCGGCCGTCGTCATGACGGCAACAGACCGTGTCGGCGGCGCGTTCGTGTTCCACGCGCGCCTCAAAGAGATGTCAGCAAGGAGGGGCCCCTCCTTGCTGACATCTCTTTGAGGGCCGACGCCCGTCGGGGCCGCGGTATTTTGTACTAGATTACGTGGCCTCGGCGCAAGGGCAAAGAAGGAACATGGGTTCGGTTTTTAATCAGTAGAAGTCTGACACTCCCCTTCGCTCTGCCCAAGAGCGGGGGGGGTCATTCGATGATTTTCCACCCACCAAAAAAAAAAAAAAAAGGGCACCCCACCTTACGCTAGCCGATTCGCGGTCTCCACTCAAGAACACGTGTGGGGTACACGTGTTCTTGAGTGGAGACCGCGAATCGATGAACGGTCAACGATAAAAAGTTCAAACGACCGGATTTCAGGTAATTTCTGCAAATAACTTTCAGGTTGTTTGTTGACTCAGGACATACTCTTACGATTGTTGGTATGTATGGCTATTGGTAGACGGTGGGTATGGCTATTGTTTAGGGTTTGGGAAAGGGTCAACATGAAAAACCGGCCATGTCAACTGATTTTCTTATTTCTATGACAAATAGAACAAAATGGTTTCAGACCAGAATAAGAATAAGAATAAGAATAATTTATTTAAGAAAAAGTAGTACAAAAGGTATACATTTAGGCACAATAGTGTTGTTTCTAATACAATGGTATAATTAGTGCTTATAAGTAAACTATATATCTAAAATATATTTAATATTTGCAAGTAGTGATAATTTTATAATTCAAATGAATGGTAGCGACCTGCCCGATGTAGGTTTATGTAAACCTGTGTTTCAGGCCATCACTTTACGTAGCACAATTTAAGTAGGACATTGAAATTACAAAATAATATAAGAACAGTCAAATAGGTACAAACAACAATAAAATTAGCTTAAGTATATATTTGTAAGTAGATATTAGGTGAAACATAATTAAACCACAATGTTTTCGGTAGATTAGAGTCAATAGTGACACCTAGAATTCACTAGATGGTCAGCTTTATCAAAAGTAGGGTAGAAACATGCAGAGTCAGCGCACGTGATACAGTTATGCGCGTAAATGTTTAGGTTATTAAGCAGTGTGTTAGTATTTTTCATTGTAAATCAAACGTATTTCGTTTTGTCAGCATTTAGTGTTAGGAGCAAGGTATGCGTTTTGTCACCAGAATGTAGAAGGTGCTTACAGACTTCAACATTACATATTTCTGATTTTGACACAGTAATTTAACTATCTAGATCACTAATTAGCTGATTAATTATAATAATTACAAACTAAGATGTGCCCACTAAATAGCAAATTCTGTGGCGCTCTTAGGCGCCCTCATAGTCTATTGAATTAATATAATTCGTCTCGGCATATTTACGTGCCGGGCAACTTGCATCACCAGTTGGATGGTCACATTTCCTCTTGAACCTTTTGCATGTCGCGCACTGAGGGGAAGAAGATTTGCTGCTGCATTCCTTCGAGGAATGTCCACTCTCTGCACAGTGGTTGCACGTTGCAGAGACGAGGGTAAGTCTTATGTTATGGGGAAATATTTGCCACAACTGGAACTATTATGCCGTTATCCAAATTCATGTGGGGTAGGTGCAGCATATCTTCTTCTTTCATACTTCTCTCTCTATTACTCGTCATCTCATCCAGGCACCTCCTTTCATTTCATTCAAATATAATACCTACCTACACATTTCTAAATAATAATTATGTAATTCTATTTTTATTTTTCATCATAATACGCCGAAAAAAAGCCTGAGGTAAATCTTAACAATAAATCTATCTTACAAAATTCAAACTTTTTATTTCCTCGGGAATAAATAACAATATGAAAATTCGAATATAATATTATAAATTCTTACTAAGGTACTGACGCGTTCAATCTTTCTATGTAACGAACATTCATTAGAACTAACCTTTCTTAGTAAATTATGATGAAAATAGATGATTCCTGGAAAATCTAGTTATTAAACATGGTGGAGGCGTCACAAATGTAGGCTTATCTATATTATGTACTTATTACTTGATATAAATAGGCTCAATTTGTGTACAACAGTATTAAGTGATACCTCTGTATCTGTCTGTATTTTGCCTATTAACATACTTTGTAAGTACAATATTGTTACTAACCATAATGGATAATTAAGATTGTTTTTTTTTTTTTTTTTGTCTACTTACATAGTTTATAAGTTCTAATTGTTACTAACCATAATGGATCATTGCTGTCTGAAATTAAATAAATTATTATTATTATTTAAATAGGTTTATTTTAAAATTCGGTTGGACTGGAAGCCGACCCCAAAATAGAATATGACGATGATTTATAAACATACTGTCTGAACCTAGACAACGTGCACAAAGGAGAGGTCTCGAGCCTAAACTGCTAGCCTCACAAACCTTCACTTTCAATACTGAGTGGTTTTTTTTTTGGTAAGTTATCAAATGACTCCTCCCGCTCTGGGCGAAGCGGTAGGGAGTGTCAGACTTCCACTGACTAAAAACCACCCATGTTCCGTCTTAGACCTTTGTGTCCGAGGCCACGGTATCTTTTCGAACAACTCACAGGCAGAATACTGATTGCCTTATTTTACCATCGCGACTAAAACTATTCTCAAAACACGTGCACATTATAAGAATTAATAATTATCTTCTTCTTTGTCTAACCTATCCCACTCTAGGTGAGGTCGGCTCACCTAATATCTGAAGAATCAATATAATCTAGTCATATTGGCCTCATAAAGTATTGTTTGTGCCAATTCGTTCCACTTCAGCATCAGAAAAAAGCAATATAATTTCCGTCCTTTTAGGAAAGGGTTGGAGGTATTTCCTGTTCGTTTGTCTATCATTATTAAGAATCTTTATTTCTTGGGAAATATTAAGAAAATGACGAGACTTCCTCGTTGGTCTAGTCGTCGCAAACGCGACTGCTGTGCATGAGATCCAAGGTTCGATTTCCAGGGCGGGATAAGTGCATTGGGCTTTTTTATCAGGAATTCCTTAGTAACAACCACGAAGTGTTGGCGAAATATGAACAGGACAACAGTTTTGTTTGCTTTTTTTTTTTGTTTTGGCTGATACCAATAGTAGCCAGGATCAACGAAATATATATATAAGTGAAGTAAAATGACATATTGTGTGTTTTAGTTCGTGCAACCTAGCGCTATATTTTAAGAAAGCTGCAATAGGATTCATAAAAGACCACAGGTTCGACGCCGACTCCACTCCGATTAGACTTTGAAAGTGACCTTTATTATCGTGTTCCTTACGGAACAATGTTCAACATATATCTGCGCCTACCACTAGCCATGTTGAAAAATACTTCTCATACCTACTTGCCTGACGTGTACCAGACCACGCGAAGTGTAGGGTTTTGATGCCTTTGTTTTTGTTTTGTTTTACCCAGCCACAGACCAACTTAGTTATGCGTGGCTTAACGTAAAGATCGACCTGTGTGTGACAGTTATTATTATTAAGCCACGAGCTCTCATAGCTTTAATCTAAATATGCAAAATAAAGTCAGTTCAGTCAATTCCGTTTAATACCGGAAACGATGATTAAATGACATTTAATACCTGTTAGATACATTTCTACCTAAACCCTCAGGAATTACAGGCGCGATGTCGTTGTATGTCATAATGAGACAAAAAGGCTGTATTTCTTGTGCAGTGACCCCAGAGACCTACAAAATAAAACCTACGTTTGAAAGACGGCAACCCGTCCTCACAATTTTCGACATCTGACAATTTGGTATGATTTCTTTTATAGTTTTTTTGCTCTCAGCATCTGTCGTGAAAACTACGTTGTTTTTCACAAATATTGTTATGTCCCATTTTCAGATAAATTATAGAGGGCCGTAGTCGTAATATTTCGGTTGTTGTCCTCTCAATTTATCAACAATGGAATCATCAATATACATTGAAACGGCGCCTTATGCGAAAATGAATTACCATCTGCCTAGCCTCTTCTCAAGCATTTTGGAGTGGGCTTGCAGTCTTACCAGACGCAGCTGGATACCAGCATCACTATCACTATCACTACTACATTTTTTTTTTTTTTAATTTTTTTTTTTCATAGTATAAAACAAAGTCGCTTTTGCTGTCCCTATGTCCCTTTGTTTGCTTAAATCTTTAAATTTTTAATAGATAGAGTGCTTCAAGAGCAAGGTTTGAGTATATAATTTGACCGACATCCACTCGGGCGAAGCCGCGGGCATCAGCTAGTTTTATATATAAAGCGACTGCCTATCTAACCTACACAATCCAGTAAGTACTGACTGGGTAATACGATACCCCTTGGTAAGACTGGTTGAAGTGAAAATTAATAATGTTAACTAAATTTTAGGTACTACATATTAGGTACGCCTCTGCCTAATCTTTCGGGGATTAGAGGCGTGTTGTTATGTTATAATAACTATTTTAAGCAACATGGAAAACTTGCAACTGTTGTAATATTATCAACGGTTTTATGGAAAATTTATAAACATCAACGCTAATAAATTTAAACGTTTATTAACGTTATGAACGTTTAATTTAACTTTAACAAAGCTATTAACTATAGTATTATAATTACCGGAAAGCTCACATTACTTTAGAGAGTAATGAAATGTTATTTGAAATGTATGAATTCACAAAAACATAATGTTTATCAATATAAACGTGTGTTGAAACGTTTCGTATTATGAATGTCAATATTTATTTCCAAGTAACAGTTGCCCACAGACACGTGTTATATCTGTGAGTGCCTCCCAGATACGTCATCACCATACATTCAGTTACTGTGAATGGATTGCGCAACCCAACTCGATGCATCCAATAAAACTAAGCAGCAGATGGGGCGCGGGGCCTTTCGTCACATACATCGGTCGTTAGGACAACCTCTTAGTTATTAGTTTATTACCTATTCACCTAATAATAAGAATTATATGTAATTTCTTTATTAAATTCATATAGTGGAAACTTCCTTTGGATTTATTTGGACTCCTCCGCTGCCTATTACATAATTGGCGCAGTCGGTGTAGGTTGTCGAGTCAGTGCGTGCAAATCAGAGACTAAAATTTCACGATCGAGCTGAACATTTAGACATTTTGTGCGTGCTGTTCACGTTTCAACGTGCGTCGTCGACAATCCAGAAGAACCAGAAGCAGCCGTTGGAGATCCTGTAGACCGTATCCAGACATCGATACTACGGGAGCCGCCGATATGTACTTTATGTGAGTTGCACAAATTCCTTACAGTCGGTCGCTATTTCCCACCTCCAAAATTTTCCACCCACGATCATCGCGATCTATTAGGGGTATCGAACCCCTGAGCAATCGGTTGTCCTCTCGCATCGCGCTGAGGGACGCTTCCCGAAATTTAGAGTTAGATAGCTTAGAAATAACCATGGCAGATCAAGACGATATGATCAATAAAATTTTTAAAACATTAAAACTAGTACCAGAATTTGACGGCAATAGCAATACTTTAATTAGATTTTTATCACTATGTGACCAGCTTGTTGCGAGTTATATTAATCCAGCACCTGGTCATGAATTAAGCAACTTAGCATTATTAAATGGTATATTAAATAAAATCACCGGGAACGCCGCTAGAACGCTAGTGACAAATGGTGTTCCCCGGGATTGGAACGGTATTAGGAGTACGTTAATTCATAATTTTTCAGACCATAGAGATGAGTCTGCGTTATACAACGATCTATCGTTACTATCTCAAGGATCAGATACGCCTCAAGTATTCTATGAGCGCGTGTTAAACCTTTTAAGCACCATCATGACATACGTAGAAATACACGATGCTGTCGCTACCACCGTCGAAGCAAAAAGAACTTTGTATAAGAAACTAGCTTTGCAGACGTATCTAAGAGGCCTAGCGGAACCTTTAGGATCTAGGATTCGATGCATGAGGCCTCCTTCCCTGGAGGAAGCATTAGAATATGCCCAAGAGGAGATGAACGTTGTTTACCTCCAACAAAAAATTATGCCTTCAAGTAAAAGGTTACTTCCAATATCCCCAAATGTGCTAACTCAGTATCCTCAGATGAATAGAAATTTGATGCCTCGAAATTTTGATCCAAATCGCTTTATTCCACAGCAGCCTAGACCATTTTATCAGGGACCTTCTAGAACCCAACAAATGTTCAAAGCTTTACCGCGATCCAATATGTCCACCGGTTTTAGAGTCAACCCTAGACCCCCAACGTCTCAGCAGGCACCGAACAACCAGCCTCGACCAATGAGCGGTGTTAGTCACCCCGTTGCGCGTGTCCTGCCACCGACCAATATGCACGATTGGCGTAATTACGGTAGTCCACCCCCTAGTAATTACTTTAGAACACGAGAAGCAAACGTGAACGAATTTTTTGTACAAGAACCCGACTTTGGCTATTATGTCCCAGAAGACTTTTTCTACTGTGACTACGACTATGTCCCAGACTGTGTCCCAGCTTGTGACCCGACTACTCACTTGACACTGACACAGGACGTCTCCGGAGGTGAACCCATACCCACAGTTCCACCTGAAAATCCAAAGTCGTCAAATTTTCCAAAGGAAGCCCCGAAAAATGCCCCCGAATAGAAATTAATATACAGGGGAAAAGACAATTGCCTTTTTTAAAATTAAATGTTAGGCCCGACTTTCCACCTTTAAAATTTTTAATTGATACGGGAGCTAACCAGTCGTTCATAAGTCCTGAAACTGTGGCAAAGTACTATCCCGACTATGAACTTAACTATGAACCATTTATAGTCGCTAACGTGCATGCATCTACAATGAATTATTACTCAATCACTATACCCTGTTTCGAAGAATTTAAAGACAATAATCCAATCAAGTTGAACATATACAGATTTCACGATTACTTTGACGGACTAATAGGGTGCGATCTTCTTGAACGATTCTTAGCAAAAATTGACCTTAGTTCTCGCGTACTTAAAACTGAATTTTCTAGCAACCCTATACATATGTATACCTCCCGAAGTGTAAATTTGTATGAGAACATTATTCCGGCACAATCTTCTAAAATATTAAATTTGCCTATTAATATTGGCCAAGGAGATATATACATAGATCAGCAATATATACAGAGTTGTAACATAACTGAATGTGTAACTACAGCAAAAAATAATCGAGCTTTTTTAGAAATATCTAACCCTACGAATAATGATGTAATTTTATCTTTGTCAGAACCAATCGTCGCACATGTATTTAGCGAACAAACTGTAACTGCAGTGTCATCGGATACTTACAATAACAATACTCGTCGAACCGAGCAGGTGTTATCGCGATTGCGCATAGACCATTTAAACCCAGAGGAGACAATCAATTTAACTAACCTCTGTAGAGAATACTCAGATGTATTCTATATTGAAGATGAACCTTTAACGTTCACAAACCAAATTAAGCATAGCATTAACACCACAGACGAATTACCTGTCTATAGTAAAACTTATAGGTATCCATATATTCATAAGGATGAGGTACAAACTCAAATCAGTAAAATGTTGGATGAAGGGATAATTAGGCCTTCTACCTCCGCATGGAGTGCACCTATATGGGTAGTACCAAAGAAGAGTGACGCGTCTGGCAAAACTAAGTGGCGCATAGTCATTGACTTCCGTAAGCTGAACGAGAAGACAATTGACGATAAATATCCCATCCCAAATGTCACCGATATATTAGATAAGCTAGGGAAGTGTCAATACTTTGTTACTCTTGATTTAACTAATGGGTTTTACCAGGTAGAATTAGATCCTAAAGATATTCATAAAACGGCATTCAATGTGGAGCATGGACATTATGAATTCCTGCGAATGCCCATGGGCTTGAAAAATTCGCCAGCCACCTTTCAGAGAGTAATGGATAATGTACTTCAAGGTCTTCTGAATAAAATTTGTGTTGTATATTTAGATGATATCCTAGTGTTTGGTACTTCTTTACAGGAAATCATAGATAACTTAGGTAAAGTATTTCAGCGTCTTAGGGAATCCAATTTTAAGATCCAGATGGATAAGTCCGAGTTCCTAAAACGTGAAACACCATATTTAGGGCATGTTATTACCCCTGACGGTGTCAGACCAAATCCCGAAAAAACTTCGGCAATTGAAAATTATCCTATCCCAAAAACTCCGAAACAAATTAAATCTTTTCTAGGCCTTATCGGGTATTACCGTAGATTTATTCCCGATTTCGCTCGTGTTACAAAATTTCTCACAACATGTCTGAAAAAGGGAGCTAAAATTATTATTACACCTGATTATATAAAACATTTTGAACACTGTAAGGCTCTTCTGACTAATGACCCGGTACTACAGTATCCAGACTTCTCAAAGGAATTCATTCTCACTACTGACGCATCCAAATTCGCACTGGGCGCTGTACTATCCCAAGGCCCAATAGGAGCTGATAGGCCCATAGCTTATGCATCTAGAACACTAAACGATAGCGAAACAAATTATTCAACAATCGAAAAAGAACTCCTTGCGATCGTCTGGGCAACAAAGTACTTTAGGCCATATTTATTTGGGCGCAAATTTAAAGTAGTCACTGACCATAAACCGTTGCAATGGTTAATGAACTTAAAAGAGCCTAATTCGCGTCTAACTAGGTGGAGACTAAAATTATCCGAATTCGATTTTAATGTAATTTATAAAAAGGGCAAATGTAATACAAACGCCGATGCTTTGTCACGTATTGAAATCCATAATGACGAAACTATCTCAATGATAGTCAATACGTCAAAAGCACCACGACGTCACCATAGTACGTCATCAACAATTTCAGCACCTGAAACTATGTTATTGGATAATTCTTCAGTGGTTCAAGATAACCATAGTTCTTCAACTCTCACAGCACCTGAAATTCAAAACATGTCAGACGGAGAGACCGCTCACACTAGCGTAGAAAGCCCAATTCTCGAAATTCCCATTAGTGAAGACCCCTTAAATAAATATCGTAGACAAATTATAATTAATATAGTTAGTGACTCACCAACATCTAAGTCTGTAATTAAAAAACCTTTTGATACTTACCTGCAAGTTGTGACGAATGTACGAGAATCCCATTTTGATAAAGACATTGTAGACCTAATAAAAAACCGCGTAGATCCCAAATTCCGCACAGCTATCTTAGTCCAACCAATAGAGAAAATGCTTGAAATAGTTCCTGTAATTCAAAGAAATTTTAAAAGTTCATCTATGAAGTTGATTCTGGTTAAATCCCAAATTACTAATATATCCGAATATTTAAATCAACAGGATGCTATTCGCAAGTATCACGAGGGAAAGACAAATCATCGTGGCATAAATGAGACCTGCCTAGCCTTATCACATCAATTTTTCTGGCCTAAAATGAAAACTGACATAACTAAGTACATTAATGAATGTAGGATATGTAACTGTGCAAAATACGACCGTAACCCGATTCGCCAAGAGTTTAGAATCGTTCCACCGCCTAGTAAACCCTTTGAAACTGCACATGTCGATGTTTTAACTATCGAACAAGAAAAATATTTTACTATAATTGATTCTTTTAGTAAATACGCTCAGGCTTACCGTATGGCAGACTGTACAGCCCCTAATATAATAAAATCACTTTTAATTTTTAGTACGCACCATGGTCACCCAATGAGATTAATAACTGACCAGGGAACCGAATTCACAAATCAGGTAGTTAGTGAATTTTTACGACTGCACAAAGTACAGCATCATACCACTGCTGCTCATACCCCGAACGAAAATGGGATGATAGAGCGCTTCCATAGCACACTCCTTGAACATTTACGCATATTAAAGCTGAAACACAAAAACGAATGTGCTTTCACTTTAGTCCCTTACGCTCTTTTAGCATATAACAGTTCTATTCATAGTCTGACTAAATGTAGGCCGTTTGACCTTATCACTGGGCATTTCGACCCACGGGACCCCACGGATTTAAATCTGTCGGAAAGATTGCTACAACAGTACATTCAAGATCACCGTAGTCGAATGGAAACGGTTTATAGCCTTGTCCATGAATCATCGCTTGCCGAACGCGAGGCATCGATGACGCAACGTAACAGCGATAGGGAACCTGAAATTGAGTACTCAGAAAACCAGGAGATATACATACGGAACCCTACTGCAACCCGGCAAAAACTTGCCCCTCGATTTACGCAAGACAAAGTTATTGCTAACTTACCTATTCATATTTACACTTAGATTAGGGAAACGAGGACCGGTAGCTAAAAGTAGACTGAAACGACCTAAAAAAAATAAAGACCCTCAATTGTTACAGGTACCTAGTACTGACGATAATGAGCCTGGGCCGAGCTCAAGAGATCCAACTGGCCAGCTTAGATGACGGACCGGGACTTTTACCTTATAATCTAGGAGACACAAAAATCATATCCCATCATCATACGTTCTTACAGGACATTAACTTAATTCAGATAGAACGACAGATATATGACTTACAACGACAATTACGTGACACTACGGAAAAATTAAGTAATAATAGTTTGCTAATGTTCAGTGCACAAATTAAGTACTTACATATTAAATTAAATAAAATTCTTTTACAATTAGAGACGCTGCAACCTAGTAGAGTCAAACGTGGCTTGATAAACCCATTGGGCACTTTGATAAAATCAATTTCGGGAAATTTGGATCATGATGATGCTTTAAGGTTCGAAAATGCTATGAAAATTCTAAAACGAAATGATAAACTCATTTCCAACAAAATTAATCAGCATATTTCATTATTTAAAGAAATGTCCTTACAACAAACTCATGTACTGAATAATTTGACAGTAAATCAGCTCAAATTAGATAAAGCCCTTGCGTACGTCATCAATATGACTACGTCAGAGAGCGATCGTACTTTAAGATATGCTCACCTTGCGCAACTCTTCGTTATACTTAACGATAACGTACAAGAGTTATCCGGTGAAATAACTAGGCTAGAAAATATATTAGCTTTTAGTCGCACGGTATCCTTGCACCATTCTATTATATCTGTTAGGGAATTAAGAACTATGATAAGCAAATTACAGCATTTATATAGCACCGATCAGGTCATAGACTTAGACATTAGATATTACTATGACATAATTAGTTTAGGTTCATATTATGTCAATAAGAAAATCGTGGTTGTCCTTCAATTCCCTATCACTCTTCCCAGTACCTTTGAACTATTTAAACTTTGTCCAGTTCCTAATAAAAACTTCGACGTCATCCTGCCTTCCTATCCATATGTAGCGATCAATTCAAAGGAATATGTGTACATGGAGGCTGAATGCCCGAAGGTAGATAACTGGCACATCTGCGAGCAAAAAACCAGTCACCAAATTCGCTCCGGTCAGGATTGCATAGAAAAACTGATACATTCCCAGGAGATAGATGAAACGTGTCAAATCACGCCTATCTCTCTGGCCAAGGAAGCCCTGCTGGAGCTAGATAGCAAGCACTACATAGTTACGTTCCCGAAGCCCACCAAGGTTCAACTTTACTGCGGCCCTGAAAAACATCAAATTCTGGAAGGAAGTTTTCTGGCTACAATTCCGAAGTCTTGCAAAATGAAAACCCCGAAATTCACATTGGCCAACATCGATGACAAAGTCAACGGAATTTCAATTGAAATCTCAGCGCTCCCACGGATGACTAATGATTCTCGGAAGATTCAACCAAATTACCACCTGAATTCAATGGATCTCGGTACATTGCACAAGATACAGAAACAAATTACGATGGAAACGTCTGTCGAAATCGATACTGCGGATTCCTCGAGTCTCTACCACACAACAATACCATTGTATGCGATTGTACTTACATTGTTAAGTGCAGGTGCACTTCTTACCATCTACTTTATTCGTCGTCATCGAGCAAAACTCATTAAAATTGAATCGAATAAAGAAGCCATCGAGTTATCGCAGCGGAACAAGAAAGCCGCAACTTTTGCCGTAGAAATTGGCAAATAGTTGCTCATCTAAGGGGGGAGGTGTTATATCTGTGAGTGCCTCCCAGATACGTCATCACCATACATTCAGTTACTGTGAATGGATTGCGCAACCCAACTCGATGCATCCAATAAAACTAAGCAGCAGATGGGGCGCGGGGCCTTTCGTCACATACATCGGTCGTTAGGACAACCTCTTAGTTATTAGTTTATTACCTATTCACCTAATAATAAGAATTATATGTAATTTCTTTATTAAATTCATATAGTGGAAACTTCCTTTGGATTTATTTGGACTCCTCCGCTGCCTATTACATAATTCACGTTAAATTATTTTAAATAAAAATGTTAGTACTCCATGTGAATCGGATTTTGTAAACAATTTAGAGATTAGACGAGACAAACAGACAGACAGCCAAACATTAAGCCATTGTATTTTTTTTTGTTATGTATTACAGTATATAGGTACTTTCAAAGACATTCAGTAAACAGCTGATATTTTAAAATTACAGTCAAACACTTCAATAGTATTGATTTTTATAGATGTATCGCAAAAGAACATGAGACTATGATTTTTTATAGCAAATAAAACGTCCGAAGCACGTTATTTATAAATTTTTGCGTCTTATGTAATAATTAATCAACAACATTTTATTTATTTACTAATTATTTTGTATCGTTTGCAACAATAACCATTTATACAACCATTTGCCTGCACTTCTATGGCACGGGTTTATGCACAAATCACTCAGAACCCCTCCAAATGATTCAATTTGTTTCAATAGCGATGTTTCCTGACTAAAAAAAATATCACTCTGTTTAGTCCGTCCATTATAATGTATTTTAGAAAAATATTGGATACGTGTTTTTTGTTTTATCAAATTAATAAAACGTGACGAAAATAAAACGTGTCAAAAATCATGAGTGTGGGCTTGTGACGTCACTTTCTGGTAAAAAATGTGCGAAACTGTGACATCACCCGACTTTTCGAAGCACTGCATCGCCTTTATTTTTTGTTTACGTGTAAAAAGTGTCCAATATTGGATATCTATCTGACGGACTAATTAGATTTTTTTGTCAACTACCCTATGTGCCTTTGAAGCTTTGAGCTTTTGAAACTTTTCTCCTTTAAAATCAATTATTAGTAGTTTTTAATTCATAAAGTGAAAATGAATAATAAAACATTTCACCAAAAAAAAGTTAAAAGCTACTTTCAAATGGCAGAAAAGTAAGAAAATTAAGTTTTCTTCCAACTATGCTTTAATTTCATCACAATCACACTAAAAACTCAGCACAAAGCGAGTCTTTAATGCTCTTGAGCAATAAAAATATATGAAATTTCATTATTGCACAGTTTATTTTTTTTAATCGCACCGGTGCCAATCTCAATGGATTAGCTCTATTCAGCCAGCCGATATCAATACTTTTTTTTTACGTACGTATTATTCGTTTAGTTCTATCCTACTTGTTCCTAATTTAAAAAATGATTGCTGCTAACTACTTAAAATGAAAGAAATTAAAAAAGTGATTTGGCGGGAACTTTGTTAATTTTGCTTGAAAATATTTTTGGAAACGATAAAGTGTGATACTATCTAATTTTGAGTGCTTCGGCTTCGAATTAAAATGGAATCATTTAGCGACACATTAACTCCGGAAAACATTCTAAATGAAGCCGACAGTGTTATAGAAAATCTTTTAACTGTTTTGATATGAGTTTCTTTTATCTACTATTCCTATATGTAATAAGTTGAAAGAAAAGCAGATTATGCACCTCGCCTTAAGTAATTTATATTGCCCTCGTGCCTGTTAGATTAGAGCCCTCGCTAACGCTCAGGCTCTAAATCAGGCACTCGGTGCAATAATTAATTACTTTGTGCTCGATGCAATAATCTACTATTAATAACAGATTAATGGGTCACTTAGTTTGATAATTTTACTATGAATAAATATTTTTTATTACCCTAGCGCTCTCGAGTCTGGAAACTCTTAAAAGTTCGATTGGAAAATAGATGAATTGAAAAATCTGATCAGACGTAATTTAATATTCCAATGATTTTTTATAATAAGTTATTTCCCGCTGAGCTGTTATTTAATCGTTTTAATTAAATTTTAGTAACAGTAGGTAAACAAGCTTCTGTATCGATGCTTCCCATATATTTTGTCCTTTTTGTAATCTGAGCAATGAGCATACTTATAATTAACTTCCCCCACCATTAAACTCGGATAAGTTTGTCAAGAATTCATGTAGGTACACTATTAACATTCCTGTAGTATTTTATTTCCTTTTTGCTTCTGATTTGTTACCACTTCAAACTGTTTTTACCTAGAGTATTTTTATTTGTGCTAACCGATTACTTTGTTTTGCCTCAAGAGTTTACCTTTATTTTAATAAATAAATAAACCTGATTTACATCACAGTATGGCTCAAGTTCGAGGACAACAACTCAAATCGACCTAGTAGTTTACTTAAACCGTGATAATTTATTTAAGAATTACTCAAAAAAGTTGATCAAGTTTTAACACAACATCACGCCTGTACTCCCCGTAGGCTTAGTCAGAGGTGTACCCATTATACACCCGCAAACACAATTTCTACATATAAATATTACTATCTGACCCACGCAACTTCGTCTGCATCCCGTTTTCAGTATTAATAATAGCACATAATAATAATATAGCTTACTAGCTTTTGCGAGGGGCTTCGCCCGCATGTAAATAACGATTTTCCATACAAACTTTCATCCCCTATTTAACTCCCTTAGGGGTTGAATTTCGAAAAATCCTTCCTTATTCCTTATCTACATTATAAAAGGAACCTCTGTGCAATATTTCAGGTTTCTAGGTTCAAGGGTTTGGGCTGGGCGTTGATGAGTCAGTCAGTCAGTCAGGACTTCTCTTTTCATTTATATAGATAGATAACCTTTCTCGATAAATCAACTATCCAACATTTTTTTTTTCAATTCCAACCTGAGATTAGCGAGTATATTCAAACAAACAGACAAACTCTTCAGCTTTATAATTTTAATATATTACGTGTATTTTGATGATTATTCGTTCTATATTTCAGACCATACACTAAAATATACCCCTCGTATGTATGTGTCATGGTGAAGGTTACGTGCCATTCTATCTAAATAAAAATAAAAAACCCCATCGTCAAAAAATACACCCAGTAAAAAACACACAGTATTTAAAATATGAAAGCTTGCCAAATTTTAATTATACAACTCATTAGATTATACATGAAGATTGCATATTCATATCCACGCGCATTGTACGCCAAGTAAAATAAAATACGAGGTGCTCTATAGATACACACGGTGTCACATAAAGCTATACATTTTCATTGTGAAATGACCTCGCTTTGTGTAGATTTCCCGTGTAATGAGAGATCCGAATAAACTGGTATGGTACAGTCGAACAAGCTAATAAGTATACAGGTATAGAATTTTTTTTATAATTCTAGTGCCATGAAAATATTGATTGCAATTTTGTTTTATAAAGTGTTTCGCATTAACCGACTGATGTCAAACGCTGTATCGTTTAGAATCAGTCTCTAACACCCGTATTTATAAACAAGTCCAGAGTAATTACTTGAGTAAAAGTCATTGTTTAAGATGCGATTTTTTTCTCTATAGTTTAGTAATTCCTTGATGTTAGAAGTAGTTAGAACTATCAAAAGTTAGAATTCCTAGGCTTGATTTCATTGACGGTTTTAACTTCGCTTAAACTCTTGTCCATTGCATAAAAATGTATGCATAAGTAATTACTTGAATTCAAGTAATTGACTATAAATACGGATGTTAACGTATCTGTATAATCTTAAAAGTAAATACAAGTTAGCTGGCATGTTAACTTGATTTGTCGTTATAAACACGATGCAGATATGTAATTCTACACAAAGTCATATAATTCCAATTTCATCCCCAGAGACTGTATAAGTAATATTATATTTTGATGAAGGCCACATGGGAAATCACATTTGGCTTGCAAAATCACATCATAGGTTCACATGTTAAGAGCGTATGGTACCTCAAACGCGAGTTTTATAATGCGTAAAAGTATATGATTCACTGCAGTAATCAACATCAGAAAAATATATGATATTCTTCAGGATATATATGCTAGTGCCATAGTGTTGTGAAATCATAATACAACTAACTTTGCTCAATAGAATAGAAGAATTTGCTTACTAAAATACATGTCATCGTTCTGATTTTTTTGCCAAATAATTCTACAAGCAACATACTAAAGTCATAGTGTCCAATCAATAGTTTTTTTGTAAATCGCAAAATACCACTAATTTCGCACTATTCGGCCGCAGCGAAAGACATATCAACCGCTTTGTAGTGCAAGCTGATTAGAACTTTATTCTAACAGTATTTCAAGCGAAGTTTGAACCACCACAAATAGGGTTGCTAATTTGAGGTAGCATACGCTCTTAACTATTGCAATATTGTGATCACATTCAAAATCATTCTCATTGACTGCCCTCTATTGGTCGCAAACTCGACTGCTTTTTATGCGGTCCTCGGATTAATCCCAGGTTGGGTAAAAACTAAGTGTTATTAGGTTTTTCCACTCTTAAACATAACTAGCGAAATGTGGGTGTACTAATGTCTAGACCTCTGCCTAACCCTTCCCATACAGATGCGATGTTAAATAATTAATTGTGTATGTATGACCAAGGCACATTATCAGGCTCTCATAACGTTGGTTTCAATAGTTTAGACGTGAAAAGCAATATTAAAAAAAATAGAGAACATCACTATTACTTTCACTTTTGTAGTATTAGTATATAATATGTATTTCTTTCAACTTGAGAAGAATTAACACTGGCAAAGTGCTAGTCGTAGCACCAAACAATAAAAAATATTTAACGCTCATTCCTATTCCTATGCCAATACAAACTCAACAGGAAAATTAAATTGGTTTTTCGTAGCATGTTAATCTAAACCTTTACTGCTGCTGTTGCTAGCTTCCCAACGGTGAAGAGTTTTTCAAATCGGTCCAGTAGTTTTTAAGTTTATTCGTTACATCCTACTAATAATATTATAAATGCGAAAGTTTGTGGCTGTGTATGTTTGTTATTTCTTCACGCAAAAACTTCTGAACGGATTCGGATAAAATTTAGTACTCAGATAGTTTATAACCTGGATTAACACATAGGATAGTTTTTATCCCGATTTTATCTTCCTGTGGGATAATTTTCGAGTTGTAGCGGGTGAATCCGCTTGCAACAGCTAGTACAAAATACAAAGTACAGATTTATGTCCAGATATTAACTAACTTACATTGAATAAAAACTTTTTATCAAAAAATAAAACCGACTTAAAAAAAAACACAAAAAAGTGAAAAATAAATTTAAGAACAAAAATCAGTTTCTGAAGTCGGTGACTTTTATTTATTTATTTATTTAAACTTCATGCAGAAACGTGGTACAAAGGCGGACTTAATGCCACTTTTATAATAAAAGTGGCATTAAGGAAAAAAAATGAAATCAAAGAAATAAAAGTTTTATTTCTTTGATTTCATTTTTTTTCCACCGACTTCAGAAACTGGCCGGCGCCCTTCACTCACAGGCCACAGCGCAACGCTGGGGCTATCGACGCTGGGATTATAATCATGTGGGTTGATTTGGATAACGTTAGTACACAGATAGCTAGATTAAGACTTAAGCTATTTATCCAATTCTTTAGTCAGAAGCTAGTATAGAATTTAAGCCATAGTAAAGTGCAGTGAAATCTTTACAATTTGAATACCTACCCAACATTTTCTCAATGGAGTTTCTATTCTTGTCTACCCCTATTCTAACTCTGGACGTCACGACCTGAGACAACACTGCAAAACCCTTTTAAATAAACAAGGTCATTCCGAGTGAATTCCTCACGGTTTGCGTTTTATATATTTTCTGATGCATTTACCAACAATCTAGTTCAGAAAAAGAACATACCTACATCATAGCTTTAACCCCCGAAGTACCTGTATTAAAGGCAGAGGTGTACCACATTTCACCAATTATGTTTAAGTCCCATGTAACAGGGGGCGAGCCTATTGCCATCAACCGAGCACAGATTCAGACCCCGAGGCCGCTGCAGAGAACTTCCTGACGAATAAACCCAGTTACACTGAACCCGACCTGGGAATCGAACCAAGGACCGAATGCTCAGCAGTCGCGCTTGCGACCGTGTGGTCGCAAAAGTTTAATGCCTAGCCGTTGGTCCAGTGACCAACAAGGCATTGAACTTTTTTAAATAGAAAAATTATTATTATTTGGGACAAGCCCGCCACACTATACCCAAACCACTGTAACTCCTGTTAGCCAGAATCAACAGTGGCGACCACAAGAAAACAAGAAGTCCCGGAGAAGCGATTTAACTGTCTTGGATCCCGCAACGAAATTAATCAGAAAAGAATAGCGGAGGAGTAGGAAAAAACATAATTTCCGGAAATGAATGAATTTTTTAAGTGGCAAAACAGTCAACGAAACAAAGTGTCGGTGTACAAGAGTAAACCGACTTCCGAAAGTAAAGTTATTATAGAATTTTTCAGTGTTTCCTTGAAAGTCGGTTCTTTTTTTTGTGGGAAGCTCAGATTGTTTCAGAAACAGGAAGCTTTATTGTTGCACCGTATTTGGGCAAGCACCAACAGCATTGTAAAGGGGGCCGGCTAGACGGTCCATTAAAATTTGGTAAACTCTGTATTGCACTCCACGTGTCACTTGTCAGTCTGATTGCGTTTGGTCATCTGCCAAAGAAAGGGGTTTTGAACTTTTTTGTATGGAAACTCGACCCACCACCATTTTGTTTTTTTTAGAAAACACGGCCTACGATAAAATTGGTATGTATGGGTAAAGGACTCCTAGACGAACAAAAAGTGTCACGTAACATGGTATGATGGTACCCTAAAGTGTCACGTTATAGAGATATTTGAATGTAGAGCTTGACATATTAAGCACAATGACCACATAAAAAATAGACCTTTTACATGTCTTTCTTTAATAAATTAACTTTATCGCTTAAGTATTAGGTTCAAAGTTGATTGGGAACATTTTATAGTTTCGGGTAGCTTAATTTGCTGGCGTCTGTGCTTATTTTATTTTTCACTTCTCTCGCTCTAAAATTCGTCTTTATGTCGTGCGTAGGCGACATAAAGTCGCGTTTTATGCTCTAGAGCATAAAGTAAAATCTTCGTCGATGACCAAGGTAATCGGCCCAACAGCCACAGGAACAATTTCAACTTCATAGAATAACCTCTTTAATTTCATTCGTTTCGCTAGTATTCTAAGAACAAGGGATTACTGCTTTTCATTACGAATACAAGGAAAGTTGATGGGAATAGGTTTCCCCCAATTACCTAAATCGCTTGATGGCAATAGGCTTGCTCTCAATAACCTAAATCAGTGGATGGCAATAGGCTTGCTCCTAATTACATCGGTTGATGGCAATAGGCTTGCTCCTAATAAGATTGGTTGATGGCAATAGGCTTTTCCTAATTACATCGGTTGATGGCAATAGGCTTGTCCCTAATTACATCAGTTGATGGCAATAGGCTTGCTCCTAATTACATTGGTTGATGGCAATAGGCATGGTCTCAATTACATCAGTTGATGGCAATAGGCTTGGTCCCAATTACATCAGTTGATGGCAATAGGCTTGCTCCTAATTACATTGGTTGATGGCAATAGGCTTGCTCCTAATTACATTGGTTGATAGCAATAGGCTTGCTCAAAATATTTTTATAACTGAGCAGTATGAGTAACGACAAAAGTCAGGTTTCCTACTGAAAACAAAAATTGGTGGGAACCATATTTATTTTTACAATATTTACAAGTTGCTGTTGCATTTCCTCGCAATCGAAGTGAAAAGTAGAGTGTACAACTCGTCCATAAAACCCATTTTACTCTCTACTTTATATCCATGATGGATGATGGATAAACGTCTCGCGCAAAATGGTGCGTTTTATGCACTTGGTGTACAATCTACTATTGTGGTTTTCCTTACTGACACAAATATGGATCTATGTCTACTGTACGATGAGGGTCTGAAATAAAAAAAGTAAAAAAAAATTGTAATAATAAATGGGCTAAGTCTTATATGTTATTTAGGTACACGTATTAGGTAATATTCCCTTCTTGACTCGCAACCCTTGCAGGTATATACGCAGCGAAAATAAAAAGTACTTTCTCGTCACAGAAAGTACTTTTTATTTCCGCTTGACAAGTTTTCTCATAAGCAGGAAGACGCAGAACGGAGCATCTGGGGATAAAAAGATAAAACGTAAAAAAAACGCTTTCATGTTTTCCTCATTCATAATAATTTCAACGGCTCATTAATATATAAGTTAAACCGAAACGTAAACATCTTCTTTGGTACAATTTCTTTGAGCATAACGTTATAGTTACCCTTCTTAGCTAATTGGTTGTAATAATGAATGCCATCAAAGTCAACCAGTTTTTAAGTGATGCAACGACAAAGAAAAAAAAATGTTTGTCCCATTAGTGGAAATTTAACTTTGCAGGTATTTCTTTTTCAACGCTGCGATTTTCTTTTGTTTACTTTAAAGGTGGGAACAGACAAGTTCGATTTTTATTTCTTCATCGTGAGGAGTGGACGAGAAGTGTTAAAGAAAAGACGTGTTGATCGTCAAAATCCGGCTAGTCCTTATCCCTAAAGTAAATACTTACCTATCTGTTGTAATTCCACTAGCTGCTGTATCTTTACCGATTATAATTTTTACGTAACATTCGTAAATATCGATAACCATGGTATTTGAAATCGAAAATACAGCGAAACGATTACCTCATTTCTTCAATTTATTTACTAACCTCAAAATTATTCAAGCAACTGAGATATTTGCAGGTATTTTACTAATCACTTTTCAGAGAGCAAAATTGTTACCTAAATTAAATGGCCACTGAAAATGTAACGACGACATTCCTGACCTTATTCTCTGTCTATTGTTATTATTCAGCGATTTCCATTCTAATGTCCGTAAATAATCTTTATGAAGACTCCATTTCGTTTGCAAATCTTTCTGAGAAAACGGAAATATCTCCAAGGCGATCTTATCTTTCGTATTTGAGTCTAAAATGTTCTAATGTTTGTACTTATTGTCATCATTTGGAAGCGGCGTTGGCATATGTAGATCACTACATATGCCAACGCCGCTTCCAAATGATGTATTCCATAGTACTATTTTTGTTAATCCTAATGTCAGCTGCTACAATAGGGCTGTTAACAAAAAAAAACTATTTAGTCCGTCAGATAGATTTCCAAAAAATATTCGACACATTTTTTTTCTTTTTTCACTTAAACAAACAATCAAGACGATACACTGCTTTAAAAATTCGCTGCTCGTGTGACGTCATATTCTAAGACATTAGTGTGACATTTCTTAGCAAGCAGTGACGTCACAACCTCCCACTCAATTCTTTGACGCGTTATATCTTCGTAAATTTTTATTGATTTGATAAAACAAAAAATACGTATCCAATATTTTTCGATAATCTAACAGACGGACTAATTAGAATCATATTTTTTTTAGTAAGTAAACATCCCTTTTGTGTATACGTAGCAGCGCGTAACTTTTTATCAAATGGTACTTACCTACCTTATTTTTAGAGGTAGTGGGAAATCATCAAATGACTCTTCCCGCTCTGGGCAGAGCGGAAGGGAGTGTCAGACAAAATCACCCATTATGTTCCTTCTTAGCCCTTTGTGTCGAGGCCGCGGTATCTCTTTCGAACAACCCGCATAGAGACAGTTACAAGAAAATACATAGGTAAATAAAAACATGATGCAGCTAAACCTGTGTTTCGGTAATCTTCGTGTTCCAAATTAGCACAGATGTCACAGAGGAGTCTACTTGTCACTGAGCAGATTATGTCACTCGTCAGATTATTTAATTCTTCAGTTTCTCTGATAAGACAGTTTTGTTAATAAGACAGTTGGGTCAATTTGAAAGTCTCGTGTTTGCCAAATGCCAGTTTCTTCGATTCGATAGTTTTATTCAATTCGTGGACGTAGAGTAGTAGAGCACAATTATCATTGAGCGTGTGTATGAAAGGGGTTTGCAGATTTTCTCTAAGTTTCTTTTTCTGTAGTCCGAGATAGAAGAGAGAAATGCAAGCTGTCAAACAAGTGCTGATGGCAAAGATTTTTTTCTGACCTAACGCTTTAGAAGATTCGATCTATTACAATACGTGTTTGCATTTTTTGCATTTGCTAATCTATCATTTATGTCCGCTATTATTCAAAATAGGCAAGTACAACTATGGTTGTAAATTTGTAATAGCTCTTTATTAGATCTCGTCATCGCGTGTTCATGATGTCTAAGATAGGTGATGCTTGCCTAAACGGATTTTTGATCCTGAGAGGTTTGCTAACTATATTATCCATAATACTATTATTGAAGCTGAAATTGAAAATTAAAAGTTCAGTACATGGAATTATCAATGTCACTGAAACATTTGGTTATTTTGACCGAATTTATAAAACCAAGTACAGGGCATATTCTTGCTAAGAATACTTAGCAGAATATGCTCAGCGTCGGAGCTGAAAATATCCACAATCTCATTGCAGACTAAGTTGCATATTATATTTTGAAATGCCTTGTTAGCTGTGGTTTGGCTGACAAATATTCTCTCTACATATGTCTGAACATAATCCCTGCGCTATCTTCTCTAAAGTTCCATGACGTCGTGTGACGTTGACTTTCATTACGAAGATATATTTAATTAACCGTCTCAGACGTTGTTAATTAGAATGAGGAGCTGTCGTAAACTCATAACATTGTGTTGCACCCTCTAGGGGTGTGTTCACAGTGGGTGCTCACCTTTTACCGTTGTGAAGAACACAGTTCTTCTGTATTGGAAACGACCAATTAGAATCTTGCACATTCTTTTTGAACTTTCATAATAAAAAATAAAAAATCCTCGTGGTGTTTTGTGGTCCCGGCCACCAAATGGCGGTCGTCAAACCATGTCAGAGGCCCTTGAGGTGGTTTAGAAACTCTGACAATATGGTATGTGGGGTCGTTAGACCAAGAAGACCCAGTACTAATTGCATATCTATCCAGCTGCACCCGGCTATACTGGAATCCGACCACAACGTAGTTGTGAAAAGGCTAGGCAGATCATGTTTTGGTGTGGCCGTGGTTTTTGCTCGTCTAAACAAAGTAACCGCCGCGCTGCGCTGCGTTCACGCGATCATTTATTTTAGCTATGTTACAGGGAATGAGGGAACACAAAGGTGCAGCTAATTGCAAAGTTAAATTTTCCGAGTATTTTGTAAAGCATACATGATTAACAACAGCCATACGACGAATTTAGCAGCTGAAAAACGAGAGACCTGTAACTCCCATGTAGCTGGCATGTGTTTCTACCAAATAAAATTGGTAAGTAATTAATGTTCATGAATTTTGTCTCCTCTTAACGTAACAATTTCAGCAGTTTTATGTGTGGGTCAGGCAATTTAAAAAAAAAACTGGATAGACCGTCGCTAAACTGAAATATCAATTTGTTAACCATTACGATTTGTTAATTTAAATTATTTTCCGTCTGCCAAAAATCTGCTCAGGATATTTCGTCGCTTGGTTCAATCTCCGAATCAGATTACATGGACTGTGAGTAGATATTTGGGTGTTCATCCCTCTTGCTCGCCAACTCATTAATCAACATCATAGAAGACAGCTCGCTCGGCATGAAGCTTTCATTCATTAACAAATCAGTACGGTTTATAACAGAAATATTATAGGCTTTCGTGAACCAGCGGCAGCGCCCTAATTAAGTGAAACATTGGTAATTACGATCGTTCTCATTTGCGGAGATAGGTACATGAATTTTCGTTACTTAATTTGTGTTTATATCTGCAAAATAAAATCAGTTGCGGATTGTACAGACGCACACATCAAGCTACCCCGTAACAGTCCAATTTTCTCAATCTTATGTTTAACATGTGGCGACTAGCGACATCTATCGCAACACCTGCGTACTAACAACGATCTACAGAAAATCCTACATCGCGCTATCAACATTATCCGCGACATAAGCCTTTATAGGAGTTCCCGACTTACAACTGTCGGGCAGTTAGCCCGCCGGACACAACACCCGTCCGGTCGGAGGATCCTCCCTTTTCTACGGGGGATGAGGAACTTTACACCCTGTTCCTCATACCCCCAAACTGGTGACCCCGAGCATGAACGTCAGCGCAGCCTTCGTGCAACTACTTCAGACGTCGTCACCACTTCCCCTTCGTCTTCGAGCAGCGAGTCATACCGTCAGCCAGCAGCCACGGCTTCATGGGGTATCCTGTCCACCAGCATGCAGCGGAAGCGCATTCCTGGACATCACCCCCAGCCTCATCAGCGACTTTGGCACAGCACACTGCACTTCGGCCGGTCAGCAAGCAGAGACGCCCTTCTCTCCTGGTCGACGCAGCAGCCAGCCACTACGCAGCACTGCATCACTCCGACTCACTGGAGCTAATATGCAGCATCACCCCGACTCACTGGGGCATCACCGCAGACAGTTCCGACTCACCGTGAACTATGCGGCATCCGGTTCCGACTCACTGGAACCTTCCACTGGCTGACAAGCGCCAAGACTTAACCTGCTTTCGACCTCCGGTCTCGGAGGGGAGTGATGTGGCGACTAGCGACATCTATCGCAACACCTGCGTACTAACAACGATCTACAGAAAATCCTACATCGCGCTATCAACATTATCCGCGACATAAGCCTATATAGGAGTTCCCGACTTACAACTGTCGGGCAGTTAGCCCGCCGGACACAACACCCGTCCGGTCGGAGGATCCTCCCTTTTCTACGGGGGATGAGGAACTTTACACCCTGTTCCTCATACCCCCAAAAACATAATGCGATAAAGTTGAAAATCTATTAAAGAATTTTGACAGATTGTACTTACTTAGTAGCTCGATGTGCTGGCTTCTGTTACATACTAACCCAAACGTAGGTACCTTGATAAGGCCAGAACTTGGCTAGCGTTTTTATCTATGTAGGTATAGTAAATATAAATTATTTCTAACTCGGCCACTTCTAAGGAGGATTAACCATAATTCTATTTCCAGTTTTTTAGGCTGTGTCGAAAAATATACAAACGTTAAAGGCCTCTTCGTAATCTTAGAAGGCAGTCGTCGGCATAATGTAGGTAAATCAAATTGTTGCCGGTCAAAGGTCGGCCTATTTTCGTTTAAGAGTTCCATTTTTAGGTAGGTAGCTTACCTAAATATTTAATAACAAAAAGTATATAAATTCAGGGGTAAACATATCACACGGCTTATTAATGTATTATAAATAGGACATGGTTGTTTGCGTCCAGTTTAAATTCATAATCCCTTCCTTAATAAACTAAGTCATTAATCATGAATGAGAATTACCTAATCTACACTAGAACTATTTAATTTGTGAGAGCAAACTACCACCATGTTTGCACATAACAAATAAAAGTTTTAATTAAGTTTGAAGGCGAGAATCCTCTACAGGGCCGTTTTGGACATTAACTAGCTGTGGCTAGGTAAATAGAACTCATGTGTCGATCTAGTTGTGATTTTGTATAGCGGCTGACTAAGCTAGCTTGATGCTAAATTGATGTCTAATTGTCTAACTGACGCACTCAGAGAGCTTATATGATTACTTAGGCCATCACTTAGTAACGGTTTTGAAAGTTTTTGTATGACAATACTGTCAAAACCTTTACTAAGTGAAGGTTTAAGTAATCATTAAATATCTTTGAGTACCGCAGTAAGTACCACTTTGTTTCCATATTTAATCAATTAACTTGCTATTCCTAGTCTTTTTAACAAATAAAATGGCGTCAGCGCCCTAATCTTGAACATTGACAAGCAAGTAAAGTATTCTTGTACATGTACATGTATATTCATTATTGTAAGTGCAATCAGTGCTGAGTTGATTGAATTATTCTACGGGCCAGACATTAGAGAATCAGCGATGAGAAGATTACAAACGAAGTTTAAGCAAAGTTCTCATTATTTTCTCTTAGGACTTGGTCATTAAAATCCTTTTTCGTTATCCATTTACAATGACGCACATTTACTGAAAATAAACTTATCCCTCTGCTCGTTCCACAATAATATCAGAAATGAAAATTCCTGGAAATGTTGTCATTTTCAATAATTCTGTACTTAAGATAGGTGCCTAATCAGAAAGTCTTGGAATTGAGTTACTTACAGATTTTAAGACGTATCTAAGCGAACACAATCTGTCTCTACCAAATGGTTTTTAAGAATAAATTCTAGGTATTATTAAAATAAATCAGTTCGGGCATACCAGACGTTTATTCTTTCAAAGGACTCGATCTTACAAAAGCAAAGAGATATCGTATAAATGTACCTAAGTACTTTATAAAAAACCGTCTCCTGTTTTATTAAGTTTGTAACCAATATCAAAAGTTCAATCAAAATTGATTTTGTGAACGTCTCAAGATATTGTGAAGTTTGGTCAAGTGGGGACCTGAAATAAAGTTTAAAAGTTACTAAGCCTTAGTACTGAGCATTGAATAAATATTACTTGCCTTAAGAAGGAACGAAGTGCTTTTTTAAATAGATTACAAAAATGAATGAAGTTTGCTGCTTCAGCTATGGCAACCAAGCTGTCGTTAGGGGGGGGTCTGGGTTTATGCTTTTGCGACTTTATAACGACATGCTTTGCGCACGCATGGCCTGGTAGCATAAGCACAGCCCTACCCTACTGCCTCCTTCAGAGGCGGTAGGGTGGCGGGGTCTTGAGGGGGAGCGCCACGGTCGTGTAGATCCTCAAGGCAAGTCTGGGGGATTCACCTTCACGAGGTTGCCACCCTGTTTTTGGTCTAGTTCCATATGAAGTAGACGCAACAAAAACCCCCAGGCGATTGTTTTTCCCGAAAGCCAGATACCAGGCCTAGGGTAGTCCCACACCCCATTCCCATGATCCTACGCCCAGTCCCTCCCTCCTTTTTTTTTTTTTTTTCCCCTTCTCCTTTCGGTCCAAAGCTCCCACAACGATCCCCTAGTCTAGGGTTACAGACATTAATGGCTAGCGCGAATAGGAAAAAGGAATTACCCCAGGAAGGTACCGACAACGTCGGAGAATCCTTCCCCGCGCCGCTTCACGGCCCGGGCTGTCCCACGTATTCTGGGGGGGACACTATCGTGCACAACCCGTCAACGGGTTTATCATTAAAAAATTTAAGTTTAGAGGAAAGAAGTACACCCATGCCTGAGCTAACCAAGATTAGCCCGGGAGCCGCGGGGAGCCAGCCCTCATCTGCGCCAGCTAAGACTGGTGCGGAGGAAAGCAGGTACACCAAAAGTAAGTGGAGAAGGATGAAATCCAAGAAGCGCTCCGAACTAGCGACACAACCTCCGTCAGCCACGGCCGCTAAGGCGTCCGGAGCTGGTGGAGACGAGGCGAGGCCGCGAGCGCCAAAAGTTAAGAGGCAAGGTACAGATCCTAGTGAAGGACCGTCTCAGCGTCCAACGGCAAAACGCCCGAATCTTGGTCAGAGTCGGACAGAGTTCTCGCGAAGCTCCGCTAGGGAGCAGAACGAGCTCGCTGTTACCGTACACAGAGAGGACGGTGTCAAGCTGGACGACGCTGCGGCGACCCTCATTAAGGACAAAATGGCGGACCTTATAGAGGAGTCGGCGTATGGAGGAGTCCCGGGCAGGTGTCTGTCCTTTGCAACCTCGGGATTGGTGTCGGAAGGATTCTTCCTTGTGACACCAATGACGGTGGAAGCAAGGGACTGGATATTAAGCTGTGACTTCGGCTCATACAACGACGTCCCTATAAGGTGTACAATTTTGAGCAGATGTAGGGTAGCTATCTGGGTTCCTACCAGCAGGAAAATGCCGGCGGACCCCCTTAGGCTGATTAAGTGCCAGAACGACTACAGGACGGAACTGAAGATATCCGAGTGGACCCTCCTTCACAGGGAAATGCAACCCCTGGGTATGCGCCTAGTGCTGGGGGTCCCGCAGGATGTAATCGGCGACGAACCTGGGTATGTCTGGCTCAATTTTCAAGCCACTCAGGTCCAAGCCAGGCTACTAAAGCAGAAGACACAAAGTCTACTGAAGAGCCCGACACACACAGACAAGGCCACTCAGACGGACGCCGCACAGACCGAAAGGACGGGCCCTGGAAATTCGTGCAGAGACGAAGAGTTCTCAGCGAGATCTATAGGGCCTGACCAGAGGAACATCGGTGAGGCGTCCAACACTCAGCAAAAGTCCACTAGCGAGCCGAGGCCAGTACCAACAACGACCACCATAGGGGAGAGCACTAACACTCGAACCAAGGCGGCGAGGCGGACTGACCATTCGGGGAGCGAGTCGGACTAACACACACACAAACACACAACACAAAGAAACAGACACAACTTACAAAAACTCTACAAATATACACACACACTTCAAACAACACACACTCATGAACACAAAAAACAAAAACACACAACACCTCAGGGTACTTCAGTTGAATTTGCACCATTGCCGCGAGGCTACGGCAGAACTCTGCCGATACATGGCGGCGAATAATATAGATATAGCTCTGCTACAAGAACCATACATCCATAAAGGAAGAGTGGTTGGCATGGGGTGTATGGGAGGAGACATCATCTACCATAAGGGAGGTGAGTCGAATCCCAGAACATGCATTTTTGCCAGTAGCAGAGCTAAAACATTAGGACTAATCGAAGTGGAATGTTACAGAGACCTCATTGTGGCGGAATTTGACTTTTCCCCACCAAGTGGAGGGAAATGCAGAGCAGCCATAATGTCAGCATACATTCCAAGTGAGACCAACTACAAGCCGCCAACACCAGAACTGGAACGGGCGATAAACAAGTATGGAGGTAAGAATATTCCGATTATTGTGGGGTGCGACGCCAACTCACATCATGTGGCTTGGGGTAGCACAGACTGCAACAAAAAAGGTGACTTGCTACTAGACTTTATTATAAGCAGTAATTTAGAAATAATAAATGTAGGTAACACACCCACTTTTATAACCAGGTCAAGAGCTGAGGTGCTGGATATTACGATGGCATCCAGCAGCATAAGCAAACACATAAAAGACTGGAGAGTTGACGAGGAGGATTCGTACTCGGATCACCGTAGGATCATCTTCAGTCTGGACTGTGAGATGGAGAAAGTAATGATCAGAAATGCAAAGAAAGCCTCCTGGGAGATCTTTGACTCAAAAATAAAGACATGGTCTCCTAGTCAAAAACAAAGCTACGAAACAGCGGAGGAACTCGAAAAGGAAGCCAAGCGTCTAGAGGAGGCATTAACAGAAGCCTACCACTGCGCATGCCCTCTTAAGGAACTAAAACTAGGTAAAGGCCAACCATGGTGGAACAAAACACTAAGGAAGATCAGGAAAAGCACGCGTCGAGCCCTCAGAACTGCCCTCAGAAAAGGGGGCGATGAGGACTGGGACAAATATAGAGAACTAAGGAACAAACTAGGACAAATGTGCAGGAAAGAAAGCAGATCAGGGTGGAACGCCTACTGTGAAAATATCAGTAGACACACTGATACCGCGCGAATAGTCAAGGTGCTGTCGAAAGACAAAGCATGCAAACTAGGAAGCCTAAAGATAGGGGAAGAGATCATATCCGACCCAAAAAAGATACTGACCGAAATGATGAGTAGTCACTTCCCCGGATGTGAAACTTATCAAGAGGAAACAATGATGACCGAAAACCAAGGCGAAGTGACACAAGCTGAGGTCGAAGAAATCATTACAGAAGACCTAATAGATTGGAGTATATCATCCTTCCAACCATACAAAGCACCTGGCCCGGACGGTGTACTCCCGAAGATATTACAGCAGGCATACAAGTATATTATCAAAGATCTACTAGCTCTATTCAGAAGTAGTGTGGCCACAGGCTATATACCTGAAAATTGGAGAAAAGTAAGAGTAGTCTTCATCCCTAAGCCTGGGAGGACGACGTACCAGGAAGCAAAATCTTTTAGGTGCATCAGTCTCTCATCTTTTGTGCTGAAAACCCTAGAAAAAATAATAGACAGACACATTAGAAACAAAGTGGAAAAAAGTGACACACCGCTACAGAGAAATCAACACGCATATATGGAGGGCAAGTCCACGGAGACAGCTCTCCATAACATAGCGGTAAGAATCGAAAGAGCGTTAGAAAACAAAGAATTTGCATTGGGCTGCTTTTTCGACGTGGAGGGAGCTTTTGACAAAGCCAACTCCACAGCGATCAAGGCCGCTTTACAAAGGGAAGGCATAGCAAGCTACATGTCAAGATGGATAGAAAACGTACTAAGACACAGAGCAATTCAGGCCGAATTAGGCAACAATACCATCACAGTGAGAGCGGTGAGGGGTTTTCCCCAGGGAGGATGCGTCTCGCCGCTCCTATGGTGTTTGCTGCTTGACGATTTGCTTGAGAAGCTAAACAAGATGCACATATATATACAAGCATACTCGGACGATGGAGTGCTATTAATCACTGGAAAAGTACTTAGCACCATAAGTGACGTAATGAAGAAAGGAATTAGGGCTACCCTCGAATGGTGTAGGGAAAGAGGACTGAACCTCAACCCCACTAAAACGAAGCTAGTCCTCTTTACAAAAAGAAAGAAATACGAGGAGTTATCACCAATATACATAGACGGTGAACGGATAGAAGTAACCAAGGAAATAAAATACTTAGGAGTGATCTTAGACAAAACCATGTCATACAAGACGCATATAAAAGAAACATGTGAGAAAGCAAAAATTGCATTACTACAATGCAGAAGAGCTATAGGTAGAACCTGGGGAATGAAACCGGCCATAGTAGCCTGGATATATAATGCCATCATCATACCCAGAGTTATACACGGAGCAATAGTATGGTGGCACAGAACACAAATCAAGACTAACAGCACAGAGCTAGCAAAATTTCAAAGAATGGCCGGGTTAATGATCTCTGGGGCAATGAGGACGACTCCCTCAGCGGCCCTGGATGTCATACTAGGAATGATACCGCTTAGTCTACAAGTTAAGAAAAGAGCCTTGGAGCAGTGGTTCAAACTGAAAAGCTTGAACCTCTGGAAAGGCAATTTTATGGACAAAGGTCACTCGGAGATAGCAAAGCCGTACGAAGACAATCTATCAATGATTATGGCCAACAATGACCTAATCAAAAAAGAGAAGATCTTCGACAAAAAGTACAGAATACATATAGGCACAAGAGAAGAATGGACAATCGAGAGTGATCCATCTATGGCGGTCTGCTATACAGATGGATCAAGGAAAGAATCAACTAAGCTATCCGGCTCTGGAATACACATACCAAGACTGGAAATAAATAGATCATTCTCACTAGGAACAGGCGCAAGTGTGTTCCAGACAGAAATACATGCCATTATGGAATGTACCAGAATAATTGGAAACGCCCTTACAGGTGATCTTTCCAAAATAGTTATATACAGTGATAGTCAAGCAGCACTCAAAGCACTGAACAAAGTGGAAGTCACATCTGCACTGGTTAAAGAGTGTAAGGAAGCACTCAACCAGCTAGCGGAAAGAGCAGAAGTAACAGTCGCATGGGTCCCTGGTCATCAAGGACACGAAGGGAATGAGATAGCGGATGAGTTAGCCAGAAAAGGAGCAGATGAAACCTTTGTGGGACCAGAGCCCAGGCTACCGATCCCACATAACATAACAAAAGGAATCATCCATAGAATAACCACAGGAGAGTCAAATAAAAGATGGAATGCAACAGAAGGTTGTCGACAATCGAAAATCTTCTTAAAGTCATATGATGAAAAGAAATCCCACAAACTACTCAGAATGAGCAGGGGAAACATAAGACTAGTAGTAGGGATCGCAACAGGACACTGTGGACTCAATAGACACCTGACGATTATGAAAGTAAAGGAAGATCCCATATGCCCAGCATGTGGAGAAGCAGAAGAAACAAGTTTCCACCTTGTGGCGGAATGCACAATGTATGGGCCACTCAGATGGGAAATCCTAGGAACAGATGAGATTAATGAAGAGAAGCTCGCAGAAATCTCTACCGAACAACTGGTGAGCTTCTGCAAGGCGACAGGAAGATTCGTGATGCCGACCACCAGTAACCCATGAAGGGGATCCACCAAAATGGGGAACTGGGCGAAATAATCCACAACGAAAGGACTGATCGCCCGTCTGGTGTCTGCCGGCGTCCCCGAAGATAAATAGAATAGAATAGAATAGAAGCTGTCGTTATATTTATATTCACTATGATCGATGCCATCAAATTCCGAAATATCTATTCAAGATTCGATGTCTACAGCTGCTTTTTTTACATTTGTGGGTTTTACTGACTACTGTGCTTTTGTATAAAAGGCCCCATTAAAATAGGTGGACAAATTTTAACACAGCGTTCAGTACGTCTAACCAAAGATATCTAAACAAAAAATAACACTAAATAAAGTGTTTTTTTACATAATAATAAATTGCCGGCACTCTAGAACAAACTCATCCTATACGAGTAGGTACTTAATTGCGATTTTCTTATTATTGTTTTTACCATCGTCCTTATTTTGGTGGTCTGAATGATTTCTGAAATTTTGTTCACCTATTTAATGACCTTTATATAAACCTTATATTTACAAACACGAAAATAAATATGAAGAAAAAAATGAAATTCAAAAAATATTCCAATCTAGACCAAAGTAAAAGTATTATCGTTATATTTTGAGTTTTTTGTAGTCATTTATTTGAGATTGAAGTACTTAATCCATCCAATAAATTAAAAAAAAAGAAAGATTCCGTAAAAAGATTACAAAAAAAATACTAATAATATATTGCATAACTTACAGAGCTTTTAGATTTAACCATTTTAACATGTATTTTTATGTGGCTTACACAGTCTCGTGAGCATATTTTGTGTTCGGTGGATAAGTACCTAAAAATAAAAATACACTCTTTTAATAGAAAAGTTCGTTACCACAGTAGAGTCACAGTAATTATTGTTAGATTTTTCCTTTGCGAATTCCTCAGTAGCAGACGCGGAGTCTATTTTGATATCAATAGCCCCCCCCCCCCCCCCCCCATTAACGTGTGGTTTAAACATTACTGATGAAAGAAAGAAACAGTAGGTATTTATTGGTTTCACACAGGACATAACAAATTAACAAAAACTTAAAACATAAGAGAAACACTTGAAATTAGGACATACTTATATTCTGATAGGGCCAAGGTGACGCCACGATGTGGTGTGATGATGTGGGTGTACTCTTTTATCTATTCTGTGGGTGTACTATTAGGTACACCCACATCTGCCTAAACTTTAGGGATTACAAGCGTGATGTTGTGTTACTTACGCCTACTCTTCATTTATACGTAATAAGCAAAAATACTCGTCAAAAGGTACTTCACTGCCCAGCATTAATCATCATCAATCGCGTATAAAAAGCTCACAATTTGTGCTATTTTTGGCGACACTTGTTCGGCAACTCTAGTCTCTTTTGTTTTGTAATCCCATTTATTTTCTGCTTCAGCAAAACTCGCAAATAGGTACCGATTTAGATTTTGCGAGGAGGTCAACTAAGGTCAGTTTTATCGATACTGGTTTTACTGAACTCTTTAGAAATATCAACGACATCTTAGCTTTAAAATCTAGATAAGATAGGTATCATGAATACATAATAAAAAGGTAAAAGTTGGTAGCCGACTGCACGCAGCAGCAGCAGACGACATGTCGTCGCTTCATGTCGTCACGACACGTCGTCGCGTCATGTCGCTGCAGTCATGATTTCGAACCCGACTGCAGACGACAACTGCAGAAGTCATTCAGTTGGTTCCGAGTGCGTATATCAATTGTTTTTACTGCTCTGCGTGTGTAAACTATAGGCACTACTGATCTGCGGTCGGACGACACGTGCGTCTGTCGCTTGACGACGCGTCGCTAGCTTCATGTCGCTAACTACGGAGGGAATTTCATAGAAATACGTAGAAACCAGTCGTGTCACCGCGACACGTCGTCTGCTGCGCCTTCGTGTCACCCGCTACCAAATTGTACCTTTACTCTTTTATCGTAAATTGAGCCAACCCGTAAACTTTGTTGAGATTACCGCCTCGTTGGTCTAGTGAGCGCGAGAGCGACTGCTGAACATGAGGGCCCCGGGTTTGATGCCTGGGCCGGGCAAAATATTATTGTTTTTTTTTTCTATCAGGAATTTCTCCCTAACAGTCACGGAGTCCGGATGTGTGCTCGGTTGATATCAATAGGCCCCTTATTACGTGGGAATTAAACATAACTGGTGAAATGTAGGCTTCCTGCTGTGGAAAACCCTAATAACACTTTGCCCGACCCGGGAATTGAACCCAGGACCACATGCTCAGCAGTCGCGCTTGCGACCACTACATCAACCAGGCAGATGTTATGTTATGTGTATGTACGTAGTACATTATACCTCAATGATGTGTATCTAAAATTGAGATAAGTTGGTACTGATATAACCGTTGCTTTGTTGAGATTATAATAATCTCTAAATAGTTAGTGCTTTGATATTTGTTCGGCATTTATTTTAAAATTAGTTTAGAAAATACCTACTCTCTTTCAATAAACAGTAATAAAATAATCAATGCTTAGGCATGTAAAAGGTCTATTTTTTTGTGGTCATTGTGCTCATAATATGTCGATCTTTACCTTCAAATATCTCGATAACATGACACTTTGGGGTACCATGTTACATGTCATTTTTTGTTCGTCTAGGAGTCCTCTATCCATAGGTTCATACCGATTTCATCGTGGGCCGACATTTCTGAAAAAAAGCCAAAATAACGGTGGGTCGATACGCCAGCTTCCATACAAAAAAGTTCACACCCCTTTGATAGTTTCGGGTAGCTTGATGTGCTGGCGACACGTATGTACCTAACAGCCTGTCATCACAGATATATACTGCAAACAGTTCGCTGAGATGTTTTTGTTTGATAGCAAAAAAGCTGATATCGACTACTCTGCCAAGGTCCAGTGTATATCAGTCTTCGACACAATGTGAAATATAGTAGACCGCACATGTGGATGACAAACACTTTGATCTTGAACAGACCTAGCGTAGAACGTAGTTTCATTAGAATACACATAGGTACATAACATCTTCCCTGAAATCCCTGTAAGACAGAGGTGTACCTCATAGTACACCCACATTTCGCCAGCTGTTTATGTCCATGTAATAAGGCGCGAACCTATTGACATCAACCGGGCACTAATTTAGACTCCGTGGCCGCTACTGAAAAATTCTTAATGGAGAGACTGACTGACTGATGACTGTCTCGTTGACAGTCATCAGAAAAGAGTTTCTTTGTTTAGATAAGAACCAATATTCTACTGGTTTCGTTATCTAACATTTTCTTTTAAAAAAATATTTTAATTGTGCACATCAACCCGTATTTTTCTTAACCAGGAAAATTAGGTTTCTCAAGATGTTTTCCTTCACCGTTTTAGGTTTAGGATGTTTCTATCAACGCCTCATACGCCCTGCAAGGAAGATGAGTACTCCACCAAACGAGACGTGTTTTAACACCAGAACATTCAAAAATATATTATTATTATAATTGCTATTTTACCGGTTGAAGACTCAAACCCCAAAATAGCCTTCTACAATAATATTGTCGAAATATAAATAGGTATTTCCAACAAAATCAATTTTACTAAGCTCATAGCTACACCCAAATACCCGTTAATGATTTTATCATAATTTGTAAAGAATGTTAAGACGCTAAAATCCACTTGACATTCTTTGAAAAATAAAAAGTTACGCATAACAAAGAATGTTTAGTGACCCACAAAAATTGAACAATGTAAATATTTTCGAAGTTTGTTTTTTTGGTAGTCGTGCTTTCTCCCTAATTCTTTACTAAAATATTTATAAGTGGCTATCTATCTTGTTCGTTATGATTGACTGGTAATTAGAGTACAGAGACATTCGTTACTACTGTAACGTACTTTAGACGATGAAAAAATTTACAAAATTGATTCTCCAAAACTTCTTAATATCGCGTTTTACAAACAAAAAATCCCACTTGAATTGGCATGATATGAATACATCAGAAATACTCAAAAATACTCTTTACTCAAAGCAGACATCGGCAATCCCGAAATTCGGCAGTAAATAGAGCTCTATTTCAGTATGTACACTGTACGAATGTTCACGTAAGTAATTTTACTCAAAAGCAAAGCTTTACGACTGAATAAACAGTATACATTCTTGGATTTATACGCTGCAAATGATGTGGCATCAAGTACCAGTAAATTCTACTTTACTGCTGAAAGGTAACTGAATTAGAATTACATTTTGATACACTCTTTTGGATGTGGTTGTTACGTATTTCAGGGAGCGAGTCTTATAAGGTTACTAGCTATTGCCTGCAACTTCGTTCGCGTGGTTTTCTTTTTAGGGTTCCGTAGTCAACTAGGAACCCTTATAGTTTCGCCATGTCTGTCTGTCCGTCTGGCCGTCTGTCCGTCTGTCCGTCTGTCCGTCCTCGCTTAATCTCTGTGACCGTTAGCACGAAAGCTGAAATTTGATACCAATATGTGTATCAATCACGCCGACAAAGTGGTAAAATATAAATTGAAAAAAAATGTTTTATTAAGGTAGCCCCCCTATATGTAAAGTGGGAAGTGATTTTTTTTTTAATTTCAACCCTAACGTGTGATATATTGTTGGAAAGGTATTTAAAAATGAATAGGGGTTTACTAAAATCATTTTTTGATAATGTCAATAATTTCGGAAATAATCGCTCCAAAAGTAAAAAACAATGTGTCCCCCCCCCTCTAACTTTTGAACCATAAGTTTAGAAAACATGAAAAAAATCTGAAAAGTAGAACTTTTTATGGACTTTCTAGGAAAATCATTTTGAACTTGAATGGAAACAACAGATGGAAACAGCAGTTAACCAATATAATTTGGTCCCTGAATCGTATGAGCGCCTATACAATCCAGAGGTCAAGTTTCATTGGCCGTAGAAGAAATGTATAAATTATAGCATACCGTTTTGGTACGGAACCCTTCATGTGCGAGTCCGACTCGCACTTGGCCAGTTTTTTTTTCATAGAAAGTATATACCTATCCTATGTTACTTCTAATACCTCCAAGAATTTGGGTTTAAAGTTTCATGATGATCGGTTAAGTAGTTTTCGCGTGAAAGCGTAACAAAAAAACTTACATTCTCGTTTATATAATATTTTCAGAGTTCATATAACCCTAATCTATTTAAGTCGCGAGTAAACAGGCTTCTATACTGGGTAAGCTCGTTCCATCGTCGACATCATCTCTGCCCTTAGGGGAAAGTTTGAAGTCAAGAGCAAGCCCATTTATAATAATAAAAAAAAAAAAATAGGGATGAGTACGATCATTATAATGGTAATAACATCACACCACACCACACCAACACCACACCACACCTACGAAGAGTCAGACGGTTTTAATAGTTCACCCACATTTGGCCAGTTATGTTAAAGTCCCATGTAATAGGCCAACCTATTACCATCTACGGGGCAGACATCCAGACTCAGCAGCTGATACTGTGATATCCAATATACACATGAAGATTTCAAAAAATATTTTTTGTAAAAGTGATGACTTTAAGACCAAGATTTGAGTGTTTGGCCCCCTGAGGCCATTAAACAAACTTTAGTTCTGAAAGAGATAAAGAAAGTACAAATTATTATTTTTCGAGTCCCGTCATGAATAATTTAATTCATTTCATTATGTTTATAAGAATTTCAAATGAAACATACTTAGATTGCCTTTCAAAAAACTGTGTCTTGCTTCAAAAAAACATACTGTCTTCAAATTAGTACGACCTCGACTTATTTTAAGAACACAAGAATAATAAATTAAAAGTACCTACTGCATCTAGAATGAAAAGAAAAATCTTTTTACATTTTCCCTAACTTAGACTTGATAAAAGTATTTTAGATACATGATCTATTCTCTTGAGACAGGTAGGACTTGCTTTGACATCGGTCTAGTAGGTACATTTAAAAATATATGTATACGTCGCCAAATATAAACCTATCCTAGATAAAAAAAGACGGGTTGCACTCCGGGAGTGCCGGCAGAAGTGAAAACTTGATTATTAACGTTGAGCATGTTTGATATTTTGGAATGGTTAGGGAATATTTTTGCACCAATTGCTTTAACAGTATAAAAGTACTATCATTTATGTGGTAGAATACAATATTGATTTATTGCGCTATCGTACACAAACATGACAATTTATATTACATTAAAAATTTAACACTTTAAAACTATTACAATTATTTTACATTAAAAAGTTTATCTCTCCGAAAAATCAACTTTCATCCATAATTTCAACGACTTTTTCACCATCATCATTACCAGAACTATCATCGCCAATCTCTAAAACTGATACGATAGGTTTATGGTAGCTGAAGTAAGAAACGAACAGTTTTGATTCGAACCTATTTAAATGTCTAATAAAGACCGCATCAATAGTAGTTTTGTATTTCGTTGTGCTAAGATTGCGATCATTCGACATAGTTAAACCAAATTCATTATTTAAAAATTCAATTATTCCGCCATAACTATGCTAACCCATTTATTTTGTCTTTCCCTGTCCTCCGATCGGAACTCCGATTGGTAGGAGGAGCGGGAATATTTTTTCCCATGCCTCCGATTAAGCATCATAAAAACATTGTACAGTCTAGTTCAAAATAAATTATTTTTGTATTTTATTGACTGTACAGTCGACATCGTTAACGTTCAGGGTCAAAATGTCCAACTCCCACACGACTAGTCTAAGATCGATAGTTTCCGAGATATAGCCGTTTCAATTTTGACAGCTGTCATCCGAAATGTAGATCTCATTGAGATCTATCACTTGTCCCTACACACAACTAGTCTAAGGTCGATAGTTTCCGAGATATAGCTGTTTCAATTTTGACAGCTGTCATCCGAAATGTAGATCTCATTGAGACCTATCACTTGTCCCTACACACAACTAGTCTAAGGTCGATAGTTTCCGAGATATAGCCGTTTCAATTTTGACAGCTGTCATCTGAAATGTAGATCTCATTGAGACCTATCACTTGTCCCTACACACAACTAGTCTAAGGTCGATAGTTTCCGAGATATAGCCGTTTCAATTTTGACAGCTGTCATCCGAAATGTAGATCTCATTGAGACCTATCACTTGTCCCTACACACAACTAGTCTTAGGTCGATAGTTTCCGAGATATAGCCGTTTCAATTTTGACAGCTGTCATCCGAAATGTAGATCTCATTGAGACCTATCACTTGTCCCTACACACAACTAGTCTAAGGTCGATAGTTTCCGAGATATAGCTGTTTCAATTTTGACAGCTGTCATCCGAAATGTAGATCTCATTGAGACCTATCACTTGTCCCTACACACAACTAGTCTAAGGTCGATAGTTTCCGAGATATAGCCGTTTCAATTTTGACAGCTGTCATCTGAAATGTAGATCTCATTGAGACCTATCACTTGTCCCTACACACAACTAGTCTAAGGTCGATAGTTTCCGAGATATAGCCGTTTCAATTTTGACAGCTGTCATCCGAAATGTAGATCTCATTGAGACCTATCAATTGTCCCTACACACAACTAGTCTAAGGTCGATAGTTTCCGAGATATAGCTGTTTCAATTTTGACAGCTGTCATCATTATTATTATTATTATTAATTATTATTATTATTAATTATTATTATTATTATTAATTATATTATTATTAATAATTTTATTATTATTTTTGTAAACTTATATTGTTTCTTAGCTATTCAGCTAGTTTTAACTACGTTAACGGGCCTAAACCAAGTTAACGTAGCGTGTGTGTGTGTGAGTCGTAGGAGGAAATCTCATTTTCCTCGATTTGCATGAACTTCCTTACTATTCTGCAGGTGTTTAGAATTGCAGCCTTTTGGAGTGTAATATATATTGAATCCTTAAGGTCTATTAATTTGAGGCTATGGTGGAGGTGATTGGGTATAACCCCCGTAGTGGAGACAACTATAGGAACTACGTACACCTTTTCCTGTTCCCATAGTCTGGTTACCTCTTCTTTTAGTTCCACATACTTACTGATTTTTTCAGCTATTGTTTTTTGCAAGTTATGTGTATTAGGAACTGCTATGCTATTATTATTATTATTATTATTAATTATATTATTATTAATAATAATTATTATTATTATTAAGCGCCCTGCGCTGCCTAAACGAAACAGTAGGCCCAGGCATACATTTTCGCCGCGCCGTAGAGAGGGGATAGCTGTCTACTCTCCATCCGTCTTACGCTTTTTCGATCAGGGTCACGTGGTCACGTGTCCTGACGAATTTTCGATCAGGGTCACGTGGTCATGTGTCCTGACGCGAGTTTAAGATTTTATACCCATCACAGAACAATTTCCCAAAGTGCTCAACGCCGCTAAAGAAGTTTTCACTTCAAAAAAAACACTAGATAATAAATATGATACCCATTGATAAAACTGGTTGTCTAACTTTCAGGTCACTGTGTAACTGTAACGTCTGCCAAAGATATGGCAGCCGGGATCAACAGCTTAACGTGCTTTTTTACCGAACCAATCCACATACCAACCTAGGCAAGCGTGGCTTTACCTAAAGATCGACCCGAGTGACAGTTATTAATAAAGCCCCTATTACATGTGCCTTGAACATTACTAGGGAAATGTGGCTGTGATAATGGGTACACCTCTGCCTATCCCTTCGGGGATTAAAGGCGTAATGTTATGTTATGTACATTACGTTGTGTGATCAGGGCGTTTTGAACGTACCTAATTTAAAAAAAATGTGTTTATTTTAGACTAGGTAATGTCCTTAATTTTGTTAGTAACAAATTAATTAAACAAATACTACTACTACTGTTTTTAGTAATGAACATAATAATATATTATGCTTCATCATAATATGTGTTAGTATTTGACCTTGTATCTGCCATTGAGCCTTTTTTTTTTTTTTTTTTTTTTTTTTTTGGTGGGTGGAAAATCATCGAATGACCCCCCCCGCTCTTGGGCAGAGCGAAGGGGAGTGTCAGACTTCTACTGACTAAAAACCGAACCCATGTTCCTTCTTTGCCCTTGCGCCGAGGCCACGTAATCTAGTACAAATACCGCGGCCCCGACGGGCGTCGGCCCTTGCGGACCCCTCCTTGCTGACATCTCTTTGAGGCGCGCGTGGAACACGAACGCGCCGCCGACACGGTCTGTTGCCGTCTTGACGACGGCCGGACGGCGAGCTAGCCCATTACTCACCGTCCACAGGCCCGCGTCTACGGTGGCCGGAAGCCATCACGTGGCCCCCGACGCCCGGAGCGCCTTCCGCGCCTTCCGCGGCGGCTGGGACGTTGAGAGGTTCTCTCCCTCTCTCGTTCCGCCACCTCCTTCGCTAGCATCACTGCTTCGCAGAAGGAGGCGACGGCGTCCCATTCCTCCTCGCCCCGGACCATGGCTTGCACCAGGGCCGGACGCGAGAGGTCGCCGCCGCCGATCGCCGCTACGAGAACACGGCGGGGCTCTGCCCAAGCAGGGCACGCCTCCACAGTGTGCTCCACCGTGTCCTCCGGTCGATCCTCGCAGTGGAAGCATCCGGGTGTTTCCTCCCGCCTGATTCGGTGCAGGTACCTCCCGAAACATCCGTGTCCGGTGAGGACCTGCGTCAGACGGAAGGTGAGGGCGCCGTGGCTCCTCTCTAGCCACTCCTCAAAGAGGGGACTTACCGCCACTATCGTGGCGTGCCCTGCACGGGGTTGCGACAGTCGCTGTCTCCATGCCGCCATGAGATCGCACCGGAGGTCTGTCCGCTGCGCAGCAATGTGCCGCGGCAGCAGAGTGACCCCCCGGTGTAGCGCCTCTGCGCGCCACTCATGTAGGCGCGCGAGGACTATCGCCTCCAGATCCCACGGCGGCAATCCGGCAAGGAGATTCGCCGCCTCGCGGGAGATCGTGCGGTACCCGCGGACTAGTCTTACGGCCATGACCTTTTGGGGCGCGTTCAGGTAGTGGACGGCCCGCTTCTTCACGGCACGCGCCCACACCGGGGCCCCGTAAAGGGCCATGGACCGCACGATCCCCGCATACAGCCTACGGCAGGAGGCGTTTGGCCCCCCCAGATTGGGCAGGAGCCACCTAAAGGCAGCCGCGGCCCGCTCCAGTCTGGGAGCCAAACGTCGGAAGTGCTCCACGAAGTTCCACCGGCTGTCGAGGACGAGTCCGAGGTACTTTAAAGTACACTCGACACCGATGGAAACCCCTCCCACCGATAGCTGGGATCCCGACGGTGGCACATTCCCACGCCCATAGAAGCACATGGCCTCGGACTTGTGAAGTGCCACCTCGAGACCCAGCTGCCGGATCCTCTCCACGACTGTTTCAACCCCGCGTGTCATATTTGCGGCCGCCGCCTCGTGCGATTCCCCCCGTGCCAGCACCAGCGTATCGTCCGCGTAGCAGACGACGCTGACGCCGTCAGGGAGGTCGGCACGCAGCACCCAGTCGTAACCGATATTCCACAGGGGCGGCCCCAGAACCGAACCCTGTGGAACACCGCACGACATCTCTCGCCGGTTCCATTCTCCGTTTTGACCAGGGTAGATTACCGTCCTGTCGGACAGGTAGTCCCCGACTACACGACGAAGGTAGGCCGGCACCCGGTGATACCGGAGTGCCTCCCTGATGCAGCTCCAGGGCATGGTGTTGAAGGCGTTGGCGATGTCGAGAGACACCGCCAAGACCACACCGCCCCGAGAGACCGCATCCCCCGTCGTGAGGGCTCTCACGCGCATGATGGCGTCCACCGTGCCATTGAGCCTGTTAACAATAAATGTATCCGTGAAAGACCGTCGTATTACGAAACCTAATATTAGATACAGAATACTTTTATCCCCGCATCAGATATTTGAATTGTAATGCACGCAATCTGAACCGCTCTGTTTAAGATAAATTATATAGGCGAAGAGCGAAAGACCCTGAACGTTAAACGGTTTTTATAGTCCTCTTGAGGGTTCAAATAATAAGGGCGTCAATTTACATTTTACGAACCATGCTACTAAACATAATGTTATTTGCAAGAGGCAGTAAAACGAGCTTTGAAAAATGGTTAGCTTTTCTTACTTTTATGTTAAATCTATGGTTACCTTGTGATACATAGGGGTCTCCTGTACCATGAGAAAAAATACGCTGATTGTAATGATCTGATAAAATAACAATCTTATTACAGAAGTTGAGCATATTGCGTTCAATGTTATAATTAAAACTTTTGAGGAAGCTCACAAAGGAATAATGGAAAACTTCAAATAGAAAGTATTCTCTTAAATAATTATGTTTCATCAAGCAAGCAAAGCAAGCCATTCATTTTGCGCTACGACGGCTGCGGTAGTGACTCCTACTCACTAAGCGCTTATCAAAATAATTTCATCTGCTGGAAGCAAGCACTGATGTAAAAGCTTGAATAAATGTAAATAATTGGATGGTGGCAACTAGACGTAATAATTTGCACGAATTTTGATTAGACGTTAGTTACGCCTCAATAACAGCATAACTGAAAGCAAAATTTCTACAAGTATGGTTACTTGGATTGAGTTATCTTTCTATTAGAAATATTGTGTTCGGACACAAATAGACTATTTGGGATACTATTAGTCGAGATTTCAATAAAATCTTATATGATATTTTATAACCATCTTTTAATAAACTAAATAAAGCGACTAATATTAAAAGAAAGAAAACGTGGCTATTATTAAAAAAAGAAAAATTATTTGAATCTTGATGCCACAACAAGATGCAGAACAACAGTAACATTTTTTAATAATTGTGTCAGATATATTTATATCATTAAAAATATCGGTTGCTAAGTCAGCCGCTTTATCTTGCCACTTTAGGTTTTCTTTTGGTTTTCGTTTAGAACTATCATCAATATCATACTCGATATCAATAAAGACATCGTTCCCATGTTTCTTTTTCTTTCCTTTAGACTTATGAATTCTGTCATGTTCAACATCATCATCGTGACCATCGTCGTTATCATCATCGTCATCATAATCTAAGTAATCAACTGAAGGTTTTTTATCTGGTTTCTTTTGTTTTGGAAGTTCCTGGTAGTAGCCAGATGAAAGAAATTGACCCGCTGGAATAGCCCCTGGATATCCGGGTAGATAGCCCCCTGGATAACCAGCTGGTATACCCACTGGAACGCCCATAGGAACACCCATGGCAACATATCCCATGTCCCACCCCTGAGAGCCAGATAGCCGCGGTTTTATGTCTGGGGTAGATGTTGGAGCACCTGCAGGAATTATATTAGTAAATGAGTTAAATATTGGAGATCTTGTACATTTATCTGAAACTACTTGGTCCGTCTTTCTCGTTTTGCTCGGGAGCCTGCATACACATTTATCATTTATTTCAAAACTTGGTTCTGGAAAATGTTGTATAGGTAATCTTCTTGAACCAACAGGTTTGTCGTTCGAATTATTTTTTCGCATGTCAAAGTATCTCTTAATATATTTAGGGGGGAAATCCGTAATTTTCGATTCATTTACAACGTCATGGAAAAAGGGAAGCTCTTTTTTTTCGACATCGTCGAAATATTGCGCGTTCTGTACAGAATCATATGAATGAGAAAGAAATTTTACTACGGGCCAGTTTCGTTTTGATTCTATTTTTGAAGTTGCAATACTACTTGTAGTACTTTTAAGCATTGATGAAATATCTTCTTCACCATCTTCTTCGTCTTGAATATGTCGCTTAATAGGAATGTCATCTGATAGTTTTCTTGTTAACTCGCTCGATTTCGGGTTTGAACTTTGTGTTTTTGTAAAATTGTGTATTACATGTAATACTGATCGGCTTGTTGGACCAACTGATGAATCACATTGTAAATCTGGAATATGAAATTTAAACATTAATAAAAAGTAAGCAATATCTTTCATCGTTATAGTGACTTTTTATCAGAATACAATTTACACTTTGAAGTTACCTTGAAAGACTAGGTTCTTGTCATTTTGTTTAACATAACGGCCATCGGCTTGACTTCCATTTTTCAAAACAAAATTATTTGTGTCGGAAATAAATACTGAAAGAAATAATAATGGAAACACAAAAAACATAACCAGGTAATACAAAATAGTGCATTTTAAAATTTACGCTACTTTCTCTGAGTCGTCTCCAAGCTTGATCTAGATGGTCACGATGGTCATGATCGAACGTTGGAAAAATATATTTATGTATTGTTGTTATTAATTTATTATGATAATATTGAAATTAATCGTGATATTTTGTTGTGTCAATGGTTTTAGTGCAGATCCTACCGATTTTTGTGAGATATGTCTCAACCACACTCTTTGCAAATACAAGGTACCTATTACGATTGTCACAAGTATTAAATTTCAATGTAATTACATTTTCTATTATTTAAATATTGATTTGTAATTTTTGTGCCGGTAGGTACAAGGGCCCAGCCCTGTTTGCACAACTTACGACAGTACCGCAAAACTAACGAGTCGAGATATCATAGAGATCGTCACCAGGATAAATGAAAGGAGAAACTTTGTTGCTATGGGTTACTCCAAAATTCTTCCACATGCTGCGAATATGAAAAAAATCGTGAGTAAACGACACCTTTGCATTTCATTTGAAAAATAAGTGAATTTTCTTACACAATTCTTTTTCCAGAAATGGTCAACTGAATTAGCCACTTTTGCCCAGCGCTGGGCCGACCAATGCGATCCAGCGATACACCCGGATAGGGAAGATCAATGCAGGGATTTAGGTAAGCTGTTCGACCACGTAATAATAATTCAAATCAGGGCTTGATTCAAAAAGCTGTACGTCTGGAACTCTGGACACGAGTCGTATTATTAGGAATATTCTCTCTCTCTCTGCAGCCCTGGTCACCAGGCAAAGCTTGGATCCTATTCCTGTAACCAGTTTACTACTATTCTTTACAATTAGTTTTAATGTTTTTTGTTTTCAATACTAATATTATAAAGAGGTAAAGTTTGTGTGTTTGTATATTTGTTAAATTGTAAGGGGTAATCTCGGGATCTACTGAACCGATTTTAAAAATTCTTTCACCAATAGAAAGCCACATTATTGCTGAGTGTCATAGGCTATATAAAAAACCGAAAAAAAAGGCTTTTTCGTGGTAGTCCGTTTTGCAAAGTGAATCGGAGAAAAAAGCAAAGCAGCGGCGGGCGCGGGATGGTTTCGGGTTTAATTCGGTTCGCGTTCGTGCCCGCTTCGGGAGAAAGGGGTGTGGCCTTTTACATCTGATCTGAGAGGTAGGTACACGCGCGGCTCAGTCGCGTGGTCGGCTCCTTACGCAGCGGACGTCCCCGAAATTGAATTTTTCGAAACGTAATTAATTAGCTTACTTTCGACTAATTATGCCCAACGAAGTGGGCACGGGTCAGCTAGTATTATTATAAAAATGTATTAAATCTGTGCAGCTGTGCCCCTCAACTGTACTGTGCTCCTAATACCCTCTACCACGGTACGGAACATTTCATGCGCGAGGCCACTCGCAAATTTTTTTAAATGATACCCTCGTATGTTATCTACTAACTAATAAAATAAACTTATTATAACACTACACCTGTCCTGCGTGTCCGGAAAGGCTGGGTACAAGTGTATAGAACAAGCGCAACTAAAGTTAAACAAAAGTAACTGACTTACTAACTATACCTACCATATTTCAGAAAATGTACAGGTTGGACAAAGCATTGGTAGCGTTATGGGTCCTTCGCCTGGTCTTAGTGTCAAAGGTTTCGTGGAGATGTGGTTCATACAGGTCCTGGAATACGAGGGAAGCGTCGCGTACTATAATAAGTAAGTACATATATTTAGTAAGTGGTGCTGATCCATGGGTCATGCTCGTGAACGGCTGCTGTCAGTTGTGAGTGTTGTGAGTGATGATCACCTCTTAGCTATAATAATAATTCATTTAATCAAAATAACAATGTTAACATCAAATAGTAATTTCTATAAAAGCACTTGACTTAATGCTAGTTAACAAAACAGGTAGGTGTTGCAACCAGCACCCTTACTAAGTTATAAAATAACTTGTATTAAGGGCAGTGGTGTACCACACGTATACGTATGGGCTGTAGCCCATACGTATACAGTATCACATAAGAATTGCAGACAGAACAATTAAGTGTTTAAAACCAAAGTTAACATAAAATTAACTTAAAGATAAACATTGAGATATAATTGCAGAAATTAGAAAATATAATTGATTAATTTAATTTATTATTTATTTATTTATTTGATTTTCTTGACATTTGGATAATTCGTGGATGTGTATGTGTGTTTGTGTGTGTGTGTGTGTGTGTAATAATGACAGTGTGTGTTGTGTTGTGTCAGAGCAGAATGTGTGTTATGTTCTCGATGAGAGGGTTTAGGATGGGTTGTTATCAGATATCAGCAAGCGTTCTGTATCCGAATAGTTATTTGTAAGAAGGAAGTTTGTCACAGATTCCTTGACGGCAGAGGTCGAAAGAGAGTAAATTCTCAATATCTTATTGAGTTTATTATATAATTGTGGCCCTTGGAAACAAAGAAACCGCTTCGTAAATGAGTACTTACATTGTATCTATAGTGCTGACAAACAATATCATTGCGTCTTTTAGTGATGGTGACATAAGGGGTATATTTGTGTTGTAGTAGGACTGTATTAAGAATATAGAGCTGTCTGACAGTATGTACTTTGCAATTTTTATATAATTCTTCGGTTGGGAAAAGTATAGGACGAAATGTGCTGACCTTTAACACGGCTCTCTGTGCCCTCTCAACTGACACACAGACAGTCTTGTCTGTCTCACAGACAGACAAGACAAAAGACACGGTTTGATCACTTCGCTTAGTTAGCGTTTTTACGATTTACTTCAGGTAGAACCGAACTCAACTGACAACTTCAATTTACCACAACAATCAAGTAGTAAGCATTTTTTTTTTTTGGAGGGTTGGAAATCATCAGACTCCTACTGACTAAAAACCATCCATGTTCCTTCTTAAGGCTCCTTCCACAAAATCATCTCATTTTGATCAATTTTGATCGCTTGGTGTGGAAAATCTATGAAGAATTTGAAGCTTCCTTTTGGCTATTATAAGAGACGAGTTCTTTTTCAGGTGGATGGGTTTGAAGAATTTTCAAAATAATGTTTATATTAATGACAATCACCCGTATTCAAAAGCCCTTTTCCGCACAAATACCGATCGAGTTACGTTTGGCTTAGCCGAACATAACACTACAAACGATTTTAAACATTAAAAAAAATATAAATAACATCACCGTATGGTCTACTAGGGGACCAGTTTGCCACATTTTCGACTTCAATACAAAATATAGCAGAAAAAAAATGTTAAAACATCGCAATTTTTACAAAATGTCTCGACAAATAAGATTTTTTTTCTATACCTTAGAATCACGTTAAAGAAAATTTAAAAACTACGTATTAATTTTAAGGTAACCTTCTAATAGAATCGTATTTTTATTTTATCAATAAACTATAATTTCATTTCGTAAATTGAATCTAAAGTTAACTATATTATCGACCGCGCAAACTCTATCTCGCCAGTACGAATCGGCCACTGCCAGAGGACGGACGTATCGCTTTGTGTCACAAACGCTCCCGTGTTTTTCGTGCATATATTTTCGAGATTGTACACCGATTACCACAATTTGATACACTTATTAATTTTGATCAAACATGTTTATTTTGCTAGTTTGTAAAGATTGCTAAAATTTTTTTCATCTTCAGATCGAAGTCGAATTTCACGATCGTTTGTCGATTGTACTTCGATATATATTTTTAACCGACCTCCAAAAAAGAGGAGGTTCTCTATTCGTGTTTGTATGTCCGCGAATATCTCCGTCAATTGTGGACTGATTTTCAAAATTCTTTTTGTTTTGGAAAGGGTATACTCCCGAGGCGGTCCCATTGCACCAAGTCAGTTTCTGATGATGGGAACTCTGAGAAATTGAGGGCAACCCTCGAATATCATAGGCGCACATAACGTTTTCCATACATTTTCAGAAGCTGTTCAAGTATTTGCGTCTGATAATCATAATTTCATGTGGCGGCGCTGCGCTGATGACGGAAGGTGCAACTCCTCAACGGTCAGGACTTGAAAGAAAATTCCTTCAAAATTATACGTACTTATGGATCGATAGTTGTATTCTTTCAGGCTATTAGGTTGAACTGATGATAGACGGTAAATCTCATTAACCGACTTAAAAAAAGGAGGTTCTCAATTCGTCTGCTAGAAAATTTTTAGTTCTTCCGTCATGGGTGTCGTTTTCAAGGTTTTCGGGGTCGCTGATTACGAAAATGAAGCCAAAATGAAAATCCATGATGGCGGCCAGGAAAATTTTTGGTTTTTCCGTCATGGGTGTCGTTTTCATGGTTATTGGGGTCGCTGATTACGAAAATGAGGTCAAAATGAAAATCAAGATGGCGCCGACAAAAATTTTTGGTATTTCCGTCATGGGTGTCGTTTACATGGTTTTTAGGGTTGCTGATTACGAAAATGAAGCCAAAATGAAAATCCAAGATGGCGGTCAGAAAAATTTTTGGTTTTTCCGTCATGGGTGTCGTTTTCATGGTTTGTGGGGTCGCTGATTACGAAAATGAGTTCAAAATGAAAATCCAAGATGGCAGCCAGGATTTTTTTTTGGTTTTCCGTCATGGGTGTCGTTTTGGTGGTTTTTGGGGTCGCTCATTACGAAAATGAGGTCAAAATGAAAATTCAAGATGGCGGCCAGGAAAATTTTTAGTTCTTCCGTCATGGGTGTCGTTTTCATGGTTTTCGGGGTCGCTGATTACGAAAATGAAGCCAAAATGAAAATCCAAGATGGCGGCCAGGAAAATTTTTGGGTTTGCCGTCATGGGTGTCGTTTTCATGGTTTTTGGTGTCGCTGATTACGAAAATGAGGTCAAAATGAAAATCAAGATGGCGCCGACAAAAATTTTGGTTATTCCGTCATGGGTGTCGTTTTCATGGTTTTCGGGGTCGCTGATTACGAAAATGAAGCCAAAAGGAAAATCCAAGATGGCGGCCAGGAAAATTTTTGGGTTTGCCGTCATGGGTGTCGTTTTCATGGTTTTTGGGGTCGCTAATTACGAAAATGAGTTCAAAATGAAAATCCAAGATGGCAGCCAGGATTTTTTTTGGTTTTTCCGTCATGGGTGTCGTTTTCATGGTTTTTGGGGTCGCTGATTACGAAAATTAAGCCAAAATAAAAATCCAAGATGGCGCCGACGAAAATTTCTGATTTTTCCGTCATGGGTGTCGTTTTCATGGTTTTTGGGGTCGCTGATAACGAAAATGAGACCAATATGAAAATCCAAGATGGCGCCGATGAAAATTTTTGGTTTTTCCGTCATGGGTGTCGTTTTCATGGTTTTTGGGGTCGCTGATTACGAAAATGAGACCAAAATTAAAATCCAAGGTGGTGGCTAGGAAAATTTTAGGTTCGTCTGTCATGGGTGTCGTTTTCATGGTTTTTGGGTAAACTGAGTACACAGTGTCAAATACAATGTGAATTGTTTGTGAATAAATTGAATTGAATTATCAGTTGAGTCAAATACATTCCCAACAGAATGGAAAACATCTAAAGTTATCCCGGTTCATAAGAGTGGCCCAAAAAGTGATATAAAAAATTACAGACCCATAGCTGTTTTATCCATATTTGGAAAAGTGTTTCAAGCGGTACTTTTAAAAAAAGTATTTTCCAAACTGCAACGGTGGTTTGCGGAGGAACAGCACGGATTTCTTCCAAATCGTTCAACCATTTAATTTTTACTTTAATTTACTCAACGTTACGACATTCTTAGCCAAAAATATTGACGACAGAAAGCAGGTAGATGTCACTTATTTTGATTTTCAGAAGGCTTTTGACCGGGTTGACAATGATATACTTTTGAGTAAATTGGCTTTGGCTGGTTTCTCTGCGGCAACACTTAAATTCTTCGCAAATTACCTATACAATCGCAAACAATATGTTATTTTTGAAAATGCCAATTCGGAATGCTTGGAGGTTAGTACCTTGGCCTAGTACTAACCTAAGTCCCCTGTATTTTCTTATTGTTGTAAATGACCTGCCCAAGTGTGTAAAGCACTCCACAGTTTTAATGTATGCCGATGATGTCAAAGTTGCGCTTCCCATATCTAATCTTAGCGATACAGTCACACTTCAACAAGACATAGACAGCATCCACCATTGGAGCACTATAAACAACCTCAACTTGAATATTAGCAAATGTGCGATCATGACCTTTTCTAAAGTCACACAACCTATCCTCAATATTTACACATTAAACAATGAGCCCCTGAAACGAGTTAATGCCGTACGCGATATTGGTACTAATTTTGACCCACACCTCACATTTAACCAACATAGTAATATAATACAAATATGCAACAAGTCCCGCAAAAACGTAGGTTTTGTTTTACGACAAGTTAATTTTTAAGCTATTGCATAGCTTCTATCGCGGGCCTTGAGCGTGGAGAGCGAATTCAGAAATTCCCTAACGAAAATATTCAAGATTCAGTATTCAACCAGGTTGCTATGGTTACGGAAAAAAACAAGGTTATCAACTGAGGTTGTCAAATTAAATAATTAATTATTTGCTGTTGTAAAAAAATATGCCATGCAATAGCTTTACCGCGGCAGTCTCCGAGTGCCACATTTAGTTTTTTTTTTTTTAATAATTGACCAGCCATAAACCTCATCTACAACTCTTTCGTACGCAGTTTACTCGAAACCAATAGTGTAATCTGGAACCCTCATGAAAAAATCTATAAACTAGTCATTGAAAAGGTCCAGAAGTCTTTTATTCGCTACCTCTAAGTCAAATTATTTGGCTTTTACCCATATAATTTACCCTACGCCATTCGTGCTAGGTATGGTGACATACCAGAGCTTAGAAGTCAGGAGAAATCTTGCTCTAGTTAAATATGTCATCTGCTTAGTTCGTGGTTCCCATTTTAATTCCCTGCTGTTACAGTACATCTCTTTTAACATCCCACTACCTATCCGGCACTCTCTTCGCCCACGCCAACGTCCTCTTTTTTCGATTCCTCAAACAAGCACCGTAACTCTTAAGACTAGCCCACTATTTCTAGCCCTTACCCACATAAACATTTTAATGTATGACGAGTCATTAGATATTTTTGCAAGTACGGAACTAAGTCTCCTTAACACTGCTTCTCGATACCTGGAGTCCATTGCCACTCCCAGTACTATCTCCTCGGGTTTAACAATTTTTTTGGTAATTTTTATTTGATTTCAACTTTTGCCACTAGAATGTTTTGTTAATTTTTATTGTAATAATGTTTTTTTTTTCTTAGTTTTGTTATTATTATTTTTTATTTCTAAGTTTTTTGTTTTTTGTTCAACCTATAACTTGTATGTGTGGTGTCACTGTAAATATAAGTTGGTTATTAATAAATAAATAAATTATGTGCTTTAGCGTATGTTCCATCAGAACCAGACAATCAGTTATCAACGCTTTTGACGAACTGCTCGAATCTGTTTTATATTGTGCATTCTGGCCTCCTCCGACAAGGCATTGATTATTTTGAAGATAACTGGATCGGAAGGTTGGAAAGACGGGGCGGGCGAGCTCCTAGATTTCCTATTGATCTGTGGAATACTTTTGATGCAGTTCTTCAGGAAATTCCCCGAACGAACAACTCCGTTGAAGGCTTTCACAGGGGATTCTAGTCACTTCTATCGGCTCATCTCATCACCCATCTATATGGAAGTTTTTGGATGAACTTCGTCGGCAGCAAAGCCTGACAGAACTGAAACTGGAGCAAATTTTGTCTCGTGGATCACACACAACTAGTCGGCCAAGATATAGGCAAACATCGGCAAGATTGAAAGATTTAGTTGAATCAACTGGGGAGAGACCACTCCCAAATAACTTACGGGCCAATGCTCATAATTTTGAATTTCAACAAATATGATTAAAAAAATACATAAAAAAAACGAAATACAAAATGATTAAACCTAAAAAGCATACAAATTTAAAATAAATAATTATATCTATCTAGGGTCAAAGTCTACATACTGCATACGGCCAATGACCTTTTTTTTTACAAAATAAGCCAGCATTCCTTCAGGCGTTATCGACATTCTTGACCTCGAAAGCACAAAACCTAACAAAAAATCAAATGTTTTTTTTTCCTTCATCACGTATAATACTTCAAATCTGATTTGAACATTGTGTATAAAATCAATGAAAATAAACAACCAAAAAAAAAACGCTAGGTGTCGGTCCACCTCCACGTGGTGCCCGTTGGAAACGTGATAACGGCTAACGGACTATTTGAATGACAATGCCTATACTTAATTCCATTTTTTTCCTGTTCATGTTATTTTACATTTTGTCTAGTATAACTTATTAATATTTATTTCGATTTCATGTTTAACAAACCCATTTTATGTATTTCTAAATTTTGACCCCCGAAAACCATGAAAACGACACCCATGACGGAAAAACCTAAAATTTTGCTGGCCGCCATCTTGGATTTTAATTTTGGTCTCATTTTCGTAATCAGCGACCATAAAAACCATGAAAACGACACCCATGACGGAAAAACCAAAAATTTTCGTTGGCGCCATCTTGATTTTCATTTTGACCTCATATTCGTAATCAGCGACCCCAAAAACCATCAAAACGACACCCATGACGGAAAAACCAAAAAAAATCCAGGCTGCCATCTTGGATTTTCATTTTGACCTCATTTTCGTAATCAGCGACCCCAAAAACCATGAAAACGACACCCATGACGGAAAAACCTAAAATTTTCCTAGCCGACGAATTGAGAACCTCCTTTTTATTAAGTCGGTTAATGAGATTTACCGTCTATAATCAGTTCAACCTAATAGCCTGAAAGAATACAACTATCGATCCATAAGTACGTATAATTTTGAAGGAATTTTTTTCAAGTCCTGACCGTTGAGGAGTTGCACCTTCCGTCATCAGCGCAGCGCCGCCACATGAAATTATGATTATCAGACGCAAATACTTGAACAGCTTCTGAAAATGTATGGAAAACGTTATGTGCACCTATGATATTCGAGGGTTGCCCTCAATTTCTCAGAGTTCCCATCATCAGTAACTGACTTGGTGACAATGGGACCACCTTGGGAGTATACCTTTTCAAAAAAAAAAATAATTTTGAAAATCGGTCCACAATTGTCGGAGATATGCGCGGACCACATAAAAAAAACATACGAATAGTGAACCTACTTCCTTTTTAGGAGTCGGTTAAAAAGAGACGGAAACATTATTTATTTTTGACGTGTTGTAGTGCTTTTGCAACCAATTTACAACAAAATTTAAATCTGTGATTAAAATAGATATCATAATTTTTGATTTATTAAATGAATATTATTTCATCTAACACCAAATTGAACCATTTTTATGTTGATTGATATACTGTACCTATACACAACACACATTCCAGACTATTTTTCAAAGTGTACTTACTTACTATAAAATTATGTCACTTAAAATAATAATCGTCTAAAAATGATCAAATTTTTCAACCGTAGTTCAACGCTCGAAATGCCCGTGTGTGCGTTCGTCGGTGTTATCGCTGCACACAAACATAGCATCGCACCGAAATTGCCTAAAGTTCCGCAAGTCTTGTCTGTACAAGGCCTCTTAACCCGCAGCCCCGACGGGTAGTAAGTAAGCATTCCTCAAGGCATAATAAGGATGAAAAGCAACGCCCTATGTTTTTTAACAACTTCATAATAATATCCTTATTAGCAAATAAATAAATTTCTAGTAAGTTTCAAAGGTATTTTAAAATGGACCACAAACAGATACGTGCTTTGTTTCTAATATAATGTTTTATTACCTAACATGCCAGAAAGAACTCGTGGCAGGACACAAAGGTCCAACGTGGCATATGTCACTTTAGTAACCGCTGCCCTTTAGCCAAACCTTTTACTTGATACGAAGCACATGTTCACGACGGGTCTGTGTCAAGCCTACGCAAGTCCCGAGTGAGCTACGCCGTAGGAAAGGGCGTTGCCGTTCGTAGACAACCTGGCTACGGCGTAGCGCTACGCAATTCCGAGTTTATTCGAGATATGTTAAAATAATCGCATTTGTGATGTCAGGGTACGAAAATATCATTATGTAAATTAATTAAACATGAGTGAGCATAATGAATCTGTGAGCTTGCATTTTGTCAAGAAATGCGAACATAGCATCCCGCACTGGGCCCGCATGGTGGATTATAGCATTTATAGCCCATTCCCTCCCAAAGAGACTTGGAAGTAGTGGGATCATAGAGACTGATTATCCTTATGCTATGCGAACATAATGATTTGTATCAGCTGATTTTACGAGTTAGGTACTGCACAATGTATGATCCATTAATATTATTCTTCACTGCTTTTTCAGATCACGAGATTACAAAACTAGCTATTTAACACAACTGTTATGGGCTAACACAGAATATGTCGGATGTGGAAAAGTGAAGTTCTACGTAAATATGAATCGTTTCAATTAATTAATTCTTGTATCAGGAACAGAAGGCAAAACTTACTAAACAAAATGTTTTAGGTAGATGAACGAAATATAATGTTGGAAAGGCTGGTATGTAACTTTGCACCTAAGGGCAATTCTCATGGAAAGCCAGTGTATTCTATTGGATATCCTGCAACTCAGTGCAAAGCAGGAATGGTACCAGATGATGAATATAAAGGACTATGCGTTTACGAAGACAATAATCCCATCAGTAATAACTTTGTGTTTATCCTTACTTTAATGCTTACTATAGGTAATTAAATGCGAAATAATGCGAAAATAACTCTGTCTATCTGTCTGTTTGTCGCGCTTTCACGCCAAAACTTCTGAACCGATTTAAATGAAATTTGGTACACAGATAGTCGAGTCTGAGAAAGGCCAAAGGCTACTTTTTAATGCGATTGAAAAAGATTACTTTTGGTCGCGATAACCGACATCGGTCGCAATAATCGACATCCACGTGGGCGAAGACCGACATCATATTTCATTTGACCTAAGGAGGTCTATGTTTATAATTTCAGATCTACCTGTATGCAAGAAAACTGGTGCCACAAACTGCAGTAAATAGTTTAGAATTTGGTTACATTATCCGTAGTCCGTCAACGAAAGATAAATGATATCTTATTTACAGATTCAGATTTACCCAGTCAAGGCCATCCGGTGAACAGTTTACTCAAGATACTCAATTTATCAAACGATTCGGGGAAGCTCGAAATTGACCCAATCCGAAATAACTTGAAACAAAGTAATGTAAATGAAAATTCTAGCAACGAACAGCGGAATCAGAAAACAAGGCATATATTCACCAACAAGACTTATGGTGGGCACCTTTTTTATCACAATCAAATCAAATCATAGAAATTTTACCTCTACTTTCTTCTTTTTTCAGCTAGTGACTGTAAATGTTCGAAATCTAGATTATTGACTGTTTCCGCTTCATACCAACCTGTGTGTGTGTGTTATTCAAGCCCTCCTTTATAACTGCAGGTGCTGTTAAGAGAATTCCACAGCTACGCAAGCAAATGGTTGGGAATAGTTTCATGAATATGTCAACAAATAACAATGAGTACCAATACCAACTTGAACGGGGACACTCACACCTTTACCATGGACACGAACAGCCGCGAAATAACTACGACACCACTAAAATAATCAATACCAATCAAGATTTTAGAAGATATGATTACAACACTGAACCCATGAACTCATACCCTAACACAAATTTTAGAAGATTCAATCAATATGAACAATGCACACGCAGAATAAGACCACCTCAAGATAACTGTGCATTAAATCAATGCACGACGACGGCACCAGATTGTTGTCCACAAATAACTATGTGTCCGTTTACATGTACTGATGTATCATGTACTCAGCCGGTGGAAGAGCACACATGCTTTACCCCCTACATCCCCCCACTTCCCGACCCATGCGTGTGTTTGCAAACGACATGTCCGCCAATAAGTACAAACTGCAACTACAAGACGAATTGTTGTAATGTACCTTGTTCCACAAATACTTGTTGTCATACAACACAATGTCCAGGACCACACAGGCAAAACAATGATTTTAATGACTACAGAAGGGTAGGTACGCTTCAGGATTATGATATGATTCCTAATGTTGTAGTTCGAAGTGGCGACCAAAAAATGCCTCAAGAAAATGCATCTCAAAAGGGCATTTCATTAGTAATTAAGCCGGACAATTATAAATCTTACAAAGCAATGTACGATGAAAGAGATTCTGATCTAATACATAAGGATGTGCCCGATTATCTAAAATATAAGTCACAAGATCGTGACTTCATGTACCGTTCCCTTAATTCTGGTCTCAGAGAAAAACGTCAAATCGAAGACCAAGTGTCTGTGAAGCCATTTTGGCAAATTGAAAATGTTAACTTTCAAAAACCGCCCCAGCTAAAAAGTATGAAATTCACTACACTTAAAAATTTTAATTCACCCAAATGGTTGACAAGTACAGAACCAATTACACTGAATACTCTGGCTGAATACTCTGACTATCAGCCGGATCACGTTACAGAAAAATACTTATCCTTTGATGAATTAATGCATCGTAGAAAAATTAGCGATGAATTTGCACATTATGACTTAAGAAGGCAGAAAGGCAAAGTAACTACCAAGAAAGCAGTAACTACCAAGAAAGCAGCAACTACCAAGAAAGCAGTAACTACCAAGAAAGCAGTAACCACCAAGAAAGCAGTGACTACCAAGAAAGCCGTAACTACCAAGCAAGCAGTAACAACCAAGAAAACAGCAACTACCAAGGCCGCAGTAACTACCAAGACCACAGCAACTACTACTAAAACGTCTGGTACAACAACAGAATATACTGCAAATACTCCGTTTATAAGAAAAAAACATTGTACTCGGAGATTAACGTGTACGTGGACGGCTTATTCGATTGATGGAGGTGATGATGGTGGAGGAGGGGGAGGAGGAGGAGGTGGTGGATACGGACCAATAGATATAGGCTCTCGAACACCAGCCGGGTATGTGGATGGTTGTACACGAACTTCCACTTGCACTCGTGAATACATGGATCGAAACAAAATATCCACAGTGGGTGACAATGACAATCCAGATTCAAATATTCAGGATTCCAGCGAATCTATACCAGAAGATGAAGATTATTGTGAACGTCGATCTCTTAACGTTCAGAGACGAAATTCTGAAACCAAAAAAACACCTATTCTTCTACTCCGGTATCTAGATCTGAATTCAAATGTTCCCATTTTAACCACTAAGGTTCATAGCCAGTCTGATTTTATCTCATTTAATACAGAAAGCGTGACTGAGGGTGTTTCAAATTCGCACGATTTTATTTATAATGAAAATTATGCAAGAAAAAAGGGAGAAGAAAGTGAATGCTCGAAAGTTAATGAAGACAAATATGACTACTCTAAAAGCGTCTTCTCATATAACCGTCTATATTACGCAATACTAAATAAAATTCTCAAGTCAAACCAAGCAAATATTTATAATAAACAGTGTCCGTGTAACAGCTCAATAAACTCAAACCCAGTTTTATTTTTATTTTTATCACCTTTTTTAATATATTTTATTTATAAATAAGGACGTGTATTTTATTCACCTCAGTACCAATATTGAAACAAATCACAATAGTTACTAAATATAATAATAATAATTGTAGTAAAAAAATTGTGAAGTTGAAATAAAGTATCGTTGATCTATTTGCTGAACAACTAAATCTATCATTAACTTTCGTTTTTTTTTTAAATGAGCTACTACCTTTTGTACCAGTCTCTTGTAACTTATTACAAATCTTTTGTTGTTGGTAATAAGTGTTATAGATTTCTTCGCAATGTTTTTCTTGTGTTGTTTACTAGATTCATATGTGCATTCAATATTATGATAAAAGTCGCTTCTGCTGGAATTTAGATTCCTTCGATTCCGCTTCGATTGTTGCTCAAAATAAATTTTATCGTCGTTTTTGATGTCTGTATTAATATGTAATAAGGAGTTATCATTTTATCTAATTATCACAAAAATATGTATCTTTAGAGACCTTATTAATTCCTTTGGGAAATATGAGGCTTATCCAAGATATTTTGTAAAAACTTTTTCATAACACCTTGTCCAGTCTTATATAAATTTATATTATCTGGTGACAATATAATAAGTGCGGTCGTACTTTCGATTGAGGTTTCGTATTCAATTATGTCATCCAAAAAATCTTTTGTAACTGTGCTCATTTTTAAGTCTTCCAAAACCAAGTCTGACACAGGTAAATTTACATCATCATAGTATGATTCTGAGCTTTCAGTGTTACTTTCCTCGTTTTCTTCGGGGAAGAAGTAATGGCCGGTAAAATCTTCATTTTGCTTGACTTCTGCTAATTCAGCCTGGACCATAATAGGTTTAACTGAAGACAAATATTGAGTATTTGCACTATTATACCCCTCAGTTACTGACCATTTATCTAAAAAAGAGGTTATGATTATATTGGTTGTTAATAAATGCAATTGAGGAATTTTAATAACATCAATGGATACTGTACCGCCACTTCTGAAGATTACGGCTTCAATCAAATCAACCAAGAAAGTAGAATTTACATGGTCGCTTGAAACTGCTTTTCTTGTAGTAGGAGCCCCTTTTTTACTGTATAGTCTGTCAACAAATGCCGCCACGCCCACATCGTGAAAAGAACTCTCTGAATGGCTATTTGTAGATTTATTATTACTCGAAATTAAGTCTTTGATTATAGGGTCGTTGCTCAATTTTTTCTTCAGTAACTCAACGAAGTCGTCCACTGCCATAATATCCTTACAAGAATGAGGTTTCGTGGGTGGAGTAATCATTTGCTTCGTATAATCATACAAATCAGAGAAATAATCAAATTGTGTAGGTGTTTCGTTTTCCAATGCAATGTTGGAAGTAGTCTTGTCTATAATTTCAGTACCAGAAGTACTATCTTCAGTTACCTCATCCCCCTCAAGAATATTTTGTGTAGTATATTCAATTACTTCTTTTCTATTAGGAGCAATGATTTTTTCTGTTTCGATTTGTTTGGCAATTGATTTACGAACTGCAAAATGAGTGAAGTTGACTTAAATTATGTCGATATAAAGTCTACATTGCATTATAATTCCTAAATTTTTTTCTTGATCTACCATGCTGATTATAATGAATTCGGGAAGGCCTTGTATTAAGTCTTCATTTTACTCACCGCATAGCGCTTTATGTTCGGAATCACAAACGGCGTCAAGAGGACACCTAGAGCAAGGTAGGCCGCTCGAATAAACAGATCTGTTTCGAAGATTACCAGCCGGTGCAAAATTGCATACCAGTCTATAAATTGTTCTGTATTTTACATTTACATCCTCTAGACGTTCCTGTTCCACAAAAGTAAAGAATAATGTTAAAACCAAATCAGTCAACTACCTAGATAAGCTTAACTTAGAGCCGGAGGCGACTGGTAGTAGAAGCATGAAAAACCCGTTTCAAAAACTAGAACATAAGTGAATTATTGTAAAATAATGATGGATAAGATTAACTTACTTTAAATTTGACTCCACCGCAGCCGACTTGATTTGTCACCTCCCACACCAGTTGCGTAAAATAATCGTAATGAGAGTGACTAGTTTCAGAAGATCTGTAATTTGAAATATCATCAATAATGAATAGGCATATTTATTTCATCTATACGAGTAGATGTGTCTAACAGGAGTTTTAGATTTCTTGATACTTAATGCGAGACACTGTACGGTCAGCATCAGAAGTATATTAACATTACTCAAAGTTTCGAAGCTGTTTTTTTACTATAAACTTGTTAGATATTTACTCGTTACTACATGTTATTGGAGTGTAAGGTCTATTTTATAACGAATAATCTTCTGAAACATTAAAAATAATAGCTAGAGTCCTGGGGCCGTATTTTTGAATCAATAGAATTCCAAATCGTGTACGAAATCGCAGAATTCATCACGTCATTTCCGTCATTTCTACTGGTAGAATATCGGAAACGAGTGGGTCGGACCACTCGTTGCAAAATTCACGGGTATGAATATTCAAAAATAGCGATTTCGTACGGATTCGCATACGAATTCAGCGATTTCGTACACGATTTGGAATTCTATTGATTCAAAAATACGGCCCCTGTACATAAAAGAATTAAATTTCTCTTATACTTTGGCAAATGCCTTCCACCACCCTCGCGTTATTCTTCCAATTCTGAAGGTTCCTGTCTAGTTCATGCCGCCATCTCTCGCCTTACTGTGGCAGGGCACCAGTTTTCAAGGCTGCCCTTGGAAACTGGTGCCCTTACCACTTGTCAAGTGCCAGGAAAGTAGGTACTCGTACTTTTCTGGCACTTGACTTGGGCAGCCTTTTGGGCCCCGCCAGCAATTTTTTTTTTGGAGCACAATTTCTTGAGAAAACCAATAACCAATAGTTTGCAATAAATAACAGAAACGCATAATTAACCAACAGAAGTGTCTTAGTATCAGACTGGTTCTCTAGCCGTGCCCTGTTTGCAATAGACTCCTCTCTTTAAACATTGAACTCAACAATAACTGGCAAATTGTCGGCCGATATGTGATTTAAACTTACGGAATATATCGTGACAGTGTCGTTGAATTAACATTTAACAATTCCATATACCAAACATCAACGAGGGCTAATGGTGTCAGACCGGGAGCATCGCCGTGTATTGTAGCAATATTTTGACCCACGGACATTTTACCTGTAACAGAACATTATACAGAATTTACTAAACTACTTTCAATAAATCAGTTTGGAAAGGACGTAAGTTATTGTTGTTGTTTGTTGTTTTCACTAAATTTCGTGAAAAAAAAAAGTTTTTTGTAAAAGATAAAAATTAAAAACCAGAAACTTGGTTATTTTAATTTTTCACATACATTTTGAGGTTATGTGAAAAAAGTGTTAATACAAAAGTTGTAGATATTTTTATTACCTACAACTTTGCAATTTAACCTTTTTCCATAGGACTTGTAGTTTTGCCGGAAATCGAGATAAACCGCTTTCCCCCCTTAAAAACCTACCCACCCCCACTTCCCGACCTCTGATCGACCGTAATTTATTTTTCCTTTAATTTTTGTTATATTCTCTACTTTTTCCATTGGGTTTCATCCTACTATATTTTTTTTTCACTTTTTGTTATTTTTAGGCTTCTACCCTGGTCTATTCGTAGAACTAGGTTTGAAATTAGAGTTGTGCCCATCTGTATAATAGTGAATACTGACGTTGCTAGAGCAAGTCTTCATATTCTAGAATATTTGTAATGATAATCACATGGAATACGTTGTTGATAGATTGCCGAATCAGCTTTTACAAAATCTGTGATGTAAAACATGCCATCGTATTACATTTAACGAAGCACACCCACGTTTAAACCTAATGTACAATCGCTTATCTGCAGTCCCACTCTCAATAAGCGTCTGCAATAAATAGTATGACCAAATCAAATCACTTTTATTTAAATACAAGAATGGGCTTACCCAAATCGCGACAAACATCTTGAATGTCCGGCACGCGATGTTTAACACACTGACCTGCCCATGTTTGTGCTGAAATCTCCAACTCTTGATTCCATTCCTATAGATTTCATAAACAATCTATACTTCTGTCTGTACTCGTCTTTACTTATATTAATACCATGTAATGTTTATTATTTTTGTAAAACTTTTTCTGCATTTAGCCGATACACATAGAAATTCGTGATAGGAATCCGAAAACAAAAACATATTAATCAAAAACGCATTACCAATTTCAGCATACTCCCAGCAGCCGGCAAAGATCGAATTTCACCAGCAGCTACTTTGTTACGACGACTATTAATTTTATTCAGAATCATTTGTCTGTCATTTTCATTCAAAATTGTTTTTTCAAAAGCGACACAGTGGCTCGCTGGGACCGATGACTGAAAATTTTAAAATTTTTATTGAATATTTTAGTAAAAAAAAATTAACGACATTGTTTTATGTTAAGGGGTTAAGCACAATTTCTAAACACCACCCATCTAGCTTAATCACTTAATCAGTAAGAATCCTAATCTAACTTAGCGCTATGAATAATCCATAGCGCTATAGAATCCTAACAAGTTATTTTTATTAAGATAGAAAATACGGGTCCCTAAACTAGGCTACGCCTTTGTCTTGGCTTGGGCGTCCCCAAGCCAGTTGCGTTAACATAAAATGAAAACACATATTTGTTGATGTGAATAGTCAATAAGGTATTTCGGTACCTAAGTATGTAATTGTAATTTACAAAAAATAAAATGATATGACAATAATAAAAATAAAATGTATTCTGATGTATCCCGAAACTGCTGAAACCTGAAACTGCTGAAACCCGAAACTGCTGAATTTTCGAGAAAATTAAGAAAAACTAAAAACCCATATAAATCTCGAGCTAACAATGGTGCCAGGTTCATTTATGGACTAAAATACTCGGCATAAGATGCGACATCAATGTACCTAACATTATTATTTCGTATGATCACATATAAGTAGTTTAAGCGTAATTAATGTTTTTCTTAATACCAAAAAAGTGCAAAAATAGCGATTTTCAATAAATTATCACTCAGTAACTCGAAATGGGGATACGAAAACTTGCATTCAAAAGATCATTTCTGTAAGGTTTTGCAATAACAAGGAGATGTTCGAAAATCGGGCTCCATAAAACACTGTGCCTCGTTCAAAAGTTGCGATTGCACCGTTAGAACAACGAGGAAAACAGTTTTTAAAATCTTTCAGTTTATGTAGGTAACCTTAAAAAAATGTTCATAAGGCTTACCCTATATTTACACAACGTATGCTGTTTACTGTTATTGCAATAGACAGAGCTACAGTAATCATTTGTAAAACATTTTGGTACAAATAATATAGAAACTATTACAAATAATATTTGCATGAACGTCAACATAATGTAGGTTAAAAAATCACAAATAAACAAACATTGTCCTGTTACTCAAGATGGCCTAGATTTAATCACTAAATATGGATTCCCCATTCGATTCCAACCGACTCTACTTTAACATAAGAATCATTATTTATAATCAGCCTATAATGTTCCCAGTTTCCCACTGCTGCGACACAGGGCCTGCAGTCTCTACAAATATTTACGACAAAAATCGGTCGCTAAGTCGTACCCAAGGTCGTACCTATCGTTAACAAATTTCTGATTTTTAGCTTTATTTCAAAAGCATAAGATTAAAAATCTATAAAAAAAATGTTAATATTTGTAGAGACTGCAGCCCCAGGTCTCCTCTCTTTGTGATATCGTCGTTAATAAATCATATCGGGGACTATAGCCACTTTATTATATCATTAAACATTAGTCCAAATTATTTCATTAGTCTATTAGTAGTTATCGATACTTAATAGTAGATTATTAACCAAGGGCTGTATGACATCAATTGCATACGAGGTTTTTGGCGCCTGAGCGAAGCGAAGGCGCTAATTAACCCGAGTATGCAATTGATGCTTACGCCCGAGATAAATACTCTGCTTTACATATCGATTGTGAGGTAAGTAAACAACAAGACAGCAGGTTTCAATGAACATTTATTAAGAAGAAAAAAATGTGTATTTAATTAAAATTAATAGTAAAATTATTACAATTTGTAAGAGATATGGTCACGTTCTTTTTAGGTATATTTATAGTTTGTACTAGTAGACTGCCTTTTTTTTTTCACGCACGCAAGCGCGTCAAATCTTGCTGGCCAGTTTGATTTTTAAATCGATTCCATCTAACATACCATGTGGAAACAAATAGTTCCATATTTAAAATAAAATCTTTATAAAATAAATTGTCTAGATTCCGATTCGAGTAATTAATCGATACCGAGAAAAAAAAAATTAACTTTTTAAAAATATTCTTCGTGCAGTATGAGTATGACAGTTCTTTTTTCAAATTCCAAAACCTATGCTGTAATGATAGTCATACACCCCGGCATTCAGGGGTGTAAGTTTTACTTACAGAGCAAGAGATATGTAAATATTTTTAGGGTCGTGAAAGACTAAACTGAAGTTTTTGTGGTACAGCTCGCGAAAAGGTCGCTGGTCCACTTGACCAAATACATTTTCTGTTGTCTGTGATCATCTCTACCCCACCAAGGGGTTGTGGAAGCTGAGACACTTTGTGAAAATGCTTTGAGTGCACTTGACTTCACTGGGGGCCATACCATTCAAACCAGACCACAACAATACGGTTTGGTGACAGAAATAGGTACTATTAAGTATTGTGACAGTGGCACTTCTCACAAACCCTATCACGAGAATCTCACTAACTGAGATATAACTACTATGTACTAGACAGAACTCTTAGGTAGCTACAGTCAAACAAGCTAATAAGTATACAGCTAGAGATCTTTATAATTCTAGTAGCTACACTGAAAATTTTGATTGCAATTTTGTTTTATTTTCGTTTCACTTTAAGAGATTGATGTCAAACACTGTATCATTTCACATCAGTCTCTAAATGTATCTGTACAATCTTAAAAGTAAATAATAATAATAATATTCCACAACTATCACACAACGCCATCTAGTCCCAAGCTAAGCAGAGCTTGTGTTATGGGTACTAGACAACTGATAAACATACTTATATATTTCTAAATACATACTTAATATAGATAAATTACACCCAGACACAGAACAAATGATCGTGCTCATCACACAAACATTTGTCCTGGGTGGGAATCGAACCCACGACCTCCGGCATAGCAGTTAGGGTCACTAACCACTAGACCAACAGGCCAGTCGAAAATGCAAGTTTGCTAGCTATTTACCTACTTAGTTAGCTGTTCATTCAGTATCCAGCATTACTGGATGATCCCTATTCTCCACTATGTTAAGTTGGTAGGTACAGCTAGATATTTTATATAGGATCTACCCTTTAAGGGTTTGTAAAAGTACCCTTAACGAAGGTGAAAGGTACTTGCTCTCCCCGTCACTGCGATTTTTTTTTGTTCTAGACCATATCAGAGGGTTTATACTCGTAGATGATAGAGTGCCTACATAAAAAAAAAGACGGGTTGCACTCCGGGAGTGCCGGCAGAAGTGAAAACTTGATTATTAACGTTGAGCATGTTTGATATTTTGGAATGGTTAGGGAATAATTTTGCACCAATTGCTTTAACAGTATAAAAGTACTATCATTTATGTGGTAGAATACAATATTGATTTATTGCGCTATCGTACACAAACATGACAATTTATATTACATTAAAAATTTAACACTTTAAAACTATTACAATTATTTTACATTAAAAAGTTTATCTCTCCGAAAAATCAACTTTCATCCATAATTTCAACGACTTTTTCACCATCATCATTACCAGAACTATCATCGCCAATCTCTAAAACTGATACGATAGGTTTATGGTAGCTGAAGTAAGAAACGAACAGTTTTGATTCGAACCTATTTAAATGTCTAATAAAGACCGCATCAATAGTAGTTTTGTATTTCGTTGTGCTAAGATTGCGATCATTCAACATAGTTAAACCAAATTCATTATTTAAAAATTCAATTATTCCGCCATAACTATGCTAACCCATTTATTTTGTCTTTCCCTGTCCTCCGATCGGAACTCCGATTGGTAGGAGGAGCGGGAATATTTTTTCCCATGCCTCCGATTAAGCATCATAAAAACATTGTACAGTCTAGTTCAAAATAAATTATTTTTGTATTTTATTGACTGTACAGTCGACATCGTTAACGTTCAGGGTCAAAATGTCCAACTCCCACACGACTAGTCTAAGATCGATAGTTTCCGAGATATAGCCGTTTCAATTTTGACAGCTGTCATCCGAAATGTAGATCTCATTGAGATCTATCACTTGTCCCTACACACAACTAGTCTAAGGTCGATAGTTTCCGAGATATAGCTGTTTCAATTTTGACAGCTGTCATCCGAAATGTAGATCTCATTGAGACCTATCACTTGTCCCTACACACAACTAGTCTAAGGTCGATAGTTTCCGAGATATAGCCGTTTCAATTTTGACAGCTGTCATCTGAAATGTAGATCTCATTGAGACCTATCACTTGTCCCTACACACAACTAGTCTAAGGTCGATAGTTTCCGAGATATAGCCGTTTCAATTTTGACAGCTGTCATCCGAAATGTAGATCTCATTGAGACCTATCACTTGTTTCTACACACAACTAGTCTTAGGTCGATAGTTTCCGAGATATAGCCGTTTCAATTTTGACAGCTGTCATCCGAAATGTAGATCTCATTGAGACCTATCACTTGTCCCTACACACAACTAGTCTAAGGTCGATAGTTTCCGAGATATAGCTGTTTCAATTTTGACAGCTGTCATCCGAAATGTAGATCTCATTGAGACCTATCACTTGTCCCTACACACAACTAGTCTAAGGTCGATAGTTTCCGAGATATAGCCGTTTCAATTTTGACAGCTGTCATCTGAAATGTAGATCTCATTGAGACCTATCACTTGTCCCTACACACAACTAGTCTAAGGTCGATAGTTTCCGAGATATAGCCGTTTCAATTTTGACAGCTGTCATCCGAAATGTAGATCTCATTGAGACCTATCACTTGTCCCTACACACAACTAGTCTTAGGTCGATAGTTTCCGAGATATAGCCGTTTCAATTTTGACAGCTGTCATCCGAAATGTAGATCTCATTGAGACCTATCACTTGTCCCTACACACAACTAGTCTAAGGTCGATAGTTTCCGAGATATAGCTGTTTCAATTTTGACAGCTGTCATCCGAAATGTAGATCTCATTGAGACCTATCACTTGTCCCTACACACAACTAGTCTAAGGTCGATAGTTTCCGAGATATAGCCGTTTCAATTTTGACAGCTGTCATCTGAAATGTAGATCTCATTGAGACCTATCACTTGTCCCTACACACAACTAGTCTAAGGTCGATAGTTTCCGAGATATAGCCGTTTCAATTTTGACAGCTGTCATCCGAAATGTAGATCTCATTGAGACCTATCAATTGTCCCTACACACAACTAGTCTAAGGTCGATAGTTTCCGAGATATAGCTGTTTCAATTTTGACAGCTGTCATCATTATTATTATTATTATTATTAATTATTATTATTATTATTAATTATTATTATTATTAATTATATTATTATTAATAATAATTATTATTATTATTAAGCGCCCTGCGCTGCCTAAACGAAACAGTAGGCCCAGGCATACATTTTCGCCGCGCCGTAGAGAGGGGATAGCTGTCTACTCTCCATCCGTCTTACGCTTTTTCGATCAGGGTCACGTGGTCACGTGTCCTGACGAATTTTCGATCAGGGTCACGTGGTCACGTATCCTGACGCGAGTTTAAGATTTTATACCCATCACAGAACAATTTCCCAAAGTGCTCAACGCCGCTAAAGAAGTTTTCACTTCAAAAAGACGGGTTGCACTCCGGGAGTGCCGGCAGAAGTGAAAACTTGATTATTAACGTTGAGCATGTTTGATATTTTGGAATGGTTAGGGAATATTTTTGCACCAATTGCTTTAACAGTATAAAAGTACTATCATTTATGTGGTAGAATACAATATTGATTTATTGCGCTATCGTACACAAACATGACAATTTATATTACATTAAAAATTTAACACTTTAAAACTATTACAATTATTTTACATTAAAAAGTTTATCTCTCCGAAAAATCAACTTTCATCCATAATTTCAACGACTTTTTCACCATCATCATTACCAGAACTATCATCGCCAATCTCTAAAACTGATACGATAGGTTTATGGTAGCTGAAGTAAGAAACGAACAGTTTTGATTCGAACCTATTTAAATGTCTAATAAAGACCGCATCAATAGTAGTTTTGTATTTCGTTGTGCTAAGATTGCGATCATTCGACATAGTTAAACCAAATTCATTATTTAAAAATTCAATTATTCCGCCATAACTATGCTAACCCATTTATTTTGTCTTTCCCTGTCCTCCGATCGGAACTCCGATTGGTAGGAGGAGCGGGAATATTTTTTCCCATGCCTCCGATTAAGCATCATAAAAACATTGTACAGTCTAGTTCAAAATAAATTATTTTTGTATTTTATTGACTGTACAGTCGACATCGTTAACGTTCAGGGTCAAAATGTCCAACTCCCACACGACTAGTCTAAGATCGATAGTTTCCGAGATATAGCCGTTTCAATTTTGACAGCTGTCATCCGAAATGTAGATCTCATTGAGATCTATCACTTGTCCCTACACACAACTAGTCTAAGGTCGATAGTTTCCGAGATATAGCTGTTTCAATTTTGACAGCTGTCATCCGAAATGTAGATCTCATTGAGACCTATCACTTGTCCCTACACACAACTAGTCTAAGGTCGATAGTTTCCGAGATATAGCCGTTTCAATTTTGACAGCTGTCATCTGAAATGTAGATCTCATTGAGACCTATCACTTGTCCCTACACACAACTAGTCTAAGGTCGATAGTTTCCGAGATATAGCCGTTTCAATTTTGACAGCTGTCATCCGAAATGTAGATCTCATTGAGACCTATCACTTGTCCCTACACACAACTAGTCTTAGGTCGATAGTTTCCGAGATATAGCCGTTTCAATTTTGACAGCTGTCATCCGAAATGTAGATCTCATTGAGACCTATCACTTGTCCCTACACACAACTAGTCTAAGGTCGATAGTTTCCGAGATATAGCTGTTTCAATTTTGACAGCTGTCATCCGAAATGTAGATCTCATTGAGACCTATCACTTGTCCCTACACACAACTAGTCTAAGGTCGATAGTTTCCGAGATATAGCCGTTTCAATTTTGACAGCTGTCATCTGAAATGTAGATCTCATTGAGACCTATCACTTGTCCCTACACACAACTAGTCTAAGGTCGATAGTTTCCGAGATATAGCCGTTTCAATTTTGACAGCTGTCATCCGAAATGTAGATCTCATTGAGACCTATCAATTGTCCCTACACACAACTAGTCTAAGGTCGATAGTTTCCGAGATATAGCTGTTTCAATTTTGACAGCTGTCATCATTATTATTATTATTATTAATTATTATTATTATTATTATTAATTATTATTATTATTATTAATTATATTATTATTAATAATTTTATTATTATTTTTGTAAACTTATATTGTTTCTTAGCTATTCAGCTAGTTTTAACTACGTTAACGGGCCTAAACCAAGTTAACGTAGCGTGTGTGTGTGTGAGTCGTAGGAGGAAATCTCATTTTCCTCGATTTGCATGAACTTCCTTACTATTCTGCAGGTGTTTAGAATTGCAGCCTTTTGGAGTGTAATATATATTGAATCCTTAAGGTCTATTAATTTGAGGCTATGGTGGAGGTGATTGGGTATAACCCCCGTAGTGGAGACAACTATAGGAACTACGTACACCTTTTCCTGTTCCCATAGTCTGGTTACCTCTTCTTTTAGTTCCACATACTTACTGATTTTTTCAGCTATTGTTTTTTGCAAGTTATGTGTATTAGGAACTGCTATGCTATTATTATTATTATTATTATTATTATTAATTATATTATTATTAATAATAATTATTATTATTATTAAGCGCCCTGCGCTGCCTAAACGAAACAGTAGGCCCAGGCATACATTTTCGCCGCGCCGTAGAGAGGGGATAGTTGTCTACTCTCCATCCGTCTTACGCTTTTTCGATCAGGGTCACGTGGTCACGTGTCCTGACGAATTTTCGATCAGGGTCACGTGGTCATGTGTCCTGACGCGAGTTTAAGATTTTATACCCATCACAGAACAATTTCCCAAAGTGCTCAACGCCGCTAAAGAAGTTTTCACTTCAAAAAAACCCGGTCATGTGCGAGTGTGTGCGCGAGACTCGCACATGACCGGGTTTTTTTTTCATCTACGAGTATAAACCCTCTAGGCACACAGGGACGTGGCAACTGGGTTTAGCCCAGTGGCTAAACCCAGTTGCCACGTCCCTGTGTGCCTATTGGCCTTATTCTCATCTGTCTCCTGATATTTTTTTCCATAAGTGCTGCACTGATAAAAGCCTATGATACCTACCACAATGCAAGTAAGTAGGGTAATAGACACCCAGGTATCATCCATACGGGATACAGCCATGGTATCGGGGAATAAACTGTTAACTGTTCCTTAACAAGCATCATTGAATCTCAAACCTGTCGACACCTATGATTAGATACGACCACGCAAGATAGAGATGGAAAGAATGACGTTTAAATCAAAGCCCTTACCCCCTACACACAACTAGTCTTAGGTCGATAGTTTCCGAGATATAGCCGTTTCAATTTTGACAGCTGTCATCCGAAATGTAGATCTCATTGAGACCTATCACTTGTCCCTACACACAACTAGTCTAAGGTCGATAGTTTCCGAGATATAGCTGTTTCAATTTTGACAGCTGTCATCCGAAATGTAGATCTCATTGAGACCTATCACTTGTCCCTACACACAACTAGTCTAAGGTCGATAGTTTCCGAGATATAGCCGTTTCAATTTTGACAGCTGTCATCCGAAATGTAGATCTCATTGAGACCTATCACTTGTCCCTACACACAACTAGTCTAAGGTCGATAGTTTCCGAGATATAGCTGTTTCAATTTTGACAGCTGTCATCCGAAATGTAGATCTCATTGAGACCTATCACTTGTCCCTACACACAACTAGTCTAAGGTCGATAGTTTCCGAGATATAGCCGTTTCAATTTTGACAGCTGTCATCTGAAATGTAGATCTCATTGAGACCTATCATTTGTCCCTACACACAACTAGTCTAAGGTCGATAGTTTCCGAGATATAGCCGTTTCAATTTTGACAGCTGTCATCCGAAATGTAGATCTCATTGAGACCTATCAATTGTCCCTACACACAACTAGTCTAAGGTCGATAGTTTCCGAGATATAGCTGTTTCAATTTTGACAGCTGTCATCATTATTATTATTATTATTATTATTAATTATTATTATTATTAATTATTATTAATTATTATTATTATTAATTATATTATTATTAATAATAATTATTATTATTATTAAGCGCCCTGCGCTGCCTAAACGAAACAGTAGGCCCAGGCATACATTTTCGCCGCGCCGTAGAGAGGGGATAGCTGTCTACTCTCCATCCGTCTTACGCTTTTTCGATCAGGGTCACGTGGTCACGTGTCCTGACGAATTTTCGATCAGGGTCACGTGGTCACGTATCCTGACGCGAGTTTAAGATTTTATACCCATCACAGAACAATTTCCCAAAGTGCTCAACGCCGCTAAAGAAGTTTTCACTTCAAAAACGCGACTGCGCGTGGCCTCCCATTCCCTCTCGCGTTGGACCATGGCTTGCACCAGAGCCGAAAGCGAGAGGTCACCGCCGACAATCGCCGCTACGAGAATACGGCGGGCCTCCGCCCAAGCGGGGCAGACCTCCACGGTGTGCTCCACCGTGTCCTTCGGCCGATCCTCGCAATGGTAGCTTCAGGGATTCAGGGCGTTTCCTCCCGCCTGATTCGATGCAGGTACCTCCCGAAACAATCGTGTCCGGTCAGGACCTGCGTCAGAAGGAAAGTGAGGGCGCCTCTCCAGCCACTTCTCAAAGAGGGGACTTACCGCCACTATCGTGGCGTGCCCTGCACGGGGTTGCGACAGTCGCTCTCTCTATGTTGCCACGAGGTCGCACCGGAGGTGTGACCGCTGAGCGGTAATTTGCCGCGGCAACGGAGTGACGCCCCGGTGTAGTGCCTCCGCGTGCCATTCACACAGGCGCGCGAGGACTATCGCCTCCAGATCCCATGGCTGTAATCCGGGAATTAGGTTCGCCGCCTCGCCGGAGACCGTGCGGTATCCCCAGACTAGCCTTACGGCTTCCACCTTTTGGGGCTTGTTCCTGAACAAGCCCAAGCGAGCCGCCCACTACCTGTAGTGGACGGCTCGCTTTCTCAAAGCACGCGCCCACACCGTTGCCCCGTAAAGGGCCATGGACCGCACGATCCCCGCATAGAGCCTCCGGCGTTTGGCCCCTTCAGATTGGGTAAGAGCCACCTGAAGGCAGCCCCGCCCGCTCCAGTCTGGGAACCAGACGTCGGAAATGCTCCACGAAGTTCCACGGGGGCGGTCGAGGACGAGTCCTAGGTACTTCAAAGTCGACTCGACGCCGATTGGAACCCTTCCCACCGTTAGCTGGGATATATCCCGACTGTGGCACATTCCCACGCCCATAGAAGCACAAAATGAGAGGTCCTTAAAGAGCATTAAGGGCATATTTTACGGTCAAGATCTAGACAGGTTACTAACAAGGGCTTTGATTTAAACATCATTCTTTCCATCTCTATCTTGCGTGGTCGTATCTAATCATAGGTGTCGACAGGTTTGAGATTCAATGATGCTTGTTAAGGAACAGTTAACAGTTTATTCCCCGATACCATGGCTGTATCCCGTATGGATGATACCTGGGTGTCTATTACCCTACTTACTTGCATTGTGGTAGGTATCATAGGCTTTTATCAGTGCAGCACTTATGGAAAAAAATATCAGGAGACAGATGAGAATAAGGCCAATAGGCACACAGGGACGTGGCAACTGGGTTTAGCCACTGGGCTAAACCCAGTTGCCACGTCCCTGTGTGCCTAGAGGGTTTATACTCGTAGATGAAAAAAAAACCCGGTCATGTGCGAGTCTCGCGCACACACTCGCACATGACCGGGTTTTTTTTTCATCTACGAGTATAAACCCTCTAGGCACACAGGGACGTGGCAACTGGGTTTAGCCCAGTGGCTAAACCCAGTTGCCACGTCCCTGTGTGCCTATTGGCCTTATTCTCATCTGTCTCCTGATATTTTTTATAAACTGTTAACTGTTCCTTAACAAGCATCATTGAATCTCAAACCTGTCGACACCTATGATTAGATACGACCACGCAAGATAGAGATGGAAAGAATGATGTTTAAATCAAAGCCCTTGTTAGTAACCTGTCTAGATCTTGACCGTAAAATATGCCCTTAATGCTCTTTAAGGACCTCTCATTTTGTGCTTCTATGGGCGTGGGAATGTGCCACAGTCGGGATATATCCCAGCTAACGGTGGGAAGGGTTCCAATCGGCGTCGAGTCGACTTTGAAGTACCTAGGACTCGTCCTCGACCGCCCCCGTGGAACTTCGTGGAGCATTTCCGACGTCTGGTTCCCAGACTGGAGCGGGCGGGGCTGCCTTCAGGTGGCTCTTACCCAATCTGAAGGGGCCAAACGCCGGAGGCTCTATGCGGGGATCGTGCGGTCCATGGCCCTTTACGGGGCAACGGTGTGGGCGCGTGCTTTGAGAAAGCGAGCCGTCCACTACAGGTAGTGGGCGGCTCGCTTGGGCTTGTTCAGGAACAAGCCCCAAAAGGTGGAAGCCGTAAGGCTAGTCTGGGGATACCGCACGGTCTCCGGCGAGGCGGCGAACCTAATTCCCGGATTACAGCCATGGGATCTGGAGGCGATAGTCCTCGCGCGCCTGTGTGAATGGCACGCGGAGGCACTACACCGGGGCGTCACTCCGTTGCCGCGGCAAATTACCGCTCAGCGGTCACACCTCCGGTGCGACCTCGTGGCAACATAGAGAGAGCGACTGTCGCAACCCCGTGCAGGGCACGCCACGATAGTGGCGGTAAGTCCCCTCTTTGAGAAGTGGCTGGAGAGGCGCCCTCACTTTCCTTCTGACGCAGGTCCTGACCGGACACGATTGTTTCGGGAGGTACCTGCATCGAATCAGGCGGGAGGAAACGCCCTGAATCCCTGAAGCTACCATTGCGAGGATCGGCCGAAGGACACGGTGGAGCACACCGTGGAGGTCTGCCCCGCTTGGGCGGAGGCCCGCCGTATTCTCGTAGCGGCGATTGTCGGCGGTGACCTCTCGCTTTCGGCTCTGGTGCAAGCCATGGTCCAACGCGAGAGGGAATGGGAGGCCACGCGCAGTCGCGTTTTTGAAGTGAAAACTTCTTTAGCGGCGTTGAGCACTTTGGGAAATTGTTCTGTGATGGGTATAAAATCTTAAACTCGCGTCAGGATACGTGACCACGTGACCCTGATCGAAAATTCGTCAGGACACGTGACCACGTGACCCTGATCGAAAAAGCGTAAGACGGATGGAGAGTAGACAGCTATCCCCTCTCTACGGCGCGGCGAAAATGTATGCCTGGGCCTACTGTTTCGTTTAGGCAGCGCAGGGCGCTTAATAATAATAATAATTATTATTAATAATAATATAATTAATAATAATAATAATTAATAATAATTAATAATAATAATAATTAATAATAATAATAATAATAATAATGATGACAGCTGTCAAAATTGAAACAGCTATATCTCGGAAACTATCGACCTTAGACTAGTTGTGTGTAGGGACAATTGATAGGTCTCAATGAGATCTACATTTCGGATGACAGCTGTCAAAATTGAAACGGCTATATCTCGGAAACTATCGACCTTAGACTAGTTGTGTGTAGGGACAAATGATAGGTCTCAATGAGATCTACATTTCAGATGACAGCTGTCAAAATTGAAACGGCTATATCTCGGAAACTATCGACCTTAGACTAGTTGTGTGTAGGGACAAGTGATAGGTCTCAATGAGATCTACATTTCGGATGACAGCTGTCAAAATTGAAACAGCTATATCTCGGAAACTATCGACCTTAGACTAGTTGTGTGTAGGGACAAGTGATAGGTCTCAATGAGATCTACATTTCGGATGACAGCTGTCAAAATTGAAACGGCTATATCTCGGAAACTATCGACCTTAGACTAGTTGTGTGTAGGGACAAGTGATAGGTCTCAATGAGATCTACATTTCGGATGACAGCTGTCAAAATTGAAACAGCTATATCTCGGAAACTATCGACCTTAGACTAGTTGTGTGTAGGGACAAGTGATAGGTCTCAATGAGATCTACATTTCGGATGACAGCTGTCAAAATTGAAACGGCTATATCTCGGAAACTATCGACCTAAGACTAGTTGTGTGTAGGGACAAGTGATAGGTCTCAATGAGATCTACATTTCGGATGACAGCTGTCAAAATTGAAACGGCTATATCTCGGAAACTATCGACCTTAGACTAGTTGTGTGTAGGGACAAGTGATAGGTCTCAATGAGATCTACATTTCAGATGACAGCTGTCAAAATTGAAACGGCTATATCTCGGAAACTATCGACCTTAGACTAGTTGTGTGTAGGGACAAGTGATAGGTCTCAATGAGATCTACATTTCGGATGACAGCTGTCAAAATTGAAACAGCTATATCTCGGAAACTATCGACCTTAGACTAGTTGTGTGTAGGGACAAGTGATAGATCTCAATGAGATCTACATTTCGGATGACAGCTGTCAAAATTGAAACGGCTATATCTCGGAAACTATCGATCTTAGACTAGTCGTGTGGGAGTTGGACATTTTGACCCTGAACGTTAACGATGTCGACTGTACGTGTACAGTCAATAAAATACAAAAATAATTTATTTTGAACTAGACTGTACAATGTTTTTATGATGCTTAATCGGAGGCATGGGAAAAAATATTCCCGCTCCTCCTACCAATCGGAGTTCCGATCGGAGGACAGGGAAAGACAAAATAAATGGGTTAGCATAGTTATGGCGGAATAATTGAATTTTTAAATAATGAATTTGGTTTAACTATGTCGAATGATCGCAATCTAGCACAACGAAATACAAAACTACTATTGATGCGGTCTTTATTAGACATTTAAATAGGTTCGAATCAAAACTGTTCGTTTCTTACTTCAGCTACCATAAACCTATCGTATCAGTTTTAGAGATTGGCGATGATAGTTCTGGTAATGATGATGGTGAAAAAGTCGTTGAAATTATGGATGAAAGTTGATTTTTCGGAGAGATAAACTTTTTAATGTAAAATAATTGTAATAGTTTTAAAGTGTTAAATTTTTAATGTAATATAAATTGTCATGTTTGTGTACGATAGCGCAATAAATCAATATTGTATTCTACCACATAAATGATAGTACTTTTATACTGTTAAAGCAATTGGTGCAAAATTATTCCCTTACCATTCCAAAATATCAAACATGCTCAACGTTAATAATCAAGTTTTCACTTCTGCCGGCACTCCCGGAGTGCAACCCGTCTTTTTTTTTTTTTGGTGGGTGGGAAGTCATCAAATAACCCCTCCCTCTCTTAGGCAGAGCGAAAGGGAGTGTCAGACTTTTACTGATTTAAAACCACCCATGTTCCTTCTTAGCCCTTTATGTCGAGGCCGCGGTATCTTGTGAACAACCCGCAGCCCCGACGGGGACGCCGCCGCGTCGCCTCCTTCTGCGAAGTAGTGATGCTAGCAAAAGAGGTGGCGGAACGTGAGAGGGAGAGAACCTCCAGGGCGTCGGAGACCTCGTGATGGCTTCTGGCCACCGTAGATGCGGGCCTGTGGACGGTGAGTAATGGGCTAGCTCGCCGTCCGTCCGTCATAAGACGACGACATCCAGGGCTATTGCGTATCGTTTGCCGTGTCGACGACGGCGCGTTCGTGTTCCACGTGCGCCTCAAGAGATGTCAGCAACATGGAAGGGCGCAAGGGCTGACGCCCGTCGGGGCTGTGGGTTGTTCAAAAAAGATACCGCGGCCTCTGTCGCGCCTTCCGTACTTCACTTAGGCTGTAGGCCTGGGTTCCGTACGGAATCGCGTGGGCAACAAAACATTTCCATTACAGGTAGAACAAGTAAACTCAATAATACCTTCAAACTTATAACCATGGGTCGACTGTTATTTCTATGCTTGGTTGAGAGTTAAGACGCAGTTAACGGGGGAACCGTAAAAACGACCTGTTTTTCGTCGCAGAGTTAGCCGTATTGCTACTTATTACAATTCCAAAAAAAATACAGTGTATAGTCAAATGTATAGGTAAAAGACTTATGCAAAAATATTTTCTAAAAGTAATCAAGAACCTCGAAAAAAAAAATCACAAAATCACAAAAAAATCACACGAAAAAACTTTTTCGTCTCGAAATGCTCAATATTTTAAGTGACAACTGTTATTTATTTTTTTACTATCAGAAAGGAAATTTTACCAACTAAAGACATATGTAAAAATATTTTAACATTACAGCGTATTTTTTTTTAATAAATTAAATCTGCGAACTATCGTTCATTTTGGCAGTCACGAGCATCAAACGCATCGCCATTTTCAACCTTATTTGTTTGGGCGATGAGTTAAACGCGCGCTCAAGGTCGCGGGCAGCTAATGTCGCCTTAAGTTAGTGACTCGAACTCATTATCTGCTTCGCAAAGTTGAGCTATGCTCCGTCAGGGTCTACTTGCGTAGTAACCCAAGGGTCTACTCACGTATAGAGTGACCCCATTCCAACAGTCTACTAGATGCCCCTTATGGTGTCCCACTATCTTTGCTTATGCAAACCAAGGGTTAAACCCAGACCATGACACCATACGGGCGTGAGGGCTTTGCCCCCACGGTGACCTCCTCCATCCCCTTAGTCACGCCCCTACTCCGTCAAATCTAGTGACCGTTAACCTTCCCCAGCATACGTTAACAGAAGAACATCCCGATATGTTGACACTTCCTGCCTGACTCCTTAGCAGGTAGCAAGGGAGAACGGTAGGCCATACGTATAATGATCTCCGCGTTCCCCGCTTGGCATTTAGCTAGGGAGTCCGCATGCTGAGGATTGCAGACATGACTAAACAATATCTTGGAAAACATTCTAACCAGCTTTCCCCATAGTTACCTACATGTCTTAGGGCCGGTTTCACCGGTTACGGATAAAGTGTCAGATAGTTATCTGACAGATAATGCTATCAAAAATTGTAGTTTATCTGGCAGATAAGTTCCTGATAGGCTATCCGGGACTTTATCAGCAAGTGGTGAAACCGGCCCTTATAGTTTTAACAGTCTATTAAAGTGATTTTATCACTCACCTGGCTCCAGGGTTGGAAGCCTCGGAGATATTCTCCATCCATCCACGTGCTCCTTACCGCAATGGTTCAGCACTTACTTTTTTCGCGTTATCGCGTTCGCGCGCTTTCTTTTTCAGTCACCCTCTAAAAAGTGCACATCGACAAAAATTAATCTATGTCAAACCCATAGATATATAATTTATATCTATGGTCAAACCAGTTCAGTGTTGCCACAGAACAATTATTAATACCAGTGTGCACTTACCATGTTACTGCGACTGAAACTACCTCGCGTTCCGCGACAGCCTCGACAAAAGGCTAAGAAGGAACATATTATGGGTGATGAGCGGGAGGGGTTATTTGATGATTTCCCACTACCCAAAAACTACCTACCTTTTATTTTACCGACACTAATCAAATGGAATTCCGCGTATTACCGTATGACGGAGTGCAACTAAAGTTTTTAAATCGGCGGCGCGCGGGAGATAACCTCTAACTGTCAAGTGTCACCTTAGTTTAGTATTATTTATTTGTAACACAAATAACACATTATTTTGTTGAGATAGCCGGTTCTTACGAGCATTACAATCAGTGATTATTTAGAAGAAATCAAAATGAGTCGAAACTTAAAAGCAATGATCGGCCCTTCAATTTTGAACTCGGATTTATCACGACTTTACGAAGAATCACAAAAACTACTGGATAATGGTGCTGATTATTTACATTTAGATGTTATGGATGGACATTTCGTTCCTAATCTAACTTTGGGTCACCCCGTCGTGAAATGCTTACGCAACAAAATCAAAGATGTGTTTTTTGAAACACACATGATGGTTTCAAAGCCTGAACAGGTTAGTTTAATAGTCCAAGGAATTGCTAATAAGCGCTCTAATTAACTATTGGTACCTAACACAAAAGTAAAGGTTGCGTATAAATATAAATGTTAATGCTTACATTAATATCAATAAGTATTTAGAGATTTCAGGCCTTGATGGCTGGCCAGTGATGTTACAATAAGCTTTTAGCTAACTAAAATGTCCTTGTGTTTCAGTGGATTGCACCAATGGCAGATGCAGGAGTCAACCAATACACATTTCATATTGAACCAGTTGATGATGTTGCAGCAGTCTGTAGAAAAATAAGGGAAAATGGCATGAAGGTATAAAAGTCTTGTAAATACTAATTAAATAAATACCTATTTAGCAAGATAAAGTATGTAGAACTTACACACTCAGTTACTGTTTTTGTGTGCCGTATGAACCTGTTATCTATAATATTATGCAGCTTTAATCAGTGTATCAAAACAAAGTACTTATTATTTCATAGCAATTCCATGTTTTAGTAATGTTAAGTTAAATCTATTTAAAAAGTTCCTACACAATTTTTAATTTTTTTAATTATTATATTAATAATTCTTATTTTGCTATACCATTGACAAGTATTTGTTTTTTCATTAGGTGGGGCTCGCAATCAAGCCAGGGACACCAGTTTCAGAAGTTGAAAAGTACATCTCCATATCTGACATGGTGCTCATAATGACAGTGGAACCAGGTTTTGGTGGCCAGAAGTTTATGGAAGACCAAATGACAAAAGTCAAGTACTTGAGAGAGCAGTATCCATTGCTAAATATTGAAGTTGATGGAGGAGTGGGACCAGCAACCATTAGCTGCTGTGCTAATGTAAGTTTATGTACTAAATTCCCCATTCATGCGGCAAGCAAATCTTCAAGTTAACCTAGCAAAAACTGCAACTTGGAAAAAATCCTAAACTGAGATTGCTTTAATTTTATTTTACAGGCTGGTGCAAACATGATTGTGTCTGGAACAGCTGTGATAGGGGCGGCTGATCAAGCAGCAACCATCAGATCCCTTCGAAATACTGTCCAAGAAGCAATCAACAAACTATAAAAACATTCCTAAGGTTAATATAATTATAAGGGAGTCTTCCAATATTTTTTAAGGGTTAATCAGATCAGACATATTTTTCTACTAAGGTTGTTGAAATAAATCTCTTATATTTTTAAGCTTTTTATTATTAGTCAAATTTACTTAAATCTAGGTTATTATCAGTACCAGAATCTGACATTTCCACTTTGGCAGCGGGGAATGATGAACTAACAGCTATACCAGAGCCAGTGAAAGCCATAGGTTCATTTGTAGCTTTCAATTTGGTTCTAAGACCAGACAAAGTTATGAGGACTGCTTCTTCTGTCCTGATTGTTCTAGAACCTTGTGTAGGCAACACATTGATGTAGTGGTTAAACAGTAAGCTAGCTTCCTCTTCTTTTAATTGCTCGTCACTCTCCAATGCTGATTCAATGCCGTGTAAACCTCCAAATACAATCAGGGCATGGTTGTATTCAACTTCTTTTTCTGGCAGCTCATCAATGGGAGTACCTCTATCAGAAGTTCCAATGGTTAAATCATACCTGAAAATAAAATGTTATTGTTTTACATATTATGGGAATAAGGGATTCACACACAACACAACCTGACAATAAATAAAGAAGGAATAAATGATATGACTTACCCATCTTTGTAAGGACTCTGTGTGAAGACTTGACTCAAGTTATTGGCAATCCTAACAGTATATCCCCAATATACTCCTGTTTCAGCCCTTGGGGTGGTCAGGCTAACAATCTTGCCCTTGATCTTCTTACCACCTTCCTGGGCAGGAAGCATTCTTACTGTAACTCTGATGCCTGGACTCACAAGCTTATCTGTAGAAATATCTTGGAGAAGTCCAACATTAACCTGAGCACCTCGACCTGGCTTGGTTTTCTTGTTCATAGTTATTCCTTCCCTGTAAAATAGCAGCAAATACTTGAAAGTTTCCATAAGAGTTAGTTCACATAATTCAAAATAATTGACATACCTAAGTCATAATTATAAAGTCATTTATTCATTCGTTTAACCTAAGTAAATAATGGTGGTAAATATGTAGGTAATAATGAGTGCGCTATGTTATGCCGGAGAGCGTACAAATGTTTTAGGTATAAAAATAAATCAAGCCAGACAACTCACAAGTTAAATTTAATAATTCTGAACACTAGAAAAACAATTATAATAGTATGACATAATACAAATTAATTAATAATAATAGCAATATAAATCAAAGACATACAGCATATAAATAGTTAGTGGCATATAGTTTTGACTCTAACCTGAACTGAAAGTCATTTGACATTCTTAGATGATGTGGCGCATCCAAAGGGTTGAGCAATCCGGCAAATTCCAAATCTTTATGTAAAGGGAAGAAATGTTTCCGCAAGTACTGTGGACACTCCAAATATTGTAAAATGCGAGCTAACTGTACACAACTTTTGCGTGCTACTATGGCATCATCACCTTCACCTAGCTTCGACTTTCTTGTATTCATTCTGTCTCCTACATCATCGTAAACTATGACTTCGTCTATACAGAATACACAAGCAGCTCTAGCTATCTGGCCAGCTAAATATGTGCGTAATTCTGCAGACTGAGCATTCTCCAGAATAGATCCTGGTATAGCTATACTAACAGTAGAAATCTCAGCGTATTTCTTTTCCCTTGCAACCTCTTCCTGCACTTTAGTTTCAGCTTCACGTTCCAACGCGACTCTCTTCTCACGCTTAACAATTTTTTCTTCGTTTCTTTGACGCTTCAAGGCTTTCCTTTCTTGATTTATTTCACGCCAACTTTTGCCCGTAGGTTTCGCTGTTGCTGGTTCTGACATTTTAACTGTATTTTAATAACAAATCACAACATAACCAAAATAATTCATGCCCTCATGCTGCTTGCTTGCTGTTGCTCTTGTTAGAGATGTCATTACTGTCATTGTCATTTGCATTTGACGTGACGTCAGATTGTTTTTTTTTTAATTTACGCTGTCTGTCTACCTTGTATTTTCGAACGAAATAAATCTGATTTTTATCTTTTCAAATCATCAAGCTACTACAATCGTTCAAAATCATGCTATGTCTGCGCCACCATTGTTTTATGTGCTACACAGATTCAATGAGTAGAGTATTATTTATTGGCTGACTGCCAGCAAAGCTAGAATAAGATTCCCCGCAGACTGCAGACCACAGCTGCAGACTTTCAGTCAACTTACAATACTTGTGGGCTGTTACCGCGCATCTTATGAACAGTCAGTGTGTGTGGTGTCGAATATGCAAATAGATATGCAGAACTAACAGTTCGACTTCGACATAGTGTCGACTATGTCTGCACTCAAACAATTTGCAAGATCGTAGACAACTTTTTGGAAATCCCCAACCGATCCGTAAGTTTAAGCGGGTTATAGCAGTTAGCCAATGGTATAATTTGAAGAGTATCGTGTAGACTGCAGTCTATCCAGTCTATCAAACTAATTTATTCGTCGAAACCGTGGTCGAAACCGTAATTAAATTATATCTGCCAATGGAAACTCTGCGTGATGGTCCATTCAAGGCCAAGGTTAACAATACCTAATAAAATTGTGCTGACGGTGTGCACTGTGCATGGCAAATTGGCAACACCAACAAAAACGTCACTTCGTTCGTTTTGTTTTGATTTGAGCATTTTTGAGTTCTGTGGTGACTGGTGGTGTGATAAAAAATATTAAGAATTTTACTACATACACGGTATTTATTTCTGAGGCAAGTATAAATTGTTATTGTTTAAAAGCTAACATCTATTATAATATAAGTACATGTGATACTTCTATAATATCACAATTTTAATTCTTAACATGTGACAATGGACAAACATAACCTGTATTATGATTCTCATTAGAACTGATCGAGAGGCCCGCTTGTTAATAATATTATTTGACGGTAAGAAAAATCGGTCAGGTTTTGATCTAGGTAAATGTAGCTAGTATTACATCTATACAGATTATCTCGATTTTCTTCACTTTTAAGTGAAGAAAATCGAGATAATCTGCAAATTTGATAATCTGCAAAAACCTGATTCGCATACCGGTACTATTTAGATGGCATTACTTGCCTTTTTAACAACCTCATTAGAAATAATTACAATATTTTTTAAAGACATCTTATTCTTATTACTTAAACTCTATAGTGGATATCACACGATGCATATGCTGTGAGTACAGTACTTACAGTGTTGTTTTTCTTTCAGAAAACAAAAATAATTATGATCACTATAAAGTCCTCCGCCGCGTCTGTTTGTCTGTTCGCAATAAACTTAAAAACTAGTGCACCGATTTTCATGCTGTTTTCACCAATGGATAGTGGTTGTTCTCGAGGAAGGTGCTGAACCCCACACTCCACAGGGAGTTAAATAGGGGATGAAAGTTTGTTGGGATATTTTTAAACATCCACATAAATAATAAATATTATTATTATCCATGCGGGCAAAGCTGCGGGCACAAGCTAGTTGAAATTGTATTTTTAAACATACGGTCAAACTGTACGGGCTTAGTTTACGCTCTTCAATATTATGGCTATAAGGAGTCTAAGGCATCGTTCACACCAAACGTATTGTCCGCCGCCAACTGTGAGTATGCTCACTGTCTCTATGGATCTACGTAATAGCGTATAGTCGGTTTGGTGTGAACAAGAACACACACAGTCAGCAGGGGAAAATACGTTTGGTGTGACCAATGCCTTATAATTATAAATCACTTCACAAAATTCAACTTAATAAAACTATAGCGAATTAAACTTAATATTCTAATTATAATACAATGAGTATTACAGATTTAGTCATGCAGCATCCAATGGTATAAACCAAGGCAAAAAACAACAATAGCAAGAACATACCTATTTACAAGTAATCTGCCATAAAATATTTCCAGTGAAATAAATAGATAAGAAAATTAATGGTATAAAATTATAATTAAGCAAACCTTCATACAGCTTCTACTTACACAAGATACATCAAGATTTGAGTATAGCCAGGGGTCAAAATTGAATTAACCCTAAAATTAAGTTGGAGATTTATTTTACACTATGGTTGTGGTAAGAGACGCACAGGATCAGGAAATGTGACGGATAAAATCGAAGGTCTAATGTGCAGCAGCGACTGATTCCAGAGAGATATAATACCAAGCTTGGTAGCCTGGCCCACCACCGCATGTTTGTCAATCATTTTCAACTGTACTTTGGTGAGGGTGCCCAAGAGCTCTTTAAGGTCATTCTACCATCTCTCTTCTTCCATCAGGAGTCCAGACATCCTGCAAGTTATCGCCCATACCTTGTCAATGTTCCACATATTCGAGAGAAGCACTTTCTTACTTCCTGCATTGTTGTTTCCTAGTTCATAATTTTATTATGACCCTTTTTTTTTTTTTTTTGGTGGGTGGAAAATCATCGAATGACCCCCCCCGCTCTTGGGCAGAGCGAAGGGGAGTGTCAGACTTCTACTGACTAAAAACCGAACCCATGTTCCTTCTTCACCCTTGTGTCGAAGCCGCGTTATCCTTTCGACAAGCCACAGCCCCGACGGGATAATTATGACCCTCAAATTAGGCTAATCCATGTAACATTTTTAGCCGGGAAGAAAAAGTAGCAAAACAAACTCCTCAGTTTCATTTAATGGTTTTCCTAGTCTTGTCTATTTCTTCCTAATTTCCTAAAATAGGTTCAGTAGTTTTTTCTTCTTGGCCTATGTTGACATGATGGTTCCTAGTAACTTAGACCTCAGTACCTATCTGGTATAAATTTTAACTTGCTAGGTCCGATTTTCTCAGGAACACCCGTTCCTGTTAGTGACATACGGACTAGAGAGTGTTCTTATAAGGGTTCCTTTTTTAAAAAAAAACCCGGAAAGGGAATACCAGGGAGTTGTTTTTAATCAGTTAGAGTCTGACAGATCCTCTCGCCTCGAGACTCCGCTCGCCCCAGGGCGGAGGACTTACAATCATGAGGATTTTCCACCCGAAACAAGAAAAAGACAGGTTAGCAGTAGTGTATTATAGTCTAGTGCAGTCAAGGAACTTCATTATACCTAATTCTAATTTAGTTGGGTGTTATAAACCGATAACCTAACGAAAACAACACTATCACAATGTTTTCGTTGGAAAATATCGAGTTACATACGTAAGCACAAAATTACAAGAGATAGAGATGTTGAAAGTCAGATATTTGTTCATTTTCAGCTGTTGTTACTGCCACAGAGCAATAACTCTAGTTATTTACATCACGATACTCAAATACGTTAGGGTTGTCGCTCTCATTGAAACGTGGATGAATTTTTGATCGGTTGTTTTTTTTTTAACTCATGTCATAAAATCATTTTATTTTTATCTCCTTTATATCAGGGTTTCCCTAGTTAATTTAATTTCATCATCATCTGCCTAGCCTTTTTCCAACTATGTTGAAATCAGTTTCCAGTCTAACCGGAAGCAGGTGAATAATAGTATTTTACATGAAGCGACTGCATTTCTGTACTGTATGACCTCCACAAACTCAGTTTTATTACTGGGTAACTTACGGTACAAATACTATTTTTCGCTCATAACTTTTTTAGCTTTGGTTCTAGGACTAAAAGTTACTGAATAAAAGTTGTAGATAATCTTATTAATATTTGCAACAAAAAGTATCAACACATTTCTGGTGTAGTGGTGTCAGACCTATAGTTCGTCAGATAAACCATAAAAAACCATTTGAACCACCCCTTTTTCCAAGATGGCAATCCCACAAACTTGGATTTAACTTTAAACTGACCCCCCTTGATATCTAAAAAATAAAATTGCGTCCTCTACTCAGTCTACTCCTCTAACAAATGCACGCTATAAATGTAACATTTCAATGAACTAATATGGGTATTGATAAGATTGACAATTTGACATCCCTACTATTGTGGTAAACAAGATTGTGTTGTTATCAGGAACCCCTGCGTAAGGTCAAGTGGACACAGCAGATATAAGCTCTCTGGAACAATTATCACATATATCTTCATTACAATAAAGTAATTCATAGGAATCACACAACATGGCATCCAATGGAAAACTAGGTAAGTGACCCTCTTTATATCATCATGTTTTAAAAAACTATTAACAAAGGACATTAAATTTTGTCCAGCTCATTCCATCATTTAAATGCACAATAATTATTTATACTATTCCCTCCTTTTGGGGTTCGCCGCAGTCGAGTTAAAAAGGGCAAAGATTTATTTTCATAGAAAACACGTTTTCAGTCATCACTAGAGTAAATTATAATATTACGATTATTACAGACCAAGGTTGATAGCAATTGGACCCCAATTGGCATCGACCTCTAACTATAACAAGTAAATCTTTGACCATGACTGATATTACGGCCACACACTTTAAGAGTTGATGGTCGTGTCCCTGAACGAAGTCTCGTTGCTAGATCATTATCCAATTGTTCGAAACGTGTCGTTCATTGCCCACAGCTCTTCTCAGCGTGTCTGACAAAACAGGCTTGCTGCCTTTGGCCAAAAGCTTGTCAGAAATTGGCCTAGGTCTAGTAGCTAGCGGAGGTACCGCGACCGCTATCCGCAATGCAGGCCTTGCTGTCACCGAAGTATCGGACATCACTAAGGCACCTGAAATGCTCGGAGGACGGGTGAAGACTTTACACCCCGCTGTACATGCTGGTATTTTATCTAGGTAAGTTCATCCTCCTCCAAACTCCAAATCAATTTCTGCGGTATTTCATACGCTGAACTGTTCAGCGTATGAAAATACTGAAGAAAATTATTTGAATATTTTGAATTATTTCCTACTGTTACCAAGCAATAGGTACTGGGCTTAACATGTTTAAATATTGTGTTGAGCCCACATTATATAGGTTCAATAAATAGGGTCAGTTGTTATTATGATCTGAAACTTAGATTGTTGGAATCATCACTACATATTATATTATTATAAAGCAAAGTCCTCTGCCGCGTCTGCTGTCTGTCTGTTCGCGATTAACTCAATAACGACTGCACCGATTTTCATGCTGTTTTCTCCAATGGGATAGAGTCGTTCTCGAGGAAGGTTTCAGTATATAATGTGACCGCATCCACGCAGGTAAAGCCGCAAGCATCAGCTAGTATTCTAGAATTCCATCTATCAATATTTGGTTCTATTTTTTTTTTTTAAAACGTTGCCCCACACTAGGAATTTCTCCTGTATCGTGGGTGCGTTCACAAACATTTAAACTCACATACACTAATACCCAGACCCGGAACAACTATCTGTAGGTCTTACAAATATTTGTTCCGAGCGGGGATCGAACCCGCGACACGCAGCGCGTCAGTCCATTGCTTGAGCCACTGCGCTAACCGTGCCGTCGAATATTATTGACAGTGTTATATCTTGTAGTCTATGTCTTAATTATGCAATTTATTTGTGTATAGTAGTCTCCTGCAGTCATAAGTTCTATAAATCTATTAATTTCTTACAGACTGACCCCCTCAGACCAGGAGGATATGAAACGCCAGAATTTCGACATGATAAGCGTAGTCGTCTGCAATTTGTACCCGTTCGTTCAAACAGTCTCTAAGCCCGGTGTGACTATTGCTGATGCCGTTGAGAACATCGACATTGGAGGTGTGACTTTACTCCGTGCGGCCGCCAAGAATCACGACAGAGTCACTATTATATGTGACCCCAACGATTATGATATAGTTACGCAAGAACTCAAACAAAGCAAGGACCATCAGACCTCTTTGGATACCAGGTAAAATCGATTAATATAGTAACTTTAACAAAAGGATGCCATAACTTTTGTTGGAACGAGTCCCTTATCGAAAGTAACGGTGTCGGACGATTTATATCTTGCAGTAAAATTGATCACTGTTATTTATAAACTTGTTGTTATTAACAGGTCTAGCCTATAATCTTGTAATCAGTGGAATGCACAGGTAATCTGCAGTTCAGTAATATTTGGCTGATAACTTGCAAAGGCCTCGATCCTTTGTCACCTAACTGGCAGTCTGGCATAAATTGTAATGTTTTTTTTTTTTGCAGAAAGCGACTGGCCCTGAAGGCATTCACACAAACATCAGAGTATGATCTCGCCATTTCCGATTATTTCCGTCAACAGTATTCTGCTGGACAATCCCAGCTGACTTTAAGATATGGTAAGTACCAGCTCTACAAAGGAATACATTTTCTATTCAGGGACATTAAAATTTATATTATGAATCCTTAAGGCACACTACACGTTCTTGCTTCTCACTCTATCTTAGTTCAGCAAATAGCAATTTGAAAATAATACGCCAAACGGTTTAACCGTGCCGTCCCGTGCAGAATAGTTTCATTTGGTGAAGTGAAAGCCAAATATTTTTGCACGGATGATTTTACGTAAAGCCTTGCATTTCGATTGACTTATGTAATAATATCCTCACTCGTCTGCAAAAGTCCAAACAATACTGTTACCCTGAGTCATTCCACTGCTGGGCAAATGCCTCCCCCCATGACCTGTAAATCTTTCGACCCAGGGCCAAAGTGGTCCACTGGTCATTGGTTTTATCCAGCTCGTCCCGCCATCTCCTACGAGGTCTATCGCGTCGCCTTCTGGCCTTTTCAGAGCTACACAACGTTAGTTTGGTTCACAACTCGTTGGCCATACTGCAGACATGGCCAGCCCAGTTCCACTTCGCTTAGCGGGTTTTAAACAGTAGTAGTAAAGAATAAATAAAAACTCCACCATCCAGGTATGAACCCTCATCAGAAACCAGCTCAAGTGTTCACGACTCGCGACAAGCTTCCGTTGACGACCCTCAACGGTTCTCCGGGGTACATTAACCTCTGCGACGCCTTGAACGCGTGGCAGTTGGTGAAGGAGCTGAAGGAAGCGTTGGGCCTCCCTGCTGCCACCAGCTTCAAGCATGTGTCACCTGCAGGGGCTGCTGTTGGCCTGCCTTTGGATAAGGAAGAGGTATGCTATGGATTCAATATTATATCTGGGTAAAATAGAACTTATTTAATACCATATAATTGGATATTTAATAGAATCAAATTATCTAATTATACTGCAGACACCTAGAACAGCTGAATATTTTGTTTATGTTTATCATACTGAAACCTTCAGAATGAGTAGGAGTTTTTACTCCATAGCTGTTGGAAAATCTATGGAGACTACTATTAATACTATAAACGGGATATTTACCATGTTCACTTATTGTTTCGAGTTCCCGATATTTCGGTGCTTTTTATAGTATTAAAAGTAGTGTCAGTGACCATGTCAGTTTAAAAACTTATAATTTACTACTTGCCCGTTCTTCTCCAAAGAGATCTACACTTCGGAATGGGCAACTACAGTACATGGCCAACTTGAAATAAATGGAATTAGATTTTTGATTAGGGAAAGATTTTTTTGATAGACAAAATGTTGTTACGATACGATTTAGCTGTGAAAGCGCACGTAGATATACACTTACAGAACTTCAATCACACGAACATGTAATTCATAATATTCGAAATTTGTCTCCAGGCATCAGTATGCATGGTAGCCGACCTCCTCCCGAACCTGACGCCACTAGCCTGCGCGTACGCCCGCGCTCGCGGCGCCGACCGCATGAGTTCATTCGGCGACTTCGTGGCTGTCTCCGACGAATGCGACGCCATCACAGCCCGCATCATCTCCAGGGAAGTTTCCGACGGAATCGTCGCACCAGGATACAGTGCTGAAGCTTTGGAAATATTGAAAAAGAAGAAGGGAGGCAATTACTGCGTTTTGCAGGTAATTTACAGTTATATTTTGATTTGGATTAATTTTATGCATTTTCTTTTATTGACTTCGTTTCAAAACAATTATTCTTACCAAGGGGTATCGTATTACCCAGTACTAAGTGGATTGTGGACATCAGATAAGCAGTCGCTCCATGTAAAATACTGATATTTTGGTGCATACAGTTAGAATGGCAGCCGACCCCAAACATACTTTGGAAAAGGCTAGGCAGATGATGAGGAATTTCAAAACTAGCATATGCACACAGTTAATATTTAGGATTAGCAAAATAACAACACATGAGCTCATTCATTTGTCGACTGAAAACGAAGAGCTTCACCATTTATAATAACCCTGCCACCAGCTCTCGTATTCACAAACGCTTCGATTCGGAAAGTCTTATATCTATCTCGCTTACTTTCGTAATGCCAAAAAAAGATAGACATAGGACTTATCGAACCGAAGCATTTGTGAATACGGGGCCTGGCCTACAAAATCAATAAACCATACATCCTGTGAATTTTAGATGGATCCCAACTACGATCCCGCCCTAATTGAACAGAAGACGATCTTCGGCCTCACTCTAGAACAAAGACGCAATGACGCTAAGATCACAGGCGATCTGTTCAAGAATGTGGTGACAAGCAAGAACGCGTTGCCGGACAACGCTGTGAGGGATCTCATCGTGGCGACCATTGCTTTGAAGTACACGCAGAGTAACTCCGTTTGCTTCGCTAGGGATGGACAGGTATAATATTGATTATTTACATTTTAAAAGTACATGAGTTTGGGGTCTACAGTTCATCATAATGACTACATATTAGAGACTAACTATTGCTCGCGAACTTCGTCTGCGTGAAATGATTATATTACTTCCTTATTTGAATCGGATTTTATTAAGAATTTCAAAGGTTTTTTTTGCACCCTAGTACTTTTTCTAAAATAAAGTAAACTAAGTTAGTGTTTATAGCATCAGCTATCTTTCAGTCAAAATTAATGCAGCCGTTTCGGAGATGAGCCGGAACAAAAAGACAGGCAGACCATTTGAAAAGAAATGTTGTTATAAGTATCGGAAATACTCACATAAGCATTCAGTAAAAGGCTGTTATTATGAAATTACAAACGACAAATCAAATTACAATATAACAGCAAAAAAAAGCCAAACCTTTCTTTTTTAGTTTGGGTATACCATTTTTTTTTTTTGGTTGGTTGGTAATCATCAAATTAATGACTCCTCCCGCTCTGGGCAGAACGGTAGGGAGTGTCAGACTTCTACTGACTAAAAACCACCCATGTTCCTTCTTAGTCCTTTGTGTCGAAGCCGCGGTATCTCTTTCGAACAACCCGCAGCCCCAAAAGGCCAAACCTGACACGGCAAGATGCGTGCTGACAAAAATATCTCTGTTTCTCTTTTCCACTTCCAGTCCGCTTATCATAATTTTTTACAGGTGGTAGGCATCGGTGCAGGCCAGCAGTCCCGCATCCACTGCACTCGTCTAGCGGGCGGCAAGGCGGCGCTGTGGTGGGTGAGGAGACACCCGACAGTGCTGGCCATGCGCTTCAAGCAGGGCGTCACTCGCGCCGTGCAGTCTAACGCTATCGACAACTATGTTAACGGCACTATTGGTTAGTATTGAAAACAAGTTCGAAACCTCGTTTCATCGTCGACCTCATCTTTGCTCCTAGGGCAAGATTGAAGTCAAGAGTACGCCCATCTCATATAATAATAATTACCTTCCATTGTACAAAAAAACACTTATCTATATACTATACAGCTTCACAACTAAGGAAAGAGAGTATTTTTGATGAACTCTACCACCCAATGTAAGATTTAACCATTAGGTATGTATGATATGTTTGACAACATTTTTATAAAAGAGGAATGCTGATCAAAGTTCATTGTAGAAAGAGTAACTGTAGCTAAGTCAACATAACTTAACATAACTGAACGGAGGTGTACCTAATAATAAACCCACATTTCGCCAGTAATGTTTAACTCCTATGTATCAGGGGACAGGGGGTGAGTCGATTGCCGTCAACCAGGCACACATTCAAACTCTGAGACTGCTACTGAAATATTCCTGATGGAAAAAACTCAATAGAATATGAAATGACATTCTACCAATAGGGGATCGGACAAAAAAAAACTAATTAGTCCGTCAGATAGATTTCCAAAAATTATTGGACACGTATTTTTTCTTTTTTCACGTAAACTTAAAATGAAGACGATACAGTGCTTCGAAAACTCGTGTGACGTCATATGATAGTACATTTTGACGACACAAGTGACGTTTCAAGCCCCACTTCAAGATCTTTGACGCGTTTTATCTTCGTAGTTTTTTATTGATTTGTTAAAACAAAGACACGTATTCAATATTTTTCGATAATCTAACTTACGGACTAAACAGAATCATATTATTTTGACCCAGTCCGATCCCCTATTGTGTTGCTTGGAACTGGCAATGTAACAATGCTAGTGCCATTAGTTTCACAGTTACCATCTCCATTGTCAATGCAAGTCAGTACTAAGGCATGACACCTACGCACGTAAATTTCAGCCTCGTAAAACTGCCTGACCGATCACACATAATACCTAGAGTATGTATGACAGCCTCTTCAAGCTTTGGATGATATTAACTAACTGCGCGCTCTTCTATTAATCTATATAAATAAAGAGAGAAGTCCTGACTGACTGACTGACTCATCAACGCCCAGCCCAAACCCTTGGACCTAGATAGCTGAAATTTTGCACAGAGGTTCCCTTTATAATGTAGACAAGGAATAAGGAAGGATTTTTCGAAATTCAACCCCTAAGGTAGTTAAATAGGGGATGAAAGTTTGTATGGAAAATCGTCATTTTCACGCGGGCGAAGCCGCTGGCAAAAGCTAGTTAATAATAAAGCCATTTATTCAGCAGTACATAATACAATTTCTTAATTTAATCTAAGTTATATAAAATCTAGGTTGTCTTCTGCTGATTGCCAATCGGCAAAGGCCTCCTCCAACCTTCTATTATTTATGTACATAGTTACATACAATTAAAGTGTGTATAACAATAACGTGGAAAATACAAAAATTAGTGCAATGCATGCTCGATTTCCCAAAGCGACAATAATAATGGAGCTGAGGCGAACTCCTTGGTATGCAATGCATATTAATTCAAGTTGTTTATCGTGACTGGAATCCTGTTTCTAATTACATTCCTTATCATTACACAGGTTCGGATCTTCCGCTAGAACAATGGAACACGCTATTCGACGGCGAAGCTCCCGCCTTGCTGAGTGAACAGGAACGTACTGAATGGGTCAGCAAGATGGACCGCGTCGCTCTCGCCTCAGACGCCTTCTTCCCGTTCCGTGATAACATCGACAGAGCTAAGCAGGTCAGAGAACTTAGACTGGTATTTCCCGATAAGCATGCATAATAATGGACACTTTCGATATAATTGTAGTAAAGAAAAGAAAGTATTTTTTATGCATAGCATTCTATAAAGAATTGATATGCAAAAAAAATACTTCGGGTGTTTCTTCTCAATCGGAGGAATCATTAACCGCAACTACACAGTATAAAAATATTTTTTTTGGTTTACAAAACTATTTTTTACAACCTATTTACAAAAGTAATAAAAGAGGGCTTATAGTAGCATCTTTATATTCTCATAGTTTCCATGCAAATATGTTTGGACCCATCACTTTATTCAAAGACTCAACGACAATTTTCCTTTCCTCCACAGTGCGGCGTAGAATACATCGGCAGTCCGTCCGGCTCAAACAACGACCAGGAGGTGATTGAAGCTTGCAATGAACACAAGATTATACTCGCACACACCAACCTTAGACTCTTCCATCATTAAAAAATCATAGGAGTATGCCTATTTTCGTATAAGTGCGAAAAAGATTTAAATGGACTATCAATAACTTCGAATAAGGAGAAGTAATCTCCATCCATTTGTATTTTGCAAAATCGTTTTATATAATTATACTGAATACAGATTTTTTGTACAGAAGTGATGCCACATATTATACCAACTTCAAAAACAGGTGCATTTATCGAATATTATATTTGATAGCAAAAAAGTATACTACAATGTTAGACGTTGATAATTTGTTACTTTCGTATATTTTTACAAAGTAGAAATAAGTTGGTGAGATTGCTGTAAGTGTAAGACAATTATTAGATTTTAAATATATAATTATGTGTTGTGATCACATACATGTAAAATGCTAAAAACAGAGTGATACAATCATTCCATGTTACACTTAAGCAAAAATCCTATTGCTAGTTGTATTTTAAATCATGTATTTTTTAGAATAAATATGTTTATCGTTAATTAAAAAATATATTTTATAAATAATTAGTCTATTATTCATTTTTACTAACACTGTTAATCATCATTCCTCACAATAACAATACATTATCTTTTCTGTGACGTTTTGTGTTATCGTCTTAACGATTTGAACCTACGAACGGAAAACATTGCAGCATTGTTACAAACAGTCAATAACTTAGAGTTAGACCTCTGGAAGAACTACAACAACTGTAAGCTTTGGCTGGGAAGTTATTGCATATCGGTTAAATACCGGTAGACAACAAGGAATCTAGGGTTGAACGTGACACTCACCTGACGAGAAACAAGGCATACTGCCTCTCGCTCTAGCAAATGACGATTCAGAGAGACAATAGGATTAGAGCATGGAAAATTGTGATAGGTACCGTGCTGACGGATGTGGCACATCAACAGAGACCCCTTAAAGATTCTGGGCCGTGGCAGGCCTAAGGGGCTGACTCCACGAGCGATAGAATCGCGGCGATAATATCGTGCTACGTATTTCTATACACTCTCTTAGGCGATGTCTCCACGAGCGAGAGAATCGCGGCGAGCCAAAATGTATAGAACTAAGTAGCACGACGATATTATCGCCGCGATTCTATCGCTCGTGGAGTCAGCCCCTATCATAGATCTATACAACCCTGAGTTGGCAAACCCTCTTGATGTTTACTTACACAGCTTTCGACATCTTTCCACCTCATTATAACCATATCAGATTCGCTTTAAGACAAACAAAGACCTCGACCCTCAGATCAAGTAAAAAAGTTTTTTACTTGATCTGAGCCTCGACCCCTAAACTTGACGATAAACCGGATGTTGTGCCTAATCTAACCGCACAGCTCGTTGGCATGAGTAATTTGATTGAAAAAATAGGGACTTTTCCTGACCCGTAAATATTTCAAAGAATAGTCAGCCTAGTATTATTAATTCGAACATAGTTATATCAACATTACCTGGAAGACCTACCGTTTTGGTAACTTGGCCAAAAATATCATCAATTAAGTTGTAACATAACATCTTTAACTATTATACTTACGTAATAAATATGGATGCCCACATTGCCCACGCCACCGGTCATATTTTATCGCAGTTTTATCGTGGCTAATGGTAGACCACGTGGCTAATGGTAGATAAGATAATAAACCAAGAAATGTCTACCACGGTATTACGGTATACATCAGCCTATTCCATTACAGAATAGAAACGAATCATAGTTATTTCAGCAACAAACATTGCAGCGTAGTTCCAAGAAATGTGAACGCAAGCAACCGCCATCTCGTGTGTTATAGATAAACGACGTGCATGTATGACCTATACATCATAATATTCTGCTATAGTGTGTGATCGGGGCTTTTTGTGACTCACGGCAACTGGTTCTTCCCCTTATTGATAACGTCAGAGTTTCATCCACTGTTTTTCCAACAGGTATTACAAACGTATCATAATTACCCAGAATTGTGGGAAAAAGAAAATAAATTCAATTGACCCAGGCTAAAATGTTTTTTTAATCCCAATTAGAGTAAACAACACAATGATATTCTTATCATTGAAACAACACAAAAAACTTATCATTCCTTAAACGAAAGTAAGTATTCTTTAACGAAGTAATTACTAATTGAATCAAATTACTGATTTATTAATTTCCAATTAATTATTTAGATAGCTACATAATTCCAAAGAAATACTAATTGCATTAATTTCTCATAATGATGTACACAAATAAATTAAAAAACGAACAAAATCAAATTAGTACTAATGAAAAAATACGGACTTTCAGCCCAATGTGGTACCTACTTGAAGAAAGATTGTAATTTGTGCGATCATCATCATTATTTCAACCCAATGTTGGATTTCATTATAGTCCTGTTTTCTTAGGCCCAACCTTAGCCACCAATTGGTCAAAACCATGCTTCATCGTCTAGAAGTAGCGTCGTTCGTGTCTTCTAGAAATACAAACTTATTTTTAATTTCAACTAAAACATTACTGAATAGGTAATAAATAGTAATGTATAATAATTCTGACATTAGTAATTAAGTCCTAAGAATTTATTCAACACGAAGAAAAATAAATGAATGGGTATAATTTTGATAACATTATGATTTTGATTAATGAATACCGGTTTTATATTAATTAAGCATATTATCAATACCTGATATCTTCTGCTTAATAAATTAAAATATTACTAGCTATTTTTATGACGATATTATTTTAAATCAATGTTTGATAAATGATAACTAAAGAAATATCTTTTTTATGCACGGGTCCTAGGTGTTTATGTTGACGAAAGTATTTTAGTTCTTCGTTTTGTACATAGATCCGAGACCTAGGGCCAGACTCATATGGATTTAGGAAATGGAACCCTGACAACCATGAATTTTACAGCAAATACTTTTACACGAACATAAATAAATGCTGTGCTTTACAATTCATGTAGATAAACTTGGGATAGTTACTGATAAACATGGTTTTGGTTTTTGTAGGTATTTTTTTATATATATATATGAGATGGGCGGTACTCTTGATCTCAATCTTGCCCTAGGGGCAGAGATGAGGTCGACGATGGAACGAGCTAACCCAGAAGAAGCCTATTTACTCGTGACTTAAATAGATTGGGGTTATAATAATATGAACTCGGGAAAACCGAAAAGAAGAAGAATAAAAGATTTGACATCGACAAGGTATGGGTGATAACCTACGGTGCGTCTAGTCTCTCGATGGAAGAAAGGAGATGGTGGAATCAGCTCGTGGAGCTCCTGCGCACTCTCTCCGAAGTACAGTCTGTAGAAGACCGACAGACATGCAACTTTGCGGCGGTGGGTAGCTTGGCAACCTGCTTATCGTCACCAATTAGCTCTGCGCTCTACAGAGTCTAGTGTGGCAAGTTTGTATTTGGCTGAGCCATCCCAAAGGTGAAAGCAATAATCCATCAGGGCCGCGCCGACCCCCCCACAGCGCCTGGGTGCGAAATCTATGAAGCGCCTATGTTTTTCACGAATCTTCATGTTTCAACTTTTTCTTTTATTATTTGTGTAGGGAATGTCGTAATAAAGTTTGAACGACTACCTCAACAATGTATAAACATGGTACCTAGCAATGTGCAACCATTCATTTATAAAGACTTTTCTTAAAAAGTTACTTTTCCCAAGATAAGAAACAAACTTTCATTATTTTTTATAATATATGAAATCGACTATCTACTGAACATAAAATAACTGAAAAATATGCAGGATGTCAGAGCGAGCTCGAAAATATTAGGTAGTACTACATCGGGTGGGTTATATTTTATTTTGGCCATGCATACATGAGTTATTATATAAGTAGGTACTTAGACAGCAAATGCGGAAAACTCTGTAGAATTAAGAATCTACAAGAGCGAGCGAAGCAAGCTCAAAAATTGTTGCGTACGACCTCGGATAAATTGTGTTCTTTTCGTTCATTTATACAGAAATGAGAAAGACGAATTTTTGTAAAATTAACATAGAATCTATTAGCGAGCGGAGCGAGCTAGAAAATTTTAGAAAATTTTCTCGGAACACAGAAGGAACACGGGGGTTTAGGACAGAAGGGGCGCTGCGGCGCCCCTATTGTTTTGGCGCCTGTGTACACACTTCGCACATAGGGGCGGCTCAGCCCTGTACTCCATGCCGGACCGGACTTGAGCTTTACATACATAATACTGAAAACTGTCCAGGCTTGAAGTATTGCTTAGCCTTGTTTAGGATACCCAGCTTTTTTGCTGCAGTTTGAGCTTTCGACTCAATGTAGGCGCCAAAGTTCAGATTCGCGCTCAACTTCGTGCCAAGAAGCTCAAGACTGTCAGAAACTTGTACAGACGCACTCCGGAAAGTAGGGGCCAGATTGAACGAACTCCTTTTGGCGGTGAACAGACACACTTGTGTTTTGGTGGCGTTGAAATCAACCAGATTATCGACTCTCCACTTGGAGACAAGACTTAAGGCTGAATTCGTTCGCTCTATCATGGCCTCTCTCAATGAAAGCACTTCATCACCGCCGGCTTTTGCGCTGGATGTATAACTCTCCATGACAGTGCTGTCATCTGCGTACCCAACAATGCCAGGAACAAGGAGGTCATTGATGTGCAGCAGGAAAAGTGTCTGTCTTTTCTTTAGTTTCTCTTTGTAATAAAAAAGATCACATAAAGTGGCGTACCTACCTACTTACCCTTCTTAAATAATATTACCAATGATACCTTTTTTTTGTGCAGGTGGAAAATCATCAAATACCCTTTCGCTCTACCCAAGAGCGGGAGTGCTCTTGGGCAGAGCGCTCTTGGGCAGAGCGAAAGGGAGTGTCAGACTTCTACTGACTAAAAACCACCCATGTTCCTTCTTAGCCCTTTCTTTCGAGGCCGCGGTATCTTTGTGACCAACCCGCAGCCCCGACAAGCATTACTAATGATACCTCATTTACAAAACTATTAAACCTAGGAGAGAGGGAATTCGTTCATGCATAAATAATGTCATATAAATATATAAAAATCATATTTATTTTTTCACAGTAGGTAAAAGCTGTGTTATAAAAAACGAATGCTGTACCAAATAGGGAAAATTCAGATCAGTGCTTGGCAACATTGCAAGACTGTCAAACTCGCAGATAAACATTCAATGTCGTGTGTTATAATGTGCGTCGTGCTTGATTTATGAAGTGTATTGAGGAAGATAATGCAAGTAATTAACAAGTAAACAAATAATAACTTAGTGCAAACCGTGGTTAACGTAGTGTTTTAATGTAAAACGTTATAGTTCTGGAATAAACTGTGGTTGAGTGAACTCAACAGCGAAAATGTCGACGAGCACAAGTGACCACGATATGAGCGATTGTTCTAGCTCTCCAATATCTTACATCAGATATTCCCCACATAATTCTCCATCTCAGCAAGTTCCTCAGCTCGCTACCGATCTCCATGAGCTAAGTTGTGCTGACAACAAGCAACAATTTTTTAGAAATGGTAAGTGCAAATACTTTCATAATTAAGTGCAATGTATGAAGTCCCTCCCTTTATAGACTAGGTACAGTGCACTGATATAGATAACTTTTCCTAGAATTAAACTTTGTTTAAAATGATGCTTGTAAATGTAACTCTTAAGAATCTTAATCGTTAATAAATGGCGATTTTACAAATGAAAGGTTTCCGAATTTTCGTGACTTATTGATGATCAAATAAGAAATCACAGCGATTAATATTTGCATATGTTGACACCGGTATACAGAGTATTTTGATTTACTGTTTATTAGTACCTATCGATTCCAGCACTATTTTCTGTTGTTTGTGTAGGGAAAGTCCCTGCAAGTAATACTGTATACATAATATCTATATTAAAGAGCATGGGTGATGATGCAATGCTGGAGCTTAAGGTGGTCTAACTGTAATGTCGACTATTGTAACTGTTCTATTGGTAATGTCACATAACATTATTTTAATTACATTAAAAACTAGATCATGTTGTCCGGTAGAGTATATTTCGATGATAATTTAATGTTGAATCACACATACTTAACTAAACAATAGAGGAGTTTACTAGAAAATAAATACATATTTATTTGTTTAATTATAATAAGCAACTAAGTTTTCTGGACTGTAAAGAAGCTGAATTATTGTTTGTCAGGAATAATCTCCAGAAATATTGATCTGACTTCAAAATTCTTTTACTGATGAAAGCCAAGATACCCCAAGATATTTATATGCTTTGTGGACAAAGCCACCAGCAGAAGCTGATTAAGCTGAAAAAAAATATTGTACAATTTTCCTGCTATTTTGCAGCTATCAGTAAAGTATTATCTGCTTATCAAATTGAAAAGGTCTATCTTCAACTCCAGTAAGTAATAATAAATAATGCACTTTAAAAGTGGCAAAATCCTCAAATAAAGCAAAACTTTGCGATAACGAAAGCTAAAAGGATATATTTTCCTTATTTACATTTCTCAAATAGCTAATGATAACCTTATAAGGCGTTGACCTAAAAAATAAAGGCAAGTCAAGATGATAGCAGTTGATTCCGTTTATTATGAATGCATAAAGGGTACTATTGTTTCCTGCACATTGATGGTTTTACACAACTCTACCTTATCAACTGTGACGTTGAATACAATATCAAAATAAATATGTTTGTGTAACTTGATAGAGTACACTTAAGGGTAATACCCATTTAATTCACAAATAACTTAGCTGAATTTTGCGAAGGGAATTTTATTTAATTTTAGTAATAAGTTTTTTCATTTACTTAGTCACAACTGCGTGAAAGAAAAAAAAATCATAAAAATATAACATAGCAACATTGAGACTTTAAGTACTTATAGTAGTAATATTGTTTTTATTACTTAGAGTATCTAATATAATTATGAACATGTGCTTCCGGAGTTTGTTCCGATGATAATCCAATGATGTAACACACAAATAAAATATCTATCTAGTATTTATATCTCAACTAAAATATGCTTGATTAACAAAATAAAACTTTGCACACAGCCAGCAGACCATGTCTCCGTATCACAGAACAACCTCAGAACCACTTCAGGTTCCGATATGTCAGCGAGATGGTTGGCACTCACGGATGTCTCCTGGGCAAGACCGTGGGTCCCAGCAAACAAAAGACCCATCCAACTGTAGAGGTAAGTTATTATGTCTAACCTTGGTAGGTTTTTTCCTCTTAGGTACACAAATGTTGCATTCACTGATTCATATCAGGAAATCTTGTGAGTGAAATCCAATTGGAATAATTTAAAGAGAATGAATTATTTAATTTGCAGAATGTATTCAGGGATCTTTGTATTTTAAGACTGCTGTTGAACTGTTGTATTGCCATATTTTTAGCATTTAATGACCTAATTGGTACTCTATTCTGCCTCATTGGTCTAGTGGTCACAAGCACAACTACTGAGCAAGAGGTACTGGGTTTGATTCACAGGTTGTGCAAAGTGTTATTGAGTTTTTTACCATCAGGAATTTCGAAGTAGGAGCCACTGAGTCAGCATGTGTGCCTGGTTAATGGCAATAGGCTCGCCCCTTATTACATAGAACGTTAACATAACTGGCGCATTGTGGTCTACTTCTAAGTACTATACCTCTGCCTTACTCTTCGGGGATTACAGGCATCATGTTTTGTTATTACGGTACTTAACATTACACCTGTAAGCCCCTAAAGGTTTGGCAGAGGTGTATCCAAATAGGGGACGACCCTATTACTGGTTATAAACCGGGTGGGGTTAGGTAAAAGGAGCACAAGTACTAACTCCAAGTTGCTGTTTGATAAATGCGTCATGTAAAAATTACTAAAAAATAGCAATCGGCACAAACCACATAAAATTAATGACTGTTTGTTAAAAAATTTACAGATAAGAAGCGATTTGGAAAAAATAAGTCGTAGAGTAGGTACGTAAATGAAAACATTATAATCAGTTCTTCCAAATAATTACATAGAGCTACTGAAATATTATAAATTTTAGTTATACCTACTTTTTATAACAAAATAAGAAGATACTGATAACAGAGTTCTTGGGAATCCCTGGTTCACAATAATTGAGTAAGTCAATGCTTGATAAAATTAATTGGATAGGTTGTCGACGCTTTATGAATGATTATTAATTTATAAATATTGATGGAAGGAGTGTAGGGAATGCAATCTAGGTTGGAGAGTAAATAGGCTTCTTCTAGGTAAGCTCGTTACATCGTCGACCTCATCTTTGCCCCTGGGGTAAAATTGAGGTCAAGAGTACACCCATATGATAAAAAACAAAAAAATTGTTTTCTCCTTATTTCCCATGTAATTAAATCTTTTTATTGATCTTTGGATTGGGAGAGACATGAACTAAGAAAATAACCCTCCTTTTGGGCTTCGCCGCAGTCGGGTAATAATAATAATAATGTATTTATTCTCAGATAACAACAAAGATCCATAATGGTTAGTAACAAAGAACTTATAAACTATGTTATTAGGCACAAAATACAAATTAAAAATAAAATTTACTGTGCAATACAATTTGTTAGTAGTACAACAACTTTAACTATTGTTAGTAAAGCAAGCTTAATCTACTCGCCCCCTGCCTGACCCATGAATCATCAATAAAAGAGCGAAAGTTAGTCTGAAGGTTAGTGTTTGTGGTGTTAGTCTACAGGGACTCTTTCTTGTGACACTGATGAAAAAAAAACGTGATAAGCCGACCCCATTTAACTTGGGACAATAACAATAAGATATTGATGTTTTTACACTTTTAACTGTGTGAACATCTGATGGACAAGTTCAAGTACTTTAGAAATCCCTGACATAGACCATCTGATCGATTCAGTTTAATATTATGATGTTTTTTTTTTTTAAATGTATTTTGATTTTATGGTTGAAGCTAGTTGAAATGTCTAATGTTTGTTTTTTAATTGTTTATCTGAGATGTAATTTTTGATAATATAATTATTAATAAATAAACTAATCTAATACGATCTTTACAGCTTTTAAACTACAATGGGAAGGCTCTTATAAGATGTTGTTTGGCCCAACACAACAACCCAGATGAGCATCCTCACAAGTTGCTTGAAGATGAACAGGACAAAGACATGAGTTACCTAGTACCAGATCAGGGAAGCTATAAAGTCGGGTAAGTGCTTCAAGAACATTGATAGTACTTTCTTTTTTTCCGTGGTTGAGAAATCATTAAACGACCCCTCCCATTTTGAGTGGAAGGGAGTGTCAGACTTTTACTGACTAAAAACCACTCATTATTTTATTTTAACCCTTTGTGTTTCGGGTTCGCGGTATTTCAGTTTCTCAGCCCCGGCAGAGCATTGATAATCTAGATTGTCTATTCTGTTGATTTGAACAAGTTTTTTTTTTATTGTGAAAGCGTTCGATCACAACTCGCCAGATGTGAATTGATGATGCGGTCTTACAGTATACCTATTTATGTGGTGTATTGTTGTAGGTATCCCTATTCTAAATTTTAATGTGATTTCCAATTCCGGAAATAATAATAATTCAGGTGACGCACTACGCAAGCGCGCACTGCTAGATTAATTTAACGATTCTTCGTTAAACTAATTTAAATCTAGAAGTGCGCGCGTACAACGCCAAAGAAATATTCATTCGCATTTTATTTGTAAACCTATGTTCTAACAACGGGTGCTTTTTATGGCCCTTTTTTACTGAACGAAAAGTCAGAACCACAGATTTTGCTCAGTCAAGCTTCATCCGAAACTCAACCTTATTTGCTTAAGTATTATGTCCTTATTCGTATACGCTAGGTAATAGTCGCGTGTAGTAATATGCATCCAAATGTTAAACGAATAAGGTTTATTTTCGAATGCAGCGTGTCTGAGCTTGATCGCTCTATTGTTTTGGGCTTAAGTGTGGTCACTCGCTAAAGTAGTGCTAGTAAAACTACTAATCAACAGTCAACTGTCAAACACTATACTATACTATAATACTATACTATATTTACGTCCTCGTATTTCAATGTGCGTATCGTGTATCAAAAAATAATGTACCGTATTCTAGGTAACAAGTAGGTTTTGATACCGTTGAAAAACAACTCCATATAAGTTCCTGTGTTTGAACTGATTGCCTTAAACTGTATACGTACACTGGGGTCACTGGGTACTCGGCAATGCGTTGATCTAGTGAACGCACACCGCCTTATTACAAAACGTAGTTAAACCTGGTTTAACTTAGACCTGGTTTATCTCACATGCTGTCACTTTCTTTTGAATATTATTGAAGTGAGACGTCATGCGAAATAAACCAAGTCTAAGTTAAACCAGGTTTAACTACGTTTTGTAATAAGGCGGACAAGGTCGCTACTCGCTACTTACTTTTGAGCTTAAGGCACTGGGTTCGATTCCCTGGTCTTGCAAAGTACTATTTTGTTTTTTTCACAATGATTTTCTCAGTACTAGCCCGTAGTCTGGAATTGCGTCCGGTGATGAAAATAGGCTCGCCTCCTTTTTACATCGAACTTTTAAAACACAATTGACAAAATGAGGGTGTTTAAATGTTTAAAAACCTACACCGCTGCTTACCCTTGTATGAATACAGGTGTTAACATGACATCAATAATATCAATAATCTAATTTTCACTAGGTTTGCGGGTATCGGTATTATACATACCGCTAAAAAAGATGTCGCTGGACTTCTATTCAAGAAATTCACCGAACGTTACAAGAATACAAACATCAATATGAACTTGAAAGACGTAAGTACTTACCTTTAACTATAACTAGACTAACTCGAAAATTATCCCACGGGAAGATAAAATCGGGGTTAAAACTATCCTGTGTGTTAATCCAGGTTATTAAACTATCTGTGTACCAAATGTTATCCAAATCCGTTCAGTAGTTTTTACGTGAAAGAGTAACAAACATCCATCCATACATACATACTTACAAACTTTCGCGTTTATTAGTAGGATTTATAGTATGTTTAACTTTACTGAACATAAATAATAATCTAGGTATCTAATATAATAAAAAATAAAAACTTTTTAACAAAAAATAAAACCGACTTCAAAAAAAAAAAAAAAATGTCAAAAATAAATCAGTTTCTGAAGTCGGTGGCAAAAAAATGAAATCAAACAAACAAAAGTCACCGACTTCAGAAACTGATTTATTTTTGAAATTTTTTTTTTTTTTGAAGTCGTTTTTATTTTTTGTTAAAAAGTTTTTATTTTTCACTTTTTAGTGATTCACAAATGTTCATGGGTCTTTGTGGACAATGTAGTATTTTTTTTGAGTTTTGTTGATTATTCAAAAACCGCTTGTCCGATTTCGATAAAAACCATTTGGGAAGTATACCCATTCCAACAAAAAAAGAATTTTTCAAATCGGTTAGCAAGTGACGGAGTTATGCCCGAACAAACATAAAAAAAAAAAAACAAACATCCGAATTGAGAACCTCTTTCTTTTTTTAGAAGTCGGTTAAAAAATGCAAAACTTTTTACATGTTTTGTGCCCGGTTGATGACAATAGGCTCGCCCCTAATTTCATGACTCAGGTAAAAATGCATAAGAGTTAGACAACACGACTGTTTTGTTATGTTATCTTTTAGTTTTTTTTTCATGAAATTTTGTTAAGCGCTGGCTGAAACTCTGTGGTAGAAAATATAGGTATAGAATCTACTAATCCCTTAGAGAGGTAAAAAATAAGTATTAAAAAAACCGAAATAAGCCTACTCAAACGAAATCGGTTTCTTGCAAAGCAACGTTCTACAAATTTATTTTGAGATTTAAATACTGAAAGATAGCCGCGAAAAACATAACCCTTTCCTTACAGTCGGGTAAAAATAGTCTGATCCCTCGCCGTACACGCAAAGGTTAAAATTACAGTGAAGTATTACAAAAAAAAATATGTTTAATATGCATGCTTGCAAATATTTTGGGAAGTCAATCTGTAACGGACGTGTGTGTGTATGTTTGGTTATAATAGCACATTGTTTTCAAAGCGAAGTGTTCCTGTAATAAAATCCATTGTTTCCTACGCATTATTTAATAAAGTTGGTTGTAATAAAGCTATAAGTACAATTTTATGTTCCGGCCAATCTATCATTGACTAGATACAAATATGGTTCCCAGTGTTCCCACATTTGCGGCACATCATCAATGAAGAATAAGAATATACGCTAATTTATAATTATTGTATTCTCGATGGGAAATTGGGAAATGGTTTTTTTTAAACCAATTTAATTTTCATTTTTACATAGTACACACGACGACGCTTGAAGCTATACATTTCCAATATAACCTGACGTACCTTTGTGTAAGCCTCCCGTATAATTAGAGATTAACTTAATTTGGTCGTGCTTAGTATACATAGGGTTGTTATGGCGAGTCGTTCTGCCACGGGAAAACAATCACAAGTAATGCAAGCATATTGATAACAATTACAATTCACATACACATTAGAGAGTTACAACTTTTACTGATAATTATAATTTTAAAAAGTAATGATTACATAACTATGTATGAAATCGTCAAATGTTTTTTAAAAGTTTTTTTTTATTTCTCGGTAAATGTGGTACAGAGTTACAGACGCTAGCATATCAAGCACCCGAAACTGTAAAATTTTCCCAATTAATCTTCAACCTAATGCTTTTATGATAAAGATGAACATCTACAAAACAGATGGATTGTAGTAGTTTAGTTAGATGTGCTGCCGTTAAAAATAAAAGTAATTAATTACTTATTTATTATTTTATTTATATATTTATTCACCACTCATTATAGCAACAAATAAATAAAATGTAGTGCAATGCACACCACACACACATTTCGCCGTAAAAAATGGCATTCCAAACAAGACACCTTGTTACTTGTTAGTATTCTGTGTACTAATAAATGCTGTGCTTGAACTTTACTAATAGATGATTAGGTTTAGGGCAGAGCTTACGTTCCTCTAATGATGCTTACGTACGCGCCACCAAGGCACCAACCAACCCAACCTTCAGTCGTGTTTGTGAAGTGGACGCGATAAGATCAACTGTGCAGGCGCATTATAGAAAGCGCCCTTTTATGAAAATCCGAAATTTTTGAAAAAAAAGTAACAAAAAAATACCTAATGTGTGTGTTGTAACCTAGTTTTAGTAAAGAATAATGTACTTCTGTCAGAAATGCGGTATGTATTATTTTGTTTATGTTTTTTTTTATGTTTTTAGGTTCAAGTGCAATGTGAGAACATGGCCAAATCGATAAATCTAAACATCGTACGGTTGAAGTTCAGCGCCCACGATACTGTTACCGGCAAAGAGATTTGTGAGCCTATTTTGTCCGAACCGATTCATAACATGAGTAAGTTATTTTATTATATGTAAACATCCATTCTAGTTGCACTACAAAATGTCCACCTAATTGTGTATGTGTTATGGTACATAACACATACATAACTTGTAAAAATCCGCCCCTAAGACAACCCTCTGAAAGTCGAAAGTCATTAATTGTTCTTCCCGTATTTTTTTTTACAGTACAATGTTTTCAGTGTGTTACATTGAGTAGGTAGAGGTACGGTCAGCATCAGAAGTAGCTGAACATTTCGGAATTTTAATTATTTTATGTACAGACTCTAGCTATTATTTTTAATGTTTCAGGAGATTATTCGTTAAAATAGTCCTTGCACTCCAATAACACGTAGTAACAAGTTTTTATTAAAAAAACAGCTTCGAAACTTTGAGTAATGTTAATATACTTCTGATGCTGACCGTACTACAGTAAACCGTGATTTTTCACCTTTTAGCCTCCTTTCTCTAGCAGTGATTTTTTGCGTAGAGAGCTACTTAGTTTGAAGAACAAAGTACTAGGTTCACGGCTTCGCGAAGGGTCCGTTCACAGCTTGTATTACCTTTGCTATGCACAAAATGTTAATTGACTTGTTTGAAATCATTCATGTTAATTTGAAATCTTTCATGTTAATTAGTTGTATGTGCAGAATGCTTGGTTGACAGCATCTTATCGCCTTGTTTTAGTGGTCGCGACGCGACAAATACTTTTAAAAGGGATTTTCTCTTTCTGTATTATTTGCAATTTTATGTTGTTACGGACAAAAGTATTTTCAAACCCATACTAGGTAGGTACTATGAAATAGGTCTAAACTGAAAGTTGCAATTGTGCAAGTAAGCATTAAAACAACGCTTTTTAGAGTATTTTATCGTAGGTATCATAACAAACTGTTTTATTGATTTAAGTTCAGTCATAACTAAGCATTTCTTCTTCCTGACAAAATAAATAAAATATATTTCTTTTGTACAGAGAGTGCAGCAACCAATGATTTGAAGATTTCCCGCATCAGTCGTTCCTCCGGAAGTGCTTCTGGTGGAGAAGATGTCTTCATATTAGTGGAGAAAGTTAACAAAAGTAAGTTCTTAAAACCTCTAAGTATTTTCAGAACAAATTTTATTTGACATCGACATAAATAACCTAACTAAGTGCCGAAAGAAAAATCGTAGATTCTTTAGGTGGTTCTTTCAATTGATAAATCGAATTCAACATTTCATCTTTGATTTAACTGATAAGGGTGTTTAGGGAGTTAAATTGTGAGGAGCTGTTTTGTAAAGTTTCATGATTTTTGCGTTACTCAGTTTAACTTTTTTGTAAAATTTAATTTAGGATTGCCGTCATTCAAAGTAGATTTAACATATTTTATAAGTTACAAATTAAAAAAAATAAAAATTGGGCGAAATAATCCACAACGAAAGGACTGATCGCCCGCCTGGTGTCTGCCGGCGTCCCCGAAGATAAATAGAAAAAGTTACAAATGCGTGCCTGAACATTTTCGTGAGTCGTAACTCTGTGTTATCAATTTATCACAGAGCCTTTAATAAATGGATGTAAAAGTACCCTTAACGAAGCCTTAAGCTCCTTGTTAAGCTTTTTGTTCTTGTTCTAGACTATACCAGGGAACTTTCTAAATACGCTGATATTTGGGGTTAAAGCATGTAAAATGTAACTTTAAAAAAATACTTTAAACACCTCCACGAACCCCGTACAAAAATCGTATCGTATCGTAAATGCATCCTAACTACTTACACATACATCCCGTGCTATGAAATTCCTAGAGTAGGGCAACGTTATTAAAAAAAAAAAGAATAGACATTGTGTCCTACGTAAAAATGATTTTTCACTCCCAAAAAATTTCGTTTGTCAGCAATAATTTTTGGGTTGAGTTGCTGAGCTTGATATCCAGAACGTTTGTTTGACGGCTTCGTAAACGGACAGACCGTTTACACCTTGTAAAACACATTAAATAATATGTTACATAAACATATACGTATTAATTTATGGTTAATAACAACTTAGAAACATAATACGTGATTTTGTCGTATACGTGCTATCAACGGCGCGGCGTTGGAAAACCCCAATGGTAAACAAGGTAAATATAATTGTTAAATAACGGAATCCGTCAAACTCTTATCCGTCCATGAATTACTGGATTTATATGTACTGTAACACATTCAGATTCACTATGAACTTTGAAACGTTACCTTTTATAACAAAGAAAAAATTGGATATTAATAATATTGGTCCTAATTAATATAAAATCATTTAGTGAAAATAAATCTGGTAGTGTGCAAATGATCTTGCGTTTCTTGAAGATTCTCAGACTACCAAAAGACGATACTTCGTAAATTCAGCCAGTTACACAAGAAAGCTCTTATATAAGACAAAATCTAAGTACCTACTTTTATAGATAGCTCATCTAAATCCGCAGTCAAACCCTCATAAAAAAAAATCGTTACTACAATTTCATAGCATTTATTGATAAGTAATTGTAGTGACACTTCACGTTAATTAACTAATTAAATTAATCGATTTGATTAATTAAATTCTTAATTTGCTGATTTTGAATGTTTTGATGGCGAATTTTTGTATAGCTAGATGTTAATTAAAAATTCTAGTAATAAGATGCTATTAATAGTCATTTATAGGAATATACGACGATATTGAAGAATTTTTATGTAGTAATATCAATATGTATGTACCTATAGCAATTAGCAAGGCACCACTCTGTGGTATTATTGCATTCTGTAAATATGACTAAACTGTGGTTTTAAGATTTTTTGATTTGATTTCCTGTTTCGTCTGATAACGCAGTTAGGATTTTATTGCCACATTATTTTAAGGCATGATTAAATAATTTTCTGCTTTAAAGTGGTTCGTATCGATATCATTTAAATCCTTTTAAAATCTTCACTAAACTAAGCAGTACCTAGTAGCAAGTTCAGTGTATGGTCCCCTGTTACAAGGGCTTCATTTGAACACTGACGCTGTCCATAAACGACTTCCTTGTAACTTGAAGCTCAACTAGTGGCGGTACTTCCATACAAGCCTATAACAGCTTGGGCTGCCTTTATAACCTACTACTCTACTTGATGTTAGGGTGTCTGAACAGTCTGCTTGCCTTAAGCACATGCCGTATTGTTAGCCTACTGAGACACTGTAATAATAATCCCATAGTCAAAAGCCGGCTTTAGGCTTCAAATTCTTGTTTTCAGTTAACAGCATTTCCCTGTAACAAATATCAGCTTTACTGTAGTCTAAAATTTAATATATTTTAAAATTACTATTATTAATATTGTATTTAAAGTATTTTTTCCGAATTCACAAAAATAAGAACATAATATATGACATTAATTAATATCTTACTGAAACAAACAAGGTCTATCTACAACAGAATATTTTTTCACAGAGAACATAATGATTCGATTCTTCGAGTTGGACGACAATGGCGAAAGGTGCTGGAATAGCGTGGGCCAGTTCATGCAAAGTGACGTCCATCACCAATATGCCATCGTGTTTCGGTAAGTACCTTACCTGCCTGATAAACTGAGCACATCAAACTACTAAAATATGCCAACTTACTTTATTAGATTTTCAACTTTATCGCCAAAGTTTTAGGTTCAAGGTTGATTGAAAAAAAAACCGTTTCGGGTATGATGCTGGCGTCTGTACATTAGAAGATTATTGGGACAGTGTCATTAAAACGATTCGTAGAGTCAGTACCCAGCACTACCTGACACACCACTTGCCCTCTTGTTTTTTTATACAAGGGGTCAGATAATGGTGGGCAGTGACTGTACTTGTTTTCCTTCTCACTATATTTATGAATGAATGAATTATTTATTTGCAGAATATAGGTTTTACAAGTGTTTTACATAACATCAAGCAAATACATCTTCTTAGCGTGTCGATGACAATTGAGTCTGCCCAAAATTTAGCGACGAGTTTGGCACCTTCAGTGGCCTCCATCAGCTCCTGTGATGTGCAAGTTTAGTAACAGGACAGGCTAACAACATCAAGTGCCCCATAGTTTGTGGGGCAACACCACATTTATTTACAGCAGAGTCATCTACAGGTTTTATTAAGCAAATACATAATCTAATCAATATGACATTTTCCCCAATAGGACACCTCCATACAGGAACGCCGAAACGCCTGTAGACGTGCAGGTCTTCATAGAACTGGTGAGGCCTTCAGATGGACGCACCAGTGAACCTAAGGAGTTCAAGTACAAGGCGAACCAAGCTTACAAACAAATCAAGAAGAGGAAACAAGGCTCGTCCTATTGCTCTATCGGCAGTTCATCAAGTGAGTAATCTGCACTACATAGTATAAAACTGAGTCGCTTCCCGCTGTCCCTATGTATGCTTAGATCTTTAAAACTACGCAACGGATTTTGATGCGGGTTTTTTTTACCCGACTGCGGCGAAGCCCAAAAGGTGTTTGACGTGTATGTATCTAAGTATGTATGTATGTCCGTTTCTTTGTTCCCTCATAACTCATAAACGGATGAACCGATTTGAATGAAATATACCTTGTTAGATTCGTCTTGATGGCGCGAGTGTTATAGGCTACATTAAAAAAAAAAAAAAAAAAACAAAGACGAATTGCGGATTTTGGGGGCTAAATCGCGGAGTTCAAAATATTTTTTATTTTCTATAGTTAATAGATAGAGTGATTCAAGAGAAGGGTTTTAGTATCTTTTTTGCACCTGTGCAAAGCCGGGCGGGTCACTTGTAACTGTAATAAAATAATGTTTTTCCCCGGAGGTCATCGTGCCTCTTACGTCATTGTGATTGTGATAAGATATAAAATTAAATCGACGCGCGACGAAATATTTAGAAATCCTACGTACTGCACTTATTTATCCCGTAATGATAAAGGTCATCTCTAGTCATTTTAACCTCCGGTTTTTTATTTAGAAAGATAAGATTCGTCTTGTTGTTCACAACATTTTTTATTACTAGGTATGTTGTTCCTATTCGTCTTGACCAGATGACGTCATTCAAATAATGGCGAATTTACCTAGTACTTACCGAGTTGTGAAAGGCAGATAGACAGTCGCTCTATGTAAAATACTGGTATTCGGCTGCTTCTAGTTAGACTGGAAGCCGACTAAAGCATAGTTGGGAAAAGGCTGGGCAGATGATGATGACACTTCTGAACAATATGTAAAAGTTTTGTACGAATTAACAATTAATCAATTTTGTTTTAGGTGGATCGTTGAAGAGTGGCTGCGACATTCCCATATCCGTTGTCAATCATGTAAGTTTTTTTTTCCTTATTTTTGTAGCCACGTCTTGACTTTTCTCTACTTTCACTTGACTGTCAAAATATATCAACCTGTGAACTATTGACATGTTTCAAGTGGACAAGTATTTTTTGCTTCTAAACGAAACTTAGGGCCGATTTTTCAATCCCCAGATAAACAGTCAGATAGAGTTTATTCGACAGATAACAAAATATTGCATTTTTCAATCGTCAGATAGGCTCCATCTGGCTGTTTACGGCCTTATCTGACGAATAAATCTATCTGCTCCTTCGACGGCCAGATAAACGTCTATTCAATAGATAAAATTAGATCCGTTGAAGTTTAGTTTGAGGTAATTTCTTCTTTTCTCAAAGAAATATTAAAATTATGGAAATTTTCGCTACTATTGACGATATGCCAATTAAAGAAGAGGCTATAATGTTTGAATATTTAAATACTGAAAGGAAACAAAGAGTAATCAGACCAAGGCCCGACCAGTTTGCTATGTGGGATTTCTTTGTAAAGAATACAGTTGTAAATTTTAATTTCCCTAACTATATTAAGTACCTACTCTCATTTTTCACAATACATTTGTGTTTGTCGACTAGACTAATTAGTAATTCTACTTCAGCATTATTTAAATTAGCGTCGTGCTCTCTTTTCTTTGATTCCATTATTATAAAAATAATAAACTCAAACTCTTAATTGCATCCATGTGTTAAAAAGTTGTTTCATTACATTAAGTTCCAACATGAAACCCGGATAAGCCACAAACATAGTTACTATTACAGACAATATTACTAGCAATAAGTTTATATAATAACAAGTCACTGACAATAAACCAAACTACAAAAACACGGCACACGAGAAAGAGAAATAATAGATGCACCACCAGATGTAGAGGTACTATACGAATGTCGAAGCATTTGCTATCCTTTTCTAACACGCTTTACACCGTATGCGTGCTTCGCGCTCACACAATATTACAGTGAAGTTGGCAACAAAAATCCTCAGATAACTACTCGCCTGCTATCTGGCCATTGAAAAATGCAACAAGTTTATTTGTCTTTTTATCAGTCAGATAAGTTAATTCGCTAGGTAGTTATTCGTCGAGTTATTCGATGATTGAAAAATCGGCCCTTAGTCTGTTAATCTTTTCACATTTTTGAGGGCATGAAGTGGTATGTATTAAGAAGTTTTGGCACTTCGGGTTTTATTTACGATGACATTTTCAAAAACTCTTGTACTTATGAGATATAGCCACACAGGATCTTAGGTTCCGTTAACTATTATTAATGTTTTATTTTATTTTATGCAATATAGGATTCAACTTGTGCTTATAGTCTATCGCATAATATAAGAATAGTGTTTATTAATAACATAACATGCACATCCTTATTTCGCCAGCTATACAGTACGTCTAGCACCATCTCTGAAGTAATATTGACACACTGAAGTAATATTAAAATAATGCTGCCTTATGGGATCAGTGGAGCCCACCTGGGAATCGAACACAGTTTGACCTGTATTTATTGTCCCACTGCTGGGCAAAAGCCACCTCCCATAGCCTTCCACTCTTCTGTCTATGTGTTTTTTTCCGGCCAACTTGTCACAAACTCAAGTCTCGTGACGACTTTTCCCCCCTTGACGAAGAAAAGAAGTCCGTCTTCTGGCAGCCACTGCGTGACGACTCTGCCCCATTGGTCCTGATGCATTCCAAAGACATGGCCCACGACCCATTCCTACCCAGCAGTATTATTACCCACATCAGTGATTCCAGTTTTTGAGCGTATTGTGGTACTTATAATAAAATATTATTAATTTTATTATGTTATTTCTATATTTAGCAGGCAGATGAGCCAATAAAAAGCGACCCCGAACCGTCGTTATTCGTTCCGTCAGCGTTACCTCAGGTTAGTAATATCATAGAACATTTAACTGTATAATATATATTGGCTTACCTATGTTTTTTTCAGGGCCATTGCTTTTTATTATTTTTGAACACAGTTGGTTGCATTATCCTTTTCTTCCCGTTATTTTAATGGTCAAAAATATGCAACACATTATCAAACTTTTATGGCGTAAGTAAAAGCGACCTCTTAAAACAATGGGCCGTGGATAATAAAAGTTATGTTTAAAAACATAAGGAAGGGATATTTTTTGCTTGGAGAAATGGTCACCAGATGTTTGATCTAAGAGAAAGGTTTAGCTAACTGTATGTTGATGTTAATAGGGCTTTTTTGGGAAAAACAATTATGGTACAATCGGTTTAGGTATGAAATTATTAATGTGTAAGTTTGGCGTTTGTTTTACTTTGGTTAGTTTTGTTTTTTTTTTTAATCTTCAACAATAAATTTTGGCTTCACTGTCCTACAGTACTTTTTGATTTTCATTTATTTTGTGAACATAACTCTCAAAGATCATCATCATTTCAGCACGGAATAACCCACTGTGGTGTATAGGACCTCCCCTTTCTTCTGTATTGCATGCATGCATTACTCTTCTAGTCACATACGATTCGTCCCTCCTCATCACAGGTCCATACCAAGAATGTCAGTAGGGGATCGGACAAAAAAAAACTAACTAGTCCGTCAAAAAGATATCCAAAAAATATTGACCACAATTTTTTTCTTTTTTTACGTAAACAAAAAATGAAGACGATACAGTGCTTCGAAAACTCGTGTGACGTCATATGATAGTAAATTTTGTACGTTCAAGTGACGTTGCAAGCCCCACTCCATGATCTTTGACGCGCTATAATAGCTTCGTCAATTTTTATTGATTTGATGAAACAAAAACACGTATCTAATATTTTTCGATAATCTAACTGACGGACTATACAGAATCATATTTTTTTTTTAGTCAGTCCTATCCCCTATTCCCTTTTAAGTAACTGACGCGACTTTTAAACTTCCTCTAACATATTTCCTTCATAAATGAGTACAAAGAAACAATCTTTTAACACAGATGCGCGGCCCACTTTCACCCGATCAATGTGACTTAGCAAGCGCTTTGTACTCCGGGTCTGAAGTCAGCCAGTCACCGGTATCCAGCCCTATGTGGTCCAGTCCTCATAGCGTGAATATCATGATGCAGCCGGAGCCACCCATCCAGAACTTGCAGATTGATTCTATGGAGCTGGAACAGATGCAGATACCACCCAACGCTTCTCAGAACCCTGTACCAGAAGATTTGAAATCGTTTTTAAATGGTATGTATTTTTTTTTCACACTTATCGTAACCTGGAATTGTACCTACGTGTATTGATTTTTGGTACTCGTAATAATTATGTGATCGTAAAATGGCCGAGTTATGTATCTTATACTTTTATATCTATTACTGTGTAGAAATTATTATAATGCTCGTACCATACAAAAACAACCCCGAGTTTCTAATTAATAATTCGTCGTAGAATAACCTTATTATGACAATATTATTTTTATTCATTAACCATGAAATTGTATGAATGTACTCGCATATTATTTGTAAAGTTAAAGTATAGTTTGGAAAATGAATGGAAAAGCATTTAATAGATGAATGGATAACAAACAAACGGATTAGCTTTGATTTATTTAATAATACCATCTTTTTTTTTCAGATTACTTAAGAAGTTACGGCGAAACCCTTCCCGAAGAAGTAAGTTTGAACGAGTTTTGTACAAGCTTACATTTTAGCAACGATTATTTCGCATATTTTATCTGTATCTGATGTTTTATTGTTGTTTACAGAAAAATAGCATGGAATTCATCCGGGGAATGCTGGTTGCTGACTCTGGGCGGGCAAAGGTTTGTGCTAGTTCATGTTTTTTTGTTTAATATTCATTTACTGATCGTGTCTTGTGTTATATTGGGGCTATTCGAACTTACTACTTCAAAATTTTCAAGTGAATTTATTCTGACAAAATTAGTCATTTAATTGAACTGAATTAGTGTTTCTGTTGAAACTGTTAAACGCTACTGAAGGTGCCAAACTCGTGGGAAAAAAATGATTCTGCTATCTAGTTGATTTATATTTGCCTATCATCACGCCTGTAATTCCCTAAGAGTTAGGCAGAGATATAACCAATATGACACCCACATTTCGCCAGTTATGTTTATTAGTTTCATTTACATTTTGTTTGACAACTTGATTAACGTATATTTATTTGACAGCCAAAACAGGTCCCTAATCGTATCCAAGGGGATCGTGCGACCACTCAGAACACAGAAAGCGAGATGAAGAAGCCAAAAGCCGAGTATCCAGCCTTCTACAAACCTGAAGATGGCGTCGAAGTTAAGAAGGTACCTAGTTTTTACTCTCGAGCAACGTATGAGTGACGGAGTATTGTAATGGTTAGATAATCGAAATTGAGATTTTGGTTTTTTTGTGCATCTCACTATACGAATTGTAACGTGATTGATCTTATTATTCTACTAGCTTATGCTCGCGTCCAAACTTCATCCTGATACGTTAACCGTTTTGTTACAAACTCCCAAACAGAAAGGCTGAATGGATCAGGATGAAATTTGGCCACGGACTTGAGCTAGTAAGATAGTAATATGAATCATGATTATTCATGATACAATTCGTAAAATGGTTGTAGACGCAGTTAATATTATAACTTGTCACTTTGTGACTAGGTTTAGTTACTAATGTCATTATTTAACCTCATCGGTGACACTAATATACAATATAATATGTCGGATTGTCAGGATATATTCCAGTCACTGAATGTCCTCCTCGCTGCGAGCTCAATACATGAGGACTCTGTAGAAGTGCATCGTGAGGACACACTGGTAAGTACGTCACGAGATCACGTTACCACTGGGTCGCTTGCAATTCATTTTAGGTCCATACTAACTACCGGATCCGATACTGGACCGGATATATATACTAAATTATATAATATATACCCCAAAATCTCAAATTCGATTATTCTAACCATCATACTACTTCGTCACTCCTTCGTCGCTCGGAAGTAGAAACTTTTTACCTTCTAAATAACCATTCCTCCATCAATCCTGTACCTTAATTTCCTGTCCTAATTTATGGTAGGTACCCATAATCATCATTACCATTTTATTTTTTTCAAATATTTGTTTTGTCTTTCGTTGATTCATCATATTATTATATTTATTTAGGAAAACATGTACAGTATGACAGATAAATTTGAGCTATTGCACAGATAAAAAAAACATACATAATTACATTATTTACAATAAGGAATGATAAAAAATATTAAATAAAACACATAGAACTAAGAAGAAAAAGGCATCTTTCCTGCATCCTCTCACAGAAGTAAAAAAAACTCATTCATCAGTTTTCCATTGGATCGATCAACATCCATCCTTTATATTAGTTCCCACAAATGTAAAGGCAAGTAATACTTGTCTTTACTTCTTCTCATTATTTTCTTTCAATAACTGTTATCTTTTTTCACTATCTACACCAACACAAACAGGGTTATTTTTTTTAGTTTAACCCATTGACCGCCACGGTCAAGTAAGACGACAAGCCAAAAAGTACCTTAAGTCGACAGACTTAGGGCACTTTTTTGCTTGTTCGGCTTGTCGTCTATACGTGACTGTGGCGCTAAAAAGGTTAATGGTTTTAATAAGTTAAAACCATTAAACTAAAAAAAATAACCCTTGCAATTATAAACTCATATTATGTGTTTGTTTACCCTTACTTTATTGTTCGCAGCTGGTAAAAGACTTGTGTGATATGATAAGAAACAAGGAAGGCTTCAAAAAGGCAGAAGTCCGAGCCCGCTTGGAACGGTTGTTCGAAATAAGACTGTCTAACGGAGATACGTAAGTATTATAATCAAATAAATATTTTTAATAGGGTATTTCACCAAAAAAATCTGATTAGTCCGTCAGTTAGATTATCGAAAACTAAATATTTTTTGAAAATCTGTCTGACGGACTAATTAGATTTTTTTGGTGAAATATCCTATTGAAACAGAAATAAGTCTTATCTTGACCATCATTATTTTTCTGCCCCAATTTATTTGATGTCAGCGCAATGTCATCGTCATCTCAGCAGTCACCTCAAGCAATATCATCCAAAGGACAAATACTCATAAGTTTTAAAATTCCAGATTCCTTCACATGACCCTATGCAGTAACCAGTCAAGCTTAGAGTACATAGTGAAGATCATCCACAGCGTGAAAGCAACGCACCTGCTTGACTGTGTCAATGACAGGCAACAGACTACCCTGCACCTTGCTGTGTTCCATGATAAACCTAGGATGGTGTCGCTGTTCCTTGCTAAAGGTAATGAAGAACTTTGTTATTATTTTATTCGATTTAGTATTACATAATTTTTTGAAGTGAAAACTTCTTTAGCGGCGTTGTGCACTTTTTTTGGGATTGGTATAAAATGTCAAACTCGCGTCAGGACACGTGACCTGATCGAAAATTCGTAAGACGGCACAGGGCGCTTGCGTGAATGTGCGTGTGTCAAATGTCAAAAAGTAAAAACTTTAGCGTATGCACAACGTTAATGTCCAAGTTTTCACTTCTGCTGGCACTCCCGGAGTGCAACCCGATGTTTTTTTTCTGACAGTACTAATTTGCTGATACTGTTAGCCTGCATAGTCCCACTGCTTTGCCCCATGACTTAATTAACCTTTTGAACGCCAGAGCGTTAGACGCAATGCGCACCTCCCACGCCAAGGCACAAAAATTTACAAATCATTATTTTATATTATTTGACACTATTTTGTATTAAAAAGCATAAAAAAGTAAAAAAAAAATGGTTTTTGTCGTCTATAGATCGTCGGTGTAGTCGGTGGCGTTAATTGGACACTTTTTCATTTGTCGTCTATACTTGACTGTGGCGGTCAAAAGGTTAATTAATTTCGAATTACTGCTTATTTTAAATGCTGCGCTGCTATTATGATCCAATTAAGGACCGACCGAAGGTTCGGTTTCGGTTTCGGTTTCGGCTAGTTTCGGCCAAAAAACCTAGTTTCGGCCATAGTTTCGGTTTCGGCCAATAATTGGCCGAACCTTTCGGCCCCGCCGAAACAAGGTATACGTGAATTGTCGCGCATCATTCAGCTAACTTCGAGTGCCAGTTGAGTTCGCTAGCCGGCGCGATCGTGATGATTTGAGGTTGTGTGATTTTACTCGCGCAAAAATTAGGTTTTTGTTTTTACTTATGATTAATGATGATGTATTTTTATGGCATTAATTAGGGTCTTGTGCTACAGCGTAAAATAAATAGGTTGTAAGTAGGTGTGTATAGAAAAGAATTCATTAGATATTTTACTTGGTTCTGTTGAGTTATTCCCTAGAACTTATAAAATATGAATTTATGTAGAAATTAATTTAACACTTAAAAGATATGTGAAGATACCTGTGATGTTTGATTCAAAAATATTATCAAAAAAAAATAAAAAATAACATATTTCTTTGTTGATGGATTAAATTTTGTACCCGTATTCGTACCGCCCCGTAGTTCCGATACACGACTATCTCCGATGATTTAGGCGCTTTGCACATGGAGCAACTTAAGTTGAGGCAACTTAAGCAACTTTAAAAGTTTCCTGTAACTAGTTGATAGTTGCTACAACGTTTACGGTTGCAGCAATTTTATGGCAATCTGTGAGCAACTTTCATAACCAATCAATCTCCAATCAACGCAGCGAACAGCGTTCAGTGTGACAATGAATATCGACGAAGCAGCAATTGCTCTAATTTTATAACGTCGTCGCCGTCTACGTTAACTTTAAAAATCGGTATAATGTTTAACAGTTGCTAGTTGCGCCAATTAGCAACTAACTCAGTCATCGATTGCTGCAACTGAAAACTATTGACGATTGCCGGAACTCGAAACTCGAGTTGCTATGTGTGCGAAATCCAATTGAAATATATGTAAACAGCTAGTTGCCAGTTGCCAGTTGCTGCAATAGTTGCTCCATGTGCAAAGCGCCTAAAACCTTAACTAATTAATATAATTTAAAAAGTTCGTAATGAAAATTATTTCTTAAAACACCATCTTTGAAAATGATATGATGTACTTTTTTTGTTAAATAATTAGAAAAAAAGTTATATCGACCAATAGATATTTTTTACTAAACAGTTTCATATATTTTCTATTAGTGTGAATGGCCCTCAGTACTAATAATTAGTCATGTCGCATTTTTTCCCTTTAGTATGCGAGGTGCTTAGTTTTGTTTTTTTTTTTTGTAAATTACTGACAAATATAGTAATGTTAAAAATGTAGTGCTTATTTTTTTTAAAGTTTGACAAATATTTTGATTGTATTTTTTTTTTAATTTACATTATTAATTTTACAAATAAAAAGAGCTAGGTATTTTTGTCACCTAATTACCTACTTTAATTGTTGCTTTTTTTTACACGTGTTAACTGTGTATATATGCGTAAAAATACAATAGATTTTACATTTCATAAATATTTAATAAGTTTCGGTTTCGGTTACGGTTTCGGCCGAAACTGGGACCAAGGCCGAAGGTTCGGTTACGGTTTCGGTTTCGGCTGAAAATCGTGTTTCGGTCGGACACTAGATCCAATTCAAAAAATTCGTTCACTGGCAGAAAGCTACATTAATCGTGGGTGCTTTAGACAAATTACGTTTACATCATGTAGATTTGCCTAGCCATCAAAATTTTGCTGGAGGTTAATTAGAATCATATCCTGAATTAATAATTTATCCGTGTGAATCACTTTCACATAGGCCGACAGGGGCACTTTAAAACGTCGACAAAAAGGTGCGTCGATGTTCTACCCTTAATTTGTAACTGATCAGTGTGTTTTTGGGATCGAACTATTCTGTGTGTTTTTGAGATCGAACTCATGATAATATTACATTGTAGGTTCGAACCCAATGCTGAAGGACGATAAAGACTTGAACGTGATCCACTACGCAGTCAAATACCGGTCGTGTCTAGAGGTCCTTCTAGACTCCATCAAGAAGAACGAAGTGTCTTGCGATTTGAACGACTACAATGGTGGTAAGTACTCAGTTTATCTAAAACAGAAAAGTTTATCACTCTGTTTTCCGTGCTTCAGAATGCAAGTAATGAAAAAGTGCGATTCCGTGCGGCCAGATGAGGTTCAAACCTTATTTGTAATCTATAGTAATCCACTGCGAAAAGATGAATGGACTGTGTGAGGATTTGAGGAATGATAAGATAATTGAAGAAGAAATTAATAAATGATGCCGTGACGTCTAACAGGAGAAATGGAAGATGAAAATATGTAGCCGACTCAAATAAAATGGGCTAAGGGCTGAAATATGATAATGAATCTTAACTCCACATGTTAATGCTATTATTATTTTTTTGGTAAAGATACGAGAAGTATAGAACCGATTAAAGTGGCGTCGCTTGGGGAAGCCCCTGGCGTCGCGCGTCGTAGTATACATAATGAGTATCAACAAACAGTATACTTAAAATTGGAACAAGTGGTCGGAATCGGTTATCATACATTCAATCAAAGTGTTAACACGAATTCTAAGTATGTACCTATCAGGTAACTGGAAACTTACATGTTACCTGAAGCATGCTCAAAATAAATGCTCTGTCGCATCGAGCCACGTGGATACGTTCTGTGTGTATATGTATGGATGGAGAGGGAGAAGAAGACCAAAGAAAAGATGGATGGAGTGTGTGAGGAGTAATATGAAGGAAAAAGGAATAAATGATAACGTGACGACTAACAGGGCTGAATGGAAGGAAAAATTGGCTAGTTTTCTGTTGTTGTTATATTGCTTTTGGACATTATTGTTACAACGCCAAGCGTCAAGTTAATGTGAACGAGTAGTAGTTTTCTTGATACTGTGATGGGTGAAATAAAATCATGCGACATTTCTATACTTAACAGAGAAGCAATCGGCACTTCACATGGCTGTAGTATCGGGCTGGGAGCAGGGAACTCGCTTGTTGCTGCAACACGGCGCCAGCTTCAGCGTGCGCGACGCAGAGGGACGCACACCACTGCACCTCGCCGCGTACGACGACCGACTGGCTGTCATGAAGATACTGCTCGACTTTATACCACCTGTAAGTACAAATCGTTTTTTTTTTTTACTTATTGACGGTGAAGTTCTAATACCACGTAACAGAGAAGATCTGATATGATCAGAAGCTCTATTCAGGAGAGTAAAAAACTGCATGCAAAATGTTATTATACCCATTAGCTAGGTATGACATTTGATGATTTGTGTTTACCAGCTAGCGCCGATTTATTGGCTGTCTGTAAATGTTCTGTTGCTTAGTCCCTAATTTTATTTTCTATTTTCAGAGCGACATTGACGTCATGGACGATGCTGGCAACACAGCCCTGCAAATTGTCTGCGGCGGTACGACCGTCAGGGAAAACTCTGTCGAAATTGCAAGGATGCTACTGGAAAAGACGGTATACATCACAATTTGTTTAAACAGTCCCACAATTAAAAAGTCTTTATTGAAATTGTTTCCCACAAATTATACAATGTTACATTTCCCGAACTGCATTTTAGGCAATGATTTCTAATAGTTTCGCCCCCTATTACATGGGACTTCAATATAACTGGCCAAATGTAGGTGTGCTAATGCGTAGACTTCTGCCTAACCCATCTGGGATTACAGGCATGATGATAAGTTATTTCTAATAACTTAATACATAGTATCTTATGTGTCTAACATTAACATAAGAAAAAAGTCGTATTTAAATTTTAATTATCTTACAGTTCTAAAGACATCCCTTTTCTCTCACACACACGTGTTAAATAATAATTCCCCACATTTATTTAATAATAATTTACTTATATTTTCACAGGCCTACCCTCTAAAACACGAGGACTCAAACGAATCAGCGTGGAGGTTAGTCAGCAAGAAGCCTGAACTCAGAGACCTGATGAAAACATACGTCAGCATGGAGTACATGGACGAAGACGATATTAAATCGGAACCGGAAGACGAGTACGAATCCGCTGATGAGGGCGTAAGTATTTATTTAACTTTGGTTTTTTGTATGAATTGTGCAATATAGCTATTCACAAATAATCGAATCGAAACTGAATCGAATATGTCAATCTCACTCACATTCGTAACTCCAAAAAAAGATACGGTTACGGTATAGCTACATGTACGATTGACGTGTCCCTTACTGTTTGTGAGAACGTATAGTAGTCCCTTTCCTTTTTATCTACCATCGTAGTCCCTTTCCTTTTTAGCTGCCATCATAAGGTTCAAAATATGCAACCAAATTCTGATATGAACTGTATATTGAAAATAATAAAGTGCATAAGTTTTTCGGTTCCATTCTCTATACCACATCCTTAAACATACACCTTTCTGATATATTCTGTACTAGCTGACCCGTGCCCACTTCGTTGGGCATAATTAGTCGAAAGTAAGCTAATTACGTTTCGAAAAATTCAATTTCGGGGACGTCCGCTGCGTAAGGAGCCGACCACGCGACTGAGCCGCGCGGGTACCTACCTCTCAGATCAGATGTAAAAGGCCACGCCCCTTTCTCCCGAAGCGGGCACGAACGCGAACCGAATTAAACCCGAAACCATCCCGCGCCCGCCGCTGCGTTGCTTTTTTCTCCGATTCACTTTGCAAAACGGACTACCACGTAAAAGTCTTTTTATTTTTCGGTGTTTTATATAGCCTATGACACTCAGCAATAATGTGGCTTTCTATTGGTGAAAGAATTTTTAAAATCGGTTCAGTAGATCCCGAGATTACCCCTTACAATTTAACAAATATACACACAAACTTTACCTCTTTATAATATTAGTATAGATATTGAAAGCAATACAGTGTAAATTCGTGTGTCCTCGAACGGAACCCCTGCCGTGGTATACCAGCTAATAAGTTGCATCGTTTGACAGGACTACCCAGAGGCTGGTCTACACGAGTTGAATCACTACGCTCGAGAAGTATCAGTGTTAGTGGACGTGGCAGGCGCGTGGCGGGTGTTAGCTCAGCGGCTGCGACTTGATGCTCTACTTGAGTGGTATGCCGCGCAGCCCAGTCCTACGCTCACACTGCTCAACCATCTTAAGGTAAAATATTCTATTAATAAATCTGCTGTTAAATTTTCAACCTTATTTGCTAAGATGAACGTTGCAAATCGGCCAGTACAATCAATGTCTCTTACTCTCTTTAAGGCGAGACCCAACCAGGATTTACCAAAAACGTACTGTCTTTGAACGTCAAGTGTGAACTATAGGTTTGAAGTACTGAGGTGGGAAAAATATCCTGTAAAGAGAAAGAACTAAACTTGCATAACTTGCATTATACCGAATCAAATCTCCGAATAAAGTTACTAACTCTATAAAAAAAAAATATACAATTGCCTCTTTTTTTTAACTTTATCGTCGAAAATCCCCGTAATTTAAGAGGCCTTGTACAGTCAAGACTTGCGGAACTTTAGGCAATTTCGGTGCGATGCTATGTTTGTGTGCAGCGATAACACCGACGAACGCACACACGGGCATTTCGAGCGTTGAACTACGGTTGAAAAATTTGATCATTTAGACGATTATTATTTTAAGTGACATAATTTTATAGTAAGTAAGTACACTTTGAAAAATAGTCTGGAATGTGTGTTGTGTATAGGTACAGTATATCAATCAACATAAAAATGGTTCAATTTGGTGTTAGATGAAATAATATTCATTTAATAAATGAAAAATTATGATATCTATTTTAATCACAGATTTAAATTTTGTTGTAAATTGGTTGCAAAAGCACTACAACACGTCAAAAATAAATAATGTTTCCGTCTCTTTTTAACCGACTCCTAAAAAGGAAGTAGGTTCTCTATTCGTATGTTTTTTTTATGTGGTCCGCGCATATCTCCGACAATTGTGGACCGATTTTCAAAATTATTTTTTTGTTTGAAAAGGTATACTCCCAAGGTGGTCCTATTGTCACCAAGTCAGTTACTGATCATGGGAACTCTGAGAAATTGAGGGCAACCCTCGAATATCATAGGTGCACATAACGTTTTCCATACATTTTCAGAAGCTGTTCAAGTATTTGCGTCTGATAATCATAATTTCATGTGGCGGCGCTGCGCTGATGACGGAAGGTGCAATTCCTCAACGGTCAGGACTTGAAAGAAAATTCCTTCAAAATTATACGTACTTATGGATCGATAGTTGTATTCTTTCAGGCTATTAGGTTGAACTGATTATAGACGGTAAATCTCATTAACCGACTTAATAAAAAGGAGGTTCTCAATTCGTCGGCTAGGAAAGTTTTAGGTTTTTCCGTCATGGGTGTCGTTTTCATGGTTTTTGGGGTCGCTGATTACGAAAATGAAGTCAAAATGAAAATCAAGATGGCGCCAACGAAAATTTTTGGGTTTTCCGTCATGGGTGTCGTTTTCATGGCTATAGGGGTCGCTGACTACGAAAATGAGGTCAAAATGAAAATCCAAGATGGCAGGAAGGTTTTTTGGGTTTTCCGTCATGGGTGTCGTTTTGATGGTTTTTGGGGTCGCTGATTACGAAAATGAGGTCAAAATGAAAATCAAGATGGCGCCGACAAAAATTTTTGGTATTTCCGTCATGGGTGTCGTTTACATGGTTTTTGGGGTTGCTGATTACGAAAATGAAGCCAAAATGAAAATCCAAGATGGCGGCCAGAAAATAAATTAAAAATATCTAATAAATTAAAAATAGACCACACATTTTTTTTTATTTACCTACCACATTTTTAGCATAAGTAGGTACTTAAATCTATTATTCCCTAAACACTGCTCTATTTACAGTCCTTAGAACAACTGTTGCCTTAGAGTTCATGAAACATATTTTTTAACATAATTCTTTATAACAATACGTAATAACACCATCAATAACACGATTTAATTATTTGCGTTGCACAATATTACATAAAACATCCCGGCCAGACGACGTGGCGTCGTAGAAATGTCGTTAGCGGCCTATACGTTACAAGCTAATTTAAACCCAAATAGTCAGGAAGTAAGGTCCATTTTTAGTTGTGCATCCTAAGTGGTAATAAATATTCTTTGTATGGTTTGACTAATCAGCGACGGGGTTTCGTTGTGTGAGTTTGTTCGGCTTTTGTGTCAAGATTCGCGCCTAGTTTCGTTGAAGAAATGCTTCCATGTTTATTTCCGTTCACTGTACGTACAGCTCTTTTCTGAAGGACAAAAGCTCGTTTACAGTTATAATTATAGCTGTTTCCCCAGAATTGTATACTGTATCTTAATTTGGATTCAATTGGTGCGTGGTTTACGATTTTTAAGTGTTCAATGTCAATTTCGTCTCTATATAAGGGTTCTTAAAGCATAACATGTGGATGATATAGATATGCATCAATGGCGGCTAATTATTTTTCTAGTTTAATGGGTCATCTATGTGTACTCCCAGGAATTTAGTTTCTTTCACGAGTTCAATATTACCATCATTTAGTAGTATTGTCATAGTGTCATTATTTCGGGCAGTTGTTTTAAATAAAATTACCTTAGTCTTTGCACTTGGCGAATATGCAATGCGAAATCAGGGATGTAGTGTGCAGTTTACCCAAAAACCATGAAAACGACACCCATGACGGAATAACCAAAATTTTTGTCGGCGCCATCTTGATTTTCATTTTGACCTCATTTTCGTAATCAGCGACACCAAAAACCATGAAAACGACACCCATGACGGAAGAACTAAAAATTTTCCTGGCCGCCATCTTGAATTTTCATTTTGACCTCATTTTCGTAATCAGCGACACCAAAAACCATGAAAACGACACCCATGACGGCAAACCCAAAAATTTTCCTGGCCGCCATCTTGGATTTTCCTTTTGGCTTCATTTTCGTAATCAGCGACACCAAAAACCATGAAAACGACACCCATGACGGAAAAACCAAAAATTTTCCTGGCCGCCATCTTGGATTTTCATTTTGGCTTCATTTTCGTAATCAGCGACCCCGAAAACCATGAAAACGACACCCATGACGGAAGAACTAAAAATTTTCCTGGCCGCCATCTTGAATTTTCATTTTGACCTCATTTTCGTAATCAGCGACCCCAAAAACCATCAAAACGACACCCATGACGGAAAACCAAAAAAAAATCCTGGCTGCCATCTTGGATTTTCATTTTGAACTCATTTTCGTAATCAGCGACCCCACAAACCATGAAAACGACACCCATGACGGAAAACCAAAAAAAAATCCTGGCTGCCATCTTGGATTTTCATTTTGAACTCATTTTCGTAATCAGCGACCCCACAAACCATGAAAACGACACCCATGACGGAAAAACCAAAAATTTTTCTGGCCGCCATCTTGGATTTTCATTTTGGCTTCATTTTCGTAATCAGCAACCCCAAAAACCATGTAAACGACACCCATGACGGAAATACCAAAAATTTTTGTCGGCGCCATCTTGATTTTCATTTTGACCTCATTTTCGTAATCAGCGACCCCAAAAACCATCAAAACGACACCCATGACGGAAAACCCAAAAAACCTGCCTGCCATCTTGGATTTTCATTTTGACCTCATTTTCGTAATCAGCGACCCCAATAACCACGAAAACGACACCCATGACGGAAAAACCAAAAAATTTCCTGGCCGCCATCATGGATTTTCATTTTGGCTTCATTTTCGTAATCAGCGACCCCGAAAACCTTGAAAACGACACCCATGACGGAAGAACTAAAAATTTTCTAGCAGACGAATTGAGAACCTCCTTTTTTTAAGTCGGTTAATGAGATTTACCGTCTATCATCAGTTCAACCTAATAGCCTGAAAGAATACAACTATCGATCCATAAGTACGTATAATTTTGAAGGAATTTTCTTTCAAGTCCTGACCGTTGAGGAGTTGCACCTTCCGTCATCAGCGCAGCGCCGCCACATGAAATTATGATTATCAGACGCAAATACTTGAACAGCTTCTGAAAATGTATGGAAAACGTTATGTGCACCTATGATATTCGAGGGTTGCCCTCAATTTCTCAGAGTTCCCATCATCAGAAACTGACTTGGTGCAATGGGACCGCCTCGGGAGTATACCCTTTCCAAAACAAAAAGAATTTTGAAAATCAGTCCACAATTGACGGAGATATTCGCGGACATACAAACACGAATTAATAGAGAACCTCCTCTTTTTTGGAGGTCGGTTAAAAATATATATCGAAGTACAATCGACAACAACAAACGATCGTGAAATTCGACTTCGATCTGAAGATGAAAAAATTTTTAGCAATCTTTACAAACTAGCAAAATAAACATGTTTGATCAAAATTAATAAGTGTATCAAATTGTGGTAATCGGTGTACAATCTCGAAAATATATGCACGAAAAACACGGGAGCGTTTGTGACACAAAGCGATACGTCCGTCCTCTGGCAGTGGCCGATTCGTACTGGCGACTTGGCGAGATAGAGTTTGCGCGGTCGATAATATAGTTGACTTTAGATTCAATTTACGAAATGAAATTAAAGTTTATTGATAAAATAAAAATACGATTCTATTAGAAGGTTACCTTAAAATTAATACGTAGTTTTTAAATTTTCTTTAACGTGATTCTAAGGTATAGAAAAAAAATCTTATTTGTCGAGACATTTTGTAAAAATTGCGATGTTTTAACATTTTTTTTCTGCTATATTTTGTATTGAAGTCGAAAATGTGGCAAACTGGTCCCCTAGTAGACCATACGGTGATGTTATTTATATTTTTTTTAATGTTTAAAATCGTTTGTAGTGTTATGTTCGGCTAAGCCAAACGTAACTCGATCGGTATTTGTGCGGAAAAGGGCTTTTGAATACGGGTGATTGTCATTAATATAAACATTATTTTGAAAATTCTTCAAACCCATCCACCTGAAAAAGAACTCGTCTCTTATAATAGCCAAAAGGAAGCTTCAAATTCTTCATAGATTTCCCACACCAAGCGATCAAAATTGATCAAAATGAGATGATTTTGTGGAAGGAGCCTTAAGCGATAACATAAGTATTTTTTTCTAGAAATAAATAAAGAATACAATTATTTAATTTAATACCGGTTATTTTTTCAAATTATGTTAAGTTATTTATCATAATTAAAGGAAAACCCTTGAATATCAATAAACCCAAGCGCCTAACAAAGACTAGCCAGCCTAACACTGTACGCCCAAAAAGCAACCTTATTGAATCCGACTAAGGTGGAGTGTAGCACTACGCCTATAGTATAGTCGAACGGGTGCGTTGGGTCTCGCCTTAAGTCTCGCATTGCGTTTCAGCAGCGTCGAATTGTTTCCTTTTGAAGTTATATTTACTTTAATATCGACTTTACGTAAGTGAAAATAAACCATCATTTTGACCACGCCTTAGCGACGTACCTATTCACTCCCCCCTCCATCCCTTGCGCGAGCTGAGCCAGCCCGCGATGCTGAGTGTCTGAGCTAGTAGTTTTACATCAGCCCCTAAATGATGATCTCAGATCCAGCCTGTCCTTTTTCTAACCTCTCCAGTAACGCCCTTAGCCGAGGCTTGCAGGAGGTGCCCTTATCGCGCTGTCACTTAGTTCATAAAATATTGGCCTTACACTCAAGTCACTCACAGTATAGTCTAGTTAAATAAAAGTCAGCCTCATTGGTTGACCTGCGATATACCATGTCGAAAATTAGAAACGTAGACTTTCCCGGAGACTAACAAAATTGTATTTTCAGGAGTCCCGAGATGATATCACGTCGAAGTCTCTGGCGATGATCTTGGAAGACATTGGCCAATCCGAAGCGGCCAGTGTTATCAGGAGGCATCTCGACTGACAGGAAGGCAACGTCGATACACCTGACGGTTGTAAAGTGGACTAGTAAGTTACTAGCAAGTGCTAAAGGACTAATTAACGTGGTTAATTGACTATATGGACTATAAGTTTGTATATTTTTGTATTTAGAATAATTGGTTAGAATGTACCTAGTGTGAAAAATGTGATGACGAAAACAATATATTGATATCAATTTACATTTAAAATCGCCGCTTAGAATTTACACCAAAGTAAAAACTTGTTAAAAAACGTACTGGTTGATTAGTTAAACGAAAGCAATACTTGAGTGAAGAATTCTTAAAAATACCATTTTATAAAGCCAAATATCTATTTAACTGTTAAAATTCTATAGAACATTTATATCATGCCAGGTGTACAATCAAATAGACTATACAAATATTGTTGTAAATGCTTCTATGGTTTCCTAGCTAGCAAATCAAAATAATACTTTAATCCTTCTAAGATTAAAGCAGCTCAATTTATTCAGCTTAAAGATTTCATAATTATATCAATATAAATCTTACGAGGCGAGGCATAGCCATTAAAAATTATGTATAAAATAATTGTTTAAGATATCGTTCTTTATTTTAGTAACACTAAATAATGGTGAATATAATTTAGGAACTGTTGTACAGACGCAAGCTCGTCAGGGTATCCGAAACTGTAAAATTTTGCCAATCAGTCTGGAACTAGCAATAAAGTTGATAAACTACTAAAGAAATTTCTGTCAATCTGTCATACAATAGATGTGCTGGCGTCTCTACAATCTTTATATTCTCATCTACCTATGGAAGTTTAGTAAACATCTAAACATATTTGCAAACAAATACTTGATTCCTATATAAAAATTAAGTTCGATATTACACTTCTGAACTGTTTGATAACCGGTTGGTTATCAATGTTATCATGCAGTTCAAGGGTGTTGGTTACGAGAGAAAGATGGAGCTATAAAGGACAAATAACATCATCACTTTTTTGCAACAGAAAAGCGAAGGCGTTATTTTGTTCCTTATTATAAGTACCAAAGTGTCTTGACAGAATGTAATGGTTATTTTTGTAAGCGTGTTACGTGTTTGGGATTGGATAATATAGGCTATTTTTACATGTTAAGAAAGCACAGTAATTTTACTTTAGAGCGACGGAGGAGTTAGTTTTAAGTATTTTTAATATTCATTGTTTTTTTTTTTTTATAGTTTGGGATTGGTAAGGAGTTTGTGTTATATTCACGAGTGAAGAAGATTTCCGGGATTCCAAAAAAAAAAAACTAGAGTAGTAGAAAAACTTACGATCGTTAAGGTTTCAACATCAAATGAGTATTTAGCTCTGTGAAGCAGTAATTCCCGGCTCATTTATTGTAGGTTTAAGTTTTCTACTTTATTTTTTATTTTGACTTGACATACGCCGATGCAAATTTATTTTATGGAATGTGCTATATTAATTTAAGGTTATATTGATAGTCTGATTGTTATTTGAGCAGCAATACTAACATTTGACATAGCACGTAGCAAAAAAAAACAGAAAGTCCTTAAGATGGGAGAAAGAATTTGCCCCGATAATATTATATTACCTAGGTAAACAATGAAATTATCTGAACATTAATTTGTTAAGTTTGAATTTAAATACACATAGGTATATATTATTTGAAGATTTAAAAAGAAAATAAAAAAAATTGCAAGTGTGTGAACCAAGCGAGTCAATTAGTATTTACTCTGCGTTTGTTTCCTTATTGCCTTTTTGTGTCTTTATAAAGGATAATATGACTTTTTGTTTTTTTTTTTTGTAGCTAGATTAAAAGTGTGTGATGTGTATCAGAATTCAAACCGACTTTGTTCGAGTTGAAAGTCGATGTGGACTCCAATATACACTTATTGCAATGTTGTGGTTTATACATTCTAAAATTTTTAATAGCTGATAAGAAATTATTTGTGAATTGTGTGTTCTTCTAAATTTCTAGTCGCGCATTTAAGACCGCGTTAGCGAGTCTCTTAGGTCCCGATTTTATTGCTGTCAAAAAATTATGGTTGCTATTGAGTTCCATGCTTGGAACTCGGAAAGCATCGCTTTTATGCTAAACTCAGTTAAATGGAGCATAGGTATAAATAAACTCCATTTTAGCAGTTTGTCTACACACAGCCGTGCCTACAATGTAAATGTATGTGTAACGAAATTATTTCGGTTTATAATCGCGACATTGATTTGATCTATACTATTATTATGTTTTATTTGTTAAAAAATGTACATGAATTAAATACTTTATTATTTTATTATTAAAACATTTGTAATTAACACTTCAACGTGTTTTATTTACCCAGACCGAAAAGTAAGAGCCAGGGTTTGAAATCTCCCTTCGGTTTGTTCAAAAGAGATATACCTCGAGCCAAATAAAAAGAGCGCTGGGGGGCAAGCTGCGCAGTAACCTATTTTTGGGTATACTTGGTGGTAAGTGAGCGGGCCGGGGGGGGGCGGGGCCCCAGATGGACCAATAGCGTACCGCTAAAAATGCGATGCATTTTTGGCCCATTTTTGTCGGTAGGTACGCTATTGGTCCGTGAAGTCTGTCTACGTCACGTTCATTCTCAAAATACCATCGCGCACAAGTTTTACGAAATAGTTTTAGATAAAAATTGAGAAAAAATATTTAAAACGTACCTACTTAAATTGTTTTATGAAGAGTTTTAAATTATCAATAAAAATAATGAAAAAAAAATTAAAACATGAAACGGACCGCAGAGGCAACAAAATGTTGCGAGTCTACAGCGAGAAGAATTGTGTTTTTAATTGAACAACAACACACTCACAAAATCTGTGTTAAACATAACATCAAACATAACATCAACCTTAATTCTATATTATATTTAATATATTTTTGAATGTCAACTTACTAATAAGCAAAATACGAAACAGCAAAAAAAAATTGTTCGAAAATAATACAATAGGCGCGAGTGTACCCATGCGCGAACACACCCGTGGTCGCGCATGCGCGAACACACCCGTGGTCGCGCATGGGTACACTCTTTAAGGGTACACGCTTTTGTTTACGTGAAAAAAGAAAAAATATGTGGTCAATATTTTTTGATAATCTATCTGACGGATTAGTTAGTTTTTTTTGTCCGATCCCCTTCAACGTATTAAAAGTTGACAAAAAAAATCGTATTAGTCCGTCAGATAGGCTTCCGTCCGACACAAGCTCAACTATGGTAAAAGCGACGGCTAAGGTCACACATTTCGCAGTGCTATTATTTTTGACAAACTTCAAGATAATTTGAATCATCTGCAGCTGGGTTACCTACCTGCCACATTGAGGAATCTGTGTGCTGGGGCAGTGAAGTTCAAATGGCTTTAACTCATAAAATAATTGGTGTAGAGTGAACCTTGAACTAAATTTCCGAGGATTACAAAACCGTTCGGCATCCGCTGGAGCTTTTGGCAATAGATTAATCGACTTCGGAGTTGGCCCCAAATTCGTGGTCGGCGGGTCATCATCATCATCATCCGCAGCCACTGCTAGGTATAGGCCTCTCTTTTCTGGTGCCAATCGTCACGTTCTTGTGCCAGTCTCATCCAGAGGTTTTCCCTCGATGGGTACTATATCGTCTGCCCATCTCGCCACCGGGCTACCTACATTTCTTTTCCCCGTTGGCATTCGTCGGCCGGTCGGGGCAGTCCGGGGCACTAATATTGAATAACGCTCCCAAGTCGTACCGGTATCAGTATGGTGGGTATCTACGCTAAAACACCATTAGAATACTGTGTATTGGTTACATTAAGGTTGATGTTCCAGGGTAGCCCGCGAAATTCAAATTTTCTTAAGTTTTATTGCAATTTGCAGGCCAGTAATAGGTTGTATTGCAAAAAACTTAAGAAAATTTGAATTTCGCGGGCTGGTTGGAGGATTCACCTTAAGGTTGATGTTCCAGGGTAGCCCGCGAAATTCAAATTTTCTTAAGTTTTTTGCAATTTGCAGGCCAGTGATAGGTGGTATGTTGAACAACATTTGATTCGCGGTTTAAAAATGACTTTACAAGGTCAAAGCCATTTCGGAACCTTTATGAGCTCGGAGGGTTGTATTAATGATTTTAATGATTATAATTCTGTAACTACATACGTCTTACAGCCGCGTTTCAAATGTTCATCAACATACAACCTATCACTGGCCTGCAAATTGCAAAAAACTTAATAAAATTTGAATTTCGCGGGCTGGTTGGAGGATTCACCTTAAGGGTAAACAAGCCAACGGCACGAACTAGTTGGTGGGCGGGGCTAAAATGCATGCTATTTCACCCGACATAACGAGCGAAATGCATAGAGCGAAAGAGACACAACTAAAACGGGCGCGCGATTGTTTCTATGCAGACCTTTGGTATATTTGGTTTCATGAAAAATCTATTGAATGTATCTGTTCAAAATCAAATTATTTAAATTTTTTAATAAATAATCTATGTCCGTATGGTTTCACTTTTTTTCTTTTTCATACTATAGGCCCTGCGCAGACGACAGACTATCCGTGACGCACTTTTTAGTCTGTGAAAATAGAACCTATGCAATTATATGCAGTAACGCACACGACGCGCAAAAAGTCCGGCGCACAAAAAATCCGTGTAATTCGGGCAGACCGCATCGCGCCGCGGCGCACCGCTCCGCACAAAAAGTGTATGAAAAAAATTGAACGTTGCTTTCAACGCGCGCTAACGCAGACGGCGCACAAAAAGTGTGACGTACAAAATAAGGCCCTGCGCAGACGGCAGACTTTTTGTGCGATCGAGTCTGCGGCGCACAAAAAGTCTGCATGGCGCGCAAAAAGTCGGTCGCGGATTTTTCACAGACTCAACGCACACGACGCACATCTTCGATCATTTTGTCGGCAGAGCAGTCTGCAGCTGTAGGGACGTAGACGCTATGGAAATCGTGCAGAGATCGCGAAGTATTATTTTGTACATGAAGTACAGAAAAAGAAGAAGAAATAGAGAATTTTGGGTACATCCTATGGCCCTGCGCAGACGACAGACTATCCGTGACGCACTTTTTAGTCTGTGAAAATAGAACCTATGCAATTATATGCAGTAACGCACACGACGCGCAAAAAGTCCGGCGCACGAAAAATCCGTGTAATTCGGGCAGACCGCAACGCGCCGCGGCGCGCCGCTCCGCACAATAAGTGTGTGAAAAAAATTGAACGTTTGCTTCAACGCGCGCTAACGCAGACGGCGCACACTTTAGTCGGCAATCTGCATTTGCTAGGGGTGGACGTAACGCACGCGATCTATTATCATGGCGCCAGAGGTCGATGTAACTATGTTAATTCAAGAAATACAAAACAGACCAGCAATTTATGATACTACACGATACTATACGATAAATTTGCCGGATGTTGTTTCAGAATTGAATGTTTAGTATGGAACTGTCCCTTCAGTAATCTTTCCGAAAGTATAGGATGTACCCAAAATTCTCTATTTCTTCTTCTTTTTCTGTACTTCATGTACAAAATAATACTTCGCGATCTCTGCACGATTTCCATAGCGTCTACGTCCCTACAGCTCTGCCGACAAAATGATCGAAGATGTGCGTCGTGTGCGTTGAGTCTGTGAAAAATCCGCGACCGACTTTTTGCGCGCCATGCAGACTTTTTGTGCGCCGCAGACTCGATCGCACAAAAAGTGTGCCGTCTGCGCAGGGCCTATACGTTACGTCCACCCCTAGCAAATGCAGATTGCCGACTAAAGTGTGCGCCGTCTGCGTTAGCGCGCGTTGAAGCAAACGTTCAATTTTTTTCACACACTTTTTGTGCAGAGCGGCGCGCCGCGGCGCGGTGCGGTCTGCCCGAATTACACGGATTTTTTGTGCGCCGGACTTTTTGCGCGTCGTGTGCGTTACTGCATATAATTGCATAGGTTCTATTTTCACAGACTAAAAAGTGCGTCACGGATAGTCTGTCGTCTGCGCAGGGCCTAATACTTCGCGATCTCTGCACGATTTCCATAGCGTCTACGTCCCTACAGCTCTGCCGACAAAATGATCGAAGATGTGCGTCGTGTGCGTTGAGTCTGTGGAAAATCCGCGACCGACTTTTTGCGCGCCATGCAGACTTTTTGTGCGCCGCAGACTCGATCGCACAAAAAGTGTGCCGTCTGCGCAGGGCCTATACGTTACTTATTTACGCCCAGAGATGAGTTAAAATTAGTGCTAAAATATGAAAGTTTTGACGTTCATAACTTCCAAATCAATATTTTTTTCCAATTCTGCTTCCATACAGACCTAGATAATGATAAGACCAGTTGATACAATTTTTAATTTTGAACCTACACCGTCAAACAGAGGAGTAATCACCTTCATAAGTTTGTATGGAAGAATGACTGGCTTGTTCACCTTAAGGCCCTGCGCAGACGGCACACTTTTTGTGCGATCGAGTCTGCGGCGCACAAAAAGTCTGCATGGCGCGCAAAAAGTCGGTCGCGGATTTTTCACAGACTCAACGCACACGACGCACATCTTCGATCATTTTGTCGGCAGAGCTGTAGGGACGTAGACGCTATGGAAATCATGCAGAGATCGCGAAGTATTATTTTGTACATGAAGTACAGAAAAAGAAGAAGAAGTAGAGAATTTTGGGTACATCCTATACTTTCGGAAAGATTACTGAAGGGACAGTTCCATACTAAACATTCAATTCTGAAACAACATCCGGCAAATTTATCGTATAGTATCGTGTAGTATCATAAATTGCTGGTCTGTTTTGTATTTCTTGAATTAACATAGTTACATCGACCTCTGGCGCCATGATAATAGATCGCGTGCCTTACGTCCACCCCTAGCAAATGCAGATTGCCGACTAAAGTGTGCGCCGTCTGCGTTAGCGGGCGTTGAAGCAAACGTTCAATTTTTTTCACACACTTTTTGTGCGGAGCGGCGCGCCGCGGCGCGGTGCGGTCTGCCCGAATTACACGGATTTTTTGTGCGCCGGACTTTTTGCGCGTCGTGTGCGTTACTGCTTATAATTGCATAGGTTCTATTTTCACAGACTAAAAAGTGCGTCACGGATAGTCTGTCGTCTGCGCAGGGCCTTAAGAGCCGTAACACACTCACTCACTCAGAGCCAAACCACAGGGTGCGGTGCGGCGCACCCTCACCATAAACTCACGATTATGAGACAACGACAAGTTCTATTTACCGCAGTATTACCGTAAAACAGTAATTTTGTCGGTCCTCTCTGTACTCCCTTCCGCTCTGCCCAAGAGCGGGGGGGTTATTTGATGATTTTCCACTGTTCTGTGATTTTCCACCACAGTCTTCCACCCACCAAAAAAAAAAGGTATCAGTGGGTCGCACTCGTAGCTTGATCATAAAGATAATAAATAAATTAGACCACTAATATATAAACTTAATCGGTCAAATCCCAAGTCTATTACAAATACTCGGTATTTTTAAGAAGCAAGCTTAAAATATATCTTACTGAATATCCAACATCCCGGTCATCTTCTTTGTGTAATTTAGACGCGGCCTATAATAATTATTCTATACATATAATAAAATGGTAGGAAAGTCAAAACTGTACATTGAATATTTTTTTAAAAGAATACTTGGGGCGTGATCTACAATCGATACCGAAGCCAAAAATATAGTTTTTAGAATTTCTGTCTGTTTGTCTGTTTGTCTGTATGTATGTCCGGGATAAACTCAAAAAGTACTGCATGGATTTACTTCAAATTTGGCACGAATATTACTAAGAAGTCGGGTCAACCTATAGGCTACATATTATCACGCTATCACCTACGGGGAACGAGCAGTGAACCTTTATTTCTTCAACGCATTCTGTAACAACGTGTAATCTAACGACGTATATTTAAATATTGTTATTATGTTAACCATGCTATAAGCTAGCTTCATACTGTAAAAATCACGCAATATAAGTAACTTAGGCCGATAAACATAATATTTTTTATAATTGTTGTATCAACACAATTTAAAGCAGCGCCATCTATGGGATTTCAAAAACATCAAGTCGACTTACATGTGTAAGTCCTTTTTGGTTATATACAATTTAAATTTGATTGATGTTGGCGAGGTTAATAGTTGTTTATAAAAGTCATAGATGGAGTTGTGTATTTTCTTCTTAAACATTGTATCGTTAATTCGTTTCAGAGATGAGCAAGACAATTTAAAAAAATATGTTTATATAAGTTTTAAGCTGCTTTATCTATCTCTTATAAAATTCATCGAGATTGTCTGTGATGAACGCGTGCTGAATACCTGTCTCAGTTCACTTCTAGACGTGGTCATTTCTATCGGCGGCAATCCACTGGTCGAATATGGGTTACCAGCTTCCCAATCAGCACCGCATCAAGACCGTGGAAATCGGGAGTACCTTTAACACTGAGACAATTTACGATCCGGGCGAAATTACCACCATACGAAATTACCATGACGCTTTGTTCTCTTCAGAGCATAATCAAATTTATGACACCGTCCTTGAAAGCGTTGGGGAAAACCAGGGTAAAATGTTTTTCTTGGATGCTCCTGGTGGAACAGGAAAAACATTTGTTACCACTGACATACTTGCAGAGGTCAGGAGGCAAGTCAAAATTACCATTGCTGTAGCGTCGTCGGGAATCCCTGCCACACTTCTTCCGCGTGGCAAGACAGCACATGCCATGTTTAAAATTCCCATCGATTTAGAAAGCGCCGAAACGCCTGTTTGTGGTGTGTCACGTAACAGTGATAAGAGACACGTGCTCAAGGATTGCTCTCTGATCGTATGGGATGAGTGTACGATGGCCAACAGGAAGGCAGTTGAGGCCGAGGACAGAACTTTGCAGGACATCTACAAGAACGAACATTTGATGGGTGGTGTCTGTTCAGTGGCGATTCCCGACACACGCTGCCCGTGGTGACGCGGAGATCGAAGACTGACGAAGTATATGCTTCGTTGAAATGGTCTTCGTTGTGGTCACGAGTTCGTACACTGCGCTTGACCATTAATATGAGAGCTCAGCACGGCGGCAATGCACGTGCTCAAGAATTCTCCGATGTCCTTCTAAGGCTTGGCGACGGCGAGGAGAGAGGTGGACAGGTGGCGCTTCCAGAGTCTCTCGGTACTTCGGTAGAGTTGTATCCAGCTTAGAAGAACTCATTCGCTGTGTGTACGGGGACATCAGTCGTATATTATACCGCACCAAAAGAATTCTTGGGTGTGCGAGCGGACCATTTTAACGCCCAAAATTATCAGACTGCGGCAATTAACGAATTATCTCGGAAATTGAGGGGAATGAAGTGGTCTACACCTTAGATAAGCACTGTCGTCGAGCAAGATGACGCCACACATTATCCCGTGGAATTTCTGAGCTCCCTGTCAGCAAATAGACTTCCAGCGCTTACCATCAAGCTGAAGGTCGGTGTCCCGATCATGCTTCTTCGGAACCTATCTCCTTCGAAGTTGTGTAACGGGACCCGCCCCAAGCAACATGCTCACGTGATAAATGACGATAAACTGACGTCATCTTTCAAACAATGACGCCCTTCGTCATATATGACGTAATAAGATGACGTGATTCGGAGCTTTATGTCGTCGTTTGCTTTTTAAGACGTCATAAAGTAACGTGATTCGGAGCTATATGTCGTCGTTTGCTTATTAAGACGTCATCAAGTGACGTGATTCGGAGCCCACCCACTTGATATCTAGTAGCGCCACTGCTCGATAGATGGCGCTGTACGCTGACGTCACGTTTCTGAATCGCGGTGTTAAGATTCTCCGCGAGCGAATGACTACCCCTGCTTTACTTAGATGTGTTATCGCTTCTCGGCCTTTTGGCTAAGATCAAAGTGTAGTATCTGTTCTGTTTAGCTTAATATCTGAAAGCTCCCTCACTGGATCATCCTCCTGCCCTTATCCCAATTTATTTGGGGTCGGCGCAACATGTCTTCTTCTTCCATACTTCCCTATTTCTCGTCATCTCATCAGTCACCTCCTTTCTAGGGACCAGTATTATTAATCTGATTTTTGTAAGCTGACGGGATGTTCGGGGCTCGCTCCACTCCCGTCGGGGGTCGGCCCGGCCTCGGTACCACTCTAATTTAGCCATTTAAGACGTGATTATCACGACGAATGCGACGACATGGTAGACGTTATAATTGACGTCGAAATCACGTAAACTGATCACGTCATTAATGACGCACTAATTTGTGACATCCTCACGTCAAATTTTACGTCTATAATGACGTGATGCGACGTCTTTCGATGCCTTAAAGTTCACGTCATTATTCACGTGAGCATGTTGCTTGGGGCCTTAAAGTCATCTCGCTCCACAGACACACCATTGAGGCGAAAATTCTCACGGGTTGTGGAGTCGGCGAGGCAGTATTTATACCACGTATTCCACTCATACCTCATAACTTCCCGATCCAGTTCAAGCGCGTACAATTCCCCGTGAGTGTTTGCTTCGCGATGACCATCAATAAGTCGCAGGGGCAAACACTGAGGGCAGCGGGTGTCGACCTCAGGACGAGCTGCTTCTCACACGGGCAGCTGTACGTCGCTTTCTCCCGCGTCACCAGTCCTGACTCTCTTTACATTTTGGCTACGGATAGCCAACCCACTATTGTTGTTTATGGAAAATTCCTGTAATGTATGTTATTTTTACCCTATTTTGTATTCCCTACTCATTGTTTTCTCCATCTGCTTCAGTCACAACTTATGACTTAATTCAGGAGAATCACCTTAAAGTCATTTATTCAAAGCAGGCTGAAAATCAGCACTTTTTGAAGGTCAATTTTACAAAAGACCTTCTCACTCTGTTACTGCACTTTCTGTTGATATGAAATGTTAAGAAGAAACGGGTAAATGAGTGAACGGATATTTTTTTTTTAAGTGTAATCGTAGGTATTTTTGGTGCTGTATAGCGTTCACGCAGACGACGTCGCGGGCAGCAGCTAGTAGGTAATAAATCATTTGATGCGCAACTTTTGTGTACCATGAACTCAAAAAAAGTCTGATCCCACGTAAAATTATTTCACCCCTGTTGAATTGCACATGGCGGCAATCGCCACCAATGGCAGGGCAGCACTCCTGCCAGAGACTCTTGTGTTAGTTGTGTTTGACACATAGGGTGCGTTCCGAATTACGCTGTAATCGATTTGAGCGTCCATAAACCCGTACCGAATTACTGTGAGCGCGCTAACGATGTCCCTTGAATCGTCATAGATGACGTCATGACATGTGTCATCTTGCGATTACACCGACCATGCCCCAAATAAATATCACCGTGAGCGCTGTCAAAATCAAAGTAAAAATGACAGATGTCTGATGCGTGTGTGAGTGTGTCTGGGTGTGTGTGTGTGTTCACAGCTGAGGTTCACTGGCTGGAGTCGCACAAATACATTCAATTAGTTCTTTGAAATCTCTTTGGAGTCTCATAACCATGAGTATTCAAGTAAATTTAAAAGACGAGCCTAACGGGCGACGAATTTCTCTCATGCAGGTTATGTTTTTGTTATCACGTGACGAGTGAGCACTGTAAACGCGATAGCGAGCGTTCCGAATTGATGACAGGTCTTAGCTGTCATAATCGTGATATCTAATTCGGAACGCAAAATATCGACGTGAGCGCTGTGAGCGATTATTTTGTAATACGGAACGCGGCCATAGAGTAAAGTAATATATGGTTTGACAGCTGGGAGTGGGACCTCCCTCCGAACTGTGAGTGGGACTGGGGACAGATGTCAATTGTCAACGACAGGTGTTTAGAGTTTTGTACCGGTTGTTTTTGATTTGATTGACTTGCGAAATAAAATTGATAAAACAGCATGGATTCTTATTGAAAGAAAAGAAGTATTGGAGATACAGTTACAAATGTGACAACTGTGTGGTTTTATTCGATTCTGTGTGTTCTAAAATATTACTACGTAAAATGTCGAGCGGCGGTTTTCGCCTTCGTTTTGGGGAAAGCCAAAGCAACGACGCTGTCGGTAAGCTGCAAGCTTTGATTTGATGTATTATTAACATTTCAGTGTCCTGATCCTATAAACAGTCCCTAAAACTTTGGACTCATTGTGACTCTCCTCATGTTTTAACTGTTTTATTTGCCTGTCAATTCTTGTTGAGTTTGTGTGAGTTTATATACATAAACTCTTCTTTTATAAATTGCAGATAGTACAAATGAAGTATTAGACTCACCATCAAGAAGGACCACTAGAATAAGAAATAAACCAAAGAAGTATGGAGACTTCTTAGAGCAGACACCAACAAAACGCAGATCTTACAAAGACATAAGCAGCTCTGAGGAAGACGAAGTTAACGATGAAGCTGCTTTACAAAAACCTACAGGTATGATAGTCTTTTACAAACATTGTAGAAGTCTTATGGAAGTTTTAGTGGATCTGATTACAATAAAACGTTTTTTAAAATAAATATGCTGCTACATAAACAGTTAAAAAAGCATTGCATGCTCTAGAGAAATAAAGTACTTACTAAAACATTTTATACAGCTTTATTCACTGAAGATGATGTGGAGGGCCAAGATATGTTCAAGTTCAAATCTCGCCACACTAAACTGGACCTACAAAACAAGGTGAAAGCAGCCATCAGTAACTCTCCAAAACCTGCTGATTCCCCAATGAAAACACCAAGGAAACTAGCTGGATTAAATAGTCCATTCACCAAAATTTCTCAAGCTACACCTAAACAAGTTAAAGATATTATTAAGAAAAGTAAGTATTCTTGATTATTATTCAAGTAACAAATAGAGACATAGATATGCAAAATATGTGCTTTAGATATGGTGTCCGCAACTATATTATGTCTCAAGTAATTTTGCATATGGGTGGCAACATTATTCACTCCATCCCAGTTCCCTGAGAAAGGCCAGCAGCCTCTTGGTGTTACTGGCAAGTGGCAATATCGCAGAGAGTACCTGGGTTATCAAAGTACTTATACCCCAATATCAAGTTCGTCCGCTGCAATGTTGCCCCTGGAGTCGCTGTGTCCTTTAATCCATTGAATGGTTATGTTGTTGAGATTACAACCCTGGTTCAGGCGTTGGTGGCACTCGGATATTAGTCCAGAGTTGAACATGCTGCTGCTTAGTGTGAGCAGCACTGCCACGGTGTCTGAGAGACACACATCCCATGTCCAAAATGATAGATTCATTTCATTATAAATTATTCTTATCACATTCTCTGTAATAATACCACCTTGTTGACACATAAGGACTGAGAAGTTTAACACAAAAAGGAGAAAAGCAATAATAGTCAGCAGTCCATAGAATAAAACTGCCAATGATGATTCTGAAATTATACAAGTTGGGTCTTTTGACACACAAGAGGTGTGATTTTAGGGTAGGTCAGATGGGTTGGGCTGAGGTACATGTATTCATACATATTGTAGGTATTACCTAGAAGAATGGTGATAGAGGTCAGTTAGGCAGTAGTTTATCCCCTTTGGTAATAAGGACTAGCCATGGACTCAAAAAGAAGAATGTTTACACTAGTTTATGCATGTTTCAGGAATTATTCACGAAGTTGAATCTGACAGTGGTGACAGTGATTTCTCTGGCAGCAGCAGCGACTTTGTACCTGAGGGAAGTGACCATGAGGAGGTAATAATATTATTTCATGTTTGTACAGTTAGGTACCACCCTGCATTGTCATACTGCTAGAATGGCACAGGAGAGTGGAGATAGCAACAAACTTAGAAAGGCCTATGTCTGAATCTGACTGTCTCCTTGATCAAGTGGTTGCAAATGTGACTGCTGTGCATGAGATCCTGGATTCGATTCGAGGTCAGGCAAAGTATTATTCGGTTTTTCAGAAATTTCTCTGGAATTGGAATTGTGCCCAGTTGTTGGCAATAGGCTCGCCCCTTATTACATGGGACTCACTCAAACATAACTGCCAAAATGTGGGTGTACTAACCCTTTGGGTATTACAGGCGGAATGTAATGTTAGAAAGGTGCATACCCAGCGGTGGGTGAAGTCAGGCTATGAATGCTATAGGCAAACAAGATGGAGAGGGAGGGGCTTTTATCCATTCAATTCTGTCTGTACCCTAGCCCTACTAACAGATTTTTCCACTTTATTTATTTTTTGTGCTTTAGAAACTCATAGGAGTAAGTTATAATTGAAGCAAGATTAAATCGGACGATTGGGTAGATTTAGATACAATTTTATGATCATGTTCAGTGAAGTGAGTTCTGCACGAACTACTCCAGCGGCTTACTAATTTCCAATTAGAAATAAACTAAGAATGTTGATTTCAACGCCATCTAGTGTTAAAATGGCCAGGGGCAGACTATGGTGAACCTTAAACCTATGGCATAGTGGCATGCATTAATTATAAAAATGTAAGTGTACCTACACATAATTTCAGACTGATTCACATTCATCACCAGCAGCATCATCTGAAGAAGAGGAAGAACAACAGCAACCAAAGAAAGCAGTTGGTAAAGCTGGGAAGAACAAAGAAACTAAAACTAAAGTGAAGGATTCCGAATACTTTGTTACTCCTGACAACTACTTCATGATGCACTCAAGTAAAAAGGTAAAATTAATACAAGTATTTCTTGTTATTGCTATTGTATAGTATTCAAATCAAGTTTTTATTTATAACAACATGGTCCATATGGATAAGTGAGTTAGGACTTAAGAATTCTGCTGGCAAGAAATTTGGTGATTTACACATTACTATTCCTATACTACACTCGCGAGCAACCAAATCGACTCAAGCCTTGACGGCGCACATATACATTGATTTTCCTAAAACGATAAATGGTAATTATAAAAGTGATATGTCATTCGAAAGCTGAAGAATTATGCTTTCAATTAACATCAATACCTTAAAAAAAAACTAAGCGCTGATTTATTGACGCATTTTAATTGGCCGTCAGCGTAAATTACCTCATTAGGAATCCACGACTTGCGCTACCTGCTCCCGCTATAAAACCCCTCCACATCCGGTTTACCTTATCAGTCGCTTGTTACAAGTTGACCGGTACACATCTCCGTAAATTGCATTCCTTGTTTTCGCTAAACCATGGATACCACACCAGAAGAAGCCGCTCAAGTGGTTGCCTTGTTGCAACAAGGGTTAAGTCAGCGAGCAGTCGCTGCCCAGCTCCACTTGAGCCAGTCTTCTGTATCCCGAGTATACAGACGGTTCCAAGAGACTGGTGCCTTCAATCGGAGACCAAGAACGAGCCGCCACCGGTGCACTTCAGAGAGAGACGACCGCTTCATTGTCTCAACCTCTCTGCGCAATCGACACCTTACGGGCGTTGATGTGCAGCAAGAACTGAGACGTGTACGACAAGTATCTGTCAGCGAGTGGACAGTGAGAAGACGCTTGAAGGAAGCCAGCTTGACGCCAAAAAGACCTGCGACGGGCCCTAAATTGACTGCAGGCCACCGACAAGCGCGCCTTCAATTTGCTCGAGAGCATCTCAATCGGAGCGTTGCGCAATGGCGATCGGTCCTGTTTACTGATGAGTGCAGAATGTGTCTACATGGCAGTGACAGGAGAGGCCGAGTCTACAGGCGTCCGGGGGAACGATTTGCCCAATGTTGTTTCGCTGAAACAGTGGCATATGGCGGCGGTTCCTGCATGATGTGGGCTGGTATTTCTTTAGAGGGAAAAACCGAACTTGTTTTCGTGCCTGGGGGCGGCCGAGGAGGCGGGCTAACAGCTGATCGGTACATCACCGACATTCTACTAAATCATGTTGTGCCCTACGCAGGGTTTGTCGGTGCAGACTTCGTGTTAATGCACGACAATGCCCGCTGCCACACGGCACGAGTCACTCGACAGTTTCTGGAAGAGGTCGAATTACGCACGATGGACTGGCCTGCGCTCAGTCCTGACATGAATCCCATCGAGCACTTATGGGACGAGCTTAAAAGAAGAGTTCGGGCCAGGAATCCAGTCCCTTCAACCGTAGACGAGCTAAAGACAGCATTATTAGAGGAGTGGGACGGCATTCCTCAAGAAAATGTCAAAAAATTGATAAGGTCAATGAAAAACAGACTGCAGGCTGTAATTAGGGCAAGAGGGGGCAATACGAAGTATTGATTTAAATTTATTAATTTTATTTTTAACAAATTTGTAAAATACGAGACCCATACCCTTTTCCCTAAATTCCTGTTTTTCCTACTCTTGCGTTCAGACACCATTTATTTAAAAAAAATATGGATGGATTTCAATGATAAAGTAAAGATATCAAATTAAAGCTTACATCTTAAGCTTTCGAATGACATATCATTTTTATAATTTCCATTCATATTTTTAGTTTTATCAATGTATGTGTGCGCCTACAAGGCTTGAGTCGATTTGCTTGCTCGCGAGTGTAGGTATTCGTTACGTGTTTGGTTTTAGTCCACGCCCGTGGAAAACGGCACTAAAATTGGCGGAACAACTGCCAGAACGCCATAGATGATTTCACGAACTTTGCTCAATACAAAAGCGCCGTTTATTGTATTAATGCCACCTGTTTACATTTCAGATCGCAACTTCAGACCATACTCTAGCAAGACTCAAAAACTTAAATGTAAATGAAAATGATCTTGACGACATTCAAATATCAGTGGAACACAAGAAGAGTATAAATGAACTCAATCAAACATACACACAACTGTTCAACAAGTGGCTCTATGTTTTAAGTGAAAACTTCAACATTATACTTTATGGAGTTGGTTCAAAGCGCTCAGTACTCCAACAATTCCAAAAGCAGAAACTGAAAGATTTTCCATGTATTGTTGTAAATGGATTCTTTCCAAGTTTGACAGTTAAGAGTATTCTAGAAACAATTGTTATTGATTTGCTGGAGAATAGCCATGTGCCTTCAAATGTGGGTGATGTTGTTAATTTAATTGATACTCAGTTGACGGAAAATGGCATTGACTTGTTCCTGATAGTACATAATATAGATGGCACTATGTTGAGGAATGCTAAGGCTCAGTCTACATTAGCCAGTATATCTCAAATCAGGAATGTCCACACAATTGCAACTATTGATCATATCAATGCACCATTATGTGAGTATAATATTATATTTTGAAGATGTATCTCGAGAGCAATTGTTTAAATTCAGTGGACTTACGATCCAGCTAGTATTTAAGCTTCCCACTACTTGAGAAAGGTCCTCGTGTTTAAGTGAGGGAAGGCCAACTAATAAAATAATATGTTAACCGCCTAATGAAGCAAGATAATATAATCCAACATGCATTTAACTATTATAAGACACTTTTAATTATTATGGGTGCATATGATGTCATTGTTGTCGTGGACTGTCCCACTGCTAAGCAAAGGCCTTCCCCAATTCCTCCCAATAACATTTTTCTTGCGCCTCCTCGTAGCATACTACATTAAATATTTTTCTTTCAGTATGGGACCACACAAAGCTAAGTAAATTTAAATTCACATGGTGGGATGTGACAACATTTGTGCCCTACTCAGAAGAGACTTCATACGAGAACTCTTTGATGACGCATCGCAGCGGTGCATTACAACTGTCCTCACTCAAGAGTGTCTATCAATCACTAACCACAAATGCCAAAGGAATCTTCAAAATCATCATTGAGTACCAATTGGAAAATCAAAAACAACATTATCAAGGTAATTTTGAACCTACAAGGTGTCAATCTTTGTTTAATGGCTTATAAAAGATGTTTCTTATTAGGACAAAAAGATCACCCATCGCGTCGAAAATGCCTAGAGGAGCTACAGGTCCATGAACAAGTTTATGAAGGGTGACCTTCCTATCTCACTTAACCGTAAGCTCGTCGACATGTGTATCCTGCCTAACCTAACCTGTGGCGCGCAGACTGGGTCTTTGATGGAGGCTCACAAGTTCAAACTCAAGGTTTACCAAAGAGGCTAGCTCACCGTCCGTCCATCCCAGAGTTTTTTCTGTTCTGTGGTCCATCCTATGATGATGACAGGCCGTGTCGATGGCGCGTTCGTGTTACACGCCCGGTTCAAAGAAATGTCCGCAACATTGCAGGGGTACCCCTGGCTAGGGCCGACGCCTGTCGATACTGCGGGTTGTTCGAAAGAGATCCCGCGGTCTCGACACAAAGGGCTAAAAAGGAACATGGGTGGTTTTTAGTCAGTAGAAGTCTGAAACTCCCTACCGCTCTGCCCAGAGCGGGAGGAGTCATTTGATGATTTCCTACTCTCCAAAAAAAAAAAAGCCTGGTTGAATCACATTTCTAGAACGGGTCCAGATGGACCAGAATCGTCGCACAGTGGGTGCTTGGAATTGGAAAGGAATATCGGAGGCCTGTGTCCAGCGGTGGGACACAATAAACTAAATTAAAAAAAAGAACAACCTGAATAAGTACTGATGGATGTAGGTCGTGAAGGTGTCGGTAGTTATGTTTTGGACGATCCGCCACGCATTTCAAGCGTCAACCTTAGTCGTTCGTCAATCCCATTTAATTGTTCTTTTGGCTTCTTTAGCAGCTACGGAGTCTAGATCTGTACCTTTACGGTTGATGGCAATAGGCTCGCCCCCTATTACATGGGACTTAGGCATAGCTGCGAAACGTGGGTGTACTATTAGGTACACCTTTGCCTAACCCTTCGGGGATTACAGGCGTGATGTTGTGTTATATACGTTACCGGAAAGCTCATGTCGATCTTGTTTATAAAAGCTATTGTCGCTTGTGTAGCTAGTCCCAGTAGGGCCCTGTATCAATTGTCGTGGGGCTATTTGACTACTGTTTTAAATTCACGTAAATAGAACTAACAGAAATAACACGATGTCTGGCAAAAAATGGCTGTTTTAACTGATTTTAAATGACGTGCTAGACAAAGACAGCGCTACAGAAACGTGACGTCATATCAACCACCATAGTTACTACAAATGGCCGTTTCGCGCGACAAGGATAGAAAGCATGTAGCTACTCCATTTTTTGATCGAATTTATTACATTTTTCACACATTGTGTTAAATCTGTTAGTTCCTTGAAATAACATAACATTTTCGTGAGTTTTAACCGTGGAAATAAAATAAAACCCTTGAAATTGTTTATTCTTAGTCGAATCAAATTTTTGAAGTGAAAACTTCTTTAGCGGCGTTGAGCACTTTGGGAAATTGTTCTGTGATGGGTATAAAATCTTAAACTCGCGTCAGGAAAAGTGACCACGTGACCCTGATCGAAAATTCGTCAGGACACGTGACCACGTGACCCTGATCGAAAAAGCGTAAGACGGATGGAGAGTAGACAGCTATCCCCTCTCTACGGCGCGGCGCGGCGAAAATGTATGCCTGGGCCTACTGTTTCGTTTAGGCAGCGCAGGGCGCTTAATAATAATAATTATTATTATTAATAATAATATAATTAATAATAATAATAATAAAATTATTAATAATAATAATATAATTAATAATAATAATAATAATTAATAATAATAATAATAATAATGATGACAGCTGTCAAAATTGAAACAGCTATATCTCGGAAACTATCGACCTTAGACTAGTTGTGTGTAGGGACAATAAATTGATAGGTCTCAATGAGATCTACATTTCGGATGACAGCTGTCAAAATTGAAACGGCTATATCTCGGAAACTATCGACCTTAGACTAGTTGTGTGTAGGGACAAGTGATAGGTCTCAATGAGATCTACATTTCAGATGACAGCTGTCAAAATTGAAACGGCTATATCTCGGAAACTATCGACCTTAGACTAGTTGTGTGTAGGGACAAGTGATAGGTCTCAATGAGATCTACATTTCGGATGACAGCTGTCAAAATTGAAACAGCTATATCTCGGAAACTATCGACCTTAGACTAGTTGTGTGTAGGGACAAGTGATAGGTCTCAATGAGATCTACATTTCGGATGACAGCTGTCAAAATTGAAACGGCTATATCTCGGAAACTATCGACCTAAGACTAGTTGTGTGTAGGGACAAGTGATAGGTCTCAATGAGATCTACATTTCGGATGACAGCTGTCAAAATTGAAACGGCTATATCTCGGAAACTATCGACCTTAGACTAGTTGTGTGTAGGGACAAGTGATAGGTCTCAATGAGATCTACATTTCAGATGACAGCTGTCAAAATTGAAACGGCTATATCTCGGAAACTATCGACCTTAGACTAGTTGTGTGTAGGGACAAGTGATAGGTCTCAATGAGATCTACATTTCGGATGACAGCTGTCAAAATTGAAACAGCTATATCTCGGAAACTATCGACCTTAGACTAGTTGTGTGTAGGGACAAGTGATAGATCTCAATGAGATCTACATTTCGGATGACAGCTGTCAAAATTGAAACGGCTATATCTCGGAAACTATCGATCTTAGACTAGTCGTGTGGGAGTTGGACATTTTGACCCTGAACGTTAACGATGTCGACTGTACAGTCAATAAAATACAAAAATAATTTATTTTGAACTAGACTGTACAATGTTTTTATGATGCTTAATCGGAGGCATGGGAAAAAATATTCCCGCTCCTCCTACCAATCGGAGTTCCGATCGGAGGACAGGGAAAGACAAAATAAATGGGTTAGCATAGTTATGGCGGAATAATTGAATTTTTAAATAATGAATTTGGTTTAACTATGTCGAATGATCGCAATCTTAGCACAACGAAATACAAAACTACTATTGATGCGGTCTTTATTAGACATTTAAATAGGTTCGAATCAAAACTGTTCGTTTCTTACTTCAGCTACCATAAACCTATCGTATCAGTTTTAGAGATTGGCGATGATAGTTCTGGTAATGATGATGGTGAAAAAGTCGTTGAAATTATGGATGAAAGTTGATTTTTCGGAGAGATAAACTTTTTAATGTAAAATAATTGTAATAGTTTTAAAGTGTTAAATTTTTAATGTAATATAAATTGTCATGTTTGTGTACGATAGCGCAATAAATCAATATTGTATTCTACCACATAAATGATAGTACTTTTATACTGTTAAAGCAATTGGTGCAAAATTATTCCCTAACCATTCCAAAATATCAAACATGCTCAACGTTAATAATCAAGTTTTCACTTCTGCCGGCACTCCCGGAGTGCAACCCGTCTTTTTATATGTTCATTTTAAGTGGACGAAGGTCGTGGGGCACAGCTAGATAAGTGATATAATTTTCGGGAATTAGATCAGTATTTCCAAAGATAACCTAATCCAAACTAGAACTCTAATATATTTTACTAAGGTTTGCTCATGGCTTCGTTCGTGTTGTGGCCGGAAATTATTCCACGGGAACGTATGACACTCGGGAGTAATGTAACTTCCCATTAGTGACAGAATTTTCAGAATCATCAGTAGTTCCGAAGATTAACCCAGACATCCACACCTTACCTATGTAGTAATAGTACATTGTTCACCGAGGAGAAAGTGACCAATTACCGTCGAGGGTGTCGTTTAAAGCCCGGATAAATACTTTATTTACCAGCTCTCTTTGATTTTCAGGTTTACCATTCAAAGACTTATATTCAAAGTGCCGAGAGCAGTTTTTAGTGAGCTCAGACCTTGCACTAAGAGCTCAACTCACAGAGTTTTTGGACCACAAGCTTGTAAAGATGAAGCGATCATACGACGGAAGTGAAAATCTGGTAATACCCATTGATAATGTATTAATGCAACAGTTTCTAGACCAACAAACTAGTTGACACTGATTTTGTACGTCAATGAATGCTTGTTGGTATTTATTAAAACTTTTTAACGGAAATATTTAAGTGTTTTAATTATTTAATTGGAGTTTTAATAAGAAGCAGGAGTAAATAAAAATAAACAAAAATGTTGAATTTAGCTTTTATTTTACAATCCCAGAAATAAAGTCTTAATAGGATTATATATAATATATATCAACAGGCCAAAGTTGTAAATTACTTAAACTTAATGACTTACACAATATAATAAAATTATTAACTAAAATTCTCTTCAACATATTATCTGGCACGTTCACCATGATGCATCAACCAAACATTTCATTGATATTCATAAGTGCATTAATTGCTATTTTTTTTAATTTAAAAAGATGTAGAAAAATACTCTCTGAACTCATCAGACATCAAAGATTTGATCTAATTAATCAGATTATGATATTTTACTACGTCCATTGAAAATTAATTTGTATTACTGAACATGTTCAGTTATCATTAGTGAGATTACGAATAATTTGATATTGCATTTTATTTATCCACATTGCGGAAAATACACATTTCTTCAATACAATCTGCACAGTTTACGTGTAGATAAAATATATCATAACCTTTGACCACCAGTTATCCAGCTAAAAAATGTGTACTAACTCGAAACAGATATTTTTAAATTGCATTGTCGATAATTTTATTGATATAGGATATGGTCCAGTCAACTTATATTTTATGTATTTAGCTATTTTCTGCAAAAAATAGCACGTCAAAATGATAGACTTGAACACTTTCTTTCCAATATGAGACATCAAGATATGGCATTGGTGCACTGTTCATGGCGATGTTTAAAGGCTAATACAGTTCAACAGCTATAGAAGTAAATAAATCTGAGGAAATTAAAAATAAATAAATAGTTATGAGGGCATTGCTTCAGCTTTTGTTCTTGTAAAAATATTTAAATCTCCCTCTTACACCTTATAAACTCGAAATCATGGATGTTGTTGGATATTCCACAATATTCTCATATTTGTAATTTTAGTAAATAATTCTCTACGTGAAAATTGACATCAATGTCATAGTATTTAAAATTTTAGTATGTCTTTATCAGTCTAACTTGGTCATCAAAAAACAGGCGGCGCCCATATCAGAATTGGAGTTGTAGTAGATCCCAAGGGCAGTTTGGAACAGTTTTGTCTAACAATTTACTCATGTTCTTCTCACTTACAGCTAATTAATACAATTATCATAACTGTAGATCAAATGAGAGCTATTTTAACCTATAATCATGCACTTCCATTTCAATGATTAGACTAAAATTAAGCATATCAATAGAATAAAAAATGATTATTACATAAACAATTTAATTGAAACATTAACTGTCGGACAACAAACTACAGATTTCACACAATGTCTATTGAGACATCAACATTAATCAATTATAGAAAAACTTCATGAAATTGTACGACGTTCGGTAGACGCGGACGCGTTAAATACTAGAGTGAAAGCGATTGAGTCTAGCCTCATTGGGTGTTGGGATCGATCTCACGAATGACAACTAGTCTACGGGGATGACTGCGGGTTTCGTGATTGTGAACAGGTTTATTGTCCGATGCATCGGATCGCTGTACACTTACAAACTAGTAAGATAATTCCGCTTAAGGCAACACTCAATTTTCTTCGTCATCCTCGTGTTTCCGCTTTTTACCCCGAGTACTTTCTTCGGGCTCTCCATCTGCCTCACCATCTGAGTGAAAAAAAAGGCATTATTGACTGTTTACAAGCATTTTGATCTTTCATATTGATCTCGGGTATGCAGCGAGTTTTTAAGTTTATCTACAATTTTTGGGAGTAATTACCTTGTACTTTAGAGTTTTGATTTCCTTCATTTTCCACCTCTTCCTCGTCAACATCTTCGTCTTCCTCCTCTGCATCTGTGCCGTCATATAAGGAGCTGGCAGAGCTTTCCTCTTCTGTCAAAACAGAATTCGCATCTTTACCTAGTAATTTAAGTTTAATTGTAATCTTCATACTTTATTTTTTACTCTCCTATACAATCCAAGTCTTTAAATAACCTTTACTAGTATGTAGTGCACAGATTAAGTAAATAAAGTCCAATAATTCTTTTAATGGAGAACTAGAATAAGTGGCAAGGAACTCCAAAAACTAATCAATGGGCGTAGGCCCATTGATTAGTTTCACCACACCACGCTCACATTTCACCACAGTCCCGGCCTGCGCATGCTTACCTTACCTCACGAAAAAACTTAACGCTCCCTGCGCTAGCACACGCTCAGTGAAGTACGCGCAGGCCTCATTTTTGTCAAAATCGACGTCGTTTAAACAACGTTTCCCAGTGAAGAACTATTTCTTTAATCCTTCGATTTAATTTTCCAAATTGCAGGCAGAGATTTATATAGACTAAAAATTCAGTCAAAAAGTCGCGATCATACGTACGCGTCTGGTCTGCCATTTTTCAAATGGCATTTTTGATGTACGACAAAACGTCGACGACTAGCGTCGACTGCGGTGTGAGCACTGAACGCCCAGAAAAGTAGGCGCCGCCGCGCCGGCCGGGCTCGCAGGTAAAATTTCTAGCAAGCCGAATATCGTTCAAGCCGCGCTCAAGCCGCGCCGTGGGGTTTGCCCGTGATTCAGTTTTCCCAACCACACGCACGGTGTTCCGTGTTTCAGCCAGTTTGCGCAAGTAAGTCCGTGGTGAAGTGTGAGCGTGTGGTAGGCGCATAAGAGAAGCAATGTCACAACATTTTGAAAATAATGGTTACTTTTGAAATGTAAGCGAATGCTTTCGCCACACAATCGACACTTTCGTTAATTTCTATTGAGGAGTTGAGTGCCCACCACTGTTGTTTTGTTTGTTGTATTGGTACTAGTGTCATCTTCAAAACCAAGTAAGCTGGTGGTTTTTAGTCAAATATGCCATTCATTAAACTTATTATCATCAGCCTTATCGCAACTCATTCGGGTTACACTGATGACTTTTATTTTGAAAAGTATAGGTGTGTGAATAGTTTAGGTGTTTTTAATATTTGAAGTAAATTATTTACTTATTCTGTAATTAGGATATGATCACCACTTACCCAGGTTATCATTGTAGACTTCCCTGAGTGAAACCTCATCTTCCTCTTCTTCATCCACTTCTGAACCTGAAACAAAATGACATCACATGAAAATACAACCAACATAAAAAAAAAAACAAAATAATGTTGCAACCAGCACAAGATAATTCCAAACCAATTCTTTATGAAGAAGCTGGCAAATATTTTACATAGACAGACAAAAAAATTTACACAAGCATCACTGACATAAAATAATGATGCTTACTCTTTAAAAGGAAACCCATGTGGAATAGCAGACCATAAACAGTGTATAATATCATTGGTAGAGAGGTTCTCTCCTCTGGCCTTTCTGATACGCTATCATCATCATTTATCACCAACGGACCCAAATCTATGTCCAGATCTGTAACGCAGTATTTAATGTAACCTTTCAATAGGTTGTTATTTTACCACCCTAATTAATTGGTTATACTAATGTATGAATGGTATATTAATGATTTGACAATGTTGCCTTGGCACCAGTCGTTGCTCAAAGGCTTGTTGGGTTGTAGATGATAAACTTGAACTTCAAACAAGAAGAGGGAAGAAAATCACCAATAAATGTTTTAATAATTGGGCAGACTGATGGTGGTAGTGACCGGTGTTTGTCTAGTTTAACATATTTTGATATGCTTATTTAGCTTTGCAATTTTGGTCTTTCTTTGTCCAGCCTTCTTACAATAAAGAGGGCTTGATGCCAACACTTAAATATAAAGACAGTGCTTTATATGTTACCACTGGCATCAAGGCTACTTCAAGTGAGATGGAACCTGCATAACTGGAAGCCTAAAACAAGGTACACTAACCATCTTCTTCACTATCATTGTTTCCATTCATTTCATCTTCTTCTTCTGCACTACTGTCCTCAGCTTCTCGATCTTGTTTGTCGAATCTGAAAGCACCAACAGTCTTGTAAGTATGCATACTAAAAAATAGAAAGCTAAGTAAGTCACAAGCACAAATGCAGTGAAGCTAATTTGTATTGTATAATGGGCTAGTGTCTATGAAGTGTATATAAACAAGGAGGTATGGAACTTGCATGTCTGAAGAACAGAAAAGTAAGCAAATGATTATGATACAAAGTAAGGGTAGAGCTCAGTGTCCAGCACAAACTTAACTGTGCAAGACATTTATAGGTCTGCATTAAATATTTGATCAAGTCAAATAATTTTTTGTCATGTAGTTTTAGAATAGACATCGTAATATGTTCAAATCTTACCCATCTAAATATTTCAAGGAGGGGTGTAGTGCAAACACCTTATTCCTATAATCCTCAATGCTAGTGACTTCATTGTTGAACAAATCAAGATTCTTTAAGTGTTCAAAGTCCTCCAAAGGCTTCAGCGTATCTAAATCTTTGATTTTGTTTCCTGATAAGTTAAGATGTGTAAGCTTTTTGCAGCCATTGAGGAAGTTCAATCCACTGGATATTCGGTTGTCAGAAAGCTCTAGTTTCCTGAGCTTGGGCAGTTTCGGAAAACCTTTGAGTGTAGTTAGACCAACATTATTGAGGCTCAGGTTTTCAAGATTTACATATTCATCTGTTAGCCCAACTATGTTGGTACTCCTGCAATTATCGAGGTTTAACTCTTTCACCTGTAATTAAAACAATAAAAATAATGAGATCTCAGCAAAACACCTTCTACATTCTAATGGTTTTATCAAGGAAACAAAGTACCTAGTACCAAAATGTAATACTATTAAAAAAAAAAAATCGTGCATTTTTTATTTCATCATCTGAAGAACTTTATTAGATAATCACTCTTTGGTGAATTAAAACTACGGATAGCCATAAATCACGCATCCAGTCTAGCTTGGCAACTTACTTTATCTATCTATTACTTGTACATAGACATTCATAGAAGCATTTACCTACCTCTACGAATTACAAGGTTATTCAGTGCATGTTATTAACTTATTAGACTTTCGGCATGTGCAGTAGCAGAGCCGGGATGAAAACATTGACGAATTGTAAAATCACAGATTATTTTTAGATGTCTATCAAACCTTACAGAGAAACAATCAATGTAGAATAGATTTAATGGGTAATGTTACTGGCTTGCTGAGTTTATGAAAGCCAAGTCAAGTCAACCAAAACGTCAAAATGGTGTTAGTTGTCAAAGACACGCGCAGTTTGTAAAATCCATGAAATGAGTGATTATTTCGGGGAAATATTCATTGAAACATGAAGGGGATGTGATCGTATCATAGTTTGTATAATAATATGTATTTGCGGTGTTGTAGTTGCGAATATTGAGATCGTTTTTACTTTGCAATGGCGGATGACACGAATCATCGCGACGCAATAAAAATGGCCGCTTAAATTGGTAAGGCGTGCGTCAATAATATGACTGCAGTTAAAAGTGTAAATAGACCAAAATAGTATCAAAAACATGTTCAGTGACATATTTCAATCAATTTTAAAATAACTTAGCACACATTTCAAGTTTTTACTGGGAGTTGAGTCAACTTAGGTGAAAGGGCGCGAAATTATATCATGAAGTAGCTGCAGTCAAGTTTACACTTTGAGCAGATTGTTACAGACTTATTTAGAGATAAGAAGTTTTTCCGATTGTTGTAAACAACAATTCAAGCTATTTAGTATACTATATTTTATGCAATTCGTTAGACTTGTACATCGAGTAAAATATCATTGACATTGACAACACATTAATCAATGAGCCCTCTTTTCAAAGCACAAGTTTTTGAGATAAATATTACAACAAATAGAGAAAACTAGCGTATTATATCCGATTAGATGTAAATTTGACTTTCAGTCGCGTAATTTAGCCTTCAAAAAGGGTACATAACACGTCCGACATCCATAAGTTTCGACACTTAACCTCAATAACCGAATATTTACAATAAGAATGCTTCATCTGCTTGTATGATCTCAATTACCAAGTTAATCATTTACGGGGAAATCTATAGAAGCCTAGAAAATAATTGCCTGGTCAAATACTTCATTAAAATGTGTAATAATTATGTGCACATGAATGAAACGTAACAATCGGCAATGGCTAATTTCTATACATAATAATGCCACATCTCTAATTAGGAAGTGGATTTACATGCTACTGTATATCTAAATGACACGAACCGAAGATTATGCTGATTTACTGACAGTAATCTCGATTTTTAAGTATTACATTTAGGTACCTGACGAAATACGTATCGACAAAACATTCCAATATAACGAAAAATAGATTTCATTTACCTGTGAAGGATTTCTTCCTCTCAATTCCAAGGCGACCCTCTTTTCCATCTTTAAGAGTCCGTTGAATTTCCAGTTTAAAACACTTTTCGCGTATTTAATTAATATTTCTCAAGGAACTAAATCACTAAGCTTGGGTTTCAAAACAGAAGGAAACTATAGATACACGAGTGACGTCGTACTCGACTACTAGAGGCGCCGTCTGGTGGCGAAATAAAGCAACCGGATACAGTATAGTTGAGCAATTGATTATTGTTTTGTAACGACGTTTTACAACAAATACATCACAAAATAACTTTTTATGCTGTCTAAAATAATAGAAATAAATTTTAAACTATTCAAAACTCTAGAAAAGGCCAATTTAAATTCTTAAATCCGATATTGAGTTCGGTCGTGTTAGCTTACGTTGGTAGTGTGTAGTTGCGAGGTTGGCGGTCAAAAGGCGGCATTTACAAAACATGTTGTGGTATAAGTAGCCGGTAAAGCGTGTTCGTGTATTTGGATGTTATGTTTTTACTGGGTATTTTAATAATTTCATTACCTATATTTTTCTGTAGTTATTTGTGGTTTTAATCCATGATAGTAGAAAACTATCCATCAAGATTCAGTTTTGAACTGAACCGGCTAGAACCAATGGGAGAAATATGTTCACGACATTATCGTTATGGTGCGGGCAGAAATGTCTTATTTTGAGAGTAAGGTTAATTAATTTAATTATTTATAGTCCTCTTTTCAAAGATGTTGTACGGTTTTCAAAGATGTTGTACGGTTCTTTGAAGTTTAGGGAGTGCCGTGCGTGCGAAGTAATCCGTTACAATTTTTTTTACTTATTTATTTTATTACAAATACCAATTGGTAAACATATTATTACCATTTATTGTAAATACCTATTGATAAAATATAGATATCTAATGTGGTTGCAGTGGTCACCGAGTTTATAAACTGATAGTACTTATTCACATCGGTTTGGCCAGATAAAAAAATAGGTAACTAGTGTTGGTTATATTATTATTATTCACTGGTCACCTGAACTCCTGTTTACAAGCCAGATTTCAAGCGAGGTTTTTAAAGTATATGTACCATTTATCATTCCATTGCCAATAAGTAAAACGGGTTTTTAAGATTTTTACTTCGAAGTTGATGAGAAAATATTTTAAGTCTGAATATTTTTGTTTTAAAACATTGTCCCTTTAGCCAGTATTCTCTTACTGGGAATTTTTCCTGTGCTGTGGGTGCGTTTACAAACATTTGAACTCACGTATTCACACACTCAGACCTGGAAGTTCCAGGTCTGAGTGTGTGAATACGTGAGTTCAAATGTGGAACAACTACAAGGCCATACAAATATTTGTTCCGTGTGGGGATCGAATCCGGAACACGCCGTGCAGCAGTTAATCACTCAGCCACTGCGCCAACGGCCAACCGTGTCGTCAAGCACGTCAATTGGTGGATTGACAGTGGTGGTGTTAATTGTGCTTACAAAACATGGTCAATTAGACGCTCAAGCAAGCATACTTGTTAGTGCGCATTTTGTGTAGGTAAGCACAAAAATAGAAGTTGCTACACTTTTAGAGCACAGAGTACTTAGGTATCTAGGCTAGTTTTTTTTACCACGTAACAAACACTTTACTTGCCTACTTTGTTAAACAATATTCTTTGATAAACGAACTGTCCAACCGCCGCGTAAAATACAGATCTTCAAACTGCCATGCATCTCTTGGGAACATGGGTTGATGAACAATAAAAAAATCAACTCTATATACCTACTAAATGCGTCAGCCGATGCGATATTTATTTGGGCATTCCATTTTTTTTAATATCCTTTTTCCTTAAAAAACTTTATTTATTATTTATTTATGTATGTAAGTACACACAAAATACAAAAAAAAGGATAAAAACATAAAAAAATAGAAGAGCACAAAGGTACACACAGGTGCACAAAGTTGTATAGTTTGATGACCTGAATCTAAGAAAAGTATAGAATACCTACCTAACCTACGGTCTACGTAAGAGGTTTCCGTTTATTCTGTGACAACCTGTATAAATTGTTGATCGCTGACTGTTCTCTTTGCCGGCACGGTTGGCGAAAACTTTGTCAAACAAAAGTTCACAAAACACTCGTTTCTAGGTGCTACCTTACGTTTTATACTTATTATTAGTATTATTATTATTATTTTCATTAAAAAAAATATATCAACGTAAATTAAGTTAATTTATGTAAATTATTTTTCATCGCTCTAAACTGACTTTTGAAGCGCAGAGCAAAACGTTCTAAGGCTTCGTTTCGTGGCCCTCGGGTAGGATCTATATCAAAGATTTAGAAATAATCTAAAACTGCACCCCAAACTGTACGTCTTTACTATCAAAATTACATTAAATAAGATTTTGTTTGTGTTCTATTAAGAGCGTATGCTAGGTACCTCAGATTAGCAACCCTATTTGTGGTGGTTCAAACTTCGCTTGAAATGCTGTTTAGAATAAAGTTCTAATCAGCTTGCACTACAAAGCGGTTGTTACGTCTTTCGCTGCGGCCGAATACCTAGTGCGAAATTAGTGGTATTTTGCGATTTACAAAAAAACTATTGATTGGACTAAAAAAGTAAAACACTAAGACTTTAGTATGTTGCTTGTAGAATTATTTGGCAAAAAAATCAGAACGATGACATGTATTTTAGTATGGTTTTTACTCGTTAAAAGAAATTTTTAGAGGTATCTTCGCGATTTTTTTCTATCGAGCAAAGTTAGTTGTATTATGTTTTCACAACACTATGGCACTAGCATATATCCTGAAGAATGTCATATATTTTTCTGATGTTGATTACATCATATAGGTACTTTTACGCATTATAAAACTCGCGTTTGAGGTACTATAAGCTCATAATGTACTGCAACCTGAGAGCAACAAAATTGCTTTCTATAATATGCAGGTAGAGATGATCAGATGAGATAGTCATAAAGTCAAAAAAATAAAGAAGTAGGTACAACTTTAACATATTATAATTTTAAAAGTTACCTTGTTATGCATTCTTTTTATAGCATCAGATGGTATGGCTTGGGAATAAAAAGTAAGTAGGTATATAAAATAAGGAACTAATTAATATTTTCCCCCTTATTATGTTTTCTTGGTGATTAGGTGAAAAGACGACGTAAGAGGAAAGACAGGCTAGCGGCTCCTTGGCTCATTGTTTGTAATTCTTTCTTTTCTAACAATAATTTTTAACACAACATGACACAACACATAACGCGTAACATCACGCCTGTAATCCCTGAAGGGTTAGGTGGATGTATAATACCTAATAGGACACCCACGCTTCACCATCGCCACTTATGTTTAAGTCCCGCGCAAAAGGATGCGAGCATATATGCCATCAATCTGGAACAGACCCAGACTCCAGGCAGCTACTGAAAAAAATCTGATGGAAAAATCCAAAAAAACTGGCCACAGACCCAGGACCTCTTGCTCAGCAGTCGCGCTTGCGAGCTAGGCCAACGACTCAACGAGGCAGAATCATTTTAAATAATAATACATTTAAAAAATAACGAAACATAGGCTATAGGGAGAGATCTAGATTTATTAATAAAAAATCTAGATTAATAGTAAAAAAAAATCTTGTTCTAGTTTTATTTTTCAGGGAGAAAACAGGCGAGTACGCTTATAACTAGGTATAGGCGAAGGCCCTTTTTTTTCTCTTGTAGCATCAAATCGCTCCTCCCGCTCTTGGGCAGTGCGGAAGGGAGTGTCAGACTTCTACTGACTAAAAACCACCCATGTTCCTTCTTCGCCCTTGTGCTGAGGCCGCAGTATCTCTTTCGACATCGGACGGATCGTCGGCCCTTGCGGAAGGCGCGAGTGGAACACGAATGCGCCGTCGACACGGTCTGTTGTCGTCTTATGACGGACGGACAGCGAGCTAGCCCATTACTCACCGTCCACAGGCCCGCGTCTACGGTGGCCGGAAGCCATCACGTGGCCCCTGACGCCCGGACCGCCTCCCGCGGCGGCTGGGACGAGAGGTTCTCTCCCTCTAACGTACCGCCACCTCCTTCGCTAGCATTACTGCTTCGCAGAAGGAGGCGACGGCGTCCCATTCCTCCCGCCACACTGCCCGCCATCTTGTTTTTCTGAAAAGTCATAATTTTTCTAAAATCTCAGGGATATAGGCCACCAACTGGTATACTTGGTGTGGCCAACTTTTGAGTTTAGTAGAACAAACTAATTCGCCAAAGTCAAAAAGTCCCAAAAATGATAAAGTTGAATATTTTTTGGGGTTGCCAATTAAAACGAACCAAAATGGTCAAATGTCATTTGGGGGACCACAATGTTGCCGGCTAGTCAAAGTCTCTATTTAAAATGTCATTATTTCTACTTTTCATGTTTTTGGGGAAAATCTGAGAAAATACCCTAAAAATGGGAAATTTTTTGGCACCAGGCAACACTCGTCAACAAAACACACAACCGCTCGGTACAACTCGAACCCGTCCGATGTTGTCAACTACCCGAAAAATGGATTTGAAAAAAATCTAAATATCCAACTTTTTACAAAATGGCCGCCGCAGCGTCCTCCATCTTGGATTTTCACAATGTCATAATTTTTCAAAATTGCCATTGAAATTACCAACAAATTGGCAAACTGTATGTTGGCGGTTCTAGAATTTGGTAAAAGAAAACAATTCGTCAAAGTCGATTGAAAAAAGTCGACAATTTCAAAACGTCCTGGCGCGGCCGCCATCTTGTTTTTTTTTTTTTTTTTACTTTTTTTTTAAATGGTTTTACATTTCGTATAGGACCTCTGAGTCGAAATCCATCCAAGTCTTTCCCCCACCGAAACCGGAAATGGACTCGCCCTCCATCTTGGATTTGAACTTTCCCTATAATTTTCCTCTACTCACTTGGTCAGATTACACATTATTGCAAAACATACCCCTAACCCATCTCTCACCCATTCCGAGAAACGACATGTCAATCAGTGAGTGAGTGGCTTTGTAGTTTTATATAACTATAACTAGTATTTGCGTGGCTGCGCGAGCTGCGCGCAGCTCGCGGTTCTGTCGTGCTTTTGAGGAGTTTTAGTTACCCTTGTAAAATTTTGAGAATCCATAAGAATCCTTATATGAATTGGAAAATCCATTAGAGTCCAAGATTTTGTAAATTGTATAAAATCTTTTAAATATTTTTCGCTTCGCTCGCCACCTCCCCTCTTCGCTCCACTCAAGACCTGTCTACCACCGAGGAAAAGCTATCGTGACCTTATCCCTACGCTACGGTACCACTTCGCTTTACCGGTACCACCACAGGATAGGTTTCGACGCGTACTATAATATGCTACGGAGGTCGCCGGCTCGCTTTGCTCGCCACCTCCCCTATGTTGCCAGCTAGTCAAAGTCGTCATTCCAAAAGTCTTTACTTCTACTTTCATGTTTTTGGGCAAAATTTGGGAAAACACCCTAAAAATGTTTTTTTTTTGCAACAGGCAACATTACTTAACGAAATACACAACCGGGACAACACAATCCGGTCAGAAGGTGCCGGCTGTCCCATTTATCTTGTCGAAAATTATGATTTTTCATGATTCTTACAAGATGGCCACACTGTCCGCCATCTTTTTTTTCTGAAAAGTCATAATTTTTCTGAAATCTCAGGGATATAGGCCACCAACTGGTGTACTTGGTGTTGCCAACTTTTGAGTTTAGTAGAACAAACTAATTCGCCAAAGTCGGGTCTGACCCAAAAATTCAAGCGCCAATGGCTCGCGGGGTTGCCAGCTGAAAGTGATGAAAATGGTCAAATGTCATTTGATGGACCCCATTCTTGGTGTCTATGTAAAATTTTCATTCAAAATGTCGTTATTTCTACTTTTCATGTTTTCGGGGAAAATCTGAAAAATTTCCCTAAAAATGGGGAATTTTTTTAAACCAGGCCACACTCCTTGACGAATCACATAACCGGTCCATACAACACAATCCGGTCGGGGGATGCCAGCTGTCCCAATTATCGTGTCGAAAATTGGTATTTTCCAGCCTTTTTACAAGATGGCCGCCATAGCATCCGCCATCTTGTTTTTCTGAAAAGTCTTAATTTTTCTTAAATGACAAGAATATAGGCCACCGACCGGTGTACTTGGTGTTGCCAACTTTTAAGTTGGGTAGAACAAACTAATTCGCCAAAGTCAAAAAGTCCCAAAAATGAAAAAGTTCAATATTTTTTGGGGTTGGCAATTAAAACGAACCAAAATGGTCAAATGTCATTTGGGGGACCCGAATGTTGCCGGCTAGTCAAAGTCTCTATTTAAAATGTCATTATTTCTACTTTTCATGTTTTGCGGGGAAAATCTGGGAAAATACCCTAAAAATGGGATTTTTTTTTGCACCAGGCAATACTCGTCAACAAAACACACAACCGCTCGGTACAACTCGAACCCGTCTGATGTTGCCAAGTACCCGAAAAATGGATTTGAATAAAATCGAAAAATCCAACATTTTACAAAATGGCCGCCGCAGCGTCTTCCATCTTGGATTTTCACAATGTCATAATTTTTCCTGATTGCCATTGAAATTACCAACAAATTGGTAACCTTTTTGTTGGCGGTTCTAGAATTTGGTAGAAGAAAACAATTCGTCAAAGTCGAGTGAAAAAAGTCGACAATTTCAAAACGTCCTGGCGCGGCCGCCATCTTGTTTTTTTTTTTTTTTTTACTTTTTTTTTAAATGCTTTTACATTTCGTATAGGACCTCTGAGTCGAAATCCATCCAAGTCTTTCCCCCACCGAAACCGGAAATGGACTCGCCCACCATCTTGGATTTGAACTTTCCCTATAATTTTCCTCTACTCGATTGGTCAGATTACACATTTTTGCAAAATATACCCCTAACCCATCTCTCACCCATTCCGAGAAACGACATGTCAATGAGTGAATGAGTGAGTGAGTGGCTTTGTAGTTTTATATAACTATAATATAATACTCGTATAAAGAGAAAAAAATGTACTTACAGAATGCAAACTTCTTAGATTGAATTATAAGAAGTCTGCATCACGTAAGTACAATTTTTCACTTACCTTTTAAGTTTGATATCTTGACGGAAAACGAGCGAGTGTCTTGAGTCTTGACCGAAGATGTGCTTGGGCATTAAAAAATAATTATTATTTTTATTCTTCACTATAACTGTTTCATAAAACTCGCCTTAATGCTTTATCACCTACAACTTCCGCTGCTCTATCATTGTGCATAATATGTAAACTAAAACATCACTACCGCCACTAACAAAGTACATAAAATGAAGGTAAAAAGAAATTATTGTCACCCTACCCACAATGACACATACACAATAGAAAAATTGTTGATTTCGTTATCTATTAAGATTTTTAGCTTTATCGTAATTCTTGTTAGATACAAATAACACCAGATTGTTGCACATTTTTTTTCACAAAAAGAGGGAATTTTGTATTTTGCTTATCTTTCATACATTAGGAGTAATAAAAAGAAAACAAAAAAAAATGGAGGACTGAGGGCCCGATTTTTATCAGGGTCATAACTTTCAAACAACAAGAAGTGGTGACCTGTTCTTGCTTTCACGATTTTCCACAATTTATTTAGTAGCTTAAAGAATTTGAACCAGTAGCTGTAAGTTACTGGTTTAATTTTATTTGCATCATAAACTTTTACGTGCATGAGAATTGAGGGCCCATTTTGAACGAAGATTTACAAAGTAGGACAGTGTTTTGCGATAATATCTTGTTTCCACAAAAATTGCTTGGCATTAGCTAAGATTTTGGCATATACACTTTTTCTGTAGTGTACATAGTTTTTCAGCTACAGGTGGGCCCTCAATCCTCTATGTGAGAACTGAGGGCCCGACTTTACAGTCAATAACTCGCTTATATGACTTTCACAAAAACTGATTCCAACTTCCACAATTATAGGGGAACGTACACTAAAACCTAAGCACATTTTCACAGAGTTTTAACAAACGGGCCCTCACACCACACGCACATGGTGGCTTTTGTTTGTTTGATTTCATTTTTTTGCCACCGACTTCAGAAACTGATTTATTTTTGGCTTAGTACCCGTGGTCCCTCTCAGTAGTCCCTTGAAGGGACTACGGGCACAAAAGTACCCGTGGTCCCTTTTTCAGATATAACGGCTTAGTACCCGTGGTCCCTCTCAGTAGTCCCTTGAAGGGACTACGGGCACAAAAGTACCCGTGGTCCCTTTTTCAGATACCAAATTAAGAAGGCGATCAGTCACAAACTACCAGGAGGGCAGAAGCATCGGGAATAATGTAGCTTCCTGTTAAGGGGGGGGGGGGAAGAACATAAATTGTGATAGGAACTAGGGCTTTCAAAATACCGGATGTTTTCAATACCGGTATCGATCCGGTATTGGACGTCAATACCGTGATCACGGTATTAATACCGGTATTACATACCAACATTTAAAGTATGTGTTTTTATTTGTAAAAACAGTCTTTTTTGTTTTTATTGTATATAAATTTTATAAATAGCGCTCTATATAACAATTTGGTATTGGTTGATTATTTAATTAGATAGGACTAAGTAGGAACATAATCAAAACTTAACTCGTCTTTTTGTAGGAAGGCATTCCACATAGCGTTTGAAAAGAATAAATATCAAAAAAGTCGATTTTTATAATTATTGAAATGTATCATGTACTCAACATAGCTATCAATATTTGTAGAAACGTAGGTATAGCTTAATTAGCTATTAGCTATCATTCACAATAGCCTACTGAAAAAAAAGCACGCTCTGCATAAAAATTCGTAGGTATTACAGACAGTAAATATCTCTAAGCTGCCGGTAGGAATGGACGTGCCTTCATTTTCACACATCATCATTAATTATCATTTCAACCAAGACGTCCACTGCTGGGCGTATAGACCTCCCCCAGGTGTTGCCGCAGTGGCCTGTCCTATGGGCGCATTCAGCGTGACCCCGCAACCTTCACCAGGTCATCGTTCCACCTTGTTGGACGCCTTCCAACACAACGTCTTTCTGATCGCGGTTGCCACTCCAAAACTTTTAGGCCCCTTTGGCCATCTGTTCTGCGAGCAATGTGCCCTGCCCACCACGACGATTTCTACTCTTTCTCGAAGTTCGAACTGACTGACTGGTCGAACTGGACCTATTTTACATCATTAGATCCAGGTAGACTTCGTCCACAACTTCGAGTGTAGAGTCTCCGATTTTGATAGGTGAGGGTGTTACGTGGGCGGTGACCTCTCGCGTCCGGCCCTGGTGCAAGCCATGGTCCGGGGCGAGGAGGGATGGGACGCCGTCGCCTCCTTCTGCGAAGCAGTGATGCTAGCGAAGGAGGTGGCGGTACGAGAGAGGGAGCGATCCTCTCAACGTCCCAGCCGCCGCGGAAGGCGCGGAAGGCGCTCCGGGCGTCGGGGGCCACGTGATGGCTTCCGGCCACCGTAGACGCGGGCCTGTGGACGGTGAGTAATGGGCTAGCTCGCCGTCCGGCCGTCGTCATGACGGCAACAGACCGTGTCGGCGGCGCGTTCGTGTTCCACGCGCGCCTCAAAGAGATGTCAGCAAGGCGGGGCCCGCAAGGGCCGACGCCCGTCGGGGCCGCGGTATTTTGTACTAGATTACGTGGCCTCGGCGCAAGGGCAAAGAAGGAACATGGGTTCGGTTTTTAGTCAGTAGAAGTCTGACACTCCCCTTCGCTCTGCCCAAGAGCGGGGGGGGTCATTCGATGATTTTCCACCCACCAAAAAAAAAAAAAAAAAAAGAGTGTTACGTGGACAGTCAACATGACCTTGGTTTTGTCCATGTTTATTTTAAGACCCACTCTTTCGGAAGCTCTACTGCGGTCATCGAGCATTTCACTGAGGTCTCTTCAATCCAGAACCTTAAAGGTATCCTCCAGTGCAGGGTGAACAGTTTCGGAGATATGACGTCTCCCTGTCACACAAAAAAAGGTTCCGAGGTCTGGTCCTGAAGTCGAACTGACGTGGTGGTGTTTTTGCCACCGTTGGAGACACTGCAGTACGGCCCAAGTCTCGGTCGAATTAAAGGGTTTCTCGTAGTCCACAACCGCTAATCAGAGACGCAGGTTATACTCTTCGGTCTCTTGTATGACATCCAGCCACATAACCACGCAGCGTATGTAGGTATGCTGTCTACGGTACTAAAGCCTTTTCGGAATCTGGTTCGTTCGGGAGGCTGGAAATCGTCAACGCACTTCGTCTTCAAGGACCCACCAAGCAGACCCACTGGTGGGTCTCCGAATACTGATGTGTCTCCCAAGACCTACTAGTGGGTCTGATCCTACCAGTCAGTAGGTCTTGGGAGACACATCAGTATTCGGAGACCCACCGGTGGGTCTGCACTCTGCTTGGTGGGTCCTTGAAGACGAAGCGAAACCGCGCAGGTTTGACGATTTCCAGCCTCCCGATATCATTTCCACTGCTCGAATTCAATGGAGTAGAAGGTTCTTCTATGGTCATATCTTGTTCATTATCAGTCATTGTCTCACTGTCTCTTTATATGTTTCGTGTGTCATTATTATATTTTAAAAATGGAATTTAATTTACGATAATACATGTTATGCTTGCAATACCGTGATCCCGGTATTGAGGGCTTCAATACCGGTATTGAAAATGGCCCATATTTGTCCGGGATCACGGTATTACGGGATCCCGTAATACCGGTATTGAAAGCCCTAATAGGAACTAAATATGTCATAATGAAAAAAGTTAATGTGAAAAGTTTTTTTTTTTTTTTCTTTATCTTCTTCTTCTTGTTCCTATACATTTTCGGCTAATGGCATATCTCCTGTTGTTTTGACTTTTTTGTGTTTTTTTTTTGAAGTCGGTTTTATTTTTTGTTAAAAAGTTTTTATTTTTCACTTTTTAGTGGTTCATATGTTCATGGGTCATAATGTGGACAATGTAGTATTTTTTTTTGAGTTTTGTTGATTTTTCAAAAACCGCTTGTCCGATTTCGATAAAAAAAATATGGGACCATTTGAGAAGTATACCCTTTCCAACAAAAAAAGATTTTTTCAAATCGGTTAGCAAGTGACGGAGTTATGCCCGAACAAACATAAAAAAAAATCTCCTTCTTTTTTTAGAAGTCGGTTAATAAAAATTGTAGTTCCATCTCTTTTCCATTTTTTTTCTGAAGTAAAATTAGAATAATACTGCAAGAAGATGTAGGCTCCCTTTTTTCCTTTTTTGGAGTGTGGAAAATCATCAAATGACTCCTCCAGCTCTGGGCAGAACGGTAGGGTGTGTCAGACTTCTACTGACTAAAAACCAGCCATGTCTTTCTTAGCTCTTTATGTCGAGGCCGCGGTATGTCTTGGGGCGTCGGCCCTTGCCCTTGCCCTTCAATGGGATACCTACTTCACTGCGACAAACGTATCATCGAATATCGTTTCTTCGAAAACCTTTCATCGATATCACTATACTGCGACGGTTTGTTAAATCGACGCATTGTTATAAATAGTCGATACACACGTCAAGTATGATCCGGTGTGGTCTGATCACTTGCCACTCATTATTAAGTGTAATATAAATCATGTAAAACCAAAGACTTTACTTCAGAATTTTAAATGTAATAAAATAAAATGGGGGGAGAGAAACCCCGAACAAATAGATGTATTTAGAAAATTATGTAATGATAGTTTAAAAGAAATTGATTTTCCGCCTGAATTTATTAACTGTGTAGAGAAACGTTGTGACAACACTGACAACCGAGACCACATGCGCATAATGGGGAAGAAAACTGTCAAATAGTTCCACGTAGAGGGCGCTGTACGTTGGCTACAAACAAACTGTCTAACTCCGTAGAAATTGAACAATATCTTAATATTTTGTGACTTTTTTCAATATTATGGGTCGTTGTGTAGCCTTTGGATGCAAAGAAATAGGCGTTGCCAGACAAGGGCGGATCCAGCTTTGGTGCCAGGGGGGGGGTCACAGAGTCGTGGTCAAGTCACAAGAAGTTATAATCTAATTTTTATAAGCATGGATACAAGTAAAAAATGGGTGTTTTATTATGTACGTAGGTACTTAAACATACCTAATTACCTACCTACATTTAAAAAACAAAACCAATTTTTCTTTTACGTCTTCTCCCGAAACGCGTTACCGCTTCATCTACCTACTTCAATGGATACGTTTTTTAGTGTGGAGGAGTGCCAGTCTGGTTAGACGTTCTTCAACCATTGAAGCTCTTAGCCACGATTTGATTCTCAGGGGGATAAAGCGTTGAACAATAGGGGATCGGACAAAAAAAAACTAATTAGTCCGTCAGATAGATTTCCAAAAATTATTGGACACGTATTTTTTCTTTTTTCACGTAAACTTAAAATGAAGACGATACAGTGCTTCGAAAACTCGTGTGACGTCATATGATAGTACGTTTTGACGAAACAAGTGACGTTTCAAGCCCCACTCCAAGATCTTTGACGCGTTTTATCTTCGTCATTTTTTTTTTTTTTTTTTTTAATATTATGGTAGTAGGTATTTATTGTAATAAAAGACTATACTAAATATATAAACTAAACTAACCTAAAAACAAACTATAACTATAAAAGGGCATCGAAAAACTCCTCCTCAACGCTGTCTGCAGGTAAAGTACCCAAGAGACTGGCAGCGTTGCCGCGTTGTATGGCAACACTTATCCTCTGGCCAAAGAAAAAGCCAGCCCTTGGGTCGGAGGAAGCGTCAACAAGGCGTTTTGAAATCTCCTTAAAAAGGCTGTGTGCACTGGGACCCCATGGCCCTAAAGTTTCAACCCCAAACGGCTCGAAAATATAGTTTCCACAAAGGTTACTATATTTACGCCGCTTGAGGTTCTCCGCAGCCGCAGCGGCAGCGCCAGCACAACACGAAGAGCTTGGAAGATGCGATGGCGCAAGAGTATCGACGCAAGTTGCGTCCCATACTAAAGGCCTACCCATCTTCCAAGGAAACAACGACATGCCGTCCGGTCTTTTGCCATCGTCGCGTGCCAAGCCATTTGGCTCTAAGACAGCAGGGACGCCGACGGTAACAAGAGCTCGTCGGATGATGTCGTTTATGTTTGCGTGTTTATTATTATATATTTATTATTATTTATTTATTATTTATTCATTTTTTATTGATTTGATAAAACAAAAAACACGTACCTATTCAATATTTTTCGATAGTCTAACTTACGGACTAAACAGAATCATATTATTTTGACCCAGTCCGATCCCCTATTTTCGATGGATGGACGACTTAGAATAGAATCAGAAATCAGAATTGAAGTAGTTGAGCGTCCCAAGCGAAACAGACTGGTGGAAGAGCAGGAGGGAGGCGCGAGCGAAGCGAGCGCGACTTTTTTAAAAGTTTTTGGGGGGTGGCAAAGGCATAGATCCGCTTACTCTTATCTTGGTAGACATCAATCCTCCACTTCCTGAACCAAGCGCCTAAGACAGAGGTTCGGAAGATGTGACTGACTCGACAATGATAAACGATTATTCTTACGAAAAAATTTATTGGTGTGTACTTTGTTTATATTGGCTACTGAGTTTTTGTGGTCTATTAAAAGTGTACCATTCTGACCCAACCTAATCGATTATCACTACGATACGTAAAGATTTACTTAACTATAAAACGTAAAATATGTTAGTACCTACCTACCTACTCAATTTTTTCATTGCCTCGGAAACAGCGAGAGCCCGAAAGTCTGACAACCATCTCGTTGTACCCAGTACTAACTGGGTTGTGCGGTGTGCACTGTGTGCAGGTCAAGAAAGCAGTCGTTCCATGTAAAATTCCGGTTTTTACCTGCATCCAGTTAGACTGGAAGCCGACTACAACATACTCGTAGTTGGGATAACGTATGTGGCCTTATAACACTAGGGATAATGCAAACAATCAAATTGGTTAAGGCGTTTAGAAGTTATATGGTGGATTATAGAAACTCACAAATAAACAATACTTATTTTATTTTTTTCATTACGTTTAACAATTTTAATTAGTGGTCCACCTAGGTCCTGGACCCAGCCCAGGGGGGGGTCATGACCCCCCTGACCCCCCCCCTGGATCCGCGCTTGTTGCCAGATTTCCAAGAAATTTGCGCATAAAGAGAATGTGGGAAAAGGCACTGAAACTAAAAAAAAACAAAACAAGTAATTTTTCGAGGTTACGTGGGAAACATTTCAACGAAACATACTACGAGACCACTTCTAAGGCGACAGGTTAGTACGATACCTATTATTAATTCTGACTTTTATTAATAATTTGAATGTGTGGGAGAAACAAGGGTCGAACGTTGACTCGGTTTCTCCCACTTCAAGTCAACGTTCGCTCAAGGGGGATTTAAGCCGCACTGATACATGCCAATTATTAACATTACCCAATATTGTTTCAGGCTTTCCACTCCAACGAAAAATTTTGAAAAAATCTGCTGTGCCCTCTATATTTTGTTGGAATGAATCACAGAGTGTCACCTCAGCTCGAACTGAGCGATTGCAACAGAGAAATGCAACAAGCCCTATAATATCACACGAACCACTGCCATCTACCAGCTTTGATCTTATTCCAGACATGAACATAGAAGAATTGGTACTTTTCAAATTTTGTAACATTTTAACAAATGATGTATTACCTTAGTTTGTTTAGTATTAGATCATTAAAAAGCAAAAAGTTAGTGAGTGAAGTTTATTTTACAACTTGTAGAACCATAATATTGCCCAGAAAACAGCTAAAAGTCAATAAAATGTTAAATCTATTGTAGCTTTCGACAAGCTCCGCTTTCTTTACTTGTTGCGTTGCTCCTCGTTTTTTCAATTCCTCCTTCAACTGGGTGATACGCCAGGTAGCATACATTGTGCAGCGACAAATTGAGTTAAAAAAACCCGCGCAAATACTTAAAAAATCGTCCACACAATGCAAACGTTTATTTCAAAAAAATTGACATGTGTAGCCAAACACCAGCGCCATCTCGCGGCGAAGTTTCCAGGAAACAACCCCATTGACAGTATGTATCAGGAAATTGTTAGTGCATTGTGTCAAGCCGCCTCTGAGAGTCATACTATTGTTAAACCGAGAAGAAAACAACCAGTGATCGGATGGAACAAGCATGTGCGTGACGCTCACGGGGTAGCTCGTTGTAAATTTATGGAATGGGTACGGTGGGGTAAACCGAGTAAAGGACGTGTTTGGGAGGAGATGCGGGAGACTCGTAAAATCTTTAAATCACGCCTAAAGTGGTGCCAAAATAATAGGGAACAGATAAAGATGGATATCCTCGCTTCTCACCATTCGAAACATGACTTTCGGAATTTTTGGAAAACCACTAGCAGGCTTAATAATAAGCCGGGCTTACCCGTGAGCGTTAACGGTGTGAGTGAACCGAAGTCTATTGCGGACGTATTTAAGGATCACTTTATGGTGAAATCACCATTGGGACCATCACGGTCATTCAGTGTGGATGGGTCACATGAACAGGAGATAAACACTAGATTTACAGCTAAGGATGTTCGGGGAGTTATAAAGTCAATGTCACGTGGTAAGTCTCCTGGCCATGACAGCCTGAGCATTGAGCATTTAAAGCATGCCGGTGTCCATCTGCCCAGAGTTCTGGCCATGTTATATACATTTTGTGTAGGACATGCGTACTTACCAGCAGAGATGATGAAGACCGTGGTGGTACCAATTGTGAAGAGTAAAACCGGTGACCTAAGTGACACGAGCAACTATAGGCCAATCTCACTAGCCACAGTGCTTGCGAAGGTTCTTGACAGTTTGCTTAATACACAGCTTGACCGGTACGTAAACACGCATGACAACCAATTTGGTTTTAAGCCGGGACTGTCTACCGAGTCAGCTATCTTGTGTTTGAAGCAAACTGTCAAGTACAACTCCGATAGGAGCACACCTATTTATGCCTGTTTTCTCGACCTCTCGAAAGCGTTCGACCTGGTTAGTTATGACATCTTATGGCAAAAATTAAGTAACATCTCAATGCCTCTCGAACTGACAGAAATTTTCAAGTACTGGTATCTTAACCAGGTCAACGTTGTTCGATGGTCAGATGCTCTGTCGGAGCCGTATAGGTTGGAGTGCGGGGTGAGGCAGGGAGGACTGACCTCACCAAAGCTCTTCAACTTGTACATGAACGCACTGATAGAGGAGCTCAGTAGTACGCGTGTCGGCTGCCATATTGACGGTGTTTGGTCAACAATATTAGTTATGCGGACGACATGGTGCTGCTGAGCGCCTCGGTGTGTGGTTTGTCCAGGTTGCTGGGCATCTGCGAGCGCTTCGCGCTTGATCACGGTTTGCTCTATAACGCAAAGAAAAGCGAATGCATGGTTTTTCAGGCCAGGGGTCGGAGCTGCCCGGATTCTGTTCCACCTATTAGATTGAACGGTGTCAAGCTTAAAAGAGTTCAACATTTTCAATATCTGGGGCATATCGTGACCTCTGACCTGAGGGACGATGCAGACATCGATAGGGAGCGGAGGGCGTTGTCTGTGAGGGCCAATATGATCGCCCGCAGGTTTGTTCGTTGCTCGGGGGCCGTCAAAATACTTAACTCTTTTCAGAGCGTTTTGTACGTCCCTGTGCACTGCCAGCCTGTGGGCGTCGTATACCCAGAAGCAGTACAACGCTCTCCGTGTTCAGTATAATAATGCGTTCAGGGTGCTGTTTGGGCTGCCCCGGCACTGCAGCGCCTCGGGGATGTTCGCCGACGCCCGTGTCGACTGTTTCTTCACGACGATGCGGAAGCGGTGCACATCCCTGGGGCGCAGGCTCCGGGCTACCTCCAACACCATCCTGAGCGTATTTGCGAACAGGTTTGATTGTCGGTACATTAACCATTGTTATATGGTTAATGTAATGACAAACAAACAAATGACTCAGAGGCAGGCGTATTAATAGCCATTTTAGTTTATATTATTAATTTAGTGTATGTACTTATTGTGATTTAAATTTTTATTTTATATTTATGTTTTAGGCTTGGTTGAAATTTTATAATTGTACTTTTTTATTTCAAATATGTGTACCTAAATGAGATTATGATCCTACATGGATTGAAATAAATGAATTTGAATTTGAAAAAAATTTGAATTGTTACCTACTGCGGTGTTTCATTACATCGAAAAACTGTACTGCGAACGATTTTACTTCGTCAGTATCATACTACGAAGCTTTGTTTAATCCAGGTCTTGTTACTGAAGTGTTCTGTTACCTAGGAAAACTTACATTGATTGATACAAGTCAAATCGTTTTTTTTTTAAACAATTGCGAGTCTTTTTTGCTATAACTGATATTATATCAGCCGTTTGAGGTAGCTGCGGGGAGTTCCATGTACACAAAAACAATAAAACACACACATACATACAAGAAGTACTTACATGTGTATGAACAAGACACGCAATTGCTGACAAAATTTGTACAGGCGCGTATAGAGAAATGTAAAAATGTAGGTATTGTTTAAAAAAAACCATTTACTTGTAAGTAGGTATCCCCCCTTCAATGGTGCAGGCAGGCTCCCTGATCTTTTGGTTTATGTTAGGCAGATCTCCGTCATTGCAGTGTTTCGGGTTCTCTGTAAAGCCCGCGGATAACTTGAACTGCGCGATTCAAGATTTCGATGTTAGTTTTTCATGTTTGTCATAGATGGCGCTGTAGTAGTGTGTTTTGGCAGGAGTGAGTTGCGGTGCACTTCTCTTCTCTGTCGTCACACTCTTGGCAGAGTGGTCGTGGTCGTCATGACAGGGGTGGTGGCAAGCTTAACAATTCGACGCCATTCCTCTCGCACTGTTGCTTGCCTCGTGCATTCGTGGAGCGGACCATTTAGTGCATTTTTGATTTGGTCGGTCCAGCGCATTGGTGATCTACCGCGCGCCCTCGTGCCGGTGCACTTAGAAAGCGCATAAAGTGAGTGTGGTCGTATAAGGTTGTACAACTTTGTTTTTACCCGACTGCGGCGAAGCCCAAAAGGAGGGTTATTACCCGACTGCGGCGAAGCCCAAAAGGAGGGTTATTACCCGACTGCGGCGAAGCCCAAAAGGAGGGTTATGTGTTTGACATGTATGTCCGTTTCTTTGTTCCCTCATAACTCCTAAACGGATGAAGAGATTTGAATGAAATAGGTATAGTACGTCGTTAGATTCGTCTTGATGGCGCGAGTGTTATAGGCTATATTAAAATTAAAAAACAGAAAAATTGCGTTTTTTGGGGGCCAAATCGCGGAGATTAATAAAAAATCCAATACCATCGAGTAGGCAGTAACTTCGTTTTTAAAATAAATTTAGATTTGCTGTGGAGTGTTTTACCTACATGGCTACATATGAATGCAAGTTAAAATCGAAAATGTTCGTGATCAAAATTGTATGAAATTATTCCTAATTACACGTGTTATTGTGAGTCAACCATAAAAGATAGACATATGCTGTTAAGGGATATTTTTTAGATAATTTTATGTAGAACATTTCCGTCATAAATGATTTCTATGTAGCTTTAACCATTAAGACTGCACACGCGACGGAAGCTTCAAAATGGAGCAACTTCTCCCGTTTTCCCAACATTTCCCTTCACTGCTCTGCTCCTATTGATTGTAGCGTGATGAAAAGTATACTATAACCTCCCCAGGAGTATGAAGAATAATTGTACCAAGTTTCGTTAAAATCCGTCGAATAGTTTTTGTTTCTATAAGGAACATACAGACAGACAGACAGACAAAAATGTTACTGATTGCATTTTTGGCATCAGTATCGATCACTAATGACCCCCTGATAGTTATTTTGAAAATATATATCATGTACAGAATTGACCTCTCTACAGATTTATTAATATATATATAAGTATAGATATAGATGTCCGTTTTGCAAGTGCTTCGGAAACCAGTGTGTGGATTTTGTAACGACTCGCACTTGGCCTTGGGACTTGTTGTAAAACTCTTTATTCCCTGTCAAATCCTGACAGAAGGATGTGAATGACGTATTTTTACTCAATATAATTATTTTGAGTTTTTATTTTTGTTGTTTGTATATAAAACATGTTACGGAGAAGACTGTCTCGCACTTTGGCTAGAACCCGTAATTGTATATGCGTGCTCTTTATTATCCTGATTCTGTTTGTTTTCCGTGTAAAAAGAATTCAGGAATATGAAGTGGCTACAAAGATTCTTAAAAGTGCAATAAAATATGTCGAATTTGAAGCACAAAGTGATTTGAAACCCAAAGAAATAAACACAATAAAACAATTTATAAAGGAGTATAACTCTAAACAACGGGTCTTGAACTGGGAAATTTTTGGACCACTAAAACCAAGTGCCCCCGTGATTGTAATATTCGTTGATAAGTTCAAAATAAACCTGAAATATCTCCTAGTATCTTTGTCAAACGTAGCGGGAATAGAAGATGCCCTATTAATTTTTTCACATTCTAGGTTTGATGAGAACGTCAATAATTTATTAAATATGATAGATTTTGCTCGTGTTTTACAAATCTATTATCCTTATTCTATGCAGGTATTTCCTAGTGAGTTTCCAGGATACCACCGTGATGACTGTCCGAGTTATATGGATATGAGCACAGCTGTATCTTTGAACTGTACGGGGGCAGATACACCAGATATACATGGTAGATACAGAGATCCCTTACAGGCTCAAATGAAACATTACTGGTGGTGGACATTGAATAGAATATTTGAAAATTTACAATTCATTAAGGACCACAAGGGAATTTACACATTTTTGGACGACGATGTATTTTTACTGGAAGATTTCATTTATATGACCATGCAGATGAAGAAAGTATGCGAGTTTATAACTGTTTGCGAATTTATGTCTGTACTGACGCCTGTGTTTAAATTTTCATATACTGATAACGTGAGTTTTATGAAAAAGTACAAAGCTTACTCAGTTGAATTAACGACTTGGGATGCAAGATATCATTCTTCTGTGTTATCCTTTGATTCATCAGTCTGGAGTTCGATTTCGGCACATTATTTGCTATTTTGCAGTATCGACGATTACTCGTGGGCCCGATCCCTTTACTATTTGTCTCTAAATAGAAAAGACGGAGGAAGATTTAAAGTCATGTCTAGTACATTACCGAGAGCGTTCAAAACAAACACTGCAGTTATGTATGATCAATTATTGGAATACAACATGATCAACACAATTAATCGAATTTTGCACATTCAAGAACTGATGAAGTTTCATTTATTTCCCTCTCATCTCGAAGTTTACGTTGATATTGATTTAGATGACGAGGATATTGTAACATTCGATTACGTTGACGGTGGATGGAGTGATCCTCGTGATAAAAACATGTGTGTTAATATAACAACGAATAAGATCAAGAAAGTAATAATGGATATGGCTCACGAGTTCCACCAATATGATGTTGCACGACCTATGTGATTGATTAACTTATTTTTAATGTAGGAAGGCAGTTTGTTAACAAACGTATTTTTATTTTGTTTGTAAGTGTTTTGTATTATATATTTATTATGTAATTATAATAATACACAATTTATGCGGTTTATGAACTTGCTTAGCCCTCCAAGACTCTTGGTCTGTCTGTTATAAACAAAAGCATATTATTAAGTATGTGAAAAACATTAGGTACCACTTCTTGTCAACCCGTAATAAATCATATTTGATAAATTAACTTTGACGAAAAAGTTTTAATTGAATACAGTTTTCAATAGTCTTATAATTTCCCCCCGAAAACATCTTAAACTTTTGTTAGTTTCATGTAAAAGCTAAGATCACTTCAGAGTACAAACAGGAAATAAGAAAATGTTCAACGGATGTACCTACTTTTAAACTACGTTGCTACGTGTCACAACAAGTCGTAAAACAAAGTGCCCCGTCGTGTCTGCGTGTCAATCTTTGCCGGATTTCTTTGTAACTACAGCACAGGTTTAGTTGTGTTTCTCAAGATTGAATATTGCCTTTTTATATTATTGCCTTTTTTATATAGTTCTAGTAGTAGTAATAGTATCTACCATTTGAAATGGATTCTAAAACCAGAGCAGTCAGCTCGGGTATCGACATGCTGAGCATAAAAAAACAAGATTCTAAAGCGTCACGTTTCTGAAATCCCCTCTGGATTTCAGAAACGTGACGCTTTAGAATCTTGTTTTTTTTATGTCAACTATTGACACTAATACAGGGGCCCAATTCTGTAAAATAGCTAACTTATCAATAGTGTGTCGATAGTGTGTCGGTTGTGTCTCAATAGACTACTCATTGACATTTGGTATTCTACAAATATGTATGGTCATTGACTTGCCACTGTAGTGACATTGAAACGCCATAGTAGGACTTTATGGTAGTCTGTAAATATATTTCAAGTGAAATCTGACAGTTGTGTCTATCGTGTTTGGCTATCGAGCTGCCATTGTGAAGCCATCGAACAACGACACCTCTTTTCCCTATTGCATAATAATGTCTGTAGTGTGTCGATAGAGTGACAATGGCATGTTGCTTATCTTTAAGTTACAGAATTGGGCCCCTGGTTAAATGCGTGATCGCTATTTAAAAATAAAATGAATTAGAGCAAATTAGGCAGGTAAAATTCAAAGACCTTAAGTATGGTGTCGGCATGATCGGCATGAACCACATTCTCTCTCCTGCAAGCGAGGAACATATTATTACATATTATTATACCGTAAAGTCTTCGTACAGTTTCTAACGAGATAATTTAATTGTCTACCTACGTGAAGCCAAGGCAGTTAGTTTAAACTAATTAAAAATGGGATTTCCTTTATTATTCTTTAATTACACGGTTTTTTCTTTTTTTTTTCTTTTTATAATATCTTTCAGATATTTCTGCTCTTCACATTTCTTTATTTTCAGAGAACTTTGGCCCAGGTATTTATAAGTACACACACTGATATACAGATAATGATGAGGCAGAAATGGAATTTCTGTACCACCTTAAAACTATGTTATTAACACTTTTTCAGCTTCGCCATCATCAACAAGTTATTGAAAATGGATTACGAAAAAAATATCAGTTAATAACACACAATGAACACACACAATGCTTAAATCTAATGCCTTTAAGGGCCAGCTTCGCGGACGCGCCGCGCGAAGTTTAGGTTTTTAGCGCTACACTCACAACGATCGAGGCTCGCGCACCGCACACGCACACATGTAGGTATGCACAGTGGGTCGCCACGTCAGACTTTGACTCGCCAACTAAATTGTAACTTTATTGTCACTGATTTTGATAATATGTGGTCAAATATGTGATTATTAGATTTATTAGCATAGCGAGATTAATAATGTACATATATTAAATTGTACTATATAATTTTATTATTTTAGATGCACAATGCAAAATGAAATTGTTATTCCCAATTACAAAAATAATATATTGTACTGAAAACCGTGATCACATAAATCTTGCAATTGCTTAAAAACAAAGTCAACGTCGACCAATCTGCGGCCAACAACCAGTTCATGTTCATCAGGCTGCAGCTCCGGTTCCATGATTAGTGCCGGATATTCTTGATTCTGCAATAAATATAACATATTAGATACCTAATGAAATAAAATGAAGACAGACAAGCACACACACACACAATGTGCAGGGCTCCTCCACACGGCCGGACCTACAGGGCTACAACGATAAATGCCTACACTGGTATTCACAAATAAAATTTGATACGTTTAACCATAGTACCTATAAAAAAACCGGCCAAGAGCGTGTCGGGCCACGCTCAGTGTAGGGTTCCGTAGTTTCCCGTCCGTCCGGTCGTAAAATATGTAAACGAAGTTAAAAAAAAAATGCTTGCATATATGCGATTATACTACAAACTTAGTCCAGAAATTATTTTGTGCAACTTTTTGTCTTTTTTGTACAAAAACTGTTGTTTCCATCCAAGTTCAAAATTATTTTCCTAGAAAGTCCTTATAAAGTTCTACTTTTCAGTTTTTTTTTTCATATTTTCTAAACTTATGGTTCAAAAGTTAGAGGGGGGGAGGGGGACACATTGTTTTTTACTTTTGGAGCGATTATTTCCGAAATTATTGACATTATCAAAAAATGATTTTAGTAAACCCCTATTCATTTTTAAATACCTTTCCAACAATATATCGCACGTTAAGGTTGCACAAGCAAGTCATTCTTCCATACAAACGTAGTATGGTGATTACTCCTCTGGTTGACGGTGTAGGTTCAAAATTAAAAATTGCATCAACTAGTCTTGTCATTATCTAGGTCTCTATGGAAGCAGAATTGGAAAAAAAATATTGGTTTGAAAGTTATGAGCGTCGAAACTTTCATATTTTAGCACTAATTTTAACCATCTTTGGGCGTAAATAAGTTACGTATTTAGTACGAAAATTAAAAAAGTAAAACCATACAGACATAGATTAGTTATTAAAGAATTCAAATAATTCTATTTTGAACAGATACATTCAATGGATTTTTCATGGTATCCATACTACCAAAGGTCTGCATAGAAACAATCGCGCGCCCGTTTTAGTTGTGTCTCTTTCGCTCTATGCATTTCGCTCGTGACGTCGGATGAAATAGCATGCATTTTAGCCCCGCCCACCAACTAGTTCGTGCCGTTGGCTTGTTTACCCTTAAGGTTGAAATTAAAAAAAAAACACTTCCCACTTTACATATAGGGGGGCTACCCTAATAAAACATTTTTTTCCAATTTTTATTTAACCGCTTTGTCGGCGTGATTGATACACATATTGGTACCAAATTTCAGCTTTCTAGTGTTAACGGTCACAGAGATTAAGCGAGGACGGACAGACGGACGGACAGACAGACATGGCGAAACTTTAAGGGTTCCTAGTTGACTACGGAACTCTAAAAAGGGGGAAGTACGGTATCTTCATACATAAAAACGCACCGCGCGCGGCTTATATCTGTGCGCCATAGTAGGTATCTTTTTTGTTGGATAATTACGAGAGCAACTTGAAAATGAGATTTTTTGTTTGTTGAGATATCTTTACGACTTTTTGTCAAATGAAAATTCTAGGTATAAAACCATTCTATCCGTTTGAATCATATAAATCGGTCCACGAGTTTATCAGATAATTAAGAATTAGTATAATGAAAATGTAAACAACCAGAATTTTTGATGTTTTTGTTTACGAACGAAATGTAATGTCAAATCAGACGCACAAAAAAAAACACAAATACACAATAAGAAACACATACCTACCAGTACATTGCCTACTATCTAATTTATTTACGAGTAATATAATGCAAATTCACAATAATATAAAAAGTATACTTACTCAATTTCAAAACTATTATGGTATCACAAAAGTTTGTCGCGAGACCACTGTGCACTGATTTTGTGTACGTACACGGTTCGACTGCGATCTGCCGATGCGGCGCAAATCGACGTGCTCTCACGTTGGAGGCGCGTGGCAGACTGAGCCACGAGTGGGTCCGTCGAAGCTTGCTAAGAAAGCGCTCCGCTTCATAGTAATTTGTATGAAGATTTTGAGCGAAAAACATGGGCAAGTTTGTGATTTTTTTACACAAAATGAGAGTATGTTTATTAAAAAATGAAGCTTTCAGTGACTACTTTATACTTTTAACTTTATTATTTAATAAAATTCATTTAAAAATTCTCAATAATTACGACTCAGTTGTTACAATACGGGAGTGCGATTTACTCGTTTTTAGTGATTTTCTGATTTTTTTTTACACTTATCCATAAGCATTATCTTAAATTCGAAAGTTTCAATAACAAGTTACATTCATTGGCTAGCTGTGTGATTTATTTCAAGGTTGTGGAGCATCGTTTTCTATCTATTTCTATGACATTCCCAACCTTCGATTTCCGGAGCCGGCCCGTTACATATGTAACAACAAAAAAAAAAACAACGATTATCAATTATATTGCCCAGCTATTGTCATTTAAATAATAACGGTACCTGGTTAATTTAAATATAATTATTATTTAAGTCTTTTTTGACAATCTCCTGAATTTAGGGTTGCACCTTGTAAAGACTCTGTTAACAAAGTTTACTACTAACCTACACAGGTTATTTCGTAACACAATATCCCGTATGACCACTAGCTATCATTACTAGAAAATAATTACGACTGGTACAGACCGCGTGTAATGGTCTAGACAAGCAATTTTAAGTGCTTTCGTTTTCGTTCAAGAGTTCAATTCTATGTAATGACCTCTTCTCTCTTGTGAACGCACCCTTAGGCTTAGCCTAGGAGCCTTGGTTGGCAGGGACAATGACCGAAGGAAATACTTATTGCTCTCATTGCTAAGTACAGTATCAAAGAAAGCTTATAGCTGGCAATATAAGCTGCTGATAAAAGTTTCGTAGCAGATCGGATGTGTGCTACGAACTTTAACGTAGCTCGTAGCAGCGTAGCAAAATCCGTAGGCAGTCCTCCAAATAACGACAAGAGTTTACATAATTATTAAGTGTGAACTGTTTATTATTGAAAAAAATGCTGTAATACAATTACAAACGAATATAAATATTGTGACCTTGTCTGTTCATAATATACTGTACCAAAGTGCAGGTTTTGGTCATTAACATACATATTTGCCTATTGTGATTACAATCATTAAAATTCTTCGATACTCTTAGATGGTTACTTTCTCAACTTTTTACATTATCGCGGGAACAATGATAGCTGGAAACTTTTGCCTTCAACTTATTTGGATAACAACCGTGGAATGTTCTTAGCTATTATTTGTACTAATGAACACTAATACTACACTCGTACTTATTTAATACTCTTATCATCAGCTAAAGCCATTAACACAGACATGTGCGTCTTCTAGCAGAAAATAAAAGCCGCACAATACAAAATGTGACGTAATATCTCCAGCGATCATCGTAACAATAAGTTCTTGTTACTTTCCTCCGTCAGTCAGGCGCAGACGACTTTATTCGAAGATAATGTTACAATTAAGTTGGAGACAAAGGAGAGCATGTCAGTGTAAGGCGCGTGGCGGCTTGGCGGGCCACCGGCATCATCCGTGCGGGGGCGAGCGGGGCGCGGGGCGGGCGCGCGGGGGCCGGGGGCAGAGCCCTGAGTGTGCGCACGCAGCCTCGGCCCGGCCGCGAGCAACAGTCTGCTCGCGTGAGCCGCGGCTCGCGACTCGGCTAGACCACGCCGCGGTATCATGCCCCATGGTAAGCACTCACCATCACCTGGACCCCGTCACACGACCCACCACTCGCAACACCCCCCGCACCCCACTATACTATCAGAACTCAAACCCTCTCACACTTTTCAGTCATCATTCCATGATTCCACTCATGTTTTTATTATTTATTTACGCTGTTACCGTACGGAATGGACAAATTTCAAATTAATGAATTACAAAAAAGAAATCATACCGTGTGCTGTTATGGTCTTTTTTATGTGAAAACGTGGTGGTATTAGGGAAATTTTAATGTCGCTTTATTTTGTCGGAATGAATAAGCCGAGGGCACCTGCGTCCATTAGCAACAATAGAATTGAAAGCATAAAAGGCTTATTGTTGTAATTTAGATATTTTTACCGGCTGTATTAACGGTGTGTTAAATTATTTGTGTTGAAAATGAAAGAAGAAAGCCACGAGAAAGTTAAGAAAAGTGATTTGACAAGTAAGTTTGCTGAGAACGTTCGGTGAGTACTTATAGAACTAATTAGATGAATGAAGTTTTCTCTCTACCCACAACAATTTTAATACCCTGAAACTTTTCGTATTTTTATACACACGTAAACGTACCTATTTACAGGATATAACTTTATCTAGTTGAAATTATTCGTTACGTATCACAAAACTATTTCAAAACCAACATTGTACGATGAAATTCATAAAATATTCACCATTCTATGAAACTGCTACTCTAGTTCTCACTTTAATGTTTGTTACTACATAAAACTTTCCGACTGCAGTATGTACTGCTTACTGAAACACATTTCAATCTGTAGGTTTTGAAAGCTCATTCTACAATAATATAGATTTAAAATTAATTATGAAAGCTATTTGAAAGCAGATTAAGATGAATTACCAAGTATTTTAATTACGTCATTTTGAGAAATTGGTGTTCATTATAATAAGCAAATGTTTCAAATAATTAGTAGATTTGTAATTGTAATTGCTACATCTGTGAATAAAAACTATAAACTATTACGCCAGTCGTTGTTTTCAAAAACTACGTGTATTAAAATACAGTTAAATTAAGTTTATTGTATAGTATTTATTCTTGATAAAAATCAGTAATACAATTGCAAGGGATACAATAAATATATAAACTTAAAAAAAAGCTATCATTACCCACTAACTTAACAATACTAAGTACATACATTAAAAGACTCTGTAGAGCGCAGAGCCAGGAGGCTAATTGGTGACGATAAGCTGGTTAACAAGCTACATAGCCTGGCCCACCGTCGCAAAGTCGCATGTCTGTCGGTCTTCTACAGACTGTACTTCGGAGAGTGTGCGCAAGAGCTCCACGAGCTGATCCCACCATCTCCCTTCTTCCATCGGGAGACTAGACGTACTGCAGGGTATCACCGATACCTAGTCGACATTCCGCACATCCGAACAAAGCGCTTTGCTGGGTCATTTATTATGCGCACAGCCAAGGAGTGGAATTCCCTGCCTGCGTCAGTTTTTCCGAGTTCATATAACCCTAATCTGTTTAAGTCGCGAGTAAACAGGCTTCTACTGGGTAAGCTCGTTCCATCGTCGACATCATCTCTGCCCTTAGGGCAAGATTGAAGTCAAGAGCAAGCCCATTGATAATAAAAAAAAAAAAAAAAAAAAAAAGAAGAAAAAGCCACTACGGACAAAACACTATATTTTGGATAAGAACCACGAACGAGCGCTCATGGCTGAATAATAACAGCCGCTCGGATCGATCTTTAGGTTAAGCTGTGCTTGCCTAAGTTGGTCTGTGGATAGGTGACCATCCATTACGTACCGAGTGTCCTCCGTGCCTCGGAAAGCACATTAAGCTATTGGTCCCGGCAGCAATTTTTGATCTTTGACAGTTGTTTCAGGTAGTCAGTGACCAAAAAGTCTGACAACCAGTCTTACCAGGGGTATCGTATACCCAGTACTAAATGGGTTGTAAAGGTCAGGCAGGCAGTCGCTTTCTATAAAATACTGATATTCAGCTGCATTTGGGTAGACTGGAAGCCGTCCCTAACATAGTTCGGAAAAGGCTATAAAAAGAAAACTAAATTAAAATTAATTTGAAGATAGTCCTTTGGGTCATCTTTGGGTCTGGTTAGGTTAGGTTAGTAGATCATCGCTCTTATCTTGCAGATGTCCACAGGGAGCAGAGACCATTTACCATCACGTAGGCCGCATGGCATGACTGTTTGCCAATTGGTTATATGTAACAAAGTGGACTGGCAAGTTTGCGAATTACCACTCTGGTATATAAAACAGTATTTGTTCATGTCAAATCACTGTTTGTCAGTTACGTTACTAGCTCATATTCAGTGGTGTGTCTAGGGGTCAACAATATGGCAGGCCCATAAGACACCAGCCGCCGCGGAAGGCGCTCCGGGCGTCGGGGGTCACGCGATGACCTCCGGCCACCGTAGACGCGGGCCTGTGGACGGTGAGTAACGGGCTAGCTCGCCGTCCGGCCGTCGGCAACAGACCGTGTCGGCGGCGCGTACGTGTTCCACGCGCACCTCAAAGAGATGTCAGCAAGGAGGGGCCCGCAAGGGCCGACGCCCGTCGGGGCTGCGGATATCGAAAAGTTACCGCGGCTCCGACACAAGGGCGAGGAAGAAGGAACATGGGTTGGTTTTTAGTCAGTAGAAGTCTGACACTCCCCTTCGCTCTGCCCAAGAGCGGGGGGGGTTATTCGATGATTTTCCACGCACCAAAAAAAAAAAAAAAAGGCCCATAAGACAAGACTGTTCAGAAACCCTAAGATCATAGTTATAGGTTTTAAGGGCAAGCCAAGCTTTGAGGCTTGTATGAATGTACCACCAGTCCACCACTAGTCATATTACGCTTTTGCATGCTGCTTCGTTTGCGTATAAATCGAAAATAAACCCACGTCATCGCAGTACAGGGACCAAAATCATCCAAAGGTATCCATTCAGCCGCCAAGATGTAAACCGTGACAATCCAACAAACACACAAAACTTTCACATTTAGGTACAATATTAGTAAAGAGTTTATCATTGAAGCCGAGAGGATAAAGTACAGAGCGTCAGAAACAACACCCCTATTGTTCGCGTGGGTTCAAAAGTTTACAATTGGATCCTGACCGCATATTACATTACGCGATCAAATGAGCTTACGGCTTACCGAGCCGAAGGCGGTAACATGTGGTTTTCGACAAAGTAGACCGCTTTGTTCACGATCGTGTTATTAGCGTTATATGACCAGCGCTGTTCTTGTGTCTTTTAATGAAAATAAGTTTCTTCTTAGTCGGTACACTCGTGGCTAAATATTAACTAGCGAACGGGTCGATCTTCAAGGTTAAGCAGCGCTTGCCAAAGTCGATCCATGGATAGGTGACCATCCATTACATTACGAATTTTCTCCTTGCCTCCGAAAACGAGTGATGCCATTGGTCCCACCACCACTGCTCTCAAAACGGTGTAGGAAATTATGTGAGAAACTAGCACTTACCTGTCATGCATGGCGATTCTATCTATATTCTACGAAGAATAGACAAAGATTTTTCCATACAATTTGACATGAAACCTTGTTACAATCTGTCATTTTGTCGATTCTTCCGTCGACAAAACCCGTTTCTTCGGTGGTCATACTAAGCCGGAAGGACTAAACCAAGATCGAAGGCATTGTGATGTGGTTGATGACATCCCACTCTTTCACGCAGACACAACAGGCTGATTATTATGCTTCTTATAACCCTTTACACTGTTTTATTAATATCATAAACGTCCATATCAAATCAGCCGACAAAGCCTGTTTCGCCACGTCATCATTCTGTATTTCTAGGTATAAGATTTTTGGTAACACGTGATCCCAATATTATTACTCATAAAGACCCAGTTCACATGACACCTTTGTAGCTAGTGAGCCAGGTAGCATTAAATCGTGTTACTGCAAATTGCACGCTGTCCGTGTATTACTAGGCTAGGTATCCGTCTACTCATATACTAATTCGTGTGAACAGTTACAGGTACAATGCTTAGATATGGTTAATAATAAAGGTAAAAAATATATAAGTAATTTATCTAAAGAATTTTGTCTTTATTTTCTTTTGACAAGTGCACAGAATAATAAATAAACAAAATAACAAAAAAAAACATACACAAAATATAGGTATCTCACAGCTGTGCCAAATAGGCCCAGTTCAGCAAATCTCTGAGCAGCTAGACTGCCTGGCGGTGGTTTCAACTAGACCTAAGATAGTGATGTGACGGACGTGAAACAGTTTGATACTTTGTGTCAATTGTGATTATATTTGGTACCGTACTTTACTAAAAGTCAAATCAGACAAAGTAAAGTAGATCGTTGTACCATAACGTATGGCACTCGTGGGCTCTAGCTGAAAATAAGCGTCAGGAGGTCATACTTTGTGTTGCTCACTGGCATTATGCTGAACTGACGCTCTTTTGGCATAAACATAAATGAAAATAAATTGTACTGTTTAAAATAATGACACTTTTCCAACTGGCTAATGTAATACTTAGACACAACTTCCTAGGATAAAGTTGAAGTTACTAATAGCATATTAGCGATCGGTCGATTTCTATGAAGTATCGTGAGAAAGGGTAATAGTATCGGCGAACTCATTACGCTATGCAAACAACCAAGTCTGTGCGAAGTAAATATTGAAAAAGTTTTACGAATATTCTAGCCACTAATGCAACGTTAGTTGAAGTCGAAGCGTATAGTTTTATACAAAAGAATTTACATAATTGCCGTAAACTTCAGCGTCAGCATCTGTTACAGTGCTGCTCAAAATAAATGTATTTTAAAGTGTAGCTCTAAATAATACGTTGCGCCAACTGCATCTTTGTTCTACGCAGGATTTGTGGAGTTAAGTCAGTTAGGTAAATATTTGCTTATTCAGCCCTTGCGATGAATTTTTATTAATCTTAGAGAAATTCACTCAAAAGTAAAACTTGAATACATGAATAACCAGGTAATTCTATACCTTTAAATAACATTTCAAAATGTATTAATTCTTTTAGAAGAGCCTTTGTTTTTAATTTGGGTGCCGTAATGAACACAGATACCCGTCTTTCCGACCGCGCCGCCGCGGTCCGTCGTCGCGAAATCCCGTTTCAAGCCCCCCCCCCCGACCCTTGCTAGAGCCAGCCCGCGATGCTGAGCCAGTAGTTTTAAACCAGCCTCTAAATAATTTAACTCAGATCCAGCCTGTCCCCTTGCTGCCCTCCACCAGTGACGTCCTAAGCCGAGGTCCGTACCCTACAGGGGAAGTTAGTCACTTAGTATATAAGTTATTTGCCCCTGGCTGGAGGCCTTAAACTCAAGGCATCCACAGGGAATTGACCGGTTAAGCAGAAACCAGTCTCCTAGACTGAACTACGAGATGCCACATCGAAAAAATAAAAAATAAATGAAATTTGCATATAACGGCAGTATTATTATCTCACCAGTAGAAAAATGCATTGCCCTCACTTCAGTGGCCAACAGACCATGAATTTCGAATGGGCCCCAATTTTTGACGTGCTCGCCTAAGGCACCTGTCCTACTCCACGCTGACGAGGGTGCGTCTAGGTATCGACTTTTTTCTCGATTAAAAAACTTTGTACAATAGACGTGTCAAGAAAAGAACGTATATACCACATGATGCACTTAGCAAAAATCAAAAGCGATTTTCTCACGAAATATTTTTAAGATAAGGCCTAGGCTTTCAAAATTCTATGTTCATGTAAAGTTGAAATGTTAATCAAAAGAGTGGAAGATAATCATAGTTTTAAATGATAGTTTTTCATTACTCATACTCTGAAAGTAGGTCATAACATGCCTGCGGAGCGGGTTGAAAGTACTACTTTTCAGCCCTAGGGAGAATCGCTTTCTACTGACAGCTGTCAAATTATTTAATGTAATTGAGAGCAAGCCTATTGCCATCAACCAATGTAATAAGGAGCAAGCCTATTGCCACCAACTGATGTGATTAGGTGCAAGCCTATTTCCATCAACAAATGTGATTAGGAGCAAGCCCATTGCCATCAACTGATGTAATTAGGAGCTAGCATGCTTATTGCCACCAACTGATGTGATTAAATGCAACCCTATTGCCATCAACAAATGTAATTAGGAGCAAGCCCATTGCCATCAACTGATGTAATTGGGGCCAAGCCTATGGCCATCAACCAATGTAATTAGGAGCAAGCCTATTACCATCAACTGTTGTAATTGGGGGCAAGCCTATTACCATCAACCGATGTGATTAGGAGCAAGCCTATTGGCATCAACCAATCTAATTAGGAGCAAGCCTATTGCCATCAACCGATGTAATTACGAGCGCGCCTATTGCCATCAACCAATCTAATTGGGAGCAAGCCTATGCCATCAACCAATGTAATTAGGAGCAGGCCTATTGCCATCAACTGATGTAATTGGGGGCAAGCCTATTGCCCTCAACCGATGTCATTAGGAGCAAGACTATTGCCATCAACAAATCTAATTAGGAGCAATCCTATTGCCATCAAGCGATGTAATTAGGAGCAAGTCTATTGCCATCCACCGATTAGATTGTGTTTATCTTATGTTTACTTTTTAATTTTTTTGTCAATTTGTTTTGTCCTGTGTGTAACTAATAAATATATTTTTTTAATTCTTTCTTTCGAATTAGGTAATTGGGAGCAAGCCTATTCCCATCAACTTTCCTTGTATTCGTAATGAAAAGCACAGTGGTTACCTCGGGTGAAAGACTTATTTAGTCCCTCGAACTATTAGCGCCCTCGCTGCGCTCAGGCGCCAAACCCGCGTCTCGGGGACTAAATAAGTTACTTTCACCCCTAAGGTAACAATGTACTATTAAAATATACAGCGTGTTAACTTAACATTGCTTGTGACTGTGCATACATTAATAGCATATCTATGAATGTTTACCCTGTCGGCGCAAATTTTCTCTCTACTAGTTTGTAGTAGTGACAAGAAGCGTCTAAGACAAAACTCGATCAGTGACTCTCACTTGAAGTCTTCCTTAACTCTTTGCTCAGCGAGTAACTGGCTCGTTTCTAGGGGCTACACTGGCTACCTCTACTCGCTTATCGTGAGCGGTAGAACCAGTGCCTAAAAGTCATCAGTAGAAATTACGTTACGGGTAATTTTAACGAGACTTGTCTATTTCCGATTGATGACGACTATATTAAAAGGGACGCACGGGACCGGTCAATGTGGCGACACCTGAGGGAGGCCTATGTCCAGCAGTGGACGTCTTTTGGCTGAAATGATGATGATGATGATAATTATTGAAAGGCATAAATTTTTTTGTTCTTTTTTATCGTGTTATTAGTGCCTAACCTGGTGTCGAGAATTTTTATGCCGCCCTAGGCCCTTTACTTGACTTTACATGCCGTCGAGAAATATCTCTAAGTCATGCTGGTTTCCTCACGATGTTTTCCTTCACCGAAGCTAGTGATAAATATACAACACGTACATTAATCTAAAAATCGGAGATCTTGGGTTTGAATCGAGACCTTAGACTTCGCAGTCCGACAGCCACAGTCAAATTTTTTTTTTTACATTATATAATAATCTAATATCCGAATCGCTTAATTAAGCGTAATTCAGTAGAAAACGTAAAAGCTAATTAGAAATATATAACCAAGACTTAATAATACTGATTCAAGCTAAAATAACTTTATTTCAAACTGTTTTGTGAAAAAAACATTTAAATTCCCCTGTACGTACCCTTTGGAAGTTTATGAGCTCCTTCGTTGTTAATCTAATAAGAACTATCATTATGAAATTACGGGGTTACATTTTCTTTAAGGGTTCCGTATCTCAAAAGAAAAAAACGGAACCCTTATATAGGATCACTCGTGTGTCTGTCGGTCTGTCTGAGTGTAAAATCAGAATTTAGTTCAACATTTATAGATTACAGGAAAACCTATTTAATAAGTAGTCTATGATGCAAAAATAACATAGAAAGTATCTACCACAATGATACGTAACCCTTCATGTGCAAGTGCGACTTGTTAGTAGACTTTTTTTACGAACCTTTTGATAGCTAAGGTTTTTTGTTGTTGTTACGAAGTCTGAATGGTGCCCGGTTGATGGTAATAGGCCGCCGATGGTATCGGCCCTTATCAGATGGGGCTCATAATATAACTGGCGGAACGTGCTTGTACTATAGATATGGTGCACATCTGCCTAACCCTTTGGGAATTACAGAATGTGTGTGTTATTTTATCGATCACATAGATAGATAGATAGATAGAATACTCTTTATTATGTACACCAAATTACAAAAAAACAATAGTAAAACATTTCATTCACACATGTTCATTTTTCATTGTATAAAGACGTGTTCTCTAATATAGGTTTTATCTTTGCACCTTTAAAACTGGATTGCATACGTAAACACCCCACCTTTACATATCACACTCACATACACACACCTACACACTTCACATTTAGCGAGATTGACTGTTCATAATTCACCGTCTTGTTTCAGAAGCACTACATACAATTTGAATGTATAATAACTTATAGCTTTTATACTTTGCCAATAACTTTGTAAACGTCGAATCATTTTAGAAACATTGATATTACAAACCCTTATTTTTGAAAACAAAACGCATTTAAAAGGTTTTTTTATTTCTTCACGATATATAAATAATACGTCACTAACGCATGATACGACGATAAATGTTCAACGGCTTTGCTAACGTCATATTAATAGTGCAATACTGCAATGTCGTCTCTTCGATTTCTTGGCGGGTTCAATGTATCTTGTGCTCTGCTCGACGTCCCGCATTTATCGTGTACATTTGATATTACTGTGCATTTGCGTACGTACTAAGAGATGTAGGTTTATCTCTCTCTCTCTACTTGTAGAAACTAATCTGTCACAGATATTGACATGACCAAGTCCAACAGGCTTCAATCTGTAGACGACAGAAATCAATCAACGATTGGACAGCCGCAACGTTGCTTTGCTACGAACTCGTAGCCCGTAGACCTACGACGTAGCTGCTACTACGGCGTATCTTTTAGAAGTTGTTAGTGTGATTAAAATGTTTGTCATTATAGAAACAGATATAAAATATATAGTCTAAACAAGACATTATTTTGGATTCATCTTGAAATTTTAAAACAATCATTAATATTAATTTGTTGGAGGCACAGAAATAAAATGAAATGTCAAACTTTGCAAGAGAAAGAGAATTAATTAATAAAACAAGTTTCGTCTGGCAGATATAACAAGTGCCAAAGGGCTAATAAAGGAAATAGTAACCCATTTTTTTATTATGTACAGGAAAATCAAATTGAAAAAAAAACATTCAATTGCAATCTTGAAAAATACTACTGAGACGAAATTAATGGTTAAGGTTGTAACCAAAACAGTATCATTATAGTAGATTTGTAATATTATTTATTAGTTGTTAAACTAAAATGATTATCCATTAAATGCACTATACCTTTATAATGAAAACTCATAAAAAATATGCACAACTCAGTCCTCACGGATAAATCGAAGAACACACATGAAAAAAAAGATACTGGTGAAATACACAACCATTATTTTCTTTCTTTAAAAGTCAATTAAAAAGGCTGAGTCACTGCCAAAAAACCGACACACGATGTAGATATATTCACATCTATATTTATAACTCTCAATTGTTATTCACAGACAGACGTGTCGATTTCGATATTGAAAGTCGCCAGGAGGCCAATAATTACAGGCGCCACGGTTATAGGCAGAAGGACAAACCATTTGGGGGACAAATGTGTGTTATAGGAAACTACAATTAACTTTTTAGCTGACATGGAGTTCTACACAGACAATTGAGGCATATTTTTTTGTGATAATAGAATAATTTAGTGCGTACTTCAGAGTGTTAATAGCTTCATGTAGTATGCTGAAAAGTTTTGGCTTCTGACTTATAATTTTGTTTACAACTTTAATTAGTGTCTTAAGAATTAGACATTGTTGTTTTAAACACGTAACATAACACCACACCTGTAGGTAATCCCCGAAGGGTAAAGCAGAGGGGTGCCTTATAGTACACCTACATTTTGCCAGTTATATTAAAGTTCCATGTCAGCCTATATAGGAGCTCGTGGCTTAATAAGAACTGCCACTCAGGTCGATCTTTAGGTAAAGCTGTGCTTGCCTAGGTCGGTCTGTGGATGGGTGACCGCCCGGCATGCCGAGTTTCCTCCGTGCCTCGGAAAGCACGTTAAGCTGTTGGTCCCGGCTGCCATATATATAGATCTTTGGCAGTCGTTACAGGTAGTCAGTGACCTGAAAGGGTATTGTATTACCTAGTATTAACTGGGTTGTGGAGGTCAGATAGGCAGTCGCTCCATGTAAAATACTGGTATTCAGCTGCATCCGGTTAGACTGGAAGCCGACCCCAATATAATTGGGAAAAGGCTAGGCAGATGATGATGGTCAGCGAGCCTATATCCATCAACCGGGTATATATAGGGTTCAGACTCCGTGACTGCTTCCGAAAAAATCCTAATCGGAAACCCAAAAAACACTTTACCAGACCCGGTAATCGAATGGCCTAATGATGATGATGATGAGAGTTGGTCTAATGATGTCCAACTGAGTCAGAACAAAATGTAAAAATCCTTTTTTTTTTTTGGAGTGTGGGAAATCATCAAATGACTCCCCTCGCTTTCGGCAGAGCTGTAGGGAGTGTCAAACTTCTACTGACTAATCTTAGTTCTGTGTGTCGAGGCCGCGGTATCTTTTTTTTTTTTTGGTGGGTGGAAAATCATCGAATAACCCCCCCGCTCTTGGGCAGAGCGAAGGGGAGTGTCAGACTTCTACTGACTAAAAACCAAATCCATGTTCCTTCTTCGCCCTTGTGTCGGAGCCGCGTTATCCTTTCGACAAGCCACAGCCGCGACGGGCGTCGGCCCTTGCGGGCCCCTCCTTGCTGACATCTCTTTGAGGCGCGCGTGGAACACGTACGCGCCGCCGACACGGTCTGTTGCCGTCATGACGACGGCCGGACGGCGAGCTAGCCCGTTACTCACCGTCCACAGGCCCGCGTCTACGGTGGCCGGAGGTCATCGCGTGCCCCCCGGCGCCCGGAGCGCCTTCCGCGGCGGCTGGGACGTTGTGAGGTTCTCTCCCTCTCTCGTTCCACCACCTCCTTCGCTAGCATCACTGCTTCGCAGAAGGAGGCGACGGCGTCCCATTCCTCTTCGCAGGCCGCGGTATCTCATTCGAACAACCCGCAGGCCCGACGGAAACGTAATAATCTTACAATGACTAACGACTCATTGAATGGTAGTTTATGCGACTGTGCATAATGAAGGGCATTACAACACAAGTGTGGGTTTAAGAAACGAGCCGTTTATTTCTGCTGGTTGGTAATGCTGGTCATTGCCTATGGTTTTTGAACGCATTAGAGAGGGTTTATGATATTTGGGTAGATAAAGATAATTTCGTGATTCATTGAGTGGCACCTCGCATTGTGTAAACATGTCTAAAAGAGGTTCATCTTGACAAGTCATTGACTGATTGTAGGCGGGCGAAGGAGGGAGAGTAAAGTGGGTGGCGGATAAGCCAGGGTATCGGATTCCTGGGTATTCACGAGGGATCGCTGTGAATGACGCCGTTACGCTTTATCTCAAGCTTGGACTTAACTCAGCTTCGCATAAAAGTAACGTTGAAATTTTAATTCAGTGAACGATATTGAGTTTGATGCTTATTTTGTAACTGTATATGTTATGGAAATGTAGATTCGAATAATGTTGTGTAATAGTATACTTCTTTGCGTACTTAAACTTATTTTAAGTATTTTGATGGCGTTTAATAAATTAAGTTGTTTGTAGTTTTGTGCCTCATATTTTTCAAACTTCATCATATCATCGGGAGCTCGGAATAATAGATATACACGAAGTATATCTCGTAAGTGACAGTTTAAGTTTTAGAACATCAGCTTTGAATGTTCTAACTTTTATAGGTTTTATTATTATATTTGCATTATTTTTTACTTTTTAAACCCTCTAGTAGTCTAGTTATATTTCTTCAAATCATGATGACTACGCAACAACTACTACAATGCTTTATTATCGTAAGCAAACATTTGTATGATGATATCATTGCACAATAATCACCAATACATTTGTCGAGCATGGTATATAGTGGCAGTGTTTTATTGGCAGAATAAATAAAGGCTCACACTCTTATTACCAATCGGTGAGCCTTTTTTTTTTTTTGGTGGTCGGAAAATCATCAAATAACCGCCCCCCCCGCTCTTGGGCAAAGCGGAAGGGAGTGTCAGACTTCTACTGACTAAAAACCAACCCATGTTCCTTCTTCGCCCTTGTGCCGAGGCCGCGTGATGCCTTTTCGATAATCCGCAGCCCCGACAATAGGTGAGCCTAGAGATAGTCTTTGTTTGAAGCTAGTTCTGATCAGTGAGATTAATTAAGAACCAGTGGTTGATGAATTGAACGACTGGTTGGTGAAGGACTGCTTGTCAGACTTTAAGGCTACTGACTACGTGTAGCGACTGTCAAAGATCTACAAATGACAGCCGGGCCAGGGATGGGAGGTCACCCATTAACACAGAACAGAAAATAGCGGGGCTCCGCCGACCTGGTGAAGGAAACGCTAAACGCTAACCCAGGACGGTCGACATCAGGGGCACCCCGAGGTTCGGTTAGGTTAGATTAGCCCATTAACGTACCAAAGAGCATCTGTTATTATTAAGCTACGTTTCTAACATAACGTATAATTTTTAAAAAAATCAAGATTCTCGCTCTATATAGTACTAGCTTTTGCCCGCGACTTCGTTCGCGTGGAATAGTGACTTCCGGCAGATTTTTGGTTTATCTCGCGAAAAAAACAAAAAAAAAAAACTATCCTATGTCCTTTCTCAAGTTCCAAACTATGTCTGTACCAAATTTCACACAAATCGGTTCAGTAGTTTAGGCGTGAAGCTAAGACAGACAGACAGACAGAAAGACAGACAGACAGAGTTACTTTCGCATTTATAATATTAGTTAGGATAGTTAGGATATGATAGTTATGTTTAACCTAAAAAGTGATTAAAGATAAGAAATAGTTATGTACTGATATTATACTACCAACGAAAGCTTACGCCGTCCCTTGTGATCATATTCACATCATTATATACCTTATCTGTAACCGTACAACCCAAATACATCTCAAATTATCGCTCACATTCACACCAATAAAATCAAATGTTTTATATCAAATAAAATGGCTTACAAGGATTATTTATAAGCCTATTATCAACAGGCAAGTTGCTGCTAAAAGCGCTAATTTGGCCAAAGGTCCCGCAGCGGAAACCTTGGCTTATAATTAAGACAGATTCATTTACTTAGCCTCCTTCAGTGATGAAACTTGATTATAAACGTGTTTAGTTTGCAAAACTTTTGAAAACAGTACTAAGAACTTTTACTTTTGGTAAAGAGTTTAAATGGGAGCAATTTAGTTCATTTTTTTATTTAAATTATAGGGGAAAATTGGGTGATTACATTTTTATCTACGTTTCGTCGCAAGGTTTTTTGCAGTCTTTTCTTTTTAGGAATTCTCTCTAGTTTCAAGAAACTAGAGAGAATTCCTTTTAAATGTTTATAGTTCGATAAGTGTTTTTTTTTTGTATTACAGTGAGTAAAATAGCATTCTTTAAGTTCCACTTTCCACTAGCAATTTTTACCACAAATATTTTAATATCAAACTTTGACGCATAATATCTCATCCCGATAAAACTCTGATTCATTTATCATACCCCATTAGTAAATAACTTTTACTGCATTCGGTATCTTTGCCAAGATTTTCTGTAGAAAAGGTAAAGTTTAAAATAAAATACTTTCTGAGAAGAACACTCGTATCTTGGAGCCAAGTATCGCGATCGTGGCATCCCAAGCGATTTGAAAGTTGTTTCGTTCACAGGTGAATAAAATTGTCACCGTAGTAAAACACGGTTTACAAGGAAGCTTTTTGCTTTAACAACCGAATCTCTACAAATATTTAAAGTGTCTAAAACGGTTTGCTTGATATAGTAAAAAGATGTAGTAAAAGTAATCCAACCATAATGTAGTGATGTTGAAAATTTTAAAAGAAACTTGTTTGTGCGCGTGGTTACTGTTCTTTATGAAGTTTTTTAAATAGAGTACTTTATCTTGTGATAAAAATAAGTGTTGATGAATGGAGAAGATCAAAGTAACAATAGATACATTTATAAAGTTCCCAGTCCTCTGTAAAGTTCACAGAGGAGAGAGAAAATCGTGTAATGGCGACCTCTATGATGGGATAAGGGCAGACGGACGATGATGATAACTTGGTAGGTTGAATTTGTTCACAATTCTTGCTTGAACAAGCTTCACATAGATAAACTCGGCTACCCCACTAACACTAAATAAACAAATTATATATTCAGGTATCTAGTACACCTTTACAGTATTTCATTAGTTTTATAGCCTTGTCGGTGACGCCGTGACGGGCACACAAACGTCTTGCGTCCACAAACTTAGCAAACACCTGTAATTTGGCAACGCCGCAAGACCATAACTATTATTACGGAAAACGTAATTATTAAGCCGAAATATGACGGTAAAATACCTACCTATTATAGTTATACAAGAATGTCTTGGTGTGTGGCCGTCTAAGTAATCTTCGTCTTGTTTTTTCAATACCTGTCATGAAAACTAATGTTTACCAGCAGCGTGTCAATATCATTCGTGCGCCGAAACATTTATGTAGCAATTTCAGTATCATCCATATCCATTTTTACTACTAGCTCTTCGCCCGTGACTGCGTCGGGGTTGCACGACATTGGTCAAGTCTGATATTCGCCAAATCGGCAATTCGTCAAATTTGATATTGGTCAAAGCTGTAGTTCGTCGAATCGTCTGTTTGTCCAATTATGAAATTTGCCAAATACGCTATTGGTCAAGTAATATAAGTACAATCAACTGTAAAAATGAAAGTACCTCAAGATATTTTTTTCTAACTCATTTATTCAATTCATATATTTTATTTAAGTACAAAGAATTCACAACCAACATAACTGCTTTAGACACTTTAACGCGTCTAATTTTCCACTCAATAATTTTTCTATTATTTTTTCTATTTTAGCATCTTTTATGACGTCGGATGTTTTCCTCTGCTTCTCATCTTCTCTTCTAACTTTATTTAAATAATATTTTGCTTCTTTTTTTAAAATACTAATGTACATGAAAATATTATGTCTTTCTTGTACTTTAATACCTAATCTCCGATGCCAAGCCTCGACTGCGTTGGTGGTACGATGGCGTTCATATGCACAACACCACATATCCTGAGATATTCTTTTATGCCATTGCTCAGTAAAATATTTTTGAAAATTTTCCGCCCTACTATCATTTTCTGGCATCATCTTAAGTATTGCTGACCATCCTTCAGGAATATACTGATAGGGCAGTAACGCTAGATTTGTGGTAAGTCTAACAACTTTTTTCAAATTGTCGTCAGTCATCATTCCAAGTGCTTGTGCTTTTTTATAAATGGCTTGATTAAAGTGGAAAAAGCAGCCTTTGACTAAAACATCAGGAAAAATGCTTTTAACAGCGTTAATTATTCCCATTTCGTAATCACATTTTAGAAAATGAATATCAAGCTTAAATTGAGAACGCAAAACCGAGAATACTCTCTCATATTATGTTTGCTGAGTTTTATTAGGCAAGAGGCAAAAAAATATCGGAATAATATTGGTGCTTGCTCTTGTACTGCCCACGTCTACGTGTATTGATAAAAGTTGAAAAAAGGGTCGCGGTACGGTTTTAAAAGTGCCATCTACAAAAATCAAATCCGTATTTAATGATATTTCTATACCCCCAGCTGTAGCAAAGATGAAGAATTTCGGTAGATCGTCTTTACTTTCATAAACCAAAAAATCATTTGAAAGTATGTCTGGAAATTTGACCGTATCTACCGTTGGGAACTGGCATGTTTGTACGCCAATTGCTTTCTTTCGTATTTTGTATAGACCATCACGTTTTGATTTCAAACTTGGTATGTCTATAAAATCATCTTCTTCCTCAAGCTCACCCATAGTTTCTTCAAAAATTTTACTTACTGATTTCCATTCCTTCTTTACTCTTTCTTTGCATTTATTCATCTTAACGTCAATCAAATTCTTATCGAAGTTAGGCTTACAGGTATGTCCGCTTTCCCTCAAAATTGACCCAGAATCACTGCTTAAAGTTATGGATCCATTGCATTCGCTTCTATTTACGCAACGCCAGATTGTAGTACCGTTTTTGTTTGTCGAGTTAGAATGGAATTGATATCCTGCACGTAATAGTTTCTTTTTGCCTTTTTCAGTGTCTGTAAATGTAAACACAGAATGGCTGCCTTTACTAGTAGAAGCCATTATATACGAGTATATTTCACCAAACCGGAGACACGAAAATAAAGAATGTAATTGTTGTCATTTACAAATAATGAAATGTCACATAATTGACGGGAAAACAAATGACGGCATAATAAGCTATTCTATTTAGCCAGCATTTTTCGCCTACATCCTATTCTTACAGATACAAAGGAGGTAACAATCGTAACAAATTAAACCTCAGAATACTCAATTACTATTTACTACATTTTAATTATGTAAATGGGAACCTACAGCAGGCGGCTTTTCTTTTTGTAAGTTCCTACAAATAAATTATGTGAATTCCAAACGCATGGTTTCATCGACTGTACTTGGACTTGACCAATAGCGTATGTGGCAAATTTCATAATTGGACAAACGGACGATTCGACGAACTACAGCTTTGACCGATATCAAATTTGACGAATTGCTGATTTGACGAATATCAGACTTGACCAATGTCGTGCAACCCCTTCAAAAAATAAAAACATTAGGATGGATAACAAAAGACGTTTATTTAGAACATTTAACGAGGTTTGGAGTGAAAGCAATCCCTTTCAAGTGTCTGTAGAGATGTGACCGCGTTTCAATTCGCTCGTTCTTCACTTGAGTTGTGCTCGGCGTTGGTAACAAATGTTTTGTTTTGTTTATTTCACGATTCAAGGAGACTAAGGACGGCTGCTTATAATATAATATTAGTTACTTTTTTATGCGATTTCTGGCGATTATCTGACCAATAAGTTTGCCATTTTGACATTATTTGTATATAATGTAGATAATCTGTCAAAACATCACATTTATAAATTCCTCAGGTAAAAGTTGACTGGCGACTGAAAAACCGGCCCTTAGAAAATAAATATTAACATTATGTATTTTTGCAGAAGATACTGTGTTAGTTGATTTTTTGAGTAGGTATTTGCAAGCACATAAACTTAGTTTTAAACGGTTTTTTACTGCCTCGTTGGTCTAGTGATCGTAAGCGTAATTGCGGTGCATGAGGTCCCGGTTCGATTGCCAGATCGTGCAAAGTGTTATTGAGTTTTTCCATCAGTAATTTCGTAGTATCAGCCACAGAGTGTGGAGTCGTGCCTGTTGGTAATAGGCTCACCCCCTATAGCATAGGACTTAAATATAACTGTGAAATATGGGTGTTCAAATGGGAACCTAACCCTTCGGGGATTAGAGGCGTGATCTCCCTAACTTGTTATGTGCTTAATTTTGATTTTTACTGCTGCATAAATCTTTCTGTTTGCTGTCCTCCTAAACCCATTTAAACGCTTTAGTATAAAGCACAAATGGCGGGTCTTGTTCCGTCGACTGTAATATAAGTAGGAGCCGATTCCAAAAGTTAAGTCCGTATAATTGAAATGTATTCGATTTAACATTTTATTGACTATTTAACTGGATGTCCAGTATATTAAATGGTCAGGAAAAGTCGTTTATTCGGTTCGCATACCGTAATTTTGGTGGGCTTTATGACCCATAAATAACATTAGAGACAGCAGGAATATTTGTGGGAAATGTTACATTAGGTACCGGGTAAAACGGGATGAATAGAATCGCAGGGGTGAATCGAAACAAAACTTTGAACGGGATTTTAACATTAAATAATACGATATGTTACCAACCAGTAGGTACTCTATTGTATGCACTTAATTTTACTTTATTCAATAGAAACCATTTTTGCCACATACCACATTCATTCCACGTTAAAATCCCTCTAAAAGTTCTGTCTCGATTCACCCCTGACTTTCTATTCACCCCGTTTTACGGTATTATTTGAAGCGGTATTGATGGTTACGTATAAATATCGACAAAAACTGATTACAGTGAGTAATACCTCTTCCAAGTTAATTGGAATATCATTATCTATGTAGGTTTTGGTTTGTTTTATAATTAAAAAATGTCTATGGAGCTACTTGCCCATTCTAGAGGTCTACGCTATGGAAATGGCAAGAATAAATAAGAAGCTTGTGAAAACAAGCTATATAATATTCCTTGTGACTGTGACTGTGGCTTCGTTATATTTGTTTTTCTGACATTCAAAAGTGCCTGTAATGGTTCAATTGAAATAAATGTTTTAAGTTTGGATTAATTGATTAAAGAAGACAAAAACTTAATAGTTACTCAAAAGCTTGTTCTATATAAATCTGCGTCAATGCATAAATCTAAGTAGTACCTAAGTACAAACCTGAATACACGAGAATCCCATGTGAAAAGAAAATCTTATATTCCATACCGAGAATTGCAGACCAATACGATCGAGTGGCGATTTTCTTTTGTTTCCATTCAAGCAAAGCTCTTTGAATGGACTAGTCCTTGTGGATTTCACTGACCATGTACCTATGTTGTACTGTTCCAAGGGAGTACAGAATAATATTTGCACAACATGACACACTTTGTGCGATCGGCTGCTGTTCCACGAATTGTATCTTTTGGTCGATGTTTGGTTTTCCTTTGATTTGGAAACAATATGAAAACAACAAAGTTAGAATGTTATTAATAATTCATTTATTCTAGATAATTGTAACCCATACAATACATAATATAAAATTCAAATCAATTTGCTCATAAATACTAACAACACAAACACATTTAACAATAAATTAAAATCACTTGGAATAATACTACCATTACATAAACTAACAATGCTATGGTTCGGTTTCATGTCATTTGCGTGACAATCAATACATCGGTACTATTACAAACAGAGGTGATTAAAAAAAAGTTGAACACAATTTATATGTCGTTTGAAATTGCAACACGACACATTCAAATTGGCAATGTTTACGAGTATACAGATATAACAAAACTCTATGACTGCAAACACATTTTACTGCAGCTGTCAAATTGTAATTGTATTACTACCTAACAAAGTCCTCCGGCGCGTCTGTCTGTCTGTTTGTCTTTCTGTTCGCGATAAACTCAAAATCTACTGCACCGATTTTTATGCTGTTTTCACTTTTCAATGGATGGACCTTCCCCGATAACCACTCTGGTTCTCGGGGAAGGTTTTAGTACATAAACAGGGTGGAATTTTGTAATGCCACCACCTGGAGGGAAAGTACTCTTAATACTGCAGATAGAATATTTTACTCAAAGGAAACATTCCTTTATTTTTGAACAGAAAGCAAACTGCATTCAAAGATTTTCGAAAAATCTCTTCTCCCACACCCGGGAATCGAGCCGGCTAAAATCCACGCAGGCGAAGCCGCGGGCAACAGCTTGTGTATAACAAAACAGAGTTTTAATCGATGATTTTGTACGTACCTACAGAAGCACTAATAAGATAGAAAAAATCAAAAACGATTTTTTCGTGTAAACTGTTTCTACTTTGTGAAATTGAACCTATTTCGTAACAGTATGTATTCCAAAATACTAAACGATAAATCAATACAGTTAATGGAGAAAATCACTTTTAAAAGTGACTTTACGTGACTGTATGGGTATTTCATGGCATTATGGATTATTGTACGTAACCAAACCATTCCCAATCCGCGGTGGTCTCGCGGTGTCTCGTCATTGAATAACTTGGACAGTTGTCACGGTGTCTGACAGGATACGTCATCATCATCATTTCAGCCGAAAGACGTCCACTGCTGGACATAGGCCTTTTTTGGGTGGGTGGAAAATCGAGAACACGGCGGGGCTCCGCCCAAGCAGGGCACACCTCCACAGTGTGCTCCACCGTGTCCTCCGGTCGATCCTCGCAGTGGAAGCATCCGGGCGTTTCCTCCCGCCTGATTCGGTGCAGGTACCTCCCGAAACACCCGTGTCCGGTGAGGACCTGCGTCAGACGGAAGGTGAGGGCGCCGTGGCTCCTCTCTAGCCACTCCTCAAAGAGGGGACTTACCGCCACTATCGTGGCGTGCCCCTGGACATAGGCCTCCCCTAAGTGTCGCCACATTGACCGGTCCCGTGCGTCTCGCATCCAGCGGATCCCCGCAACCTTCACCAGGTCATCGGTCCACCTAGTGGGAGGCCTTCCAACGCAACGTCTTCCGCTTCGCGGTCTCCACTCCAGAACCTTCCGGCCCCATCGGCCATCCGTCCTGCGAGCAATGTGCCCTGCAAACTGCCACTTAAGCTTGGCAATTCTTCGGGCTATGTCGGAAACCTTGGTTCTCATGCGGATGTCCTCATTTTTGACAGAATACGTCGTTCCCTTCATAATATTGGCTTTATCATCTTTGTACACCAAGATGTGATAAAATAATAACAGCCTCTCGGGTCGATATTTATTAAGCAGCGGTGGCCCAGTGGTGTCGGCCCCGACTTACGAACAGTAGGTCGTGGGTTCGAACCCAGGCAGGCGCATTACTTTGTGTAATTTATTTCATCACCGCTGCTCTCAAAACGGTAAAGGAAAACATCGTGAGGAAACCGGCATGTCTTAGAACCAACAAATTCGAAGACATGTGACATCCGCCAATCCACACTGGGCCCGCGTGGTGGATTATAGCCCATCCCGCTCCTAGAGAGGAGGCCTGAGTCCCTGCAGTGGGAACATTATAGGCTGATGATGATGGGTCGATATTTAGGTTCAGTGGTGCTTGATTAGGTCGGTTCGTGATTTAAACCACCCATTACATTTTACATTACCGTGTTTTCTCTATGCCTTGGAAATCACGTTAAGCCTTTGGTTCCAGCCGTCATTTGTAGAAATTGTAGATCTTCGACTGTCGTTACAGGTAGTCAGTGACTTGGAAGGCTGACTAAACAACCAGGCTTACTAAGGGGAATCGTATTACCCAGTAGCAACTAGATTTGAAGAGATTGGCAGTCGTTCCATATAAAATGAATCAAAATCTGGATCTGGCTAGAAGTTGATGATACATTATTTTAAACCGTTTCAGTTAACGTACTTTTCCTAATTTTCTTTTACTTCAATAATTATGTTCAATGGTTCGGAAAAGGAACGTTAAAAGGAAAAGAAAGTTAATTTTCTGAAATATTTGTTGGTCTTTAAGGCGCTGACAAGAGCCAAATAGGCTTGTATTGAACAATTTTTTAGCCAAATCTATACAGTTTGACACGGCGGAAAAAATATATGTTAATCTTGAACATATTTCTGATAATTTCGTTGTTTTCAAAACACGTTTTTGAAAAGTTTTCTCGATACAAAAAAATTGTAAACTAACCTCTTAAAATGATCTTCCAACAAAAATATCTGTATTACTGATCAACGTACGTTGGTAAAATTTATAACAATAACGTACCTTATTTAAATACAAAATTTGGTTGTTTTTAATTTTTGATTATTTAATAAATTATTTTGATGTAATTAATCATTATATGGTTTGTAAGAAGTTCGAGCGTTGCGTCATCGCGCTCTCTTTCTTACCTAAGCAATCCGACAGTGAGCGCTTAGGCGCGGTGCTAGACGGACGTATGTCACTTTGCGCCCCACTGACAGCTATCCGTTCATCTATAAATTATTATTGACCGCGTCACAATGTTAGTCCAGGATCCACGGTACATTTTTTCACTTGATTACTATCAAGCTAATTTTCCGTGAGCAGCTGCATTTTGATGAGACGCCAACATTACCCTATACGAAAACTCTCGATTGTGGTAGGTAATAGGGGCAGCAGGGATAAAATATATATTGATTATATATTATTATAATTATTTATTTGATGATTTTCAAAAATCTATTACTAACTATTTTATTTTTATCTGATGATCATTATCTAAATCCAACATGTATTGATAACGAGCTCATCAAAAATTACTACAAACCAGCTGTTTTTTAGGGGTCCGTAGCCGAATGGCAAAAAACGGAACCCTTATAGATTCGTCATGTCTGTTTGTCCGTCTGTCCACCCGTATGTCACAGCCACTTCATTCGGAAACTATTGAGACTACACAGTTGAAACTCTACAAGTATTCTGTGAACCGCTTTACGATTTTTATAAAAAAATAAAAAAAGGATTTAGGGGGTCGCCCCATACATGGAACTGAAACTATATTTTTTTTTTCATCAAACCTATACCTACGTGTGGGGTGTCTATAGACAGGTCTTTAAAAATGACATTGAGGTTCCACAAACAATTTTTTTTCAAAGCCAATCGTTTGGAAGACAGACACTTTCAAATTTGTAAAATGGCGACCGGCCTCGCGGTCGCTTGCCTTCGGTATTGCCAACAATGACCAGCTTTTCAAGGCTGCTATCTCCTCTTTGCATTATGTGGCCGAAATAAGACAAAATACGCTGTAGGCAAACTGTTGACAATCGAGTCTTGATATCGAGTTGGTAAAGGATAGACACATTTGTGCGTTTGGCCGTCCATGGAATTCGGAGAATCCGCCTAAAACACCACTTTTCGAATGCGTCTATCCTCTGTCTTACTCTTGTTTGGATTGTCCATGTCTTAACTTGTGGGGAAAAATGCTCCTTCCGAGAAGCCTGTGCCTGAAAAGGAACCGATCCAGGCTGATGATGGTTTCGTGACGGTGTTGAGGAGGAAGCGCCGTCAGCGAACCATCAAGAACCGCTGCGGCACGGCTCCATCGGAGCCCAATGTGCATATTCGTGCCGCAAAGCCGAACACTCCTTTGTACCTCTCCCGTCTACATTACACCACTACGACGGAGGACATCGTGGAGTACGTGCGCCAGAAGATCAAGTACGTGGCGAGAGTGCAGCTGCTCGAGTCGCGCCGCAACGTCAACTTTAAGGCGTTTGTGGTGCGAGTACCGACATGCTACCTGCACCTCGTCTTGGAAGAGGACTTTTGGCCGCAGGGGGTGGTGTTTCGACGCTTCCGCGGGCAAGTGCCACATGATCGCACAGTGACGTAGTGCAAGTGTAGTGATACTAATATAGGTTTTGTTTACTAACACAAGCTGTCAATTATATCGTATGTATGTTAGTCTGTAAGGTATTTATCTATGGGCCAAAGTAGCCTGAAAATAAATAAATATTATTATTATTAACTCTATGGAGGAAAATCAGGAAAACTAGTGCTCTGACCAAACGGGCCTTCGTTTTAAAACTTATACCACGTTTTTCCCAGATGTTCCGGGGGCGTAATATAGCATCTTTAGCCATGGCTATCCGCCGTTTTATTTCTGTGACGCAGCTACCTTCATTACTTATATTGGAGCCCAGTTAATCGAAGCTGTCCACAGTATAGATGCCTTAGATGTTATAGGCGCCCGATAGCTTTCCCGCACGATCTACCACCATAAGCTTGGTTTTCTGCCTATTTATTGCAAACCCTACTTTGCCACTTTCCACTTCAAATCTGTGCCGTATCTCTTTCATGTTGCCAAATGTTGTAGCAAGGAGAACGGTGTCATCAGTGTACCTTAGATTGGAAATCCACTTTCCACCAACAGTAAACCCCTTGTCCCAGCCCTAAAGAGTCTTGAATGATATTACTCTTCATACATATTGAAGAGCAGAGGTGAGAGGATGCATCCCTGCCTAACGCATTTGAACAGTCGGTGTCTATTTTGACGAAAGAGCGGTTGTTGATGTGTAGGTAGAGGCATCGGACTATGTCAATAAGATGTTGAGGCGTTCCCATGTCTTTAAGAACCCCCCACAGCTTGCCCCACTCCACGCAATCAAATGCTTTGGTATAATCTATGAAACATATCAATACAGGGCTGTTAAATTCCCGGTTTTTCTCTATAATTTGGCGAACGTTCAGGATTTGTTCCCGCGTGTCTTTGCCTTTAACAAAACCTGCTTGCTCTTCTGGAATTTGTGGCTCCAGAAAGTGTATTAGCCTGTTGTTTATGATGTACAGGAGTATTGATGGTGCGTAAAGTAAGTGCCAAACACTTAATATATTTTTTAGAATCTTGTAGGCAACTTGTAAAGAGTGGGTTTAATAGAAAATATCCAATCCCCAAAACCCAGTTAGTAAGTAATCATTTTTAATGACTTCGTTATCGATACATATTGGAAGGAAGGAAGGGGACTCTTTGATCAAACCATACATTTTGTAGGACAAATATTTTTTCAAATAATTTAGATAATTATCATCAGATTAAAAAAAAAAACCCAGCTGATGATTCTCAAAAGTGTTTGTACTTAACACTTTTGAGAATCATCAAACCAACATATTTTATCCCTGCTACCCCTATTACTTACCACAATCGAGAATTCGAGAGTTTCGTGCAGGAAATTGTTGGGCGTCTCGCCGTCTCATCAAAATTAGCTTGATAGTAATCAAGTGCAAAAATGGACCGCGGATCCTGGACTATTTGTTTCTTACTTGGTAGTATGGCGCTAGGGTATCGGAAAAATTGTCCAAAAATACTGAAACATCAGAAGTCAATAGCTATTGTCATCGTCTTAAGGCGAGGTTGCAGTACTTTGTTTTTATGTACGCACGACCTCGCCCCCCGCCCTGCCGCGCGAGCGATATAATGCCACAATTACAGTACAATTCTTAACTATAAATATAATTTTAGATATGTCCAGTTTCTCAATAAATGTACCGAAGTAAAATTTTTCACTTCGGTACATTTATTGAGAAACTGGACATATCTAAAATTATATTTATAGTTGAGAATTGTACCTTGCACATCTATCTACAATAAGCAGCAAAAACATTTTAAAAATACAAAGCATTGTATTTAATAAACATACTTTTGTTTAAAAAAGTAATGATTTGACTTATCAATCGGGAATGCGTCCTTAACACTGTTTATCTAATTAAATCTTTGCACTGGAATATAAATTAGCGCTAAAGCGTACAAGATTATTCTTATCTCTGAATTCGGGTTCTTTTAAATCAGAAAACCAATTTGAAAGATAGTTAGTCGACACGAAAGTAATTTCATGAAACATAATAATTTATGTAAATGCCTGAAAGCGTAGACCAGACTGCTACGGTAACAAGGGATACAAAAATCTTTGTTTGATGAGGGCCCGATACAATACGTTCAAGAAAAATATAAAAACAAACACTTTCCTCCTTTGTTTCAATTTCATGCTAGAACAGAATATAATAAAAAAGATTGTATGGAACTTTCGACATTCGATGTTGATGGCAAGCGTCTGGTTTTTTTGGCTTTGATGGATCGGCAATGGATTAACTTTCACTTCAATATTGTTTCGATGGATACGGGCTTTGGTTTACTCTAGAAAGATTAAGTGGCCATTTGACGTCTGTTCGGAACCAATGAAGATGGGAAAATGTTGTTGAACAAAGTAATATTTATTAATATCTATTTATAGATACTCGCTGTTCTGGGAAATCAACTAAGTCGGTATGAAATGAAAATCTTCTGTATTGTACACATTGATTGTCACATTTCTCTGGAGACTAGGACGGAATTAAAAGCTGGAAACGGGAGTCAACGTTATGTTCCTACGACAGAGCAATTTCCTACAGAGTGCTATAAAGATGTTGCATGTCAGAACATAACGTGTTCCCTGCACAATCATTTTCTAGATATTTTGTATTAGCCTAAAATCGGGTTAGGCTAGTAACATACTTGTATATCTGTATTTCTGACTTTATCTAAATACTTAGTTCAAAGTATTTTAATCGTGTCTCGCATACTAAGTGAATACAGAAGTAATGTAAGGGTCATTGTGGTTTGGTTTACTTAGAATTGTTTGTTTCTAGAGATATGGGCCAGAATTAGGGCTTATTAGTGTTTATCTAGCGTAGTTTTATTTAGTTAAGGCCTACGATGGAGCGACTCCTTAACTAAGGTTGTGTTGTAGAATTTAGGTACATATACCATTATTTTATGATTTTGTGAATGTACCATATGATTGATTCATGCATCCTAGTATCAAGTAGACCTGTAAGTATAGCCAATTTCCAGAAATCTGACTACTATTATAAATACCTACTAAAGTTTGTGTGTATGGATGTTTTTTTTTTCAAAAGAGGCTCAAAGGTAGTTTTTAACCTAGATTAACCAATTTATTGCTTTTTAACCGACTTCAAAAAAGGAGGTTACTATGTTCGTGTGTATGTTTTTTTTTTTTTTTTTTTATGTATGTTACCTGATTTCTCCCACGTTTGTGGACCGATTCTCAAAATTCTTTTTTTATTTTAAAGAGTATACTCCTGAGGTGGTCCCATTTGTTTTTGGTGAAGATCTGGTGCTGATCTTCGGAGATATACAATGGAACTCTTCAAAAATAGACGGCAAATCTGTCGTAATTGCTGGAATCGCTTGGATGTTTATTGAATATACCATTATCATGACGTAACATCACGCCTGTATGCTCTGAGGGGGTATGCAGATGTGTACAATACACATTTTTTTAGTTGTTATATGAATTTTTATTCCAGTAATACGATCCAGTGATTCATTTACCGAACTCCAGGCGGGTGAAGCCGAGGTCATAAGCTAGTCGTGAATAAATTCGCCAATTTCCAATTACGAAACATCCTATATTATACGCTCATCTAAATTATTTAATATACAATTATTATTTGCGGATAACCGTGAACAAAAAAACAACCGACTTCAAAAACACCAAAAAGAGAAAAATAAACTTAAGAAGAAAAATCAGCTTCTGAAGTCGGTGACTTTTGTTTGTTTGACTTCATGTTTTTGCCACCGACTTCAGAAGCTGATATTTCTTCTTAAGTTTATTTTTCTCTTTTTGGTGTTTTTGAAGTCGGTTGTTTTTTTTGCAAAAAAGTTTTTTTTATTTTTTCATTTTTAGTTGTAATAAGTACCTAGATATATCCTATACAAATATTTACTATGCATTTAACATTCAACCAAGAAACCTAACTTTACCTAACCCTTAACCTTCAAGATTCAACGAACAAAAAGTGGTACTACTCCTCAACGGTTAAGAGCATGAAGACAAGTGATGACTGCTAGATGCGAATACTTGAATAGCGTCAGAAAAAAGTCACGAAACACGTCATACGTGTCTATGTAATTCATTTAAAATAACTAAAAAAATGTGTATTATACACATCTGCATACCCCCTCAGAGCATACAGGCGTGATGTTACGTCATGATAATGTATGTTTAATAAACATCCAAGCGATTCCAGCAATTACGACAGATTTGCCGTCTATTTTTGAAGAGTTCCATTGTGTATCTCCGAAGATCAGCACCAGATCTTCACCAAATTAAAATGGGACCACCTCAGGAGTATACTCTTTCAAATAAAAAAAGAATTTTGAGAATCGGTCCACAAATGGGCGAGAAATCAGGTAACATACAGAAAAAAAAAAAAATACATACACACGAACATATAACCTCCTCCTTTTTCGAAGTCGGTTAAAAATAGCGTACATTCCCGTGTCAATGTTCCTGTTGATAGCAGGTTCAATCCCTCAGAATAGCAGCTTAATGTATGTAGATTTGTGCCAATGGATCATTCGCTCGCAATTTTCATTCGCATTGTGAATTAAGGGAATGTTTTTATCGTGTTGTTTTCGTTTAGGGAATTAGGTGGTGATGAATATTGAATCCAGAAACATAAATCGAAGGGGTGTTAAAAACGACTTTTATTTTTTGGGGGTTTGGAAGTCATCAAATGACTCCTCCCGCTTTGGGCGCGAGGGTGTGTCAGACTTTTACTGACTAAAAACCACCCATGTTTTTTTTATTTTCTTAGCCCTTTGTGCCGAGGCCGCGGTATCTCTTTCGAACAACCAGCAGCCCCGACGGGGTTACAGACTATCTGAGTTAGAATTATGTAGAGGTTGTAAAGTGGAAATTATGTTTTTTCTACTCCTCCGCTGTTCTTTTCTTTTATCAGAAACGCTGCGGCCAGCAAGACAGTTAAATATTTTCTCTGGAACTTCGTCGAGCTTCATTGTCTCGGCAGTTTTCTGGTGGTTGCCACTGAATCTGGCTTTCTGGAGTTGTAGTGGATTGGGAATAGTGTTGCGGGCTTGTCCAATTTCTAAGACTCTGAGTTAGTTGTGGCGTCGTACTGACAGGTTGGAGTTGCTTGAAAATAGTAATACAGTATTTCAGCTTATCTCTCAGTGTATGTCTTGATCTACATTTTCATTTCCTTGAGTTTAATATTTATATTGCTATTTGGTGCGTTATGAGTGCCTTATCTTCTTACATGTTCATAAGATATGATGAAGAGCTTTCTATATAACGTTAAGTAAATTAAAATAGAGTAATATTTCGTAAAAAGCGTTGAAAACAATTTAATGGGAGTTTTATGACAGTAGATATAAATGCTTGTATGACACGCAAGCAGCTTTATTATTATGAGTAATCCTAAATTGATTCATAAAGCTTTTCGTGCTGAAAATGTTCCATACGCAACTAATTCAGGCATAAAATTGAAAATATCCGTTTCACAATGTCACAGGTAGAATTAAACAACAAACAATCAAACTTCTTCAACAGAATTATTAAACAGCTATCCGGAATCCTATTTATTGTGGAACATCAGCTTATAATGTAGATACCAACGTTCATGTTCAGTATTCATTTATGAATTGTCAGTTTTACGTTGAACATAATATCCGAGGATTTTTTGTACGTAATTCGCGAAAATCAGCGTAAAATAACTTCGGTGATTAAGTCTATAGTCATCGAAGGGTTAGGTAGAGGTACACCTACATTTAACAACACGCCAACACTTTACACTTATCTTACACCAACATTTCGTGAATTATTTTTAAGTCACCTGTAATAGAGAAAGTGCCTATTGTCATCCACTGAGCACATATCTAGACACCGTGGCTGCTACTGTGAAATTCCTGATGTAAAAATTCAATAACAATTTGCGCGACCCAGCAATCCAACCCAGGAACCGCACTTCTCTATTACTTCTCTATCCGTCATTATGCTGGTAACATCTTTAAAATGCGCAAAAATAGATCACACGGACAGATTCATGTATGTTTATTAGTATGGACGCCTAAAATGTTTCACAGACTATAAAATTCAGGCTAATTGAAAATTAAAACAGGTCCTAATGATTTACAGCTAAACACGGCACAGCTAAATTAAAGCAGTGCAATATAAATAAAGCACTCTGTTACATTAGCATTCTTAGTGTGAAATAAATTATTTGAAACATCTCGTGTTACATATTTTATAAATTCTGTATAAATTCTGGAGCAGCGAACCTCCCTGGAGTGAACCTTCCTTGCCTAATTTTGTATTCAAAATGATTTACTGTTTTATCTTTGCATGTGATTTTTTACAGCTGACATGAGCATGAATTTGTACTGAGCTTATAGATTAACTTGGAGCTGTCATTACAAGCTTTTTGTTTTGATTGCATAAATTAAGGATTGAACAAACTGGTAAGGACAAATTGCTGACATGCTCCGGACATCGACAGATACTTTAGTTAACCTGCAGTTTTCCAGACACCAGAATTCACAATTCGTGCAATAACGGTGAAATTCCGGTGTCCGCAGATATCTTTATTCACATTCTATAATGTCATGTATAAGATCTTACAATGGGCTTAAAGCTATCGTATAATTAGGGACCTTGCAGGGTTGTAGGAGTAATTATATTTATCCGTATAAGTACTTATGTCCGTAGTAGATAGTTGTTGTCGGAGACAGTCCGGTGTCCGTAGCCAATCCAGAGTCTGGTGCGGTTGCATTTATTGAACCTCTAACATTTACTATCGTCAGTGTCTGGTGTTAAGTTGCAGACGCAATTCATCATATCGGTTTCACCAAATCTTAAATTAGACACTTCTCGTACATTGAACTTGCTCAAGTTAAAGCAAACTCAATCCTATCTTTTGTCTCATCAAACGACTTCGCTCTCTGTCATCAGTTAGGTATTTAAGCTGACAAATGAGATGGTTATCGGGTCATCTTCTCGGCTATTTGGTTACCTCAGGGGTCGTCGTGGCGGTTAAACGGCGCGGGCGTGCGGTCAATGTCATCCTTGATAAAACATAGTCTACTACGATTTTCAGCGCCTTTCTGTGAAATCTGGCGTTATTCAAGATAGAAAAATAGGATTTGCGAACGTAACAAATGTGACTTTACAGAATAATAGTGATTAAAAAGATTAACACAACTTGTCTCATTTTTTTTTTTTTAGTTGTAAGTTGTGTTTACTGCTTTTTTATTGTATATAATTCTGCGGCAACAAATATTTTTCTTTCTTCTTCTTCATTTACTTCCTTGAGTGACTATTTGATGAAAAAGGCAACATAAAACATATACTATGACACTGGGTAAGTAGTGTTACTTTGTAAAAGTGAAATGTTTATTTTTATCGAAAGACTCTTATCGTTAGGGAGATTACCTCCAGAATGACTTAACTTGACTTAATGTCCTATGTCCCCTAGATGGGGCAGAGGGCGTCCACAGATATCCTCCATCTCGATCGGTCTTGAGCTTCACGCTTCACCTCGCTCCACGTCAGACCTACAGAATACAAGCTTACAAACTACTCCTTTATATTAGTGTAGATTGAAGTAGTCGTAAAGCCTATTTTTGAGACTGACATTAATAAACCTGACTGATGACTGTTGCTCGACGCTGCATATACGAGTAATTCAAGCGTTCTTTGTTTTGTCGCTCTGGGCGGAGCGGTAGGGAGTGTCAGACTTCTACTGACTAAAAACCATCCATGTTACTTCTTAGTCCTTTATGTCCGGGGCAGCGGTATCTCTTTCGAAAAACCCGCAGCCCCGACAGGCGTATCATCTTGCGGAAATCAATCGCTCTCGATTTACATTCCACTGCGGTTTCAACCAATGTGTAATTCGGTTCAAAATATTCTATTTCAACTAGTTCACAGCCCATTAAAAACTTTCAGCATATTTCAATAATAAAATTCAGGTAAGCAGCAAAGATCATAAAAGGAATGGGTACATAAAAGCCTGGAGGTCTAACTTTACACCAACTATGTATTTTCATATCTTGTTTACGTTCCATCACGTTTTCAGCAAGATTTTTATACTATCTGCATATTTCACGATGTTCTAACATACCTACTTAGTTTATCCTGTAAGGCGTGGAGTTGAATCTTGTGTACAGTCACGAGCAAATATCTTTACGCTTTGTAAAATTCAAAATCGATATTCTTATATCTAATTGATTATTGTCAGTAAAAGCCACGGAGTCTGGATTTCTGGTTGATGGCAATAGGCTTGTCCCCTATTACATGGGACTTAAACATAACTGGCGAAATGTAGGTGTACCTCTGGGTACACCTGCCTTCAATTATGCAATTATATGGACCTATGTTTAAAAATAAATTGTTAATTAATAATGTATTTTATAATCTGCACGAGTTTTTTGATAATAAAATTTAATTGTGAGAACCTAATTTTTAAAAATACTATTGCATATCCGACCTGGGTAGACTGTTGAAACCAAAAATGTAATGTTTGCTATTAAGAACTTAACTTATTCAGCGCTTTATAGAGGCCAAACATACTTTTTCATACTCATTTCTAAAACACAGATGATAAAAACCTAATTTACTATAAAACAATAGCTAGTCATGGCTTGCCGCTGGCAGTTAAGAGACAGTTTCCTTCGTAATACACTGTCGAGCACCGTATTATGCGCTGTTCTCTTTTACATGCCACATGTATATGAAAAGATGCTTCTTTGTCCTACATCAGTGCTTAGATTCTTAGCTGCTGAAAGTATACAGAAGTGTTTTTGAAAAACTATGTGGCTAATGATTTCTTTTCGCTAGAATCAATTTGGTTTGTGATTTCTATAGTTAAGTAGTTTAGAAGGTATAATAATTTGACGAAAAAAAAAACCGGCCAAGTGCGAGTCGGACTCGCGCACCGAGGGTTCCGTAAAAAAAATATATTATGTGATGTAACTAAAAATTTATGGTTTTCGTAATTATTCCTTTATCTATGCTATAAGACGTTGCTTCGTACCAAATTTCAAGATTCTGAGTTCACGGGAAGTACCCTGTAGGTTTTGATTCCCTTGCGAGTGTCGAAAATTTGCGGCATAAACGGGAGTATCTTGATGTAACTAAAAATTTATGGTTTTCGTAATTATTCCTTTATCTATGCTATAAGACGTTGCTTCGTACCAAATTTCAAGATTCTGAGTTCACGGGAAGTACCCTGTAGGTTTTGATTCCCTTGCGAGTGTCGAAAATTTGCGGCATAAACGGGAGTATCTTTTGATCGCGTTGACTTAGAAGTTTGATTTTTTCACAGCTCCAAGAGACCATAGACTTGAGTATTTGATATGAATTTCAGCTTGATACCTCCACGCGTTCCTGAGAAAAAAGGTCTTGACAGACAGACAGACAGACAGACGGACAACAAAGTGATCCTATAAGGGTTCCGTTTTTTCCTTTTGAGTACGGAACCCTAAAAATCGAGTTTCGGTCATTACATGTTAAAAATAAATCAGTTTCAGGTCATGGGTTTTTATACAACCATTTTTTTTTGCTTTACGAACAATTTAGAACTTTACGTTCACGTCTGCCAGCCATCAGTGATTTAATTCGGCTGAAAATTCTGCCCTTCGAATTCTAATTAGTCCGAACCCAAAAAGTTACAAAAAGTCGTAAGGATCACCAGGTACCCCTTCGACATTTCGCAACTTTTTCTGCCAATGTCTATTCTACCTGTATAATTATAGAGTAAACCTTAACAATTGTGTAAGTAGTTAGTAGATAATAATAATATAATAATAATAATATTCCACAACTATCACACAACGCCATCTAGTCCCAAGCTAAGCAGAGCTTGTGTTATGGGTACTAGACAACTGATAAACATACTTATATATTTCTAAATACATACATATTATAGATAAATTACACCCAGACACAGAACAAATGATCGTGCTCATCACACAAACATTTGTCCTGGGTGGGAATCGAACCCACGACCTCCGGCATAGCAGTTAGGGTCACTAACCACTAGACCAACAGGCCAGTCGATAACAAAATATCGTCGCGGCTACGACAGCGCCCTAACATCTGATCTGTAGCGCATGAAATCGATGAGGCAAGTTGTAAAGCTGCAGTTAAGTGGAACACAGATACTTTAAATTCATATTAAATATTCTCCTTGAAAAAATAGCCCGCATGAAAGCATGCATGATTAATGGGAGCTCAAAACCTCCTGTAGAAATACTTTCAAAAATTGTTCCGCGCCTTCACAAAGCGTGTGTTGTTAAACAACTTTGCTGCGTACATTACACAGTTTGCTCGTATTTTTCCGCGACAATATGAACTTATATTACGGCAGGTGTATGTAGCGTTGCAGGGAAGTGTTGGCAATATTTATTGCTCGGCTTCACGGCGTATATCACGAGCTGTGTTCGGCCGGCCATGTTTCCGGCGAGCGTGGCCGAGTTTCGAGCTGAGCGAGATCTCCGGGCATCCGCGAGCATTGTCATACACAGCCTCTCCGCCTATCATTTTCACCTATTCATACATATATTTCATCCATCGATACTGCACTCAAAATGCAACGTTATAAATTAGCAGGTGAACACAATTTTGCACGGTCAATACTTAAATGGGTCAACGTTTTGTGTTTTTGTGCGCTAGTGATTAATACAGGTCACAGCAACAAGTGATGTTATCTAGTTCCGTTTGTATCTGTAGTGTAGGATAACTGAGTCATAACTATCGTAGGTTAGTTTGAAATCTCTCTATCTTGTTGAATATTCCAGGAATGTTATAAAGGCAATATTAGTCAGTAAACTAGACTAGTTTGTCTATACTAATTGAGTTCGAGAGAGATTCGAAATATCTCTTATTTTCCGTTGCAGTGAGCGTCTGATAGTTCTCTACAAAATGCGATAAGCAGGAATTATCCAGCATGATGCTTTAAGTTGCTCATCTTGTTGACATACTTTATCTTTTTGTCACTTTTATAGTGCCATGGGGAAAGTGGGATGGTGCTAGTTTTTCCTCGAACTGCTAAACACTATATAATAAATAAATAACTGAATAGGTAGGTACATTACATTTGTTTATGGGTCCCGTAACTGCTGAAATAGAGCAGTTTTTTCTGTATTTTGTAAAAGTTTTACGTCAAGTGTTGTTGTAAAAGTAATGTTTGGTAACGATATTGCTGTCTGCGTAAACTTGTTTACGTAAACAAAACAATATTTTATGCCGTGGCATAATAACCGTCAAATCAATACCTTATTACTTTACCTGTTATTTGTTTATTGCTTGAGTGGTAACCAGAAAATTAATGGTAATGTTAACATTGAAGTACCTACTTCGTATTCGTAAGTATGTCTGGGCGACGAATTATGTTCTTAGAGAAATATGTGAAGATCAGAATCTGTTTTATTTGTTACCTATGTTATTCCGGTCGTAACATAGAAGTAAGAGGCTATTTGCTGTTTTAATAACGCAAAAACAAAATTATGTAAGTTTTCTGGTTGTATCTGCTTAAGTAATAGGTCCTACTGTCTTCATAATAACAGTGAATGGATGGATCTTATCAAGCGAAAAAGTACCAAAACCCTCACTTTCGGATCATTAACGCCTTGTAAAATTGAGTAATTTATGAGTACCAATAATAATTCACGAGGGGTTCAGGTCGGAGCCTTTTCCATTCACAGAAATGTTTTGATAAGGCTTCAAAAGGCATAAAACGGACGTAGGTACCTACTAAGGGTTAATCAAGCCAATTGAGAGTTCATAATTCTTTACATTTTCTGACTTTTGTTATATGGTCTTTTTTTTTTTCTGGTGGGTGGAAAATCATCGAATGACCCCTCCCCGCTCTTGGGCAGAGCGAAGGGGAGTGTCAGACTTCTACTGACTAAAAACCGAACCCATGTTTCTTCTTTGCCCTTGCGCCGAGGCCACGTAATCTAGTACAAAATACCGCGGCCTTGTTATATGGTCTGAGTTGTTAAAAACAGCAATTAACATAACATAACAGCACGACTATAATACCCGAAGGGTTAGGCAGAGGTGTAACTAATAGTTCACCCACAGTTTGCCAATTATGTTTAAGTCCCATGTATAGTCGACCAAGAAATTGGTTTACCACTCTAAGGTTGAATATCATTTGCACGTACAAAACATCAAGTGCTATTTTCACGTCAGAATCTGTCAATCTGTCATCCTTAGCGAATAATTATGTTACTGGGAGATGTCATCAAAAGTGGTAAACCAATTTCTTGGTCGACTATACTAGGGGGTGAGCATATAGCCAAAAACAAGGCATTGAATCCTAACTTTATGGCTGGTACTGAGAAATTTCTAAAGGAAAACCCAAAAATACCGTGTCTAACCCGAGAATAGAACCTAGGACCTTGCGGCCTCTAGACTAATGAGACAGTCAAAAAATAGTAATTAAATTGAAGATAAAAATATCCCCCATACCTGTTTAGCGAGAAGGTACGGCCACGGGATATATTTGTAACTTTAACTGTTCGGCCTAAAATCTCCACTAATTTGTTTGGTTCATTTCGGGTCACGTAGTCCCCTGGAGTATTCTCGGCTGAAGCAAGGGTCAACACTCAAGTTTAGTCGGTTTGGTATGAAAATGTTAGGACACTTTATGATATTTAGGGACGCGTCATCTGCGACTTTTGCGACATTTTACGTCACGGACTATATGGGAAGGAAGGTTTGATGAAGCGTTTCGTAGATATATTTTTCACATTTTATGGGTTTTTTTCTTTGCCAAAAAACACGGGATCTAAAATGGCGTTTATTTTTTTTTCTTTTACAAGTGCTATTTTTTGCGAAAAGAGTAATGATAATATGGCGAGAAAGGTTTCTGATGAGATGACAAGTAGGTAACAAATGAATTGGTATAAGGGCAATAGAATGATGATAATGCTTTATTTCGCGAAAAGTGTGCACGAAAGTATTTGTTTATTAAAGAACTTTAAGAAAGAAAGAATGAAAAACCGTTTATTCAGCAGTCCCGCTTAATGGTTAAAAGAACAACGAAATATTTAGAACTTGTTGCTTGTTCTAATTAATAAATGGAAAACAGAAAGTTTACATACGGTCCTCGCTCTTTTACTCTCTGCATATAAATCTCAGCGTAATAAAACCGGATTATTTTAATGACAAGGTTCTGTTGGTGTAGGAGTTTCATCTTACTTCTTACTAATACGATTATTATAAACGTGAAAGTATTATCAAATTTTTTCATACAACCAATGCTATGTTGATATCCGGTTCATCGCCCAACCACCTAGACAACCGGTGTCTTGTGATTACCACCTTAATTGAACGATTTAATCATTGTAATAAAGTCTTTGATCAGTTACTAACTTTGATGTTCAATCTCAGGTTGGGCTGCGGAAATCATAGCCAATCAATTCACTTGATATTATATTAAATTGAAGATGATGATGTGACGTTACTACGTAAACAATTTAATAAATCTGACATGTTTGTAACGAGTTCACGTAGAGCGCGTAAGGGAGAAGTTGCCCACACAAACTGTAATAACCTCTTACAAAAGTTTTTGTTACAAAGTTAATAAAGAATTTGTAAAGAAGTCTCTGTAGTTAATTCAACATTCATGGGAGCCTCTATGTGCAACTTTGACGCTTAGAACTTTCACGTATAAATTGGCTAAGTTGCTTAAGTTTATTAATAATTGAATATATTTTTTATTACGATAAAAAAAACTTATTTTTTATAATATTATTTTAAACACTGTTTTAAGCTTTCACGGTTCATAACTATATTTAAAATGTCACTTGTAAATGTCATTTTAAATATAATATTATTTTGTTTTTTAACACCTTCAAAGATTTCTGTAATTATTTTGATGTTTGTTGTAAGATGTTATCAAATTATTTATTTGTTTCTTTATTAAAGCAAAGTTTATAAAAAACTAGCCAAGCAAGTCGGATATGCACATGAAAGGTTAATGGGGTATTTTCCATGTTATTTTAGCACCATAGACTTCTTATAGGTTTTTCTGTAATCTTTAAGTGTTGAACTAATTTCTGTTTTTTTTTTTCAGAATTTTAAGCTCAGTAGTTTCGGCGAAAAGAGGGGGGGGGGGGGATGGTCGGACAGACAGACAGACACAGTGATCCTATATTTTATTATGAGCCTGTACTGTCCCACTGCATGGCAAAGGCCTCCCTTCCCTCCTTCCTCTTTTCGCGATCTAATGCGATTAAAGGCCTATAAGTGATCCTGTATGGGTTCCGTTTTTTCCCTTTTGAGGTACGCAACCCTAAACACAGCTATGCCCCACAAAACCATTTTCATGACGATTGAATCTATTATCCACTTAAAAAAATAAACCTGCTATAAATTAAGCGTACCATGTTCATTTTACGTAATTGAATAGCTACCTAATAAAATGTGAGACCAACTTTGAAAAGTACTTCGAATCCCAAATAATTAATGTTGGTACAGCTCCTGCTTCGGAGCTAGACTCTCAGAAATTCAATTATTTTGTGAAGCGATCTTCATAACAAGTATCTTATTGGGTTCACCCTCCAATGCGAACAAGATTAAACGGGGTGAGAGTACCTACGAGTTCAAAGCTCGATATGACTGCAACAAAATTAAATGATCCAGTCCGATACCGATTAACTTATACGTAGGTGGATGAAAGCTTTGTATAGGGACTCGTTTTGCCTTTACGATTCTACCCTTATCGATTATATTTTTGTACAAGAATTTTCGGGTTGGTTTAGTTTTTTTTCTTTTGAACCAGTTGTAAAAGAAATCAGATACTTAGGTATGTTATATGTATTTCTTTGTAGGTCGTTACGTAGAAAAGGATCAGACGCTTTAATGTTTCCGGTTAATATTTCAATCTTTGTTACATAACTTATCCGAGGGTATTGAGTCGTTAGCGCAAGTTGTGCGGGGGTATATAAATAGATAACTTAACGTGGGTGTTCAAAATGATTAATACTGTGAAACTTGGCAACGTTACTTACATAATTAGTAAACATTTATCCGGTTAAATTGGAGTAAAATCATTTATTTATATGGCTATGCTAATCATTTATTTTGACTGGCCTGTTGGTCTAGTGGTTAGTGACCCTAACTGCTATGCCGGAGGTCGTGGGTTCGATTCCCACCCAGGACAAATGTTTGTGTGATGAGCACGATCATTTGTTCTGTGTCTGGGTGTAATTTATCTATAATATGTATGTATTTAGAAATATATAAGTATGTTTATCAGTTGTCTAGTACCCATAACACAAGCTCTGCTTAGCTTGGGACTAGATGGCGTTGTGTGATAGTTGTGGAATATTATTATTATTACTATTATGACTTCCTTCCGTAACCATTACATGTCTCAAATAGAATGATAGAATTTTGAAGTATCTTGCTCTTTTACAACAAACTCTTGGATGTAGTATGTTCTCGAAATAGCAAAAAGATGAAGAACATAATGACAAAAAGCAGCGATAGGTAAATATTTGCAAAATATTGCGCACTTCAGTGGAAGCTACTTTTCAGAAAAAATTGTATAACGCAACACGTTAAGAATAAACAAATACAGGCTAAGTGCGAGTCGGACTCGAACACAAAGGGTTCCGTAGCACTAAACAATATTAGGTATAACTTTTTATTCCTAGTTTCACATCACATTTGTGCAGCGGTTATGCTATTTTAACCGTGTGGTGCTAACAGCCTCGGAGTAAACTGGCTTTGACATACGAACGGACGAATCTATAATAGGATTCTGTTTTCACGGTTCCGTACCCGAAGGGTAAAAACGGAACCCTATTACTAAGACTTTGCTGTCTGTCCGTCTGTCTGTCATCAGGCTGTATCTCAAAAACCGCGATAACTAGACAGTTGAAATTTTGCACAAATTATGTATTTCTGTTGCCGCTATGACAAAATTGACAACATATCATCATCATCATTCATCATTTCAGCCAAAAGACGTCCACTGCTGAACATAGGCCTCCCCCAGGCGTCGCCACATTGACCGGTCCCGTGCGTCTCTCATCCAGCGGTTTCCTGCAACCTTGACCAGGTCATCGGTCCACCTAGTGGGAGGCCTTCCAGCGCAACGTCTTCCGGTTCGCGGTCGCCATTCCAGAACTTTTCGGCCCCATCGGCCATCCGTTCTGCGAGCAACATATACGACAACATATACTAAAAACAAAATAAAATAAACATTTAAGGGGGGCTCCCATACAACAAACGCGAATTCTTTTCCGTTTTGGTATGGAACCCTTCATGTGCGAGTCCGACTCGCACTTGGCCAGTTTTTATCATTTGGTATCAAAACCCGAAATGTAGCCTTCGCTATTATTTCGCCTACAAATTATTTCAATTAGACACGAATTGAAATTCTAGAAATTCTCTATTGATAGAAATTCTCCAGCAAAATTAGTATAAAGATAGATAAAAATGTGACAGGAGTGATAAGATTTTATGAAACGGCTTCAGTTGTAAAATCACGAACAGATCGTGCCAAAATCAGACAGTTTTTATAGAAGTCAATAAAGTTTCGTACGGAAAATTGTAATAACAACTTCATTGGTAGGCACTTCAAGTATGATCACAAAAAGAATATCTGGGACATTTCTTCTTTTATGGAGCATATCTTTAGTTTGTTTTTCTAGACTGAAGTAATATTTTTATCTCAGCTTTTACTGTCCGGAGTTATCAGGTATGATGTACTAAACTGTAATATTTTTATTGGTTATTTTATGCTGTAGGTTGTTATAGTCTAGTACCTACCTATATATCAGCCTTCAGGCAGCTTCTGAAGTAGGTACGTGCAGTCATGTTTAGTGTTCTTCAAACATGACACATGACAAAATATGCAATCCACAGACTTTTCGTGGAAAATAGTGACTTAAAAATAGACAAGAAAGGTATATCCACTTTTGTTTGTGCCTTCACAGCTAATGGAAAAGTGCCGTGGGATGTAAAATGAATCCACCATGTTTCGCTTTGTGCACCAACTTTTAAAAAACAACATCAATATTTTATGGAAACTTTTAGAGGTTTTATGAAACTGAATATGCTACGTAACTATTTGATGTTGTGAATAAAACATCATATATCTGTGAGTTCAACATAGCTTTATTTATTTATTTTATTACGAGTACTAATAATTTCTGCGAACACAGTGAATTCGTATGAAAAGTTTAGCTCTGAAATTGAAAACAGTTACAGCCGTTATGACGAGATTTTAAATCAAATTTTCCGAACATCATATCGAAAAACAATAAATAAAGAAATGTGTGGAAAACATAACGAGAAATTTCATACGAGCCTGGGTAAAATGTACACACAGTGGGTATCATAACTTTCGCTGTAGAAAACTAGAACTGCAAACTAGATTGCAAGTTTATTTATGCAAAAGAAAGACCTTGTGTTTTTGGAATCCGCGAGGCTAGTTTCAGTTTTCATATTTTTTTTCGCGAAGTCCTGAACTAAATAGGACAAACACACATTCATACTTATATACCTGACCACCCTCCTTAAGCGGAAATAGGATACTTAGCCAACATACAAACAAAAGTCTCCATTCTCATTAAACAGAATGCGACTCTTCGCTACTGACCTCAAAGTTGAACTTTAATCGAACCAGGACAAACTAGAGCCGATTAATTGGCTCTTTATCTACCTGACCCAGCCAGCCTACCAAGTCGCCCAGCCTCACAAGTATTGCAAATCCTTTAAATTGGAAGTTGAGCTGCTAAAAGTGCCTATAATGGAAACTTAAGCTCCTGTATTATGCTTCGATCAGCTCGCCTGCCGGTCGCCGATATTCAAAGCTGTGTGATATTAATTAGTTTTGTTTGAAGACTGGTTCGCTTAAGAGCTTTGTTATGTGGCAGGTGCACGAGGCATTTTTTGGTTATGTTTTTTGAGGTTACTTGCGGAAAGAACATTGATGTTATATAGTAATAATTACTCTCTGCTTTCCTCAAAAATCCTTTTAAAATTACCGATGTAAGATTTCTATGTGGATTCATAATAATGTACAGGATAATTATGTGGTATCCGTTTTTGCGTCCGCGTCCCTTCCATCCTGCATTTATTTAATTTTATGTACACATAAGAGAGAACATAAGGAAAAATTAGGTCCGTCTTTGTACAGTGTTTGTTTCATCATTAATAAATATCATAACATAACTTAATACTTAATGATAGTAACCGGTTTAGTGTCAGTGTCCCTTCCGCCATATATATTACAAAGATCATTTATTTGCCAGGATAATTATGTACGATCATTCTCTTTTCACCACAGCTGTATAAACTCTACTAAGCCCATAACTAATCGACCAATAACACTAATACTTAAAACATAACGTCATAAATATACAACGAGTGTCGACGTAGAATTTCACTTTGATACATATTACATTATGTTTACTTACTTATTCTGTTGTGCACACGAGAGAGGCAGAATTGCGTATGGCCACGTATACCTAATTCTAGAAATTCCACTCTAATGTTAATTACAAACTGGTATTAAAACAAATGTTATCATCCAGGCTCATGGGCATAATGGTCCGTGTGTAATAAGAGATAAAGTTGGGTAAAAGGCAAGCCTGGAATAGTGGCGCCCAACTGGGACCCAGGTAATTAACTATTTACTTAGTTATGACAAGATTACGTATTATGAACAGACTTTAGTGCCCACGTTTAGGAGAATGGAACTAATAGATTTACACGTACGAATTCGTCGAAGTTTGTAACTCTTGGAATTGCGTGGTCCGAAACTTTTGTTCTGTTGTGGGTAGTTTGATACAGGCTTGTTAACATTTGCCGCGGATTTAGATTTAAACTTTGATGCTCGTTCCTTTATTTCTATTAAGGTTAATTTCTGTGGCTTGACCATTGTTTCATTTTATACACCTACGTCGATATTCTAAATACTGAAAAGCTAGAGTTCAGTATATCGAATTAAACTTTGTTGTTGTACGGATAGTTCGTAACACGAGGCTAATAACAGTTAGCCAGCTATTAAAACATACATTGTTGCGATACTTGTTTAATTAATATTATTGAGCAATGGTTGAACTGATTGAGCTGTGGTAGATTACGTCATAAACCTTCTTTGTATCGATAATATTGCCGTGATTAACGACTGCCAACCCTACATTGGATCATACAATAATAATAAACGGACTGCGGTACTAGGAAGCCATCAATCAAACCTTAGTATTGTGGGAACGGACATACATAGATAATGCACAATAGCTTATGTTAGGGCTTTCAATGGACTTGGGATGTAGGTAACATGTTTGTAAGGTTAGGTTAGCTGAACCTCTGTAATGACTGTTGTGAAAGTTTAATATACGTGTCAAGTGTGTCTGAAACTAGATATAAGTATATTTTTAATGGGAAATGAATCGTTTTGAACCCGGTGTCTGTCAAGGTCTGGTGTATAGTCCGGTTGTTTATTACGTTTGATTGAACCAATTGTTTATAGAAAATTATATTACATATTTATGTATGATGATGGATTCCAAAATTATTTAAGTCCGTCTTAACTAAACTGTCCTTTCAAGTGCCTTTTTAGTTTAAAAAAATAAATAAAGTAGAGAAGTAAGTAAATACCTACTACCGTAAACTAAATAAATCTCTTATTCACGTTCTTAATAAAATGCTCTCTTTAGAAATATAATAAAAAGAAAATAAACACTCGTCCCTAGTTCGTGGGAAAACAGTTTGTAACTCATATTACACAAGAGAGACCCCATTTCCTTGGCTTGTTTATCATATGATGCTATTATACAGCTAGTTGGTTATTATACTGGCCATATACAAGTAATAAGCGACAGCCTGTCCGTAATTAGTAGCCATCCTATCTGTTCGCTGCACGTCGTGTTCGAAATACATAGTTCGGCAAACTCTGTAGTCTGTGATATACGAGAACAAAAGTTCCGAGCAAAATACGCCAAAAGCATACCTGTCTGGCTAGTCAAAGGTTTTGATGTACGGAACAGAATCTGTTCTGAGTTTTGATGATTTTATGAGTTGTAATCAGGTGGTTTATGACGTTATGATAGAGTGTGGTTCGATGTGACTTTTAATATCATAATATCACTTTATTATTAAAAAGATGAATAAATCGAGAACATAACATCTCATTCTCCAGCCCTTATCCCAATTCATTTGGGGTCGGCGCAACATGTCTTTTTCTTCCATACTTCCCTATTTCCCGTCCTCTTTCTCTTCAATCGACATAACTTTGTAAAGAAAACTTGCTATGATCTTTTTCTCAAACAATTATGGGGTAGAATTTTTGAAACAATGGGGTTGTTTCCTGGAAACTTCGCCGCGAGATGGCGCTGGTGTTTGGCTACACATGTCAAATTTTTTGAAATAAACGTTTGTATTGTGTGGACGATTTTTTAAGTATTTGCGCGGGTCGCTGCACAATGTATGCTACCTGGCGTATCACCCAGTTGAAGGAGGAATTGAAAAAACGAGGAGCAACGCAACAAGGAAAGAAAGCGGAGCTTGTCGAAAGCTACAATAGATTTAACATTTTATTGACTTTTAGCTGTTTTCTGGGCAATATTATGGTTCTACAAGTTGTAAAATAAACTTCACTCACTAACTTTTTGCTTTTTAATGATCTAATACTAAACAAACTAAGGTAATAACATCATTTGTTAAAATGTTACAAAATGTATAGTTATTTGAAAAGTACCAATTCTTCTATGTTCATGTCTGGAATAAGATCAAAGCTGGTAGATGGCAGTGGTTCGTTTGATATTAAAGGGCTTGATATTATGCAACGCCTTGCATTTCTCTGTTGCAATCGCTCAGTTCGAGCTGAGGTGACACTCTGTGATTCATTCCAACAAACTATAGAGGGCACAGCAGATTTCTTCAAAATTTTGCGTTGGGGTGGAAAGCCTGAAACAATATTGGGTACTGTTAATACTTGGCAAATATCAGTGCGGCTTAAATGCTTAAATCCCCCATGAGCGAACGTTGACTTGAAGTGGGAGAAACTGAGTCAACGTTCGACCCTTGTTTCTCCCACACATTCAAATTATTAATAAAAGTCGGAATTAATAATAGGTATCGTACTAACCTGACACATATACTCTAGGAGTACTAACCTGTCGCCTTAGAAGTGGTCTCTCGTAGTCTGTTTCGTTGAAATGTTTCCCACATAACCTCGAAAAATTACTTGTTTTGATTTTTTTTAGTTTCAGTGCCTTTTCCTACTTTCTCTTCATGCGCAAATTTCTTGGAAATCTGACAACGCCTATTTCTTTGCATCCAAAGGCTACACAACGACCCATAATATTGAAAAAAGTCACAAAATATTAAGATATTGTTCAATTTCTATGGAGTTAGACAGTTTGTTTGTAGCCAACGCACAGCGCCCTCTACGTGGAACTATTTGACAGTTTTCTTCCCCATTTAAGCGTGCGCTGTTCCGTACCCAAAGGGTAACCAATGGGAGCCTATTTCTAAGCCTCCACAAGTTTCCGCTGTCCGTGCGTCTGTCAGTGGGCTGTAACTATCGTATGTAGCATTTCTTATAAAATGTATATATTTCTGTAGGCGTTATACTTTTGTAAGATTGTATGGAATCCTACATGTGCGAGTGCGTTTCGCAATTGGGCGGCTTTTTTATCTCTGAAATAAATTTGTGAATCTATGCCACCTTGTGCTGAAATCTATTCTACGTCTTATCCCAATCACTACATTATACTCACACTTTAAGTCTAGAAATAGTATCAACCTAGCTCAAATCATCGAAGTTAAATTAGTAGTGCAGAACTAAACTTTACACAAATAATAATATGAAGCGTCTCAACTAGACTCCGTAACAAGCCTAAAGTAGTCCTTTGTTCTCATCAGTTTAATGGTTAATTTACCGGAATAAGTCCGGAACTTGCCAGCAGTGGCTACACTGGCAACACAAAATCTTTAATAAAGTTACACTCGGCTAATTAACTCAGTTTTACTTTACATCTTGAGTGTTATTTAGAGAAAACTCAGATATCTGAGATTGTTTGGAAATAAATATAAAGTCACTATCAAACTGGTTAGCTGGGATTCTATCTATAATATCTCTTTTGGGAAATCATCCATTACGTCTCGATGCGACAAAACTTCTGTCAAGCGTCATTTTTCGTTCTCACATTTTATTTTCATAATTAAATCTTGGAAGTTAATTCACTTCTATTTATTTACGTATCAAATGATTTGATGATGCGGCCAGGAGGGATAGTGGAACGGATGGAAGTCTTCAGTAGCTCACTAGTAAGTCCGTCGCATTTCGGATCAAGTGATTATTACCCGACTGCGGCGAAGCCCAAAAGGAGGGTTATGTGTTTGACGTGTATCTATGTATGTATGTCCGTTTCTTTGTTCCCTCATAACTCCTTAACGGATGAAGGGATTTAAATGAAATATACGTCGTTAGATTCGTCTTGATGGCACAAGTGTTATAGGCTACATTAAAATTAAAAAAAACAAAGAAATCGCGTGGCGCGTACAATAAGAGGTTAGGGTAAAAAGTAGTAGTAGTTATTTAACAACACGTGTGTAGCATTGACGAAACTTTGTATCGCGGAAAAACAAAGGGCTCCCAAGGGTAAGGAAAAGAACCGTATCTCCGGAATAGCCGAAGGGATTAAGGTAAAGGCGTTTGTCATAAAGTTACTGTTTACGGCTACAACAGAAAAGCTTAAAGAGGCAGAAACTTTCAATTATTTAAGCAGTATTTTCTCCTATTTAGTGTGTTAGTCAGGTTTTTATGTACTAGAGCGAAATTGCGACCGTTCGAACTTTCGAACCCAATACTTAACTAAGAAACGAGGGTTCACAACGTATTAACACATACTGGAATAAGACCTACATACATAATTATGTTCGTATTTAGGATTTATCTATTATAGTTGAAGCATGCTTGGTGTACTAATGAACTAAGTAATTGAAGATTGGAACTATATCAATTTAACATGTTAATACCTGGGAATTAGTGAGCCGGTTTATTAATGGGGATTAATATTGATTAATTCACTATCATAATACGTTTAAGAGCGATAACTCTGTGTTCTAAGTAATTCTAACCAAAGCGGTAAGTTATAATTTGTTCAGCAAAAGGTTATATAAGCCCTAAATGGGCCCGACGACGCGTTCACGTTCGACGAGCAAAATTAATGCGACAATCGCGCCATTCGCTTCGATCCTTTCGTGTTAGTTAGGACACATGGCAAGTTTTCATTCATATTAATACTTTAAAGAGGTAAACAAATTGTTAAAAATATAATTTAATTGTTTGTAGTGTCCCATTGTAAGTTTTTTTCACTGATAATTATAATGATATGTTATTCGTGGGTTCTGTTGTGTGTCAGGTTATAACTAGCAAGAAGAAAAAGCACGCAAATAGTTACCTACTTATTCAAAAACTAACTAGAAAAGTGCACTTTTAAAATCATATTTCGCATTTTTCTATTCTATAAAATGAATAAGGAAGAGTCTACTTTGTAACTTGTTAGTTCTTGCAATTTATTTTTTAAATCTATCTATCTGTCTAGGTATCTATATAAATAAAAAAAAGAGAAGTCCTGACTGACTGACTGACTCATCAACGCCCAGCCCAAACCCTTGGACCTAGAAAGCTGAAATTTTGCACAGTGGTTCCCTTTATAATGTAGACAAGGAATAAGGAAGGATTTTTTGAAATTCAACCCCTAAGGGAGTTAAATAGGGGATGAAAGTTTGTATGGAAAATCGTAATTTTTGTAGTTAAACCGACATACACGCGGGCGAAGCCGTGGGCAAAAGCTAGTAATAAATAAGCTAGAAAGAATCTTTGGAGAGTCTTCAATGTTCCTTACCTACTCGATATTTAAGTAGCAAAAACTCCTGCTGCTTCTACTTACTGCTGCTTCATTGAAAATAAGTTGCTGCACTTTTGGCTAGTATTGTGACGTTTTTTGTCTATCTATGTATTTATGAAAGGTAGCTTCACAGAAAGGAAAAAGGGTATAATTTTTTTGTCTATAAATGAAAGGATGAGACTACCTTTATTTTATAGACATAAACGTTAAATATAAGAGAAGTCTACAGATTCATAGAAAATTCACATTTAAAGCTCACTAGTGACCCGCCCCTGCTTCTCAAGTTTTTTAATTACTAGGTACGCGAACATCGCAAAACATCGAAATTCTTTTAATTATATTTTGTTCTGTTGTTTGCCCTCTATAAGATGGTGGAATAAAATCACAGACAAACACGATGTAGGTATAGGTACTAATATTATAAAGAGGTTAAACTTATCACTTATTTTTACATCGTTCTCACTTATAAATGTAACCAAGATTTTGTAACAATATTATATTGATTTATAAGAGTGTCCATGGAGTTTATTGCCCGTTCTTCTTTCTATAGATCTACGCTAGGAAATGGGCAACAACAGTACTTTCACAAGTTTATGCCATAGGGCTGTAACTGTGGCTTCGTTTTAATTGTTTTTCTGACATTCAAAAGTGCCTCTAATGTTTTGATTGAAAAAAAATGACTTGAGTTTGAATGTAGGGGGTAAACCTCAGAACTACTGAATCGAACCCGTAAATTATTGTTACTAACTTGAAGATACATTATCGTTGAGTGCCACAGGCTATATTTCAAACATTGTGTGTTAATCCTACTTCCTACTTATCCTACTAATAATATTATAATTGTGAAAGTTTATGAGTGTGTGACTGTGTGAGGAACGGATTTGGATAAAATTTGGTACACAGATAGTTTATAACCTGGATTAACACACAGGATAGTTTTTATCCCGATGCTATATTCCCGTGGGATTATTTTCGAGTTGTAGCGGGTGAAGCCGCTGGCAACAGCTAGTTAATAAAGGGTGCTAATTAAACCGGCTTCTTTTTAATAGCATTATTTGCATCAAAAATCTAACTTGCCTTCTAAATTACAAAGTCAGCCACAATTAACGAGCATCTAAATAATACTATCTTAGCCACAAGTTATCTTTTTTAAAGCCACTCTAAATACAACTCAGCATCGTGATTATTTTTTAGCATCTAAATTTGTAACATGAATTCAAACAGTAATCTTCTAAAATATTAATATATGGCATCAAAAAAATATTCAATTAGCTTCTAATTTATTAACTCAGTACGTTTAAATTTTAGCTCATGCAACATTAACTGAGCATCAAAATTTAATTAAAACTGTCATCAAATATTATATTATAGCCACTAATAGTATGTATAAACTCCTGTCGTGTCATCGAAAGGCTTAAATATAGAATTTCAGAGTACATAATGACCTAAATATTGAAGTTCAGAGTATCGAATGTCCTAAAGATCGATTTTATTTACATGTTGTGCTACAAAAGTTATCGACAGAATCGCTTCAGAACTTCATTTTTATCGGAAAACTAGACAATAAATTGTGAAAACATTTCTGCAAGCAACTCGGAAGTAGCGCTCGCCGGCCGCTGCCGCGGCACCGCTCGTGCGCGTTTGGTCACCGTTTTAACCTAACCTATTTCCCTCAGTTTACAATAACGAATCATACAATCTGCCTGTGACTAGACAATTAGACAATGGTAAAAACATTTCTGTAACTACTATGTATTTTTAACGTAAATATAATAATCTAAAGTGTATCAAAAGTTGACATTTCATATATAATAACGTTGGCGCTCTCTGATTGGTGCAAATGGCCAGTCGCTGTCGTCTCGCGTGCTCGCGCCAAATCTTTCTGTTGCTATTTTCACGATAAAAGAATGTGATGTATTATTTTACATGCGAAGTTATAATAAATGATGTTGACTACGGTCGCTTCATTTATATTTTTTTGAGGGCCTTGTGTTGAAGCTGTAAAATGGTGGTGAGATATAAATTCCGTGGCTGAGTTAGTAAATTAGGTGCCTATGTATAAATAACAAGGACAAGTTAATATAAATGTTGATCGTCACTTGATGCTTTCTATAGAATATTTAGTGGGCGTTGTAAAGAAGATAAATTAGTATATTCGAGGCTATATAATTTTCCCGTGGCTTAGTTATAAAATTAGAAGTTTGATCCTGTGGCCAATTAAAAAAATTGTGGCTCGATTAATTATTTCTCGTTAATAAATATAATGCGAGCGAAACCGCGGGCAAAATCTGTCCTAGACGTAAAAGTTTAAGGTTGACTGGTGGTGACCGAGGTAACCAGAACCAGACAGCGTTATGAGAATCAGTGCACGTCAATGCGTCGAGATTCTTGTCACTAACCTACCTCAACTTTCACAACCTTTGACGGCACGGTTGGCTCAGTGGCTAAGCGATTAGTTGCTGCGGTGCGTGCCTTTGCCTTTTTGGTGGGTCGAAAATCATTGAATAACCTGCTCTTGGGCAGAGCGAAGGGGAGTGTCAGACTTCTACTGACTAAAAACCAAACCCATGTTCCTTCTTCGCCCTTGTGTCGGAGCCGCGTTATCCTTTCGATAATCCACAGCCCCCAAGTTCGATCCCAGTACGTAGAAATATTTTTATTTTATTTGTTTGGTAGTTTGCTTATGGTATTTTTAAATTTGATTTTAAAGGTTTTCAACGCACCTACGATACAGTAGATATGTAATCGTAGTGTGGGAGAACGTTTTTTTTATGAAGAAAAACATAGTACACTCGGTTGCTTTTGGTACAGGGATAAAGGCCTTAAGGGCTCCCCGAAACCCCAACTATTGGTCTGGTTCTTCCCATTGCGTCAGGGTGCGAATTCCCTTCCGCCGTATTTAGATAATAGAACGGAAAGTCCTTAACGACCCACTGAATATTAACAAGCTGTTAATTTTACGTGTAATGGAGAAACTTCGTATTCCGGTTCAAATTAAATTTTATGTTTACTTTCTGTTAGGCTGAACTACGCTCTGTTACTCTGTTAAATGGTAACTTTTATAGAATTTAAATAGGCTTCCGTTTAGATGGTATTTCTGAAATATTGTTAGATAAACTTGGTGTATTGGGTTGGGGTGAATCTTAAAAAATATTTATTTAAGTTGGATCTTATTTATAACTGATGACGTGCCCATTTCGTTTGACATAAATCCTTAAATGCTTTTCATATTTCGTTAAGTTTCTCTGTTTTCTATGTACCTGTTACATTAAAGTTAGTGTTTAGGTATAGAATATGATTTAATGTTCTTTATATAATTATCGAATTATCGAGAGAGAAAACAAAAATAGCAGACATATTCACACAAGATAAAAAGGCTGAAATGGAAATGGGCGGGTCACCTAATAAGAGACAAAAAAGAGAAATGGGCTAAATTAGTAGCTGAGTGGTACCCAAGAGAAGGCAAGAGGAACAGAGGACGCCCGACGCGAAGGTGGGACGACGATCTCAAAGCGACAGCGGGGTCATTGTGGAAAAGGCAAACCCTAGATCGTGAAATGTGGAAGAATATGGGGGAGGCCTATGCTACGGCAAAACAATCTTCGGAAACCGATGTCTGAAGAATATTTTTTCTTATTATATAATACTGTGTAACATAACTAGATTATAAGATTGTTAATAAAGGCTATTTCTATTCTATTCTATATAATTATATCATCATCTACCTAGCCTTTTCCCAACTATGTTTAAGGTCGTCATCCAGTCTGACCGGTTGCAGTTGAATAACAATATTTTACATGGAGCGACATATATTTAATATATATCATACCAAATCAATATTAGACGAAGGTAATAATTTTCACAATCGCACAACATTTTATTGCGAAATACCAAATATTATGTAAATGTGCGTAATAAAACCGAGCTTATCCCTCAGGAGTTACGTCGCCAATAACATATCAATATACAATCAATTCACATAAAAACTTATTATGTGGGAGAGTTATGTAATTCAGGTATATATAGCCGTGTTAACATAACACATTTCAGTCTATTTGTTACACTCTCCTTTATTGAAATCGTTGGAGAGTTGAGTTCATAATAGTTTCAAATCATACCAGAGCGACTGCTTCGAAGAAATAACTGAATAAATTATAATGCAGTACGAGAGTGCGACTGTTTACAATACTGTTTTGTTTTTAATCAACATTAAAAATTAGAGTAGCTATTCCTAAGAGGGTTCTGCTTTGTTGAGAATAGAAACTCGTTGGTAGTACCTTTATTGTCCTCAAGATCATAATCTTCCTGCGCTTGTCTCTTGTTATTTGGGGTTGGCGCAACACGTTTTTTTTCTCCCATTCTGTCAAGCGTGATGGTTGACAGAGGAGACTTAATCCTTTTCAACCAAACCAAAAGACAGAGGAAACGATGAATGAATGAATGGATGGTCTTCCTGTTCATTCATATAGTAACTATTTATGTGTTCAGCTATATTCCACTTATTCAAGTTATGTTTAGATATATCAAAATATGTACAATGATAATTAGGTATTAATTTAAATTGTGGTTTATTTGACATTGAAACAAAACTACGTTAACAATTTTCACGATACATTTTCCGGCTTTATCAGTCAGTGGACCTACACGTCATACTTTGACGAATAAACTCCACAAAATAAAGTTACATTTAAGCCTGAAATTGTGCTGATGTCATCAAAATACGCTGAGAAGTTGGCGCATAATTTTCCCTGTGGCGTACAAAAGAAACAAGCAAGTCATCATGCCCTGAACTCCCACACCTAATGAACTACAGGAATCAGACACCGGGTTAACGTAGAGGAAAGGGTCGCAGTAAAATCATTTGACAGAATAAAAATATTTACTTAGGTTTGGTGGTTATTTCTGAACTTTATCTAAGGAATAACATTTTGGGTTTAGCGGTCTTTGCGGAGAAAATACTGTTATGCCAAACCACCGCATATATACTTTGGATAAAAATTAGACGGCGATTGTTAGTCCCAAACTGTCTGAGCCTTTTTTTCTTAATCAATCAATTAGTCAGTGGATCACTGAAACGTTGCATCTTGCCGTACCAAATGGCCACATTCCCGGAAAAATATTTACTGCTATGTTGCAATTATCTTCGATATTTAGCGTATTTCTTCCCTTTTGTGTCTGACAAACCAGGAAACAGCCTTCACTTTTCTGAATAGACCTTATTATTATTCTAAACCCACATTACCCTTCTGTTCTCCCCACGTGACGGCTATATCCCTTCGAAGTAGTGCCACAGCCGTCCGCTGGAATTGACCCAAATAAACAATAGTTCGCGTTCAAATAACTAAGTCCGCAACAAAGGTGCCCATGTATTAGCTGGACGGACTCAACAACGGACATTAACTTATGTACGTATTATAAGGGAAGGTTCTGCTTGACTTTTGTAGAGTCACGAGGACTAAAATGTATATGTACAGTGTACAGTGTACACTGTACATATAAACTGTAAATATAAAACAAAATCGCTTTTGACACACACTTAAAAAAATTCAAAAGCGATTTTGTTGTGAATGAACGGTTTCTACTTTGAGATAAGACCTATTTCGTAATAGTAGGTATGGTTTCCAAAATTCTATCATCATTATCATTCCCCTAATGATGAAAATCACTTTTGAAAGTAGCTGCGTGTATAATATTGAAGCTCGTGACTGGGGACCGCTAACCGTGGTTGGCGTCATCGTGGACTGACGATTCTATGAATGATAGATTCTGAGTTTTAGCAATAAGAACAATTTTTTTTGTGAATAAATAGCTTTTGCTGCGTGTCTTTCTCAACTAGACTCTGAAACAGCTTTAGTTAGTTTTAGTTCTTTATTTAAAAATCCTATTGATTTTATAAATAATGATACAGTCTATACCTAACTCTCTGGATTCGTTAGAGCATGTATACCATGACTGTTGGAGGGTGGGCACGGGTCCATACAAAATTCCCCATGGTTCTATAACCAACTTAAGTAATACATTCACTAGTTCGATGTCATAATCTCCTACCACAAAATAAACGTGAGTGTCAAATCAATAATCATTCAACTTGATTACGAAAGTGGTTATTCCCTGACTTATGTGCTAGGTGATAGACATGTGTTACGATAAAAAGTAAAACTTTAGAGTCATGTAAACATGAATCCGTATTCCGGCCACTCATAAATTGAGAATTCGATCAGTATATTCAGTGTTGTACATGTTGCTAATAACACCGATCAAAACTTCTCAAAGTATCGCTTCTGGTACAAGTCCTTAGTTCATTGAGTTTCCGAACATTCAATTACTTTTATTTATACCAGAATACGGCAAGAATAGGAAGGAAGGACAGAAATTGCCCGTTTATTTATAGAATCCTTATTTTATGCATGTGAGGGGTGATTTTATCGAGGTTGTAAATATCAATCAAAGTGATTCTAATGGCGGGTTAGCACATAATAATTACCAATACGAAAATACGAAAAGATCTCGAAAAAAAATTATATATTAGATGTGTGACGTTAGAATGTACTACCTCGTTGGTCAAGTGGTCGCAAGCGCGACTGCTGAGCATGAGGTCCTGGGTTCGAATCCCGGGTCGTGCAGTGTTCTTGGGTTTAGCCATGAGGAGTTTCTTAGCAGCAGCCACAGAGTCTGGAATTGTGCCCGGTTCCTATGAATCGGGCACAATTCCAGACTCCGTGGGTAATAGGGGGCGACCCTATTGCTATCAATAGGGTCGCCCCCTGTTACATGGCACTTACACATAGCTGGCGAAATGTGGGTCTACTATTAGGTACAACTCTGCCTAACCCTTCGGGAATGACAGACGTGATGTTATGTTATGTGTAGAATATAACGTTTAATATTCTAGGTCAGTAAACAATTAATATAAACAAGAATTGAAGTCACAGAAGTTTCAAGCACCACCCGAAGTACCATTTAAAATTAGTTATTTGTTGGAAATAACAAAGTTCCACGAAATACCCTCTTGTCAGATAACTGTATCCCATTTTAATAATTCCGCTAAAATCTCAAGTTTACTTCTGAAACAATTACTTTTTAGGTTACAAACGGAAAATGAGAAGTCGCTCAGACAACGAATTAATTTATTTCCGTTTAATCGAAAGGAAAAGAAAATGTTTTGATATAGTCCGTTTCGTCATTAAAATTGTTATTAGTAGTGAGTTCTTAATTACTATTGCCATTTTATCTTGACAAGTGCAGTCTCCTTTAGCTCATGGCGGAAGAGTAACAGTCTTTTGGATCTTGCCTAGGTTGGTCTGTGGCGGTGAACCACCACTACATACCAATTTTCCTCCGTGCCTCGGAAAGCACGCTAAGCCGTTGGTCCCGGCTGTCAATTGTAGAACTTTAACAGTCGGTAAGGTAGTCATCATCATCATATCAGCCCGGAATCATCCACTCCTGGGTATGGGCCTCCCCTTTTTTCCGCCACGCGTCCCGATCCTATGCGTCTCTCATCCAGGTGTTTCCCGCGACCTTAACGATGTCGTCAACCCAACGAGCTTTAGGACGGCCCTGGTTTCTATGGCCTAACCTTGGCCACCACTCAGTCAATGCCTTGCTCCATCGGCCATCTCCGCGTCTAGCAAGATGTCCTGCCTGGTAGTCAGTGGCCTGAAATTCCGACAACCAATGTAACCAAGTGGTATCGTATTACTCAGTACTAACTAGGCTCTGGAGGTCAGATAGGCAGTCGCTCCATGTAAAATACTGGTATTCAGCTGGCTCCAGTTAGACTGGAAGCCAACCCAACGTATTAGGGACAAGGCTCGGCAGATGAAGAGCTGGCTCCTTTGATTACAATTTTTGTAAATATTTTATGAACTACGTATGCAATCAATGTAATTGGCAATCAGATTATTTATTTGCCATGTTGTTGATACAGTAAACCCGATACAAATACCTCCATATGCTAACATTTACTTATAATTATAGGGCCTTTGTGGGCGGAATGGGACCGTAAAGAGACACACGGTAATTTATTTAGTGAAATCAACCTACCGTCGCTGACGATCGATATTTTGTACTGTTTTATGTTTTGTTTGAAGGCTATCTATGCTACTGAGGCGCTTCTTCGTTTGCTTCCACTTCACTTTTATAGTCTAGAAGTTGTATTTGTTAAACAAAGTCACTCTTTTCCCAGGCGAAAGAGATTTTTAGCGCCGGAAATTTTATTCCGAGACTTGGTCTTTTACTAAGAAGTCTGGGTTCCATAATAATAATTGCTTTTATTAAAAGTTGATGCAGCATCTGGTGGGTTTTATACTTATAGATTTATGCGAGTATCAGAAGAGAATTATTTTGTAAAATGAAAAACAAATCAGATTTTTCAACAAAAAACTAGAGTATTTCAACGCAATGCAATATTTCATCGATGTAGAATCATACAAATATTGTGTGTTGTTCAGATTTGAAATTCAATTAGTGTATAAAGGTGTTAACACATCGAAAAATACGAGATTAGTAAACCAGCGCAGACTTAATTGCCGTGACATATTCCCACAACATCTGAGTATTTTTTACGCATTTTCTGTAGGTACTCCTACGCACTTTAACATAAACCTAAGCGAAGAGGGTTTTGGATGTCTAATATTTTATACATAATGCCTACTGTAGCTGTTTTTCCCCTTTCAACGTTAACGCAACTGCATTCATTACAAACTCGTGGCTTCTAGTGGTATTAGACTGAAGCAGTCTGAAATTATAAATGAGCGCAAGGAGACTTTCGAGACATTTTTTCAAAACAGACGATTCTGTCAATTTTTTTTGCACCTTATGTTGAAAAATCTCGTGAAAGACAAAGAATCAAGTGCCTTTACTTAGCAAACAAGATAGTTGATATTTCGGACGTGAACTCTTCGGTAATGGAGTCCATAGTTGTCACGGCTAATGGACTAATAGCCAAGAGCCTCGCCGACACCTGAAGAGCTCTTGTTAGGCAGTTGCATTAAGTGCTTGGTACAGAATGCCACGCTTAATACTGAGACGCTCCTTTATGTGGAACTGTATCCCTGTTTGGATCTTGTTATCGATGCTGGTTTACTGCAATTTGATAGTATTAACCCTTAATAAGGCAGAACGATCTGGCAATCAAAAAATAAGGGCAAATTGGCATAGGTATAATTGGTAGAAAATAAAATTAAGGTTTTTTTACTTTTTTTTTGTTTTTAATGAGTGATTGATAAGTCTTTAAATAAGCTCTGTACCATCATAGAATACCTAACAGGAACAAATTATTTAATTTTTGAGGTGAAAAAAAATGGTGGTAAATTATTCCCTTTGCCTTATTAAGGGTTAAAAGTACGTGAAATAATATACACCTAAATACCAGCCTAACTGTCCCCTTGAAGGCAAAAGGTTATTCACGTACAGATAAACCATTGATCAAGCTTGCTCATAATGTATATTTCAGACTTATCCTTATTCATTAATATGGGGAAAATTTTAAGTATTAATGTAGACGGGTATAAAAGGAGAGGAAGACCACAGAAACGATAGATGGACTGGGTAATAGATGATTTGGGATGAAAGGAGGTGTCTGATGAGATATCGAACAATAGACGAAGAAGACATGCTGTGCCGACCCCAAATGAATTGGGTTAAGTGTAAGAGAATGGTGACTTATTCATCATCGTCTGCCTAACCTTTTTCCAGCAATTCAGGGGTCGGCTTCCATTTATTGTAATTTAGAAATCATAAAAATATGATTGATAATAAAATTTCTACATAGGTCGGTACCTATATAAATAAAAACGGTAAGTACGAAAATAGCAGCAATAAATCTGAAATTGTCACAAGTACACTAGACGAAGCTCGTCGTATAATATTACTATAAATCTCGTTCTTGAAGTGGGACAGTAATTCAATCCAGAAACACTTGAAGAAAGGACTCGTCTTTTACAAAAATATCTTCTTTGAGAATCCACTTAGGGTTAATATTAATTTCTATAAAAAGACTGGGAAGCTATTCGAATGTAAATGTAAAGTAAACGTCAGGTAAAGTAATTGTTAAGCAAATTAACACCCTACGTCAATTGGCCGTTTTACAGTCATTTCATTCACCGTGTTACAGTGATTTTAATCTAGGGACTATTTGCATGTGTTAATACTTATTCAATCGGTTTCTTAATCTAGGCCGTTTTATCGCTTAATATAAGGCGTATTGCTGTCAAAGACAAGCCTACCGTATAGTAAAATCGATGGCAGCCATTAGATTCAAATCAACATCGTAGCTATACTGTACAGTACTGGGTACTCCTTAGTTCTCGATTCTGCTTGCTAGCTTATGAATAACGTTATTATCGCTAACAAACAGCTATAGTTTGCAAGCTTAAATCTGCGGTGTCTTCAATTCTGTACTGTAAGACAGGCTGAAGATATGTGTATAGAAGTATAGAAAATATATAGGACTGCTGAGGTCTATGGATTCGATTTTAAGCTCGGGCAAAGTGTTACTGGGAATTTCCATCAGGAATTTCTTAATGACTCGTGCCCTGCTGATGGTAATAGGCTCACTCCCTCTATTACAACATGAGATTAAAAATAACTATCAAAATGCGTGTGTCTGTATTTCAGGCTTCATGTTGTGTTTGAGTCCATAGAAATTTAAACAATGTAGCGTCAAGAAAGTGCTGCTGTTTATCCTTTAGCCATTATATTAGTTTTCTTTCACAACTCTGACATGACCCTAAAACAAACATACACACAGCATTTTGTAACTTATTTCCAACATTTTATGAATATGAACAATAAAAATCCCGTTTACCTACCACAATATTGGCGCAGGTCTGGAATGGCCTGGCTAGTGTTTGCATATTGAATATAACCGCAGTATCACAGTCATGCTCCTGGTTGGGACACAATGCGGTAAAATTCGTTGCACTGTGAAACAGAAAGCTAGTTGGTAAAGTCTACTTTGTTCACGATAAAAAGTTAAAAACCGCGGTAATGTACGGAACGTTTCACAAGCACTCATGCAGATAAGTTTTATGTCTATGTTAGTTTTTGTTTTTTTTTTTTTTGTATTGTGGGAAATCATTAAATGTGTCAGACATCTTAAAAACCACCCATCGTCCTTCTTAGCCCTTTGTGTCGAGACCGCGGTATCTCTTTCGAACAACCCACAGCCCCGACGAGATGTCTATGTTAGCTGACTTGCTGAATGTACATGTGTATCTGTAGAACTCATCATCTGCCTAGCCCTTTCCCAACAATGTTGGGGTCGGCTTCCAGTCTAACCGGATTCGTATTATATACTAGCTTTTGCCAGCGGCTTCGCCCGCGTGAAAATTTTGCCAGCGGCTTCGCCCGCGTGAAAATGACGATTTTCCATACAAACTTTCATCCCCTATTTAACACCCTTAGGGGTTGAATTTCGAAAAATCCTTCCTTATTCCTTGTCTACACTATAAAGGGAACCTCTGTGCAAAATTTCAGCTTTCTAGGTCCAAGGGTTTGGGCTGGGCGTTGATGAGTCAGTCAGTCAGTCAGTCAGGACTTCTCTCTTTATTTATTAGAAGAAGAAGAAGAAGATGGATCGACTTATTATAGCAATTACTTTGTGGAGTCCCATCCTAACTAGTTTAAGTCATTTCTCGAATAAGCGCCAACATATTTACGCATAACTTAGTCTACATTAAATTCCCTAGAAACTCAAATGATTGAAAAGGGAATTCAAACTTTCAATTAATAAAATAGGTCAAATATACAAAGTTTGGGTTATAAATGGTTTTCATTGTTTCTAATGAACAAGGCAATCAATTATCTTGTAATAACATTGAAACAAAGCGTTGTATACGGCATTCTACGTGTATGTAGGTAACTAACGGGTATCGTCTGATACTGGATTTCAATCAAGCCATACAAAGGGTGTATAATGCCTGATGCCTATCCATAATTGCTTTCGAGATTAGTGCGTAGATACCTTCAGTATGATAATCACGAAGAACCGAGTGGCTATTTCACAGTTCGGATACACTGATACCCTCAGTGCAAATCAATAATCCGTTGCAAGTGATACCCTCTCTGCAAATAAATAATTCATTTCTTGGAAATATCTGTTGCGTTTAACAGAAAACAAATTATTTATTGATTTGCTAAAGTAATTAACAAGGCACAAAAAGTAAACTTAAAACTTTTAAAGCGAGTTCTTGATTCATGAAATTCCAATTAAGTTACAGTTAAATCATCATCCAAGGTTACCGACGTAGCCCGAAGAATCGCCAGACTTAAGTGGCAATGGGCAGGGCACTTTGCTCGCAGAACGGATGGCCGATGGGGCCGAAAAGTTCTGGAATGGCGACCGCGAACCGGAAGACGTGGCGTTGGAAGGCCTCCCACTAGGTGGAACGATGACCTGGTCAAGGTTGCAGGAACCCGCTGGATGAGAGACGCACGGGACCGGTCAATGTGGCGACACCTGGGGGAGGCCATGTCCAGCAGTGAACGTCTTTTGGCTGAAATGATGATGATGAAATCATCTTCATTCTCCTACCTTTATCCAATTTATATGGGGTCAACGCAGTATGACTTCTTCTTACATACTTCGCTTTTACTCGTCATCTCAGCAGTCACCTACTATCTGGTCATATCATTCTTTACAGTCCATCCATCCAGTTAAGTTACAACAACGTTAAGTTTGAACAGAATATTCTAGATAATGATCCACTTTGTATCATAGCAAACATCCCGTAGTATTCAAATCCAAAGTCATAAACACTCCATTATTCCTGAGAGTGCGTACGTAACGATTCCACGTTCAGCCTTGCTCGTAGCAATAAATACTCGATGAAATAGTTCCGATTCGAGACCTCTGGTCCACATAAAAAGGTTATCACACCGCGTGCAGTGGCCTTTACTCGATATCCGAACCAACGATCGAACAGAATGTACTACATATGTTAGCTTTTTGTATGAACACGAGCCGGATAAAAGCCGTCACGTACAGTGCCGGACAAAAGCCAGTATTATATCCTGTTTCGTAAAAAGAAAGGAGGACGGAAGTATGGAAACCTTTTCGTTGAATTGCAAGGATCGTTGAGAAATTGAAGACAGTAGAAGAGAGTATGCTCTCGATTTCATACATTTTTCAAGAAGACCATTTTCAGAATCATATTTATGAAAAACCTTTCAAGCGGGACAAGCGCCAAAAAAAGTGTTTCGAGGGCTACCCAACTCTCGAAATACTTTTTTTTTGTGGAATGTTTATTCAATGGGATTAAATAAACGTAAAAGGTTGTAGGTACCCGATTTCATAAAAAAAAGTGCTGTAGATATTCATGAAGAAAAATACATTTAGGTATATGGAGAATCGCTGCCCCTGTTCCCTCTTAAAAGCAACGAAATGTTTTTTCGTAGCTTTTAGGCCTCTTATTTGTGTAAGGGGCCAAAAAACCTAAAATATGTATGCCAGATACCTGTAGCCTAAATAAAGAAACATTTTTGTACCTACCGAACAAAAAATTCTCTCCACAATATTGCCATGGAATTTTGTTTTTTTCTTTTCCAAATCCCTGACGGAGTCACGGCAGCCATTTACTGTACAAAGCATTTCAATTTAATCTTGTCGTAAGAATTTCGACGTTTTCTTCACTCATTAAAAGTCGTAGAATGCTTCCACGTAATGTAATTAATAACATCAAAATTAGAATTGCGCGTTTCTTTCAGTGCCTGAACACAGTGTTAGACTAAAACTATGGAATTTTGGGTCTCGTTTTTTTTAAAGAACTAGCTTTTGCCAGCGGCTTCGCCCGCGTGAAAATGTCGATTTACCATACAAACTTTCATCCCCTATTTAAATGCCTTTGGGGATGAATTTCGAAAAATCCTTCCTTATCCTTGTCTACATTATAAAGGGAACCTCTGTGCAAAATTTCAGCTTTCAGGTCCAAGGGTTTGGGCTGGGCGTTGATGAGTCAGTCAGTCAGTCAGGACTTCTCTTTTTATTTATATATAGATAAACATAATAAATTTAATGGTTTTTCTTTCAGTGAATTTGTCACACTCCTCATCATCATTCTCTTGCCCTTATCCCAATTCATTTGTGGTCGGCGCAGCATGTCTTCTTCTTCCATACTTCTCTATTACTTGACATCTCATGAGCTACCGGGGCCATAACATCTTAGAAAGACCAAAAAATCGATGAATGGATTCGTCGATTTTTTGGTCTTCCCATTTTTTTATAGCCCTTTTTCAGATATAAGTAGGTATTCATTTTTTTTTCTTTTCTTAAGTTTTTTTTGGTCTTCCCATATTCATAATATTCATATCCACATTCATACCCAAAACTATCGTCAAGACATTTTCCTCATTGAATCAGTAACACTGATCATATTATATACTAGCTGACCCGCGCAACTTCGTCTGCGTCACATAAATATAGCTATAACCTTTCTCGATAATACGACTATCCGACATTAATTAAGCTAAATCGTAACAAACCTAAAATCTTATCTTTCCTCTTTATTACAATAGTTTAGATGGTTTAGATTAGCTTAGATTATATTAAAGTGTGAATTACTATAAAATCTATCTCTTACTGTTAAATATACTTTAACACTCTGTACTTGTAAACATTATATTATGATGCAGTAAATATTTTGAATTTGAATTTCCCGGAGGCCAGCCAGAATCCCCCGTACCTACATTGCGACGCAACCCGCGTAATTATTTTTCCGCGCGGGTATTTTTACATTGCGATATCTTCTAAGATATTTGTTTAAACTGTATAGAGTAAAGAGCACAAATATTCTATATTAAATTTCCGTTCTAACGAACACATTTATTTAGATATAGATTAATACCATATGGGTTAAATAAGCTTCGCAAAAAATAATTCTTTATAACCTAACATTTTAATAATAAAAAATGGTTACAGTGAGTCAATCTTAAAAGATAGACAGATGCTGTCGCGGACTTTTTTTTAGAACTTTTAAAGACAAATAATTACTTCATACATGATATTATCGTAACTTAAACCGTTTTCGCAGCGCACGCAACGGAAGCTCTCAGAAAGGAATTTTCTTTTCCCGTTTTTGCAACATTTCTCATTTATGCTCCGCTCCTATTGGTAGTAGCGTGATGTTATATAGCCTATAACCTTCCTCGATAAATGAACTATCTAACACAAAAAGATTTTTTCAAATCCAACCAGTAGTTCCAGAGTTTATCGCGTTCAAACAAACAAACAAACAAACAAACAAACAAACAAACAAACAAACTCTTCAGCTTTATAATATTAGTATAGATTACTGGCTACAAATATTAATTTGTCGCATCCAGCATACTCGTACAAATAAATACTTATAAACCATTTATTTTAGTTTGCCTTTAAAATCGTTTGATTAAATTCCGGAATGAGCTCTATACATTCCTGAGAATCAATGTTTCATTAGACAGATGCAGCTTATGAATAAATTAACGTTCTATGTTTAACTGCAGTTGAATTTGATTAAATTTTCTCCTGCTGGGACATTTACAGAAGTATAATTAAACTAGAAATTAATTATAAAATTTAATTAAAGCTACATAAAGTACATTTATTAAGTATTTACGGCACCGTAGACGATCGATGTTTACTTGAAAATGTACAACTTTTTATGCAGGTTTCAAGAATTTGTAGGAATCGTTGAGTCCCCGACGTATTCAATTTAATTTCGAACGATGCAAATGATGCAAAAGTACAAGAAAGATATCACTGTATGAGTATTTTAGATTCGTTTATTAGTGGTCAAACTAGACTCCGAACCAGACTTTAAAAGATATTTAAATCCAATTATCCGTCAAAGTCCAACGTCCGCATCCAGTCCGTTTTTTTTATCGTACTTCTAAAGTTCCTGAACCGATTTATCACTTTTCACGCTCACCGTGCATTTGCTGTTTAATTGTTTATAACTACTAACTGTTAATATAAATCGATTGTGATTGGTTGCAGGTGCGGAGAGGCGCTCGGTAGCGTCGCGTGCAGGGCGATGATCGGCCACACGGGCCGGCCTCGCGCTCACCATGCGACAGCCGTCGACCGATGTTAGTATCTCACAGCCACTCATATTTATAATCACGATTTAACTCACTGCAAAGCTAACTTTTCCTACTCTGGAGATGTAATGATCACACTACTGGCACGAACCCCGAACCTTGTCTATGTTAAAGAGTGTAGGTCGTTCTCCAGCTTGTGCCCAGTGCGAGCTGCTCTCTACTCTGTACCGCTGTCAACCTTCATGCTCTTCTGTCAATCCCATCAAAGTTCGACCCGCAATGGCAACATTGTCGTTCACATCTTGCTACCGGTCACAACACCACACTATTCATGGTTTTATATAGTATTACAGTTGTGCCCTGTATGCGTTGCATTGCACCTTTTTCTACTTTCGGTTGGGGTTAGAAGGGTGAAAAGTACTTTTTCAAATCAAATCATTTTACAAGTTTTTAGACTGACATGGTCACTGACACTACTATTAATATCATAAACGGGATATTTACCATGTTTGATTTTTATTTCGAGTTCCCGATATTTCGGCGCTGTTACAAGCACCATGATCACAGATAAAATGTCATGGCGGGTGGATGTTTATGAGCAGACAAAACGGTCTCCCCTCTTTCTCGTTCGTTTTTTGCGTTCGGAACCACTACCAAATCATTTTATTATCAGGCAATTAAAGCCCATACATAAAATACACAAAATATTTTCTTATACTAAATATAACATATTAAAAACTTCACTAAAGTATGACTACACGCTTATTAATGTCGGCGTCGTGTTTCGCTGCATGGTGTCGCGTAACCATCCTCGGAAACGTCGTTATACGACACCTTTCGGCCAAAATTCCTCATTCAAGCAGGTCTGTAGATGCTGGGTTGGAACTCGTACCAGGAAAGACTTAAAGTTACCTATTCTCATAATCAGTCAAGCCGTTTCTGTGAAGTATGGCAACTAATATTGTGACACGAGAATTTTACATTATTGATGATGAAATCCATGTTACTTAATAAATTATGGGTACTATGTGCGTGTTTGAACCTAGTCTGTCTCAAAACACAAACTGCGCAACAGCGCACTTCCTGAATAGCCCGAGTTCAGGAAGTGCTAGTCACTCAGCAATCAGTCATGCTTTGTGTCGGTTAGAGTTTCTACGTATATCGTTCATATCCGATTCTAAATGATTCCGTATTATAAGAACTAGATTCGATGTTGTTAGTATTAGGTATTGGGAATAAGATTCATAGCACATAACATCACGCCTGTATTCCCTGAAGGATTCGGCAGAGGTATATTCTTTGGTACCTACACTTACATTTCGTCAGTTATGTTTAAGTCCCATGTTATAGGGAGCGAGCCTATTGCCATCAACCGGGTACAAATCCAGGCTCCGTGACGGCTTCTTGTTTTTAACCGACTTCCAAAAATGAGAAGGTTCTTTTGTGTGCATGTTTTTTTTTATGTCGAAAAGTTCCTAAACAGTTTTTTACCGACCATAATATCCAAAAAGCTTTTTGATTAAGTCGTAAACGACTCGTAAGATACGTGTAAATATCAAATATACGGCCCACATGAATAATTATAATCGTGATATTTGGTAATCAATCATATACTATGTACTAACGTAATGGATTATAACTGGTAGCAGTGGCAGCTATCAAAATGTTGAAATATTGGAAACTACTCAACGTTCGTCCAATACATGTTATGTAGATATGTGCGTAGTTAGTAGGCACTATATCTTTATCTAATTGCAGATTATCTACCGAAATCTTTATCTTATTCGCTCAAAAACTCGTACCGAAATGTAAAACCTTTATTTCAAAGGAGTTATTATATATTTAGAGAGGCTGTATTACACACAATTCTTACGGTTCTTTCCCTCGAAAAAGAAAAACGGAAAAGTCGATTTCCTTCTGGAATCGAGTAGGTATGAATATTACAGTACTTTCCCTAGCGTGTGCTGTACCTACCACATTTAAAACTGTGAAGATATGGAATTCAAATACGTTCAAACGATGTTTTATATCATTGTTTGATTCAGTTTTGGTAAAGAATTTTGTTAGAAAGGTCGATAGGGCGTAACACGTTTTTGTTAAGCCTAGTATTGAAGAGAAACTAAAAATGCATAGCTTTATAATTCAGCAGTATGTTTTCGTGTTCTGAGAAATACGTTGCTGTCAACATGAATTATGGAAGTTTCATGCTAAATAAAAGTAAGGCTAAAATCAGCAACATTTGCGTTCCCATGTATTGTATTGTATTATTCATAGCCATTACAAATTGTACAAAATTAAGTTTTGTCTGAGCAGTATGCATACAGACAGCTATTCAGTACGTCTGGATAGCTCTAAACCTTAGTAACGCTGACAGAACCTACGGTAAGAGCTCAAACCCAAATCCTATTATTGTAATGAAGTCTCCACGTTTCCAGACGGTCGACAAAGCAGTATGGACGGAGGAGAGCGGCGCGGCGCGGCTGGAAGCGGTTCTGGTCGCGCTGGTGGAGCGCAAAGCACGCGCTCTGCACGCCGAACAGTCCCGGCGGCGTGCGCGGCATCCACTGTTGCTGCTTTTGCGAGACCCCGTTCCCGACGGTCAGTAGCACTATAATCTATAGAAGGTATAATAGGTGTACGATACTCACGCATCCAGACAATTGAGTTTATTTCAAAGAAATATGAGCTTTGTGCCTTTTACTAGACAGATGGTAGTGGCTAAATGAATTATCAGAAAAAACAGTGAAAATAAACCCTTGAGGTAACCAGATGGAAGATGTTGAGATTTTTCTATATCTATCTTCTTCTTCTATATAATAAATAAAAAGAGAAGTCCTGACTGACTGACTGACTCATCAACGCCCAGCCCAAACCCTTGGACCTAGAAAGCTGAAATTTTGCACAGAGGTTCCCTTTGTAATGTAGACAAGGAATAAGGAAGGATTTTTTGAAATTCAACGCCTAAGGGAGTTAAATAGGGGATGAAAGTTTGTATGGAAAATCAACATTTTCACGCGGGCGAAGCCGCTGGCAAAAGCTAGTTCTACTATAAGATTAATAAAACTATCGCGCAGCCGAAGAAAGTATTACCTACACATGTAAGTGTTACTACTAACTCAGAAATGATCTATGTATTTCTACCAATAGTCCCAATAGCCCCAGTAGTGGCGGCCCCGTCTTACAAACACTGAGTCGTGGCTTCGAACCCAGGCAGGCACACTTTGTGTAATTTATTTCATCACAACTGGTCTCAAAACGGTGAAGGAAAACATCGTGAGGAAACCGGCAGCTCTTAGAACCAAAAATTCGAAGACATGTGACATCTACCAAACCGAACTGGGTCCGCTCGGTGGATTATAGCACATCCCTTTCCTAGAGAGAAGGCCTGAGTCCCTGCAGTGGGAAAATTATAGGGTGATGATGATGACCAATAATAATAAAATAAAATTGATAAGCATGTTTTTGAGCACAAAATCTGTATCCTCGGATAAAATGATTTGTTGTGGAAAAAATAAGCCCATAAAGTGTTATATCTAACTTAAAATTTATAAAAAAGTGCTATAAAAATACTTCAAGAAACTTACGACATTTTTTCCACATGAAGTGCTTATTTCTCTCGATAAACTCACTACATGGATGGCGATAGAAGGCTAGGCCGTTACAGGAATACTATCTTAATGGTTATAGTTTGAAATCCCGGCCATAAGTTATGGTTATAGCCTTGTAGATGGTATCTAAATTGCAATGTAGAAACTATCAAGATAATGTCCAACTTAATGCTTTTAAACATGTGGAATTTTACGAAGGGCAAAGAATAGAAAATAAGAAGGGTAATGAGAGGAACGGGGGATATATATCTACGTAAAAAATATGATCACTCTTTTCTGCCTCTAACGCACATAATTATTAATCGATTAATCTTTGCTGGTGGCGATTGTGTCCACCAATTAACATCCCTAGAATCTATCATCCGCTTTCCCTCTTGTAGGTAGACATACATATTATAGTTTAATCCATCAACAATACTTGGCGTGATATAGTTTTCTTCTATTCCAATTCATGATAAAATAGATTTGCACCAACGTATTCGAGCTATAACCCTCTATAACCCTCGGAGTCTGTAGCTCATAATCAATGTCAGGTGATAGTGCCTATGTTTCCATCTATACCAATATGTTGAGGCATTACTGTTAGCCTGTGTCACCCCACTGTCACCTCAAAATCGGATCAGGCATTCATCATCATCATCATCATGAGTCTACAATCCACCACGCGGGCCCAGTGCAGTTCGAAATTCTAGGATATACCGGATTCCTCACGATGTTTTATTGAAAGCAGTGGTGATGAAATAAATTACACAAAGTTATGTCCTGCCTGGGTTTCATCCCACGGCGTACATGGCTTGTAAGTCGGGGCCTCCACCACTGAGCCACCGCATTAATATTTTCAAATTATTTAGTAACTTTTTATTATTTGTGTCATTGCAGAGGAGGCTTCTATCATCGGCAGTCCGGGCGAAGAGCTACCATCGCACTGGTGCGAGCATGAGATCGCTCGGCATAAGCGTAAGAAACTTAAACTGCAAACTCGACGTAGGTAAGTACCTACATCCTTTTTTTTGTTTGGTAGAAAATTATCAAATTACTCCTTAGAAGTCTGTCATAGGGAGTGACAGACTTCTACTAACTAAAAACCACCCGTGTTCCTTCTTAGCCCTTTGTGCCGAGGCTGCGGTATCTCTTTCGAACAACCCGCAGCCCCGACGGAAGTACCTATATCCTGAAGTTAACACCAATGTTATAAATTTGCGTATATAGGGTTCCATGTAAAAAATAATACGAATATTAGTTCCATCCGGTAAGACCTCAAGGGGATTAAAAAAAAAAAGTACCGCCCGACACATAAGTCTGGCGTTGAGAACTTTTTTGGGGGGATCGCCTAGAACGCCCACCAGCCAGATGGAGTGACAATTTTAAAAAGTTAGCTTGTTCAAACTAGATGCGGAAGGCGTAGGATCTAAGATGTTAAGGCGCAGTTTGCGAGAGGCCTATCTATGTCCAATAGCAATGTGGGTGTTGGGTGATAGGCTGATATAATTATGTAGTGCGAGATTTTTTAAAGATTGTAGAGTACATAATCTACGTTTCTAATGGTGGGTTTGTAATTTATTCAACAGAGAAATGGAAATACCCGAGCAGCTGGAATTGGAGCGTCGCCGTCGTCGCCGCAGGCGCCATCAACAACACGTTCACGGACAAAAGCCTAAGAAACATCGCACGCTGCTTGTATCGGCTATCGATGAACAAGCTAAAGTTATACATGTAAGATTACTTCGTCATATTATCGTTGACGGTATGAAAAAAGCCATAGTCTGATGACTTGTTTTAAAGACAGAGATGAAACATATTTATTTGAAAAATGGCACAAGTGAGCACACAAAAAAAATAGTTTTGGTTAGTCTTTTGTATTTTCCTCTTACTTCCCTCTTACATTCGCGGCCTCTCTTATCTGCACAAGTCTTTAAGACTCACTAATGTACATTAATTAGATTCCTGCAAAGTCATCGACTAAACATAACAATCCTTCAGTTATCATGAACACTATGGAAACAAAAAGAGGAACTCAACTATAAGCGTTGCTATTGTTTTCCTCTACAAATTGCTTTCCCGCCATTTACACAACAAAAGTTTTGTCTAAGTTCTCCGAAGCGAAGTACATAAGTTCTACGTTGGCTGCTTGCATTTTGGCGCCATCTAGCTACGAATATATGTAAGTGTCCTTGCAAACCTCTCAATTGGTTGAAGCCACCACCCACGAGATGGCGTTGAATTAAATCTGACCAGGAAGGTTAAGTGTTTTGCGCACAGATGTAGTTAGTTTACTCGAAGGACCAGATATTTGTTTCACAAGTTCCGAATAGTAAGGATAGGTAACGTTACTTGGCTTAAAATGATGGAAAAAGTATTGTTAAGATTTCGACTAACATATAAATAATCTGTGCAGACGGTAAAACAGAAAATTTTAATAAATGTAATAAGCTTGCCATAACGTTGATGTTTCTAATTGACAAGCAGCGCCACCTTGAACAGCAAACTTAAAACAATCTTACTGAATATCCGAAGTATGAAAGCGAAGCATGTTGCTTACATTCGTTTAAAGTTTAAATTGTCAAGGTAAAGTAATTACTTGAGAGTTTAAGTAATTAGTTGTGCAACCAGTTTTATACAAAAAGCAAGAATTTGAACGAAGCAACAGTCACAGAAAGCAAAGCTAGGAATTCAAACTTCTTTTGACAGTTCTAATTTCAAACAATTACTGTACCACATTTTACTAATTTAATTAATTACTTTTACTCAAGTAAATTACTTTGACTTGTTTATAGACACGGGTGCTAAACTTTTTATTGTTCATGAAGTGGCCCATAACTTAGTATATGTTTTACATTGAAGCGTCACTGCAAAAAGTACTACAGCGCCATCTATGACAAAACATTTAGAACTAACAGCAAAATCCTGAAACTCGGAAGTACTAAAACTAGGTTCTAAGTAGGTACTAGATTACTTTTCCTACTCAACATGTAAACGATAATTCCCAACTTTTGCCGATGATAAACATAGAGAGGTCCGGAAGAATATAATATAATATGTAGCGCTGACTCCAAATAAACTGGAATAAGGGCGAGAAATGAGACATCCACGTGGTCCTTTTATTGAACTTGGACGGCCTAAGTCCAGCAGTGACCGTCATTCGGCCGAAATTATGAAAATGATGACTTTTGGCACAGGTACTGGACCCCGATGAGCTCCCCCGTCGCGCTCGCTACACGATCATGGTGACGGCGTGTTTGCTGCTCTTCCTCTGTTTGCTTCTGGTGGGGGTGACGCTGCGGATGGCACCTCTTATCGACGATATGGGTAAGTAATTATAATAAGGTTGAAGAATTGAAACCATGCTCTGTTTGGCATGAGTTTTTCGTAAAAAAATCGCAACTTACAATAAGATAAGCTTTGAAAGGGAGGCTAACAGAAGAAACCAGAAACCGGACAGCATTTGGAATGCTTCGTCGGGTCTCCTCATCACGTATTCCATAGATAGAGCCTAAAGACAAAGGTATTCAATTAGTGCGTCCTGCCTGTCTTACGGGGCCAAAATTTGGAAACTCACGGTACGATTGGGCTATAAATTCAAGGTCACTCACCGAGTTATGGAGCTGGCTGAAGTGTCTCTGAGGCATCGCCTCCGGAACGAGGTGATCCAACAGAGACCCAGAATGGTTGACATAGCTCACAGAATAAGTGAGCTGAAGTGGCAATGGGTTGGGCATACTAGCCGTAAAACCGATGACCGTGACGGTAGAAGAATTTCAGTAAAATAAAAGGCCAGTTTCTAATGGTTTTACTACCATTGACGTGCAGCATGTACGTATGTTATTATTGGTAGTTAATGGTAGGAGGTAGTTTACAGAAGCCACGACCACAAGTGTTGAGAACGGTAATTATAGGTGATTATTTTCTATTATTACACTTTTGCTGAATTTTTGGCTTCCTAAGTTATTAATGTTTACGATTTAGGTATATTTATTTACAGTGGAGTATACTACGATAGTCCTCAGACATCGTTCGTCGTGTTAAGATTTCTGAAACATGTTGATTAACTACGAGTATCTGTTGAGAAACAGAAATAGGACTGTTAAACAAATTGGGTTGAATTGAAACTTTTTTACCACTTTTGTCACCTATATACTGAACTAACTGAGCAGCGCGACAAGTCTTGATTTGCCTGGACCTTGAAGTTATTTTATACGATAGCTTATGCATTTGCAGTTTTGACTGTGCAGTCTACTTGTGCAATCTGCATGAAAGGAGAAAACTGTATAGTTATCCTGACCTGTAAATGCTACCTTGAGAATATCGAAATAGATATTTTCTCCGGTTGATTATGTTTGCGCGGTACGACTGCACAGGTATAACCGAGCGGGTGTAGCCGGTCGTATGCCAAATTGCACAGCTCTCAGTTCTCAGATGTTTTAAATTTTGTGTAACAAGTAATAAACCCACTAAATCGATCACCTTGTTGCCGGTGTTGGCATGCTTGCAAATGAGCCAACCGACTGGTTTGCAGTAACATATGTGTCCTCTATGGAACTCGGCTATGCACGAAGGATTTGCATGCACATTTAAAACTATCATGCATAGAATATTGTCTATCTATATAACAAAATCGATTGGCGACAATTCGAAATTTTGACAACTTTAAAAGCCTCCTTTATATTTTTGATGCCTCGGGAATGTTTAAATTTTTATCATATTTAGACTTTGTCGCATAGTAGTAAAATAAATTAAACAGGCCTACAAGGAAGAAGTTTATTTTCCAACGCTATCGACTCTTAACGAGTATAAACAAACTATGGTGTTCAAGGTCGAACTTCTAAACCAAACCAGGAGCCGCACGACCTCCGAAATGAAACCCTTATGACTAGGGGAAGAGATAGGGTGTTCTATTTATAGCTTAGATCATAGGCGTCCGTTTCAGTACACTTGAATAACTCTCGGTGTAGTAACTTTGTAGTAACATAGTGGGGGCTTATTTGGCACTAGGTAGGTAGGTCGCAGGGTCCAAATATTTACCCTTTCTATACCTACCAACATAAATTTAAATAAAACCGTATCCAGTGCTTGGTTTTTTGTTGACTTTTTTAGCATTGAGAAGAGCGTTACGTACGTAATGTGAGTTAATTATAGCTACCCTATAACTTGACTGTCGTGGGGTGGAATCAGAAGGGGAGTTTTCACGGTCATAGATCTGTGGGATAAATATTTAATTTGTATTATCATATTCCCGTTGCGAATAATGAGAACGAGGTCACCAAGTGCGTCATATGTCGTACATTCTAAATGAGGTGTAAAAGTTAGTATAGCAACGCGCCGTTTCGAAATTCTTATTATTTACGTTATTCATATTTGTCTTCTAAAAATATAATCTGATTATGTATGGTTCTGCAGGGTAAATCAAAAGTCAATCAAAAACAAACGTAAAATTAGTCAAAAACTGTTATAATAAAATATTATCTACTCGAATATAGAGAATCCGGATGTACTTTTTCTTTTCGGCTTGTTCGTTTTGCCTCTCTTGCATTTAAGTTTGCGATACTTCTATACAATTTCGATGCCACAAATAATATTAATTATAGATAAGACAACGTCCTTGACAAACCTCACGAAGATGACAGACGCCTGGGGCATTCTGTCGCGACGAGGGATCGGGCGTCAACGCCTTGAGCTGTCACCTAGACATAACCACGCCTTAGGCGAGGGTCCCACTCGGCGCGGAAGCGACTCAACTTTACAGGCGATAGATGTGTTGCTGGCGAGTTTGTTCCTCGATTTATTCTACAGTTTAACTTAAGTTTACACAGGGTGGAAGAGACACCAATCAACGTTACCACTTATTCAGTATCTATATTAATTAAAGAAATAATATGTCGTCGTCTGTTGTCGTTGTGTCTGTCGTCTGTCATGTCAATTTGACCGTGCAGCTATTGTACTTTTGAAAGGCCTTTTCGTCATCGTTCTCTGTCGCACTGCTGGGCAATAGCTTCCTTCATGGTTTTCCAATTTTGTTTACAGTTTGCCTTCTCCGACCAATCAGGTGGTCACAAAAGCATTTCATAGACCTGCCTCACTTTTTAAATTACTGATGAAAAAGTTCTATTCGCTTTGTATAGATTACCGCTCTCTAATAGTAGTTTAAGATGACCGATGCCTCGGGGCATCCAATTGCGACCAGGGACAGCACGTCAACGCCTTGAGTCTTTGATTTAACCACGCCTTAGGCATGCGTCCCACCGCCAGCGTTGAAGTATACTCTCAACAAATACGAAAAATCTCAACATGAATGACATTGTGATCAAGAATTTGTGACAATCTTTTAATTTATTTGGTTAACCAGCAATTGTTTGCACAATACAATTTACAAAACATTGGTCAGAGGTACATTTATAAGTGCAACAATTAATAATAGGTTAACACCACATGCACTATTTGTGGTTATAATAGTGTCAGTGGAGTTTCTTGCCCATTCGAAATGGAAACGCTTTGAAATACAAGTACAATCCTTACACAGGGTGGCTTCAAATTTTGGATTTTTATAAAAGTGTCTGTAACTGGTATAGTTAAAATCTTTGAGTCTGATTTTTAAGCTAATATCTCGCTCAACAAACGTAAGCCCCGTATCTGTAATAGATTTATTTGTATAAATATTTGATCGCCGACTGATCACAACTTCACACCTCCGCCGAGAAAGAATGATTTGTTTATTTAACACAGTTATACATAGTTAAATAAACAAATCGTTTTTAGTTACAACCCCTCGCTCTACCCACTTCTCGCTAATCGCCCACGGCATGACAGAAGCCTTATCGTACACGTGCTAAGAAACTGACTAACTATTTGAAACTATACTTGAAATATTTTGTTAAATACCTTAATCCCTCGTTAAGGATTTGTCAGTTGAAGTTTAACTTAAGTTTATAGAGATGACCCCTGTCTAAAAGTGAGTGTTGTAAATGTCTAGAAACTTATAAAAAAGTATATTTTAACTTTACCTTGACCAAAGTCGTGCCTCAGGCGAATAAGATAAGATATAATTTTATTAATTTCTGAAACATGTCTTCAGATATAATAATAAAAAAATTAAGTAGGTTATATTCACTAATCAAAGTCGCTTCCCGCTGTCTGTCCCTATTTATGCTTAGATCTTTAAAACTACGCAACGGATTTTGATGCGGGTTTTTTTAATAAAAGAGTGATTCGATAGGAAGGTTCGTATGTAGAATTATGCTTCCGTGCGAAGCCGGGTCGGGTCACTATAGTATCCAATAACCTGCAATTGGCAATCGTGGTGTCTCTGTCCAGCACTGGGAATGTTATGAGCTGATTGTACTGTATTTTACGACCAGAAATGTTCCTCATTCAATTCAGACAAACACAGTGTGAGCCATCTTTCCAAAACAACATTCTAGTTTCAACGAAGAGTATGAAAATATTTGTATACCATTTTCAATTTAAGGTTCTGCACACATCCGCGGTAGTGCGCCGAAAATGCACTTAACTCGCATATTTTGTGGAGAATACCGACGGAACGACGACGTGGGGAAAGCTCGCGCCCTACGTTATGCATGCAAAATAGATACACCAAAAGTGCACTTTCCTATACGTATGACTAGCTTTACCAGCCATTACTCTACTGTTTCTACTAGGAAACGGCATATAGATTTAAACTTACGTTTTTTGCTACGATAGCGTAGAAATATGTGATTTTAAACGAGTGTTTTTAATAAAAATGCAAGTGACAATTACGTGAACAAAATAAAATGTACTCGCAGTTAGATTTAAGAGTTAAATTAGATCCCAGTGCCAAAAGTGGTCATTACGATTTTGAGGCAAAAGTTGTAGCCCGTAGCGAGTTCGTAGCGCGTAGCTCGTAGCACGACCTCGGCGTAGCATTAAACCGTGAACACTTTCGTAGAGCAACTGGCGCCAAATAGATGTGAGGACGAGTTCATAAAGACTTAGCAAAGATTACTTTTACCCTCTTATTAGTGTCTAATTTCGTTGTAAAACTTTTCAATTAACTTAGCCAAAGGCTTTCGTGGACATTCATCTATCTACATAGATTGAGATGAATGATTAAATTAAAATCTCTTTCTAAACCTTTTGTTAATCTTTCTTTGTGGAGACAAGAACAATGTGAGATACGATCTTGACAACTTGGAGATAATGAAGTAAAAGAATTTTTTGATGTGCCTTTATAATTTAAAGACTCGTGGTTTTACGGGGGCCATCCTAATTAATACTGCGTTTTGTGTTTGCTTGTATCTATATTACATTGTGGTGCTCATTTGTCGAGTAAATCTAAATAGACATAACATCACGCCTTGTAATCTCAGAGGGGTTAGGCAATGGTGTACCTAATAGCACACTCACATTTCGCCAGTCACGTTCAGGTCCCATTTAATAGGGGCGAGCCTATTTCCATCATTCGGGCACAAATACAGCTCCGTGGCTGCTACTACGAAATTCCCATTAACAGTTTACCTGTCCCGGGAATCGAAACTCATGCTCAGCAGCTGCGATTGCGACTACAAGACCAACGATGCACTAAAACTAAATAAGTAGCAATATTCGTAGTTGTTATATACTTTATATTGCGGGACGGTGTGAAGAATACTTTATTAAATTTTCAATTACGGTGTTAAGTTACGTGGGAGAAAGAAAAGCCTTTGTTTAGATGTTCTACGTGTTGCGAATATTATATTCATGAAGGGTTTATGTGGATTCAACCGAGCTTGACCGAGCGTACGACAGATATTGAACGTAAAGAAGGTATTTGTTGAGTCCCCGTCGGGGCTGCGGGTTGTTCGAAAGAGATACCGCAGCCTCGGCACAAGGGCTAAGAAAGAACATGGGTGGTTTTTAGTCAGTAGAGGTCTGACACTCCTTACCGCTCTGCCCAGAGCGGTAGGAGTTATTTGATAACTTCCCACACCCCCAAAAAAAAAGGAATTTATTGAGTTTATGTAAAAAACTCGAAAGTCGTTACGATGTCTCTCTGAGATCTCATTAGTCTGGAACTTAGCATAATTATTTCGACTGTAATAGCATTTCATTTAAAAGTCTTAGCGAATAAACATACCATAATGTATTCGTAGATTTTTCTTGGTTTTTTTGGTAATGAATTGGTAGGTTCTCATGAATTGTATTTTTTATTTATCATTGGTCTTAGACAGTTTTATTCTAACATGAAATGTCATGGTTTAAATATTACAACTATTATAATCCTAGAATGTATTTGACTTCACTCGTGATCGAGCAAATAAATTATACAAGTATTACAAAAGCGAGTGACTTCCAGTCATCCATTTCGATAATAAAACATACCATCACGTCTGGTTTACGGAAAGGGTTGGGCAGAAGTATACCTAAAGTAAAAATGTCGTATGTTGCATTACTTTATCATGCATTTGTTTCTAGATGTCGACGTCGCACCGCAATACGATAGTCGTGCGTCGTAAAAAATCACAACACGATGTTGTATAGTGTTAGATGTTGTTGACTGCGTCGGTGGTCTAGTGGTCGATTCCTGGGTCGGGGAACGTGCAGTTATTAATAATAATAATATTCCACAACTATCACACAACGCCATCTAGTCCCAAGCTAAGCAGAGCTTGTGTTATGGGTACTAGACAACTGATAAACTTACTTATATATTTCTAAATACATACATATTATAGATAAATTTTACCCAGACACAGAACAAATGATCGTGCTCATCACACAAACATTTGTCCTGGGTGGGAATCGAACCCACGACCTCCGGCATAGCAGTTGGTTGCAGTTTGTATTGGTTTCTTCCATCCGTAATTTCTTAGTGACAGCCTCGGAGTCTGAGTTCGTGCCCGGTTGATGGCAATAGGCTCGCCCTCTATTAACTAGGACTTAAACATAACTGGTGAAATGTGTGTGTACTATTAAGTACACCGCTGCTTAACACTTTGTGGATTATATAGGCATGTAGCCAAGTAATGTTATGCTGCACGGAACAACACAGAAATTACTGTGACCATATTTACTATACTTACTTATGCCTTACAAACCCGCACTGGGTCCGCGTGGTGGATTATAGCAAATCCCTCTCTGAGAGAGGAGGCCTGAGTCCCTGCAGTGGGAACATTATAGAAGTATCATCATCATCATTGGATTGCATGATTAATTTTTCACGACACACGAGAAGCCGTGAATTCTTAGTATTCTTACGTTGCGTGTCTAGAATTTAACGACAAAACTTCGCATCGGTACACGACATCCGCGACACAACGTCGCATCCAGTGTATGTGTATGTGCCCATACGTTTGTCTCTCCGTTCCAACTAAGCTCAGATATTGAAACTCAGTATTCAAGTTCGGGTGTGGCGTTGGTAGTAATTACAGTCTATTCATCGCGGCTCAGCGCAACAACTTATCCCTCACACGGTTACGTATATGCGTTTGTGAAAGCAAGATAACATATTATATAATTATACGTGTCTCGTATTCGAGTAGACGACTTTAATTGGATTAATGGTCTTGTATAGCGACCTTTACAAGACGTAACCTAATAATACTATGAGTTCGAAAGTTTTCTTCTTTCAAGTAACAAAACGTTTCGACGACGAAATATTTAGAAGAGGGATATGTTATGGGACTTAAACATATTTGGGAAAATGACGGTGTACAATTAGTATATCCACCTTTCGTCAGTTATGTTTAAGTAGAAAGTTGCACCTCTGCCTACCCTTTCGAGGACTAGGCGTGATGTTATGATATGTCAGTTTACGGAACGGAGATTCTTTCTTTCTTTCTTTTTAAAAAAACTTGCCCCACACTAGGAATTTCTCCTATATCGTGGGTGCGTTTACAAACATTTAAACTCACATACACAAATAGCCAGACCCGAAACATCACAAATACACACACACACAAGCATAGGCACATACACATGGGACATTGGGATTTTTATCCCGATATAATACATGACTCATGTTTGAATCTTTATGAGAGTAAAACCACATGGTGCATCTAGTCCAGATTTAGCAGAAACTTAATAGCAAAATATTGATGGTATGAGCTTATCAGCTCAAACTAAGTAATGTGGCCTTCTAGGCTAAACAGTTAAGACAGAATATCAATATTTCACATGCAGCGACTGGCATCTCGGCGCCCCAACGTCCAATTACTGTGCAATATTGACATTGCAGGGTCAGTTTACAAACTTCATTTGAAAATGATCGCTCAGCCATGCGATGACGTTCGCAAACTTTGTGGTTTAGTTTCGTGATCAGTTGTGGCTGTTATTTGACCAAACGTGCTATAATTGAGACCTAAGCTTAACAACCAATCGGCTGCGGGTTGGTCAGTCAGTAGAAATCTGACACTCCCTTTCGCTCTGCCCAAGAGCGGGAGGGGTTATTTGATGATTTTTCACCCACCCCAAAAACAAAAGCTTAACAACCAAACTTGTACGCTGTAGTTTTAAACTAACAAGAAATAAAAATATTTCTATCATAACATAAAATCACATCGGTATATAGGGGTTGATTTATGAGAAGTCCCGAGCTAAGCTTCAATAAAATAATGAGAAATAATTAATCGAGCCACAGTTTTTTTAATTGGCCACAGGATCAAACTCCTAATTTTATAACTAAGCCACGGGAAAATAATATAGCCTCTAATATACTACTTCGTCTTCTTTACAACGCCCACTAAATATTCTATAGAAAGCATCAAGTGACGATCAACATTTATATTAACTTGTCCTTGTTATTTATACATCGGCACCTAATTTACTAACTCAGCCACGGAATTTATATCTCACCACCATTTTACATTTTACAGCTTCAACACAAGGCCCTCAAAAAATATAAATGAAGCAACCATAGTCAACATCATTTATTATAACTTGGCATGTAAAATAATACATCACATTCTTTTATCGTGAAAATAGCAACAGAAAGATTTGGCGCGAGCGCGCGAGACGACAGCGACCGGCCATTTGCACCAATCAGAGAGCGCCAACGTATATTATATATGAAATGTCAACTTTTATTAGTTATAGAAATGTTTTTACCATTGTCTAATTGACTAGTCACAGGCAGACTGTATGATTCGTTATTGTAAACTGAGGGAAATAGGTTAGGTTAGGTTGAAACTGTGACCAAACGCGCGCGAGCCGAGCGAGCGAAGCGAGCGGTGCCGCGGCAGCGGCCGGCGAGCGCTACTTCCGAGTTGCTTGCAGAAATGTTTTCACAATTTATTGTCTAGTTTTCCGATAAAAATGAAGTTCTGAAGCGATTCTGTCGATAACTTTTGTAGCACAACATGTAAATAAAATCGATCTTTAGGACATTCGATACTCTGAACTTCAATATTTAGGTCAATAAGTACTCTGAACTTCTATATTTAAGCCTTTCGATGACACGACAGGAGTTTATACATACTATTAGTGGCTATAATATAATATTTGATGGCAATTTTAATTAAATTTTGATGCTCAGTTAATGTGGCATGAGTTATAATTTGAACGTACTGAGTTAATAAATTAGAAGCTAATAGAATATTTTGTTGATGCCATATTTTAATATTTTAGAAGTTTACTATTTGAATCCATGTTACAAATTTAGATGCTAAAAAATAATCACGATGCTGAGTTGTATTTAGAGTGGCTTTAAAAAAGATAACTTGTGGCTAAGATAGTATTATTTAGATGCTCGTTAATTGTGGCTGACTTAGTAATTTAGAAGGCAAGTTAGATTTTTAGATGCAAATAATGCTATTAAAAAGAAGCCGTTTAATTAGCACCCTAAAATAATTACTTCGAAGTAATAGGAATTGAAATATCAAAAATCAGAAAATGTGAATTGTCAGTAGCAAATCCTTAGACATATCCTCAAAGTCTACGGGGATACCCGCACCTGTTTTGAAACAGTTTCGCTCCGATACAATCACTTATAAATGCAATGTAATATTTCTTTTTATTCATATTTCATAAACTCGTTGCGGTTAGTGGACAGTGGCTGCTAATAGAGACGACGAAGGAACCGATTGATACTGAAAGTCTAAAACGACATATCATCACGCCTGGAATCCCCGAAGGGTTTGGCTGAGATGTACATCCACATTTCCCCACTTATATTTAGTCCCATATAATAGGGGACGAGCCTATTGCCATTAATCAGGTACAGATCCATAAGGATTGAAAAAAACACCGTTAAGCCTGTTTTAATGTCTACATAATTATTACCATACTTATTACTAACCTTATACGAAAATTCGAATGAAACCTGAATAATAACGACACATGAAGTCTCAAGTTCACTTTCTCGTAAGTCTAATGTTAAACTATGCTACGAAGAGAATTAACAGGCACTTAAAACTGTATTTAGTTTCTCACACATTTTACCTGTTTTATTTAATTAAGTAATCCCAACACGAAGAATTTCTTTTGATGAAACCAAAAAGAAAATAATTCATGATGTTTGCAATGATCTTGTTTAAAGACTAAAATATGAACTCGTATAACGTAGAAATATGTATACAAAATAAAAGATACTATGTTCTTAATAGAAAAATCAACGTAGCGTATTTACACTCGCCGAGATTTCTTCGCAAAAATAAAAGAACGCGATCGTATACTTTATTTACACAAACGAGTACAATTTAATTTAGTGTAGTTTTACGAGAGTAAGAGTTGAAAATAAATGTTCAGCGAAATTATGATGACGTTTATGACGTAATATCTTTAATATAGCAAAGATATTGTGCAGTATAGTTGAAAACTTCGGTTGGTTAGTCGCGGCGAGTAATCATGCTCCATTCACCGCGCACAGTACTCTAGGGGATTTCACTAGCGTCCTTATAACACGGTACGATCGCCAACAAAAGTGGCTAGTGAAAAATTTGACGTGTACCAACATGTTGGTAATGAAATTACACAAGTTTGTTTGCGATAGCTGAACCAACAAGTTGATGTTTGCTTAGTTTATAAGGTCGCCGTCTTGGTCTAACGAAATAAAAGATGCATGCGAGCTTACGAGCTTTTATTCTTGGGCAGACAATTTCTTCGTTGAAATAGACATATTATATCTAGAATGCAGAACGTGAGACGAGACATGGACGCTTCGTGTCTTTCAGTATGTGTGACACGTTGACGTTGCGAAACTGTCAAAAATTTTCCAACGAACTTTGAACCGAATCCGGTGTTTTAGCTATAAAGTTGAAAATCTATTACAGAAATCTGACAGATTGTCGTAGCATGATGTGCTAGCGTCTGTAATTCCCCTCCATTTAGATATTGTTTTCTATTGTTATTCATCTGTATTGGAAAGGTATGTAGTAATAAAAATATCTGAATTCCATTTGTATTCTGCCGTTGGCGCCTACGGCCAAATGATATTAGTCATAGTTGACAGATCATGTAGCATAACGACAATTTATTAACGTTATATAGGTATGTATACGTAACGTTTGTGGTGAAAGTTCTTTCATAGAGCATACTTAAATATTTATTTATACAGAACTTTTTCTTGTGACTGTAGCGAAAGATGCATTGTTATGGAGTGGCTACGAGTAAGACGGTTTCAACGTTTATAAGACAGCGATAAAAAAATGGAAAAAATTTGATGTCGTCATTACTTGTCGTAAACAATGGAGAATAACCGCAGAGTTGCTTGCACCCAAAGTACACCCACCTGTTTAAAGAGTGTATGCAAAAAGTTACATTAAAAAAACAATATTTATTATTAAATAACACGAGGTTTCCTTAATAAAGCGATTATTAAGAAACCGATGTTCTTACCAAATAATATCAGGATTCAAGATTTCATCAAGATCAATTTGTAATTGATATGAAGTCATTAATTAATCCGTGTGATATCGAAATGGCTTCGTAATCGTATCTCTACTGTAATTGAGGTATCAACTTCTTAATTGATTTCAATATTATGATAATCTCCGAAGATTTTTTTTTTTAAATGATGGGTCCATACCGCTATAATTATATTTGTGAGCGAACATTTGAGTGGTTGCTGAAATCCAATAGTTTATTTTTCTTATTTAATATTCTTATTGATGATGACGCCAGATGGATGAATTGAGGTCTATGATGAAATGAACGTGCCTAGAAGATGCCTGTTCACTCTTGCTTTGAAAGCAGACGAGTTAAATGTGGGAAGGAACACAGATGCTGATTTTTTCATTTTTTTGCATAAATGATAATTAAAAGTACAGCACTAGTCAAGAAGTCTTCATCAAACAACCGTTACGTTGTTTTTAAAATTTTCCCAGTACCTCGAACTGGAAATAATTTACGTATCTGCACAAAATCTCGTGCCCTCATTCCGTACAAATCCAGACATTAACAGCATCACAAGGCTTCTACGTATCTAATTCTCGAATACCACCGTCCACTCCGTTAAAGGATGCTAGACTGCAACGAGCTTAACTTGCACAGAGAATATATGGTATGAGTCGTATCTCAGAATAGTGCTATTCTTAGGACCTTCGTCTAACGTCATTTAGAGTGTGGAGCACTATTCCGTGAAACATCGTTTGGTATGACCGTGTGGTATGTCTGTGACGTAAATTGCACAAAGTGAGACCACGTGTACAAATATGTAGTTAGCTATCTAGACAGGAGAATATGTCAAACTCAAACTCAAGGCATTTATTTCAATTACATCAATAGGTACTGGCACTTTTGAATGTCAGAAGAACAATTCATAAAACAAAACTACGAAAAACTACAAGTAAAAACTAGAAAGTCATTTGGTTATCGTTGATTGTATAACAAGTATAAAGTCTTAAAGATTCTGTTTACACAATATACGAGTGACATCACGCCTGTTTGTAATCCACGAAGGTTTACTCAGAGGGTAATAATACGTTCTTAGTACACGCAAGTTTTGTCGATCATGTTTTAAGTCACATGTAATAGCGGGTGAGCTATTAACGGGCCAGAAATCCAGACTCCGTGGCTGTTACAGAAAGTACTGATGGAAAACTCAGTAACATTTTGCTCCACCCAAAAATCGCACCTAGGACTCAGCAGTCGCACTTGCGACTCGACGAACGAGGCAGTCCAAAAAATATTTTGCTCAGGTAGCGCTATCATTATCTTTTCCTAGAATACGTAAAATAGTTCTTCTTTAGTTTAGTTTGTCTATCTTCGTTAATAACTACTAGTATTATTCTTATGTTTATATTCTATCCAACTACTTTTTGTTTACCCTAAATGTAAATATACTTTTTTTAACCTCCTCATTTGTGAGCAACCAACAACAATAAATAATTATTCTATTCTATCTATTCTGCTATAAATATGAATATTCGTTTTCTTAACTAGAGTTATTACAAACAGGGTCACAGACAAGAGGGCATGTTGTCACAAACAGACGACGGTTGTTCCACCATTCATAGCATAATCATGAATTTCACGAATTTCGTGAATTTCTCTCGTTAATTAAGTACTCATAAATAATAATACATAGTACGTCGACCTGAGACGTTCACTGTCGAGTTAATAGTACTAATTTATGTATTATTATCGATAAATCTTGTGTTACTAAAAGGGTTTTTCCAATATTAATTTTCATGTAAAGCTAAGTCTGTATCTGATGTTACTAAAGCATTTATTAATAAATGCCATTTTTAATTATATTCTAGGTTTAAGATTCTAATCAGCTTTGATGTCCATGACTAAAAATTTCAGTTTACTTTATTATAAAAAAGATTAAAACATCAACTTCACATTTTAACCTGAACTCGTGTATTATCCAAATCGAGGCAATTTTCCCTGTTTCACGATTTAATCGATACTCGTTTGTGGATCCATAGGGGCTCGCCAGACGTATCGATTTCAGGCCCATCCGCTAACGCTAACGAAATCAACACGGTTCTGTGGGGCACGTTGCCATGGGGACGGTCCGTTTAATTAATAAATTAGAATATAAGATAATCACCTGGACCCGTTGAGGTCAGGCCCGCAGGTTTATCAGTGAGGTCCGATCCACCTGGTAATAAGATCATACAGTCAGAATACGATGGGTTTCCACCACCGATTTCAAAAAGAAGACATTTCATATGTATTATGTACGTTAGGTAATTATTTGAATTTCGTATGGTTACTTACGTATGTCTTTGCCTGAAATATATATAAAAAAAAACATTTTACAGTGAACGTTTTATGAAAGCGTCTTTGAAATTTTATTGTAATTTGAATGAACAAAAGTACATGCCATTAGGTAGGTACAAACTAAAATTTGCTGAAAAATTCTCGCTGGGAATTTTTCAAAAATCCTTAATCCCGCATTAGGATGAAAAATCACGTGCAATTCTCACATTGTCCAATTAGTCGATTTCACATGAAAACCCAACGTAACGAATGCTTGTCGTACAAAGCTGCATTGTTTAGCTCTCTGCTTGCATTCGAGTCTTTTTTATTATACTAGAAAAAATGAGAAATAGCATGGCATGATATACGAGTTCGTAGTCTCCAAGGCAGATTATTTATTAGGTCGGGGATTGCATTTTTCAGGTCAGCTGTGGGCGTTTTCTAACTAACCATTAGTGGTACAGTCTTATGGAGTACTTAATATATCAGTAAAAAAAATCATAGGTAGGTATTACCTTTATTAAAGTTATCAAATTAGATGCTAGTTTTAGTTAGCTGTGATTTTTCGAATTCATGTGTGTAGGTATTGATTAATTAACACTTAGATTATCACACGCCAACCCCACATAGAATAGGACAAGGGCAGGAAAGTTATTGTTTATTTATCACTTGCATCGGTGAAGGGAAACATCGTGAGGCAAACAGCTTGCCTGAGAGATATTTCTCGACAGCGTGTCACTAACATGTAGTGACTTTCAAAAGTACTTTTTCCTAATCTTTTGATTTTAACTTAATGTAGTTACGAACATACTATTTTGGCCCTCATACAATTATGAAATAGATCTTTAAACAAAGTTGCATTAGTTATTCCACGAGAAAATTTCTCTCGAATCTTCCTAAGTGAATACATATTAGTGCTCATGGCTGTACAGCCAATCAGAGGCCCGTGGGTGGCATTAAAACTCTGACCACGCGATAAAGAAAAAAGCCAAATTCTTTTTCCTGAAAATATCTCATACGTATTTTTTACCTTCTACATAAGTATCCCTTTCATAAATAAACGATCAGATTTAAAATACATAAATACTAAACAGTAATCATAAATCATATACGAGACGCAAAACACGTCTCAATGATTTTCATAAAGAGGCTTATCGTAAGCCGTCGATAGAATGCCAGCCGAAATTGGGAATTTCTAAGCCATTTTATCTTTAGATTCCATGTTAGGGTTGGCAGAGAAATGTGATTGTCTGATTGAGAAAGGGAAGAGGGCAAATTGAGGTAATTAAAAGGTCTGTGAGCAGACGTTGTTGGTAAGGTAGATAAATTTATTTGGGGCACGATGTCACCGCCCACGTCCGTGGCTGCGAGTCACCGCTCCGATAACGTCACTCACACTTGACGCTACCTTGGCTTACCACTCGTTTTTACTAAGACCGAGATTAAGTATGAAGCTCTATAACTAAGTATGGCTCTTTCGTTTTTGAGGTACGTAGATAAAGGAATTGAAGCGATCCTTCAGTGGAATTTCAGCCCGTATTTTTGCGGAGACACGTTCGCCGAGCTTACAATAACGTCAACGGTTTTGTTATCTATTTAGCCGCCTCTTTAGGGCTACTTGTCATGTGCTTATGTTCGCCCTGATGAAGATATTGTCAGGTATTCTTTTTTATGTTTCAATTGTTAATTATCTGCTTGATCAACATTGTGCGCTCGGTTGAAAAGTTTGATATGCGTTGAACCATACAGCTAATGAATAATTAAACGCAATTAGTTCAGACTAATGGCTTTTCTAATAGTATCTAATAATTTTCTTATTATTTTTATTAATCCGCTGCCAATCAATTTATTTGCAGTAATAATATTATAAATACCCAAACACAAGTATACCTAAGTCCCCATCTTACTCAAACCTTACAACTACATAACATAATGCATAATTCGTAAGCAAAATCTTATCCGTAAAAACCCATTTACATATTTACCACGGTAAGGAATATTGAGTTACGATTATCACATCTCAATTTCATACGTCAGTAATTCTTGGATCGCTAAATACGAATTATGCAAACGACGCGGCGACGTGCGAGCTACGCCGCCGTCGCCGGACGAGACTGCGTTGTGGAATGAATAATGGCACGTTGAATTGGACACATAATTAATTAACCACAACATGTTTACCATACTCCTTGTCAAAGAGGCTGAATGGAACGTGAATTGTTGGCTTACCTTTGCGACCTTTTTTTCTTCTTTGAGCTGAGATAACGATAACCAAAGAACGAATGTCAAAACTCGTTGTTCGGTTGATTTCGAAATCCGAAAACTGACATAACCTTATATTACCGTTACAACAACATTTAAGAATAGAGAAGCCATTAGTACGGTTTTTTGCTACTATTTATCAGTGCTTTTATAATGGATAACCTTAAAACTATGCGTAGAGGAAATGCGAAAGAAAAAGAGATAACAAAACACTTTTTATCTCGGCCACAGAGGCACCTCTGGAATATAAAATGAAATATTACTTTTCTGTTTTACTCGATCACGAATAACTGGGTCAATGACTTTGTCAAAATATTGAAAGCCGTAACTGACGCAGCAAAACAAAAGATCTAAAAATAAACAGGAAAGAAATAAGAAGTAGGCGAGTGGGTATTCTAATTCTAGAGCAACTCTTTGCTTAGGTCATAATTAAGTATTAAGTAATTTAAAAAAAAACGCACGTAGACTCTTTTGTCTGCGGCCTAAATAAATATTGTAGAGCGGTACATACTTTGTAATCATAATTACTATAATTATTCAGCGTTGGATTTATAATGACACAGTTGTGCGCTGGCCGTTTAATTAAAACTGAGCTTTTAGCAGTCTTTGAAGCTGTGATTTTAATAGTAAAAATATTTGAAATCGTTTAAACCATATTATAATTTTAATGATTACTGGAAGACTTCGTTCGCATACAATGTCTACCCGTTGATAAACCCCGAGATTTATATATTAAAACTCTTTAGGATATCTTAAACCTTGGAACAAGATATTAAATCTTTATCTTGTCAGTCAGCAGTCGTGCTACGGAAGTGTTCCTTTTACCTAAATAAACTACCAAAAACAACTATGAAAAAGGAACTAACACTTCTTGGTTTAGTTCGTTTGCTATCAAACACCAAATGGTTATAAAAAGAGTGTTCTATCTAGTAACGGCTTGCCCACGAACTACCCGTTCAAGCGACACGCGTGTTTTGAAAAAATAGTGCCCAGAATATTCTGCGAGTGAACCAGACGCGACTTTCAACACGACGGTACACACGCGAAGGGAACTCGCGTGAAATCCATGCGTGTCGCTTCGACGTCGAGGTCGTGGACGAGGCGTAACGCGCGGGGATCGTCGGCGCCACCGCTGGGATTGGCCGTCATTCTTCTCTCATTAGCGCCGGGTTCAGTCGGGTCGCGTACACCATTACCAACGCGACATGGCGACGCCAACCGAGATGCAGCATCGTAAGGGTTAAACTATACACGATTTACGAGCAAAATTATTCATTCAAAACATGTCGACACGATGCATGTCATATAAAAAGTTAATAGCCTTACAAGCTGTAATTAAGGTTCTATATCTACCTATATTTCATAAACGTTAACTCATACTTCAAATAGACACGAAAGTTTACAAATTATTTCGCGTTCATCATTAAAGTTGAAATAATGTTCTCGCGAGAATTCTAGCTTTGTAGAACTTTGGAAAGCAAATGAATGTATAAAATATTGTAGCGAAATGATGCGTAGACTGAGTTCTTATTTCAGTGAATAGCATTCAGACACAATCATGGCTTACAATGTAGTAAATACGCCTTACTGGCATGTCACTTAGGCAGTCTACAAAGCTACTTGTACATTATACAATTTGAGTTCTAATGAGTAACTAATTGTATCTCTTATTACTGTGTGAATAAAAACAGCTTCTTTTAACTTTTTTAACCTACTAAGCACGATTTTGCATATTCCCTCACACTTGCCTAAATGTGTAAATGTCAAGTACTAAGCTACTAAACATGTGTGAATTATAGTTGCCTTATGTGGTGTCTACGAGCGCGTTAGAGCTTGTCAAGCTGCAAGGTTCATGAATAAAACAATAACGTGTCGCGAAAACCTGCTTTCAGCACCCTTTCAAGTAATCAATCCGAAGTTTCCGTTTAGCCAGTAATTTATACATGACAACTCGTCCCCGTAGAGGGAAAATTAAATAACTCCGATTTTGGCGATATTGACTTTTTCCTATTTTCAAAACACCTAAAACATGCCGCATATTTTAGCCTTACAGGCATTTTCGTATCTTATTCCGTTCCAAAAATATAGTCATTTTTGTCGGAAAGATGGAATAATAAATATCTTCAGACTAACACTATTTTTTTAAAGGAAAAATAAATAACTCAGTAAATAAATCAATAACTGTGGTCAGTGACAATTTGAATGTCAAATAAATTAAATAACATGAGTTGTTGAATTTTTTCTCAACTTAAAAATTCTTTCACAAAACTAACTAAGTTCTAGGAAAACTAAATAACTCTACTTATTTAATTCTGCTATTCAGAATTTTGATATAACGTACCTAATTTATAAATACTTGATGTTATCTATTTCTTCTACAACTAGATAATGATTAATTATAAGATACTAGGCAAATAAAATTAATTAAATTAAGTTGTTTATAATTACCATAACCCAAAATGCACCTGAGAAAAGTTGATAACTCTTCTGCTTTCATTTGAATTTTGACTCTTACGTTGAAGAATTAAGGTTACTTTTAGCTTGTCACACAAATTGTTTTTTGTTAGGTATTTTCGTTAAACATTTTTTTAATAGTGAAACCACATACGGAACGTTAAAATCAATTAGCGAATAATTTTCTGTAGTAATAGTGTAATTTTCAATTCTGCAGGGTTAAGTCCCTCGCAGCGGTGGTCCTCATGGAGCTTATTTTGTATTTCATAACGAATACGTACTGTTTGTGTACTCGATCGTTAACAGCTTTCACCAGGGGGAGCTCACTTTGGTTTCCCTCTATTGCCACAGTATGCTGCGTGTACTTTTTACCCCAGAGTCTTAGCGTATTGAGGCGCACCGCCGCCGCCGTCATCGTTGCTTTCAGCAAAATGAACAGGTGGAACGGCGGAAGCCCCAGGATGGCTACGAGGGCTGCGGTCGGAGTAATACTCATGCAACGTGTGATCGCCATGCAGGCGAGCCTTTGCATACGTTGCAGCTTGCTTATGGCTGTTATTAAGTTGGTGCGGGGCCACCAGACCACTGCCCCGTAGGTGATCATGGGTCGAATTAACACGCAGTAAAGCCAAAGTATAATTTTAGGGGATAGGCCACACTTCTTACCAACATCCTCCTGCACTGCCAAAAGGTGATGCAGGCCCTCTTTAGCTAGTTATCAAGATGGCTGCTCTGATTTAACTTATTGTCCAGGATAGCTCCCAGGTATTTGACCTCGTTGGTTACCTGAAGCTCAGTATCGAATAGCTTACGTTGGCGATGAGGGCCTAGCATTCGTTTTCGGGTAAACATGACGTCAGTTTTTGTGGATTTCGCTGAGAGGTCGAACTCAGCACACCATCGCTCAACTATGCGTAGCGCCTGCTGACTGGTTGCAGATTCTCCCTGTCACCTTTTCCGAGATGAGGATGGCGAGATCGTCTGCGTACCCATTAGTATAAAAGTGGTTAACATTGAGCTTCGCCATTAGGTCATTAATGTCACTAATTTAATTCGCGACCTCGGCGTTATACTTGACTCTAAACTATGCCTAGACTCACACATTAATAAAATTGTCAGCAAAGCTTTCCAGCTATTTGGTTTCATCATGCGGTCCACCCTTGACTTCAAAAGAACTTCATCATATTTATGCTTATATAAAGCGCTTGTTCGTTCACAGTTAGAATATGCAGTGTCAGTATGGAACCCTTTCCACAAAAAATATTCTGAAATGATTGAAAATGTACAGTACAAATTCTTGCGTGCTATGCACTACAGATGCCACAAATCGTATTTATCATACTCCCAATTACTCAGTAAGTACAAGCTCCTCTCCCTTAGCTCTCGAAGAAATTACCTTGAAGCCACAGTATTATTTAAAATTGTCAGAAACAAATTTAACTGTACAAATCTAAACAGCATGATCTGCTATGCTGTACCTCGAACCATCCACAGGCGGCAGGTACGCGCGGGTACACTTTTCGCTTTGAACACTTGCCGAACTAACTCTGGCCTACGCTCACCTATCCGCCGTATGGTTGACACATACAACAGTACCTTTGTAAATATAGATATTTTCAATTGCACAATAAGTAAATTTAAAAACCTCATTCGCCATTCCCTACTAGATATAACTTAATATTGTATATTTCTGTTATCTTTAATTTTAAACAATTTTTTTTTTTATTTTTTTTTTAGAGTCACTATCTAAAAGTTAATTGTCACACGTGCTGCTATCAATATTCCTAGCGATTAGTTTTATTATTACCCAAAATTCTACGCCTACTTGTGAACAGCGTTGTGGGTTACTTTATGACCAATTTGTGACTATGTTAAATTAGTTGTAAGTCCTTATTTTGTAACTGTTTGCTGTTCCTATTAATAAAAATAAAAATAAAATAAAATTAATCACCAGATTAATGACCGGAGGGGCGACAGCACTCCTCCTTGGAGAAAGCCCCTGGATATCACTGCTGACTGCTGCTTGCACCAAGGCGGACGACTCGTTTGCTAAGCATATTGGTAATCTAGTCTATCAGTACCTGTTCCACCCGGTGTCGGGAGAGAGCGGCGCTGATGCTGGGGAAGATTGTTTTGCCGAAGGCTCCTTCGATATCTATGAAAGTACTCAGGCAGGTGCCCTTCTGATGTATCGCTTTTTCTATCCGGCCAACCACTACATGAAGAGCGGATTCAGTAGATTTACCCGCGCTGTATATGCGTGTTGATTTGCGGGAAAAGGTATTGCTTTTAAAACTCCATACCTCAGCTCTCTCTCTCGCATTTATCTTCTCCATGGCTTTCAGGAGAAAGGAGGTCAGGCTGATCTGGCTTAGGGATGAATATGACTTTCACTTGCCTCCATCCTTTCGGGATGTACCGAAAGGTCAGGCACGCCCACAATATGCGCACCAGTCTTTCAGCAACGGAGAGCACACCCCCATTGCAGTAATGCAGGGAACACCTCGTCCGGACTGGACGCCTTGAAAGGATGGAAGCACCCGATCGCCCACTGGAATTCCTCCAGCGTGATCATCATGTGAGCATAATTCCAGTCGTTTCCTGTTGAAGTTTGGTTTACCTCAGTCCAGTCAATTGTGGGTGTGAAAACGCAACCTGGGAAGTGAGTATCAATAAGGACGCGCATCGCCTCTTCTGGAGTAGTGGTAAGCGTGTTGTCAGGTTTTCGGAGCACTGCAGGTCCAGCAGAGTTTTGCTGTGCTAGTATTTTCCTTACCCTGTTTGCTTGTTGGCAGGATTCTTTTTTGAGTTTTATTTAAATTGTATTTTACTTACCTTATTACGAAATATTTTTAGTTGAATTGAGTCGTTTTAAAGTTTTATAATGATTGTTGTACCTTTGTTTTGCTGTTCATTTTTTAGTTGAGTACTGACCCTATGGCTTAGGTACAAACAATCTTAATTTTTTGAGTTTTAATTTAACACAGAATAGGATTATAGTACTGTTTTAATTAAGTTTTAATTTGATACAAACTTATATTTTTTAGTTCTAATTGATACCTATTTTAAGTTTTTCATAGTTTCACTTACTACGCCCTACGTAATTAGGTCTCTGATTTTAGAGCTATAATGTTATTATTTGGGTTCAAATTATTTTCTGTTTTGATTTGAAAGAATACTTTAAGTTAATTTGTTTCCACTTGTTATAATTGGTGTAATTTTGTTTATTTTTTTAAGTTTGTGGTACGATAAGTATCTAATTACAATACACTTTTGCTTAATTTTATTCTACTTTTCTATTTCTTCCTTAAAATAACTTTATTAATATCATAATACAGCTTTTATTTTATATGAGACCAATAATAGTTAAAAAAATATCAAAGTAATAATAACATACAAAGCCACAAAATTTTACATTTTAAAATATTTCGAGTTTGATAAATTCAATAACTGCATTTATTTCACCAAATTTTACTCTACCAATATATTTAGCTTGTAGGAAAACTAAATAAATAGCCGAAATAAGTAGCTAACTGTAGTGACGTTATAAATAACAGTTGTGGGAAAATTAAATAACTTGATTTTTTATTTTTTATTAAATTATAGATAAAGACAGAGTTCAGTTCGTTAAAGCATAATATAAAACGTAATCAGGTCCACCAAATATAAAATTACCGACAGTAAATTTGTCTCACATTTTTTAACAAATGTAAATTAACTGAAAAAAAAACACTAAATCGCGTTTATCTCAAAACTACAAAATCAGAGTTATTTAATTTTCCCTCTACGGGGACGAACTATGGTAGGCGAAAGGCCGTTCCTTTATTATAGGGGGACGCTTTTGTCCACAAGTTAAGTTATTCGGTTCATGCAAGTTCAACTCCGCGTATAGCAGTCGATGCCCCAATATTGGATCTTTATTGTTATATCATCTATCGTACTTTACATGGAACTTGCAAATTCTGTTGGAACGAAGTTCGATGTTTTTCAATTTGGAACCTGAAATAAATATGATGACTAATTTCAGTGATTGCTAAGCCGTTGGTTGTGACAGATCATTCCTATACATTTGTTTGACTAACTTTGATTTTCACATTTCCTAAGTTTTCACTTCCAGTCCGCTGTGAGCCGAAACATGTATTCCGAATTAACGTTCCACGGATTAACACGCCACCACAGTTAACATTGAAATAAGTAATGCGTTAAGAGCGTATGCTACCTCAGATTAGCAACCCTATTTGTGGTGGTTCAAACTTCGCTTGTAATACTGTTAGAATAAAGTTCTAATCAGCTTGCACTACAAAGCGGTTGTTACGTCTTTCGCTGCGGCCGAATAGTGCGAAATTAGTGGTATTTTGCGATTTACAAAAAAACTATTGATAGGACTAAAAAAGTAAAACACTATGACCTTAGTTTAATGCTTGTAGAATTATTTGGCAAAAAAATCAGAACGATGACATGTATTTTAGTATGGTTTTTACTCGTTAAAAGAAATTTTTAGAGGTATCTTCGCAATTTTTTTCTATCGAGCAAAGTTAGTTGTATTATGTTTTCACAACACTATGGCACTAGCATATATCCTGAAGAATATCATATATTTTTCTGATGTTGATAACTGCAGTGAATCATATACTTTTACGCATTATAAAACTCGCGTTTGAGGTACCATACGCTCTTAAGGAAGAAATATACAGACCGGCAATTTCTGCTCACTTAACATTCGGCGAGCCTCCCTAAAATACTTCGGACCATAGTGATTTCCCTTGTAAGTGATTATTACTGAGCTCCTTTTGTTACATTGTGAACAATAGAAAAGTTCTACATTAGCTATGTTTGTTTTGATCCCCTTTTAGACCATAAAACTACGACACTTACTCATAAAAATGAACGACACTTTTCTCAGACCTTGACTTCTTATAAAAACAGCTCTATAATATGAGAGTAGGTAGTACGCGATAAACCCACAAAATATTGACGCAATTAAACTTTTAATAGATTTCTCATTTTGATTCGGTCGTTTTGCATATATGTAAATGTATTCAAAAGCGTGCTTATCCTCAGTTAGTCCCGTGGAAGGTTCTGTTCGTTGTCAGCACATTTTAATGGAGCTCGCGGCACTTGGGGCACGCGGGGCATGGCGGGTCACACTCGCAATCGTGTAGCCCGCCTTCGTACACTTATGCTGTGCGGACAACGCGCGACGCCTTTATACTTTACGCTTTGGCTCTGTAGTTAGGAAGAAATCTTTCTTATGTGCCGTCCTGCTTTGGATTGTAAAGTAATCTTGAATGAAGACGCTGAAAGATATTATTATAAATTCAGATCATGTTTTCGAGTGGCGATGTTATGGCTCAGAGGATTTGCGGTCAGGAACCCCTATTTCCCTTACATTATGCTGTTTACGAAAATAGCTGAAGCTTTGGGCTATTGTTGGTTACGGACTTAACCGTATTTATCGGTAATTCTCGTTTTATCTGTTTTAGGAGCCATTGGCTTTTCTGGATCAATGTTATGGTGACCTTACGAACTAACAGTGTTAACCTCTTTTTAACCGACTTCCCAAAAAGGAGGAGGTTCTCAATTCGATCGGTTTTTTTTTTAATGTATGTACACCGATTACGCTGCGATTTATGATCCGATTTACGTGATTCTTTTTTAGTTTGATGCGGAATAGTTGCCATTTGGTCCCATAAAAATTTAGTATAGTTTGGCCCAGTACTTTTCATTTTACGAAGATTTTTCTTAATTTCTGAGCATTTTTCGTTTATGTGTGTTTGCGAATAACTTCGTGGTTTATAAACCAATTTTGATGATTCTTTTTTTATTGTGAAGGAGATATTTTAAGGGTGGTACCATGATATGGAAACCAGGACCTGGTGATGAAACCCCAGAGAAGTCGAGGGCAACCCTTAAATTTCATAGGCACTTAAGACGTGTCGTGTTTTCTGACGCCATACAAGTATTCGCATCTAGCAGTCATCACTTCATGTTGATAAGCTGATGATGGAAGGTACTACTCCTCAAAGGTTAGGAGTTGAAAGCAAAATAAGGGTATCTTGAAGGATTAGGGGTAGGTTTCTTAATCGAATGTTATATGTGTAGTTCCCTGCCTGCGTCGGTGTTTCCTAGTTCATATAACCCTAATCTGTTTAAGTCGCGAGTAAACAGGCTTCTACTGGGTAAGCTCGTTCCATCGTCGACATCATCTCTGCCCTTAGGGCAAGATTGAAGTCAAGAGCAAGCCCATTTATAATAAAAAAAAATAAAAAAAAAGTAAATATTTCTATGTTAATACAACTAAAAATGAAAAAATAAAAAACTTTTTTACAAAAAAAAAACAACCGACTTCAAAAACACCAAAAAGTTTAAAATAAACTTCAGATGAAAAATCAGCTTCTGAAGTCGGTGGCAAAAAAACGAAATGAAACAAACAAAATGTCACCGACTTCAGAAGCTGATTTTTCATCTGAAGTTTATTTTAAACTTTTTGGTGTTTTTGAAGTCGGTTGTTTTTGTGTCTAAAGAACTCTAGAGATTTATAATAGAAAAAGTTTGAATCAAAGAAAATTTATATTTCTTTACCTTTGAACGTACTTTAAACATAGTCTTTTATTACAAACTTTTAACTTTCTAGTGTTTTATGTATCAAGACGTGAAGGTAGATAAAACTCATTACATTCTATTTTGAACCCCATTCGTTACACAAAATTGCCATCTAAAATTCTATTTCCCGAGATCTACAAACACCGTAATAGTATTTCCTAAAGGCATTTGTTCATTTAAATGCAGCAGTTAAGAGAATGACATTCGCAGATGGTTTTATAACAAACAGTTTTTGAGCTCCGCAGTTTTTCACGTAGCGGGTGTTTGTGGCACTCCATTTAATTGGAGAGATACCTCTATACGTATATTTCTTTAACACAAAGAAACCTTTGTAGGTTTGGTATCTGTTCTGTGGTTTGTGAATGTCTGTGACCGTCTAATTACGAGGCCTATATCAGTCTGAATCAGCTGTGTTAATGCTGGCATTGTACAAAGTGCTAACCATTTAAAAGAAATGCGTTTACGATTAGTATCGACTATGTACAACTAATTTAATCTACAACAGTTTTTTAATTACCCAGGAAAGAAATGATTAAAATTAAGTTGAGTTTAATTCATTTCATTTCATCCCTTTTTCTTGTAAATACTAAGTAATTTTAGTCCATTTGAAAGGATTCATTTAACTGTTTGATTCTCTGGTGATTCAGTTGAAAAGAGCTCATCTTCCCTTTGAATGGATGACAACAAATCATCCGGAATTCCTGAAAGCCACAAAATATTTCGTTAAAAAAAGAATTCAATGACTAAAATCGATTGAGATTCAAAACAAAAATTCACGGTTTCCGCAGTTGCTGAAAGTCAAAGAAGAAAAATCAAATATTTTCGATGTAATTGAAATCGTACACCACAACGTTTAAAAACGATTTGAGGTATGCGGCCTTAAGTGAACATTGATCTAATGAAATACCTTTCGATTGTTAGCGTAGCGGATCGCCCGTACAGAATACGGGCGATCCGTTTTATTGCACCGTGCACTAGTTTGTTGGAAAACGTTCTACTATGCTAAATGTTGTAGTATTCTGTTCCGATGTGCATTACAGCTCTTCTAAGTTATTCTTTCCAACTACCTTTCGTTTTTCGCGATCTTTAGCAAGGGTTTTGTTCAAAACTAGCACATCGCCCACGACTTCGTCCGCAAAAAATATGATAGCTCTGTTAATATGCATGATATAAATATAATTATTTATAGTCTAGATATTAAAAATTTACAAATAAAATTTTTATTTATAATATTTGTATAGACAATGTTTAGTTAGGCGTGCTTCACACAAGGTCGAGTTGGCCTGATTCGGCAAAAACCGGACGGTAAAACATCCATTGTAGATTTTGCTGTCCGGTTTAAGCCTTATGTGCCGCCATAGTTCGACCTGAAACTGTTAAGTTCAAAGGAAACATTACGCATAGCAAAACTGAGAAGTTGTACTTTTAGCTGCCAGTAAATGAAAACATTTACGTAATAAACATACGAGCAATCTTTACGGATGGCATCATTTCAACCATATTTCAACGCACCCACGTCATTACGTCTTTCGTGAACAATACGAAATTAAACGTAGCGCGGCTTTTAAACTGTCAAAATAAAGACTAAAGTCCATCATTCAGCCGATGTTAGAGGAAAAGAATAACAGTGTATCGTCTCACCATAGTTTACAACCTGTCAGTCGAGAGACGGGTAATCAAATAACGCTCGTAATCGATAGATCGACGGTTTGTATCTTTGTATGTTTTTTTTATCAGTTGGTATGCATGACGATTGACAACCAATCAAGCTATACTATTATTCCAAGTCAAGCTGTTCCATATCCGCGAAGCTCATACAAAGCGAGCTCAGGTTATATTGGATACTAGGACCTGACGCGGTTTCACCCACGTAGTTCCCGTTCCTGTGGGAATACAGGAATAAAAAGTGCCGAGGATAGTGTAGCTTGCCAACGGTGAAAGAATTTTTCAAATCGGTCCAGTAGTTTTTAAGGTTATTCATTACAAACATACACATACACACAAAAGTACAAATCTTTCCTCTATAATTTTAGTGTAGATGTATATTAGCTTGATGTGTCGCAGTCTGTACCTACTAAAGCGTCTTTAGAATCAATCTCTGCTCATTAGGGTTCCGTAGTCAACTAGGAACCCTTATAGTTTCGCCATGTCTGTCTGTCCGTCCGTCCGTCCGTCCGTCTGTCCGTCCGTCCGTCCGTCCGTCTGTCCGTCCTCGCTTAATCTCTGTGACCATTAGCAATAGAAAGCTGAAATTTGGTACCAATATGTGTATCAATCACGCCGACAAAGCAGTAAAATAAAAATTGGAAAAAATGTTTAATTAGGGTAGTCCCTCTATATGTAAAGTGGAAAGTGATTTTTTTTTAAATTTCAACCCTAACGTGTGATATATTGTGTGAAAGGTATTTAAAAATGAATAAGTAGGGGTTTACTATACCTAATCATTTTTTGAAAATGTATATAATTTCGGAAATAATCGCTCCAAAAGTATAAAACAATGTGTTTCACCCCCCCCTTCTAACTTTTGAACCCTATGTTTAGAAAATATGAAAAAAATCTGAAAAGTTGAACTTTATAAGGACTTTCTAGGAAAATCATTTTGAAAGTGAAAAAAATATATAACAAAAAAAAACCTTTAAACTCTTAAGTGGGAACACTTACCGCCTTATTACAAAAGGTAGTTGAACCTGGTTTAACTTAGACTTGGTTTATCTTGCATGCTGTCACTTTCTTTTGAATACCTATTATTGAAGTGAGACGTCATGCGAGATAAACCAAGTCTAAGTTAAACCAGGTTTAACTACGTTTTGTAATAAGGCGGTTATTGTGACGGACGGGAAACTACGGAACCCTACACTGAGCGTGGCCCGACACGCTCTTGGCCGGTTTTTTTCATCTGAGTTCTAAATGAAAAGCATCTTTCTGTCTATACTCTAGAGTACAACCATTAACTAAATTATTGAAAGATGCTTTAACACTAATAAAGAAATTGCATAAAGTTATTGCCATTAAAAATAGCATTGTACCTTTTTTTTGTTTTTTTTTGTTTTGTAACTAGGTATAAACCTAGGTAATGTTACAATACCATTTTATAATTTGTGTTCTTATCTTGAGAGGGATATACTTGTTTCTCTGGCAATAGCTTTTCAATTCTCTGGCAAACGGTATCAAAATATCAAAACCGTCAAAAAATTACTTACGTTGTATTAGAACTTAAACGCCGAATGGCTATTTAAAATAAGACCACCAAATAAAGTTCTCTCGTTCTTCCCATTTATTATGCATACCGCGCCTCTTTGTAATCGGACAAAGATTTTTCAGTCATGAGCGACTCCTAAGAATCCCTTTGGACTCTTTGATGAACATACTTTTCCTGTTTAAATAAGACTTCGAATGTAAATATAGCTTGTTTAGTCGGATTCGCGGTTTGTTGTGAAACCGCTGAATGGTGATAAAACTCTGGCAACCTAAGATTTGAAGCAAGCGGAATGGTTGAACCAAATTCAGTTGATTAAAAATAAATGTAGTGAAAGGAAAGTACTCGTAGAAAGGTTATGTAAGTTGTGGTCGTCCATTTTTTTATAACTAGAGGCTTGAGTGAATTTTGATTGTGTGTAAGGAGATCAAATTCGCAAATCAATTATGTGAATTTAATTAACCGTTGGGTATTGGGTTGTTAGTTTGATCTATTCCTTTCTTGCGTAATGGTTTCAATTTCTTGATTAAAATATCTCAACACGATACCTATGTATTCTCAAATATCAAATTGTCCTTTTGATATAACGAAAGAAAAATTATTTACGAGACAAAATAATTGAATGAAAAGAAAACTTTTTTTTATACATTTTTTTATTATAGTTTGTTTTAGGCATACAATAAACTCATTCGGTTCGAAAAATGAGGGTTACCTGGAAAGTTTTTTGGGAGTTTTGTAAATTGGTTATATATTATTATAGATTTTGATATTATGCTCTTTTCGAATTTCAACTTTACCACCTCGTATCTTTTATAGGAGTTTGGTCAGGACATAAATTGTAGGTCAATTCTCTCTTGTTTCATTTTATTTAACATATTATTATGGTAGAATGAGTAGGAAAGAAGATATCGTCAAAAAATTGCTATGTGACGCCATTTTTAGGGTTCCGTACCTCAAAAGGAAAAAACGGAACCCTTATAGGATCACTTTGTTGTCCGTCTGTCTGTCTGTCTGTCTGTCAAGACCTTTTTTCTCAGGAACGCGTGGAGGTATCAAGCTGAAATTCATATCAAATACTCAAGTCTATGGTCTCTTGGAGCTGTGAAAAAATCAAACTTCTAAGTCAACGCGATCAAAAGATACTCCCGTTTATGCCGCAAATTTTCGACACTCGCAAGGGAATCAAAACCTACAGGGTACTTCCCGTGAACTCAGAATCTTGAAATTTGGTACGAAGCAACGTCTTATAGCATAGATAAAGGAATAATTACGAAAACCATAAATTTTTAGTTACATCAAGATACTCCCGTTTATGCCGCAAATTTTCGACACTCGCAAGGGAATCAAAACCTACAGGGTACTTCCCGTGAACTCAGAATCTTGAAATTTGGTACGAAGCAACGTCTTATAGCATAGATAAAGGAATAATTACGAAAACCATAAATTTTTAGTTACATCACATAATATATTTTTTTTACGGAACCCTCGGTGCGCGAGTCCGACTCGCACTTGGCCGGTTTTTTCTTAGATGGCGTCACATAGCAGCCAAGATACGAGGTGGCAAAGTTGGAGTTCGAAAAGAAGACATCAAAATCTATGAAGATGGCAATTTTAAAACTCCTGGATAACTTTCCAGTTAATAAAACTACCGAATGACTATACTAAAAAGAGCATCTCAGAATGGTGCTGAAACATTTAAACAATACGACAGCACCGAAATCCTGATATCGTGTATATCCAGTACTTAGGATCGTAACCACCTACCTTCATTTTAACAGGGTCTGATATTTGGCCAAGTTAATCACAAAACCTTATATTTACCCTTTAAAGGGGTAAATTGTGGTGTTAATCCCTTTATAGAATGTTTATATTGTTTCAAGTTTCAACCCAAACGGCTTAAATATACGTAATTGTTTGCTGGATGAATAAAATATTTTACCGATTCTCCATGCTGAATTCTCGAACAGTGAGTTTATTAAAAAAGGTACGCTGAAATATGAGTGTAACTTTATAAAGTGTAGTTATCGGAACATCAGTCTTTTACATTTCTTCTGTATGTACTTCTCATGTAGTTTTTGACATACGTGCTTTTTAAATGATTTACAAAGCCAACACTGAGACTGCCTCGTTGGTCTAGGGTGGCCAGTGCGACTGCTGAGCATGATCTAATCTAACCTAACAGACAGATGTGTTGCTGGGGACTTCGTTCCGCTACTTCTTCTTCCCAGCTAAAACACTAGGAAGTGACGAAGGGTGGGCGTTTTGGCGGACTGTCTCTTGTACCTATAATTTGACGTTCGAAAAGTGCTAATTTTCAGCCTACTTAATTTGAATAAATGACTTTTGATTTCGATTTTGAGATCCTCGGTTCGATTCCGCGCAAATTTTTTGTGGTTTTTTTCGTCAGGAATTTTTCAGTAGCAGCCTTGAAGTCTGGATTAATGCCCGGTTGATGGCAATAGGTTCGCTACCTTTTAAATGGGACTTAATAACATAATTGGCGAAATTTGGATGTAATATTTGATACACCTCTTCCTAACCCTTCTGGGATTACGTGATGATAATGGAAACACTGAGACACTGAGAAAAAAAAAAAACTGAAAAAAACTTCAAAGAAGTAGATAGGGAAACTAAATTAAGAACTTACTAACATGGAACTAGCCAGCTTTCCCACCCGCAGTAACAAGAAATACGAAACTATATCAGTGAGGGTCCGCCCATACATGGCACCTTCTTGTCTATAAATCTCAATTTGCCGCCAACAAGCCCCGTGAGCCAGTAAGGTCAAATGAAACTAAATGAGCTCTTTTAGCACCTCCAAAGTGACCGGTTTATGTTAAAAGAAACTGACATTTATCTTAATCGAACTTAGAGGACAAAGTTGCGGAATGACCTAACAAGTTGGGTTCTGCTCTTTTTAAATGTAAAAGGGTTTCGACTTCTTTTTTCAGATTGTTTTTGTACCTTTCGTATATAATAATATCTCTACTAACAAAAAATAAAATTCAACTGTTTATTTGTAATATCAAAATAACAGCTTTTTACTGAATGCATATTATGAAAATATATACGACACTTATAACAAAAACAGTTCTTTTGTAAAAAAATTGTATTTCTGTTTCTTGGTCTGTCTGTTTATTTTGGCCAATCTCCGAACCGGCTGGATCAATTTTAACGGGAATTTTACTGGCCTGATGCTAAGCTGATGCTGAGCTGATGACGTTATACTAAAGGAGTAATAAAAGTTACTTTAATTTTTAATGCGAATAAGAATCAGGGTACCGTGCACAAAAAATAAAAACCTTTAAATTGGTAACAAAATCCGATTCAAAAGGGAAAGTATTTTTAAATATTAATTTCACGTAAACGAAGGTCGAAATACAACTACAGTATATTTATATTTTTTTCCCGTCGAATTTCAATAGGCCGTTTAAACATTGGAACAAAAAGTCGGTTAAGAATATAAATATAGTCATGCCATACAGCTCTTCCATGAAAAACGTCGTGCCTATCGATGAACTCATTTCTTTAATTATAATTCCTGTGAGTTTATTATAAACTCGCATTATTGGTTTTATGAGATTATGTCGTGTACGACTCCATACAACCGTTGTCTTTGCATCTCGACTCGCAGGCGAGCACCAAACAAAATGGAATTTCCATTATTTTCTTTTGATCTCCTACCCTTTATGACACTGGTATTTAATGTACATAGTTTTGGGAGTAAGTTCTTTGAGTTTCTGCTTTATGCTTTTCACAGTCAAGTTTCCCCGAAATTGTTAAATTAGATGGATAGCCGCGGTTACCGTTTTTACTCAATGAAAATACAGGCCATGTCATGTTATTATTTCCAATATTTTTCTTCAGAGAGTTGAAAGCAATAATTGATTGATTGAGACAACTTTGGGTTCATATATTTCTATTTCGGGAAAAGTAGTGTGACTTTTTGTTTTGTTCTAAACAAAACTTCGACTTTACTGTTGTTCGGTTATATAGTATAGTCGTGTAAGTGTAGTGTAAGTTTTTCTTACCCTTTTATGTTCCTAAGGAACCCTTAAAAGCTTTTTAAGGTCCCTCAGACCGGACAGAGTTGTGTTGACGTAATTTATTTTATTAGTTTCAGTAGAAGTTCGTCGTAAAGAAAGTTTAGTGTTGCGCGGATTTAAGTTGCTTTTTGTGTTTATTAATTGGATAGCCGATATAAAATACTTAGCGATTACGTAAATACTTATTTTGTTTATTTTTTATATTAAAAGTTAAAGATAATTAGACGATTTTTCGTAAAATGATTTATCACAATGGTCTTTTTTGAAAGATTGTATTTATATCGTTATAAAATATTTACTAAAATACGGATTTTTCATTAGTCCATTTTAATAATGGAAATCCAAAGCAATAAATAGTGTTTTTCTTAATACATCTTTATTAGACTGATTTGGATCTCCAGCAATGTAAACCTAATATTGGTAATATCCTGAGCACAAGGGCAAGCTAAAAGATATATCCGACTGTTTGTGTTTAGTATCTAATCATGAAGAATAAACAACGCCCTTTATTAACAGATCATACTCGTACATTCAATCTCATTCGTTCTCATTCAACAGTCAAGTACGAACCGAGAAGTTATCATTCATTGGCTTACTATATGTGCACAGATTAAATATCGTTCTCCCTTTCGTTAGGAATCAATCAGTGATATCAAGGGGGATCTATCGATTCGGTAAATATTCGGCTTGTAAACTAATAGCTTTGTAAAAGAAGAAAGCTTTTTCCTTGAATACGGGCTTCTGACCTTTGCATATATTTGCTCATCAATTAAGTTAGTCTTATTTACAAAAAAAAAGTTTAGTTCTCGTGGTTTTTTAAGATTTTTTCCAAATGATTGAAGAAGTTTAAAACCTTATGAAATACCTATGACAAAGACACACAGAAATAATATATTAAGCTTAATGAATGGTGCTTATTTATGAAGGCACTATTAATATTATGAATATATAGGTAGTGTTTTATTTACAAATTACAATTTGTAACTAAAATTATAATAAAATATATAAAAGTATCGAAAAGTGAAGAATTAGGTACATGGCGTCACAAAATTTGTCCACATCGCTGTCAACAGGAGTAATGCACTGATAAGGCTGGCAGCATTGCACATTGCTACGTTGGATGGTAAGGATTTAAGTTTCTCATCACATGACAAATACATAAACCTTTATTATATTGAATAATTAATGGGTTATATAAACTGCTTCGTTGGTCGAGTGGTCGCAAGCGTGATTTTCGAGCATGAGGTCCTGGGTTCGATTCCGGAAATCAAACGGACATTCAGGTAAAGGCTTATGGGTTATTCCATCAGGAATTTCTGAGGAGCAGCCATGGTGTCAGCTTCGTGCCCGGTTGATGGCAATTGGCTCGCTCCCTATTTCACAGAACTTAAAACATAACTGGCGAAATGTTGATGTACTATTAGATACACATCTGCTTAACCCATCGGGGATCACAGCCGTGCTAATATGATGGATGCCTATTAATATGCTATTAATAGTGCCTACCTTTAGTCAGGTAAATGTATAAGTTAGTATTGTTTGTGGTAACTTATTGGCAAACTAGTTGTTAGAATATAGACATGTTTAACACTCCTAGTTCAATGTCATTTTTCTCTTTAGTTGTATTTCTTAGAAGGACGTGTCTAAATAACGTTAATGCATTATAGTTTAATGTATAGGGCTCTAAACGGATTCCCTTGGGCACTTTAAAATGCACTCCACATGATACGGAGGTAATCGAATAATAAAACTTACCCATCCATTTCGTAAACCACTTTGTGTATTGTAGCATATTTATAGTTTTATCTTGTTAGATAGAGCTTCTACGTAAAACTAAAGTTTAGATGCAGAAAGTTTTCCAGTACATTTTGATAATTACTTCGACTGTGTGCCTATTTTTTGAGCGTGGAGCTATAGCTAGTAAGTCATTTTTGTTTGCATAGAGCAATATTCTGCTTAGTGGATGGTCTTTATTCGATCTAAGCATAGCCTTAAATGCATTGAATTTGTTAATTATTCTTAGAATTACGCAATCTTTAACCATACTACATTTTTATTTTATTTTATTTGCACTTACCATCTAGTTCAGCCAAGTTTGCCTGACTATCATAGTGTCGACTATTCCTCGCTTAAACTTTATCTAACAAAAACACCAAAATGTTTCGCTACACGGCTTCTGAATTCTTTATCATTTCCTGAGGTGCGGCGAAGTTTCACACCGTGTTGAGTTTTCTCCTACAAGTGCAGAAAAAGTTGTACAAATGTGGTGTGGAGCCGTGCCCTTCACGACGACGGCGACGCTTCAAATGTTTATGCAATGATGCCATTGACCGGAAAAAAGCGCGTTAAATATGTAAGTTTTCTGTTCGACACTTCGAGGGTTAAACATTGATGTTGGTTTTATCTTCAGTTTGTTAGTAAATCTATCTAAGTGTAATGTGAAATTCAAATCGTGTTTCTCTTTTTTTTACCCGACTGCGGCGAAGCCCAAAAGGAGGGTTATGTGTTTGACGTGTATGTATGTATGTATGTTTGTATGTATGTCCGTTTCTTTGTTCCCTCATAACTCCTAAACGGATGAAGGGATTTGAATGAAACATACGTCGTTTGATTCGTCTTGATGGCGCGAGTGTTATAGGCTATATTAAAATTAAAAAACAAAAAAAAATGTGGATTTTGGGGGCAAAATCGCGAAGTTGAAAAAAAAAAGTTTTTTCTATACCATCGAGTAGGGTATCAAAATGAAGGGTTTTGAAAGGAGATTACAAAAATATATAATACTTATATGTTTAAAAGAAATTCAAAGTGTCAAATCCTATAAACAAGTACAAAAGTTAAATCTTTTGGATATTTTACGCGACTAACGAAAGGACAATCGCAAAAGAACTAAAAAGATGGAAATAAAAAAAGTAGTTAAAAAACTAAAAAACCCGACTGAAAAAACCGAAAAGCAAAAAACTAGCACATTTTAAATCACACAAAACTTGGAAGCAGGCGGGGTCCATTCTATTTTCATTTCATAATTTAATATTCAAATGAACCCCGCCTGCTTCCAAGTTTTGTGTGATTTAAAATGTGCTTGTTTTTTGCTTTTCGGTTTTTTCAGTCGGGTTTTTTAGTTTTTTAACTACTTTTTTTATTTAATCCCTGAATATGCATATTGCAAAGTTTCAGAGATCAACCGTTACTAGAAGAGTGTAATTATGAAAGCAATGGTACGTCGTTAGCATATATATACTCTCTCTTTACTATGCAGATTTACTTCGTTTGGAGTTGTGACCCAATCTCTCCGTATTCTTTTTTCGGAATAATTAACTTAATTATTTTAATAGGATCTGTCCTTTGCTACCCGACTAAGAATAGATCCCGACAAAGAGATTATATCAGACAGCAGCATTTAGCTTATCTATCAGCTATTTATTATCTTAATTTTATCACAGACCTACCAAAACACGCAAACTAAAGAATAAACTTTATCACAAAATACTTAAACGTCGTTTTTCTCAGTATCGTTGGATTAGTAAATATCTTACTTTTTAATGTGGGAAGTAAAAATTTTTAAACCTACGTCGTAAAAATAATACAAGAAATTCTCCTTCTAAATTATATACCTAGGTATTCCTTCCTAGAACCTGCTCTAGGACTTTCCCTAACACATTTTATATTTCTGCACAAATTCCATATTAATTAACTCATTTAGTAAAAAGAAAACGACATTTTAAATAGGATTTATCTTATTACGATTTTTAATTACAAGAATAGTGTCGTCCATTTTTAATGTTCCCATGTAATTAGTGGGCCAGAGAGCTCTTATTTTCAAGCAGGTGTATTTTGAGAGGTTGCAATTTACATAATTGAGCCCACCGTTAACTTGCCAAAAGTCTGTTTTTGTATCAGATAATATTAGATTTCGCCTTAGGGTATTAATCGAAGTATCGGCGCATTATAACAGGCAATTTAAAAGGTTTTTCGTATCCCTGGATAAACCTACTCGGATCATTAAAAACGATGTAATGTAAGTAACATTTTCAAACTACTTAGGTAGACATATATTATAATTATGTATGTTTTTCTTTGTTCACGTATTATTTATTTTGACTTGCCATAAAAAAATAAAAAATAAAATAAAATATGTTTATTACGTATCATTTTAGCTCAAATTGCTTGTCGAGTAGTCTTCATTTAGGCATAAAAAATGCCTGTAGTTGAAGGCTCCGCTCTTCCCTTACAAAATGTTGATACAAATAAGCAAATAACAGAAAGAGAAAAAAAAAACTAATCTAACAAAATACAATTTTGTGTGTGTGTGTGTATGTATGTGAGTGGTGTGTGTGTGCATGTGAGTGGGTGTGTGTGCATGTGAGTGGGTGTGTGCGCATGTGAGTGGGTGTGTGCATGTGTGTGTGTGACAAAGGCAGATTTTGAGTGTTCGAATACATGGGTCGTTAGTAAACATAACTCTAAATTAATTTATTATTAGGTCACACGTTTCAGAAGTAACTCTGTGTCGTCATAATTTAAATTCTGTAGCCATATTATTAACTTCTTTTTACATTCAAATTTTGTTTTGTCATAAATATATTATTATATTAGTTTATTAATTTTATTACTTATATAAATGTGCCATGTGCTTATGCTTGGCGTTTTCTGAGTCGGGTCCATATTTGTATCATTCCGGTGTATCAAAACTTCCGTCGTTTGTCACCATTTCAACGTATCATGATCGGTAGTTTGAGTGCGAAATATTCGTATGATTGCGTCATGGGGTGTCCCCGCATGCGAATCGCGTTTTCATAGATATTGGTCGGAGTGGATTCGCATGACCAGTTTGACCACGTTTTTGTGGAATTATCCGTGATTGTTCTTTGACTAAAGAATTTGCAAAGCTTCTTCTTCTTCTTCTTATGGGCAGGTTTTCATATTATGACAACAAATTCGAGGAAAGCATTTGTGGATAGTTTTATCGAACTATTGAACTGTGCAACGTTGTTATTTAGATTTGGCGAATGAAGATGTATTTTTTTTATTTTGTATCATAGCAGTTTTACTTAAAATCGTATAAATGGGTATATGAATGAATGAATGAATGATTTATTATACTTCAAAAATCTTAAAACTAGATACATTGCCCCACAAAACTGCTTACGCAGTTTAACTGTGAGATCGGTGAGTCTCTTTACAATAACTTAAATCATAATAAGGTACATCTTTATCTTATTCACTTATTTATTATTAAAAAAAAATCTAATAAATATTTTTTTAGTTTGTGTGTATATAGGGAACGCGTTTTTTTAAAGTTCTGTCGCCATAGTAATTATTTACTCTGGGTACATCGTATTTACCTGCTGTCATCGACCTGGTGGTATACTTGTTAGAAACTAGTATAGAACACAATACGGTAGTTTTCTTTGTTAATGCTAATAACAGCATGCGTGGTAAAGGCTAACCCAAGTACAAGGATTTATTCGTCATAATCACGTACTAATTCAAGCGGTGTAAATGGATAGAATCATATATTTGATACATGCACTAACAAACAAATAGCCTGGTCATCTCTCCAAGAAGAGCGAAGCCAAGCGCAATCACCCAAGCTGATTTTGAATTATAATTAAAAATCTCTGTGTGGATTTTTTATTAATTATTTAAAACGTATTTAAATACGATGGATACGTGATGTCTAGGTTCATACTCGTATTGAATGGTTAATTAAAAATCGCATAGCACAGCTTTGTTCTAAAACAATGCTTGTAATAAACAGCGGACATTAAATTTGAATACCGACGCAACTAAATGATTCTGTCCAGATTTCCGCCACATTCTATTATTATAATATAACGTAAGCAATGTGGGCTTTTATTTATACAAACTTTTAAACAGCCGTTTTGAACTAATCTAAGGCGTTCATAAATATAATGCCTCTGTGTAGGATCGTGGCTATATGTAGTTAATTGGTACTTGCTGCGCCTCATTTAGGGATCCCGATTTACCTGCTGGACTGAATTCCGGGTTTATACCAGCTGGGAAAGAGTTGACGAATACATTATTCATGCCTAAGAACCCCAATAAGTGTCACTGAGTCAACAATTGCTGTTGAAAAAGTCAAAGACTTCGAGAATCAAAGTTTGACTAAGTTAAACCAACTTTTTACTTATCATTACACAAACATTAACGATAACTTAGCGAAACATTTAAGAATGCAATCTCGGTAACAAATAGCTGAATAATTAAGTATTTGTATGTCAGGTCAGTATTAAGAATATTATAGTACGTTAAATGTCCGTTAATTTAGCGGTAAATGCGGTACATCTACACGTCAAAGGTTCGGAGTGAAGCACCGTATCTTATCTAAGGGATGTCCAATAGAATGGCGTCATCATTGTGTCGGAGGCATTGTATGTCAGTTACGTTTCAATCGCGAACTGAGACAACGGGGGACAGCGAAAACTTGTGACTTGATCATTTTCTTCATTATAAAATGTTTTTTTTTTTTTTAAACTACGTGTTATAATTACTCCACATTTGATTCTAGAGCATTCTGTTACCATTCCTAATTGTCTAACTGTGACTTCATTTTATTTTATTATATTAATACCCATGAAGAAACGATTTAAAGAGTGTTCTCTTAGAAATGTGTACTACTCCTTTAAGAGTAGTTTTCAAAAGTAGATCTTGTCAAAAAGGCAGAATGTGGTAGCTACAGTAGTTACGAACAGTATTCATAAAGACGCGTCTCGAGCGACGTGTATAGTATTCCGCAGCTATTGAATAGTGTCGATGTAGCGGCCTCGCGACAACTTCTCTACTATCTGTTTCGTTTCCCGCCTGCGAGACAATTTAACTTGACAACGTGGACTCTACAACAAAGGCTGCTCGCTCTATTTAGCGCTCAGCCTCTGCCAATAGGAGAGTCGTTGATATTAAACGCTTTTCTCGCGCTAAAGTTAACATAGTTTTGGTTGAAACTTAATCAAAGTAATAGTTTGCTTGGTGATGATTAAATTTCTTATTTGGAAAACAATTCATAAGATTCCGATCCAAAAATTAAATATCAACCACAACTTTAAAAGTTTCTTAAGCTAAGCAATCGTTTGGATAAACCAATTTTCATTTTATTTATTTATAAACTACTCGTTCGTCGTCGTTTATCCTAAACTAGTCGTCTGCTCGCAACAAGATTTGCCAGTTCAACACCCGAATAAATATTTAGTCGGAGTTTAACGTTAAAAAGGAAGTCCAAACACCCTTAATCGTGCAAATACTGAATGTACGACATTCGAGTGAGACGTTACGTCGACGTTACCGTGTGATGTGGAGGAATATTTGTAAGCGTTCTTTGTATGATCGGGAACGAGTGTAAACACGGGTGCGCGGCGCGCGGCGTCGGGCGGGGAGGGTCCGCGGCACTCGGGCGGCCGCCGCCGCGCGCTCCGCCCGCACAATGTCGGTGCGCGTAGACCATCGCGACCGAGACAGGTTCTCGAGGCATTCTTCCCGCGCTTCGGTAGATCTTGCTTTTCCTAGTAGCTCAACACGAGACCACTCGTTCCGCTCGGTGCATTCGGCCCGCGTGCCGCGAGCTACGAGCGATGACTTGATGGTGCCTGTGCGCACGTTGCGATCGGCGTCGTGTCGCGTAGCTCCCGGTGCACCGCACCGCCTCAGGCGCCACCACTCGTCGGCAGCAGAATGCGAGCGCGCGCGCCGCTCCACCCGCCGGCACACGCTGGAGCTGCCCCACAGCCGTGGGCCCAGCGTCCGCAGCCGATCTCCCGAGCCACAGCCGCCACCGCCGGAGCCCGAGATCCCGCCAGAGGACGCCGGGAAGGAGGCACGACGGCGGCGTGTCGTCGCGGCCGTCGCCGCATCCTTCTTCGCGCTGGCGCTGGCGTCGGTGCTGGTGGTGGTGGTGACGCTGACCCACAGCTCTGTGCTCCGCGCACACAACCAAACGGCCAAGTACTACACGTTCTCCGTGCCGCCGCACCATCCTCTCAGTGAGCCCCGTTCATGTTGCCCCACCGTCGCCCCTCCCGCTTCGCATGCGACTGTCTCCGACCCTGAGTGCCAGGGGCTGCGAACGTCGCCGAGGCGGCTCGGCTGCTCATCACCGCCACCATATGCGGTATACAATATTGTCAATACACACATGAACAATCTATCTGGGGTCCTTGACGACAGAATGCCGGAGTGATCTCGTTCATCACAATCGCTTCCTTTCGTCCAAGTACAAGACTCGAAGCTGATGGCGAATATGCACAGAAGTTAATAAAGGCAGGTAAATCTGTCGTTATAAGCTTCTGTACAAATATCTGAATCATCGTATGCATTGATGATGTTGAACGAAATCGCCTGGTTTCTGTCAAATCGGCCTCAGCCCGTACAGGCCACACAAGCTACGCACGTTCGCAACCCCATTTCTGCATGATTAGTTACTGTATAATATAGATGTCACGTGTTTGTGATGGTAAATGTTACTGTTATATTACTTTTAATTACAGCGTGTCTTATATCAAGTTCATAAATTATGACTTGGTACAATTATTATTATAAACTGTCGAAAACATACGGTACGCTATGTTATAGTGTTGAAATAATTATAACATCTATTTGCTACGTCTTTATGACCATACATACGTTAATTCCAAGGGCTATAAATTATACCTTTTACTGTACTTATAACTCATTTTGAAATAGCGTATGTAATAACTTATGTTACTGCTCTTCATGAGCTTATTTAATGATCTAGTTCCAAAACCCGAATGAAACGACCGTGTCTTCAGTCGAACCACCATGCAGGCAAGGCTGGCCACTCAATATTTATATCCAAAAGTTCCCAAATACGAGGGTATCAACAGTAGATAACATAAAACTAAGTGTTTTGAATCATCATCCAGCACATCTAATTCTTCGTTATTGTAGGTTTAGATTATAAAGTCATGATATCTATTAACGTTTCTCCTAAACTTATCTTTTTGTTCCTGAAATGTTTCAGACCTTTCAGACTGTCCATCTTCTTTTAAAACGAAATCAAAACATTTTGACTTACGAAAATCAATCTGGTAGAACACAATTTAAATTGAATTCCGCGTTCAATGTTTTAAACAAAAAAATAAACACAAAATAAACAAGAACAAAACCTAAAATAAAATGTTTTCCAAATTCACATGCCACACGTTACTCGTCGATTGTTACACGAAACACGATGTTTAAAGAATTTATACCATGCATATAAAACAACAAAAAAATGTTTGCAAACCCACGAATAATCTGTAAGAAGTCCTTTTAAAACATCAACGGTAACAATAATGTCATCTTAAAAGCTTACTTTTCTCGTCATACCGTTTAGATTTCCTTTCGCAAAAAGAATAAAACGTTCTATTAAACAAAGTGGGAGTCATAGAGTATTGTGCCCTTTAGTAACAGTTTTAATGAGGGTAAAGAGTCGTGGTTTTTATAAAGAAAATAATGTGTCATAAACCGTCTTCTTTTTAACAAGTCACTTGCAATCAAGTTTTTTTGTAACTTCTGTACTGAAGGACACTGAAAGCCTGCATCAGAGACGAAAGTTTTATTTTTCTTTATCATTTCATACTACATATTTTATGTCAAAAAGGTTAAATACGTACTACATGTTTTTGTAACCTGTAGCATTTACAACCGTCGTAAAAGCATCCTCATTCACAAATGTCAAAAAGGGAAACGAGTTTGAAAAGACTATAATACTGTCGTTTGAACATTCCCAAATGGCAAAGTCCTTGATATTATGTGTAAGTAATGTGTCCCAAACTTCATTGGAAAAACTTCCACCCACGAGACCTAATAATATAATCTTTGGAATAACGTTAGGTATAATGTTTGGGCCGTGTCTACATTATGTATGAACTCGATCATGATTCTTCTCGACCGCTAAACTTTTCGGGGAACACATCACTCATGTCAAAACTTATTATTAGGTAAATAGGACTTCAATGGAGACGCCTGACTTTCAACTTTTCTTCAGTTTTTACGAATCAGACTTTGCACTTTAATATTTCAGAAGATTTTTCAAATTTCCTCTGTAAATCCATGAATGTATAACGTATAATTCTATGAACATTATCCTCAATCTTTGATCGTAATTCTTAGATCCCTTTCAATCACGTAGATCGAAGAAATGGTTTCCGTTTCACGCCTTCACAGATGTATCCCACGTTAAAATATCTGTTTATATTAAAAACATGTGATGCATTAACACTGTCTTGTTCGCGGAAACTGTGGCCATTTTTATTGCCTCTGCTAGAACATTGTTTAACACGACAATACCGCTTAACGCGATATTTTTGGCACGATGTAGTAACACGGTTTTTCAACAATAGATTGAGTCCATAATATTCAATAGCAGCGTTATCATCGATACGTTTGCCAAGCGGGGTGATTATGGTAGTTTTCCCTCTAGGCCGTTCATTAATACGATCTATTAGACTCGGGAGGCACATGTTCAGCAGTGGCCGTTTATAGAGGCCGCTGTTGATTATGGTAATATCCAAAAACAATTTATGTTTAGCATAAAAATGGTGGTGGAATGTTTGTCTGTATGTGACGTCAGTTTTGTAAACGTTCTACAGAATTCCTAGTATGGGGTAACGCTTTTAAAACAACGAGTATATAATATTACCTAATATTAGATAGTTCTGGCCCACGTTTATACTGCATTTGATTTCCACCGTTTCCCGTGAACAGTAATAATTCGGCATCGTCGCTAAGCTCATAAATCTGTTATTGACGTCTAAAACACCGCTTGAACATTTATTTGTTGAATGAATGGTTTGATTTATGAAAATGTGATTTTATAGACGGTTTTCTTCCGTAAAAGTTTGAGAGGAAATGGCAATTCATGCATTGATGCAAATGTCAGGTCGTTGATTCTTCTTTAATTTTTCTATTTCCGATGTATTTGATGAATTAAAGACGTTTTGTTTTGCGATCATTAGAATACAATTCTGTGACCTGTTTTTATTAACTCTCGCTGTACAAAAATAAAATATTTTTCACGAAAACATTGTTATATAATATGTTTTTAATACGTTACATAGAGTTGTGATGAATTGAAAACAACTTAAATAATAGACATTCCACTGCAGTCAAAACTTCAAAGTGGCTTAAAAGTTTCCATATTTCGAATTCTAGTGCACCGTAGGTAATATAGAAAATGCCTGAATCAGCTAAACCAAAATAAGACCGCGTTATTGCATGACGTCCAGACTACGGGTATTGAGAGTTTCCAATAATAACTGAAGTATTCAGTGTGGTTTGTAGACTCTGCTATGCAACTGTGATAGTGCGGGGCAAGCTAAATATTCACAGCGTTATTGCTAAGAGCATCGTTATGAACCTTTCACACGTACATCTGGGGTTGACTATGCGTTAATAATTTTAATTTCATACATTACATAAAAATTTAATTACAAAGCTTAAATCTATACTTATATTTTACAGAGGTAAAATTTGTTTGTAACTATGAATCATTAGTCGAAGAGTCATCAATATCTCTTCGGGGGAATCTCCGGAACTAATGAAACAATTTAAAATAAAAAACTCTGACTGTCATCTACATTATTCTTAAATGTTTTAACAGACTGTAATGAATAATTATATTATGTAATTATATGTATAATAAAATATTCAATAATATTAAAACTCAAAAATCAAATGTAAAAAAAAGAAAATCTTGTAATTATTCTTCAAAATAACTCATAAAAACAGAAATTCATATTTTAGAAATCAAATTGAATTAATTTATTAAGCAATTTGTCACTGATAAACTGCTGATTCATTAAAGTCAAATGGCAGGTAAAGCTCAAGTCAAATAAAAAATAAATATGAATGCTATTTCATACTTTCGTCATTTTTGTACTTATTAGTGTCTTTTAATAACTCTTGAGAGTTATTAAAAGATAACCACGTTAAAATGTAAAAAGGTTATCTAAATTAAAGGTTTACATAAATGCATTGTGGATGTGTAAATGGGCCGTTACAACTGTGGTGTACAATAATATTCTATCTAGCAACTTCGAGTATCTGTCTTCGAAGTTCAAACATTGAACTCGATCGGGTTCAGCTGTATGCAGTTATGTTTACACATTGTGGTGACTACAGATTTCCGTATTGGATTGGAAGAGCTATTGCTGTAAATTGTAGAGTCCATTTCAGTGTAGCAAATGGACTAAAGGTCGTACAGTAAATATAGATATTTCTGTACTGTCAGGAGCACTATAATATGTATACATTTCACAGCAATTTTCACCTACTTTATTGATTTCATTTTCATTTTACGTAACGAAGAAGAATATTTTAGAACCCATAATTATTATCATAAAGTAGGTAGTTGCAATGATTATTAAAATTTAACTAGAATTTCGCGTTCGAATTTTGACAAAGTGCCCTTTCAAAGGGGTGCGCCAAAGTTCACCTAAAATTTCAACTCCGATAATTGGAAATCCGAAAATGTTCTTCCTAACATTTTTCATCCTAACGATCGCAATTCCTAAAGTCTCTGTCTCTAATGTTTTAATTCCGAAGCATTCAACTTCATAATGTCAGTAGCAATAAACATCTATTACACTATTATTTGTTTCCCTATATTTTCTCAACATAACCATCTTTTACACTATTATTCAAAGACATATCTTTTTTGTTTAAATTACTTTTTATTCATAATAATCAGTAATATAAAAGGTCCCATTAAAATAGGTGGACAAAATTTTAGAAATCATTTAGACCGCTAAAATAAGGACAATAGTATAAAAATATATAAGAAAAAGACATTAAAATACCTACTTTTATAGGATGAGTTTGTTCTAGAGTGCCGGCAATTTATTATTTTAAGTCAAAATAAAATCACTTTATATAGTGTTTTTTTTTTGTTTAGGTGTCTTTAGTTAGGCTTATTAAACGCTGTGTTAAAATTTGTCCACCTATTTTAATGGGACCTTATATACTATGCAAAGATATCCATAGGTTAGGTTAGGTTAGAACTGTGACCAACTACGCGCGAGCCGAGCGAGCGAAGCGAGCGGTGCCCCGGCAGCGGCCGGCGAGCGCTACCTGGAAATTGGTCGCGAAATTTTTCTTAGTATTTTTTTCATAGTGCCCCCAAGACGACACTCTGACCTGAATTTCATTCATTTATTTCATTTTAAGACAAAAAACAGTGAAACGACCTTTAATCATTCTAAACAGTTGTATGAGTGAAAATATTATGGTAATTATTTTTAGGGATAAAAACGTTAGGATAAAAAACAGTAGGAGTTGAAATATGTTTACAATAACGATATTATGAATTAAAATTTTCGGAAACATGAGTGTTATGAACATCACCAGTAGCATTACAAATAGTAGGAATAGTAGGAAGGATGAAAATTTTTAGGAGGAGTGATCATTCGGATTACAAATCGTTAGGAAGAACAATTTCGGGTAAAAAACTTTAGGTGAGCCAATATGGACCCCTTTCAAAGTCCGGTGTCAACAGTTCGGGCTGGATTAGCCCGTTCGGTTTGACCGCACCTTAATGCCAAGCAATATTCATTGAATACAATAAAAGGCCAGTTAAAATAACGGAACCAACAATTAATTACTGAAGTACCTATACTTTAATCGTGTATTTTTACAATACGCAGCCAAAAGAAAACAAAGGTGCGCATAGCTTCATAGCTTCGAACACGAGACCTGTGATTTGGCAGTCAACCGGTCACTCTACTATACTTTCACTGGTTATCGTGAGGAAAACCCCTAAGCTTGAGAGATATTTCTCGGCGGCATGTAAACCCAAGTCAGAGGTCCATGGACGCCGTAAAAACTCTGACATCAGTTTAGGCAATAACCACATGATGACTTGATAAACAAGATCGTGTAGATAAGAACATAATTATTTACTTCACAACAACAAAGTTAAGGTATATATTTATTTGTTTGATTTTTGTGTGTGGTCTTATCTAGGTTATGGCAACTCAAAAAACTACCCAGAAGAACATATTATGTCGCAATATAAGAATTTTAAATCAATATAAAATACAAATTAACATAAATTTCCATAAAATACAGCCAATAATTTTTATAATAAACATTAACAGCACTGTTCATTTCATAATCTATGTAAATAAAAAGTAAATTATATTCAGAATACAATCCAATGGCCATCCAATGTAAATCCAAAACGCAAAACCAATGTTTGCCAGTACAGGCTGTTGAACTGGGCCTTTTAGGTACGTTTATTTTACATTACGAAATCTCAAATTCTTACCGAGTTGTCGGAATGTTTCAGGAGAGTTCGACATTTTTGCTCTGCGTAAAGAAAATTCTTCTTTTGTTGTTTCAAACCATTAGAACAAAGCAAATTAAAATAAAGCAGAGCTTCATTTCTTATTACGTGTAAGTTAATCTGAATGAATTATAATAACTGCATTATTATCATTATTGAAAATTTAAATTTGAATTTTCATTGGTAATTTAAAAAAAATACTGCTGTTTACTATACTATTTCATACTTACATGTTCAAAATGAATGGAACATATTTTTTTGTTAGGGATTTTACTTTGGATATTCAAAGATTCTATGTCATACCCTGACGTTTTAATTTTCTAATCGTTTGTGCGTCGATGTCCTTACCACCCCGTAGGTATAATTAATATCTGTTATGTAAGTATACCTTGAAGTTTGTATAACAATAAGTGGCTGATAGAATTTATAATTTGTGGACATATCACATACCTAAATAAGTTTCAGACGACAACATCAAACCATTGTAGCTGTCCATAATAAAATAGTTACGTTGTCCATAAATTATTAAACAATAGCATATAAATGCAACTCATTGGTAGAAAAAATCAATGTCTGATTCGTATCAAATAAAAACAATCCATAAAAGATAGATAATAATATAATAGTCAATGGATAAAGATAACACTCCTTTTAGCTTCGCCATAGTCGGGTTAGTGATCATTATTTGTTCGAAACAAAAGAGAAACAATACATACGTACAATATCTGCATTCATTCGATGACTATGTACGATGATAATTGTCATGTCAAGAGAAATTAGCAGATCCCGTAGATCTATAAATGATCTGCAGACTTAGTATAGGTAGCCTTAGGTTTTCAATTAAATTACAGCTTCACAGAGTGAATCTTATAGATGGTACTCCTGGGACTTAATCTGAAAATCAGAGTAATAAATTTTCTTAGGAACCATTAGATAGAATTTGGATGATATTGAGGCAATGCTTCATATGGCCTCGTTGGTCTAGTTATCACAATCGCCACTACTTATCATGAGTCAGAGTCTGGATTGGTGCCCGGTGGATGGCAATAGGCTCGCCCCCTATTACCTTGAACTTGCACTATTAGATACAGCTCTGCCTAACCCTTCGGGGACTACAGGCTAGATGTAATGAGGCAATGCTCTCAATAAGGAATAAGTATTACTTATTCCCCTGTGCGATAGGTCGCTGAAAAGACTTTTAAGAAAGTACCGCGTCAATTTGAGGGGACCGAACCGATACTTAAGTACGCGTTAGTAGGTTCGCATTGTATATTAAAAATGCATATCATCGACTATATAACAATTTGTATACAGCTCAAAATCGAGAAGTCACACCCGAAAGGTAGCGGTACAAAACCCTCAAAATGTAACAAAAGAAAAGGTTTCAATGAATATCATCTCAAAATTTTCCTTACCGCGCATAATAACTTCAGAAGAGGTGGTTTCCCTTTTTTATAAATCATAAAGGGAAAGGATGTACAGAAAATTTAGGCTTAAAACATCCATCCTGTGTGATGGCCGTTGCCCGGAGCCATCTAACATTAATTATAACTTATTTCAAGTTGTTTGTGAATATTTAATTGGGTTGTATTTAGCATAGTACATAACTGTAGCAATGGAAAGTTTTAGCGCTAAATCAACTGTGTATGATAAATAATAAAATTTATTTATTGGCAAAACAAGTAAATTACATGATCGTGAATCACTGGTGCCTGTGGTAGGTAATGAAACACCTGTATTACAGGTCACCAGGTTTCCACTCAGAGAGCATTTACAATATCATTGCTAGATAAGTACCAAATAATAAAAATAAAAATATTAAACTATGAAATAATTATATATGGTCTTTATTTTAAGGGAACCCTTAGCGGAAACGAAAATAAATTACGTCACACATTTGGTACACGATCGGAATTCATATGAAAAAATACGGGCCAAGTGCGAGTAGGACTCGCGCATGACGGGTCCGTATCGTAGCCTCGTTTAATTTTTCATTTACTTTTGAGACAGATATACACATTATGTGATCAACTGTCTACCTATTACGGATACAGCCCGCTGACGGACTGAGGCTTAGTAATAGGGTCCCGTTATTACCCATCGGAACGCTAAAAACTATAGTTTTATCTGTGTGAATCTACTGACTTTTTTATCTATTGGTAAAACTAAGTAGGTATACTTTACTTAGCTGATTTATTACACTCTCCTTTTCCTCCCCAATCACGAAATAGTTAAAGCTTTTAGGAAAAAACTTTGAGATCGTAGATTCCTATTAAATATCTTCCTTAAATAAATTAAAGATTTTCCGACTGAAATATCTAATTCATCTCATTCTGAGTGGAAGTTTATTCATTTAAGTCATTTTATTTCCATATAAAATATGATATAAAAAAGCGTTTATAATTAAATCAAATTTGCTACTCCAGTTTAGTAGAGCAAGCTGATGGCCCGTCTCCCGGATTCATTCGAAACTTTTTACTGAAAAGCACTAACAAGCAACCAGTGAGGCGAGGGAAGTAGACACTAGTGAGCCACGGCACTCATAGATTCATAGGTGGCGGCCTATGTGCCTATACACATAGAGAATATGGAACTTTTTTAATTTCACGCTTGATTCGAAAACTTCCACACGAACGCGGAGTAGCGGATGCCAAGAACTCGACGTTGTCATTCAACGTACACGTTTCTGAACCAATGATTTGAGTTGCGTCATTTGAAATACATTAATTTTATTAAGTTGCCTCGCTTTGTTTCAAATGCATAATTGAATTTTGGATGTGCGGAAAAAGGGTTCAACTCTGCCCACTAAGCTGGAATAAATAGGTTTACCAATTAACTGGGTCAAAACTTTTACAGAGCTTGCGTGAACTGCCTAATAATACTTTAACACAAAATTAAGTTTACACGATTTATAATTCGTGAACGATTGTCTGTGTAATTGCTAAATTTATTTCTCGGTCAACTTTCTGCTAAAGTGATCTTAGGTCCACTTCTGATAACAGTGTCTATTTAAGAAATAACTCAGCCGTTTTGGTAAATAATTCGGTATCAATAAAAGCCAAATGTCAACCAACATAATCATATACAACGATATCTTTAAAAATAAGAATATAAAAACAAAAACATTATTCAAAGACGATAAATAAAGAGGCAATTAAGTCACTTAGGTTAATGTTATGATTTATGAACGTTCGCGAACTAATTGACAATGTAACCTAATTAGAACTAGGCTACGTTTGCGGCACAAGCACTTTGTAAATGCACAATAGGTATGTGCAAAGAACGCCGCTTTTAGTTTACGTAGAGTCGTAGAGGGTACGGATGCGTTGTTTCATTTCATATTCGATTCGATTAGGCCCGCAGCCCACTTGCATGACTCGTTGCGTTCTAACCTTCCGCGCTTACAAGCGCAAATGGATTACGACGCGATTTAACGTTATATTTATGTGGTAGGTAATTCCACACATTTTACCTAGGCACGGAACATAATTTAGTAGCTCCGAATAAATATTGAGAAGGTGTGCGTATTTTTCATATCGAATAGCTATTAAGTACTTTCATGTACTTTTACATTTTGAAATCTGGTTAAAACGTCAACTATTATATACCTATATACAAACTCCGACCTAGCGAGTGTTGAGCGAATTGCGAAATGTTTCAAAATTTTAACGTCGGTAGCGCAAAGTCGAACGTGCAACCAATTACAAAAGGCACACGTACAAAAGAAACGCTTAATGAATAAATAATAATTAAGCTTCCCATGTTTCGCCGCAACGCTTTTCACTGTAGAACAAGTTGTATAGACGATCGCCGCGAGCGACGCGCGACACACATCCCGCTTCTGATCACCCCGTGTGTCACGGGCTCATAGCACTAACGGAGGGTACACACAAAGGCAGGGCTGGCAACGTGTAAGCAAAGTCAATTATAGGTGTGTTCGCCTTACAGTTTATTCCATACATTTGATCGGCACTGCTCATCTATCAGTGTCGTGTCGTTCACGTCAACCATGTGGAAATAAAGTCCCTGTCGAACGAAGAATAATCGATGTAGCGCAGTCGATATTTTTCAAAATCTTTTATAAACATGTTTGTGGATCGGTACTCTTAACCTCGACTATATAATCACCATATTGTACCTAGAAAAATGAAGTTGCTCGTTTGAGAACAGTTCAAGAAAATTCCCTCTTTAATAGATTGACAGGTATTATAATTGTCAATTATCATCTTCTTGCCTTTGTCCCATTCTACTTAAGGTCGGCGCAACATCTTTTCTTCTCCCATTCTCCCCTGTCAGACGTCAAGGCCTGGTTTACCTATCTCTTTCGTATTATTCCTCACACAATCCATCCATCTTGACAGGTAGGTAGGTATAGTCAATACTTAGCCATAATAGCTTGTTTAACTTGACTACACAAACGGTGGAACTTCAAGTCAATGTTAGCTTAAAAACTTGACTTACACAAGTCACACTTGAAATATTTCACAAAATGCAGGATTTCGCAGAAAAGTAAGACTAATTTCGTTGTTTACCGCTATACAAACTGGTTACCCAACTCGTAGGTGTCACTACAATAAACAATAATATTTATTCCTGACTCCACCCTCCTCTAGTCTAAATGACAGCAAGCATTCAAATTTCCCCTTTCACACTAATACAGGAACAGCAAACTTTCAGGAAGTTAATGATATCAACGAGAAGTCAAAAGTTCCGTGAATCAATTCCGTAGAAGTTAACAATAGCAGCGCACGGAACAAATTTTATGAGGCACTTGTTGATACGACATTTAAGCCGGCTTTGGGCCAACGAATATTGTCTCTGGCCTAATACATGCTAATACTGGCTTTAGTTACGAGCCGTCTTTTGTAAATTTCGCTTAAATTGAACCTTGTACAGATAATGGGTACAAAGACAGAAAATATAATGTAGAAAATAAGGCCCTGTTGATATAACCCGGGTCGAAATTGATGAAGAAGATATGAGTCAAAGTCGAGTAAATTTTATTTAACCATCTGGCAACGTTTGCGCACTTCTGTGCATATTGAGTGCGTTGCGCATCATCTTTACCCGACTACGGCAAATTCGAAAGTAGGGTATGATTTCAGTCGTATTTGTATATGTTTACCTGTTTCCGCATAGTTATTAATTATAATTATGTGCTAGGTATATATAATAATTATGATAAGGAATTTAGAAACTGCTTATTTTTATTATTTTTTTTTTTTGTAAATAATTGTCTACGTATTAGATGACAATTACTTATTTTTCATATTCGGGTGTTTCATCCACTCGGACAGTGAATACACGGCTTTAACTCAGACTAGATACGTCTATTTTTATGTGTTCGTGAAACGAGTTATGTTATGACTTTGTGTCACTTGTCTTCAGACTGCGTATTGTTATGTTATTTCTACTTATAGGTCATGGACTGTCTGTCACTTCTTGTTTGATATGTTATGCGTGTTTGCTACTGTATCTATTTGCTACCTTCCCTTCAGAATATTGTGCCAAAATAAATTATTGAAGGCATGTTGTCTCTCACTATATTCTAGATCCCAGATGCTGCACTTATTGGTTGAGCAATGTTTTAAATCTAGCCATTGGATATCAGATGTGCTGGAACTTTCAAACTGGCAGCTACTTACGGAAAAAGATTCTCAAGAGTTTTTCAGTTACCTATATGTTCTTACTATAATACGCGACTTTGTATACGCGCGAAAGTTATGATATATAAGGTCCCATTAAAATATATGGACAAATTTTAACACAGCGTTCAGTAGGTCTAACCAAAGATATCTAAACAAAAAAAACTTTTAATAAACTGGTTTTTTTTTTACTTAAAATAATAAATTGCCGGCACTCTAGAACAAACTCATCCTTTATGAGCAGGTACTAAAATGCGTTTTTCTTATATATTTTTTTTACCATCGTCCTTAATTTGGTGGTCTGAATGATTTCTGTAATTTTGTCCACCTATTTTAATGGGACCTTGTATGTGTGTGGAAGAAAAAACGTGTACAATATTCTATTCCAGATTCAAATCTTTATTTATGCCAAATTGTATTGCAATCCATTCAGCGTTATTGAGTGACAAACATTTGTCCATCCCAACTTTTGCACACTTATTATATGAATCTTTAAAATTTAGCGATTCTAAAGGTTTCAACGTAACATGATATTCGACTTGATGTTTGTGCTTTGAAGAGCTTCCATTTGATCCTCCCACGATGACCTTTCTTTCGAATCAACGGAAATTGCCTAGTCTGATCCGCTTATAATAAAGCCAAGAATCAAAATAGTTACTATTTTTAGACTTCTATAAATAAGTCAAAATGTTTCAAATTCTGTACTGTTGATTAAATTAAAAAAACGCAAAGATTTCCATAAGTTTAGTTTTGTTTATATATAAAGCTCCATTAAAAATGGATGGAAAAACTTTTAGAAATCATTCAGACCACCAAGATAAGGACAAGGGTAAAAAAAAAGGAAACAGCATTTAGATATTTGCAAGAATAGTCAGCCAACAAAAAAAAAACACTTTATAGTGTTTTTTTTGCTGGAATATATTTGATTGGACGTACTTGAATGCTGTTTTAAAATTTGTCCGTTGTCTCCTGACCGTTTTTCGGCCACGGCGGCCAATCCCAGCGGAGATTAGCCATCTGCGTGGAAGATATTATAGTGCACAAGTGTGTGCGCAGGCACAAGTGCACTCTCTGTTCCCTTTTCTCTCATAGTCCGATGGGACGGCAATCCGACACGACCGGAGAGGCTACTACTGGGAAATTTCTAATGAACCCAATAGCACTTTTTGACCGACCCGGGAATCGAACCCAGGACCTCACGCTCTGCAGTCGCGCTTACGACCACTTGGTCTAGTGGTCGTTTTATAATATGTAGTGAAGGAACCTTATAGGTACCTATAGCACCAAATAAAATTGTTTTTAGTCGATCTGTGTGGTCAAAGGTCTCTCCTATAGCTTTCTCTTTCTCGCATAGTGTATCAATCTCAATATGTACAAAATTGTAAAGATACAAATAATTATGGACATGTCCTTGTTATTATTTTTCTCAAACAAGATATTAGATGCCATCCAAAATATAAGAGATTGATAGGAGGGGAGCGAGCATTATTGGAAAATAAATAAAAGCTTATTATCTGCGATGACGATGCTATAAAGTTATATTGTATCAAGATACTTCATGTCTCGAAAGCTGATAACGCTAAAAATAAATTCACAGGAAATCCATAAAAATAAAACATAGGTAAATAATTACTGATTAAACACACAAATAAATAACGCTTACAAAAACGAAAAAGTTTAGCGCTTAGGGTTTACAGATAAGCTGCTATTCAGCGAAAAATCTAATAGCTCTCATTACCCCTTAAGAGCGCTATTACAAACTCGAGTAACTTCGAAACGAGCGGCGACTGACGGTTCTTGCGCCTGTGTGCGTGATGTACGCTTCTTCATACACACACGTGCAGAGGCAGAGGTGCGTAACACGTTTCACTGCGGTTTACTTAGAATTGAATTGGGAAAAAATACAAGTTATGGAATGTTTTATTTTATGTGTGTGATAATGAAATACAAATATAAGTAACATAGAAAATTTTTAGTTTTCCATCATGGGTGTCGTTTATATGGTTTTCGGGGTCGCTGATTACGAAAATGAGGTCAAAATAAAAATCCAAGATGGCGCCGAAGAAAATTTTTAGTTTTTCCGTCATGGGTGTCGTTTTCATGGTTTTTGGGGTCGCTGATTACGAAAATGAGGTCAAAATAAAAATCAAAGATGGCGCCGACGAAAATTTTTGGCTTTTCCGTCATGGGTGTCGTTTTCATGGTTTTTGGGGTCGCTGATTACGAAAATGAGGTCAAAATGAAAATCCAAGATGGCGCCGACGAAAATTTTTGGTTTTTCCGTCATGGGTGTCGTTTTCATGGTTTTTGGGGTCGCTGATTACGAAAATGAGGTCAAAATGAAAATCCAAGATGGCGCCGTCAAAAAATGTTTGTTTTTCCGTCATGGGTGTCGCTTTCATGGTTTTTTGGGTAGCTAATTACGAAAATGAGGTCAAAATAAAAATCCAAGATGGCGCCGACGAAAATTTTTAGTTTTTCCGTCATGGGTATCGTTTTCCTGGTTTTTGGGGTCGCTGATTACGAAAATGAGGTCAAAATAAAAATCCAAGAGGGCGCCGACGAAAATTTTTGTTTTTCCGTCATGGGTATCGTTTTCATGGTTTTTGGGGTCGCTGATTACGAAAATGAGGTCAAAATAAAAATCCAAGAGGGCGCCGACAAAAATTTTTGTTTTTTCGTCATGGGTATCGTTTTCATGGTTTTTGGGATCGCTGATTACGAAAATGAGGTCAAAATGAAAATCCAAAATGGCGCCGACAAAATTTTTTGTTTTTTTCGTCATGGGTATCGTTTTCATGGTTTTTGGGGTCGCTGATTACGAAAATGAGGTCAAAATAAAAATCCAAGATGGCGCCGACAAAAAATTTTGTTTTTTCCGTCATGGGTATCGTTTTCATGGTTTTTGGGGTCGCTGATTACGAAAATGAGGTCAAATTAAAAATCTAAGATGGCGCCGACAAAAATTTGTTTTTTCTGTCATGGGTGTCGTTTTCATGGTTTTTGGGGTTGCTGATTACGAAAATGAGGTCAAAATGTAAATCCAAGATGGCGCCGAATAAAATTTTTGGTTTTTCAGTCATGGGTGTCGTTTTCATGGTTTTTGGGGTCGCTGATTACGAAAATGAGGTCAAAATGAGGTCAGTGGGTCGTCATAGGGGCGGATTTTTAGGAGTTGGAGTATACGCTTAGGGGCACTATGAGCAGCAAAAAAATCAGAAAAAAAAGTTTTAAGTAGTTTAAAATAATTTTCGGGACTTTAATTAATAAATAAAAATAATTTTCCAGATTTTTTTTTTTTCCAAAATGCCTCATTTTTTTTTTGTTTCGTGTTGACCTTGACCATAGAAATTATTTAGGTTCTGCAAACCATGGTCCTACGACAAACCGTTTCAGAGTTATGGTCCTACGAATTTTACTTTTTTAGTTTCATCTAGAATGCTCTATATTTCCAAAATGGTAGCTCGGATGAAAACTTTTTCAGGAAAAAAATTGTTGTTCTAGTCGACAACTATGAGATGATATAAAAAAACCGCGAAAAAGTGAGAGAAAAAGAAAAATTTAAAAATTTTCTAAGTGTCGGTCGATCTTTCACCTTGTGTATCCTTAAGGGCACAGAATTTAGTAAAATTTTCAGAAGTTTTTTTTTTTTTTCAGGATTTCGGCTATTTTTATTGCAGCATCTTATTAACCTGGTCCATAGAAACCATTTAAGCTCCGAGACACATTATGGTCCTACGACGCACCGTTTCCGAGTTATGGTCCTACGAATTTTTCTTCGTTATATCTAGAACGCTATATATTTCCAAACTGGTGCGTCGTAGGACCATAATATGTGTCTCGTGTGTCAAGGTGAAAGAACGACCGACAGAAAATTTTTGCAAATATTTCTTTTCTCTCTCTTTGTCGCGGTTTTTTTTACACCATCTCATAGTTTTTGACTAGAGCAACAATTCTTTTCTTGAAAAGGTTTTCATCCGAGCTACCATTTTGGAAATATAGAGCGTTCTAGATAAAACGAAGTAAAATTCGTAGGACCATAACTCGGAAACGGTGCGTCGTAGGACCATGTGTCTCAGAACTTAAATGGTTTCAATGAACCAGGTTAACAAGATGCTGCAATAAAAATAGCCGAAATCTTGTAAAAAAAAAACTTCAGAAAATTTTAGTTGTGCCCCGAAAATTTTTGCAAATATTTCTTTTCTCTCTCTTTGTCGCGGTTTTTTACACCATCTCATAGTTTTTGACTAGAGCAACAATTCTTTTCCAGAAAAGGTTTTCATCCGAGCTACCATTTTGGAAATAGAGCGTTCTAGATAAAACGAAGTAAAATTCGTAGGACCATAACTCGGAAACGGTGCGTCGTAGGACCATGTGTCTCGGAACTTAAATGGTTTCAATGGACCAGGTTAACAAGATGCTGCAATAAAAATAGCCGAAATCCTGAAAAAAAAAAACTTCTGAAAATTTTACTAAATTCTGTGCCCCTAAGGATACACAAGGTGAAAGATCGACCGACACTTAGAAAGAAGAACAGGCAAAAAAAACCCAGACCCGACAGAAAAGTAACATATCTCAGTTTTTTTGTTATTATTTATATAATCATATTATATAGTTTTTATATTCGAAATCAATGGCTAACACCAAAATATTGCCTTATGTTTTTGTTCAGGCTTTACACTAAAAAAGTACAAAATGCCTACATATCTACAAAATTCGTAATGTATGTAACTAAATGACGATAAATAGTTATGGGATGTATCCAGGAGACCTGGAGATACAGCTGTATTATATAATTTTTGAACTCCGAGTACAACATTCAACTTAGGATTTTTTTTTAAGGTGGTTTAAAATCATCTAATCTCTCGCCCTTGGGTGGAGCGAGAGGGCGTGTCAGACTCTTTCTGACTAAAAAATTCCACCCCGTTCCTTTTTGCCTCTGGTACCTACTGGGGTCAGAGCATGCCCTTCTGGATTCGCCCTCAACTTAGGATTAATTAAAATCGTCATTTCGATGATTCAGATCGGATTATTCCACTAATTCGTTGACCTAACCTAACCTAAGTTGAGGGCGAATCCAGATGCTCTGACCCCAGTACCAGAGGCAAAAAGGAACGGGGTGGAATTTTTTTGTCAGTAAGAGTCTGACACGCCCTCTCGCTCCACCCAAGGGCGAGAGATGTCATTAGATGATTTTAAACCACCTTAAAAAAAATCCTAAGTTGAATGTTGTACTCGGAGTTCAAAAATGATATAATACAGCTGTATCTCCAGGTCTCCTGGATACATCCCATAACTATTTATCGTCATTTAGTTACATACATTACGAATTTTGTAGATAAGTAGGCATTTTGTATTTTTAACCGACTTCCAAAAAAAGGAGGAGGTTATCAATTCGACTGTATTTTTCTTGTTTTTTTTTTTTTATGTTTGTTCGCGCATAACTTGCGACTGGGTGAACCGATTTTCATGATTCTTTTTTTATTTGAAAGCTGGTGCTTCCCGTGTGGTCCCATTGTCACCATTTTAATATCTGATGATGGGATCTTGTAGAAATCGGGGGAACTCTTCAATAAATAACAGCAGATTAACCGTGATTGTTGCTATAGCATATCTAAGCATTGTTTACGCCATCACCCAACATAATATCACGCCACGTGAAGATCTGATGAAGAACTTCGGAGATAGGCTACGGAACTCCTCAATAAATGATAGCAAATTAACTGGGATTGCTGAAATCTCATGTCTGTCTATTGTTTACACCAGTTCATAACATAACATCACGCCGGTACGTTTTGAAGGGGTAAGCACATGTGAACCACTAAAAAGTGAAAAATAAAAACTTTTTTACAAAAAATAAAACCGACTTCGACAAAAATAAAACACAAAAAAGTGAAAAATAAAAAATCAGCTTCAGAAGTCGGTGGCAAAAACATGAAATCAAACAAACAAAAGTCACCGACTTCAGAAGCTGATTTTTTATTTTTCACTTTTTTTAGTGTAAACCCTGAACAAAAACATAAGGCAATATTTTGGTGTTAGCCATTGATTTCGAATATAAAAACTATATAATATGATTATATAAATAATAACAAAAAAACTGAGATATGTCACTTTTCTGTCGGGTCTGGGTTTTTTTTATATGGGACGTGACCGTTCTTCTTTTTTAAATTTTTCTTTTTCTCTCACTTTGTCGCGGTTTTTTTATATCATCTCATAGTTGTCGACTAGAACAACAATTCTTTTCCAGAAAAGGTTTTCATCCGAGCTACCATTTTGGAAATATAGAGCATTCTAGATGAAACGATGTAAAATTCGTAGAACCGAAACTCTGAAACGGTGCGTCGTAGGACCATGGTTCTTAGAACCTAAATAATTTCAATGGTCAAGGTCAACACGAAACAAAAAAAAATGAGGCATTTTTGAAAAAAAAGAAAAACAGGAAAATTTACCAAGTCCCGAATTTTTTTTTTTAACAATTTTTTTTTGTGTTTCTTTGCTGCTCATAGTGCCCCTAAGCGTATACTCCAACTCCTAAAAATCCGCCCCTATGACGACCCACTGACCTCATTTTGACCTCATTTTCGTAATCAGCGACACCAAAAACCATGAAAACGACGCCTATGACGGAAAAACCTAAAATTTTCCTAGCTGCCATCTTGGATTAATTTTGAGCTCATTTTCGTAATCAGCGACCCCGAAAACCATGAAAACGACACCCATGACGAAAAAAACAAAAACTTTTGTCGGCGCCATCTTGGATTTACATTTTGACCTCATTTTCGTAATCAGCGACCCCAAAAACCATGAAAACGACACCCATGACAGAAAAAACAAATTTTTGTCGGCGCCATCTTAGATTTTTAATTTGACCTCATTTTCGTAATCAGCGACCCCAAAAACCATGAAAACGACACCCATGACTGAAAAACCAAAAATTTTCGTCGGCGCCATCTTGGATTTACATTTTGACCTCATTTTCGTAATCAGCGACCCCAAAAACCATGAAAACGACACCCATGACAGAAAAAACAAATTTGTGTCGGCGCCATCTTAGATTTTTAATTTGACCTCATTTTCGTAATCAGCGACCCCAAAAACCATGAAAACGATACCCATAACGGAAAAAACAAATTTTTTGCCGGCGCCATCTTGGATTTTTATTTTGACCTCATTTTCGTAATCAGCGACCCCAAAAACCATGAAAACGATACCCATGACGAAAAAAACAAAAATTTTTGTCGGCGCCATTTTGGATTTTCATTTTGACCTCATTTTCGTAATCAGCGATCCCAAAAACCATGAAAACGATACCCATGACGAAAAAACAAAAATTTTTGTCGGCGCCCTCTTGGATTTTTATTTTGACCTCATTTTCGTAATCAGCGACCCCAAAAACCATGAAAACGATACCCATGACGGAAAAAACAAAAATTTTTGTCGGCGCCATCTTTGATTTTTATTTTGACCTCATTTTCGTAATCAGCGACCCCAAAAACCATGAAAACGACACCCATGACGAAAAAAACAAAAATTTTTGTTGGCGCCATCTTGGATTTTCATTTCGACCTCATTTTCGTAATCAGCGACCCCAAAAACCATGAAAACGACACCCATGACGAAAAATCCAAAAATTTTCGTCAGCGCCATCTTGGATTTTTATTTTGACCTCATTTTCGTAATCAGCGACCCCAAAAACCATGAAAACGACACCCATCACGGAATAACCAAAAATTTTCCTGGCCGCCATCTTGGATTTTCATTTTGATCTCATTTTCGTAATCAGCGACCCCAAAAACCATCAAAACGACACCCATGACGGAAACACCTAAAATTTTCCCAGCCGCCTTCTTGGATTTGTTTTTTCTCGAAAGATTCATAAAAGTGAATATTTCAATGCATCATTCGAAAGATTCCCCATTATTTCTAAAATAAAGATTTCTATGATTTTTTATCGACTAGTAAAGTATCATTTACGAATAAACTTTATAGTAAGGTTGCGCAAAGCGTTCCTTTCCAACATAGAACATGACTACAATTTTATTTTATCCTAATAAATTACAAGAATACTTACGTTTAAACTGTTGACAACCTCTGGTCTACCTGTATTCGTATACGTAACTCACACTAATGCGCGCGGGAGCGCGAGCGACATAGGTCCGTCCTCCACGAGCCCTCAGGCGTTACTGAGCGTATGGCGGCCGTACATCTAGTAATAAGGCATTATTTTGGAAAATCGTAATAAAAAAATGAGATGGCGTAAAATTCCAAAAAAATATAATTAGGGAAGGTAAAGTGTTGTACTATAAGTATGTCTATTTTTTTTTTGTTAATTTTGTCTTTATCCTATGTTTAAACCATATTTAAAACGCATAAATTTTAGCTCAGTATTGCTTTTGAATATCCTTTTTTTTTGCTGCGATTCCATTTATATCTCAATTCTAATCAGGACAAAAACTTCAGGACTATATAACCAGTATTTTGACATTTTTTTCAGATTTTTTTGTGTAGCCAATTTGTCACAAGTAGCAGGGAAAAACCAGATGTTTTACGTTTGCTCGAAATTGGGTGTCGGAAAATTGCTATTTCTCGAAATATTAACATTCAAAACGAAATTGTAATCAGGACATAAACTAAAACAAAGTCAGATTTATAATTTTTCATTGAAATATTATGCCTTTATCTATAAATAAGACGTGTCCAGGACTTGTAAAAGTACGTATTTTCGGCAAATCGCCCAAAGTTTGTGACAACGCTCTTAAGAGCACTTAGGATTCCGTTAAAGCAAATCTGATGAAGAATTTAGTGTGGGCAGAGTGACCCTCGTGTTAGACTAAATTCAATCTAATTATCACGGTGGTGTGGCGTCCATGACACATACGTGTACGTGCCCGCGTGTACACACGACAAAGGCGACTTCAAAGGGAACGCTCGTACAGAACCGTAGGTGCGGCCAGTTGGCCACTTATAACGTATTTACTGGAGGGGAGCGCCATGCCAAACACTCGATGCACTTGCAATGTTTTACTTTCAAACCTCGCAGCTATTTTAGGAAATAGATCGTCGCAATTATAGACACAGTTCGTACTACGATCGGCAACAAGTGGCTTCCCGATTCAATTCTCATTCAATTCAACTGATTAATATCGAGTGATTGTTTTAGCCTTTACAACTTTAGAGAGTGTTCTATTCTGGATCATGCTGGAAGCTGTAAGAATTTCTCTCCGTACAACAGCAACTCGTTTGTTATCATAATTATTCACTATATATTTTTACTACGAGTAATTCACTAGCAGCTTATCAGAGTGAAGCGTGCTATTTCTTTCGTCGACAGTGTAATGAACATCTGTTAGATTAGTTTTTATGTAAAACATTACGCTTGCTTCCTACGCGTTCTAGTCTTTATTCAATACACTCGTGTATACTATGATATAAACAAAGTCGACCTACTCACATTGATTCAGATAGAATATTCATTGCACAACACTTGAAAGCGATTCGATACTACAATCATCATCATCTGCCTAGCCATTTCCCAACTATATTGGGGTTGGTTTCCAGTCTCACCGAATTCAGCTGAACACCAGTATTTTACATGGAGTGACTGCCTACCTGACCTCCACAACCCAGTTAGTACTGAGTAATACAATACCCCTTAATTCGATACAACAATGCTCATATAAACCTAACAAAAACACCTTGTAAATAAAAATATACTAAAGAGAAGAGAAGATTTACATTACTTGATTAAAACTTGCGACCGTACGTAATAAAGTATAGTTACAAGAATAGATATGCCAGTACAATGTCATCCGTATTTTCAATCATCTTGATTACTTTACTATATAACTATAGATACACCTTAATCCTTTGTAATAAACGTTAATGTTATGCATCGTCATACACTTTATTTAAGACGTCACAACGCATTTGCATAATATTTCGTTCACAAGTTCCTGAAATTCAGAATTAAACTTATCTTCCGTGAGAATGTGGAACACCTAGGCACCTAGTTTTGTCTCCTTGTTGCCGCCTGTACATCAAACAACTTCCTTAGTTGAAGAGTTGAAGTACTTAGGAAGTTTGGGCCGTTAAGTAAAGTCACATGTTCGGATCAGGGGCATCTTAGTACAGGTAGTTTGGAAGTATAGTAAACCGTGGTTTTACACGACATACTTAATTAATCTGTCCTTCTGTGGATAGTGGGAGAACATTCCCGAGTGAATAGTTATATCTCAGGGCTTTTACGTGGACCATAATTAATGACAATGCAATTCTTTGGGTTAAGGTCGCCATTTTTCTGATTTTATGATGATAACGCTAGAATGTCGGACCTTGGTATTGTGGATTGCGTAACACATTTATATTAATATTTCTGCCAAGACGGATCCTATCTTTTTCCTTCCGATTTTAATATATTTGCTACAAATTCCGCTGGTGATGTAGCAGAATGTCGTAATAATATTTTACAACAAAAACGGCACCCTTAACTAAATACCTCCATCGGTTTTACCTCTAACTTTGCCGACCTCTCGTTACAACTAAAGACTGCTCATATTAAAGGGGTTTGGCTAACTTTGTATGGACTAGTGGCGTCATTTTTTTTTTCAGCGGCCACTTTTAATTTTCATGTTATTTTGTTGTGCTGTGTTAAATACACATACATGTTAAATTATTTTTGTCCTAAGTCATTTCTAAGCTGAGATATTTGCGTTTGAAGATTATAAAAATGTCTTCTTCAATTACTGTTCTGCGTAAAGAAATCTTAGTTATGTGTTTAGAAGGTTGATATTAGAGCTGGCTTAATAATAACTGCTACTCGGGTCGATCTTTAGGTTAAGCCACGCTTGTCTAGGTTGGTCTGTGGATGGGTGGGTGTGAATTATATACCGAGTTTCCTCCGTGCCTTGGAAAGCACGTTAAGCTGTTGGTCCCGGCTGCCATATATAGATCTTTTGCAGTCGTTACTGGTAGTCAGTGACCTGAAAATCTGACAACCAGTCTTACCAAAGGGTATCGTATTACCCAGTATTAACTGGGACGTGGAGGTTAGATAGGCAGTCGCTCCATGTAAAATGCTGGTAATCAACTGCATCCGGTTAGACTGGAAGCCGACCCCAACATAGTTGGGAAAAGGAATATAATACAAGAGCAATATAAGCTTTCGACCCGGTCGCGTACGATGTTCTTTGGGAAAAACTGAAGGACATTAACTTACCAAATGAACTTGTGGCAATCTTTAAGTATTGGTACACGCACCAGGTCAATACTGTAAGATGGGCGGGGTCTATGTCGGAACCATATAAGTTGGAATGCGGCGTGAGGCAGGGCGGATTGACTTCGCCAACCCTTTTCAACCTCTATATGAACGCACTGATCGTTGCGCTCAGTAATACTCGTGTCGGCTGCCATGTTGATGACGTGTGTGTCAATAACCTAAGTTATGCTGATGACATGGTGTTGCTGAGCGCTTCGGTCTGTGGCTTGAGGAAGCTAATGGAAGTCTGTGAAGAGTACGCGAGTGGACACGGCCTAAAATATAATGTGACCAAAAGTCAGTGCATGGTTTTTGAGACAAGTATTGCCAAATGTCCAGATAGTATACCACCAGTTTGTCTCAATGATGTTCCCCTAGACTGGGTGAAACAATTTAAATACTTGGGACATTTGGTCACGGCTGACCTCAGGGATCACGCGGATATCGAACGGGAGCGGAGGGCATTGTCAACAAGGGCGAATATGCTGGCACGCAGGTTTGCGCGCTGTTCCGATCAAGTTAAGATCACACTTTTTAAAGCATATTGCACATCTTTGTACACGTGCAGCCTGTGGGCGAGTTATACACAGGCCAGTTACAGTGCCCTCCGCGTCCAGTACAACAACGCGTTCAGGGCGGTATTGGGGCTGCCCCGCTTCTGTAGTGCCTCGGGCATGTTTGCGGAAGAATTAATTTTTAATTTCACTATTGTTTATTTTATGGACTTATATCGTGTAAATTGAATATGGGGAAACCTGAAATAAATGAATTTTAATTTAATTTAATATTGCATCCAGCCCTTGTGTAGCAGTTTCTACGAGAATGTACACGTAAATGTCCGTACAACCGACTAGATGAATGTGTAATACGAGTCCCGCCAACACGATTCAGACTTCGCTGGCTACAAATGCAAAATGCACTGTTAATTACATCCATGGTGTTATACATCCAAATCTTAAGCATAGAGTCTAAAGAGGTATGCTGGGTCTGTCACAATACATAAACAATCACAAGACAAGTCTTTATAATGCATCAGCCCATAGATAACACATCGAGCCATGCAATCTACGTACGTATTTAATTTATTTTGTTTATTTTTTCATCGTTGGCCAGCACTAGGAACTTCTGCTGTATCGTGGGTGCATTCACAAACATTTAAACTCAAACACACAAATACCCAGACCCGAAACAACTATCTGTAGGTCATACAAATATTTGCCCCGTGTGGGAATCGAACCCGCGACACGTAGCGCAGCAGTCAACTGCTTGAGCCATTGTGCCTACCGTGCCGTCTGAATTCTGAAAAAAATACGACTGGAACCTTAAACAGTGCAATAGACTGTAATAACTAATAACTTCTTCGATTTTAATAAGCAATTCAAAACCAAATATCTCCGTTCCGATTAGATTTAGAGAAATGCACCCATAATATTTTTTGATCGCTTTATTCTGTTCTTTCAAAATATCCAAGTTTCATTACTGGCCGCGCAACTTCAAAACGACGCCAACTTTAGCCAAACCCCTTTCAATTAGGTTTGAACAAACTAGGAGGGTAATTATGCAACCCGTTTCGAGCAAAATGTAGAGAGGTGAGTTTGTTACGCTTTTTATCAATCAGTAACAAAAGGAGACTATTTTAAATTACAACAGTGTCTGGCAAAATGAATGGTGAGCAATATGTGGTTTTACAATGTCGTATGTTAGATTTAGTGATGACGCTTGAAGCGGACGGTAACGGATGAGATAACACCAGCTACCGAGCTAAATGAAGCCGGAATATATCTGGATTAAGACGTTGCTAGATAAATTTAAAAGCAGAGCTACAGGATAGAGCAATAGATTTTAAACATAACATTATTACCAGCCAGTATTATCCAGATCATAAAGTTTAATATCTTAGACTGTACGTATAACGTGAGAAATTATTTTACTTGCATTTACGTAGGCATGACACGGTAGTAAAGTTACAGTACCTATGAGTATCGACATATGTATGTTTATCGCTGGAGTCGGCTATAAATTTGTAAAATAAAGTTTTATGAATGTACGGAAAATGAGGGAAGGACACTCGATCACATCTAGGTACCTATTTGAGATGGGTTTACATCATACTTTATTAGATATTGTGACCATCAATATCCGCTGGTCAAAATGTAATATCGTAGCGTCAAACTTTTAGGATAAGTGATTTTATTAGTTTTCTTACTTTCAAAACTGACGTCTAAACTTTTATCTAAGGTTCGTTTATGAGTAATAATTTTCAGTATACTTGTTTTTATTAACCCATAACATATTTATTAAATCGAGACTAAAATCTACGAAACAGCGTGTAATATCACTGTTTCTCTTCGTAACGAAATGACATAAAAGCTTTCTGAAAGCTGTAACAACGTCGAACGGCTTTCAAGTCGGTAAATGTGTGGTTGTACTGCGCAAAATTACTATATATATACTTGTATATAATATATATATATATATATATTCAGATATTAATAACTGTACCGTATTAATTAGGTACGCGTAGACTACGGTATCGATTGTTAAATCGTTTTCCTTTTGCAGTATAATCTCGCTCTCTCGTTTTATTATCTTTGTAAACATGAATAAAATGAAAAGATCTTTTTCAGTAGATAACCGGTTTTATTTACTGGAATCCCAAATTTATTGGAGAGTAAAATTGATTAAGTGATTGTGTTTTACCAGTTTGATTTTATATATTTATAAAAAGGATATTTAAACGTTAAAATTTGTGTATATTCTCAAATTTGACAACAAGCTGAATCGATTGAAAGATGTTTTAGCATCCTAAGTGATCGGGAAGTAAAGTTATCGTCTTTCATTGTTACACATTTTCCGGTCTAGCCCCTCAGCCCGTTAACAATTTTTAATCATAACGATATCGTATCCGTTAGAAAACTGTCAGCTAACTGACCCAAAAACTGACCGCACCGTCTAAATGAATTGATCTCGATTTTATTAGTGAAATCCACCCTTAACCACACAGGGTAGCCACAGGTTCACCAGTCGCTAATATAATTAATTAATTCACAAGTGATACTATTCGAAACGCAATAAGGGTTTCTGATTCTGACGCGTTAGAGCCCTAATATCCAATTAAATTAATTTAGTACTCTGATTTGTCATTCAGTGCGCTCAATCAAATAAATTGTAGCTTGATTTTACAGCTTCACGATTTTCAATTTACTTTAACAATGAATGGAATCAACTTATTTCATGTCAAAATTTTAGTAGAAAATATATTTAGATTCAAGAGAGGAAAGAGAGTGAAGGTAATTAATATTTTTGAGAGAGTTTTTAGTCCGGTCCGCCTGAATTCTTTTTTAATTAGCCTATTCTGCCTAGTCACTGCTGGGCAAAGGTCATTTGTTTTACTTTGTAGGTAGTAGCGACAATTCACATAATACTATGTACACACGGCTACACATCAAGCTATACAAAACCAGTATAATCTGATCGTTCATTGCGTGAAAAGATCTAGTAAAGTGAGGCCAAGATTAACTGGTTTTGTATAGCTTGATGTGTAGCCGTGTGTACCTAAGCTTCGTTTTCGATTTTGTATTGACGGTTGCATCGTTGCAACCTCATTGATGTAACCATCCATGTAAAACTTCGCAGAATTTGTAATTTGTTGGTTTTCACGTAATACCTGCAAACGATATTCACTATATTTCGTGGAAAAAACACATTACCGTATGCCACAGGCAACGTGTATTTTCAAACAAATATTTTCGAGAGTTTGAAATTCAGTGTAGGTTCACTAAGCTCGTTTTGAATTTTGAATACAATTTCGAATCATAATGTTTTCATAGAATTCATGTTTCGTGTTTCTGATTGCACGCTTGTCCAATGTTATTCGTTTTAAACCCTTTTGGACGTCAAAATTGTCTAAAGGTACAAGGTAGGTACATGGCCGAATATTTTAGGGATCGGAGGCATGGATGTTTATAAAATTGGTGACTTAGTATTTTAAACGGCGATAATAATATGAAATTAGACTTGTTATTATCAAAGCACTCTTCCAGTGGTTAGACACAAACTTAAGTTGAAAACACCTACTTATGGAGACCTTACTCGTAAAGCAGACATGGCAGTTTTGAAAAATAAGCAAGGAATAAAAGTTTTTTTTTTTTTTATTTATTATAAATGACTTCAATCTTGCCCTAAGGGCATAGATGATGTCGACGATGGAACGAGCTTACCCAGTAGAAGCCTGTTCACTCGCGACTTAAACAGATTAGGGTTATACGAACTCGGAAAAACCGACGCAGGCAGGGAATTCCACTCCTTGGCTGTGCGCATAATAAAGGACCCAGCAAAGCGCTTCATTCGAATGTGGGGTATGTCGACTAGGTATCGGTGGTTACAAAACGCATGCCGGATATAAAATGCCGAGTTAAAAACAAACTTAAAAAAATGTTGCAACAGATCGGGCCAGCTATTCAACGTGGCATCGTGGGCGTATATTCTATAATCGCTGCTCTAGGCAGGGTATAAAACAGACTAAAAGCCGTGGTCCGTCTGAGTGGAGACTAATAGTTTAGCAAACGCAGTTAATTCCGCTTTACTGGCACTTGGGTTACCGCACGTGACCGCATACATATGTAGCTAGAGGTAATATATGTTGGCTTCCAATACCGGGGGATATGAACGAACAGGTTTTTTTTGGATCTATCTTGCTTTTTTGAGACTATAATTTTCACAAATAGTTATTTCCATATTATTTAGGGCCTATTTCAATGTCCGAATGGCCACTAGTGCCACTGGGAAAAAATGGAACTGAATTTGTATGAATAATCTGGCCAAGTAATTTAACAGGAACTTTTAACTTAAAGTAGGTGGTGAAAACAGGTAGTCTTGTTATTAAAAAGGTAAAGTTTGGATGGAAACTATAGTCATCCGAATCAAAAATCTTTCACTGCTTATTATTTATTATACATATATTATTATCCTTATGATTCTACAATACAGATGAAGCCGTGGGTAGTAAGCATCAAACAGAAATGGTCAAAATAAAATATGACGATGATCCCACCATACCCACCATTATACGATAATTTTCTATAAGCGACCCGTTAACAAGGCTAGCTATTAATTTTATGTCGGTTTATTGAGCTCTCAATGTTTAATACTTTAGCTTTATGGGGAAATCACTTTACACTGTACACTTACAATCCATTTAGCACTTAGTGGAGTCAGATAGATGGCTGTATATAGTGTAGTTTTGATAACCCCCTCGCTGGGAACGTAATTGCCTCATACTCTACGAAACGAGGGAAAATGTATCAGGAAAACCTCTTTATGATATTTATTTCAAAGACTCGATTCGTGGATCAGTTATTTAGAAGGTATAACTTTAATGTTTGTTATATTATAGTTGTAAATACAAAATTACTGATGTTATCATCATCATCCACAGCCCGACTTCATCCAGAGCTAGGTATATACCTCTCTTTGCTTGAGCCAAGCTTTACGTACTGGTGTCAGCCTTACCCAGGATATTCCCGCAATGGCAACAACATTTGACTTCTCTGCCATCACCACGCCTTGCTAGGTGTCCTGCCCAACAATATTTGAATTCCATAACATGATTTTCAACATCGAAGACCTTCTATTCTATTACTATATAATGTAACTACATGTTATCAATGAAAGTTATCGTAAAGGTCTTAGATATTTTACAATTTTCAGAAGATATAAAGGTCATTTAGAACATTTTTCCAACGATTGACATAAGCTTAAAAGCTAAACTTTCTTCTAAAAAGTTTGCCGTCGTAAACAAATACAAAGATTCATCTATAAATGGATAATGATCAGTAACACTGTAGCGGAAGGCTCTAAGGGACTAACAAATCTGCCGCTCCCACAAAGCAATGAACATTATTTATTACTCTCACTAAATTTTCCTTGCTTCATTATTCAACCTGGACTCTTCACAAAACTCATTGCTCCGAAGGCCCTAGCACGAGCGGACGTTGTAAACGTAACTTAAATACTTCGGAGGAGGTCATTGCTAGATAATTTTGACGGCACGGTTGCTGCTGTGGCTAAGCGATTAAACTACTGCGCTGCGTGTCGCGGGTTCGATCCCCGCATTTGTATGGCCTACAGATAGTTGTTTCGGGCATGGGTATAAATGTTTGTGAACGCACCCACGAAACAGGATAAAATCCTAGTTTGGGGCAACGTTTAAAAAAAAAATACAGCCACTCGAATAATCTTCAGCTTAAACCGTGCTTGCTTCTAGTCTAATCCGAACGTTCTGATACACATTGAGGATGGGACCACCGATAGCATACCTAGTTTCGTCCGTGACTCGGAAAGCGCGTTGGTCCCGGCTCATTTGTAGATCATTGATAGTCGTAACACTAGTCATCAGTGGCCCGAAAGTGTGACAAAAAGTATTACCAAGGGGTATCATAATACCCAGTCCTAGTTGGGTTGCGGAGGTCATGTAGGTAATCGCTGAGATACCGCGGCCTTGACACAAAGGGCTAAGAGGGAATATGAGTGGTTTTTAGTCAGTAGAAGTCTGTCACTCTGCCCAGAGCGGAGGAGTCATTTTATGATTTCCCACAGCCAAAAAAAGGTAGGTAATCGCTCCATGTAAAATACGAGTATTCACTTGCATACAATTGGCGTTGGGGTAGACTGGAAGTCGACCCCAACGTTATTGGGAAAAGCCTAACAGACAATGATGATTTATTGACATTACGTTTACACCGCGCGCTCGTACTAGGTCCTCGAGTCTCGTCAGATTCCACCTTTTGTAAAAACAAAACGGTAGCTAACTGAAAGCCTTTTATTTTAGCCTTTTTGTTAATATTATGAACTATTAAAGGATCTCCGAGGGACTTGATAAATGGGATTGAACTAACTTCAATTAACTTCACTCTTCGTATCTTTATTTACTTGGCGTTTCGTATAGCTTGTTATTGTTTTGGTCTCGGCTAAAATTAAAAGATTTCTGTAGTTAGCTTTGGTTATATTGTGATATAGACTGAATCAATACATGCCTTTATTAATACTTATTCTAGGTTTGCAATTAAATTTTCTAAAACGAAAGCAAACATGTTTTTGGAAATGTTACTTATAAAGTTTGTGCTTCTTAGACATGATCTTTTCAAAAGCATTTTCGTTCTCAAAATCAACTTCATTTATAAGTACTTACTTAGAATTGATATTTGCTCAAGTGGAATTTATATAATAATATGTAAGAAATGATTATGATAATGGATTGTACTTTTGCTGTCATTTCATATTGTGTATGTCCAAGTACATAATGCATAGAATAAGCTCCGTTTATGTAATTCATTCCATATTGCAGGACCGAGGCGGCACCCCTAACCTTGTGTATTTTAGGAGAATATTTTTAGAATGGTTGTCTACTTTTCGTGATATTCATATTTTTATATATACTCGTATAATAAATATATAAAGCAGCCCCAACTGCTTCGTTGACATTCATTGGTCCAAAGGTCACGGCACTGATGAGAATGAGTTCTTAGGTTCGATTTCAGGGTTTGACAAAGTATTATTTTATTTGGGACTAGCTTTTGCCAGCGGCTTCGCCCGCGTGAAATTGTTGATTTTCCATACAAACTTTCATCCCCTATTTAACTCCCTTAGGGGATGAATTTCGAAAAATCCTTCCTTATTCCTTGTCTGCATTATAAAGGGAACCATTGTGCAAAATTTCAGCTTTCTAGGTCCAAGGGTTTGGGCTGGGCGTTGATGAGTCAGTCAGTCAGGACTTCTCTCTTTATTTATATAGATTTAACATTAGAAATTTCTCAGTAAGTAGCTAGCTGGAATGAGAGATTTCGCCTGATTAGTGTCGACAGCTTCACGCTGTTTAGAATGAAACTTCAAAATAATACAAAATGGTATTAAATACAGCTCTACCTAACCCGTCAGAGTTAACAGGCGTAATATTACATAATGGCCGAACTACTTGACAACGCGCTCTCAAGGTGCTACCGGTATGAAAGTATTCTCAAGTACCAAGTAGGTTGTAGAAACACAAGGAACAGTTAAACCGAGTGGTTTCCATCTAAGAATAGACCACACTTATACTCGTATGTCATCGCGTGAGTGCTGTGCCACTAGATGGCAAGCTTTACTTGCTTCTATCAGGTTATAAATATAAATTTACGCCTGTATATCCCTAAGGGGTACGACAGAGGTGTACACACCTATTTTTACGGTTGTGTCACTAAACATTTCTTGGTGGAAAATCTCGAAAAAACCATTTTTCCGATATGGGAATCGAACCCAGGACCGCTTATTGCTTCTTCAAAAGACCATCTCCAGATCTAATCTGCATAGTCCTCATGAGCTAAACAATCTTATATCTGGACCTTAAAACAGAATAGTAAACGACCTCTGAGTTTGTTTCGGCTATTTCGTCTATAATAAAAAAATACATATAAAAATGTTTCTAAAAACCTATTTGCAAAATAAACATCATCAGACCAAATTCTCTGTGAAAGCCTCTTAACAACTAACACGGATGGTACATTTAAGCCTATGCATATCGGTAAATGAACATTGACAGCAATAATTAACTTATCATGGTACCTACTGGTAAATACGTGTATGTTGCGTTTCCACTGTCGTGGTGGTACGAGCTGTACGGGTAGTTTATGTCAGGGTAAAGGGATTAGACTGTCAGTGCTGCGCTGTTGTAGGGGAACTGACAGTCCAGGGTACGATACACATACGTCTTTTATAGCAGTTTGTTACAGAGCATACGGAGTTTTTTTTGTGCTATAAGCTTACGTTATTACGTTTAACATGCCGGTCGAAATTCATTTTTATTTATTTTTACAAATACTTTAAAAAATTAAAAAAACCAGCATACAAGATTCAATCGAATTTATTTTTAGTATTTGTTGTTATAGATAGCGGCAACAAAAATACACATTCTGAAAAAGTTTCAATTGTCTACTTAATACGGATCTTGAGACACAGCCCACTGATAGACAGACGGACGGACAGTGGAGGCATAGTAATAGGGTCCCGTTGAGTACCCTTGGGGTACGAAACCCTAAAAAAGGTAGCCCACAGCAAAAAGGTAGCGCGAACAAGATCCATTATTGATTTAAAGCGATTTCTTCTGAAAACCACGATGTATCGTGGTGTTTCGTCAGCCACTTATTTATATATTTATGAATATACTATTTATTTATTTACGAATATAAAATTATTTCAGATGCGATAATGACCACCTGATGATTTAATTAATCAATGGAGTAATTATGAAAGTGCGTTCGAAACACGGTCCACGTTAACAAAGCCCGCCTCTTGTTTCATGTAATTGAAGGGGACACGTCCGTAGCACTTCGTTACTACCGTCACTTGTTTACCAACTTTTGTTCAATATTGCTGGAAACTGACTCCACAGACTGGTAAACAATCTTTGAACAAATTATCTATATAAGTGCCAAGTTACCTCTAGTTTGAAAACCATTTAACGATCTAGGCCTGTAAATATTGAAACAGCGTTAAAAACTATCGGCATATTTTATAAAGTTTAGACTTTTGTTGATTTAAACACAGTTCTCCACTCTAAATGTTTTAGGATCAATTTTATTTCTTTTTTATACCAGTGGCAACACTGAAGTGTTGCCAGTATAAATCATTATGTAATTTATGGCGTCTATTCGTAATTAATGGTGCTATTACACTAGGTCTACTCGAAATAATGTGCTGACGTCGCGATTGATCTTTTTCCTTTAACCTCAATATTGAATGGTCGAATTGAGAGCGGCTCTGATTTCCGGAGGTCAGATGTAACTCCGGGACTTGCAAACTACCAACGTACTGTAACTACAGCTAATTGTCTTAAACCAGAACACATTTCGGTATATGACCTAAATTTGAATAACTCTCAACGTTTTACACGTTCGCTTTACATAACATCATGGGTGTAATTCCCGAAGATTTAGACAGAGGAATAATTATATATTACTACTAGCTTTTGCCCACGGCTTCGCCCGCGTGGATGTCGATTTTCCATACAAACTTTCATCCCCTATTTAACTCCCGTAGGGGTTGAATTTCGAAAAATCCTTTCTTATTCCTTGTCTACATTATAAAGGGAACCTCTGTGAAAAATTTCAGCTTTCTAGGTCCAAGGGTTTGGGCTGGGCGTTGATGAGTCAGTCAGTCAGTCAGGACTCCTCTTTTTATTTATATAGATAGATTTATCCGCAACTTCGCCAATACGTACGAGACCAACTTTAATGTCATAAATAAAATAAAAAAGTGGCTGAAAACGAAAAAACCGACGGTTTTTTTCAGAACTGAAAAGTAAAAACATGCACATTTTAAATTAAACAGATTTTTGTAGACGGCGAGGCCCATTCCGTTATCATAATTTTGTTTTCAAATATAACTAACATGGCCAGAGATCGCAAAAGATAAAAAATTAATTGAAAAAAGGATAAAATAACATAAAACACCCACCTTAAAAAAACTTAAGAATGTCCGTCGGGGGCTGCCATTAAATGAACTAGTTTTGCAATGTTCAGCTCCCGACGGACATTCTTGGGTTTTTTTATGTTATTTTATCCTTTTTTTAATTAATTTTTAACAGTCGTGGGTTTTTTCAAAATTTTTAATTTTGCTTTTTATTTTAAACTTTTTACTTTTTAATTTTTTATCTAAGAACATGCACCAATCAAACCTAAACCCATAACTGAAAACTGAATCAAAATCGGACTTGTAGTTTTAGAGAAAAATGGCAACTTTGATTTGCACAAAAAAAATTTGCTGCAGCGCCCCCTGGTGGGTTGTCACCGTAACACCTATCTAAGAACATGCACCAATCAAACCCGAACCCATAACTGAAAACTGAATCAAAATCGGACTTGTAGTTTTGGAGAAAAATGGCAACTTTGATTTGCACAAAAAATGTTTTCTGCAGCGCCCCCTGGTGAGTTGTCACCGTAACACTTATCTAAGAACATGCACCAATCAAACCCGAACCCATAACTGAAAACTGCATCAAAATCAGACTAGTAGTTTTGGAGAAAAATGGCAACATGTATTTGCACAAACACACAAACAAACAACCTCTCACCCCAAACGCATATACCGTCTCCGTTCCGTCGTGGGTAAAAAGGCAGGGCAGGAGAAAAGGGAGGTCTTTGCCCAGCAGTGGCACCATGTAGGCTAGTAAATATAATACTTATGATATGTTGTTTATTTTTTAATCTACTACATAATTATCGGGAAATGCTAATTAGACTAGGCTTGGCTGGATTAGGCTAGACTTGTTATATATCGAATCACATCCTTGCCTGATGTCTGATTTATGAGATTACTGAATATAATCAATCAATGGCGCAACCGCTCAGCTATTTAAGTGAGGGATGTTTGTTGTATTGAACTATCGAATAAATAAATGTCGTTTGAATACTTGAGAAACTGGCAAGTCCCAAACGTAATTACTACCAAGTATGCTGATGGTCAAGTTCATTTCAACCTTATTATTTAGGGGCATAAGATAAAGGTGAAAAGTGGCTGAACTCGGTCTAGTACATATTAGGTCTAATGCCATCATCATCATCTAACTTCGAAGACTTTCTCCATTCTACCTAAGGGTGGACTTCCAGTCTAACTGGCTGCAGCTACCAGAAAATGACGGCCCTCCACAACCCAGTTACGGGCTAGCTCGACATGCAGACAGGTAGTTGTGATTCAGGTGCCATCCAACCTTTTTAAATGTAACCTTTTCTTACATAATTATGAAAATTCTTATGAGTCTGTCAGTCTCCTACTGGCTAAAACCATACGATGTTTCTCCTCGTCACTTCTGCCAATCGCCCTAGCAGAGATAATCTAAGTACCTATCAAACTATTCTTGATTACAGCGACATTGTATGCCACGTCAGCTCACTTCAAAGCCCTTGTGACTCTCGTCTCGATATTTAATATATTCACTTTGTATCGAACCTCATAGCTAGCACACTTGATGCATTCCTGGTACTTCGTGTGGAATAATTAGAAACAAGCAGGTTTTGGTGAGACTTCTAAAAGGTTGATTTTAATGTTGTCACTTTTGAATTAGGGTATTTCTACAGAAGTATAGGTAAATGTCATCATCAGCTGCCTAGTCTCCCAACAATGTTGGGGTTGGGATATAATGCTTCGGACATAGTATTTTTAGAACTCATAAATAAACTTTTACGAAATAGGTCTCATGTCAAAGTTACAGTCGATTTTCTAAGTGTAAACCTACATAATTATTACTGTCTGTCTGTTTGTATATACATATATTCTACTTAAATCTTCTTTATTCTAGGATTTTGACTAACCTCTATTAATTCTATAAACTTCGAATTCATCGCAAATACACAGAATTCTCTCAATACCATCCCTTTGTTTATATTGAAAAGCTTTCAATTTTGTTTATACAGGGATGTAATGATTTATGTTTTTACTTGGCCCTTTATCTTAGAGAATATAGCGTTATTCACTTAAAATGATTACTGTTTAAAAGTTCCTAAAGTTGGTTATAAAAGCCGTCCATGAAAAGTTCAGATAAAATTATCTATCCGGTTGGAAATTAAAATTTGTCGGAGAACGCTCCTCCGAACATTATTTGTGGTTTGTTTATCTATAAAAAGAACTAAAGACCTACTTTCGACCTTCTTTTAAACATTTATAGGCATCGTAAGTACCTAACCATGTAACGTGTTTGGTACAAGGTGAGCAAACGAGAGTCACAATATCAGCTTTTTATATTTTAAAAGCTAAATTTTGTTCGTCTCGTGGTTTTAAAATATAGGTAGTTTTTAAAATTTGACAGCATTAGTTATGCTCTTATTATGGAGTTATAAAATAATGCCAGTAATTATAAAATAACACAGATAGAGACTTCCTCATTGATCTGGTGGCAAGCAAAACTGCTGAGATTGAGGTTTTGGGTTCAATTCCCGGGTCGGTCAAAGTGTTAATCGATTTTTCCATTAGGAATTTCTCAGTAGCAGGCACAGAGTCAGGATTTGTGCCCGGTTGATGGCAATAGGTTCGCCTCCTATTACATAGGACTTTAAAACAGAACTGGCGGCAAAATGTAGATTTACAAGTTCCATATCTGCCTAACTCTTCAGGAATTACAGGAGTGATGTTATGTTAATAAAACAAACAACAACAAATAACCATTCACAAAATTCTCGGTAGCGTTCCATTTGTTGATCACAACCATACTAGTACTTTGACCACAGTTCAAATTGTTATTAAATAGTAAAAGCATGTCCCAGAGTGCCAACGTAACGAAAACAAAGCGTGACAAAGTTTACGCGGCACGGTCCCCTTTGTAACCCACTTTACGTTACATTCTATGTAAAGCGAGTTTTAAACGAAGTGAGCGAGTTCTTCTCTTATTTACTTGGACATGTTAATGAACTCAATTAACTGTTTTGTTAAAATAACCGGTTTATAATGTGAGAATGAATACACTGAAATAATTTAAAGCAATGTTTGTATTAAACTATGTGACGAACCTCTAAGTATTGTGTTCATTACACTGGTCAACACTGGTTTTGGTGCCGAGATAATGTATTTTTTTTTTGACTTAGGATCATATTCATTAGAATATGATCATTAATTATACTCATACCAACATTATTGACTTCCTACTTGTAGTTTTCTAGAAATGACGTGTATAGTAAAACACAAATTTTCAAAGAAAATCAGCTTTGTTTTAATTATTACGTAGATAAAAACTATAACTCAATCTATAACTAAACTATAACTATGTATACTTAACTATTTTACGCGACTTTTGTAAATAGACAGTCACGTTGCATGCCCCAGCAGTAATCAGCCGTCATATGCCTTTCCCATCGGCCTTGGGACCTCTCCTCTACCATTTTTAGGTCCTGGTGAATCCACTCCCCTTGTTCTCGCTATATAATAATATATAATTAACTAGCATTTGCCAGCGGCTTTGCCCGCGTGATAATGTAGATTTTCCATACAAACTATCATCCCCTATTTAACTCCCTTAGGGGTTGAATTTCGAAAAATACTTCCTTATTCCTTGTCTACATTATAAAAGGAACCTCTGTGCAAAATTTCAGCTTTCTAGGTCCAAGGGTTTGGGCTGGGCGTTGATGAGTCAGTCAGTCAGGACTTCTCTTTTTATTTATATAGATTATTAATTATATGTATAACTATACGTAGGTATAGCTATAGCAAATTAAAGCAGAGAGCAGAGCAGACCTCTGCTTTAATTCGTTCTAGACAAACTCCACCATTGAGGTTGTGGCTAAATAATAACAGGAGCACGGTTCAATCTTCAAGGTTAAGCTGCGCTTGCAAAGGTCAGTCGGTAGAGGGGTGGCCATCATTACGTACCAAGTTGTCTCCATACCTTGAAAAAAACGTTAAACCGTAGGTCCCTGCTGCAGTCATATTTCGATCTTTGACAGTCGTCACAACAGGTATAGTCTGCAGTAGCTCGGAAACTCTGACATCCAGTCTTAGTAAGGGATGTCGTATTATCCAGTAGTAACCGGGTTGTGGAAGTCGGACAGGTAGTCGCTCTATATAAAATTTTGATGATAATTTTATTAGTGTGTGTTCACGTAGATTCGAGAATGGTTTCGATTTACAATTGGACCCGGTAGGTGGCGCTGCTTTCCAGACAGGATGACGTCTGTCAGGTCCGCTAGTTTTTACCATTGAGTAATAAAACGTTTGCAAGCTCTACTCAACTCAGACTTAGTAAACCTGAAGTAACTATGAATCTATGTGTAGTGTACATCGGAGTTGTATCTATTTAATTGATATAGCAACACCGTCTCACAGACGTAAGTGTCAGGGAGCTGTCACGAGGGACACTTGACAGTCACTACGAATGGCGGTAAGTGTGTTGTGAAGCGACCGGTACAGATGACTTGCTGATCTGGTGAGCCGGTGAATAACTAAGTAAATAGTGCTACCACCTCGGGTATCACAGGACACAACACTATGTATTATTAATAACCCTTCTATGGACTGCATAATTATACCATACTGCAAGCGGATGAAAGTCTTTCAAAGTCCAGTATTTTATTTTGTTCAAAATGCAATTTCCTCCAATGTTTTCGGAATTTATTAGAAAGGCGTGAAATGAAAAGTAACAATAGGGATCTGCGTTCATTACTATGCAGAAGAATTTTATGGAAAAGTATGAGTGCCAAGTCAAACCCATTTTATTCATATATAGGAGTGAATTGGAGGGTCCAGAGTCTAGTGATGGAAGTTGGTGTACCTAATTAAAAGTGTCTCTTATAAATTTAAACAAAAAAAATCTACAAGCTGTTATTTTAATGGGCATCAAATACCTAATTCTGATAGTAATTCACTTAGTAATTTTTCTTACGTTACTTTTTTTTTAATGTCCTACACGGTCAAAATGTAAATGCAATAATGGAATTATTACGCTGTCCCTTCCATCCCGTGTGTAAACTTGTTGAACCTTATGACTATACCATCTTAATACGAAGGAAAGTCTCAATGCTCTTAGTCCCTTTCTCCCCCCTCACATAGTTAAGTTTACAAGAAATATAATATAAACTACATTCTATTAATTTATTCTTGGCAACTAAAAAAGTACCCCACAAGTCATGCACCAGTGCACAAAACGCACTTACATACAAGCCCATACTAAAATGTCACGGCATAAAGTGCACCCTTGAAAATTTTCTTTGTGCCTTTGAAGAGCTAATTTTCGCTTTATTATAAGCTAAGGCATTTACCCAAACCCACAAGCGAGATTGGAAATTCATAGAGCAAACCGTTTTTGTCTTAATTAGTTCTGGAGTAGTTCAGTCTTATGAAATGTTCGACTCGATCAATATTCTGTGTTAGGAGCGTTTTAATAAATAACAATATTGGTAGTTAACAATATTGTTATTTATTCAATATTGTTAACTACCAATATTGTTGAGTATATTGTGTGGGTATTTCGGTTAATTTAATATAGGAGTCGCTAAGTCTCCAATCTATGAGGAAACTTTAAATTGTGTCACCAAAGTTAATCCTATAATTGTTGAAAGGTTATTCGGTATTTCCCACAACAAGGCCTAAAGTTTCATTTCAGCTAAAGAAACACAAAAGACAGTAGTTTATAAAATACCTAAAACACTTGCCCTTTAAAGCACAAGAACAAGGCGAATTCGGTTTGTAACAAAACACCCGCGTCCCGGCGCTCGGCGCTCTGTCCGTGATTTGCAGAACATCTTCAATGGCTCATTAGCTCCTAACAAGGTCTAGTTTACACCTCGGTCGGTAACTTTAACCAACCGTTTGATAGCTCTGAAACCAAACCCAAAGATTACAAAGTTTAAATTATTCTTTAGAATTAGTTTTTGAAGTCATCAGATTGATTTCGAGGTAAGCCGATTCTTAATCACTGAAAATATTGGGCTGGTGTAAAGTTTCTGCTCTCATCGTTTCTTTGGGCGAAGAATGGCTGTTGATAATCTTAACTTTATCACTTAAAACGAGTCAGACACCGTCGCGTCACCGTCCCGTCGCGTCGGTAACCCGCCGCTAAACGTCGACGATCAAACCTAATTTATTTCTTTCAGCAAGTCGGTTCAACCTTATTTATTATTACTACCGCGTTTACTTATTTTCCGTGACCAAAGTTTATTGAAACAAATACGATTATTGTTATATTGGTTTATGCTCTAATCTTACCGACCCACAACTCACCACGACTGGGCTATAACAAGCCCTCAACGTCCACAAAAAAAACCACCAAGAGGTTTAACAGGCTACCGCTAAAACTTCCACGCGGAACCTCACACCGTTTTTTTACAAAATTCCCTAAACACCTTCGGACTAGCAAAAAGAACAGTAATCACAGAAGGACATGTGGGAGGTCTTCGCCCCGCGGTTGAACCACTTTATGCTTTCAAGAATAACACTAACAAAGAACATTGTGAAACATGAATTACGACAATTCATGTTTTTAAACAGACCCATGTAGTATTTCAGTAAATGTTTGTTTTCCCAAGCGTTCAGTAAATGGCGGAGTTAACATAATGACTTATAAACCTATAAGTTTTGGGAAACAACCTATTAGCAGGATCAATATTTGAGGCTGAGACTATAAATACGTAACTATGTTTGCCTAATCACTTGATAACGGTATGATGGATTTGGCTGAAAGGTACAACCAAATAGCTGTTCGAATAAACATTTTCATCTCGAAAATTATAAGTTTTTACACAAAAGGTGTTGGAAAAAATTAAAAGGATGCAGTTGGAAATTCTGTAAAGTTGCACTGAATATTTAGTACTAAGTGTAAAAAAGCATTTATAATGTTTTTAAATGCCTTTTTTGTACGTTCAGTATTCAGTGTTACGGTATAAATTACTAATTTAATTCTTAATCAATACGACTTTACGGACTACAATATTTAAAACCTTCAATAAAATTTAATTGAAACTGCGAAATGTTTACTCCGACACTTGCGATTAAGTCAACGACCTGGACTATCTTTAAGGACGTTATAATTGCTTGAAATTAGTAAAATCTTTCTTCACATCTCATTAACTTATTCTCTTTGCCATTTTCAGAACGTGCTAATTGAGAGAATGATAATAATTTATAATACTCTCATTGTCCGAATCTAATACATAGTCTTAGTTGTTGGTTATGATGTGGTTGAAGATAATATTTGGACGATATAATGATATAGTCCTTATACCTATGTACTGGATAAACCTGCGGGCTAGCTATCTAAACTCAAATTGGGATGAATATTAGTTTGTATTGTTATTGATATCAATTGCAGACGGGTGATTATTTATGGACTTGTTGTTTATCGCGTTTTGCATTCAGAAGGTCGTTTGGTTCATGAATTGTTTGTCAACTATTGTTTTAGAATTGAATGTCAACAAGGTTGTTTTCGCAAATTAATTAAGATTATCCATAATATCCATACCTACTAAGACTTGCTTTAAAAAAATAGTCTTATTTTTTTTGTCGCAGAAATATGAGATACAATCAAACGCAGTAAACATACAACTAATATTAAAAAATAGGTATAAAAAAGAAGAAAAGAAAACCTAAGGTACCTACAACCTAAGGTACTGCAAGGGCCGGCGCCCGTCGGGGCTGTGGATTATCGGTAGGTTAACGCAGCTCCGACACAAGGTCGAAGAAGGAACATGGGTTTGGTTTTTAGTCAGTAGAAGTCTGACACTCCCCTTCGCTCTGCCCAAGAGCGGGGGATTATTCGATGTTATTCGATGATTTTCCACCAACCAAAAAAAAAAAAAAGGTACCTAGGTTACTAGTTATTAGTACATGTCGTCGTGCTATCAGGTTAAGTATTAGTAATTTTAGGTTCTAAGGCGTAAGTAACATAATATTATTCAGTTTCATTATGGCCTACGTGGCTTCAGATTACATGTAACATAGTTTACTCGGCATATGTATGTCTTTACAATGATGATGATTATTATTAAATATTGACTCGACGTATCATACTCGACATTCAATATACCTTGTAATAGGGCATGATCCATCAAATCGTGACTCTGGCCTGCTTCTGAGAAATAACATACTTAGCGGGAAAACCTAAGAATATTTTGCAAGACTTATAGGACCATGGAGTCTCATGCTCAACAGTTAGGCTTTCGACCATTAGACCAACTGACAATAACTGTACCTAACCTATTGGATAAATATACTTATTTTGTAAAAATAAACGATGAAATCTTCACACTTTTGTAAAAGTATTCATTTTCACTTCATTTGTATTCTGGTTTGTCGATTTTTGGACTTCTTTACCTTCCACGTCACAATTCGGCATCCCCTCTGATTTAGGTGAAGTGTCCCCGACACAGTTATCCTCCCCTTTTCTACTTCAGATTATTTGTTTGTGATATTATGAAGCTTTATACGCCCCAGGATTTTGGTGCGAATCGATATCATTGAGTTAAAACTTTTAACAAGAACGAACTTTGTAATTCTTTTGGAGATTTTTTTATTGTTATGTTTTGAACATCACATTTATATTTTTGACATCACATTTTTATGTATTCTGTGTATATAGGTTCATTGTCCCTTGCGACAAACATTTTTATTTCGTGCGTACCAGACCAGCGAAAGACAATGTTGACAGAGCCGTGACCTCACTCTGCAATACGTTTATTTAAATCTACTAGCAACACGGGACGGTCGAACAAAATAAAAATGCAAATTAGATAAATTCATGCAATTTCATGTTGATACTTACTTATACTTAAACTAAATTCTCTATAAAAAGGCCTTTAGTAGGATTATGAGAGTATAGTGACAATTTTTGAGGTCAGTTACTGTTTTAATTGAATTGTCAGGTCTTTGCATAGCCCGATAGTTTCTACCAGAGAGCCTGGCATGGTGCCAGGGCAATCACGTTTTCTGTGATTGTGTTCACTTTCCACTCTCCGCAACCTCAGCTAATTTTCAACTTTGGAATAAGGTAGTGTTACAGGGTTCACCAACGTTTGGCAACATTTTCTTTGGGGTTACAAAAACTCTGTCTAAATAAAATTTCGCCAGCGGCTACTGGTTACTTTTAAACTCTTTTGGGAAAATTGTTTTGAATTTTGCGATCTTTTGCTTTCTGTTTTTTTTTGTCGTGTTTTATTTTATGAAATTGAAATGATACCGTTAGTGAACTACTTGTTACGGTAACAATTAGTTGTGTAATTTCCTGGAGGGTAGGAAAAATATTGAATTATTCGGAAACATTTTACTCCTAAGCTTGCATTAAAGCAATCGGTAATAACAACTAAGATTTTGATCAAAACGAAATTCTTTTTGATTTATGGATAGAGCAAGTATTCAAATAAAAATGTTTTAACAGATTCCGTAATATAATTCCACATTTTACATAAATAATTTCGTCATGTCCGGGCCAGGAAGGAATACTTATTGCAGGGGTCGCGTCTCTCGTGCCGAACATCCAATAGGCATGAAAATAATGTTAAAGATCGTAAACATTTATTGAATGGGCTATCACCTCCTTTTTTAACCAATTGGATGTCGTTTATTCTTATGGGGTTTAGGTGTCGTCAGCGGTTCGATTTAAAAGGGTCATGGGGTTAAATTCCAAATGTTTTTCGATTTTTTATTGAAAACTAGCTTTTGCCAGCGGCTTCGCCCGCGAGAAAATTACGATTTTCCATACAAACTTTCATCCCCTATTTAACTACCTTAGGGGTTGAATTTCGAAAAATCCTTCCTTATTCCTTGTCAACATTATAAAGGGAACCTCTGTGCAAAATTTCAACTTTCTAGGTCCAAGGGTTTGGGCTGGGCGTTGATGAGTCAGTCAGTCAGTCAGTCAGGACTTCTCTTTTTATTTATATAGAAGATGTTACGAATTGATTTGTAGGAGGTGATGAGACGGCTACTTGATCGTCTTGTATGCCACCACTGTTAGAGGATTCCACTAATTTAAGCGTCATTTTCTTGGGGACGGGTACGAGCAAATGCGATTGACTCAGATCAAATGTACCCATGAAAACATACCGGTTGTCATGTTTTGTTTTTCTGCATTACTTCAAAACCTACTGTTGCCAACAATTAGTTCTAGAATCATTTTTGAAATATTGTTATGTTATATTCTTGTGAACACAACTGCTGATTATTCATTCATGCGATGACATGGAAGTATAATGAGACATAAGACTCACTGTAAAACAGTTTTAATATAACTCCGCTCAACATTTTCAAGTTGAACAAAAACAAAAACAATAATTTAAAAACGAAAAACAAAGAACTGTTCCTCTATTCATAAAGTTTTAAGTATTTCTGCTTCGTATTGAATTCTGTCGTTTTCGATCAGAGTTTTGCTATACAAATTACAGTTTAGATTAATACCTTCGGAACAAAAAAAAAAATGGAAATTGGTAAACAATAAATGTGAAACTGGAATGAAACTGGAGTTATTTGAATAGGAACAGTTGTGTATGAATAGTCGGCAATAATACGAGTATCTATATACTTGGCAAAGTTTCTCTTGAAATAACGATTGCAACTTTGAGATAGATAACTAGATGACATAGTATAAGGTCATATGGATTACAATAGTACATTGTAATACAGGGGCCTAAAATGAGCCATTATATACGAGGTAGTTTTACTACCGAGCTTTAGCTAGGTAGTAAATAGGAACCGAGTTATAGTGGGATTTTAGCGCCGTGTGTTACACTGTACTTTTCACTACGATTGCGAGAAATAACCATGTTCAATATGAGTTTATTTTATTTATTAAAAATTAAATTCAATTTAATAATACAATTCCAAAAATTTCGCGCCAATGCCTTTTTTATTTCTTCTGTAGCTGCAATGCAACGCACACATTCTATCAAAGAGTTCGGCATTCAGCGCGTTTAGTTCCATTTTAAAAAATAAAACATTTTTTTTACTTGAAACTAAATCACGCACCAGCTGGCTGAACAAGTAGTCGTACGAGATTTACTTTTAGCCCTAGGGCAATATATGCAATTTTACGCCCGCTCTGGTATGCTATTATGACGTTCTTTTTGAGCAAGAGGAGTGAAAAATATTATATCGTTACCTAACATGAAAATGACAATACAGTGGGCTAAAATTGCTTCTAAACGTTGATATGTATCCATATTGGGGCTCATGACTGTACAAATGGGTAGTGTAGTGAATAAGCTAGTCATAATTCTCAGGTAGACACGACAGGTAAATACATTTCCAATCCGTGTTCATAAATCTGTGTCGGGGAGCCTCCGAGACGTAATAATGTTCGACGCATGCGGTGGATACCAGTCGAAAGAGTTTGGAGGGCCGCCAGTGCACTCAGGTGGAAACTGAACCCCACACTCTACTTCGATACACTTACGTGGTTTTAGTACAATCGGATTTACGTGCTGTTCGTGCCACATGTTTAGGTTTGTTAATATTGTGGATGGTGCAGTGTACGTCTTCATTTGTCTTCCCACGCACATATTCTGTAGCACGTGTCGTTTCTGTTTGATTATTCCAGTCTTTGGGTATCGATATAGTATATTGGGCAAGGGGTCTTCAGTTTGTCTGACATTGGACAAGGTCCTTGGAATTACTCCTTGCATTCTGTAATCCTGGCATCATGCTAATAAAACTTGCGTAAGCCGTGATTACCTGTAATTGAGTGTGCGTTATAGGACCAGTAGTTGTTTTAATTTTGTATACGATAAATTGAAATGTGAATACCAAAATAAATACAATTGGTCTGAATTTTATGTTGAGCTAATGTTATCTTCATAAAAGTGTGTACGTAAGTAGTGATACCATAAAAGAAAAATCGTTAAGACTGCTATAAATTTGTGTAATTTCCCTTTGACCGCACTTCTATAAATATTCTTAGTAAAGTTTATTGATACAACGAAGTAATAGCTCGGCAGCGAAGTTCTAGAGGGGCGTGTACCAATAATGTTTCAAACACAATTCAAATTTATTACCAGCTTCAAACGGCCAACGAAAACATTGTGAGGAAGTTCGCAGCAGCAAAGGCTTTGCGCAAATACTGTCTTTAAATTAATGGCAAATAGATCATGACTTGTAAGAGGGCGGAGTGCCGTCGACCGGCAAATGAAGCTTTTATTTTGGTACAACTGTCACTCTGTGTTGGTACGCTGATACCGCGCCACGCTTGCCTATTAGGTTGGTCTGTCTGACTGACCCATTAGATAACGAGTTTCTTCCGTGCCTTAGTAAACACGCTAAGCTGTTGGTCGCGGTTGTCGTTTTTATATCTTTGACATTTATAACGGGAGTGACCTCAGACTCGTGTCAGGTCAGCATTGGTCCGCAAGGCTGATAACCAGTTTTACCAAGAGTTACCGTGTTACCCCATTCGGTTAGACTGGAAGCTGACCCAACATAGTTGGAAAAAGACAGATGATGAAGATAATATATTCTCTGATCACTAAATCTGTAGTGAAACTGTCGTGTTTGGTTGAGCAAACGAGCATTTATAAACCAATCATGTCACATGAAAACAGCAAAAAGGATTAATTAGCCTTTCAGAAACCGGAGGCAAACACCGTCAATTCGACGGCCTGAGCCCTAAAGCTTAATCGGAGACAAAATGATATACTACAATCATTTACGTTTGTAAGATCACAAGGGGACATTAAGTAATTAAGTCTCGTTGATCCATTAGAACAAGTATCAATCTACGTCATGAAAGACATAATAATAGAAGGTTGGAGATTCGCCAGTGCGTTCAGACGGAAATATTCCAAATTGTTTACATGCCTAATAATATAAATGGGGGTACTTATTGTATCTTGAGTGAGGCTGGTTTGTTTCATAGGATACGTTTTGCAAAGTGGGTCACCTTAGCAGGTAAAGTGGTTGTACTAGTCATAATTTTTTTTTTAAGTTTTTGTAGTTAATATGGAAAATGGTCTCATGTAAATAAAACATTTTCATTTACATGTTATTTAGGATTGTTAATAATGGAATATCTTGATTTCTAGTGGCCGACAATCCATCTTATATTGCACAGCGATTTTTTAAAGTATCTATTGAGTCTGCCCCGCGTACAGTCACGCACGACCACTGATTTACGCTTGGGAAAATTGGAGAGTGATCTTGGCGAGGTACAGTGTGTTAATCAAAGTTTATACTGACTGCCCTCATAATATACCCGCAGACGAATACATTACCACCACCACAATCACAACGTAAAGTTTGTAGGTTCACATCCGATATGCTCCACATCGTTACCTCCCGTTGAACTTCACTACGACAAAAATTGACATAGTCACTGCAGCTTTCAGGCCAAACAATATTTCACTTTTCGTGTCTGTCCAAAGTGTTCAAACATTTTCCGAACCGTTTCCCGAGCGCTGCGCTCTATTTCCCGCGGGTGCTGTAAGCGTCTGGTAAGGGATTAAATCAGGCATCTAAGTGATGTTATGACAACAACATTTTCTCACTAAAACATCGTCTGCTTATCTCCATGCAACAGAAAAAGGAAAAAAACTACAACAACATGAGAAAAAACTGCCAGCTTTCGACGATGAGCCTTAATCCTGGGAAAAAATCATCGTATTTGACTGAGGTGCGCAAATGGATTAAAAAACTGACGTAATAAAGAACCGTATAACCGTACAGTTCTCCATAAACAAAGATAACAAATGATTTTATTCGGGCAAAAATTCATTTCTCCCATAGCAAAAATAATAACCTCAAATGTTGGACAGAATTTATATCTTTGTTTGTCTGCACTTTATCTGTTAATGCCGTGAGTTCTTTGTCAGATTTTCGGTTTGTCTGGGTTTGTTTTAACTCCTTTATTATTCTTTTCTGTATGACGCACTGACTCACCAGAAAGAGGTGCCGAGACGATCTTTACGCATATGACGAGGGCTGGTTCGAGACGGCACAGGAAAAGAGCTCTTGCAAGGAATTTGGGGAGACCATTGCTCAGCAGTGAGACAGTGTATGCTAACAAAAAAAAATACATACTAGATGAGTACCTACCATGTTATAGCCTCGCCTAAATTACACATAATATTTCATGAAAAACAGGATATTAAAAAGATACCTGCCACAGGTAACCAACCAATTTCCATATCAATATTCTGCATCAAATATTCAAATAGTTACTGACTCCGCAACTACAGGGAGGAGAGAACCCTCTGTCGAATTATTTTTATTTAATAAAAAGAACTAGTTCGCTTCAGAACTTTTTCGATTGTAAAATTTTCAGCTTGCTGTAAAGGCAAGTGCAGTTTTGTTTTTCTTTGCCTTTTACGGTGCATAATTCACATTTTAAACAAATATTGACAAACGTTTTTACGTTTATAGATAGATTGCGTTTAAACATGAGGTAACTAGATACAATGAATGGATGTAAGGGACAGTCCTTTGTAGACTGATGGGGTAAATTCAGTATATCATACAAAGATGACTACAAGAAATTATTTCATTATCGTTTTTTTATTGCATTTTCTCATGCGTTTCAACAGCTGATTTCACGCCTCGAAAAAAAACTTGCAAGCTGAAATACTGTAACAAATACAGTTTTAAGGCATGCATTGTTGTTTTTTTTAATTGGTTTTAGCTGTTTTATTTACATAAATTTTAATGTATGAAAGGAACACTTAAAAACGTGTGGCACTCGGAGACTGCCGCGGTAAATCTATTGCATAGCATTTTTTATCAACTTATGCAATAATAGGTATAAATAATTAGGTATTAATAGTGTAATTACACACCAAAATAATTATTCATTCAAAAAATTTGAACAAAAATAACGAGATTAAGAGTTTGATCTTCGAATTTCGCGCGATGTAAATCAAAACTAACCTTCATAGACTAACTAAGCTAGTAAGAAACTCTATGACAGAAAATTTAAAAGAAAAAGTATTGACAGCCTGACGTTGTCATAACATTGAAAAATATGAATATTATTTATTTTATTTTAGATATTTTATAAGATAACGAATCGTTTTAGACCGATTCGCAGAATAGTAATGCAAAAACCAATAAAACTTATGATAGATGCGTACTAATAATAAAATGAATGTATATAGAGTACTCACTCACTCATTTTCTTTCACTATTTTTTCGTGACTTTCTTCATTAATAAATGCACTTTGTTTATTCATATTTAAAACACTTTGTACACAAATTATACGAGTAAGAATATTTTAGAAGGAGAAAGCAGAGAGACAAACAATTATTTAATTTGACAACCTCAGTTGACAACCTTGTTATTTTCCGTAACCATAGCAAACTGACATAAAATTTGCGTTACGAAATCTCTGGATTCGCTCTCCACGCTCAACTCAAGGCCCGCGATAGAATCTATGAAATAGATTAAAAAAAAAACTAAATAAGGAGGTGAATGCACCCTGTCAGTGTGCGGAGGGCTGTCCCTCACACCCTACAAGTATACTATAAGTAAGTGAACAAATTCAAATTGAAACCAAGAAAAGCAATCTAAACAGAAAAAGCGTAAGCTTCGAAGAAGTATTACAGACTGAGCAAACTTTCTTAAATGTAAGATTTGTCATTTGCATGAGAAAAACTTTTGTATTCCATAACAAGACGGGCAACATCCTACATACTTATATTCGCAACTATACAAAAAAAAAAGTCTTTTTAATTGGAACAAAACTTCAGCTAATTGAAAGATTTTGTACGTTAAACTTTTTTTAACGGCCTCCTTTTAATGAATCTCGAATATTTTCCGAATCCTTTATAAATGTTGAGTAGGATATTCCTTTGAGTGAAAATAAAAACGTAATAAAGTTTATTAAATATGAATGTCTAATACTTTTAAGCGTTCTCGAAGCGGGAGTTTTAACAGTGTTATCCCTCGTCAAATTAGCTGCCGCCGCCGCGCGTTAGGGCGACACTCGTTCCTTATTTGTTTAGGACGATGATAATATAACTAGTTGCCAACTTAGGGTACTTCAGAATGGATTCATTGAGTGTTAAACTGTTAATGCGTGTTGAACAACGTGATACTGTTTGGGGAGTTTAACTATTTCAGGGGAACTTTACGGTGCAGTAGAATTCTTGCGATTTTGAAATTCTGTGATAGAGTTTATCAATAGTTTTTTTAACGAATAATAAAACCTACTAACTTCCATCTTACGCCCTGACACCTATGCATTTGACGATCAGATAACCGCATCAGCGAGTGAAGGTTGCATTACTGAATTTTAGTCTATACATTTCAAGAAAATTTGCTATAAAAAGGTAGTTATTTCAGTCGAATGAACTCAAAGGTATATGCTTATTTATGGACATGCTTTCGAGATTCCGGGATCCTTAATTCATCGAGAACATTTAATAAAGGACGTTGGTAACCACCCAACCAGATTTGTATGCAGTGTTAGTAGGCATGCAGGTGAACCTAGTTACATAAATACATCCAGACTAAATGAGTGAGACTAAATGAGTTTGCTTAAATTAAGATTCCGGCCGAATTTCGAAGTCTGCGGCTTTGCCCATACTATCAACACGTATTTCGACTGGCCTGTTGGTCTAGTGGTTAGTGACCCTAACTGCTATGCCGGAGGTCGTGGGTTCGATTCCCACCCAGGACAAATGTTTGTGTGATGAGCACGATCATTTGTTCTGTGTCTGGGTGTAATTTATCTATAATATGTATGTATTTAGAAATATATAAGTATGTTTATCAGTTGTCTAGTACCCATAACACAAGCTCTGCTTAGCTTGGGACTAGATGGCGTTGTGTGATAGTTGTGGAATATTATTATATTATTATTATTATTATTATTATTGCATAGTATACAAAATAAGTCTATATAATCCAATAACTCATTCTTCTTCTTATCGTGTGGGCAGTAATGTCTAACGACCCCACACACCCGAGTGTCAGAGTTTCTAAACCGCCGCAAGGGCCTCTGACATGGTTGGACGACCGCCATTTGGCGGCTGGGACCACCGGCTTATACGTGCCTTCCGAAGCACGGAACCATCTTTTTATCAGATAATCAGGCCTCAAGATTGAAGCTCATTGATTCAAGCCTGCAATATCCTAACCAAACTGGAAACAACTTCACAAAGTATGCTTCCCGTGGGAATCGAACCCACGACCACCGGGTCACAAGGCAACGCCTAAACTACTCGGCCACGGAGGCAGTTATATAACTAATTATATCGGTAAGGGTAAAGATGATGTGACCTTTTAATCTATCTACAATATAGTTATCCGATAACTATCATATTAAGTAACCTATCTACTAGCCATATAAATGTAAAATGAATACTGATATTATTATGTATGTATCAAGTATCTGCCATTAGTTAACCACTAATAACTGCCATCGTACATGTTACATCTACCTACGTGACGATATTAATGGTAGAAATACAATATGCAGTTCCAGGTATGTAGGTACATCCGTTGGTAGATACTAATGAACCCTATTGTGGCAATATGTTTCCACAGGCTACCGAACATAATGCTAACTTATGCGCCAGGTTTCAAGCCTGGAAACTTTACGTTGATTATTTGAAGAAAATTGCTATTTTATTTTATGTTTTTATGTGTCTGATTAAAATATTGTGTTTATGTAACTAAACTATTTCCCCCAACTAACAATTGATTAACTTTCTACGCCAGCCTGTGTCACTAACAAATCTAATATTGCGTTCTAATCAGTAACATGAGACGCCATTGTTGTAAACAAGTCACCCCTAGAGCATTGACCCTCAAACAACCAGTAAATTAAAATCACAATTCCACTGAATGTGTACTTTCCTTATTAGATCGAGTTATTCCTATGTGACTTGACTGATAGCCCTGGTAGGTACGCTCCCAATATCACCTAAGTATGTGCCTACCCTCCAACGTAGCTCTTAGCGGATGGTACCGACTGTGTTGGGATGTGACCCTTGCAACTTCCGTCCCTGATTGACATGTATAGTGACTATGATTAAGCCGTGGTTGTGCTTGTCCGCAGTTCGCCAGGAGAACGAGCGCATGATGCACGACGTCCTCCAGGCGGGAGTCTTAAATCGCACCCAGTCGTCGGCGTTGCGCTGACGCCGCGCTATTCGCCGCGGCCGCGCCTGGACAACGTGCGGCCGGCCGCCGCCCCGCCGGAGGAGCCCGCCGAGCCGGACCCGGAGCCCTCGAGCACCGAGCCGCCTGACCCGCCGGAGCCGGCCGCGCTCCACCAGCCGGTGAGCGCAGCCCCGGCCGGCCCCACGTGAGCCAACCTCCACGGCCTGCTACGGTACGCACGCACTGACTGCCGCTAGGCGCACCTCGGCTGTGACGCACCGGTATGTGAACTGAGAGAATATTCATAGACATAGATAAGTTACTCGTTCGCGAAGAGAATTTGAGAGTGACGAAATGGACGTGTAGGTAGCCAATGTGAAATTGTGAACAAATAGTAAAGAATGAAAATGTTATTGTTGAAACGTATCGGATAGGGTGTAAAAGACAGCAAGTCAATAATCCACGATAGTTATTAAATATGCAATTGTCTATGTTAAGAGTACATTACTCGTATGTGGAACTAAAGGAAGAAATATAATTTGCAATTCAACTTCTACTGTATTCTGTACACCATTAAAATATGAATGGTTAATTATAAATCTAAGATTCTCAATGAATTTGTGTCTCTGTGCTGTGAAAGAGACTGCGGTTAGAATGTTGGATATTTGTAGATTTGATAGCATAACTTTGTAATGCTATTATACATAACATAATGATAAAAGTACCAACTTCAAACGGGAACAATCATCAATACAATAAGGACAAGTTAGATTTCTTTCTTTATTTAAATAAAATTATAAATTAATGTTAATATTTGGTGGTGTGGAAATAGTGCCATTATAATGCACAATGAAGTAATTTAAAACCGCATGTATTAGATATCTCCTCTAGCTATCAACCTGACCATGAATTTAATAGTCACCTTCATGATGTGTGTATAACTAAAAAATAAAGCCTATAATTTAATCAATGAGCACAATATAGTATTATTTTATTAATCACAGTACAACATACTAATGTATCTAATTCTTACTGTTCACCATACAAGTTTGTATTTCACTAAGTGAGTCTTAACTGAGCTTGAGCACAATAATTTTGAGTTACTACTGTTAATATTGAACTCCTTGTTCAACTCTAATCAAGAGCTTTCGAAACTGCGCTTAAATAATGAAAAAAAAACTGTTATAAATAAGAGCTTTTTGTATAGTAGTTGTTGTAGTATTACTCTTACGAGGAGAACATTCTTGAGTAAAATAGAAATGCAAAAAATCTATGTTGTTCGCTCCGATGAATGTCGTATTTAAGTATTGACTTCAATGCAGTGACGCGAGCGGTTAGGTAGAATATTATTATATAAATAAAATATGTTAGCGTTCTTTGGCACGGTTATATTTGCCTGAACACAGCGAACACAGCTTTACGCTTCAGCCTGTATTTCAGCGATTAACGGCACTAGAAACAAGTGGCAACAGTCTGTATATATATACACGTGGAGCTATAACATAATTATAATGTCACACCATCGCCTTTATTACATTATGGATGGCTGTCTCTCCAAGTAATGACATACGACGTAAATGTTATTTAATTAAATCTACGAAAAGCAATTCAATTAAATTTTCCGTGATAATACTGATTGTAAATAATTCGGTTTATTATTTGCGATATTACATGTATATCTTAATATTATGAGCTGGAAATACTGACGAATATCCTCATGGTTTCTTCTTGTTACAAAGTCATGTTTTTGTCGCATTTTCCAATCTCGGATTTACAGGTTGAGGTATGAAGCCAGCCGTTGCCGCCTACTTAGTGTTTTCCTTCTACCAACAAAACGGTTTTAATTAGGTATAATATGTACCCATCTAAAAATATCTTGGCATAAAATAATCTCTAGGCTAAAAGGCTCTCATATATATAAATATATACGTATATATATATATATTTACCTATGTATATTTCTATATACTATTGAAATCCAGAAAGGATTTTGTAAATACTAACTAGTTTGGAACAGTTTTCTGTTCGCATGATGTAAATTAACAATAAATATAGGTATCTCACTCACAGCTCCTGTCTCCAAGCTTCGCATTTTATTTGAAAAACATATATTATATCTAAGTTTTTTTATCTTATCATTTTCTCAATTTTATATTGATTACACAGCCCTATGGATCAATGTAAAAGTCCCACTGAGATCCGTCCAGTAGTTTTTCTGCGTCTGCACAATATCTAGTCTGAATTTGTATAAAATAACAATTCATACTAACCCAGAACTAATTATTTTTCGGCGCGACTACTTTATCTCCCTTATCTATGATTTATGTATAACCTGACATACAGTTCAAAATACTTAAGTGGCTGTAACTTTTGATAAAGTTAAACACTATAAAAGTAAATACCGATATCCATTTCCTCTTGCAGCTGCAACATTTTATATGTGTGACTAATAAAATGAATAAAGTTAAGTAGGTCAGGAAACGGATTACCGTCATTTTATTACTATCCTCCATGCGAAGCCGGAGCGGGACGCTAGCGAACATAATCCGGATTTATCCAACAACTATCTGCGATATTGAACATGATTTTAATCTTAAACTATTCGACCCGGGTCGAATCTAATTTATTATCCAGTAATAATTAAACTTCACTCTGTATATCTAAATTGTACGAACTTTACATAACAATTTATTTTGTGAAAATGAGTCTTAGTCGAAATGTGGACGTTAGGTAACAAACCACAATGCTGGTAGCAAGAAAACACTGAGTGATCATTGCTATTCCATGTTACGAATATAATGTTAGCTAAGCGTGTGTCTTGTCCTACATAGTGCCCATTTTCAGCCTGCCGGTGATCGCTCGGTTTGCGTCGTTATACATATATTTTGACCAATTTAGATCACAGCTTCACATATTTGGCCAGTAGGCCACAGAGCAGACAGTCTGCGCATACCACCGGTGCGTCAACAATCTCGAGATTGCTACAGGCTGTAAATCCGCCCTGTGTCAGAGCAAGGCTAACACTATGCAACTACTAGTTACGAATATGTGTATCGACAATTAAATGTATGTACTAGTTTAATTGCGATCCGCATCCCCTCCCATCCTCGTGTGATACGATATGCTACGTGTTCAAATGTTATCGTTTATTATCTCTAAGGAGTCGCCACTGAGCGAGAACTGTCAATGCAATCATTCGGCTATACTAGAGATCAATTCCAAATATTAAACAGGACCTATTAACGTAATTAGTGTTAGAGGGAGATACAAAGAATTTTATAGTTGTTTGTTGTAAATGTCAGTTTTAATTAATCTATTTTACAGAACAAAATGTTTAATAAAAATATCTTTATAAAATAAGCGGTTGTATCATTTGCTTGGACGGTGTTTATTATATTTACGGCGCGTCGGGGCTACTGCGAGGCGTCGAAGGGTTAATATGTTAAGTTGGTGTGTGCACAAAAGCGTGCAATGTACCCACAAGTTGTGTAGAGAAAAGGTAGGGTTTGTTTAGGCAGAGAGAGAGAGAGAGTGGCATTCTTCCCGGGGCGCCCTCCGAACTATGCGGCCGCTCGTGTTGCCACCATGCAGCCTCCCAAACAATTTGTGCTCCAAACTTGCTACACTCAGCTTAAAATTAAACTGTTCGCACGCAAGTTTGACTGCACAGAACATTTGTTAATACCTTCACACCTCATATTTAAATGATATTCTAATAAGTCTGACAGCTCAGACTTAACTGTAGTTTAATGAGAAAAAACTTTAAACAGCGTTCCAAACTGAAATAGAAATTGTAGGAAGTCGGTAAGTAAATGAAGTTAACAAGCTTTTATCTTCGTTGGCAGGCACAAAGCTTGTTGAATTTATAAGAATAGTTCATAGTTACTGTAGTTAAAATGATAAAGAGAATGATGAGGTAAGATAAAGCTAAGAAATGCATTTATCGGCACCCATTGGGTTTTTTCTAGGTTCGAGAGACACTAGAAATATTGAAATAATGTTCCTGATACTGAAATCAATTTACTTACATTTTTACAGTAAAACTCGCAATTTTTCTAAATTGCACTTACCATAGTTTGTGTCTGCGACACTCAAAGGTTGACTGGTAGAAAATTTCAATGGCATTAAGTCCGCCTCTCTACATTATGTGTGCTTAAAGTATTCAATAAATAAAGGACCCTAAACCTTTACAAAATCTCAGTTTAACGTTGTAAGGATTACGGCTACAACCTTTACGACGAGTAAGTCAACAGGCGCATTTATTTCATGTAATAAAGTACAGACATTCTTCACGAAATAATTCATGAAGCACGGTAGGGATATGATTATACAGCGAGTAAACTTGTGGAGTATGGATATGTGGCTGTACGTACTTATGTAGTTATATTTCTGCTACAGTCGTTTAGTTAGTTTGCTTACAAAGCGAATTGAAACTATGCAGTCTAATGTATATTTCTTGAATACACGACATTGTCTATACTTCTAATATTAATTACAATAAAGAGGTATCATTCATTTGTTAGTCTGTAAGGAGGGGGTAATCTCTGTAAGGAAAAATCTAATTATAAAGAAAAATGTTGTCACTGATAGAAAGATACATTATTCGTGGGTTAGGCTGTCACTGTTATATTTATATATATCATGCATATTAGCCGAGTTATAACAATTTTTAGGGAAAAGTGGCGGGTGAAGTAATAGTTATCTTATAAAACATAGCAGGGTAAACATTTCAGAAGCAATTTAGAAGTTGTAAGTGGCGCACGAGGGGAGTATCTGGAAAGATACGGAAGAGGGGTTTACCCAACAGTGGGCCATGGCTGTTTAACTGTTTTTCCCTAAAATCCAGATAAACAAGACTGTGGAACAGCGGTCAGCAAAGGATCTACAAAACCAGAGAATTCTCTAAATGTACTTACATTTATATTAAAAAAAACATTTGTCTACATGCCTTAAAACTTTACCTCCATTAATCGTTAGAGATCTCATGTGAAATGAACCTGCCTCTGGATATGTAACTCATTACCGGACGAACAAAGTTTAATTCGAAAATAGAAAAGGAAATATCGTAGCGCATCACTAATGAACGTTAATTCATCTAGCACTTTAATTCCACGAATTAACATTTATCATTAAGTTCAATTATCAATTTGAACTCTATAAACTTTAATGCGAAACACATGTCAAACAAAGTCTGACAGTGTCAAAACTAAAATTTCATAAAGCACAAAGTGGATTAAACGTGAATGCGTCAGTTACAACTCATTGTTTTTAGAACTATTTTACTGCGAAGCCTAGAGTTTCGTTTGTACTTCTGTATTAACATTTACCTACCTTCGTGAAAGAAAATTACATGTTGGCTGTAAACTTTTTCTATTAAAGTAATGTGGGCTTACTGTACATGCTTTCAGGTTAATGATTCTTCGCTTTTATGGTTAGTTAGACTTTATTTGATGTGCAATTAGCCTATGGGTTATTAAATTAGCTGATTGTGTTTATTTAAAGTAGCATTTCGCGTAGCAAAGCTTTTATGCGATGTTACTTCTCTCTACCTATAGACATGTTCTTGTATAAAACCTTTTGTCAATATCGCCTCACAATACATAGTGCACACGTGTAGGTACACCGCGGTTCGTGACTGATTACTGTCAAGAATATTGGCTTTACGTACATACCATTACCCAGTCAAACGCGAGTCCGGAATTTTCTGGAAATCAACATATTATTCGGTCGTAAGAAGAATTGGATCATATTTTTGCCTTACTCTGTAATAAGGATCTTTTATTATTACTATTCAATGTATCTCTACTATCATTGATTTGATAGGTTTTAGTTCGGATGGGTCAAACTAAATTACGTTTTTACTTTAAGGTAAATTAGATATAAAAGTAACGTACCTAGGTGCAGTATAGCTTTTCCAAAGGCTTACACATTGTTTAAGAAAGTTTTTGAAAATTCCGAAGTTATGCCACCCCAGGACCCGAGTGCGAATATGTTCTAAAGTTATAAAACTTTCAATCCATAACGGTGCTCACACACCTCGTAGACACTTAGGAAGTGCTCGCCTACTTAGTAGTTCTACCAGAAGTAGTTGTGGCTGAAATTTTAGCGTTGTATTATAGGTATTAAGTAATACATAGATTTTTGCGGAGCTAGAAAATGAGACTCGTACATCAAGCATGCATAAAACGAGGTTTTTATCATTATTAGCATCTCTGAGAATAGTTAGCGTTAACAATAACCCTCCTTTTGGGCTTCGCCGCAGTCGGGTAAAAAGGATAGTTGATTTATTGGATTGCTATATATTTTAAAGTTTTCATCTGAAATATTATAGTTAACATTCGTCCCTTATCCGCTCGGAAGTAGGTACTTCAATTTCATGCTACAGGACAAAAAAAAACTTCAGAAAGGGAGACTGACTATCGAGATTTTGTGATTATTATTAAAGCTGGTTTATTACAGTTTTCCACGTGGACCATGTATTACGAGTACCTACATTGTCACTCGTAATAATCTAAAAGTAAAGTAATAAAGTGCCCACCGTTTCCACCGTCGAGAGCTCAATGTTTTTGTTTTCGCGACGAAATGTTTGTCCTATTTTAAAATGCATGACATGACAAGTTAAATACTTTAAATACAAACGACTCGTCACATCCGAATTAAAATACCACAGGGCCGTATTAATATGGATGTTATAATTCTGTGGTCATAAATGCGACGCAGTGCTGCAAGCTTTGATATTCAACCAGTATACGTACGTCACGAAGTACTCAATTACGTTAATGGATATCTAAATATAAAGTACTCTCTCGTAGAATCATAAATCTGAATATGTTCTTGACTACATCTTCAAATGATTTTATTTTATTGCTAAGTAGCAAATGCTACCGCATATCATAAATAATAGTATAGATATTTTCTGGATATATCTTCTTGTTCTTTGGGTACCTACTTCTAATGTTTATAGGCAAGTGGGTGTATTTGTGCCGGAGATGGGCGACTACAATAAGCGGCCGATTAGAAAGGAGCCCAATTACCGCAACCCCTTTACGGATATTGAAATAAGCCTCGGGCACATTTAGTGGGTTCTTTAGGTTAAGCCGAATACACCGGGAAGTATGTAAGGATGTGTACTGAAAAGTTTTTGAATGTAAAAATGAACTGTGTGAACAATTGAATGTTCTCTTGATATCAGTTTTCTCACTACACCCACGAGTGTACATCGACCTCTCTTTCAGAGACCGTTACATTGTGCGGTCTCAAGAGAGCATTGTTATGATTTCCACGCTTTGCAAACGGATTTATACCGCACACATAAGTTATCTGTTCGCAGCATTTTCGGTCGCCACGGGAAATAGATTTCTTTGATAATGTAGCGTTTTCTATATTCTCTTCTGGTAAAAAAAAAAGGATGAAACGTCACCACACGCATCACACGAAAATGCTAACTCTTAAAAATTGTCCTAAAATTAAGAGGCATTCATGTGTAATTTATCTATCTATCAGTGTTTATTTAGTAAGACTATAAACTTATGCTGATCACAAGAATAACGTTTATCTTTCATGTTCAAAAACCGATAACACCCAATCAGTCTGATTCTGTACAAATATGAATTCCAAATACATACGAGTTGGTACTATCATTGCCGACGTAAGTTTGATTTTCGAAATGCAAACAATGAAGCAACAATCAGGCCTTACGTAGCTCGTATCGAGGTTGGTACGAGGGTAGTTCACACTCGACTGCTACATAAGTTCCGCTCCGCCGACCATCCATTGTACGTCGTTAATGAGTCTAATCGGGGACCATAAGCCACTTTATTATATCATTAATCATCAGCCCAAATTATTTAATTACTCCGTAGCGGTTATCGATACTTGAATTATTTTTAGGGTCGCGGACGACGAGACTGTAGTTTTTTTGTGGTATGATAGGTCGCTGATCCACTCGATCAGATACATTTTCATCTCTAACCCGCCAAGGGGTTTTCCAAGCTGAGAGAGTTAAAATGAAGGCATTTTAACTGTCTCAGCTTGAGTCAAGGGCACTGGGCCATACCATCACATCAGACTACAACAATACTGTATGGCGACAAAAATAGGTACAAAACCATTACGTATTGTGCCAGTACCACTTCTCACAAACCCTTTCACGAGGAGCTCAAAAATAACTAAGATATAACGACTACTAGTCACAACTCTTATGTACTTTCAGTATCCAGCATTACTGGCTGACCCCTATTCTCCACTATGTTAAGTGCAGATATTTTCTGACTTGTTCTGTGTAAGCCTCTTCACAACGTCATGAGGGTCCCCTTCCAGTATAATTAGATACCAACTAGCAAGAGGTGCGACAGCTATAAATAAAGGTCCCACAAATTAATTACTGGGGCATCGGCGTTCTTAGGTTGACCGGGCTGTCACGGGCAACTAACGACTGCTATTAGGTACGTTAAGTAAGTACTAAATACGTTCTAACTACTGGAATGAATTAACTAAAATCTGTTGTCGAACTGAATAATTGAAAGTCAAAAAAAAACTTACTACACACAAGGTACAGAGAATAAAAGACGATTGACAGAACGAAACCTGACTTCGACTGCTTGAAATTGAATGATTGGTTCTTACACCAGCCCGAGACCACTACTGTCTCCTTTAAATTGCTGAAAAGAGAATAAGGTAGATCCGTAAGTAATGCAGGTATAACATTCAAACTCCTGAAAATCGTATTAATAAACGAGTAAGAAAAGCACTCAATAAGCTCTATGAACTTATGAAATCAGCTAGAAATCATATAAAAAGAAACTTCATTACATCGAAAGCTTCTCCTTTAACATTAAATAGGTACATTTGGTCGTAAGCTGAGATTATCCACGTAAGTCCGTATCTCCCGGCAATTTTCCGAGATGATGCATTAGGACAAACTATCGATATTGGCTGGAGCAGTCACGTAGTCTTTCAGACTAATTATATGAGCGTACGTGATGATAGTTCAGCTGTTTGTGTACCAATGACAAACTGACCGAGGGAATGAACGATGAAAACGTTATTTGCATTATATTTATAATATTTATTTACTCTGGTAATAGGTTCGGCGTCACATGGGATTTGAGACATTACTGTCGCAAATTATAATCTTATTCTCGTATTGAACCAATTCACTGCCCATTTCTTCTGGGAGTACAAAATTACACACTACTGATTATGGAAATGTAAAAAAAATAAGTATTTACATAATTTCCCAACATGCAGTAAGTCAATGGAAATACAAAACGCCTCGACAGCGATTTCTACTTGAGTAGGCCCGAGTGATGTAACTATTTTAGGAGTTTATAAAGAACATAAAATAACACTACGCCTGTAATCCCCAAAGGATTAGGCAGAGGTGTGCTTCAGTAGCTACATTTAAATTTTGTGTTCTGAGTCCCTTAGCATTATAATGCAATCCCATTACCCCACACTTTTTTCTTTAGTAAGAGTATAGGTAGGTACAGTTTGCAGCTGCCACCACAACTAATTAAATCATTAAATTGGAACACAAATAACAGTAACGCAATACCACAAACAAGCAATATTATACCTACACACATAGTTAACTACTGTTCGTGGTATTACCACATCAAAGCACCTCACCTGATGCAGCAAGGAACCACACACGTACCTAATTACCAATAACCAATTATTATTAATCAAAACAAAATACCTCCCTAGATGGATACATAGTTCCATAACTAGTTAGTTCTAACTAGTTAGTGTGGTAACTAGTTAGTTCTGGTGATACGGAAAACCAGCGTCTTAGTTGACGGCGAAAGCAGTGGTGGCGGTGGCGGTGGCGAGAGAAGCTGAGAAGATTTTGTTGAGACTGAATATGCATTGAACGTGGTCTTTAATATAATAAGAGTTAAGTGGATTTCCGGGTTAGGCAAAGTGTTATTTGGTTATTCCTTCAGGAATTTCTCAGGTGTAACAACCGATTCTGGATTTAGCCATTTGATGGCGAAAGGTTCGCCCTATTACCTACATAAACATAACTGGCAAAAAATGCGTGTATTTTTAGGTGCATCTCTGTCTGTCTCATCTCTTAATCTAATTATATTTGTTAATAATAATCAATTACCATTGATACTTGCAGAGGATACCTAGAGGGCCAAAATGTTGAAGGCGAAAGCAGTGATGGTCGTTGCAGGAGGAGCTGAGCAGGTTTTATTTGGACATAAGATAGTCCGGTTAGGCAGAAGCCAGCATCAAAAGTTGACCTGCGAGATGTCATACAAAAAAAGACAGAAGAAAAGTCAGTGGGTTGTTAATCCTAAAATATTGAGTAGGTGGATTGTAGAGTCAACCAATTAAATTCTGTAGTAGTAGTAATGTAGCAGTTATTTTTATCAACTTCAAGTGCATTTTTCTATTAAAAAGAGTAGTCAACAGATAGCCGATGATGTCGCAAAGTTCCGGATTGGCGACCGCAAACTGGAAACGTTATGTTAGAAGACCTCCCTCTAGTCTAGATGAATCGATGATCTGGTGAAGTTTGCAGGGATCCAATGGACTATGTCCAGCAGTGGACGTCTTTCGAATGTAATGATGGATATTAGTTTTTAAACATTAACACTGGCATGGTAAATATCCCACTTTCAGTGTTAATGATTATGTTATGGATATTCATTTATACTTTAAACGGTTTACAAAGATATCCCCTTCTGTTGTCTCCTACATGCTATATTCGAACATTGAAGTATAAAAAATAAAGCGTGGCCGTTCTCACAACTACCGTAAAGGCGACTAAAGGATGATATTAGGAAGGAAGGAAGATGCTTATCTCCAACAAAAGGATAGAATCGTGATACGGAAACCTGATTTCCGCTTCTCAATTCTTTCCGGAACGCTTACCGTGTGAAAGATAAGACGGTGCACGTTATTCCGATAGCTTTTTACAAGCACTACGTGTGCGTAAACTAGTTCATAATAGTGGATTGGGTAGTGCATATTATGTACTTAGGTTTTTTAAAATAAAAAAGGAGAATCTTCCTCCTTTTTGAAGTCGGTTAAAATGCCTCAATAAAAACATACAGTCGAATTGAGAACCTCCTCCATTTTTAAATTCGGGTAAAATTGTATAATGACGACAAGACTTTGTGTGGTCCAAAAAACACAGAAAAAGTCTAAAATAACTTTACTTTCTAAAGTACCGACTTCACCGACTTCCGAAAGTAAAGTTATTTTATTACCCACGACGGAACGGAGACGGTATATGCGTTTGGGGTGAGAGGTTGTTTGTTTGTTTTTTGAGAGTAAGTAGGATAGTTGTACTTTTTCGATCATCGGGATGGTTTTACTGCATGGACACGTGATTCAGAGGAATAAGGAAAAAAACGCGTGAAAAATGTTGTGAGGAAAATTTTGAGTATAAATGGTGCTGTACAAGTATAAGAGAATTATTTTATGGTTATCCGAATGACTATTGCGTGTCAAACATAAAAAGTTTATAATATTATTCTCTCAAGCTCTAAGCGAGATTTTCTACAACAATGTAGCTTGTAAACCGAAACTACAGTTGACTAGAAATGTCCTGAGTAAAATAACTCTATTACAAACCAGAGATTGCTACACTGTAAAATCCCCCGACACAAAAGCGTTATGCATAAAAATAGAATTTTACTCCCCCATTCTACTTTGTTGTAGAATATCTGAACTCGTAGAGTAATCCTAGTTTAATAAAGGGAGCTCTGTTTACAGTGGCGGGTCCACAAAGGGATATATTCGGAGACGACGCGACGCTAAGCGGCGGCCGATCATCTTTGTAGGATGTACTTGAGCGCCTACAGTGTAAAGGACCCTTGCTAATCGTTGAGACAACTTCAAGACATGGATATAAAGCTGTTGGTGTAGAAATATGAAGTCAAATGACAGTCTAACTAAAGAGTCTCGTATTGCCCAGTAATATCTAGGTTATCGAGGTCAGATAGGCAGTAGCTCCTTGTAAAATACGGGTATTCAGCTGAAGCCGGTTTGATTGGAAGCCGACTCCAATAAGGCTAGGCTAGTCTGATGATGAAGTAAAATTACCTGAAATATAAAATAAGCACTATTAACTAATCAACACAAACAGTTTGAAAGTCCCTCAACATTTTGAACTGTTACTATTCCTACCAAGAAACACTCGTAATTTCGTAAACCATAATTATTTATATCAACAAACTGTCATTACATCGGAAGCAGCTTATATAAAATACAAGATACTCTATTCTAAAGAATCGGGGGCACTGAATATGCTGACATTTTGCCGGCTACAAAGGCGGCAAGTGAAAAGGATAAAATATTTTTAAGTAATAATTTATTTTTAGATTGAAATTGGACTCTTGTCTTTGGTTAAGACGCTGAGCTTCGAATTTAGAATTCTGTATTCGAAACTTAAATTGGGAAAAAGGTGTATTCAACAAAGGTTCGTATTTTAATACAAGGTGGAAGGAATATTGTTACACAAACCGTTACAATCTGTTGTTTCTGTTATCTATGGTTACAATGGACTAAATACATGTAGGTACCTCTACCTACATATGAATCCATACGGTTTGCATTTTTTTACTGTTTGTTTTTTTCAGTATGGAACTTTTTTTCTATCATATGTATTAAATGATTTTATTAAATGCATGGTAAGAAATTAATTCAAATGTCCTTTCCACCAAAATAATTTTTCTTTTTCACAAATTCTTATATAGTTATTTTATCTTATAAATTATACTGGCTAATAAGATAATATTGGCAAGAATCTAGTGTTTAAACATCAATGATCTCATTGACACAGTGACAAAGCAGTGTCTTTCTGCGCTAAGGGTCGAGGGTTCGATCTCCGCGCAAACCAAATATTTGTTCATCCTACAGATATTTGTTCAGAACGCTGGTGTTTGCACCAGTGTTTAGTGATTGAAGTAGTAAGTATAAGACCACCACTGGAGAATGAAGCTATGCTCGTCATTTTGCTCAAATAAGTCTAATTATAAAAAAAAAAACTTAATTTACAATTCTTAATTTTTTTAAACTTAGTCTCCTAAGGGGTATCCATTTTCCGTCGGGGCTGCGGGTTATTCTTAACAAGAGATACCGCGGCCTCGACATAAAGAGCTAAGAAGGAACATGAGTGGTTTATAGTCAGTCAGAGCGGGAGGGGTTATTTGATTACTTATATTCAACCCGTCAAAAAAAAAGAGCGGTATCCATTTTCGGATGAAAGCCTCTTTACAGAGGTTGCAATTGAAATAGAAAGTACATAAGATCAATAAAAGAATATGTGTAAAAAAATTTTTGGGATCAATGTTATTTTTTTCTTCAATTGATTCACCTATATTTATTTATTTATTTATTTAACAACACACACTATCATTACAGGCTAACCTAATACAACAGTGTAGTTATAGTAAAAGTTAGTGTATCTCTGTTCTTTTTAAATAATATTCTATCTCTCCAAATGATTTTCTACCTCACCGACAGTTAATTGGCCGCGAGACGTGATCACTGATCAAGCAACGTCAGAAAATAAGTTAAATTTATTATCAGCTCTTTCCACGGATTCTGCGCAATTTAAAAACTCGTTTAATACCTGATCATACAATAACGATTAACATAATCCCTGAAGCATGCAATGAATATTAACCGTAACTTTGTTACATTAACTATACATACAGCTGTATTACAGGGTATTGTCTTACCCAGTAACTGGGTTGTGGAGGTCAAATAGATCATCGCTCTATAGAAATTACTGGTATTCTTGTTTTTACTGGAAGTCGACCAACACATTAACGGGAAAAGGCTAGACAGATGCTGATGTCATACCTGTATTTATTTGATTATGACTATAAACTACCTCCCTGCCAAGAATCATCTTTAAAGTTACGTTTAGCGGTTTTCGAGATTTCGTGATGAGCGAGTGAGTCAATCAGTGACCTTTCGCTTTTTTATATGTATATAGATTGTGTACCTATACAGCCAAGCTTATAAAAATATAAAGAATAAAATACGCAAAATTTTCCAATTCTTTAAATGCGAAGCTCAGCATCTCTGACAACGGTTTGACGACTGACGGATGGCGGGATAACTATCCACCTTGTCACACTGAATACTTCGAGCCGGTGACGGGTAACACTGTCACATATTCGCAGACACTAACAAATGCTCTAACTAAAAAACTATGGAGTAGGCTCTTACGTAAATATCACCGTGTGTACAATATTCATTTGTTGAATTTACGGGTATGCCTGCAATGATTAAATTACTTGTAATACTTCAAATCAAAATGACAGGAGTAGAAGAAACTACAAGGCGACAAATGCTAGGATTCTTCTGAATGTTTCTAATTAATGGGTTATATGTGGTACCTGAAATAAATGACTTTGACTAACTTCTTATTTTATTTCGTAAGTTTTAGGAAAGCTTGCAGACTAATAACAATAATATACAAATAAATTGCTAATTACAAGCCTCTTCGGTGTACCTTTCATAGGAAAGGCACACCGAATTTATTTTCCGTAATTCTATGTAGGTGTGTCTCTAGGTCCCTACTCTAATGGTGAACTATCAGTAAAACAAAATAAGTACTTAGAATATTCCTTACGGCGGCGTTTCCACAAATGGATTAAGCGATCTTTCCTAGTACAAAACGTTGAGCAACAGGGTCTGGGGGTGACAAAGTCGTTTGCCAAACGTCTATTCATCATCATTTCAGCCAAGAGACGTCCACTGCTGGGCATAGGCATCCAAAGGCCTCCATAGGCTAAACGTCTATAATTATGTGATAATAAATTGCGGGAATGCCGTTTATCCAAGGCCCAGCATTGACTAATCATATTTCTAAATAAATACGGTGTCCGTTCCACCCTGTAAAGAATTTATACTTTACTCCAAAATTGAAAACAGTAATTTTACAATAATGTTAGTTCTATGTGTTAAAAGGCGGTCTTATCGCTGATAGCGAAATCATCCAGACAACCTACTTGAAAAGAAAATTGTGGTTTGTGTGTTTACAAACTACAATTTCCTTATTTATTAATAAATCCATGTAGTACTTTGCTGTCGTTTCAAGTCTCTTGCATTGTAAAGATATTAAAAAAAATATATGAGCATTGTTCCATAGACTGAAAATCAACTTAAGTTTATATTTGTGTGTAATTATTTCCAAAAAGAAACATTTCCTTTCTCCTAATGACCACCTTCTGTAAAATCATTTTACAAAGTGTTTTACAGCGAGACTTGCTAATATTACCATCTGTTCGCAGTAGTTAGTTCCAATTCTCGTTTAATCTTTCTGTCTTCCGCTTGCAAGAAGGTTGGAAATTGCTTTTTCTACGACTGCTATTTTTTCCCACGATTGAGTTCGTTGCAACCAAGGACCAGGAATATTATGAGGACGCGAAATATGTCTGTTTACTTTTGGACTCTACTAAATAAATAGTAATACCGTCGACCCCTTTACATGGGGCTTAAACTGAACTAGCGAAACATAATTGCAATACTTGTGAAACCTAAGTCATAAATACTAACACAAAATAACACTAACATTGTACACTTATTAGTTCGCATCAATCGTTTTCACTTTGACTTTGACATTTGAAAGGTCTGTACAGTGCGATCAAATTATCTTGGCAGCTCTGAACATAGGCTTTGCGAAATTTTACGCATGTAAACTTGGGAATAAAACTGTTATTTCCAGATAAACCAATACTTAAACAATCAGAAAATATCTAATTTAAACAGTGAGAAATACAAATAAAATAAATATCATAACACTTTTAAACATTCGTTGTAACAAAATGACCTGCACGAAGTTCGGAGCTGCCAAGATAATTTGATCGCAGTGTAAGTCTCTAGCCTCTGCCTAACCCTTCGGAATTACTTGCGTGATGTTAAATACGATGAACTCCTTTTCTGCCGTCCTTTTATAAACCTGGTAATCATATAAGTTGAAAGATAAATCTTTTTCAAGTAAATAGGTACCATCGCGTACAATAATGCATGGGAAGTTCAGAAAAAATACCGTGTGAAGCAAGAAATGACGCCACCTGGCGTAAATAAGTACTCGATTAGCAACATTGATTATATTGTTGATGCTACACTAACTAGAGGGCGCTCACGCTGTATAAAATGTTCATGTAGTTTCTTTTTCTGTATTTTACATTCAAATAATTTATAATCAATTATTTCTATTATATAAATTTATTCCTAACTACCTACTAAGTTTGTTTAAATTGAATATTATTATCATTTTATAACTAGGTATCTATCTATGTTTTAGTTTTCAAACTTGAGGGTAGGTCGAATATGAATTCATAAATAAATTTGTAGGTAGTAGAAATAATTAGATTGAAGATTTAGATGAGTTATGACTAAGCTCAATTGATTGTTCATTATGTTTGTTTCGATTACCTCATTCGAGTGTGTTTAGCTCAGTTTTATTTTAATTTAGGTGAATTAACTTATTTCATCAAAATGAGTACGCGTTGTAATATTGTTTTCTTTACAAGAGCTCAAATAACTGATTTGCAAAATCAAGGCAAAAACTTATCGACACTCGAAACTTGTCGACTTATCTTAATGTTATCGTAAGTAGTTTAGATTTCAAAATTTTTATAAGAAAAAAAAATGTTTTAGTTACGTCTATACTACTTAATAAATAATCATTATTGCGTGTTATTATATTTCTGTTATAATTATTGTTGCAGAGAAAAACAGTTGTTCTATTGGTACGACGATTTGAAGACGAGGGATCTTTGCAACACCATCAAAGAACTAGTAGACCACGGCTCATAAACACATTACCTACAGCGTCAAATCGTGTTATGAGAGTATGAAGAAAATGGATTCCTGCCGATGACCGACTATGCTGCTTTATATGACTCAAGTGTTGACAATGCCCGTCGTGCTCTTATAAGTGAAGAGCTGCATTATAGGAGGCATGTTGTGAAACCCTGGCCCACAGAAAACCATTAAAGGACATTGATTTGAGTAACTTTTAAGTCCAGTGAACACGGACGCTTATGTTTGTGGTGTAGAAATATTACGTGTTAAACAAGTGGTTATTGTGTGTCCAATATGCTGGTCATATTGCAGTGAACGTGTGGGGATAGATAAGTGTTGCCGATCCAGGATTTATATTTCATAATACTTAAAAATAATATTACTTAACTTTAGTACTTATTTTTTATATTAACTGGAGACCGGGTTATTATAACCTATTACGACTGACTGTTATTATAACCTATGACTTACGTATTTTTAATAACTAAAAAAAGTCAAACAATTTTTTTTTTTTTACTTTACTTAAGAACCTTTTCGTATGTTTTTGTGCAATTGTATAGCTGTTATCCTACCTATTTAATTCATTTAATTTAACTTTTCACTTTTGTGATAAAATAATTCGGTCTCCTGTTTGTCTTTGTTGAGGTTACAAAAGCTTCAATCCTCTTTCCGATTTTGGAAACGAATACTTAAGCTATGGCCTCAATAAGAAGTTTTATATAATATAATAATGTTGAACGATAATAAATGTCTGTTTTTGAATAATAAACTGTAAGAAATAAACCTCTAAAATTTGTGTGTTTTTTTGTTTGTCTCCGTTCATCCCTGTTGCTAACTACTACTAACTCGAATATTATATTTTTGAATGCTATGCGCACTTATTAGCATAATGAAAACATTCCTTATGGTTTCTTTCGTATTTTTTTTTATCATTTAACTTCTCACATCCAACGTATAATAATACGTGTTTCCTAACTTCTTACTTACCTAACCTATTCCCAAGTCAAAGTTCATTTTTTTCTATATCTCAACAGAATAGTTTACATTTAGTTAAGACTAAGTTATAAAAATCTACCTCCATTTTATTTCACCTACAGATGACACCGGGTAATCCGGATATTGTCATTACGGAAAGTAAAAACTTTAAAGGTTTAATTTCTTATTATTATTTAAGTAGGAATTACAAATAAAATTTCTGTGAGGTAGAAACAGAAATAAAACTTATGCTACCTACAAGTGACACTGGGGATTGAAGAGTTTAATATCACAGTTGTGCAGAAACCAAACGCCATCTATTAATTATTTTCGAAAATTTGATTTCTACCTTCACAGAAAAATAGGCCCTAAGGTATCCATGCACTTTTGTGGGCGACTGTACACGTCTGTTAGCAAAACTGGAGAGACAGGTCAATTCATGAAATTAATAAGTTTTTCTTTTGTACAGAAAAGTCGGAATCCGGTTCTTTGGACCAGTCATGGAGTAAAGTTGCTATCACACAGGCGTAGGTACGAACGTGCTACGACCCTTTACGAAAGCGAAAAAGTTGTGTTAATCCCTCGAAGATCCTTACTGCAGCTACTGCATACCTCGTCCACGCTGTTCGCTAATGAAAAAGTTTTCTTCAAGTTCTGAAAAGGAAATTTCACCGATTTCTCCATGATTACTGCATGGGCCGATTTATGTGATTTGAAAGCCCGCGCAGTGGTCCCTTGAGTAGTTGAGATAATCCTAGACTCAAGACCATATATTTATATTGCAATTACAAGATACCCAACACAATAGGGTAGTTGACAAAAAAAGTCTAATAATTAGTCCGTCAGATAGTTTTTCAAAAAATTTGATCACATATTTTTCTTTTTTCCCGTAAACAAAAAATGAAGACGAGACAGTACTGTGAAAACTCGTGTGACTTCACAACGCAGTACATTTTACATCACGTAGTGACGCCTTTTATCTTTGCCCATTTTAATTGATTTGATCAATCAAAAAGCACGTAGGTATCCAATATTTTTCGATAATCTAACTGACGGACTAAACAGAATCATATTTTTTTTTAGTCAGGAAACATCCCTATACTGTCTACCGATAACAGGGAAAGTTTAACCCTGTTATACCCCCTATTAAACTAGACGTAAAGACGCTAATCGCATCAATTAGTTACGGCACATTAGCCAATTATTGCAAGATCGCACCAGTCCCGACCACGCGGCATACCGAACCCGTTTGTCGAAGGATTTACAAGTTGGAACATTTTTGCAATGTACATACATAACGAGAACGGTCACAATTTGTGGAATGTCGCGACTTAGTCGTACCGATGGAAAAGTTTCAGCTTATATTCGGTGAAAAATGCCAGTTATTCGACATTTTGTCTTCCACGGAATCTGTACTAACCGATAACAATGATAATTTGACGTTCCTTTTATGTTGCTTTTTGAGATCGAATCTTCTGGAATTATGCTGTAATGAGTACATATACTTTTGATAAATAAGCAGTACCTACACGTGTGAAGGCTGAGCACAAATAGGAGGCTTGGGAGAGACTTTATGTCTACTGTGTTCAGCGAATTTCTTTCAGTTGAATGGAAGTTATGTAAAAGAGACCTATGGAAAATATATGCTGCGCAGACCCCACAAACATTGGGATAAGGGCAGGACAACGATGATGATGACCATGATAGACATTACATCTAATTAATCACCTTGCAATAACCATCACTTTTACATTGTGTATTGCTATCGTCAATTTTCCAATTCATTTTCGCACAGAAGGTATGGAAACATGCTATTTGTGTCAAAATGAATAAAATTGACGATTGAAAAAGAGACGGAAAATAATTATAGTACTACGTGTCCTCTAGACACCTTCAAAAACCAAACAAATCCGTATAAAGCACGAAGTTGGCGGAATTAAAAAGGATAGAAGACCACGCTCACACACACTTACAACCATATTATAATGAATATATGTGACTCTTATCTTACAAGAACAATAGCACGAGCAACACTACCATACGCGCTGAAAGCGTTGCCACAATAATAGTAAAAATAAACAACTGCGACACGTTGTCTGCACCCATTGTCGAGCGAATCCTGAAGCAGACCAGATAAACGAACCCTTATAATTCTCTGAATACGAAGGCTGCGAATACGTGGAAATTAATTAAATAATCCTGATTAGTAGAGGTTGTTGATAGGAATAATTAACACGCGTAACAAACGGCCGTCGTGAACCCCTGACGGATTAGATCGACGGGTTAGACACGGATATTTATTAAATACTGTCGTTCTTGATAGCGGTTGCATTTACGGGTGATTTTGATTGAGAATTAATAAATTGTACTAATTACAGATGTGTTTATTTGGATAGACTGTGCGATGATATGCCTTGATACGGGGTGACTCATGAAATTATAGAGAAGTAAGTATGTAAAAAGAAGGTAAGCTGCGTTAAACCCAAATTATTAATTAAAAATGTTCTTAATCTCCGGCAACCATGATTAAAAGTCTGTGATGTTTAGATTTTGTAATATAATTGAATACTTTATAATTTAAGCTGCTTGAAAAAGGTAACATATGAAATGGAACGACCAGTCACGCTATTGCTATATGTATACCTTTAATGTACGTTATTATATACTTTCATTGATATAATAAAGAGTGCCCCTAAATGCCGATTTTCTTTGTGTACACACAACGCTACATCAAGCTATACATTTCCAATATAATATGGCTTCGCTTCGTATACATTTTCCGTACAATGAGAGTTCCGGAAAAACTGGTTCAGTAAGGCTTGATTGGTTTTCGTGCTCGGTATAGATAAGTTTATAGCTATAACTGTCACTTCTTTCTCATCTTGCGGAAGTTACAAGATCATACTCATGGGAAATCGCTTGTAATGTATAAGTGCACTTTGAGTGTTTTGAAGTTAAGCACTATATAATATTTGGTATGAATATAAAAGGTCTGGGCCGCACTGGGATCGCGTATTGAATTACCCACTCCGTTTACAAAGAAGCTTTACTTTCAGTTCCAGTGCAGGCGGTAGGAAATTTTGTTTAATAAACTATTATTATAAATGAGCAATAATAATGGCGAAATGTGAGTGTACTATTAGGTAAACCTCTGCCTAACCCTTCGGGGGTTACAGGCGTACTCATTTCTCTCGACAATTACATAAACAGAATCAAGACCAAAGTCATGATAGTGGACCGCATAATGTCACTCACCACGACCATCAGACTCAACCTGGAAATCGTAAAGGACTTCACATACCTAGTCTCTACAGAGATAACGACAAAATCGCTAACTTTCGATTGCTAATTAAATTCGGTTGCAATAATGATGCTTGCAAGTAAAGCAAGTCTATCCAAGATGCGTTTCTCGCAAGCATCATTATTGCAACCGAATTTATTCGTTGGTAATTAGCAATCGAAAGTTAGCGATTTTGTCGTTATCTCTGTAGACTGCCGGCCCTAGGCTCAATCATAACGAAAAACGGGTTCTGTGAGAAGGACATCGGATGGCGGATTGGTATGGGTAAGAGTGTAATATACCGGTTGGACCATGTATACACGACAGGAACATCTCAATGAAGACGAAGAAGCAGCTCATTACCACCCTCGTTTTTACCCGACTGCGGCGAAGCCCAAAAGGAGGGTTATGTGTTTGACGTGTATGTATGTATGTAAGTATGTATGTATGTCTGTTTCTTTGATCCCTCATAACTCCTAAACGGATGAAGGAATTAAAATGAAACATACGTTGTTAGATTTGTCTTAATGGCGCGAGTGTTATAGGCTACATTAAAATTAAAAAACAAAGAAAAATTGCTGATTTTGGGGGCAAAATCGCGGAGTTAAAAAAAAATATATTTTCCTATACCATCGAGTAGGGTATCAAAATGAAGGATTAAAATATAAAACACTTATATTTTATGTTTAAAAGAAATTCAAAGTGACAAATCATAAACAAGCACAAAAGTTAAATCATCTGCGAAGAATTGTACGAGACCAACGAAAGAACAAACACAAAAGAACTAAAAAGTAGAAAATAAAAAAAAGTAGTTAAAAAACTAAAAAACCCGACTGAAAAAACTGAAAAGCAAAAAACAAGCACATTTTAAATCAAACAAAACCCGCCTGCTCCAACGTTTTGTTTGATTTAAAATGTGCTTGCTTTTTGCTTTTCAGTTTTTTCAGTCGGGTTTTTTAGGTTTTTAACTACTTTTTTTTTCCATATTTCTTTACGGCGCAGAGACGCTCAGGAAAGCGGACCGCCAGCGCATCGTTGCATTTGAGATGACAATGTGTTGCTGAAGGAAATTGCTCGGAATTCATTGGACAGAACACCGAACCAATTGACTACGAACGAATTTGACTGCACGGTTGGCGCAGTGGCTGAGCGATCGGACTGCTGCGCCACGCGCCGCGGCCGCGCGGGTTCGATCCCCGCACGGAACAAGTATTTGTATGACCTACAGATAGTTTTTCCGGGTCTGCGTATTTGTATATGTGAGTTTAAAAGTTTGTAAACGCACCCACGATACAGGAGAAATTATTAGTGTAGGGCAACGTTTTTAAAAAAAAATAAAAAATAATCAATTCTCAAGTTACCAACGAGGTTCAGCAAAATATGCTTGAGCAGAAGTTTCAAGTTCTTCGGTCTCAATGCCAGAAAGAGAGACGATAACCTAGATAACGGCTGCTGATTACGGACAAAGTGGGTGGGAGAAGGCCCAGAGGCAGATGCTCAATGCGTTGGTCAGACCAGTTCCGCTCTGCCCTAAACCGGTTTGCGAGGCCATACACGCTGCCGAAGACAGAGTACGCTGGCGCAAGACAGTCCGGGAGGAAATTTTCAAAGAGGCCACGACCCTCAGCATTTACGAAACACGACGCAAGGAGGAGGAGGAATTACTCCTAACCCAACACCCCGCGAATGGCAGTCATTTTGTTTTTCATTCAGCAGATTTAGGATATGTTGAAGGGATAGCCATAGCTGACCTATTCTGACCCTACCTCTAACAACATTAGTTTTCTATGTGGTGTGGTGCTCTGGACCATGTTCTGAATACCGATATACGTATAATAATAAATATTTTGTTTGTCATGCGAGATACAGACAGTACCTAGGTACTTTGAATTAACATTGACGAAGTTACCGAAATCCGTACTTCTCCGAAAGTTCTCATATTGTCAATTTGGTGGTACTCGCTCGGGAACGATTCTCGTACAGGTGGATGCCGCTTTGATACACGATTCTCTTGCTTTTAATATAAACCAATTTCTTTTCGTTCACACGACTTTACTTTAAGAAAAGAATTTTTCATATAGGTAGGTTAGCTGATATTAAAGCGAAATTATGAAATTAATTCGCTTTTCAGTTATCAACTAATATGTTTTTAAGCTAAGGGTTGAGAATGCTGAAATATTTTCTTCTTCACGCAGGTCTCTCTAGTCTAAAGAGATAATAAACTAACTTACTATTAAATTTATTTTTCGACTTATCATTACAGGTGTTTGGCTATTAATCTCGAAACTAATCTACGACCAAAATAATTATCTATTAAACCGATATCTATCTAAGCAATCTGGAACTTAGGACATAGGGAATCCTAGTCCGAGTCAAAGCAATGATTGTATTTTCTTAAGCAATAAATTATTCTTATTCTTATACTGAGAAAAAATGAGACTGTAAGAAGTTATAAGGTCACGCCACTAAGCGTGTAATTATTTATGAATATGTTAACTTAGAGCACTGTTAACATTCCCGGTAATATAACAAGCTTTCAGTGTATCTTACTTATTAATCATTTGACTTCACTCACGATGTTACATGATAGACATTTAACAACGACCTACTAAGAATAGGGATGTACCTATCTTGTATACGTTTCGAAGTGTGCACCACGTCCCTATAATCGACTATTCGGATAATCGCATCATTAACCACGTACAAATAGTTTGTTTACCCTCCAAATAGGTATCCGACTCGTGAACGTTCGCCGAAGTACCGAAACTAGGATAATGGCAAGCCGACACTCGTAAAATTGCATGATTTCCGTTCTAGTAAACACATCGAGATGTATTGATATCTTTTCGATGTAAACATTTACTCGTACTCAAAAATAGCGTGGGTATGATAGGTGTTTTTGATTTAGAGCTTGCATTCGGTCAATATCAAGTGCGATGGACTTGAATTATGAAAACCCTTCAGTGTGTTCCCATTCTCTGGAGCTTGTAGCTAAATATTAACAGCCGCTCGGGTCAATCTCCAGCTACGTACTTACCAAGGTTGGTCTGTAGACGGGTGACCGCCCATTACATACCGAGTTTTCTCCGGGTCACAGCTGTCATTTGAAGACCGTCTAGTACTATTAGTTGGGTTGTCCAGGTCAGATAAGCAGTCGCTCCATGTTGCTGACTCCGGTAAGACTGGAAGCCGAACCCAACATAATTGGTAAAAGGCTAGGCACATAATTAATTTGGTTGTTTTAATTCCCATACATTCAAATTTAAATGGCCTTTATTCAACCGCTCTTAAGCTTCAAGCCTTGTTTCATAATGTCATCTTCTAATTTTACAAGCACAATTCCCGTAGCAAATTAACTTGCATTTTTTTTCTTCTTTCGCGCAATTTTATTTTAAACAACACGTACTTTGTGTCAAAGCATACAATATACGACGTGCCGTGCATAAATACGAGTATGTAGGGAGAAATTCCGTACAGTGCAAATCGTGCCGAGTTCATACTGTTACATCAGCACCTATGGAATTTATGAAAAATAAATTATGAAAGAAAAAAGAAATAAAATTATAATTTAAAATGTCATCTACTATCATCAGATGAGATACAATTTTCTCTCCACCTACATTAATTACGTCAGTTAGTGTATTAACATCAACGATTTACATAATTAATGGGATATAAGAAATAAGAACCGCGCAACGTTGAAAAATTTCAAAGGCTGAGAAAAAAAAAGAATTCCTTTTTATCTTTATCTTAGACGTGGCCTTTTTCATTAAGACGCAAGCAATATTGTAGGTCGGCAAAGCGATAGAAAGGCGAACCTCTCCTAATATTCGTGACCGACGGCACTGTGCATAAAAAAGGAGGATGATATAAAACAGTGAAGGAATATTTCACGTCGTGAGCTTGCGTGACGGGTATATTTGCGACACCCTCTCTGGGGACACCTGTATTGGGAACCCGCCTGCTCTAAATTTTGTAGCGTAAGCGGAATGCAACCTGAAATACGTGTTCACCTGAAAAATATCTAACGCTAAACATTTGCACAACGCTACCAGCTAACAAAATATTTATACCACACAATACAGATGGAACTATTTTTAGCTGATAAATGTAGAACTATTTATCAATTTTGGCATAATATACAATATTTAATGGTGACGGGAGTACGTGGAATACGTAACGAATATTTACTGGATATAAGATTATTAAACTGAAAATGTCGTGAGGAAAGTTTTGAGTATGAATGTGGATGGGTCTAAGAGTAGAGGAAGACCAAAGAAACGATGAATGAACTGTGTAAAGGATAATAAAGCAAGAAATTAAGATGTCTGATGAGAGAACGAGTTATAGATATATGGAGGACTAGCTTTTGCCAGCGGCTTCGCCCGCGTGATAATGACGATTTTCCATACAAACTTTCATCCCCTATTTAACTACCTTAGGGGTTGAATTTTGAAAAATCCTTCCTTATTCCTTGTCTACATTATAAAGGGAACCTCTGTGCAGAATTTCAGCTTTCTAGGTTCAAGGGTCTGGGCTGGGCGTTGATGAGTCAGTCAGTCAGTCAGTCAGGACTTCTCTTTTTATTTATATAGATATAAAGGGAACCTCTGTGCAGAATTTCAGCTTTCTAGGTTCAAGGGTCTGGGCTGGGCGTTGATGAGTCAGTCAGTCAGTCAGTCAGGACTTCTCTTTTTATTTATATAGATATACAATAAGATATAGATAGAAGATTACATACTGCGCCGATCCCAAATGAATTTGGATAAGGCCCAGAGAATAATGATGATTAAGATTCATAAGCTTTTGTAGTAATAACTGCATATCATTAAAATACCTACCAAAAAAGCAGTTGTAGCTGAAATTGGTTTCCAACAACAGCTCGCAAATCGAAAATATCAAAGGTGTAATTATAATATATACCTACTCTCGTATATAAAAACATGTATACCTAGGTAACGTTACTTAACTCGGTAAATTAATTACTTTCACTCACACAAGGATGAAGAAATTTCAAAGTAACTAAATAATACTGTTTGTAATTTTATCTTTTCATTACAATAAGCCCTTTCAACAAGTTTGTGAACATTGGGGCCCGTTCTGACAACATTCCAGCCTGGAACTACGCATTGTTTTGATTCACTGGTTTTAGGGAGATGCTTAATTGCTGCTAAATTCGGATAAGATTTTTCTAGAACTTTGTTTGCCTTTCTACAAGAATAAAATTTTACAACTGAAAAACTAAAGTACAAAGCCTTACAGCTTCGTTTTAGTTTGGAATATACCTTTAAACTGTAGTTACTAAAATCACATACATAGAATTGAGGATTAAATGTAGCATTAAAAATTGTAAAAAATACTTTTTGTTTTTTCTACTTATTCGTAAAATAAATCTAACCTCTTCTGACTTGTGCCATGTTTGTGCCGCCGCAGACTATTTACGTTTGAAGGAAACCTATAAAATGTCGTAAAGGATGAATACCTGTGCGTTAAAGTCAGACATAAATCAAGCAAATCTACATGCTACTATATTCTGGTAACATCACATTAGAACATACAAGTGAGACGGGCGAGGCAAAACTACTTTAGTCTATTACTTTGAAAGCACATTAAAAGCTAGGTAAGTATTCAAGAACTGTACTCGTGAAAATGACACATCGGATTTATAAAAAGAAACTGACACCGGTTTGACAGATCAATATGACTTACCATAAAGTCCAACTTTTTTAAGCTATTGCATAGCTTCTATCGCGGGCAATCCAGAAATTCCGTAACGAAAATATTCTGACCAGGTTGCTATGGTTACGGAAAATAACAAGGTTGTCAACTGAGGTTGTCAAATTAAATAATTAATTATTTGCATAAGTTGATAAAAAATGCTATGCAATAGCTTTACCGCGGCAGTCTCCGAGTGCCACATTTAGTTAAACTCACCTCACTTTTTCGGCCAGGTACTGTAATCGGAACTCCTGAACAGTAGTATCGGATAATAACTAAACGTTTAAATACGAGTAGCCGTCACAAGTTCTACAATCTACATACATTGCCGCGAGCACAATACAATGGCGACCGAGCGAAATGGCCCAGTAATGTGGCACTTGTTGATCATTCTCCGTGAAAGGTTTATTTATACCTAACAGAATCTACTGTTACTTTTAGCCCTAGAGAGGGGTAGAAACGTGTCAATTGATATCAACACGCTGCGACACGTGCAAGCGTTAGGGATGAATGATTATCAGTAAGTATTGGAATTATGTAGAAATAAATAGGTACTAGTTTTTCTGTGTCGTTTTCAACTTTTCATCTTGGAATGTACAAACTTGGTCTATTATTTTTCTTTCTTTTTAGTAAGTTGGTATCTACTCAATTATGGTTGGCTTAGACGTAGACAACGACGTATTTATATTCTAAAGTTTTAAAAGATTCGGTATACAACAGTTAAATAAATTGTTTGGCATAAAAGACACTGTGGCCTATTTATTTTATACATGATGGAATAGACACTGACGCAAAAATGGATACAAAATTTTTAGTAGGTAGTAGTACATCATTTTGAAATATAATTCTTTTTATTGGTACATAATTCAAAAAAATCGCAGTGGATTACGTTGTAGCCGTTTGTGTCTCTTCCACCCTGTATTTGAGCATTTTTAGCCTTTCCATACAGACAATACCTATCTTCTCTTTTCATAATATCCAAACCGCAAACCGCAGCCACGAGAAATAAGACAGTGCCTACATTTGCTACTCTCTTAATCTCTGACCAGCGAAGTAATAGTCGAAACAAAAGTCTACGCCAGACGGAGTGTGCATCTCTATATATAGGTACCTACGCAGCGCTTTCATCGCTCGAGCCTTTGTCTCTGCAGCGCAACAGCGCTACAGCGGTAAAAGCCCTAACATCCCCCTTGAGTCTTGTAGTAACGAGTTCAGTTTAGAGGCAATGCGAAAGAAAACGTTAGTGTGTATAGTACGATGCAAGGAAGAGTTGAAAATGATACCTATAAGTGACTGCCTCGCCGGTTAGTGGTCGGAAGTGCTACCCATTGCTGAGAATAAGATTTGATTCTCAGGTTGGGCCAAGTGATTGGATTTTTTCATGCGTATAATTATAAGTTAAGTAGCATCATGTAGTCGGGTTATTGGATTTTTACATGCGGTATTATCAGTACCATCATGCAGTCTAGATTTGTGCCCGTTAATGGTTGACTCGACCTGTTTTTACATCATCTGCCTAGCCTTTTCCCAACTTTATTAAGGTTGACTTCCAGCCTTACCGGACGAAACTTAATACTAAAATTTTACAAGGAGCGACTGTCTATCTGACCAACACAACCCAGTTAAGTAGCTTCTGGTAATATATACTATAATGTACATATTTTTGCTCGTATTTCGCCAGTTATGTCCATTGTAAAAGGGTTACCCTTGTAAAAGGGTGCGATAATATGCCATCAACCGACACAAAACCAGACTCCGTGGCTGCTCCTGATGGAAAACCCGTCGCCCACACATTGCCCGAACCCGGAAGCGAACCCAGGACCTCACGCTTAGCAGTCGCGCTTGCGACCACGTTACGTTTTTCATTGCTACTTAATAAAATTGCACTCCTTCTGACCGTCGTACCACTAAGACATTATAATCAGCGGAATGGGTAGACCACTTAAGTTCCTGTCCATATCTTATAAAGGCTTAAGTTACTGAAAATTAAAAAAACCAATCTTGTTCAGAAAACATTAAACTTACACTTTTATAAAAAAAAAAACAAAGTAATTATCTATATAAATAAAAAGAGAAGTCCTGACTGACTGACTGACTCATCAACGCCCAGCCAGCTGAAATTTTGCGCAGAGGTTCCCTTTATAATGTAGACAAGGAATAAGGAAGGATTTTTCGAAATTCAACCCCTAAGGAAGTTAAATAGGGGATGAAAGTTTGTATAGAAAATCGTCATTTCACGCGGGCGAAGCCGCTGGCAAAAGCTAGTACCTAGTGCTATAAGAAAGGAGGCGTCTCATGAGATGACGAGACACAGAAAAGTATGGAAGAAGAAGACATGCTGCGCCGACTCCAAATGAATTGGGATAAGTTCAAGAGAGAATGATGATGAAGACAAATAGAGAACCAGTTTTACCAGGGGAACTATAAGGTCCCATTTAAAATAGGTGGACGAAATTTTAGAAATCATTCAGACCACCAAAATAAGGACAATGGTAAAAAAAATTATAAGAAAGACGCATTTAAGTACCTACTCATAAAGGATGAGTTTGTTCTAGAGTGCCGGCAATTTATTACTTTGAGTGAAAAAAAATCACTTCATTTAATGTTTTCTTTTGTTTAGATATCTTTGGTTAGCCCTACTGAACGCTGTGTTAAAATTTGTCCACCTATTTAAATGGGACCTTATATAAATCTGCTATTACCTACTTATTATTCATTGTTGTCGCTATTCGAGTCGGTCTGTGTGACAGCGTCATTAAAATGAATAAAAGTATTAGATTATCGTATAGATTGTGATACAGTTTATATTAGAGATTTTTCCCGGAAGTTTCATATGTTTTGATACGCTTTTGTTAGCTTCACCTGTAACTGGCTAATTAGGTATGTAAAAATCTTAGAACGTTAATTTGACCCTCTTCCTGGTTTCTGGTCGAGGTGAATTTTCATTTATTTTTAGTTTGGTTGACAATACAGCCCAGCCTTTTCCTAACCATGTTGGTGCCGGTTTCCAGTCTAACCGGATGTAGCTGAATTACAGGATTTTACATGGGGCGACCACCTATGTGAGCTCCACAACCATGGGATAAGGATGGGGATTGAGGATATTTTTGCTGCCATTCTATTGTCATAATGTTTATTGATAACTGTCAATAAAAAATATGCCAATGGAATGGCATGACATTGCGATTTTTATTTCGTCCCCGATCTCGTGTGAACGATGAATGAGATCTGCGCTGGAGCAAGAGCGTTCCCACAAAAGCAATGGAATAATAGATGCAATTAGGTATCGAACGGTGTTTTGAATCGAGAGGAACCCGCTCCCGCGTACCATTGCATTGATATAATACACAATTACGCTACCGTATCCTACCCTACGTGCTTACTCTATTTACAGAGCAAATAATTTAAATTAATGAACAAGACTCTGGCAACAACGTTAACCAAAACGTAGCAGGTGTAAAGTAATGTCGGAACACCGCATATTTAAAGGAGTATTTTGATTCCTTTGCGAGACCCACAATTATCCTCTTGGGATGTGTATTTAAAACTCGGGTTTTGTGGGCCTTTCGCTCTTTGTCTTGTTTGTATTTTAAAGGCTGTCAGGTACATCTATTTATCACTCAACATAAGGTCTATGTTTGTGAAGTCATCATAATGATGATAGTTAAGTTTTTGGGATTAAGTTATTGTGATGAAAATAAGTTTATAAGCAGAAAATTCTTTTTCAGAAAACTCACTTGTTTGAAAACAATAAATTGTGTTGAAGAAAGTATTATTTTCTTGAGGCAATTACCTATAACTACACTATTCCCGACCCCCGCAAATCCTGAAAGTCAGTATCAACCAGAAAAAACCGGCCAAGAGCGTGTCGGGCCACGCTCAGTGTAGGGTTCCGTAGTAATAATTCTTTTTTTGTTTGAAATACGGGCTAATGAAACTTGACCTCTGGATTGTATAGGCGCTCATACGATTCAGGGACCAAATTATATTGGTTAACTGCAGTTTCCATCTGTTGTTTCCATCCAAGTTCAAAATAATTTTCCTAGAAAGTCCTTATAAAGTTCTACTTTTCAGATTTTTTTCGTATTTTCTAAACTTATGGTTCAAAAGTTAGAGGGGGGGGGACGCTTTGTTTTTTACTTTTGGAGCGATTATTTCCGAATTTATTGACATTATCAAAAAATGATTTTTGTAAACCCCTATTCATTTTTAAATACCTTTCCAACAATATATCACACGTTAGGGTTAAAATTAAAAAAAAAAACACTTCCCACTTTACATATAGGGGGGCTACCCTAATACAACATTTTTTTCCAATTTTTATTTTAGCACTTTGTCGGCGTGATTGATACACATATTGGTACCAAATTTCAGCTTTCTAGTGCTAACGGTCACAGAGATTAAGCGAGGACGGACAGACGGACAGACAGACAGACAGACAGACAGACATGGCGAAACTATAAGGGTTCCTAGTTGACTACGGAACCCTAAAAAGGACACGTGGGCTTACAAAATAAATAAATTATTTTAAAACTTTTGTGCCTAATGTTAAAAACATTCTCTTTCTAGTTCTGAAACTGTGTTGACAACATCCCAATATGAATACTTGTTGGTATTACAGCAGTGGGAACAAATAACGTTCTTCTAGTGTACTACGTTAGTTGAGAAATACGTTCACGTCGTCGCTACCGTGGAATGGAACGACATGTACGTTCCTCACGTCTTTTGCTGACTTCAGACTGAATACTGTCTTTGTTTTATCAAAAATGTTGTATTGTATACGCATCGCTGGCTGTACGAACAATTGAACGTCTGCAGAATGTAGGCGCACAAATTGGGCAGGCACATTCACTGGTTCTTCTGATAAAAATATACGGGTTGGATTGAGAACCTCTTTCTTTTTTCTCGTCGGTAAAAAATTTAAATGCGATTGGTTTTAATATTCGAAACATCATGAAGTTATGGCTTGATGAGAGGTTCCTTCATACAAAAAAATTACACGCACGTACCTAATGGACTTTGAAAGCTGCATACTAAATGATCTCGCTTTTTTACAAGTTACCTGAGATAGCATATAGTGGCTAAGTAATAACAGCCGCACGATCTTCAAGGTTAAGTCGCGCTTGTCAAGTTCAGTCTGTAGATGGGTCACCATCATTACATAGCGTTTCCTCCGTGCCTAGAAAGCACGTTAAGATGTTGGTCCAAAGCACGTTATGCTGTTGATTGACAATTTTGCTCTTGGACAATCGTTACAGGCAATCAGTCAATCTGACAACTAGTCTTACCAAGGGTCACCAGATTACCCAGTATTAACTGGGTTCTGGAGTTAAGATAGGCAGTCGCTCCCTGTAAAATACTAGTTAGCTAACTAAATTTAGCTGCATCCGATAGGATTGGAAGCTGACCCCAATATAATTAGGAAAAGGCGCGGCAGATGATGACATGAGATAATAAAATGTTTCAATAACCATTGACATCAAATAAAATGGTAAAGTTAAAAGGGCAGAATACAAAAAACTGCACTACAAAAATCTTTTATTTTACAGTGGTAAATAAAATTCATTGCATTGACGCCTGAAACTGACAAACTACAGTCATCATCATCATCATCATTTCAGCCAAAAGACGTCCACTGCTGAACATAGGCCTCCCCCAGGCGTCGCCACATTGACCGGTCCCGTGCGTCTCTCATCCAGCGGTTTCCTGCAACCTTGACCAGGTCATCGGTCCACCTAGTGGGAGGCCTTCCAGCGCAACGTCTTCCGGTTCGCGGTCGCCATTCCAGAACTTTTCGGCCCCATCGGCCATCCGTTCTGCGAGCAGTGTGCCCTGCCCATTGCCACTTAAGTCTGGCGATTCTTCGGGCTACGTCGGTAACCTTGGTTCTCAAGCGGATGTCCTCATTTCTGATTCGATCACGCAAGGAAACTCCGAGCATAGCCCTCTCCATTGCCCTTTGGGTGGCTTTGAGCTTTCTGATGAGGCCCATTGTGAGCGACCACGTTTCGGTCCCGTATGTAATCACTGGCAACACACATTGGTCATAGACTTTCGTCTTGAGACACTGGGGTAAGTTGGACGAGAAGATACCGCGCAACTTCCCGAACGCTGCCCAGCCGAGTCGGATTCGACGATTGACCACAGTCAACAGCAAACCAAACCAGTTGGAAAACTGGTGTAGTTTCGGCCACGAATTTAGACCTAAAAATAGCAAACTATAAATATGTAAATAGAAATTTCAGGCTTGTTCAACAAGTACACACGTTGAACGGTGGTACAAGTTCAAGGTTTTGGACCTTCGAAGGTACGTGGACGAGTACCTTGCCTCCTGAATGTGTGGTAACCGCCACAACTTACTATAATATGGTGTTTCAATAATGTAAAACGCGAAGACACCCCATCGATGGAGCCACCGACTTCAACTTCTGTTTCTCAGAATTTTTTCTCATATCTCTCCTGTCCCAAGCAGGCCTTTAATGGATTTGGACGTATTTTCCAGGAATAAATTATTTTAGTGCCTCGTTGGTCTAGTAGTGGCAAGAGCGACTGCTGTGCATGAGGTCCTGGGTTCGAGTTCCAGGTCGGACAAAGTGTTATTGGGCTTTTGCATTAGGCATTTCTCAGTAGCAGCCACGGTAGGTATTTTGATTTCTTTTTTTTTTTTTTTTAATAATTTCTTCTCTTGGCCCGGTTACATGGGACTAACTAAACACAACTGGAAAAATGTGGGTACTAATGGGTACCCCTGCCTAACCCTTCGGCCATTACAAGCGACATGTTATATTTGTTAAATTATTTTATTACACGAGGCTAAGTTTTACAGAAATTGATATAATATGAACCATAGAGTATAAACAAATGGAGGGGATGACCATCTGATAGATGATCTTTTTTTGACTTGAAAAATATCTAACCCTACATTTTCAAAAAATCTCTATTGCAAAGACAAACGGTGGTAACCGGTAACCGTTTGTCCTTGCGTCACCTAAACTTTAACTGGCCGAGAATATCATTGGGCTTAATTCCACCTATTATTTTCATCGTATGGTTAGTGCCTATCCTAGTGACTGACTTTTATGCCGCCCATGGGCCTCTCACTTGACTTTACATGCTGTCGAAAAATATCTCTCAGGCATGCTGGTTGCATCACTCTGTTTGTGCTTTAAGTATATAGTAATGCCCGTCGGGGCCGCGGATTTTTGTACTAGATGACGTGGCCTCGGCGCAAGGACAAAGAAGGAACATGGGTTCGGTTTTTAGTCAGTAGAAGTCTGACACTCCCCTTCGCTCTGCCCAAGAGCGGGGGGGGGGGGTTATTCGATGATTTTCCACCCACCAAAAAAAAAAATGTATATAGTAATAAGTACTTAAATAACTCTGAATTTCACTCTGTACATCATCTTTTGATATATCCCTTACCTGCCTAGTCACTGACTACTAGTCACGAAATATCATTATCAATAACAGAATAGCTGACAATCTGGCAAGCAAGCATCAGATACGGTAAGTTATTTCAATGGGTAGACCGACTCTGATTCAAGACATGTCCAATAGAAGTGCGACAATGCGACCCTTGTCACATGATTCCATACTAAGTACATATAAAAATGTTACTTAGATATGTACTGTTTAAGCTTAGTTTACATTGGCCTTTTATAAACGTTTGTTTGTACGAGAAGACATATTTTTGAAAACATAAATAGATCTAGTATAAAAGTAATGCCATACTAATAGTTCTCAAGTTTAGCGTCGAGTCTCGTTGATAGAAAGACGTTAGTCTTTACTAAAAAAACCTATAATACCTAAAAGCTTTCAGCAGATTATTGTCTGAACAATTAGTATTTTCTTGAAATACTATGTAGAACATGAGAGAGAAATATTGACATATACTTTTGTAGGAGTGTAACGAATTTATGGTATGCAGGGCAGCTTTTATTGTGACAGTCATACAGGGTTTTAAAATGAAAAAAAGTACTCTATGTTACATTAAATAGTTTGGCGTCCATGTTTGTTACAGTAGCTAAAAATTGCAAACCAATTTTTAGCAAAATCACTCTTGCCGAAAAAATAAATCAGAATCTTTCACAAATATATAAATAAAAAGACCTCTCAAATTGTACCACATGTTCTATTAAAAGGCAACGCTACCTGACATGTTATCAGTGACGAGAGTGAAAACGGATCCCGCATATTCATTCGCTCGAACCACATTGATATATAGGACGCCATGTTTCTTTAGTATTTCGGGATACAAATGATCAAGAAAGGATCACTTCACTTCACATCACAAATATTTATACAGGCTGTAGCTAGCGCGGGCATTTTGTCAAAACTAGTGGTGTTTGCCGCGTCTTGTCGTGTTTGGATTATAATTTTGGAAAAAAAACTGTTAGCTTAGATAAATGTAATACATAACATCACGCCTGTAATTCCCAAGGGGTTAGGCAGAGGTGTACCTAATAGTACACCTACATTTCGTCAGGTATGTTTAAGTTCTATGTAAAAGAGGGGGATCCTATTGCCATCAACCGAACACAAATCAAGACTCCGTGGCTGCTACGGAAAAAATCCTGATATAAAAGATTATTATATTATTATTCGCAAGAGAGTTGTGTCCCTGATGCGTCGCATACGAGGCAGCTCCAACAGCTACCTTCAGCTGTTCGCTTGGAGGATGGATCTGGATCTGGACTGCCCAATAATGCGATACTGGACTAGGTTGCATGTTGAGCATTCCGGATCCAAACCTTTTAGACTTAGATGACATTTTATACCTACTGTATTTTAAAATTGATTATTATTTAATTATTTTTCCTTTTTGTTTATTTTAATCTTTGTGTGTATTTTAATCAGTTTGTGAATGTTAATCATTTCATTAATGTAAAATTTTAATTTATTATGTGTTTATTGAGGACTTTTTAATGTGCCCAATATTTTTAATAATTTGATTTCACATGTAAGTGTAGGTACATATTATGGACAATGTTTCTGAAATAAATGGATTTATTATTATTATTATAAAAAACCCCAATAACACTTTGCCCGACTTGGGAATGAATCCTAGGACCTCTTGCACAGCATACTGTATGTTTATGTGCCAAACCGATAAAGAAAATACCCGCAAATGGCAGCACCCTGTACAGCTAACTACGTATGATACGTCATTTGTAAAGTGAGCATACTCATTTCAGGCGTCACTTGATCCTGAACCGATTTTAACGTCACGTTTATTTATGATTTGTACCACCTTGTACAATAGGTTAAGGGTTCAGAATATTTTTTTAATGTTTTTAGTCAATGATATTGATAACAAAAGCCTGTGATTACTAGTAAAAAGATAACCACTCATGAGCTGCCTAGCCTTTTTCAACAATGTTAGGGTGGCTTTTCAGTATAACTGGATGCTGCTAAATATCTTTATTTTTTAAAGAACGAATGCCAATCTGACCTTCATAACCCAGTTATGGTTAACACGAGACCCCTTGGTAAACTATTATTAGCTCCCTTACAGAATATCTTCTGTATATCGAATTCCATTCTAAGGGGAAACCAAAATAATTTACACTAAGTAATAGGGTGAATTGCCCAAGCAAAAAAAATACACGGCAAACCTGAGAACGGTAGTGCAATGTGCTAATTTTTAATTTTATATATTTTTTCTCAACAGCGTAAGTACTTCTCTACCTTGACAAAAAAAATAATTGATTTCTACCCATTAATATACGAAAAAAAAAATTACAAAGTGTTATTCTATCATCACAGTGGCCTGTCCTGAACCCAATTCCGCTCATAAAATACCTTCCCCTGCAAATACATTCGTAATATGGATTTAAATCGATTTTGTAATCATTAAATTATAATACATTCGATCAAATAAAACTATTTTTGTTTGTTTATCTTCTTTCTCATGGATTTGACAGGCAGTTAACTTTTGTCTGGAAAAAAGTTATCATTTCAGAGGATAGTAAGTTTTAGTAGAATAGCCATGTCAACATTGCGTTGTTACGCCCCCCTCACCTTTCCTCACTTCGGATCAGTCCGGCTCAAGCTCTCGGCGCGAACGCACCGGTCCCAACGTCTTGCGGTTTCCCGCCAAAAAAGTAAGTTTATCATTTCAGTGATATGAGGACAAAAATAATTTCATTTCGGTGGCTGTAATAACTCGTGTTAGATTAGTATGCACAGTATATCATTTCGGTGGTAATTTTTATCATTTCGGTAGACACTTTTCAATTCAGTGGACTCTTAAAAATTCATCCTTAAATATATATGTAACTTTTGATGATATTTGATGTCCACTCACGCACAATGTTATAAAATAGGCTATAGTTTTATTTGTCATGTCAAAATATGTAGATAGCATTGAAATAAAAAAAAACCACCGAAATGACACATAAAAATCTCTTGTTGAAATTCACCCAATACTATGACGTCAGTCAGAGGAACTAAAAGCAAGAACATCGCAAATAGAAATACCTACTTCCATACATTACTAGAAGATTGGAATCGTGATAAGATCACGAATATGTCAAGAGTAGGCACTAAATATGCGGACATCCTCATTTTCGTATTCTAGAACGATATTCAATCATGGAACTCTTTTAAAACGAAGTAGGTTTGAATTGAAACTAGCTGTGGATAGTGATGGTAGTCTTTGAAAATACGGACAAACTGCGGACACGGCACAATTTTGGCTGGTCGATAAAAAAACATTCTGAATGGTGTCAAGAAAGAATGACCATTTCAGTCAAGCCCACTACCATCCCGGTGGTTGACTGACCACAATATGACTTAATCTCATCGTTCCAAGATCGAATCATGAAGAAGGAAAAACAACAGTTTTTCATTCAAATTAAGCTGTAAAAACGAATAATACGACGTAAGCTAGTCTCTTTCAACGCTCTTTACCACTTCCTCTACTGTTTAACTAGGGGAGACGAAGTGGCAAAATAAACTCTAACAACAACACATCTGTCTCTTAAGTAAGAAGAACTTTCAAAACAAGTTTATTCGAGCATTGTTCTCGAATTATCTAGAATATGCTACTGGTTCTCGTATGAAAACAAAACAGCAACAAAATATGTGAGTGTACAATGCAAGGGTAGCGTATGAAGATTCCTTCAACTAGAGTCCGCTACGTTGACGTCCGCGCGATGCCAAGTTGCCAACGTTCGAGTTACGCACGGGATCCGCCGTGACATTTCCGTCGTCTTGTCCATACTTCGACAAACAGCAAAGCTGTATACACGATTGTGACGTGTTTTCGCTGCGTAGTAAATCGAGAATTATTGTATGTTTGTAATTATGATGCTTATTGAATCAAAATCTAGTAATCTTTTATTCATGTAGACCACTCCTAAAGTTAGCATTACCTATTTTAGTATAATTGACGACTAAACTTTTACTACTCGATGCTCGATGACCTCAGTAGAGCTTCCGAAAGAGTGGGTCTTAAAATGAACATGGACAAAACCAAGGCCATGTTGAATGCCCATGTTACACCCACTCCTATAAAGATCGGAGACTCTACACTCGAAGTTGTAGACGATTAGGTCTACCTGGGACAAACAGTCCAGTTAGGTAGGTCCAACTTTGAGAAAGAGGTCAATCGTCGAATCCAACTCGGCTGGGGCAGCGTTTGGTAAGCTGAGAAGTATCTTCTCGTCCAACTTACCGCAGTGTCTCAAGACGAAAGTCTATGACCAGTGTGTGTTGCCAAACTAAATTTTGGAAATGCTATATACCTAGCTAGGTATTATAACAATGTAAGAATGTCCATGTTTGTTTGAAGTTTGAACTAACTTTCAATGCGGAGTTTCCCTACTTCTCAACGTTTCGCAATCTTGCCTGCAGACTATCTTCATTAAACCATGAACACCGTTAAGCTTAACTCTTGTTTTCCTCACAAGTTTCAATATCCGGTCTACCCATCTACGCTTACCAACTTACATTCCGCTATCTTGCAAAAACTGACGAAAATACAAAATATAACTTTATGAAGCGAGATATCAAACAAAAACAAAACTTGTTGGCAGCTCGGTAAATACCTACCTACATTATGCTAACGACTAGTTTTCCGCTTCGCGGCGTCACCCGCGGTTCACCCTTTTACGGGTCGGGTTAATTTAACCGTTTTTGCTGGACGCCTTCATAAGAAACACCGTTTTGGGTCTCGTCAAAGACAAATTATCACTGGATACGGTTTACAAAACAAATAGGTAATGATAGCAAACAAAGGGAACGCGTATAATATACGACCTTTTACACTTGAGGAATTCGCTGACGTTACCTAATGCTTTGATTCAACGAAATCGTCTAATTTTAAAACGACACATCTGTCTTCATTTATGATGTTTATGTTAATAGGTTTATTACTTTATTGTTTTAGTTGTAATCTTTCCTACAATTATTTTTGATGTAAGATAGAATCACGTGGACGTTGCGTGGACTTAAAAAAATGAAAAAAGTTATCGAAATTTCCGGTAGTGTTTTTTAGTTGGGGAAAAAGCGTGTGTAGACGTGCCTTTCAAATGTACAACTATTTGAAAAAAATCTGATGCGAATTTTAATATCAAAATCACCTGATAGGTAACATCACGCTTTGTTATCCCCAAAGTATTAGGCAGTGGAGTACCTAGTACACGCACATTACGCCAGTTATGTCTTACGTCATAGGTAATAGGGGTTATTACCATCAACCGGGCACATATCCAGACTCATAATGGGAAAATCCTGATGAAAAAACCCAATAACTCTCTGCCCGGGAATCAAAAGCAGGACCTCATCCTCAACAATCGCACTTGCACTGCACTGTGACCACCTAACGCGGCCTGCGATCACCTGATAGAAATTAAAATTGGATGCTTGCTTCGCTTTATATGAGTAGGTACTGTTTCTGGGCAAACATAGGTCGCAAATCGTATTAAAGACAAAACGAATGATTATTCCATGCTATAAATAAATGACCTAATAACGTATGTTTTACTAATAGATCATACTCGTTGTTACCAGCGACTTCAACCGCTACAACTCGAAAATTAACCCACGGGAAGGTAAAATCGGGATAAAATCATATCCTATGTGTTAATCCAGAGTGTAAGCTAACTCCACACCAAATTTTATTAAAATCGCTCGTTGTATAAAATCGTGAAGAAGTAACAAACATACACACTCACAAACTTTCGCCTTTATAATATTAGTGTGACAGTGTGATTGATACTAATAGATCCATTAGTGTATACTGTGTCTACTGTCTACTCAGATATCGTATAGTTTCCGAACGTGAGTGACGCAAAAACTTCTTCATGATTATTTTCTTTTCGCCAACGAGATTACTAGGAATCCGATTGCGTTTTTACGACATTACTTATAGTTTGGCGGCAATGGTAAATACGTAATACAGTCGAACAAGCTAATACATATACAGATAGATAGGTAAGCTCGTTCCATCGTCGACATCATCTCTACCCTTAGGGCAAGATTGAAGTCAAGAGCAAGCTCATTTATAATATTTTTTGTTATAATTCTAGAATTCCAAAGATTTCTCTAATTCTAAAGATTTTTTATAATTCTAGTACACTGAAAATATTGATTGCAATTTTGTTTTATAGAGCGTTTTGCATTAAGCGACTGATGTCAAACGCTGTATGGTTTGGCATCAGCCTCTAAATGTATCGTAAATGCAAGTTAGCTGGCTGCAGTATACTTATTAGGTTGTTCGACTGTAGGTACATACCAGCCATTCTTTAAATAAAAAGGAAAAACTTAGTAAACTGAAAAATAAAGATTTGTGTACATAACATCAATCACGCCTGTAATCCCCAAAGGGTTAGGCAGAGGTGTAGGTACTCATTAGTACACCCACATTTCACCAGTAATTTTAACTAACTGGACTCAAATCCAGACTCCATGGCTGCTATTAAGAAATTCCAGATGGAAAACCCAATATCACTTCAGCCGATCTAGGAATTGAACCTTGGACCTCATCTAGTCACAGCAGTCGCGCTTCCGAATACTAGACCAACGAGGCAGTCAACAGAGTCAGTTATTTGTACATTTTGAAATAAACAAACGGGTTTTATTATATTTAAACCTTTATTAATGTTATGATGCACGTAACTGTTAGTTGTAATTATAACTAAGAACTTTAAATACGAGATGAATTTTCCTTTGCTATTCTGAAACTACTCTCTCTTCTTTCAGCATCTCAGGACATTTTAGATCGTCACTAAGGTCCTTCATCCCGTTGGGGCTACGGGTTGTTCAAAATAGATACCGCGGCCGACACAAAGGGCTAAGAAGGAACATGGGTGGTTTTTAGTCAGTAGAAGCAAGCCTCCCGCCTCCCGCTCTGCCCAGAGCGGGAGGAGTCATTTGATGATATCAGGCCTTCCAAAAACAAAAAACTTCATCAGCTTCCACCTATGGTTCTTTTTTTTAAATTATCTTCACTGAAACCTAAAAGGTTCAAAACGACCACTTCCGAAAACGTCCACTCTCCCAAAACATCCACTTCCCAAAACGACCAGTTCTCAAATAGTCTGTTTCTCAAAACGGCAACTTCATAAGTACATACATTATGTTAGTTTAATCGAGGGACATATTGAAACCCGCAATACCGTTTGCTTACTTGATTCTAATAAAAATATGAACAAAAAAAAACACTAATAAATAACAGACAGAACCATACCACATATTTCGGAAAAGTCTCGCCACCCTTGCGATGATCACAGAAAATGTGCGCGGATTAATGACTTTTAAGTATAATCCATTTTCCCTTCATAGTTTAAAACTGGCGAAGGACAATGATGAAAAAGAAAACGTGACATCTGGAGAGCGTGCGGGGGCCATAGGATAATTACGTCACAAATTAAGGTTATATTTTTTTACTTATTTAGGACGAGAATCGAATACTGAATACCCTCCTTTAATATATACCTCGTTTAATCTAACACCCTGTATAACATAATTGCAATCAACAATTACGCTCATTACATTTGCATAAAAATATGTATACAATTGAAGAATTTCATGGAAAAGTTAGTACAAACTGAATCGAAATAGTAAACTTTTCTATTATTTATTTTAATTAATCTAAAACTTCAACTAGAAAACTGAATTCCCGCTTTCAGTGCTAACCTGAAACAATGAGTATTGTAGCGACATCTATCCTCAATCGAAGACAACAGTGAGCGCGGTGAGAGGACAACAGAACTCTCAAAGACTGACCCTCTCTAAACAGCAGACGTTACGCTATCTATTGAATTGAAAGCAAACAGTCTCGCTCTCTAACATTTTCACCGTACAACGCCATCTAGCGGTGAAAAGCGGATTGTGGTGAAAACTTACGCAGAGCGACTTTCCTCCATGTCCGGATCACTTTGGACCGGTTTTTTCGATGGATTATACCGAGAGTGCGCTGTAATAAGGAGTTAAATATTATGGGTTGAGTTAATAAAGTTTGTATTCCAGGTATTTTCCACTCTCTAAATATGCAACGTGTTGGTTAATTTTTTTAACTGAGTGGTTGTATTAAAAATACATAGCAGATACATACACGCATGCAGAAAGTTTTCAAACATAGATGGGGTCCCATGGCCTATTTATTAGGTGCCTTACGTTATAACATCTAATATTAGCTTTTACGATTTATCGCGAATGTATCGTTGTTCGAAAGTCTGACCACGAGTCTTACCAAGGGGAATCTTATTACCCTTACTAACTGGGTTGTGGAGGTCAGTTAAGCAGTCGCTCCATGTAAAATACTAGTATTCAGCTGCATCCGCTTTCACTGGAATCTGACCCCAACATAGTTAGGAAAAGGCTAGGTATAATTATGATGGTAATGATTCTAAATAATAGTTATATTTTCCATTGATATAGGTACAAGATCACCTCAGTGAATGTATTAGCAATAGCATGTAAAACATTGTTTTATTGGCATTCGTGATCCACTGATAATATTATGTTAGCCATCTGATGCAAGATCCAAGAAAATCTGGATGATTTTTATTTTTGATCACCGCTGCTTTGTAAATAAAGCGGTCAACAATGAAATTAAATTCTACACAATAATAATGTAGGTATAGTTAAATAACTTCATGTTCTAACCAGTCTGCAAAACGTAGCACCTACATTTCTTATTGATTGAATTGGCAAAAAAGTGAAATGATAATTTTTATTATGCTGGTTTATTTAACACTTTAAAACTAATTCAAAACTCGACCACCATACCGTCTTATTAAATCTCAAAAAAAAATCCCTTCAACCTCTCCGCATTAAGCATCTCGGATCGCTTACAATAAATCACTTAAATCTGCGACATTAATCAAACAATAACCAGTAGAAATTGGATCCTCACCTCATCATAAGCTTTTAGAGATCCTTTGTGAGCTAAAGAGCTCTGACATAACGTGTTATCAAATAAAAGAAAGGTGTGAATTTTCACAGGCGGTTATCGAAGCCCCTCCTACTTAAGATGGCGCCATCCCCTCCACTTTGGAAGCAGCCAGTAGCGTGAGAGCATCTCATCTCGTTCATACCTACAGCCACCGCGGCCGATGTCTTGGCACCACCTATTTTCAGATGCAATTATCAGTTTCCGGCAAACATGAAGCTAAGTTTAGTCTGGGTTTTAGTCTCCACGGCAAACGTTTGAATGTTGAGTGAAGTGACACTAAACCATAGAGGTTATTAATTTAATGAAGTTATAAAAAAGTAATAATGGAGACAATTGATGACATATCAAGCACTTGCGAAAATGAGTACATTTCTAACGTGGAAAACAATGGTGTGCTGTGTAGTGCCGAAAGAGACTCAAGTTATGACTGTGAATCAGAAACAGAATACGACAGTGAAAATGAAACAATAGATATTTGTGATAACAGTGAACAATCGGGCCATCGAATCGCTGAAAACAAGAATATTAAAAACGTTATAAATCCATTACTAAGTTCAGATAAAATATGTTTCTTTGAACAAAATCGAGTGATATTTCCAACTAAAACATTCGACAGTATTAGGAATCTGTGCAATAGCAGTACACCTACTCTTAATAGTACAAAAGATTCAGTGAGCAGTGTTATACATGGCAAAAGCAAAACGTTTCTAATAGACAGTATATTAGGCAATAATAAAAGTAATAGTACTAAACTTGTTAGCAACTTACATGCAGATGATGACGACAACGGTGAAGAAACCACAGATGAACATAATGGTAAGAAGTTTGCTCTATTAGCTTTATCCATAAATGATGAAAGGCACGATTACCAGCGCTCGGAATAGGAATTAGTGCTATCCTAATGTTTCATAAATTACCTATCTAGGCCGTCAAGCAATATGGGTTGATTAATGCTCAACGTCTTACAACTACTACGGCTACATGTACAAATCTTAGGCCAGGACGATGGCACCCCGAAACACAAGTTAAATTTTTAATTCGATGCCAGAACTCATCAAAAACACTCTGTTTTCATAGTTGTAAAGCTGCATAGTGTACTAGCACTTTGCCCACGGCTTCGCCCGCGTGGATGTCGGTTCAACTACAAAAGTGACGATTTTCCATACAAACTTTCATCCCCCTTTTCACCCCCTTAAAGGTTAAATTTCCAAAAACCCCTTCTTAGTGCTCCCCTACATTATAATAGGAAGCCGTGTGCAAAATTTCACATTCCTAGCCCCAGTAGTTTTGGGCTGTACGTTGATATGTCAGTTAGTCAGTTCTCCTTTTATATACTTATATAGATTTTTACTCTATAGTTTTACATTGAATAAAATTGATTTATTCTGACTGTAATTTTATGTAGATACTAGCTGACCCGCGCAACTTTGTCTGCGTCTCTATATATAACTTATAACTTTCCTCGATAAATCAACTATCCAACCAAAATTATTAAGTTAAATCGTAACAAACAAAAATGTTTATCTTTCCTCTTTGTAATATTAGTTAAGATTATACTAAAATGAGAATTACTATAAATATCTCTTACTGTTAAATATACGATGTCGATAACACCCTGTACTTGTAAACATTATTTTGTTTGAATTTGAATTTCCCGGAGGCCAGCCAGAATCCCCCGTAGGTACCTACATTGCGACGCAACCCGCGTAATTATTTTTCCGCGCGGGTATTTTTACATTGCGATATCTTCTAAGATATTTTTTTAAACTGTATAGAGTAAAGCGCACAAATATTCTATATTAAATTTCCGTTCTAACGAACACATTTATTTAGATATAGATTAATACCATATGGGTTAAATAAGCTTCGCAAAAAATAATTCTTTTTAACCTAACATTTTAATAGTAAAAAATGGTTACAGTGAGTCAATCTTAAAAGATAGACAGATGCTGTCGTGTACTTTTTTTTAGAACTTTTAAAGACGAATAATTACTTCATACATGATATTCTCGTAACTTAAACCGTTTTCGCAGCGCACGCAACGGAAGCTCTCAGAAAGGAATTTTCTTTTCCCGTTTTTGCAACATTTCTCATTTATGCTCCGATCCTATTGGTAGTAGCGTGATGTTATATAGCCTATAACCTTCCTCGATAAATGAACTATCCAACACAAAAATAATTTTTCAAATCCAACCAGTAGTTCCAGAGTTTATCGCGTTCAAACAAACAAACAAACAAACAAACAAACAAACAAACAAACTCTTCAGCTTTATAATATTAGTATAGATGTATTCGTTAGTACCATTCTGGCCCATGGATGTCGTTGCATGTATCTAAATTTTTCTATACAAATTTTCACACCCCCTCAACCCCTCTCAGGAGGTAATTTGGAAAAACAAAAAATGACAAACTTCATAATTTACTTAGATAGATGTTCGTGCCAAGTTTCATGTTTATTAACACAAGTAATAAGATTTTCCATACAAACTTTCATCCTCCTTTTCACCCCCTTAAAAGTTAAATTTCCAAAAACCCCTTCTTAGTGCTCCCCTACATTATAATAGGAAGCCGTGTGCAAAATTTTACATTCCTAAACACAAGTAATAAGATTTTCCAGACAAACTTTCTTCCCCCTTTTCACCCCCTTAAAGGTTAAATTTATTTCCAAAAACCCCTTCTTAGTGCTCCCTTACATTATAATAGGAAGCCGTGTGCAAAATTTCACATTCCTAGCCCCAGTAGTTTCGGCTGTACGTTGATATGTCACCCAGTCAGTTCTCCTTTTATATATATAGATAGATAGATAGATAACTGTTTTTTGTACAATGGAATGTAGGTAGGTAATAAAACTTTTTTTTGTTTTTTAATACTTGTCTTGTTTTGTCCATACTGCTGAGACACACGCCTCCTCTCTATGAGAGGGATCCACGACGTGAGCCCAATTCTGGTTGGTAGATGCCATATACCTTCGATTTTTTGTTTCTAGTATGTTATGGAATATATAGTTCATGTTTGGTTTATAAACATCTTCGTTATAGCTTCAGTTGCCGGCAGTAATAGTTTTAAAATATTTCTTTTTATTTTATTTAATATGAGGTTCAGAAGATGGCGACTCCGAGTTGTGCCAGTATTGCATTGTTTGGTTTTCACTTTTTTGAGTAATGCTAGAAATTATTTTATAAAAGTAAAGAAAATAAGAATACATTTTCACGAAAAAGTAACTAAGTAGAATACAGACTAGAAGTGCTCCTCAATGGAATCGTTAAATCGTAAATAAAAGTACCATAAATGTTAATTTAATATTATTTTATTAGCATACTTTGCAGTCTGACGGGTATTGAGAATCAGTTTTAAACAAATCAACAAACAAAATTTAGTTATTGTACTTTATGTTTGCACTTCTAAAAAGTACTACTCTTAAGAAACAAAATATAAAATCCTCTATAATAGCAATATAACAAAAATTAACCAACATAAATGTATCATAAACTTCTTAGGTTTCAGTTCAATAAACTTACTTCACCGTTGTCATGCAGGACTTCAACGCGAAACTGGGCAAACGAAGCGAGGATGAGCTGCAAGTGGGGCAATTTAGGATTGGACTTCGGAACCACCGGGGTCACCAACTGGCCAGTTTTGTGGAGAAGGAGGGCCTCTTTATGATGAACTCCTTCTTCAAAAAACGTGAGCACAGGAAGTGGACCTGGCAGAGCCCCGATGGTGCGACTAAAAATGAGATTGACTTCATCATGTCTACCAACAAGCAAATGTTCAAAGATGTCTCTGTGATCAATTCGGTGAAAACCGGAAGCGATCACCGCATGGTAAGAGGCACATTGAACATCAATATAAAGCTAGAAAGGTCGCGACTGATGAAGTCTACGCTCCGTCCAGCACAGATCCAAATCCAAAACCCCGAGAGCTTTCAACTTGAACTCCAGAATCGCTTCGAATGCCTGGGAGGCTCAGTGGACGATTACAACGACGGGTTCGTGGAAACTGTCCATACGACTGGGTTTAAATATTTTAAGATACGTCGTACAAATAAGATCAAGAAACTCTCAGATCACACTCTCAGGCTCATGAAGGAGCGGCGTGAGATGATCCTGCAGTCTTCAGACGAAGCTCGGCAATACCGGCAGCTCAATAGACGGATCTCCAAATCCTTGAAGAGCGACCTCCGCCGCTTTAATACCGAGCGTATTAAAGACGCAATTGAAAGGAACAGAAGCTCCAAGGTATTTGCAAGAGATCTGGCTATTGGGCAAAGCCAGCTCACGAAACTGAAGACCGACAATGGCAGGATCGTGTCCGCCAAACCGGAACTTCTGAGGGAGATCGAGAGTTTTTATGGGCAGCTGTACACGTCAACTAGTCAACCCGTCGAAAATCTAGCGAAAGACCCCAGAGCTAGATTGACCCGACACTATACCGAAGACATCCCGGATGTCAGCCTGTACGAGATTAGGATGGCTCTGAAACAGCTTAAAAACAACAAGGCGCCGGGTGATGACGGAATTACGGCCGAACTTCTGAAGGCGGGTGGCAAACCGGTCCTAAAGGCCCTACAGAAGCTGTTTGATTCCGTCATACTCGAGGGGAAAACGCCACAGGCTTGGTGCAGGGGTGTGGTGGTGCTCTTCTTCAAAAAGGGTGACAATGCCCGGTTGAAGAACTATAGGCCCATCTCACTTCTATGCCAAGCCGAGCCGAGCCTTCTAACAAGTTGTTTTCAAGAGTCATCACGAATCGTCTCGCACGCAGGTTTCCAGCCTCCCGAACAAGCTGGATTCCGAAAAGGCTTCAGTACCGTAGACCACATACATACGCTGCGGCAGGTTATACAGAAGACCGAAGAGTATAACCTGCCTCTCTGTTTAGCGTTTGTGGACTACGAGAAAGCCTTCGATTCGATCGAGACTTGGGCTGTGCTGCAGTCTCTCCAACGGTGCCAAATCGACTACCGGTACATCGAGGTGTTGAAGTGTTGAAGAAAAAACGCCACCATGTCAGTCCGACTTCAGGACCAGACCTCGGAACCTATCCTTCTGCAGCGCGGTGTGAGACAGGGAGACGTCATATCTCCAAAACTGTTTACCGCTGCATTGGAGGATATCTTCAAGGTTCTGGATTGGAGAGGACTTGGCATCAACGTCAACGGCGAGTACATCACTCACCTTCGGTTTGCCGACGATATGGTGGTCATGACTGAGACCATGGAAGACCTCAGTACAATGCTCGATGACCTCAGTAGAGCTTCCGAAAGAGTGGGTCTTAAAATGAACATGGACAAAACCAAGGTTATGTTGAATGTTCATGTAACACCCACTCCTATCAAGATCGGAGATTCTACGCTCGAAGTTGTGGACGATTATGTCTACCTGGGACAAACGGTCCAGTTGGGTAGATCTAAATTCGAGAAAGAGGTCAATCGTCGAATCCGACTCGGCTGGGCAGCGTTCGAGAAGTGTCGCGGTATCTTCTCGTCCAACTTACCCCAGTGTCTCAAGACGAAAGTCTATGACCAGTGTGTGTTGCCAGTGATTACATACAGGACCGAAACGTGGTCGCTCACAATGGGCCTCATCAGAAAGCTCAAAGTCACCCAAAGGGCAATGGAGAGGGCTATGCTCGGAGTTTCCTTGCGTGATCGAATCAGAAATGAAGACATCCGCTTGAGAACCAAGGTTACCGACGTAGCCCGAAGAATCGCCAGACTTAAGTGGCAATGGGCAGGGCACATTGCTCGCAGAACGGATGGCCGATGGGGCCGAAAAGTTCTGGAATGGCGACCGCGAACCGGAAGACGTTGCGCTGGAAGGCCTCCCACTAGGTGGACCGAAGACCTGGTCAAGGTTGCAGGAAACCGCTGGATGAGAGACGCACGGGACCGATCAATGTGGCGACGCCTGGGGGAGGCCTATGTTCAGCAGTGGACGTCTTTTGGCTGAAGTGATGATGATGATGAAACTTTCAAATCTCGAAAAAATCTACTCTAGGTATAACAAACCGATGCATAAGAACTGTACTTGAAAAGTCAGAGAAAGGCTTCACTTCAGAAGATCGAAGAGGCAAACATGAAAAACACGGTACAATACCTCAAGAAGTAAAAGACGGTGCTCGTAATCATGTACTACTTAGTTACTTTTTCGTGAAAATGTATTCTTATTTTCTTTACTTTTATAAAATAATTTCTAGCATTACTCAAAAAAGTGAAAACCAAACAATGCAATACTGGCACAACTCCGAAGTGTCACTATTGCACAACATTGAGCGTGCGGTAGCCGCGAGCGCATGCGGCCGATTAACGATGAGCCGGTGTTGCATGAAAGAGATGCAACATTTTCGTTCATTCACTAACGACACTTACGCCTCCAACTGGGTAGTTTATGAACTAACGAGTTAGGTCTTTAATGCATAAAATAAAGTACCTAATTTAGAACAAGAATTCATTACTAACTCAAATTGCCACAATTTCGACTTGTGCCACTAATGTATTCAGTCGACGAAATAATAATTTAAACAAGCCGTGGCAGCTAAGAGGTGACCAGTCACAACTGACAGCACCCACACAACTGACAGCACCCATTCTGCTGGTACGGTTTCGTGTAGCTGTTCTGATATGCCATTGCAACAGTTCCTTTATTTCAAGTCCATAATTTATAGTATCAAATAAAGACACTCCCGCTGTTTGTACGCTATAAGCAGCGGGAGTGTGGTATAGATATTTTAAATTTTTGGACTTTATTGCAGAGTTTTCAGCAATAGATAAAGTGCTTCAAGAGGGAGGTTTAACTTTAAATCCTTACATAGTATAAAACAAAGTCGCTATTTTTGTCTGTTTGTCTGTATGCTTAAATCTTTAAAACTGCGCAACGGATTTTGATGCGGTTTTTGAAGTGAAAACTTCTTTAGCGGCGTTGAGCACTTTGGGAAATTGTTCTGTGATGGGTATAAAATCTTAAACTCGCGTCAGGACACGTGACCACGTGACCCTGATCGAAAAAGCGTAAGACGGATGGAGAGTAGACAGCTATCCCCTCTCTACGGCGCGGCGAAAATGTATGCCTGGGCCTACTGTTTCGTTTAGGCAGCGCAGGGCGCTTAATAATAATAATAATTATTATTAATAATAATATAATTAATAATAATAATAATAAAATTATTAATAATAATAATATAATTAATAATAATAATAATAATTAATAATAATAATAATTAATAATAATAATAATGATGACAGCTGTCAAAATTGAAACAGCTTTAGCTCGGAAACTATCGACCTTAGACTAGTTGTGTGTAGGGACAATTGATAGGTCTCAATGAGATCTACATTTCGGATGACAGCTGTCAAAATTGAAACGGCTATATCTCGGAAACTATCGACCTAAGACTAGTTGTGTGTAGGGACAAGTGATAGGTCTCAATGAGATCTACATTTCGGATGACAGCTGTCAAAATTGAAACGGCTATATCTCGGAAACTATCGACCTTAGACTAGTTGTGTGTAGGGACAAGTGATAGGTCTCAATGAGATCTACATTTCAGATGACAGCTGTCAAAATTGAAACGGCTATATCTCGGAAACTATCGACCTTAGACTAGTTGTGTGTAGGGACAAGTGATAGGTCTCAATGAGATCTACATTTCGGATGACAGCTGTCAAAATTGAAACAGCTATATCTCGGAAACTATCGACCTTAGACTAGTTGTGTGTAGGGACAAGTGATAGATCTCAATGAGATCTACATTTCGGATGACAGCTGTCAAAATTGAAACGGCTATATCTCGGAAACTATCGATCTTAGACTAGTCGTGTGGGAGTTGGACATTTTGACCCTGAACGTTAACGATGTCGACTGTACAGTCAATAAAATACAAAAATAATTTATTTTGAACTAGACTGTACAATGTTTTTATGATGCTTAATCGGAGGCATGGGAAAAAATATTCCCGCTCCTCCTACCAATCGGAGTTCCGATCGGAGGACAGGGAAAGACAAAATAAATGGGTTAGCATAGTTATGGCGGAATAATTGAATTTTTAAATAATGAATTTGGTTTAACTATGTCGAATGATCGCAATCTTAGCACAACGAAATACAAAACTACTATTGATGCGGTCTTTATTAGACATTTAAATAGGTTCGAATCAAAACTGTTCGTTTCTTACTTCAGCTACCATAAACCTATCGTATCAGTTTTAGAGATTGGCGATGATAGTTCTGGTAATGATGATGGTGAAAAAGTCGTTGAAATTATGGATGAAAGTTGATTTGTCGGAGAGATAAACTTTTTAATGTAAAATAATTGTAATAGTTTTAAAGTGTTAAATTTTTAATGTAATATAAATTGTCATGTTTGTGTACGATAGCGCAATAAATCAATATTGTATTCTACCACATAAATGATAGTACTTTTATACTGTTAAAGCAATTGGTGCAAAATTATTCCCTAACCATTCCAAAATATCAAACATGCTCAACGTTAATAATCAAGTTTTCACTTCTGCCGGCACTCCCGGAGTGCAACCCGTCTTTTTTTTTAATAGATAGAGTGATTCAAGAGGAAGGTTTTAGTATATAATTTGAACGACATCCACGCGGGTGAAGCCGCGGGCATCAGCTAGTGTAGTATATAACATGCATATACTATAGTAAATTCTAGAAATTCAGTGTCTTCATTGCACCCGTTCGAAGCCGCGGCGCGGCGGCGGGTCGCTAGTTCATAATAAAGTATTTTTTATTCTGATCATCACAGTGTCATCAACTTCAAGTTTTTTTTATGCTTATCATCACAGTATCATCGACGTCGACGTGTCCGGAGCTGAGTGCGCTGAACGACGCGGGTCTGCTCGCCGGACATGCGTACGCGCACTGGCTCGCGACACACCAACCCTCCGCCGCACTTTACGGTAATTACCTAACCTCCTTCTTATTACGATTAACCCAAAACCTCGATGGACTGGTTGCAAGTGCAATCAATATAATGTAAGGGAAGAGCGGAGCCTTTATAACTACAGGTAATTTCTATGCCTAAATGAAGACTCCTCGATACGCAATTTGAGCCAAAATGATACGGAATAAACTTTTTTTTCTTTTCTTTTTTTTTTTAATTGCGACTGTTGATCATGAGGTTCTTGTTTTCATTCCTGGGTCGGGCGAAGTGTTATTGAGTTTTTACATCAGGAATTTCTCATTAGCAACTACGGAGTTTGGTTTTGTGCGATGTTGATAGCAATATATTCCCCGTTATTACATGGGACTTTTACATAAAAATATAATCATTTATTTTTCTCATCATCAGCACAAATAGTACAATAGTAGTTAAAGTTTTACTATTTTACTATATAGAGACGTGTCTGTTGTAGGTAAAACCTGTAATACAGATCACCAGGCTAACCCTCCGTCGGACAATTTATTGATTCTATGACATACATTATGAAACTGCATTTAATTAACATTATTATGATGAAATTAAAATCAAAACCAAAATATACATAGGTAGGTAAGTAGCGAAATGTGAATGTGCTATAAGGTACACCCCTGAATAACCCTTCGAGGATACTGTAATCCTCTAACGTGATCTTATGTTGTGTCAAAGTATAACATTTTTTTAAGCGAGCCATTAAAAGGTGGTTTGGAACGTGAAGACTATGTAATAGAAATTATTCTAGTTGTAAGATATCCTACTGAAGACTCTAAACTCAGCTGAACTGAATTAAGGGTTGAATAATATTTTATTTTATTGCCATCGACTAGCGCAGGGATGGCACGTTGTTCCATAAAGGTTTATGGAACAACGTGCCATTTTTTCTAAAGAAATGTTTATTGAGGCCTTCGTGCCGTCAAATAATATTCCTTAGTCTTTATTGGCTGATCATTAAACTAAATATTTTCAACTAAAAACTCTTTATTTGCTACCAAAAAGAAAAAAAAACTTACTGTGTCATAATAATAAATGTTTCAATTCTACGTGTAATTCAAATTAAAGAAAGATACATCTTGGACTGGACTCCTCTACCAAACGGTTTCCAATCGAATCTTATGTTATACCTAAGTACATCTCTGAAAATAATGACTCGTAGTCGTAGGCATACCTAGGTAGTTGAAAATATAATAATGGTTAAAAATTCGGTGGCGTGCCTAAAATATTCTGCAACGTGCCATCAATGGCACGCGTGCCATTCAATCAATTCAATTTTCAATTTTCAAGTTCTTTATTATTACATATGGTTTACAATACAGTTTACAAACGATCTTATTCTGTTTGTCCACTAATCACGAGTATTGTCGTTACACAGGCTGCTATCGCCTTTAAAAACATTAAAAACATGTTATTACTTAATATTATTTTTTACAATCTTAAAACTTACTTATTACTATATGTTCAATTAAAGGGTATGTGCAAGTCTTAGTATGGACCCACATAAGTTTAAATTATTTCATTGTACAAAATGTACGCTTTTATTATTAGAAACAAAAGAATAAAAGCGTACATTTAAAAGCTGACACGCGTGCCATTGGTTCGCCATCCCTGGACTAGCGTGTCGGTGACAAAAAACTAAATTGTCGTTGGAAAAAAAAATTTAATCATTAGAATTTAATTATGGCTAAATTATAACAGCAATCGGGTCGATTTTTAGGTTAAGCCGCGCTTGCCTAGGTTGGTCAGTAAAAGGGTGACCTTCCATTATACGTATACATAACGAGTAAGCACGTAAGCCGTTGGTCCCGGCTATCGTTTGTAGATCTTTGACAGTTAGTCAGTGACCCGAAAGTCTGACAGTAGTCAGACAACAGTCTTACTAAGGGTAGTTATTCCTACCTTTATTTTATTTGGTGGATGGGAAATCATTAAGTGACTCCTCCCGCTCTGAGCAGAGCGGTAGGGAGTGTCATACTTCTACTGACTAAAAACCACACATGTTCCTTCTTAGCCCTTGGTGTTGAGGCCGCGGTATCTCTTTCAAAAAACCCGCAGCCTTCTACCTTGTTCACATCCTACTATGGCTAACAGTAGGCTAGGGAAACGGAATAAAAAACAAAAACCCATACTTACCTGAAAAACTTTGCCCGGATGGCAAAGCTAACGAATAACACGTTTAAGTAGCTAATCGAATATGACATTTTAGTCCGTTTTGAAAATAGAACCTGAAATAATACAAATAACTCGGCAACGTGTCATCTATCAGCGATCTGTGGGCACACTGTGGCATTACTTTGGGCCCCGTCAGACTAAAGCAGCATGCTGGAATATCATTCACATTCTGGGATAGGCTTCTTAAAGGACCAATTTTGATTGTCTTATTATGCGAGACAAACAAACACTTATTCATTCTTTCTTATCTGTCGATAGCTGCGATCATTATATGTTGAAATGTATGGGGCTAACAACTGATCTGTTGAAGGTGTATACGAAAAACTAGATATTATACGACACCCTTTGAAAGCCATTGCCAATTGTCTTTAACAACCAGCCTAACAATCATGATGCACTCAGAACGCATTATATACCATTTTCGGTACAAAAACTAACATTTATTTGTATGGCCTACAGGTAGTTGTTTCAGGTCTGGGTATTTCCCGTCGAAGCTCCGGGTTGTTCGAAAGAAATACCGCGGCCTGGACACAAAAGGTTAAGAAGGAACATGGGTGGTTTTTTTAGTCAGTAGAAGTCTGACACTCTCTACCGCTCTACCCAGCGGTAGCGGGAGTCATTTGATGATTTCCCATCAACCAAAAAAAAATGATCGTGCACCCGCACTCACGATACAGAAGAAATTCCTAGTGTGTAGCAAAGTTTTTTTTTTTTAAATAGCGATGAACAAAAAAATACAAAACACACACTGCCTTCTCTAAGAGACCGCGGACCGGACTACGGACTTTCACAGATCTACTATTTCCAAGTATCTGTCAAAGTCCGCAGTCCGTAGACAGTCTTAATTCTGCGCACTGGTTTGATTAACTTCAGTCCTCAACTCCTCAGACAACATGTTTTTAACGTGAATGTTATGCCAGTGGTAACACATATAACGTAACGTGCGTGCGTGTTATAATCGCGTGCAGTACACCCGGTGTGATACTTCGCACGCCTAATTCGCACGCCATCATCCCTCTCACATAATAATATGTAGGCAATTAACTATTTATTCATTGTTATTACCATTGCTCAAAACACACGATGAGTGCTAGAGATACCGTTTTTTTTTTGTAACGAAAAATGTATGCGCAATACGATGAAAACTAACAATATAGTTGACTAAGCAGTTCCCAAATGCTTGTAGAGCATTTTCTTCTGGATTCGAGAGCTATGAGGACTGCATGGAAAGCCTTACTAATGCTACTTTATTCACTCCGATTGCAATGCCAAACATCACAACGGGAACTCCAGTTTATGTGATGAGTGAGGATCTTCCGACCAGACAGGTGTTGTGTCTACTGACCGTCTGGTCGGAGGATCCTTCCTTTTCTATGGAGTATTAAGAACTTCACACCCTGTTCCTTATGATATTCGACTTCTTCGTTGATCTTGTGGTCTTAAGTGCAACCGCTTAGTGTGGGTTCGTAGGTTCGATTCCCGGGAAGGAAAAAAAAGAACTATCGGGAGGTGCCCGGGGTTTGAAAGTTGGCGGTATGATACCCCCCTGCCTCTGCTGAAAGCACGTTGAGCCGTTGGTCCTGCACTTGATCTCTCTCCGGTCGTGTCTGGTCGTCCCATCAGGGTATGAGAGTAAATTAACAGAGGGTGCACCTGTGTCTATGCGCACACATCTGTGACCTATTTGTCCTCCGCGCCGATGGCTAATCTCTGCTTAAATTGACCGCAGTGACCAAAATCGGTCAGGAGAGCAATATTAATGACAGTGCAAGAGAATGATGATGTCACTAAAATGAGAAACGATACAATACCTACATCAATTGACTGCAATATAAATAACACTTCTCAAAATTCCATTGACTAATGACGGTGAATCATACCGTAAGTCAAATACCATGCGTTCAAGTAAATCTGTCTATTTATCATCAGTTTTGTCACATTTGTTCGCTCGGCAGCGAGCAGGAATTTCGGTGGCTATAAAATTAGTGTGAGTGTGTAACGTCCGGGAATAGCCCGGGGGTCCAACACAAACTTTCTATGTCAACTCGACGCGACACAACCACGTTGACATTTGACATTCTTTCTACATGTTATGTTGATCGCAGTAAATGAATATCACGAGTCTATTGCATCAACATTGTTACCAAACTACTTATTTACAACTCTACTTGCACTCGAGGTGAAAACCACTGAAATATCTCTTGAAAATCTAACTTTCAATGTCGTCATCATCCAAGTTCGTGACAAAACTGTATTTTCACACAAACAAATCTTGTTTAAATTCGATACAGATGCAAATTGGGCTATTATCAGTTCTCAAAAATAACTATTTGCATTTCGCAATTCAACAATATAAAAACTTTTGCAAGATTCTAACAACAGGAAACAGCCAATAAAGTAGATAATCATCTGTGAATCTGTGAAAATATTAAATTCAGCGACACACGCAAGCGTATCTTGTAAAAACTGGTGTTAACACGAAGTGTTGACCGTTCTAACTAATTGTAACGCCCAACAAGTTGGTTACACACAGCGTTATGGTTCGCGCGATTAGTCCGAGGGCACATTCGACGAAATGTCGCCAGTGCTTGCCAGCCGTCGGTCGGTGGTCGCGACTTCGCACCGAGGTGTCGGCAAACAGCTGCTGCGACGATAATTACGAACAAAGCTTTCGTGTTTGTGCGTCGCCTTAACGCGTACCCTGCTGTGATCGAACTCTATCCAGAAACTGAGTTTACACCATGCCTCTATGCACTACATACCAAGAATTAGACTTTGTCAACAATGCTGTTGGATTTTATAGAAATTCTTAAATGGAAACTCATATTTAGATACATAGGAAGGTTATGGTTACTTAACTAGTTTCTACATCGTAGTTACAGTAACACATTTTTGGTCTAAGCAAAACTTAATAAAAGTCAAGGCAAAGCATCCCCAAAAGTACATAACAGAACATTATTAGTTATTAAATACGACCGTCACGACTAGTGACGCTTTTGCAATCTCTAGGAGATCTAGGTCATCATAAACTGCAGAAAAAGTGGACACTTATGTGATATGATTTCTCCACACGTCTTGACATACTAAAGAACACTTAGTAATTAGACACAATGGGTGAATAACCAGAAATATTTGATAAAATCAAACATTTTCATAAATGTGTAAAGTAAAAATAATATTTTGATACGTAATAACAACGGCACACCACATGCCTCACTAGTGAATAAATATTTCATTGACTGTAACTTAACATCTTATTTTTTAAACTAAGTTTAAAATGCCCTGAAAAACCTGGATGATCGTAAAACGCTTACGTAAATAGTTAACAGTCGGTTAGCACGGCCATCGCACATACACCGACCACAATGCTGTGTTGACACGCGAGATGTCAAACCGCGCAGGCGCTGCACAAACAGACAGATTGTGTTTATAGCCACTTAACGAGAGCCTGTGATAATTCCGATTAGTGTTCGAAAAAACTTTACTACGTATTTGTTTTAGCGAGAGCAGCTACTTTGTAAATGAAGGAGACGCTTTTAAAACCTCGAGAATATGAACTTGCGATTTTTATTCACACTTACAAAATACACAGAAATCGGAATATTTACTGTTTTGCTTATCATGGAATTTCTTTGTAGATGACAAGAATAACAGAAGACCTCGTCGTGCCGGGCCGGAGAGAAAGCCTCGGCAAGCATACAGCGCGAAGCAACTTGAGCGACTAGAAGCCGAATTCAAGATCGATAAGTACCTCAGCGTCTCGAAGAGGATGGAACTATCAAAAGCTCTAGGTCTTACGGAAGTACAAATAAAGACGTGGTTTCAAAACCGTAGGACGAAATGGAAGAAGCAGTTGACTTCGAGATTGAAGATAGCTCAGCGGCAAGGGTTGTTTCCGGGACAGATCTTCGGACACGCCCCGCCGGCGTATTCACTTTTGAACCCGTACGCGTATGCACCACTTAGTTGTGTTTTTACACCGGTAACAATGCCATCTTCGCCACCTTAGATCAATTAAATAATATATTTATTAGTATTGGTTGGGGTATGGTTATTGAGTCAAGGCGGAAGATTTCAAACAGAGAATCAGGTTAATACAAAATCTTTAGCGCTGGGCATGTCATGTCGCGTAATTGTTTATTTATTTATTGGTTACAGTTACTTTACGGTGCTGCATATTTATTATTACTAATCATCACGTTCACCAGCTGAACCACCAGCTAGAATACGATGCGTTTTCAGATACTGTACCTGCATACTTTTGTAGATTTTAAAGTTTTGCCAGATTACGGCAATGAGGAACTTTTTCTATATTATTTTCTAATTTGTAGTCAATGAGCCAGCCAAACTTTCCCCTTTAACATCTCAGTCTACTGCGATTTGAGACTCATTGATAATTCTGAACGTATTTGGACGCGTTGTAAATAAGTTTACACCCATTTTAATAGCCTGACATTTCGTCATTCAAGCACCAGGTTTGGACTATTTTCTTAAAGTTTAATAGCGTGTTAACTATTTTGATTGCTTCGCAAACTGCACATAATTACTTAACTTGCTACTTTTGTCACTTCATACACATCGTCCTAAATCAGAGGTGTCAAATATAACACGCATAGGAATATTCTGTTGTCTCTACGTTAAAGTAGTTATAACATAAGGTTTCGTTAGAACATGTTGTTTATAAATAATATGCTACTAGATGTTAAGCATAGTTATTGTAGATTTATTTTCTATCTAGCATTTTATGTAGTAACTAATTTATAAGATGTCCACAATGTATATTTAAATGTATATAAATAGTTATAAACTTATAGCAATTACACAAAAAAGCAATATCGTATGCAATAAAATATTAATTACAGTACTTATAAAACAACAGTTGTTTTCGTTGTATACTAAAAAAACAAAATCTAGTTTGGCAGTGACAGTCTTAATTCGAAATAATAGTAGTTTATGCGACTGTGCATAATGAAGGGCATCACACGAGTGTTGTAATGCCTAATTATGTATAGTTGCATACACTACTTTATCTACCCAAATATCATAAGGGCTCTATGATGGGTTCAGGAACCATAGGGAAATGACCAGCATTGTTACCAGTGTAATGCAATAAAAAATACACAGGTTATTAGTTGCATTCGTCGCTGCATTTACGATATCTGGCGGAGTGTTCATGTCAATTTCTGAGTCACTAGCACTCATTTTCGACAGAAAAAAAGAACTTATCAGAATTTTTTTCTACTCCTATCTGGAAATAAAAAGCTAACGAACAAACGACAGCTCGAAATGGCGGCGTTTCGGATATCTGTAATTTTTTTTAAATCTTAAGCAAACGAACAAAGTCACTATTCTTGTGTCACTCGAGATCAAAATGTCGTGTGATTTATAATTAAAATCATACTGAATTAGGGTTTCGTATCGATAGGTATCTGTTTTATTGTAGATACTAGAATAGCACACTCACTTGAATTTGACACCTGTTCCAAATTTAAAACTCATAACCTACTGTTTTCAGTAGGTAATGAGTTCATTACAGTTCTGTTAATTTCTGCTGGTTGGTAATGCTGGTCATTGCCTATGGTTTTTGAATTAGAGAGGGTTTATGATATTTGGGTTGATAAATAAATTAAATGCTCGTGTAGTTAAGTGTTGGTGGTGCAGTGTGCTCGAGGGTAATGGGTGTCGCAGTCAGCTCCACCAAGCCCCAGAGTCGCAGCTCGAAGGGCACCTAGGGCTCCCCCGCGGGTCCACGCCACTCCTGCACTACACGTAAATTAACAATAATGAATCCCTGTTATGTATATATGTAAGAAGGTAGTCTATGTAGTTACAACCTCATGTCATGTTACTTCTTTTTATTAATAAACTGTCAGTGCTAAGCAACTCGCTGTTTGATTCGGACGTACATAACAGTGGCGACGAGGCAAAAAATAATTCAAAGCGTGCAAAATGGCTGCCAATTATTTTGGTATTTTAAATACGTTCGACCATTTATCACAAGATTGGGAACCATTCAAACATCGTCTCCAGCAATGGTATATCGCAAACGATCTTGTGATATCTGACAAATCGGGTCTAAAACGAAAAGCGATTTTGCTTACAACACTCAGTGAGACCACGTACAAACTCACAAGCGACCTCGTGCTGCCAAGGAAATTGGAGGATGAACAGTTCGAGAACATTTTGGACGTGTTAGATAACCATTTTACTCCAAAGCGGCATGGATTCGCCGAGCGTTCAAAGTTTTACGCGGCGTCTCAGAAGGCAGAAGAAGGTCACGCACAATGGGCAGCTCGTTTAAGAGGGCTAGCGGCACACTGTAGCTTCGGGAACTTAGAGGAGTCGTTGCTAGACCGCTTCGTCATGGGTATGATGAGCGGACCCGAGCGCGACAAGCTGTTCTCGAAGGATGTGAAGGAGCTGACGTTGGCGAAGGCGGTGGAGTTGGCGGAAAGCGTGCGCTGTGCGCGCGCAGCCGCCGCTTCTGTTCCCGTGGTTCCAGCGGCAGCGTCGGCGTCTAGTGCGGTGTTCAAAATTGTGGATAGGAACGTGAACGAGGTGACTAAATGTAAAGTGTGTGGTTTTAAAAATCACAAATCGACAGATTGTCGTTTCAAAAATTTTACATGTCGGAAGTGTGGCCTAAAGGGTCATTTACGGCGTATGTGTTCAGAAAAAACAACTACTTTAGTGAAATACGTTGAGGAGAATTCCGGAGGGGAAGGCAAGACAGGTAAAGTCAAATGCATAAGTAATATTCGGTGTGAGTCAGAGTCGAAGCCAATGTCTGAGCGCATTCTTATTAACGGATTGTTTTTACAATTTGAAATCGACAGTGGAGCGGCCGTTTCAGCTATTTCTAATAATACTTATTACAAATATTTTTCTAACATTCCGTTATCGCCCACAGCTAAAACCTTAAAAGGTTATGGTGGAGGTAGGATTATTACCTTAGGCGTTATGCCAGTGCCGGTGACGTACCAAGGTGTCACTCACACGCTTAATGTTTACGTGGTGCGCGATGGTGGACCCCCGTTGTTGGGGAGAGATTTTATTAGGCTATTTAGATTAGAAATATCCCCTATTAAATATTGTGCCATGGAAAAAGACAATTCTCTGTTAGACAATCTCATTAACGAATACCCAACGGTGTTTTCAGAGAAAATAGGTTGTTTCACTAAATATAAAATAAGATTATCGTTAACACCTGACGCCAAACCGGTTTTTCGAAAGGCTAGACCGGTAGCTTACGCACTCCGTAGTAAAATAGATGACGAGTTAAATCGTTTATTGTCATTAGGCATAATATCAGAAGTGCAGTATTCCGATCACGCATCGCCGATAGTTCCAGTTCTTAAAAAGAATGGGGAAATCAGAATATGTGCAGATTACTCGGCAACTATAAATAAACAACTCATAATCGAAAAATATCCGTTGCCTACGGTCGATGACCTCTTCGCAAAGTTACATGGCGGTGAGCAGTTCACCAAATTAGATTTGTCGAGTGCTTACAATCAATTATTACTAGCGGATGATGATGATACACAATTAATAACATGTATTAACACGCATAGAGGGCTTTTTAAGTATACGCGGTTAGTTTTTGGTTTAGCTAGTGCTCCCGCCATTTTCCAAAAGGCAATGCAAGGTATTGTTTCGGGTTTAGATGGAGTTCTCTGTCTGATGGATGACATTTTAGTGACGGGTAGGAACAGATTGGAGCACCTAGAGAGGCTTAAAACAGTGTTAGCGAGGTTAGCAGAAGCTGGGTTAACTTTAAGGAGGGATAAGTGTGTTTTCTTTCAAAACGAAGTTAATTATTTAGGACATATAATTGACAAGAACGGTGTACGTAAATCTCCAGAGAAAATAAAAGCTATTCGTGACGCTCCGATACCAACAAATGTAACCGAGTTGCAATCTTTCTTAGGATTAATTAATTATTATAGGAATTTTGTTCCCAGGGCGTCGACAATTCTTAGTCCTTTGTGTCAATTATTGAACAAAAATAGTAAATGGTTATGGACAGACATACACCAACAAGCATTTAGTGAAATTAAAAGACATTTAATCTCAGATAATGTATTAGCACATTTCAATCAGAATGCAACTATTATTTTGACAGTAGATGCGTCACCGTATGGACTCGGGGCGGTGTTGTCGCAGGTTGACAGGGACGGACTTGAAAGGCCAGTGTCGTATGCGTCTCGCTCGTTGATTCCAGCTGAGAAGAGGTATTCTCAAATTCAAAAAGAAGCGACCGCAATTATATTCGGTGTAAAACGATTTCACCAATATTTATATGGTAGGGAGCATGCGTTTATATTACGCACTGATCATAAACCACTTCTATCGATTTTCGGGTCGCACAAGGGGATTCCAGAAGTGACAGCTAATAGATTACAGCGTTACGCGATATTTTTAGCAGCTTATAATTTTAAAATAACCTACGTCCGCAGCGCTGACAATATAGCAGATTTCCTGTCACGTTCTATTGCAAGCACAGATGAACTGAGTACGGGCCTGGGATTGCGAGAAGAGGTGAACGAATGTGAGGATCGTTCGGCATACGTCTATTTCATTGTTGAGGGAGATTTACCGGTTACTCTGGATCAACTTCGTGTGCTTACCGACCGTGATTTAGTATTGCAAAAGGTAGTGAGGTACACACAGCACGGCTGGCCGCGAAAAGTTACGGACTCGAATTTAAAACCTTATTTTCTTTGCAAGACGCAGCTATCAGTAGAGGATGGGTGTTTAATGAAAGGGCATAAAATTGTAATTCCAGCAGAATTACATGGCAAGGTGATTAAGGAGTTACATAGTTCGCACTTAGGTGTTGTTAAAATGAAGTCAGAAGCGCGTGCGCGGCTGTGGTTCCCAGGAATCGACGCAGCGATCGAGAACGCGGCGCGCGCCTGCGCTGTGTGCGCTCAGTTGCGACCGGCTCCACCGCGCGCCCCGCTCGCTCCTTGGCCGTTCCCACCACATGCTTTCTATAGGATACACATTGACTTCTTAGGTCCGTTAAATGATCGCATGTATCTTATAGTTGTTGATGCTTATTCAAAATGGGTTGAATGTTTTTCAATGAGGTCCACCATCACGTCGGATGCGGTAATTGAGCGTTTATATGAGTTGATGTCTAGGACGGGAGTACCGGCAATTATAGTGAGTGATAACGGTACATCGTTCACGTCGCAAAGGTTCAGTGAGTTTTGTAAGTTGAATGGTATACGTCAACTTTTTTCGGCCGTATATCATCCCAGCAGTAACGGCCAAGTCGAAAGTTCCGTCAAAATTGTAAAAAAAGGTATCAAAAGTATATTATTGGCATGCCAAGATAGGAAAAACTTAGACAATAGAATAAACAAGTTTTTATTTGATTATAGGAACTCAACACATAGCTCGACAAATAAATCACCAGCTCAGTTGTTATATGGCCGCTCACTCAGGTGTAGATTAGACTTATTAAAACCGACTCCATTGCCTTCCTCGCCGGAGCTCTCCGCAGCAGTAAAATGTAAACAATCATTACAAAGTAAATACTATGGCGGTAAGAAGACTAAAGACTTTAACATAAGAGAAGAAGTTTTGATTAAAAAATATGTGAATAAGAAAAAACATTTTTGGATACGAGCAACAATAGTAGAAAAGATTGGTAGGGTGGTATATAGAGTTTTTATTCCTGAATTAAACTCCCATGTAACAAGACACAAGAATCAGATAAGAACATATAATATTAGTGACCAATGTGAGCACCCGACATCAACATGGGATACCGACAGTGTTTCTGACACGACTGAAATTGAAACTGTTCCGGAAATCACATCACAGTCGGAACCTGACTGTCCAACTACCACCGCTCAGCTTACTAGGGCTGGGGAGGAGGAGACGGAGACTCACAGCGAAGAATCGTCTGCAGTGGTTTCTGAGGCTGGAGCTACGACTGCCACAGACGATGCTGGGACGTCAACAGAAAGTCGAGTACTGGGATTTGATATACCACCAACTGCCGCACAGGGCAGGGCGAAACGTAATCGTCCTCATGTAGATTATAAACAGTTTTTTTAGTATAGGTAACGTTATTATTTGTAAGGGAGGGGTGTTATGTATATATGTAAGAAGGTAGTCTATGTAGTTACAACCTCATGTCATGTTACTTCTTTTTATTAATAAACTGTCAGTGCTAAGCAACTCGCTGTTTGATTCGGACGTACATAACAAATCCCTAATATAAACTTGAATTCATAGACATTCAAATATCTATTCACTTCATTTAGATTTCAACTAATCTTGCTGTCCATTTATAAATCCCCTGCTCCAGAATACGGACTATAGTTTGAGGGTCTCTGACAAAGAACATTTTGTAACTAACCAAACTTAAAGCTACTCCAGTTATCCAATCCTTATAGGTGAAAGGTATGTTCCTGTGTTACGAAGATTACAAGCTATTGCAATTTCTGCAAGTGGCTTTTACGGCCGGCGGGTTACTGCAGCTGTGTGACAATCCGTCGGTACTGCAGTAACTTTTTAAATTTTCAAAGCCATCTTATATAATAAGGTACTGCAGTTTGCAGCATTCAAGGGTGGGTTACTACACGGGATGATTTAAGACATTTTATTTCCCTTCCGTGAGATGTTTTTAGATCAGTTGGGAAATATTTTTTGGCTATTGTATTACATAGCTCGAGATACTTCGATCAATCTACGGGTCTCACTGATAAATAAACATTATGTTTAAACAGAGACTGAATAGAACACGATATGGAAAGTAGATACTACTTACTGCCAAACCGGCAACCAATACCAGTTGCCGTCACGTAGATTCCGAGCCTGCTTGTTCCCCACACATAAGGCTCGGCACAGACAAGGCGTGGAGCGCGGTCGCAACGCCAGCAAGGCGTAGCGAGACATCTTGTTTACAGCAGGTATGGAGGCAGTCTCTGGAGTATCGTGTACATCCCGCTTAACTCGGAACACGTCATCAACGTTCACTGTATCGCCGCCGTTGTCCACCATTTGCATCACTTGAGGTTGTTGCGGATTCTGAAAATTTTGTGAAACTTCAGAAGCAATAAGATAACTAAGTGGAATGTCTTTGGTGATTTTCAGCTATTGTGAGGTCGCAATAGTTTTAAACTGTGATCACTTGGTCAGTTACAAGGACTGTTCTGTTTGAGTTAAGTGAAGCGTTGACGTACGTATATGTGCCTATGCCAAGTTAGTCAAATGTAGTTTGCAAAAAGTATCATAGGCCCTCATAGGTAAGTATCTCGGCAGTATACATGGTAATCCAAAAGCAAAATGTTTAACAAGATTTAGAAGCTTTTATTCCATAATTTAGCAGTAATTGCCATTTTGTCTAAAAAAAAAAATCATGAATTGTTTAAATGTGATAATTATTATGTACATTGAGAAAAAAACAAATCTGTACTTAGGATCCACGATAAGTACTCACCATAGTAATACACATGAGTACTTGCAGAATGAACATCCCAAAAGACAAGAAAGCGATCCCAGTCAATGATATATCGAACAGATCCGCCAAGCCAAGGCCGTGGCTGTGGCTGTCAGAGTACTCCTCCACCACATGTGGTGTTTGCACGGCTGCCGGGTGATGGTACAGTGGCGGTGGAGGTGGAGGCATCGAGTACTCGTAGCCGCCACCTGATGATGAGGGGGAAACTGTTCTAATTAGATAGAGGAATAGGTAATTATCAAGTTACATTATAGGATGTTGGACATTGACGCGCAATTTTTGTTTATGAAAAATGTCGTTAATAAAATTAAGGCAAATTAATTTGTATCTGATAAAGGTCTTCGTTACGGTTGTCGCAACCGTTTGTGTCGTTTTGTGTCTAAATGCTTCACACAGCTTAGCATCAAAAGAAGATCTTTAAATTCGACGAGTAAAGAAACATTCAAAGCTCCAATCCTCATCCCTTTTGAATTAACGGGCTGGCCCTAATTAGATGCATAGCTCCGGACATTAAATTATGTAATACTCTCTAAGGAGCGGAACGCACAACAAGTAAGGCAGGGTAGGGTCAACAACTTGGGATAGGTAGGTAAGCTACAAGCTATAAGGAACTTTATAAAATAACTTCATATTTTATGACACAAATTCGAAAATCTATAGCTGTTCTTGTTTAGCATATTATTTCTATGCATATAACACAAAGCTTGGAATCAATCAATCAAGGTTTGTTAAAGGTCTTCTTACACAGAAAATAATGCGGTTATTGAAAACATATTGAATAAAGATGACCATGTATCTTGATCTATAATCTACTTTTATCCTTACTATACTTAGCAATATCAGGTGATGGAACATCAGGCGCCGGGTAGCCTGTAAACTCCTTGCCTCCTTCATAGACTTCGTAGCCTTCCCTGGTTTGCAGTGCTGGGCCTTGCTGCGGTGCTGATGGAACACCTGGCAGTGACATATTGCCTGCATTACTGCTTGCAGCAGCGTTGGCAGCATTGTGGACGTCGTTGAGTGCTGCTACCCTAAAATCGGATACATTTATACAGTTACCACCAATATTTGTTAACCCTACTGTTCAGCCCAGTGAAATCTGATATAATAAAAGATAAAAATGATGAGTAAAAGTATAGAATAAGAGATGCTGCGCCGAACTGAAATGAATTGGTATGAGCGAAAGAGAATGATGATGAAGAAAACACAAGCTAACTACTTAGGTATGTCATTTTGACCAAACAACATATACCAGCAAAATTAACAACATATACCAGCCAACATAATTGTCGACCTTTGTAGGGTTGTTTAATTGTGCACTTGTGCATAATATAATGTTTTAATCAATAAATACACATTGCACGAGATCAGTATCGCTAGACACCGAGACTAATCGCGATGCTCTATGAAAATTAAGCTGCAACGCACACTCATAATCAAACATAGGGACATCGTTTCGGATCGAGATCAGTTAGTAAACAGCACTACCAGAGCTTTAGCGAGCAGATCCGTCGGCTAGTCGTAAACTGTATGATGCTGTTGAGATGCTGACCCCTATACAACCGTTCTTCTTCGTGTCGCTAACACGACAATTTTTATATTTTGTTAGCCTAGAACTTTGCCACTTCCACAGCGTTATCAGTGACAGCGCAAAGGTAACTTTGGGTGCATGGTTGAGGGCAGGATAAGAGGTGGAGCATTGTTTGTGACACAGTTCCACAACCACACCCTGCTTGTGTTTCATTGCAGTATAACACGACTTAATGAGGCTGGATCAACATCTTACCACTTGAGTCTGGGGACGGTCAAAGACGTGTAGGTGGACCACGGAAGGTTAGACCCTGCAGAATGTGGCTCACTTAGTGGTTAGTAGTGAGTGGGGGGGGCAACAGCTTTTTTCCCACAGTTTACGTCAGGTTTTTTTTAATAATAATAATAATAATTTATTTCTACAACTTCAGTAAACATTACAACAATGAGGTCTCAACCCTTGAACTAGGACAACCTGTATGACAAGGTTACGGATGAGTTCATGAGTCGAGGTGTGCGTTTATAAATAGCTAGTGATTTTTATCAGGTTCTTAAATTGGGTCATGCAAACTGCGTGTTTGTTATACAAGCTGGTGAAATTATTTTAAATTAGAGACTATAATATCATATTACTTACTTGGCCAACCACTCTTGATAGTTAGCAGAGCCGACATCAAACATTACGTTATTCCGCAAGTCTTGTCTCCGCATCAGCACATTATCTTTGACTTCAGTAAAAGGTTTCCCGATCCTATTCTGCAGGACGCTCTTCCCCATTTCCTCTAGGATTTGGTCAGCAATGTAGTTGCGGCAGTGAAATTCGTTCATCATTTTCCTGCAAGGCACCTTGTAGATATAAGTAACGATATAAGTGATGTAGTTGCAACATCATTTATTGGGCGTATATTTTGAGGTGACTAGAAAACACAACGGTAACTAACTACCTAGGTACTTAGCTAAAACAGAAGAACTTTGCAGTAAAGATTCATGTAGCGATGTTGCATTTCAACAGAAGCCATGTATTGTTTTTATATGTATTTAAGCTTTAATGTTTATAAAAGCCGTAAATTACACTGCCTCGTAGAGTATAAATTAATCTGCCTTGAAAAAACTGTGGTTCGTGAACTTGTGATAAACAATAGGCACCTGTTAAATGATAGATAGGGACTAAGTATCTACCTGCAATATGTAAGTAAAATCTTTTATTAATAATTTATAAACATCATTAATTAGTTAGGCCAAACAACTGCCGTTCTTGCGGCTACATATCTACTTTGCATTGTGCTAGAATCAAATTCAATTATTTACCTGTGAAAATCCAGAGTAGACAATGCTGCATCAATAGATCCATTAATCGATTGTCCTACAGGCTTACTAACAGTATGGTTATTGCTTTCAATGCTTTGGTTATCACCGTCTACCATGAAATACGTTGGCATAAGATCCGATCGAAGTATATCATTCACATTCAGTTCACTTTCAAACATTTTTGCTGACACAACAAAACATTTCACCACGAATAATATAATTATTATTCTAAACATTTTATTTGAAGAAAAACCATGTGTTACTAGGAAAGCAGTAAGATAACAAATGTCACACCACGAGTAAGTTGGACGAAAATATTATTCGAGTTATAAAGCGGAAAATAGGCCGCTGACAAGCGTTGGAGTTTAGATATTATCGTCAATGTTCATAACTGTAAGTAAATATGATCTTGGAAAGAGTCATAAGTAAGATGACTGAATGAGACAGATATACTGGTATGTAAGAAGCAGTGCAAAGTTATCATCCTCAAAATCAGCCCGATAGAAACAAAATCAAAAGAGAGATTGTGGTTTAAGATTGCACAGGAACGGTCTTCGAGCTTATGAAGAGCCATTGTTGAACTGCTGAAGTCATTGGGCTGATTGACAATAATAATTATTGAAGGTAATCGTCATCCTACTTCCTACTAATATTATAAACGCGAAAGTTTGTATGGATGTTTGTTACTCTTTCACGCAAAAACTACTGAACAGATTTCGTTAAAATTTGGTACACAGATAGTTTATAACCTGGATTAACACATAAGATAGTTATTATCTTCCCGTAGGATAAGTTTCAAGACTTGTAGCGGGTGATGCCGCTGACAACAGCTAGTTTTTATCATAAAAGATATTCCATGTTTATGTGGATAAGATAGTATGGACCTATTAGGTAGGTAATGGTAAGCTTAACCTTGAAGTACCCAGGCATTTTTTCAGTATATAGATACTGGTTTTTAAAGCTGTACAGTGTACGTATAATTGTTGGATATAATGCGACTGGCTCGTCATTTCCATGTATATTACGCATCTAACTTACTTTTTAACTAACAAGCTTTTAACAATAATTATTACCGATTCTTTAAAATCTTCGAATGCGAAATTAGGTACCTACCACTATAATAAAACTTTATAATACACTAATAAATCGAAATTTTGCTATAATTATATACCATAGCAAAATTTCCTCGCCTACGCAATACTAGCTCGACATTAACCCGCAGATACTTATTCCATTATAAAGCACCCCAACCCGCCCCCTGCTGCTCTATAACACCCCTCAGGGGTAAAAGGATCCATTGTTGTATTACAAATGTTCGGATGTCATATCAGAGACGTTTGACGTGAGAACAAACCATATTGCTCCACCATTAAAAAAGCTTTTTATCTGCGGCGGGTAAACAGATTTTGAGAGGGTGTTAAATTAATTGGTCCTAGAATAAATTGATGTGGTTATCGCTTAGGTGGATGGGTGTATACAACTCTATTTTATTATTTCGCTATGGCACTTGCTTGCTTTGTATCTTTATAAGAAAAACCGGCCAAGTGCGAGTCGGACTCGCGCACCGAGGGTTCCGTAAAAAAAAAATATTATGTGATGTAACTAAAAATTTATGGTTTTCGTAATTATTCCTTTATCTATGCTATAAGATGTTGCTTCGTACCAAATTTCAAGATTCTGAGTTCACGGGAAGTACCCTGTAGGGTTTGATTCCCTTGCGAGTGTCGAAAATTTGCGGCATAAACGGGAGTATCTTGATGTAACTAAAAATTTATGGTTTTCGTAATTATTCCTTTATCTATGCTATAAGACGTTGCTTCGTACCAAATTTCAAGTGTCTGAGTTCACGGGAAGTACCCTGTAGGTTTTGATTCCCTTGCGAGTGTCGAAAATTTGCGGCATAAACGGGAGTATCTTTTGATCGCGTTGACTTAGAAGTTTGATTTTTTCACAGCTCCAAGAGACCATAGACTTGAGTATTTGATATGAATTTCAGCTTGATACCTCCACGCGTTCCTGAGAAAAAAGGTCTTGACAGACAGACAGACGGACAACAAAGTGATCCTATAAGGGTTCCGTTTTTTCCTTTTGAGGTACGGAACCCTAAAAATAAAAGCGTGTTAAGTGGCCATGCATGAGCCTCGACCAACACCTAAGGAGGCTCTCGTTAGACAGCTGGATCCTTTCTCTAGAGCCCTGACCGCCCCGGTAGCTTGGACCCTATTCCCGATACCGGTGGCGGTGGGCTAATTTTTTTAATATTTTTAAATGTTTTTTCAACACACTTGCTCATAAAGTGGCTATAATTTCACCGCAATTAGGCACGTAATGACACCTATAATCAAACTGTGACTTTTTCATTGCTATTATTCACTAGTGAGTTATAGGTTTTTTTTTTAATTTTATTGGTTGAGTTGCTATGTTTTTAAAAAAGTTTCGATACAAAAAAGATCGTGTTCAATAGTAAAAATAAATTAATGTACCTAGTGCTTCCCCATTTCATGCAACTTTGAATTTAAATAGATAATTTCAACTTATACGTTTTTAATAAACGAATCTTTCCCTCAAATAATATAACTTTTGTTTTCTCTTTATTAAAGAAAAAAATACCCATTTTGTCCGTGGCTAAAACTCTATTAACCGCGAAAAGTCAAAAATAGTGAAACCACATTCTTTTAGTCTATGGCCGATCGTCATTGTTACAGTAGTGGCGCCACTGGTCAAGAAAAAATGCATCGCTACGTCAAACTTAGTACATTTATTTTAGTTCCGTGTTTTCCCGCCTGCATAGATAACTTGGTAGGACTGTAGTATGCGAACGCATTTTATTTTTTCCGCTATTGTGAAAAAAAAAAAACAGAACTTGTTTCAACTTTTGAAGATGACTTTTTAGTATTATTTTCTTCACAAGTGTGTTGAAAAACGTCGTATGATACACGTGTATATTGATGATTACCGTCCTCGGCTTTCTTAAGACCCTCACCTGACGGCTCGGGTCTCAATGGCGCCTCTGCGGTAATCACCAACGTTATACACTTGTACCATAATGTACTATATTATTGTTTTTGTGAGGAATACTTTGTAGGTAGGTATATAAATTAATTCAAACTAATATGCAACACCTTTGTGGCTAGAATCGATCTTTCAAACCTGAAAACCTTCGATGAACCCGATGAAATCTCTAGTTTTCCGACAACCTTAGAAAACTACAATTTGAAGTATTTAGGTAGATAAAGTATTTTAATTTACAGTATCTTGTAATACGCAACTAGCAGGCTTTGCTGTTTCACCGTAGATTTGGCGTTGTTTACATGGTGTAATAATTTTTCAAGATAAATAGGTAGTATCAACACAAGAACACGGGTTCAAGATGACAGCCAATTTTTTACCCACGACGGAACGGAGACGGTATATGCGTTTGGGGTGAGAGGTTTTTGTTTGTGTGTTTGTGCAAATACATGTTGCCATTTTTCTCCAAAACTTCTAGTCCGATTTTGATGCAGTTTTCAGGTAAGGGTTCGGGTTTGATTGGTGCATGTTCTTAGATAGGTGTTACGGTGTCAACTCACCAGGGGGCGCTGCAGCAAACATTTTTTGTGCAAATTTGCCATTTTTCTCCAAAACTACAAGTCCGATTTTGGTTCAGTTTTCAGTTAGGGGTTTAGGTTTGATTGGTGCATGTTCTTAGATTAAAAAAAAAAAATAAGTAAAAGTAAAAAGTTTAAAATTAAAAATTTTGAAAAAACCCACGACGGTTAAAAATTAATTGAAAAAAGGATAAAATAACAAAACACCCGCCTTAAAAAAAACCCAAGAATGTCCGTCGGGAGCTGAACATTGCAAAACGGCAGCCCCCGACGGACATTCTTGGGTTTTTATAGGGCGGGTGTTTTATGTTATTTTATCCTTTTTTCAATTAATTTTTAACCGTCGTGGGTTTTTTTTTTAATTTTTAATTTTGCTTTTTTTTGTAGGGGATCCTAACAGTTGACTGGTAGAGAACGTCTAAGCCATTAAGGACCGGTATCGGAAACGAACAGAGCGGAGAGGAGATCATGTTCCAAATTCGACCAATCACAGGAAGGGCGAAAGACCGATTTAAAAACTAATGAAAACGGAAAACGAACGGAAATTTTCATCTCCTCTCGTCTCCGCTCATCTCCACTTTGGTAGATACCGAGCCTAAGCCATTCTTTGTACCTCTTTTTATGTGAAAAAAGTTAAAACAAGTATAAGTTCCATTTGGTGTGACGTCATACAGTTTGTAACCGTTATAATTATTATTACAGCCGTTTCGAACATACATACGGCCTGAAATCATAAATTCATAACCCTCCGCCGCCGCGCCGCCCGTAGTCTGGTAATAAATAAATATATAGTAAGTGTGCCTACAGGATTTTTTGTTGCTTCTAAGACCTAAGCGATCCAAGCCTGGGTTAGACTGAAAATGTATAAAGTACATGTATGTGTACCTAAGTATGTCGAAGATTCTTTGGTCTTCGACATATTATTACACCTTGTGACGTTATTGTCCTGACGGAGTGCTGGCTTAGTAAAATTGTTAATGCACCCACTTTGGATGGCTTTGTAAACCACAAATCATCCTTCTGTAATCAGAATGATGGTGTGATTATTTATGTTAAATCACATTTAAGGCACAAAATTAGTCAACCATTGTTACCTGATGCCAATTGTCTGGTCTGTACCATTGACGAAGTCGCTATTGTGGCAATATATCGTTCGCCGGCAAAAAAGAACCTGGAAAGTTTCATAATGAACCTCAATGATGTGTTGGCATCATTAAATGTATATAGGACATTAGTTGTCACTGGGGATTTAAACATAAACATCATGCCAGAGCACTTAAATAACCAAACCGAGGAATACCTTAATATGATTTATTCACATGGTATGTTACCTGCTCACGTCTTCCCTACAAGGGGGCAGGCTTGTCTTGATCATGTCATGTTAAAGACTCAAAAAAGTGCAACCACACTAGTTCTGGACACATTGATCACGGACCATTACCCAACTATACTGAGCGTCGGCACGACAAGTACGTCACCAAAACCAAACAATTACATTAGGCGTACCGACCAGCAAGCTGTGATAGATGATTTGAGAGAAACAAATTTGTCTTATTTGTTCAATATTCACGATGCTAATGAAGCTGCAGAGTTTCTAATTAGTAAAATTTCATCTACAATTGAATCACACACTTTTTTTTTTTTTTTTTTTTCTCTCTGTTACTTGGCAATCTGTGTCTACACAATAGGCCAATCGCTTGGTATTCATTTTGTGATCTATGTCATCATTGGCAGAAGAATTCCTTGGGAAACTCTTTTCATTGTTTGAATCTCGCCGTCAGCGAAGGGACTCCATGCCTCTTCAATCGACTGTGGGAGGTACTTCCTGTACCCTGAAGGTTTGAGGCCAGTTCGTTGACGTGAGTTAAAATTCTATTCTGGTAGCTTGTACTGTGTTTAGTAATTTCTTGTTTGACGGAACTGATATTTAAGTCTTTATAAATGTATTTGTTGCTCACGTAGTATGGTATGTCCAACATGGCTCTCAATGTCTTGCTCTGAAATCTCTCAAGAATCTCGATGTTGCTGTTGCTAGCGGTTCTCCATAATTGAATCCCGTAAGTCCAGATGGGTTTTAGTATGGCTTTATACACTGCTATTTTACTTTCGTGAGAAAGTCTTGACTTCCGACCTATCAGCCAGTACATCGTTCTGAATTTTGTGTCCAGCTGTTTGCGCTTGGTCCAAATGTGCTTTCTCCAGGTAAGCCTTCGGTCTAGATGCATTCCAAGATATTTGGCATCCTCAGCTTGAGGAATATCCTCATTGTGGAGTTTTATTGGTGGACAGGTCTGTTTTCTGAGAGTGAAGGTTACCTGGACTGATTTGCTTTGATTTGCCTTAATGCGCCATTTGTCTAGCCATTCCTCCACTTTATCTACATGGTCTTGTAGTTTGGCTGATGCTGTGACTGGATCTTCGTGAACAGATAGTAGCGCGGTGTCGTCTGCGTATGTAGCAGTTATTGTATCGCCTTGCGTTGGAAGGTCAGCAGTAAACAGCAGGTATAGTACGGGGCCCAATATGCTGCCCTGTGGGACTCCTGAGAGGATTTCATATAAGGGAGCAGTCGCATCATTGAATTTCACCTCAAAGCATCTCTTTTGCAGATAAGATCTTAATATTAAGAAGAAGGAATGAGGAAGCAATTTTTTGATTTTGTAGAGTAGTCCGTCATGCCACACTCTATCAAAGGCCTGACTAATGTCTAGGAATACGGCGGAGCAGTATTGTTTGCATTCCAGGGTGCGACTTACAGTGTCCGTTATGCGATGGATCTGTTCGATGGTTCCATGCTTCTCTCGGAACCCAAATTGGTGCAGAGGAATAACTTCTGATATGTACTTGCGCATCCTGTAAAGCAGTATTTTTTCAAATAGTTTACCTATTACTGGGAGAAGGCTAATCGGTCTGTAGGAACTGACTTCATGTGGGGGTTTGCCTGGCTTGGGTACCATTATAATCTGCGCAATTTTCCACTGGGCTGGATAGATATTGAGTCTTAAGCAGGCATTAAATATTGCTGTGATCTGGAGGACTCCCTTTTTAGGAAGATGCTTTAGCAGTTTCGCATCAATTAAATCATAACCCGGCGCTTTACCATCGGCGTTGGGGCTAGCACTTTCCAGTGGCATGCACATCTGTAGTGGTGCGTCTAGGTAATCACAAACTTCTTGGTCTTGCTCAGGGTGCTTGCTAGGTAGCGCTTGAAATACAGATTTAAGGTGTTCAGCGTAAACCTGAGCCTTTTCTAGATCTGTTCTTGCCCACATGCCCATAGTTTTTCTTATAGGTGGTATATGTTATTTGTGCATTTTTTTTTATGCAACTTAAATTACCTAAAATAATCAAAGTAGTCGGAGACAAGACAATACCTATAACATGTCCAGGAATTTCTATGAGAAAAGTAGTTCCTTCCAGGCGAGGCAAGCAAATAAAAGCTTTATGGACAGGATTTTCTCCCCCTCTTAACCCATGGCGTACAGACTTGGTTTTTGATGGCCGGAATATACCTACGAGGCTAGTTTTTCAAGCTAGGATAGCAAGCTAGTAGGTGCTTCTGGCTTCGTGTAGACAAAACTAGCTTCATTTCCAATCTAGTAACCCAGTTTATTCGTACAAGTCAGGATAGTTGCTAATTAGGATGGAGTTCTATTTTCTAGGCGCACAGCGACAAGGTCGTGAACGGCCGTACCTATAGGTGTATTTTTTTTTTTTAAATGTTATTTTTTGATGATTTTTTTATTGAGTTTTTTTTTTGTTTGATTATGTACTTAATTCATGTTGTACCTTTTAATTATAGAAATAATAAAGCATTTAAATAATAAAAAAGTTTCATTCACTTATTAATTATTCATTATTCTCAGATCAAGAAAAAAAGATTTTTACCCTTTTTTTGTTGGTCTGAGTCATTATTTAATGAAAATAATTCCCACAATTTGGGGTCACCTGTGACCCCATGCGAGCAGTTGTGTAATTACCCGACTACGGCAAAGCCAAAGGAGGGTTATGATTTTGACTGGCTATGTATTTAGGTAGGTAAGTATGTTTGTATGTATGTAGGATGTGAGTATCTTCATCGGTTCCCTCATAGCTTCGAATCTACTTGTCGGAACTCGACATTATCGTTAGAACCGTCTTAAATTTCCGCTGAACTTAGGCTACGTGATTTGTCACAAAAAGCAATTTGGCGCCCTCTAGCGGACAAAAAGTAAGGCTTAAAAAATAAAAATGGAGGAAAATACGCCGTGTTTGGTATCATTTGAAAGGCCTCACTTTTACCTACATTTCCAAAATATTGCTCAAATTTAAAATCACGCCCTCTAGCGGACAAAAAGTCGAGAGTAAAAAAAAAAATTTCACACCAAAATTGTATAAAAAAAAGTAAAAAACTCAAACCCGACTACGACAAAAAAACGACGCTGAAAGAAAGAAAAGGCGTAGTCACACGTTAGGTATAGGTACCAACCTAAACACTTTAATACCGTGTGACTACGGCTTTTCTTTTTGTTCTATCCTGAAAATCTTGTTTCATACTTTTTCAGCGTCGTTTTTTTGTCGTAGTCGGGTTTGAGTTTTATACTTTTTTTTTACTTCGTGCGAGTAATTAAGGGTTAAACAAATTATACAAAAATGTAGGCACTAGAAAATAAACAAACAAAGAAATTGTTAACATAAACCTAATTACATCGGTTGATGGCAATTATTGGCAATAGGCTTGCTTCCAATTACACTAGTTTTTAACCGACTTCAAAAAAAGGAGGAGGTTATCAATTCGACTGTTTTTTTTTTAATGTTTGTTCGGGCATAACTCCATCACTTGCTAACCGATTTGAAATAGTAGATTGTATCATTTGTATCTTAAGGGAGCAAAATAATATTTTTACGGCGAGGGCGCTTTTTTGAATCCAGAGTGAAGTGAAGGACTCTAGAGTAGAATCCCGAACGTAGTGAGGGATTCTTTAGTAGAATCCTGAACGTAGCGAGGGATTCAAAGTATGTACGTCGCCCGAGCCCAAAATATATTTTGCACCCGAGTGATACACTCGACTTTTCATCACCCTTTATGAGAAAATAAAAGGCGCCTCATATTTTATTGTAATATTATTATTTAATAAAAATAGAGTGACGACACGTTTAAATCTATCAGACATATTAATTACGAATATGTGTCCAGTTTTACGTTACACAACACACAAGTAAATTATTTCTTAATACTCCATATTAAGAAATAATTGTCGTATGCCTTTAAATATTTCTCCCGGGATTTCGTAGGGATTAAGTAATATTATTATTTAATAAAACATAGAGTAACGACACTTTTAAATCCATCAGACATCCTCTTCAGATACGCTATTAATTACGAATGTGTGTGACCAAAACGCGGGCTGTAGTTAGAGCGTTTTTAATTTGATTTGTTTTTTTTTTTTATTAGTCAGCCGGCGCGGTCGCGCGATAATGGGCCGTCGTACCAGCCAGTCTTTCTTCAAACAATATTTGCGTTCGATTTCAATGAACGATTCATGTTCTAAATTCAAATCTCATTACTGCCTGCTAAAAAGTCTAATGGAGAAAAGAGCTAAGTACTTTGCTCCCGCTTAAAGAGGAACAAAACGACACTTTTCGAATTGAAAGGGTATACTTCCCAAATGGTCCCATATTTTTTTATCGAAATCGGACAAGCGGTTTTTGAAAAATCAACAAAATTAAAAAAAAACTACATTGTCCACATTATGACCACGAACATGGTGAACCACGAAAAAGTGAAAAATAAAAACAAAAAATATGTCAAAAATAAATCAGTTTCTGAAGTCGGTGGCAAAAAAATTAAATCAAACAAACAAAAGTCACCGACTTCAGAAACTGATTTATTTTTGACATTTTTGTGTTTTTTTTTTAAGTCGGTTTTATTTTTTGTTAAGGTTCACGGTAGCCCACGAAATTCAAATTTTCTTACACTTACTTTCTTCTTCTTCTTGTTTGAAGACAGACTGGCTGGTACGACGGCCCATTATCGCGCGACCGCGCCGGCTGACTAATAAAAAAAAAACAAATCAAATTAAAAACGCTCTAACTACAGCCCGCGTTTTGGTCACACACATTCGTAATTAATAGCGTATCTGAAGAGGATGTCTGATGGATTTAAAAGTGTCGTTACTCTATGTTTTATTAAATAATAATATTACAATAAAATATGAGGCGCCTTTTATTTTCTCTTATAGAGTGATGAAAAGTAGAGTGTATCACTCGGGCGCAAATAATTTTTTGGCTCGGGCGACGTACTTTGAATCCCACGCTACGTTCAGGATTCTAATAAAGAATCCCTCGCTACGTTCGGGAATCTACTCTAGAATCCCTCACTTCGCTCTGGATTCAAAAAAGCACCCTCGCCGTAAAAATATTATTTTTCATCCCTTCATTATTCGAAAAGTGTCGTGAGCAAAGTAGCTCTTTTCTCCATTAGACTTTTTAGCGGGCAGTAATGAGATTTGAATTTAGAACATGAATCGTTCATTGAAATCGAACGCAAATTGTATTGTGTTGGCTGTACGGTGCGAGGAGACGCGGTAACTAAATTAAAAATTGGTTGCCTGTAAAGTCGGTATACGGGCGAAAGTTTTACGTGACAACGACTTTGAGTGGTAAAATAATTTTAATGTGAATATTCATTCGTATAGTAGGAAGAAGGATGAAATAATAGTCTTTTTATGTCTGTCTCTCTCGCTCTTAGGCGGGCTAACCATGCCCGAGTGGAAGGGACGCGTGCCTCTCACTCGCTCTCATTGTGAGCGCATAACGTGAGCGGAGCGTAACGCAGTTTCTTGAAGTGTCACCCGGCAAACCAATATAAAAGACGTTGTCACGTCAAAAAAAACAAAAGCGCGCCATTTACTTCCCTGTTCTTATAATCGGTACGGACTTTATTGCATTTTGTGCAAAAAAAATGAGCTCTACGTCGAGTTCTGAAAGTGATAGTGCATTAACTCCTGAAACAATAAAAATAGAAGCTAATAACGTCATACAAAACGTAATCCCTACGAAATCCCGGGAGAAATATTTAAAGGCATACGACAATTATTTCTTAATACTCCATATTAAGAAATAATTGTCGTATGCTGCCTGTTGTGTAACGTAAAACTGGACACATATTCGTAATTAACTCTCAAGAATGACCTTTTGATGAAATAGGTACTCATTCTTGACAGTTACATGAACTTGGAGGGTTGTAAATTTGTAATGATGATTTTGAAACGTAAGAAAATTTGAATTTCGCGGGCTACCCTGGAACATCAGCCTTAAAAAGTTTTTTTTCAACACACTTGCTCATAAAGTGGCTATTATTTCACCGCAATTAGGCACGTAATGACACCTATAATCAAACTGTGAATTTTTCATTGCTATTATTCACTAGTGAGATATAGGGTTTTTTTTTTAATTTTTTTGGTTGAGTTGCTATGTTCATAAAAAAGTTTCGATACAAAAAAGATCGTGTTCAATAGTAAAAATAAATTAATGTACATACCTAGTGCTTTTCCATTTCATGCAACTTTGAATTTAAATAGATAATTTCAACTTATACTTTTTTTAATAAATGAATCTTTCATTCAAATAATTTAACTTTTGTTTGAAAAAAATCCCCATTTTGTCCGTGGCTAAAACTCTATCCGCGAAAAGTCAAAAATAAAGAAACCACATTCTTTTAGTCTATGGCCGATCGTCATTGTGTTACAGAAGTGGCGCCACTGGTCAAGAAAAAATGCATCGCTACGTCAAACTTAGTACATGTTTTCAACTAACTCTGGCTTATGCTCACCTATCCGCCATAAGGTTGATACATACAACAGTACCTTTGTAAACATAGATATTTTCAATTGCACAATAAGTAAATTTAAAAATCTCATTCGCCATTCCCTACTAAATATAACTTAATATTGTATATTTCTGTTAACTTTAATTTTAAACAAATTATTTTTTCTTTTTTTTAATAGTCGTTATTTTATCATCTAAAAGTTAATGGGGAACACAAAAGGGTCAAAATATTAGTATTAAATACATCTAAAATCGGAGAGTAGAACGTGTACATTACATAAGTTTTTATTTTACTTCGATACATGCAGTATTTCCGAAGTTATAACGCCGAGAAGTTAAAGTAATTTTTTGAATTTCCGAGATTAGGTACGCGCGCTCGTACTCTTACGTCACGACCCGGCTCAGCCCGCGACCGGGACACGGCGCGGTACTTAGTCCGGTGCGTTGACCATTATAAATTAGGCGCGTCTCGTTTCATTTTGTTTTGATCGTCTTCGTTTTCCTATTATGTACATAAACAAACACATTCATACATAAACTCACGCCCTTTTCCCATGGGGATAGGCAGAAACCACAGAACGCCACTTGCTACGATCCTTAATAATACTCCTTTTACCTCGTCGTCGTCGTCGTACTTATAGTGTGCTTGTATTTCAAAGTAATAATAATATTATCCTTTACATATACGATTACTCAAAAGTGAAACGTTTATTGTATAGAATGAAGAAGGTTTTCTAAAATATCATCCTAACAATCTGCCTGCTGGATAGTTTGGTGGTGAATATTTCATGAAAAATCAGGATTTTATGGTTGCCGAAAATCGTGGAGTACCTAACGATGAAAAAGTATGTATGTTCTAACTAAGCATTACCTACTCCTGGGTAGGTATTTATTCAAACTTAAACCTAACTGAAAATGTATTTAATATTTTTTTTTTAATATTATATTTCATTTAGTTAGTACCTACCTATTATTATAATTATATAAGTACTAAACCAGATATTTTGATTAATTTTATTTCTAAATGAAAAAAAAGAAAATAAAATCGAAAAGATCTTCACACCAGGGGGTCTAAAATGGCCACTTTTGCAGATCATAATGTGAATTGCGTTTAAAAGCGTAAAATGGACATTTCATAATAAAAACTGCGTCTGGGACTATTTTACGAATGTTAACGCAATTCATATTATTTTCCTATTATGATGTATTTTACTAAATTGTTACAGACGCAGTTATTATAATGAAAGGTGCATTTTACGCTTTTTAACGCAATTCATATTATGATCTGCCAAAGTGGCCGTTTTAGACCCCCAGAGCGCTTTAGTTTTAGGGCCTATTATATCAACTCTTTTTTACGGCTGTCATCCACTTTTTCTTCATTTTTTGGGTCCTCAGGCACATAAAAAAAGAGTTTATCAGGTGTTTAAACTGTTGACTTGAAGCACCGAGGCATAATACAGTATTTTTTTCCATTTTTACCACAGAGAGATTTATAATTTTGATTTTTACTGCTCACCGGCGTGCATACGAGAGCGCAATTGTCGAATGACACTGGCTGTGACGTCATCGGGTAGTGTGCGCCCGCCGGCGTTTTTAAAAACCTACGGCCGGAAATACGCACTTTGATCGTAAATACCTCAGCCATTTTTTAAGATATGAAAAAAGTAAAAACACAGTTTTTCTCGTAATTTTTTGAACATTTATTTGGCATGTAAAGTAAAAAACGTTTGTCAGACCCATTGTCACACGTGCTGCTATCAATATTCCTAGCGATTAGTTCTATTATTACCCAAAATTCTACGCCTACTTGTGAACAGCGTTGTGGGTTACTTTATGACCAAATTGTTACTATGTTAAATTAGTTGTAAGTCCTTATTTTGTAACTGTTTGCTGTTCCTATTAATAAAAAAAAAATAAAAAAAAAATAAAGCACTATGTATCACTCGAGAGAAAGTGCGATTCCCGATCTCGGGTGTTTTAAAGCCCTCGCCTAGGCTCCGGGCTTTAAACGACACCCTCGACGGTAATCGGTCACTTTCTCCTCTCGGTGAACAATGTACTATTTTCTACCCTACCTACCTACCTACTACTACCCTACCTACCTACTACCCTACCTACCTACTACCCTACCTACCTACTACCCTACCTACCTACCTACTACCCTACTTTACTACTACCCTACCTACCTACTACCCTACCTACCTACTACCCTACCTACCTACTACCCTACTACCCTACCTACCTACTACCCTACCTACCTGCTAAGCTACCTACCTACTACCCTACCTACCTACTACCCTACCTACCTACTACCCTACCCTACCTACTACCCTACCCTACCTACCTACTACCCTACCTACCTACTACGCTACCTACTACAGTTCTACCCTGCCTACTACCCTGCCTACCTACCTACCACTTTCTCACCGTATAAACCTTCACTGGACTTCCACGAATATTTCAAGACTAAAATTATCCAAATTGGTTCAGCCGTTCTCGAGTTTTAGCGAGACTAACGAACAGCAATTCATTTATATATATATATAGATTTGACAGCTGTCAGTTGAAAGCACAGACGTATAAAGGTTGAAAGCGATTCTCCCAAGGGCTAGTAAAAAGTATTACTTTCAACAAACTCCTCGGGCAACTTCAGACCAACTTTCCGAGCATGAGTAATGAAAAAATGAAACATTAGCCCACCGGTACCGGTATTAGAGTCCAAGTTAGAAAGGCTCCAGAGAGTCTTTGCTCCAGAGAGAAGAACCTGATATCAATACCAATCGTGTTCAGAATCACTACTTTCTGAATTGAGCCCTTGCTCCAGTGCAGCTGCTCAACGAGAGTGTTCTCAGATATTTGTCATCATCATCATTTCAGCCAAAAGACGTCCACTGCTGGACATAGGCCTCCCCCGGATGTCGCCACATTGACCGGTCGCGTGCGTCTGAAGACGTGCGTTGGAAGGCCTCCCATTAAGTGGACTGACGACCTGCGACCTGGGCCCCTACTATGACGTCTTAAAACATTCCTAACTTACTCCTAATCCATTGTGGAAACGTGACAGAACTATACAGGGTGTCTAGCGCCATCTCTTTTCCACACTGGATTAAGAATAAGTTAGGAATGTTTTAAGACGTCATAGTAGGGCCCCTGGTCAAAGTTGCAGGGACCCGCTGGATATTTGTCAAGCCTCAAGAAAATTATGCCATTGGCTGACTCGATTATCGGCACAGTGATCGTTAACTTGATGACACACACAAGATGTGCACAAAAATGTTAAGAACCTCGCAAGATAGGAATTTTGATTTACAGCTACAGTTGTTATTAAAAACACTGGACGCATCATAGATATATAATTCCGTAGATTGGTAATGTCAACAATCAAACGAGACCAAAAACCATTGATCTATGTCTGTGTAAAATGTGAGTGTGTGCACAGACAGTGTTGTGACTAGTCTATTCCTTTGTTGGTCTCTATCGATAATTTATGTGACGTAAATCGTCATGCACGAGTAATTCTGTTAAATGTCTTATGGCGAACATTACACGATAGGTTTTGCTGTCAGTTTTGCAACGGTAAATTTTTTGATTGACGAAAAACCTACCGTCTAATGCGATGATTGAAGTTATTTTGTACTGACTGACGAAAACCATCACTCATGATTGATGGAATTGATTGACGCTTGCGTGTGCAGACGCCTATGGGTCTGACGCAATAAATGCTGTCGGCATGCGACTATATAACCTCATTTAGCGGTAGAATAATTCGAACCATCAGACAAAACATGATCATCAACAAACAAACTCATCAGCTTTAAAATATTAGTATACATACGATTGTAATCTATCTATATTTTATTTTGTTTGTTACAATAAGTACCTACATAATAATATAATCTACTTTTCTAAGACTATGCATTTGTAAGACGCTATCTTAGCTGTCGATATCAACAAAAATTAGGCCATCGCATCACTAAAAAGTGAGGTTATAACTCCTTCGTATTTCTCTATTTGTTATTTCTCAAATACGTCGGTTTTAGGCATGCTAATTCATCTAGATCGTAAATAAAATAATGTTCTCATAATATTTTGCTTAAAGCCGGCTTATTAGGTGCATTGTTATTGCAGAAATAACGATGTAAACAACTTGTAAACTTACTGGTGAAACGAGTAATCCTGGGGATTTTTCTTTTTGGAAGATTCACATCCTGGTACTGCACAAGAAACCATCGTATTATGGTAATTAAATCACGGGTTATCACTGTAGTTCACTTAAATAATTGCCGAAACGCTCGCGTAAACAGTTACCGGGGCCGGTATGGGCCGGTAGCAAATACGTGTTTTGGCCCTGTTTCTCTCTCTGTTTCTCTCTCTTTCTAACACAGCAAAGTTCCGCTAAAGCGGGAGCTCTCATTCACTCTCAAGCCCAATCTACGGAATTATATATCTATGGGACGCATTTACGATTGATAAGTCAAATCATTACTTTTTTAAACAAAAGTATGTTTATTAAATACAATGCTTTGTATTTTTAAAATGTATAAGGATAGAATTGTAGGTAGATGTGCAAGGTACAATTCTTAACTATAAATATAATTTTAGATATGTCCAGTTTCTCAATAAATGTACCGAAGTAAAATATTTCACTTCGGTACATTTATTGAGAAACTGGACATATCTAAAATTATATTTGCACATCTACCTACAATTCTATCCTTAGACATTTTAAAAATACAAAGCATTGTATTTAATAAACATACTTTTGTTTAAAAAAGTAATGATTTGACTATTCATCGTAAATGCGTCGGTTGATGTTCCAGGGTAGCCCGCGAAATTCAAATTTTCTTAAGTTTTTTCAATTTGCAGGCCAGTGATAGGTTGTATGTTGATGAACATTTGATTCGCGGCTGTAAGACGTATGTAGTTACAGAATTATAATCATCAAAACCATTAATACAACCCTCCGAGCTCATAAAGGTTTAAAAATGACATTTTACAAGGTCAAAGCCATTCATTAACATTAAAATTATAATTCTGTAACTACATACGTCTTACAGCCGCGAATCAAATGTTCATCAACATACCACCTATCACTGGCCTGCAAATTGCAAAAAACTTAAGAAAATTTGAATTTCGCGGGCTGGTTGGAGGATTCACCTTAACGACTGAGCTTGCGTTTTTTAAGCCCCCATTGATTCCATTACCATGGGAATTGTACCTGCTCTCAGCAGTGTAGGCACTCCTTTATTCGTAGCGTAAAGGTTGTGGGTGTATAATCTGTGCCACCCCATAAAAAAAGATCTGTCTTAATTTTGTCTGTGGAATATTGTATTGTCTGTGGTGCCATTTATAGACGAGAAAACTTACAATTTCTTTTTTATAAAAAATATCAATAAATCGGTTTTTACTCTGATTCTGAGATGGGAAATTATATTATGAAATTGAGATAGTCATCACACTATTGAAAAATGGGCACCAACGGCAACGGCCGGCGTGGAGGAGTGAAAATGCCTGATGTTCGCCGCCCCATGGAAGAAGGGGATTGTGCTAACGACATGGAGAGCCCCGAGCTCGACTTCATTTACGACGATTGTGATACTCAACAAAACGAAATAGCTGAATTATACAGTTACACGGAACATCCAGAGTATCAGCTCAACGTCAAGGCATTCGAAGATATAATGGAAGAGTTTAACTATCCACCAAGTTGGCAAAGATTGACAAATAAACAGCAGCGTACTGTAGTAATGAAATTACTGGAGCATTTGGATGTCGCCGTAAGTGAGATACGTATGCGTGCAACTCGCTGTATATTGTATTTAGCGCAGGGATGTTGGGCGGAGATGCAATCGGACGCAGAGCAGGCACACTGGGCCCGCGTCAACGTAATGATGCTGTACGACATGGGAACGTTTTCTGCTTTCGTCGAATTACTGAATCTCGAAATAGTTCGGAGCAGTTCTGCAATAGCTTCCAGGAAGCTTGCAGAATCTCTTGCGGACTCGACTAACTTACGAGTTATCCTGTCTGTTCTGTATCTAATCACAGAATATATGAGAACCGAAAAGGACAATCCTGAATCTGAGTTTAAACATTTAGTTAAAAACTTTAAAGAAGAACTGGGAGCACCGTTCGGAGAAGAATTGCTTCCAGTGAAACTGCTGAGCATGGTAACACATCTTTGTGCAGGAACAACTCCGCACTTCCCTATGAAAAAAGTTCTACTTCTCCTGTGGAAAGTGTTACTTGTGTATTTAGGAGGTTCAAAGGAGTTGAAAGAGAGAAAAGATAAGCTCAGAGAGAAATATGAACTACCAGCTTTATCAGAAGACACTATTGAAATAATAAAAGGTATGAGAGCAAGTTCACCTCCTCCTAGTGCAGCTGACATGCTTGAGAACCAAAATCCTGGACAGAGGAAACTACTGAAGGAAAATGAAAGAGAAGGAAAGATTCGTAGACACCTTTTCATGAAACAAACCTCACTTGATGAATCTGATGAACAAATATTTGTTGACAAAGAAGAAACTGGAAATGGCTCAGAAGATTACTCAATGGAGTTTCAGTCTATACCCAGTGAGGGTTCACAATCTGAAAATAACCCTAATTGTCCATATTACATGTACTTCAAACAGTTTGACAGCCCACCTCCACCACCTCCGCTTCCAAGAAGTCTTCCATGGCAGTCCAAGGTGCGCCAAAAAGATATTGATATGTTTCTTGATAATGTCAGGATCAAGTTTGTTGGGTATTCCCTTCCCGGAAATAGACAAACTACAGCAGGACTACCACAGCCCATACATGAAGGAATAGACATACTAAAGAAACATGTTTACACCAGCCTTTCAGAATTACAGGCAGAGAGAGAACTGGAAATTGCTCGAAGCCCTCTCACAAAAGGAGAAAGAGAAGTTGAAGAAACAGAAGCAGAAGTCTTATACAAAGCAATGCTGCCTAATTTACCACAATACATGATTGCACTGTTAAAAATACTTTTGGCAGCAGCACCTACATCAACAGCTAAAACTTATTCTATCAACATTATGGCAGACTTACTACCAGAAGAGATGCCCATGACTGTTCTACAGTCCCTCAAACTTGGCATTGATGTGAACAGACATAAAGAAATCATAGTAAAAGCAGTCACTGCAATATTGTTGCTCCTTTTGAAACATTTGAAATTAAATCATGTATACCAATTTGAGTTTATGTCACAACATCTTGTGTATGCTAATTGCATGCCTTTAGTTCTAAAATTCTTTAATCAGAATATTTTGTCTTATGTTGGAGCTAAAAATACAATACCAATATTTGACTTTCCAGCTTGTGTAATTGGAGAACAGCCAGAACTGACAAAGGAATGTCTGGATATTGGAGACTCAGCTGTTCCCTACTCGTGGAGGAATGTATTCTCATGCATCAATCTATTGAGGATTTTAAATAAGCTTACTAAATGGAAGAATGCAAGAATCATGATGCTTGTTGTTTTCAAAAGTGCGCCAATCCTGAAACGCACATTAAAAGTTAGACATGCTTTGATGCAATTTTATGTGTTGAAACTCCTAAAAATGCAAACTAAGTACTTGGGGAGACAATGGAGGAAAACGAATATGAAAACCATCAGTGCAATTTATTCCAAGGTGCGGCACAGGTTGAATGATGATTGGGCATTTGGTAATGATGTAGATGCAAGACCATGGGATTTTCAAGATGAGGAATGTGCCCTAAGAGTGAGCGTTGATCGCTTCAATAATAGGAGGTACGGCACTGGTGGTGAACAAGAAATTGATTTGACTCCCCTTGAGACAGATATAAATAGTGTATTAGAAGCAACTATAGAACTTGATGAAGAATTCAAAGATAATTATGAGTTGTGGCTTGAAAAAGAGGTTTATAACAATGAAATAAACTGGGATGTATTATTGACTGCATGAAATATTATACCTACTCAAAACTATCTGATTTCATGTAACCCTGTTTTTTGTACAGTTAGTTTATAATTTTTTAATATCTCTTATTTCATTCAGAAACATTTTATCAAATAGATAAATTTCGTATCTTTCGTAACAAATGTATTCTTATAAATCTGTCTAAATATTGTAGTTAATTAAATTAAGTTACACTTAGTATTCTTATAAAACTATCATGACAGACTCTTTATTGTGTAAAAACAGATTACAATTATTAACTCGAAAGGTAAATTATGATAATGCATTAATTTAGTCAAATTAGACCTAAAATGTGTGTATTTTATATTATTGTAGTTAACAGTTTAGGGCTTGTGGATAATGAAGTATAATAAATCATGTATTTAGTAAATAGAACTTACATCAAACAGAACTGAACATTAAATTTGTTTTAAAAGGCAATTTCTGCTACCTAATGAAATTGGAGGATTTGTTAAAGTTTTAGTATTTTGTCAACAAGCTTATTACCTATCGCAAGTATATATAAATAAAATAGCTACATTTAAATAAAATTTTAATGAAGGTATTTTGTGTTCATTGAAATATACCCAATAATTTAAACTTCTAAAAACGTAACTTATTCTTGATATATTACTCCGGCTGATCCCAGGATAGCAATTTTATTCTAGTAGGTAGTATTAATCTATTATTTACGAGATGCAGCTGTTTTGAAATTATATCTTAGAACAAAAATTAAATAATAGAGCCAGATAATACCTATAGGACTGCATCTGTGTAAAATTCTAATTTATTCGCATTTCGCATACTAATAATTATTATTATTACCTAATCACTACTGAAATAGTACCTATTGAAAGCCTATTAATGAAGCCTGCTGATACTGCGGGCTTTTCAGGAATTTAGAAATTTTAGACAACTACTACTGCCCTCTAGTGTAGAAATAAAAACAAGTACCATCGTGGTACGTTCAATTTGCATAGATGTCGCTGTGCGTATGGACAAGACCGTTTATAATAAAATATAATAAATACGTAACACAAATTCACTCCTCGTTTAACTAAATTATTTTTTTAACAAAATTTGTTATTTGGGCTGTATTTCTGAAATCTGACTTTTTATATTTTATAAAATAATAGTTAATTTTTCCAAAAGCTTAGTACTTTATTAATTTGTATGTGTAGGGCAAGTGGCAACCCTGATAGTTTGTGTCATGTGCAGTGTTGCCAACTTAGTGGATTTTCCACTAAATCTGGTGGTTTTGACTTACCTTTTAGCGGACAAATATCGGTTTTAGTGGCTAGTGGATTTTTCTAGTGGAATTAATTGGTACCAAAGAGTCGTATCAGTCCGAGATTAACGATGATGATACGGATGGAAACGACTCATCTGAAGATAACTTAATAATATAATTTGATTGACATCTTTTAAAAAATAGGTTTTATTAAGTATTTTGTTCTTCCACAAAAGCCATGAGTTAGAGAGTTGAAGTTGAAGTATTTTGTTACATTATATGTAATTTTCATGTTATTGCTTTAATAAACGTTTCAAAAAAAATATTATTTCCTTTAGCAAAGACCAAAAATCGGCCAGAAATAAAGTTAGTGGAAAATTTAGCGATTTTTTAAGATGGTGCGATTTTTTTAGTGGATTTCTGGTGGTTTTAGAGGTCGATTCTGGTGGGGAGCTTGAAACTTCGATGGCAACACTGGTCATGTGTCACTAAAAAAAAAAATACTGACTTACTGCAACGTCCCACCCAAAACTGTATTTTGTGTTTTTGTGTAATTTGTGATTAAATCGTATAATTACAGTTTACTTTTAAGCTCCTATTGATGATGTACTAATATTTATCGTTGTTTGAGTGGAATTTATTGCCTAGGTTCACTAAAAAGGTAAATACTGTTCCCCTTTCTCCCTAACTTCCTGTGGGTCGCGATCCTGTCTATTGTATCCTGTATTTGTACTGATTAAGTGCCTGAAATAGGTATTTCGTGTATATTTCTTTAGTAGTGTAAATGTTTTAGTGAATGATTTTAGCAACATCAAAATGGCCGAGTTAGCAGCATTACTGCAAACTGAGATTCCTGAGGGGCGCACCCATCTAACAGACAGCCACACGAACCTCGAGCGTGTAGCTGATTACTGCGAAGCTAACTACTTTCAATCGGAGAACAAGAGGCTCGCTCTAGAGAGCACCAAGAACTACACAACGCAATCATTAGCCAGTGTAGCATATCAAATCAACACCTTGGCATATAACTTCCTGCAACTGTTAGAGTTACAAACTATGCAGTTGGCTGAAATGGAAGGTCAAATGAACCATATCGCTCAGACTGTTGCTATCCACAAGGAGAAGGTGGCAAGGCGAGAGATAGGCGTTTTGACTGCCAATAAGGTGACCAACAGACAGTACAAAATCATTGCTCCTGCTAACCCAGAGAAACCTATCAAATATGTGAGAAAGAGTATTGATTATACAGGTGTGTCTTTTACGATTACCTATTATTTTTGTTGCAATTTTTTTTAGCCTATAGCGTGCATTGTGTTATTACTCAACAATTTGTTTTTATTTTATCAGCTCTGGATGACATTGGTCATGGCGCTCGCTGGAATGGAGCTACAAGCGGAACCCCTAGAGGCCGTCGATCAGGCTCTGCCCCAAGTGCAGCCACACTGCCTGCCCCCACTACCAAACCTCCCACTCCACCAGCGGCTGTGAGAGCTGCAGCTGCTGCTAATACTGGAACATTAGGGCGTGGCACTCTTGGTAAACTAACCTTTGCTTGATCTAAAAAAATGCCACATCTTGTAGTGGTACGCATTTGTAGTGTTGCAATATAAGCAATGTGATTTAACCTGTAAAACCTTTTTCTGTAAAGGTAAATCATCCCGTGAGTATCGCACACCACCAGCTGTGGCCCCCCCACAAGTGCCCTCGCACTATGCGCCCAACTACCCGCGTCGCCCACCAGGGTACTCCACTTTGCCTGTAGCACAACCTCAGGTAATTTGCTTAACTAAATTAATTTTCTAATAGCATCACTTTGCATTTTTATCTTTGGCCCAAAAATTCACTTCTGGTCTGTTTTCTTTCAGGTGGGAATGGTACATCCAAATCAGCATCAAGCCCCTTCAAACTATTCACAACAAGACTTGCATTCCAGTATGCCACGTTAGTATTATAAGTAACTTACCTAATTCTCATAGCTCAAAATAAATGACATCACTTCACAATCATTCATGAAAAGCGGCTACCCGAATGATGTACCCTTGAGGCTTCTGTTATCTGTGTCCAGCCCACCTTGGCTAATCAATGTCCACCAATTATATATTTCATCACTTGGAAAAATAAGCTCTACATGGCCATTCTCAGGGCCAAACAGTTCACTCACAGAACCAGCTATTCATTTAATAAGTAAACATTTTTTTAAATTTCAGCACCACCATCTCCTTTGATTGGTTCTGATGGTGAACACAGTCAACATTCCATGAGCCTACCTGGACAGGTTTGTTTACTGTTCTTATTTATGGAATTTTATATAAATCTGTCATAACAGAGCTTATAATTTGCATCACATTGGGTATGATTTCAAATGCTATCTAGAGAATGTGTGTTGCTGTGGCTGTGTCTGCCATTTAGAAGAATATTTTAAATAATAATAATATACCATAACCACAATTCTTCAAATTTTATAGCCTACCCAATGTGAAACAAGTACAAAAAGACAATTCATAATGAAATGCTTCTTAATTTACCGAAATTTCTTTTGAATAGATCGAATAGCCCAACATCAGCGATTGGGAAGTCGTGAGTTCAAATCCTACCCCAATGAACCATCGTAGTTATCCCACTTCTAGTTCAAACATTCAATACGTTGTTACGGCTAAAATACGAAGTGAGGTTTTACCTAGGGCTCCTTTACAGAGAGGTTCTTGCCTCCTTATCTTCGAGGTGAAATACTTTCTGTCAATAAACATTAAACAAAAAATTAAGATGGCGAGAATCTATTGACGAAGCCAGTGCAGATTCTCATCTCAAATCTGCTGACAGACAGTTGCATGTAAATGGGTGAGCTAGTTAGAACAAGGTGCAGCTTGTGTGTCATTGCATGGTCAATCTGTTGTTGTTGTATAAGTGGTTGACCTAATTTTCTGTTGTCATGTCAACCTAACCAATCCAATCGAGTTGGTCCAACGTCAACTGCGCCTTATTCTATCCGGCTGTATAGGTTTAGCTGCACTTCTGCTTTTCGGCGTAACAACAATAATATACTCCGGTTACTTTAGCACTGTATACTTCTTTATCGTCTAGTTGCATCACAAGGCATTCTCTGTCAGCCTACCTTTATCAGCTGTTACTTCTAATCCTATAATAACCGGAGTATACTTTCAAACATAAGCATTGTTACTAGCATGTGCACCTATTGCAGCGTGCGTCGTCTTCTTCGGCGGGAGGAGGATCCATCCGTGGCGGTTCTGTGTCCCCACCGCTGCCGCCTCCTCCGATGGACGATGAGTTGGCGCACGAGGGCTTCGGCAGACCCCACCACATGAATGTATGAATTTGATATAATTATTGCGACTACTTGGCTCACTTTACAGAGTGTTGCTGGATGACTGACTAACGAATAAAAGGAATAATCGACATTGCTCAACTTTGATAACCACCTAACCATGAGCAGCAGAACAGATTTTTGTTTTCTAGAAAACAAAACGTTTTCTCGTCAATACCAATATGCTAAAGTTGTACCAGTTGTAATGCAGACAAACCTATTTGAATATATAGATTAACTGTTTGTTTACCATTTTAGAATAAGATGGGAAGTATGGGTGCCCCATACACAAACGCAGTTCCTGCAATAGTACCAGATGAAGAAGATTTACCTGGCTGGGTGCCTAAGAACTACATTGAGAAAGGTAATTCACATTTAATTCACCATGTCTGTATTTAAAATCCAGTATTGCATAGCTCATTTGTCATAACCATACGTTGGAATTGTTTTAGTTGTCGCAATATATGATTACTATGCTGACAAAGAGGACGAGTTATCATTCCAAGAAAGTGCCGTGATCTACGTGCTGAAGAAAAACGATGATGGCTGGTGGGAAGGCGTGATGGATGGAGTGACGGGTCTCTTCCCAGGGAACTATGTAGAGCCTTGCGTCTAATACGGATATACATCATAGTTTGACTGTACCTGTAATCATTCTATTATTGGTAACTGCAGTGGCTTGTACACACGGCAAATAGAGTTGCTATAAAGGTGCGTACCACGCGGAGTTCGGGATATTATGACTGACATGGGACAATCAGTTACACGATTATTCGCGCCAACTGGAACATCCCTCCACAATCCATGCTACGCGGTAATCGTTTCAGTTCAGTTTGGCAAAAGATGATTTTGAAGTCTGTACTAGCGGTAAGGAACAGTAATGACACCGTCGTGTATACAATTGTTTATATAATGACATTATAATAGCTTAGCGTATTTATTTACGTAACTCTGTAATTTTAAAATTATATCAATCAGTAATATTGATGTGATTGTGGCAATGGATATTCATTTGCAAAAGCCAAATGAATATCCATCAACACGAGAGTTATATTTTAATTAATTTTAGCAATATTATGTCGTAATTTGTAGTAAGATAAAACACCTACATTTATTTAGGTTTACCTATTCTAATTTCTGTTTTAGAAATATTTAAAAAAAACCTTTGTAAAATAATTAAATTACTTACTCAATTAAAGCAATATTAAAACAGTATTTGCGTTTTGATTGGTCTTCTTAGCGTGTCGATGGCAAATTTCTATTAAGTAGATGAAATCGTTTTGGCCCAAAAATTCAGCTATGCGTACTCCACTCGCTGATGCTGTCCTAAGGTCGTCAAGTGTGCAGGTGTCAGGGCATGCAGCGCAAGATCGAAGGTGGGACATTATTTGTGGAGATACGCCGCATACACACTTGAGGTCTGAGCCGTCAATGAACCCCCATCCGAAGAGAGAGATTGTCTTTGCTACGGCTGACCTGGGTTCGGAGTCTATTTAGAGATTTCCAAGTCGGCCACGGCAAAGCATGTCCAGGTGGAAGGCTTTCAGACGGCTTGATGAAGCCATCAGGGGTCTTAAGCAGCTCCCGCAAGAGCTCACGTCTTGCAGGGGAGGCATTCCTATTAGCTGGACTAGCAAACTTTTCGGCTTTTCAGCCTCTGGGGCGTAACTGTGCATTGGGTGGTGACTGGCGTAAGGTCAGTTTGTAGCTTCGTCCTCTCGGTGCAGCTCGCTATGGTTCTAAGAACTTTTAAACGGCGCCATCCAAGTTAGTGGATACAACATCCGTACCGGAGTCGGTCTAAGGCAACCAGTAATCCCGTCGGGGCTGCGGGTTGTTCACAAGAGAAACCGCGGCCTCGACATAAAGGGCTAAGAAGGAACATGGGTGGTTTGTAGTCAGTAGAAGTCTGACACTCCCTTTCGCTCTGCCCAAGAGCGGGAGGGGTTATTTGATGATTTTCCACCCACCCAAAAAAAAGGCAACCAATAATAATCCGGCACGTCTCATTTAGAGAACTGTATCCACTAGATCGGCGTGGGCAGAACGGTCCCATAGGTACTTGGGCAAGCATATTAATTGATATTTACCAGCGGAGAAGCAAAGCGCCAATCCAGTGGTTCGTAGAGACGTAGAACTTGATGAGACGCACCCCATTTGGTAGGTAAGGCGGCGTAGTAAGTTATTTCTGGCATGAACTTTCATATGTATAGCCTGGTTATTTTAGTAGGTTAGTGACCGGTCTGATCGGTGATTGTTATGAGCGATTGGGAGTCCCTGCTAAGAGATGTTGAGTTTACGACCCGCTTGTCTGTTTCGGAGATGGAAGACGCCAGTCTGCCTTTTTGAGGGGCTTGGTTACAGAGCTTTTTCAGCATAATAGTGGCTTAGGTCACTTAAGCTGTGGAGAGAACGGCTTCAATATCCTCAAAGTTGGTGTCTTGGCAAGTTAGTGCAAGATCGTCAGCGTACAGAAAGTGGGTTGTGTTTAAGCTAATTGGTTGGTCGTTAGTGTAAATATTGAATAACAGTGGGGCCAACACACTACCCTGAGGTAGTCCAATTTTTTGGTCTCGCCATCTTCTTTTGACTGGCCTGTTGGTCTAGTGGTTAGTGACCCTAACTGCTATGCCGGAGGTCGTGGGTTCGATTCCCACCCAGGACAAATGTTTGTGTGATGAGCACGATCATTTGTTCTGTGTCTGGGTGTAATTTATCTTTTGTATGTATTTAGAAATATATAAGTATGTTTATCAGTTGTCTAGTACCCATAACACAAGCTCTGCTTAGCTTGGGACTAGATGGCGTTGTGTGATAGTTGTGGAATATTATTATTATTATTTTATCAAGGTGCACCCGAAATCGTCGGGCAGTTGAGCAGTTCTCGTAGAATTCGTATAAACTTGAAATCTTCTGTCAGGTTGATCACTTTCCATAGTAGCCGTTTTATAATAATTAGTGTCGTATGCTGTTGACAAGTCCACAAATACTGGTCCCGTCACTTTTTTGGTTTCAAACCCATTCTCGATGTGTTGAGTAAGGTACCCGACTGCAGTAAGATTTTCCAGGCCTGAATCCAGCTTGTTCTGGGATTCGTTTCGGTTCAACGAGGTGTGTAAGATAACAAGTCTTTCGAACGTTTTGATTGGTGAAAGGGGGGAGGGGTTTAGACTAGAAATAATACGTCATCAATCAATTTGTGAATCTTTATTGCATTGAAATGCATAGAAATACTTAAATCTAGTCCACTTGAAAGCACTAGAATGCTTTTTTATCCACTACTACAATAAGAAATGTCACACATTTACCAAGACAAATCATAATTTTGGTAAAATCACATTACACTGAAATCTATTAATTCTACTTGTCTGATTTTTCAATAATGTATGTAACATTTTAGTTGTTCCACACCATTATGTTACCGTAAGCAAATATAAAAACTAGTCCTCAATGACTTCTTAAAAAAATAGAATTCTTGATGTATTTAGATACATTATGATTCATAAATCAACACTGAATAATTTATGAATGTCATAGTAACAGTTTTTAGCAGCGGCATTCAACCTGCAGTCTGGTATTAAAGTATACACTCATGGTAATCTTTTAGGCCCCATACAATAAGTCTGTGAACTTTTTCCAAGACTGATCAAATAAGAACTAACAAGGGTCGCCAATATTATTAGCACAGTAGTCGAAAACTGCACATTGGTCATCAAAAAACCTCTACTATTAAGCATGTCAAAAAAAGGTTGAATAAAGCTACATGTAAGAACCCAATTCATTAAAATTTTCTAGAAGACCGAAATACAAGTTGCACATGTGGTAAATAGGCTAAAATAGGTACAATATTAATGTATTATTTTATATAAGGCTTCTTTCCTGAAACTTTACATATTATGTTCTGTAAATCAGCCATTGAATTAATATAATTATTATCTTGGAGAGAGTTACTCTGAACATGACATTCAATAACTATTATATTCAAGTTTCATTTTATTAAATGTAAAATTATTTCGTAGTACAGCTAATGAAAATGTTGAAAACTTAATAACTAGCACTTTTGGACTCTCCTTAAAAATCGTTATTCCTTATCATCGAGATCCATATTTTCCGCCATTGATATTTCGCTTTCTTCTGTTTTGGCTTCTTTTACTGGTTTTTCATTTTTGTCCTCAACATCAACTTTGTCTTCGGTTTTTTGTGAAGGCTCGTTAGTGGCAGTCACAATAGTCTCCTTAGATTCTTTCTTTTCTTCTTTTTCATTAGGCGTGTCTTTTTTAGTTTCCTTTGCTTTTGTGGTTCTGTAAATACAAAAATACATAAGTAATAGTAGTTTATGCGACTGTGCATAATCAAGGGCATTACAACACAAGTGTGGGTTTAAGAAACGAGCCGAAGGCGAGTTTCTTAATAGCATCACACGAGTGTTGTAATGCCTAATTATGTATAGTTGCATACACTAATTTATCTACCCGAATATCATAAGGGCTCTATGATGGGTTCAGGAACCATAGGGAAATGACCAGCATTGTTACCAGTGTAATGCAATAAAAAATAAACAGGTTATTAGTTGCATTCGTCGCTGCATTTACGATATCTGGCGGAGTGTTCATGTTAATTTCTGAGTCACTATCACTCATTTTCGACAGAAATAAACAATTAACAGAAAATTTGTCTACTCAATGAAAGGGAATAAAAAGCTAACGAACAAATGACAGCTCGAAATGGCGGCGTTTCGGATATCTGTTATTTTTTTTTAATCATAGGCAAACGAACAAAGTCACTATTCTTGTGTCACTCGAGATCAAAATGTCGTGCGATTTATAATTAAAATCATACTGAATTGGGGTTTCGTATCGATAGGTCTGTATCTGTTTTAATGTAGATACGTGCGCGCGTAACTAGTTGGCCGCGCCTTAGGCATGTTTTTGTTTTTTATTTCTATTCTTTTCAATAAATTGAACAAATTATTGTTCACGATATCTCGAGATTGGTCATCACTGTCTAATTTATTAAAGTCTCCTGTGCATTGCGAGCTGTAGGCAACCCGCCCCCTCACCCCTGTCGCCACCTAAGGCGCGGCCAACTAGTTCCGCGCGCACTATAGAATAGCACACTCACTTGAATTTGACACCTGTTCCAAATTTAAAACTCATAACCTACTGTTTTCAGTAGGTTATGAGCTCATTACAGTTCTGTTAATTTCTGCTGGTTGGTAATGCTGGTCATTGCCTATGGTTTTTAAACGCATTAAAGAGGGTTTATGATATTTGGGTAGATAAAGTGGTTTTATATCAGTCAATTAACTACGTATTTGGATTATAATACAACAAATTTGTTAAAAATAATTTAACTTACGTTGGACCATTGACAACTTCCACCACATCGTCATCTTCATATTTTATGTTGACAACAGCCTCGACTTTAGACTGAATAGTCTTCAAAGCCGAATGGAATATTTTTGAGCTAGCCTGTAAACAAAAAACAAAACTTATTGCAATAGTCTGTATGATTGTCCAAAATATTCGCACATTGTTAAGGTACTTGTAGTGATGAGACACTGCCAAACGTGTGAGGCAGAGTTGTCACTATAAAGATGATCTATGCTTTTGAACTGCTTATGCCTTTCTTCAAGAGATGTGGTGGTTGAAATCTGAGCATTCACATACTCTAGGACTATTCTGGACTTTGTTTTCTCAGTGTGAACTACGTACCGTGAGCGACGCGATCCTAGCGCGTGCGGCGGTGAGGCTGGCGCTAAGGTCAGACACCTGCGTCTGCGCGCCGCGCTCGGCCTGCTGCGTGCTGGCGGCGGCGGCGCGCGCGGCCCGCAGCGCAGCCCGGGTGCTCTCCAGCGCGGCCTCGAGCCGGGCGCGACCCGCCGCACTGCGCGCCTCTGCGCGTACCAGTGCGCCCACATCCACGAGGCGGGACTTGAACATCACCATGCCTGCAAGGAAACAATCAAATGCATGCATGCATGAGATCATACTACTTCATTGGTGACTACTACTCGTGAGATCCTGTGTCGGGAAAAGTCTTTTAGGGAAATATACGTACCAGCATGGAAACTTGTGTCATCTGTGTAGTGGGGCAGTGGGATATTGTATGGGGATCATAACAGGTGAAATATCTCATAATGTGAGTGATATAAGTACTCTGCTTACCACATCAGAGTTATTTTATGTGATATAATTTTTTTGTAAAGAAAATGTTACCCGAGTCACTGACGTCCTTAGTTTCACTTGACTGCTCTCCAGATTCGTCACCTTTATTGAAAATTGGCAGCAAGTTGCGGTTGCCTGTTGCAATTGTTTCCTCTAATTCTGCAATCTGCAAATAATTTATTTTTATGTTGTTTGTTCCTATGTAAGCCAAGATGTTATTTGATGATCTAAGTCCTTTTAAATAAAATACTTACATGTGTTGGCACTTCACTGCCCATCATTGCGCTGTCCAGCGGGAGGTCTTGAATGGCCTCTGGTGAACCTGATGAAACATCTCTGATGGACTGGATCAGTGACCTGAAACAAATACATTATTTTGAATAAAGTATATCCTATTTTTACCCCTTTCCCTTTTTAACACGCTCAGCGCCGGTTTATACTTATTGATACACCACACTGCCCGTCTTCGGAGACCGGTGTATCCCTCAGTATACATACACCGTTTCATATATTTTAGTAGGGCGTTCAAAAGCGTTGGCCCTGGAGAATATGCCTGTGTTATAAAATGTTAAAATTGCCTTGGCGCTGAGTGTGTTAAAGTTCGCATTTTACCAGTTAAAATATTGTTCGGAGTCAACTTACTTGTAGTTAAACATCTCTTTAACGCACACCTTCTCGAGCACAGCTCTGATTTGCGAGCGCGACAGTTGTAGCCCCAGGCTCATGAACAAGTTCTGCAGATCTTTCTTAGTCATGCTACCTCCACGCGATGTGTCGAAGTACACGAGTGATAGTAGAAGGTAAGGGTCAGGGGGCAGCTCCACGCCGCGGCTGCGACGTTTGGGTGAGCCGCTGCGTTCATCATCACTGACACTCTCCTGGTTAAGAAAAGGCAAATGAGCATTAAAACTGTTAACAATATTTATTATTCTACTTTCAATTTGTAAATCCGATTGTGTACCAGTTGGTATTAGGTCTACAAATAGGACAATCAACAAGATGATTTACTGAGTACTCATTTTCGTCAGTCAGATGACAGTTAACATGCCAGCACCGCGTGTAATGTATGTAGGCTCTCTAAAAAATACTCGGATTATATTATATAAGTTCTATCCATAACCTACCTTCCTATCCCGCCTGCGTGAATCTCTCTTATCATCGCGTCTATCCTCTCTCTTATCCACCCTCTTATCTTCTTGTTTCTCATCTTTCTTCTCCTCAACTTTCTTTTCAGCTTTATCTTCTTCTTTCTTCTCTTTGATCTCTTCTGCTTTTTCAGGTAATGTGTACAGTGTCTTGTAAATATAGAAGCCGAAGTCGCGCATCAGCATCTCGTTGAATAGCTCGGCGAACACGAATAACTGTGGGAAAAGTTTTCAAGGTGACATGAGGTTACTTACAGTGATGACTTGAATTTACTTTTTTAGCACCATGGCATGAACTACAACCAGAAGATGTACCACAGAATTTAAAACATACTTTCAAGATTACCTAGTAGAAAAGTAGAATATGATGGATTCTATAAAAAAAAAATGGTTGTGTGACTCTCTATCATAATAATTGTGCATACCGGTACCGGAGAATCAAATGAGTGGCTAGTAACAATAGTTAAACCTACGCCCAACATAATGGTCAGTAAAAATAAAAATGGTATTAAAACTTACCTCAAAGCTATGTTCCTTATTGTCAGTGATACGATAGTCCAACAACAGCGACAGCGTGGCGACATTGCAGTTAAACTTGCCTCCCTTTGCCGTGTTGGATGGGTGCACCAAAATGTGAGGAGTGGGTGGAATCTCATGGCGAGTTTTACGTAACTGCTTTTCTTTCTCCAGCTGTCAAATGAAATAACTAGAGTTAGTTTGGTGTTAAAATGTGTAAAGAAAAGTAGGCCTTATTACAGTTTCAACTAGAGACATTTACTTGCGAAATAATGAGGAATTACTTATACCTTTTTTTTCTCCTCTTCAATTTCTTTTTCAGTTTTCTTTTCTTCAACTTTTTCTTCTTTCTTTTCAACTTTATCAATTTTAACTTCCGGTTTCTTCTCTTCTTCCTCATCTTTAATTTCAATTTTTTCTTCTGCTGGAGTTTCAGGTGTTTTCTCTGGTTCTTGCTCATCATCCTCAAGCTCCATTACGTCATCACTCTTCTTATCTTCCGATGCTTCTTCGGTCTTCAACAATTTTGAAAGTCGAGATACGAGCTGGGCTCTCAATCCTTAAGAAAAATTTCCAAAATTCTGTTAAACATTGTCTGCCTACCAAAATATTTATTTCCTATGGTTAACAATTAATTTTCCTATTATCAGTCACATCAATGTTCTATGTTACCTTTACAACTAACGTTGCGTGCACGCAGCTCCTGTCGTAACTGTTCAACTTTAATAGATTTGAGGTCTATTTTTGAATAATGTGTTGGTTCTGGCTTAGGCTCATCATCATCATTCTCATCAATTGTTATGGTGGTACTATCCAGATCTTTCTCCTGAAATTTTTTCAGTAACATTATTATTTTTGTCAGGTTCACCACATGGAACTCAGGGTTTAGGTCAATGTTTTAAAGCTGAGTTTAAACTGTCAAGATTTTACTTTAGTTAGAATTAAAATTAATTTGAATATCAAAGAGGATAATTTTAATGTAATTCTGTGAAGAGTAAGGTAGTGATTATAATAATATTATCTATTTCCAGGCGATGTCAGCATAGCAACATCACTGCTTGTCGTCGGCAGCACTGGCACGTTGCTCTTCCAACATTTTAGTAGCGAGCGGACGGAATCGTAACTAAACAAAACTGGGAACAAACAATTTGAGATTTGTCCGCCACAGAAGTGTCGGCAGCTGCCGCCACTTGCTGCTCGGCCTTGCTGGACTCCGGTCGATCACCGTCGAGTTTTCGGATGGCCACGTCGCAGGCCACCTTATACTGCTCCTGTACGTTGTTCCAGTCGATACGCGACGGTTGCGCCGACCACACGTCCGGCAGGAACAACACCACACACTCGAGCCGCGACTTGCCGCCGCTGCCCTCGCGCCAGTAGTAAAACTCCACCATTCGGTACCTGCATGGGTAATAGAGTTATAGTGGTATACTCACAGCGCTACGCGCGCGCCGCCCACCCGACTGCAGACATGGAAACGACACATCCGCTACGAGAGTAAAACAAACTGCTGTTTTGGTACGCGTTACATCAAGTCTGCATCCAATCAGTTGCGCCATCCAAGATGTACTCACGCCTCCAAACTCTCACTTAAGGAATGTGTTTACCATGACTAATACAAAGAATGACAATGGCTTAAAGCTTCTTCCGTTTATTGATTACTTGCCAACCTATCACTAGGGTTTCTCTTTATTTATAACACTGCACCAACTACATCAAAAAGCTCAGAAGAAACTCGTGGTCCATCAAATCATTCTACTAAATTAAAGTACCAGCTTAGCAGGGCAGTTAGTGGACCTAACAAATGAAGAAAGGACACTTACCATTGAGTGCAGGAACTTAAATCCACGCCTGTGAGGGCTTTGCAAGTACGTATGGCAGTCTTTACCAACACTTTTGGATCTGACTGAGGGTTTGCACCATCTAAGGAAGGGCTCCAAGGTCCACCTATAGCAAAATTTTCACCACCTTTCCCTTTTTGCCCCACAAGGAACTTGATCAGTCTGGTTGGATGTAATGGATTTTTGTTGGAGCTGGAGCGTTTATCCTTTTCATCAACTTTAGTAAGGCCACATTTCTGATACAGGGCTTCCAATGTTGGCATGCTGATTAACATCACCTAAAAATATCATTAGGCATTTAATTAATTTGTTCATAATATAATCTAATTTATAAAACAATTTGAATATCAAACAACTGATTAAACACAAACTACGACAAAGAATATTGAAGAAATATGTATATCAAAAAAAAAAGTTTTATCACCAGCACACCAGTAATCCTGAAGGGTTGCCTAAACTATTGCCTCATGCTACAGCAGTCACGATTGAGAGCATTAGACCAAAGAGGCAGTAAGTTTTATTAACTAATCAAAGTGCAACTCATTTTAGAAGTAGTTTATGAACATTACCACATATTAATCATTTTAAATGAACTTACTTTAGCTGAAAACCTGTAATCTGCATCCGGTGGTTCCAAGACTGCATCATTTGCAAGGGGGTTCTCCACTTCTTTATTCATGATATGATAAGCACACGGGTTGTTGATGGAAAATGGTGTCTGTGGCGGGAAAGTTTCACCCCATTTCACTTGAGCATTGAAGAAGTCTGATGGTATATACAGGTTTGTATATCTTTGTGACAAAGAAGGCACATCCATTTTGTTTCTAAAAGAAGCACAAAATTATCATCACTACATAATTATAAAGCCAAGTCCACTGTCACGTCTCTGTTCACAATTAACTGAAAAACTACTGCATGGATTTTCATGCTGTTTTCAGCAGTGGATAGAGTGGTTCTCAAGGAAGGTTTTAGTTAATAATTTGACCAACATTTCATGCTGGCGAAGCCACGGGCATCCGCTAGTAAGTTTATAAATGTGTTCCATAAAATGCCATGTGTGGATCGTAAACTGATAGATGACCGTGATACATACTGAGTCATAAAAGTCTAATACTTTAACATTTTCAAATACAGAACTAAAATTATCATAATTATACCAACAACTTACATATCAAGTGGCATCCTGGGCACTCGAACAACGAATTTAATGGGTGACGGTTGGTGCACAATGGGGCGTTTGCGCGGAGGCGAGTCGCGGCGGCTGCGGCTGTCACGGCGATCACGTGAACGGGAGCGAGTCCTTGACCGGGACCTCTTTTGTGCAAACTAGACAAAAAAAAGAAGAAAATGATTGACTTTCAGCATGGCTTGGCCTATGTGGTTTCACAGGAATATACTACGAGTTTAAAGAGTTTCCTCCTAAGTCTTAACCTAAATCATGGGTCTATCAAAGTATATTTAAATATTATGGAATTCAGTAACTTGTTTGTTTTTGCAAAAGACTATGACCAAAAACCAGTACATTGCTAAATCATTATTGCAATTGATTATGCAAGTTATGTCTGAAGGTCAAGGGGATAATGTGTTATTTTATTTCAATGTAGTGCACATGGTGTTTAATCATGTGCATAAAGTTTCTTCAGTTTTAAATAAGTGGTTGTGGGATGAACATAACAAGTTGATTCTTACCCTATCATCCCTGCGAGGGGGACGGTCATCACGGCGTGAGGGCAATGATTTCTTGTTAGCCGGAGGTGGTACAGCGTTGTAATTGTTACTCTTTGAAGCATTATTTGACTTCTGGTTCGGTCCTGTTTTAGGAAGAACCTGCACACGAGTTGCATTCCATTTAAAAGGCATATTAGGGTTGTAAGTAGCTTCAACAAGTACTCTGTCGTTTACTTTAGGGATAATACCCTTAGCGCAGACTGATGTTTGGTAAAATACATCATGATCAACAAAACCAAAGTCATTGTGTGTTTTGGTTACAGTGCCGGTAAACACACGTTGGTCACTATTGTTTGATGATTGATTTGATTGCGAGTTCTGATACATCCCCGGGTTCATAGCACGAGGTGTAGGGTACGCCACAACGTTACCAGGATACATCTGACCTTGAGTCATTTGGTTCATCGGCATTTGTCCGGCCATTGGCATCGCCATGCCGCTTTGTGCTTGCATCATACTAGGATTAAAAACAGCTTGTGTTTGTTGAAACTGCATCATTCCCTGTTGTGTCATCATTGCATTTGGATCCATGATTTGCGGATTCATGCCGGTCATGTTTGTGTTCACGTTTGACCGTGCCCATGGTGGATTTTTTGGACCGCTTCCTGTTTGCATGCTACCACTTATTACGTAAATCACAACATAAAAACACAAATTCAATTAAATTATCTTTTACGCGCACGATTCCGTATTAAATCACTCTTTTGTCAAGTTTGTCAACTAACAAAATTATTTTCCAAAGAACAAAAATTCGCATCTGCAAATGGCGTAGAAACCAAAACCAAAGAGATGGAACTCATAAAGCTAGAGGCGCGCAAAGACAAGATAGAGCAGAACCTAGAGTTAGCGTCCCGTCGCCGCGTGGGTCCGAGCCCGCGAAATTCAAATTTTTAGTAATTTGTTTTGTTGAAACCCTTTAATGGCAAGCCACATTCAACCACGGCCCCCAGTTCCCAGCCGCCTTGCTATTCCTGATCACGGCGGCGGTCATGGTAACGGCAAGGTAGGGGGTGCTAAGAATCCCCGGGTTACGAATGGCCGCCAAACCCAACTGACCTTGGCGACGTACAATGGACGCACGTTACGGCTCGACGAACACCTAGTGCAGCTCGAGGAAGAACTCGAAAAGATAAGGTGACATAATATTCTTGGGTTGAGTGAAGTCCGTAGAGAGGGGGAAGCTAGCGAACTAACGCTTGAATCGGGCCACCTTATGTACTTTCGAGAGGGTGACCAACTATCCCAGGGCGGAGTCGGGTTCCTGGTACATAGATCAGATCCCTCTGTGACAACGTTGTAGAAGTCTCCAGTGTTTCGAATAGGGTGGCGTAACTGGCGTACCTCGTAGTAAAACTAACCGAGAGGTATAGCCTCAAGGTTGTTCCGGCCAACGGACCAACCTCCGTGGGACGACGTGGTGGATGAAATATTTGAGGACATCTCCAAGGCCTTGCACTCCACTACTCAGGCCCACTACAACGTTCTCATGGGGGATTTTAACGCCAAAGTGGGAGTACAGAATTGCAGTGAATTGGTAGTAGGATCCTACGGGTTTGGCAGCAGAAATCATAGGGGGCAAATATGCTAGTCAACTTCCTTAAAAAGGAGGGCCTTTTCATGATGAATTCTTTCTTCAAGAAACAGGCACAAAGGAAGTGGACATGGCGAAGTCCCGACACTATGACGAAAAATGAGATAGACTTCATCATAGCGGATAAAAGGCATATATTCAGAGATGTCTCGATGATTAACAGGTTCAATACCGGTAGTGATCACAGACTTGTTCGTGGCACTCTGAATATCAACTTCAAGCTGCAGCGAGCCCGTTTGATGAAGTCTAGGCTCCGTCCCAATATGCTCCAAACTATGATAGAATCTGAAGCATTCCAGTCAGACCTGGATAACCGATTCACGACCGTGGAAACCGCAAATGATGTTGACCAGGCGCTCGACCAAATGGTGGACATTCTCAGGGAGGAAGGGATGCGATTTTGCAAAATGCGGTGTACGGGCAGGAAGTCGAAACTTTCGGACTCTGGAGCTTATGACGGAACGACGTGAAACCCACCGATCACTTCGGCAGAACTACAGGCACTCAACAAAAAAATTAGGAAATTGGTACGACGCGACCTTCGATGCTCCAGCACACGCTCTATAGAAAAAGCGATTGAGCAAAATCGGGGGTCGAAAGTGTTCGTCCAATCACTTGGGAGGAGCCACCTGTCGAAGCTAACCACATCTAGTAGTGGGGATATTGTCGTTTCGAAGCCGGAGATTCTTTCGGAAGTTGAAAACTTCTACGGCCAGCTGTACGCATCGCATGCATCTCGACCGGATCCCGAAAATGAGGATTCCAGAGCCACCTTAACCCGCCATTTCACAGAAGACCTGCCAGAAGTCAGCCAAGATGAAATCGAGGCGGCTCTTAGACAGCTTAAGAATGGAAAAGCCCCTGGGGAGGATGGGATAACGACTGAACTTCTGAAAGCGGGAGGAAGTCCTCTGTTAAGAGAGCTTCGGGAGATTTTCAACTCGGTCCTGTTCTCTGGGAGAACTCCAGAAGCGTGGAAAAGGAGCGTGGTCGTTCTCTTCTTTAAAAAAGGGAACAAGACCCTACTAAAGAACTATAGACCCATCTCGCTCCTTAGCCACGTATATAAGCTGTTCTCAAGACATCGTCTAGCGCGAAGACTCGACGACTTCCAACCACCAGAGCAGCCCCCCCTAGATTTGATAGACACTAAAAGTTATCCACTGTCATTAAAAGATACACAATCGCCCTGCAGGCCACATCCACACAGTGCGACAGATTATACAGAAGTCCAAGGAGTATAATCGGCCTCAGTGTCTTGCATTTGTGGACTATGAGAAGATTTACAGTTAGGCTGAGTTGCATCAAAAAAGTAGTTAAAGTTAAAGTTTGTGTCAAATGGCACGTCAAACAAACATCAAAACTTCAGTTTTGTATCGGTTATGCCAACAATGAGTTGCGCGATTTGACAAATAGTTAAATGACGTCATAACTTTAACGGTAACTGCAACCACTCACTTTCCGCTGGTTAGTGTTATAGTTTATGTTAAATTGTCTGTCAATTTTATTGTCAAACGCGTTGAATATAACCTTTAGACATCATGTCCCTGCTCCAAGAAATACTCGCAGAAACCAGTTCTGATGACGAAAGCGATGAAAAGAAAAGTGTGATTACCTAGAGCCGATCGTTTTTCCACATGGAACGACGAATGTTTCTTGCTAAGATTTCGAGTCTCTAAAAACGTAGCTTGGTGGCTGACTATACGATTGCATTGCAAGGATATTCATCTTATGTAATTGTTCAACCAAAAAATAATAGGTACGTGCTATAGGTAGACAAAGCAATAAATATAATAGGTACTTACTTTGTTTGAATGTTTGCAAAAAAAAATTTGTAATAATTTTTCTATTAGATACCCCATAATTATAGTACTGTCAAATTTGACAAAAACTTTAACTTTAACGACTTTTTTGGTGCAACTCAGCCTTAATCTATGGACATTTCTGATAGCCACTGACGTTAAAAAGTAGTTAAAAAACTAAAAAACCCGACTGAAAAAACTGAAAAGCAAAAAACAAGCACATTTTAAATTAAACAAAACTTGGAACCAGGCGGGGTTCTATTTTATTTAGTTCTGTTTTTTTCATTTCATAATTTAATATTCAAATGAACCCCGCCTGGTTCCAAGTTTTGTTTAATTTAAAATGTGCTTGTTTTTTGCTTTTCAGTTTTTTCAGTCGGGTTTTTTAGTTTTTTAACTACTTTTTTTATTTCCAACTTTTTAGTTCGTGTTTGTTCTTTCGTTGGTCGCGTAAAATTCTTCGCAAATGATTTAACTTTTGTGCTTGTTTATAGGATTTGTCAATTTGAATTTCTTTTAAACATATAAATGTTATATATTTTTGTAATCTCCCTTGAAAACCCTTTATTTTGATACCCTACTCGATGGTATTCGAAAAAATAAAATTTTTGAACTCCGCGATTTGGCCCCCAAAATCCGCAATTTTTGTTTGTTTTTAATTTTAATGTAGCCTATAACACTCGCGCCATCAAGACGAATCTAACGATGTATATTTCATTCAAATCCCTTCATCCCTTTAGGAGTTATGAGGGAACAAAGAAACGGACATACATACATACATACATACATACACGTCAAACACATAACCCTCCTTTTGGGCTTCGCCGCAGTCGGGTAAAAAGATACGCAATAGGGGGGCAGCAGGGCTATTGGCTATCTCTGTTGACAGTTGTTTTGATTATCACTTTCGCTCTGTGTGCTTTCATTAACTGTCAAAAGGTTAATTTGGTATCGGCTATGACCAGTAGTACAACGCGTATGACGTCATCGGAGACCATTGTCGTTGATAGTCACTTTAACTCATTTTGACAGAAGTTTCTGTATCGATATTTTTAAAATTGCGATTGTCTAAGCTTATTTGACATTACATTGTTTATACACAGAGTTTAAAGTGACTTTCGTGAAAGACGCTTCTCAAGGGTAGTGTTTTATGATGATTTATGACGGTTGATACTGGTACTAGTTTCTACAAGTCCCGTATTGTTGGAGCTATTAAAGATTTTATAACTATATTTGCATTATCTAAACTCAATCTCCTTAATATTATATATTACTTGATATAATTGCATAGCTCATATTGTGTGAATACTATGTACAATATAGAAACCTGTCTTTTCTTGAATTTGGATTTTGTTTTTACAATGATGGTTTTTTGAGACAATCTGTAATATTCTTTAGGTAGTTGGTGAAGTGTAATAATGGGTACACCTCTGTCTAACCCTTCGGGGAATATAATATTTTCCTACCTTTGTATAGATTCATTTCACGTATTGTTTTGTGAATATGTGAACATTGTGGCCTTTTGTGTCGTGCCCTGCAATGTTCTGAGTAATAATTAGGGTTTATTTCATCAAAATCGTCTTACATAAGCAATAGACATTAATTTTTAAAACTTAATTAGTAATCTCGAGCAAAATATTTTATTTTATTTTCCTTTTGTCTTTACTTCTTCCATGCAAAACATGAAAGTAATTAGTACTACGTACAACAGCAATTTCTTACTGGCTGACTACAAAAATGACATTCAAATATTACTTTAAATCTCTTTGACAATAACCATTTGACATGTCAGGTGCCATAATATAGCGGCTAAATCTAAAATATATCCTCAATCAAGTATTGTAACGTTCAAGCAGTACCTGCTTAACTTGGCCGTATAATAGTCGATAAAAAATAGAGGTGTCAATTGCTGGGATGTTAGTCACCCTATAATCACTGTCACGTGATACCCACACAATGAGATACGCAATACCAATTTTATGACATTAGCAGTTAACACCAAAGTTCTGTGGACAACTGGTGCTTGTTATCCACTGACTTTTGAAAAGATAGACAATAGCCCTGCTGGAGTCTTTGCAGCAATGCCAAGTAGACTGGCGGTACGGTCAGCATCAGAAGTAGCTGAACATTTCGGAATTTTAATTCTTTTATGTACAGCAGGGCTATTGGCTATCTCTGTTGACAGTTGTTTTGATTATCACTTTCGCTCTGTGTGGTTTCATTAACTGTCAAAAGGTTAATTTGGTATCGGCTATGACCAGTAGTACAACGCGTATGACGTCATCGGAGACCATTGTCGTTGATAGTCACTTTAACTCATTTTGACAGAAGTTTCTGTATCGATATTTTTAAAATTGCGATTGTCTAAGCTTATTTGACATTACATTGTTTATACACAGAGTTTAAAGTGACTTTCGTGAAAGACGCTTCTCAAGGGTAGTGTTTTATGATGATTTATGACGGTTGATACTGGTACTAGTTTCTATAAGTCCCGTATTGTTGGAGCTACTAAAGATTTTATAACTATATTTGCATTATCTAAACTCAATCTCCTTAATATTATATATTCCTTGATATAATTGCATAGCTCATATTGTGTGAATACTATGTACAATATAGAAACCTGTCTTTTCTTGAATTTGGATTTTGTTTTTACAATGATGGTTTTTTGAGACAATCTGTAATATTCTTTAGGTAGTTGGTGAAGTGTAATAATGGGTACACCTCTGTCTAACCCTTCGGGGAATATAATATTTTCCTACCTTTGTATCTCAGACCAACAAAAAAAGGAAGACGACGCGTCACGAACATCAAAAGTGAAGCCAACTTTTTATCTATGTGTGTCATGGAGCACAATAATGTGTGTAGACAATGTCTCGTGAAGTCGTGACGTTCTAGGAGAAATGCGTGTGGTTTTAGTGTAGGTGTGTGCGTGAGCTTGTATGTTTACTTGCTATAGGCGTGTGGTTTTGTGGCTTCACTGTTGGTGTTCGCGGCGCGCTGTCTTTCTTTTTTTCTTGGTCTGAGCTTTGTATAGATTCATTTCACGTATTGTTTTGTGAATATGTGAACATTGTGGCCTTTTGTGTCGTGCCCTGCAATGTTCTGAGTAATAATTAGGGTTTATTTCATCAAAATCGTCTTACATAAGCAATAGACATTAATTTTTAAAACTTAATTAGTAATCTCGAGCAAAATATTTTATTTTATTTTCCTTTTGTCTTTACTTCTTCCATGCAAAACATGAAAGTAATTAGTACTACGTACAACAGCAATTTCTTACTGGCTGACAACAAAAATGACATTCAAATATTACTTATAAATCTCTTTGACAATAAGTCAATAACCATTTGACATGTCAGGTGCCATAAAGAGGCTAAATCTAAAATATATCCTCAATAAGTATTGTAACGTTCAAGCAGTACCTGCTTAACTTGGCCGTATAATAGTCGATAAAAAATAGAGGTGTCAATTGCTGGGATGTTAGTCACCCTATAATCACTGTCACGTGTTATCCACACAATGAGATACGCAATACCAATTTTATGACATTAGCAGTTAACACCAAAGTTCTGTGGACAACTGGTGCTTGTTATTCACTGACTTTTGAAAAGATAGACAATAGCCCTGCAGGACTCTAGCTATTATTTTTAATGTTTCAGAAGATTATTCGTTAAAATTGTCCTTACACTCCAATAACATGTAGAAACGAGTAATATCTAACAAGTTTTTATTAAAAAAACAGCTTCGAAACTTTGAGTAATGATAATATACTTCTGATGCTGACCGTACATCCAAGTGCTGAGGAGCCTATACGAAGACGCCACTATGACCGTCCAAACTCAAAACCAGCAGACAAAGCATATCCCATTGCGTAGGGTGGTGAGGCAAGGGGACGTAATTTCTCCGAAATTGTTCTCCAACGCACTGGAGGATGTGTTTAAGACGCTGAACTGGGAAGGACGGGGCATTAACATCAACGGCGAGTATATATCGCACTTAAGGTTCGCAGATGACATCGTCATACTGGCTGAATCGCTGCACGACTTGCAACACATGCTGGATGGCCTAGTGGATAATTCTTCAGTGCGCATTGGTCTCAGGGTGAACTTGGACAAAACCCAGGTTATGTTCAACGAACACGTCACCCCAGGACCTATTGTTGTCAATGGCGATCCTCTCGAGGTTGTTCGAGAATATAATTATTTACCTAGGGCAAACTCTGCAGTTTGGTGAAAACAACTTTGAGAGAGAGGCTAATAGAAGAATCCAGCTGGGCTGGGCAGCTTTTGGGAAGCTTCGTCGGGTCTTCTCGTCACGACTCACGCATTCCTCAGAGCCTAAAGACTAAGGTCTTCAACCAGTGCGTCCTGCCTGTTATGACATACGGGGCTGAAACGTGGACCCTAACGATACGGTTGGTCCATAAATTTAAAGTCGCTCAGCGAGCTATGGAGCGAGCTATGCTAGGGGTCTCTCTCAGGGATCGCATTAGTGTAGTCAAATTAGGCCATTTTTTAATAAAGATTGGATTAAATTCTCCGGAGAGGCAAAAACGTTTGTGATGGATTTGTATGAGTTAAAGATCGAGTATAAAAAACAAATTGCTTTTACCACCCCTACGGAAGGGGGTGAAAACTATTAATTAGTCATAACTAACCAGAGAACACAGATGTACTCAGCGTAATTTTTGATACGCTTTATTACACCTCAGTTTACATTATTACATTTTATTTATTTTAATCAGACCAACGCAGAAACAGAAAAAAAATAAAAATTAAAAAAAAGTGTTTTTTGGTCATTGCGGCTGTGGGGAAAATTGTGTAGTTTTGTAAACTGAGGAAACGGTTAGACATTTTGACCTAATACATTATTGATTTTGCACCCTAGTGTGACATATGGAAATTAGTTTTTCACGCATGTCTGCCGCTGTACTTCGGGGGAAATTTTGATTGTTTTGAAAATCATCACAATCATATTAATTTGGTCTCCTTTAAATTTGCACCCTTTAAAAAATTGGCATTTTGTCTTATGTTTATTCATTTATAAGTGGATACATGGATGTTTTTACATTCCTAAATTCTGACGAACAAAAGTCTTTATTTGACCCTAGAAACGCTCCTAGAATCAACAAGTCGACTCTTGGCAAATTTGTGCTGGTTTCCTTTGTAAATCCTGGTCCCATTTTTGTATTTTCACTTTCTATTTTATTTAATATATTTATGAAAACAAACCAAATTATCCACTCGTTACTAGAGGGAAACTAAGAAGAGCTGTCATTGTTGTCGAACGTGACGTAATTCGCTCTGATTGGCGTTCAACATAACATGGCGGATTGTCGTATTTTGTGGTTTTATTTTATTAAAATATTAAATAATCTCACTCGTAATTAAAAAATAAATACGTTTTTTGCAATCCATAATTTACATTTCATTACTTAAATGCATTACTTTAGTGACTTTTGTTTACTGTCATCATCCCTATTGCCACTGAATAAATACGCCATGGAAGTGACAAGCGCGCGACACGGAATAATAAACTAACAAGAAGAGATAAGCGTCGTCATCACGTATGCGCGTTGTTTGATGTATTTTACTAGGAAGGAGTACTTTCTAATTGTGAATGCTCTGTTAGTAAGTAATAGTGGACGCACCTAAAGATTATATTTTTAATGATAAATCAGCTTGTGTATAAACGAAAAATAAAATGGCAGTGTCCTCCAAGCATGTCCTTTATTTATTAACCGACTTCGAAAAGGAGGTTCTCAATTCGTCGCAATCTTTTTTTTTTTATGTATGTTCCCCGATTTCTCGTAAGCGTCAGGAACTCAGGACCCCTGGACCAAAAGAGATTTTTGATGTTTTGAAAATACCAAAATGTACTACCTTTTTTCTACTATTTGATACCTAACTTCAAATATTAAGTACCTCGACTGACGGCGAAAAAACACGTAAAGTGGTCAGACATTCTGACGTCAGGTTGTCTGGACCATTTTTTTTTTCATAGTTCGAGACAACATAACGAATTTATCTCTTTGTAAATATGTACTACCTTTTTAGTACCTCAACATATGTTTTTTTCAATTTTTTTTGGCATTCCAGAAAAATGTTACGCAACAAACAAACTTTGAGCCGAGCACGACGGAGCCGGTCTCGGCTTCGTCGTTCGCGGCGTAAGACTAAGTGTGGACGTACAACGAACCTACAATGATCACGGTCTTCGAACGTAGTCAAATCTCTTTGTGTTCGCCAAAAATCCGTCAATTTTCGGAGCACAGCCGAGTACGAACGAAATGCTCGCAGTGCGCTCGTTCGAGGCTTGTAAGTCGGTCCACACTAGACGACGAATTGTGTTTGGCTCGTGCTAGGCTCGAATAGCGTAGACGCAGCTTTAAATTACAGAATAAGCAATAAAGTTAATAATTAACATAATTATGTATATTTTTTTCAAAGAACAATGGGAAGGTTTGTATAGACCCCGTCCCTCCCCTTGTAACACTTTTTCCTATATATCAAATGATAGAGCGTAAACAATAAAAAAATTGATTGTATGGCAATAAATGTGTGAATAATGAGGGAAAAAAAGTTATCAGTGCAGGCATGAATAACTTTTTTCCCTCATTATTCACACATTTATTGCCATACAATAAAATGTTTTATTTTTTACGCTCTTTCATTTGACATATAGGGAAACGAATTATAGGATAGGTACGCAAAGACGATGGTGGATCTCGAAGAGCTCGGGATCGCCGGGGGCCTCCGAGTTCGAGCCACCACGACAGGTGCTCGTATGATAGAGATTCCCGGGGAATCGAGCGCCTCGACCGCAAAAAAAAAAGACGCTCTAGCTGAAAAGCTCAGAGCGTCCCTAAATGCGGACAAGGTTCGAGTGTCCAGGCCAGTTAAGTGCGCAACCCTGCGCATCCTGGGTCTGGACGACTCTGTCTCCGAGGAGGAGGTGGTAGCCGCCGTCACCGCGGCCGGGGGGTGCTCTGTCGAGTAGATCAAGGCGGGCACCCTACGCCCGGGCCGCGATGGTATGCTGACCGTAACGGTTAGCTGCCCTGTGACGGCGGCGAAGAAAATTGCGGAGGGCCACACTCTGAAGGTGGGCTAGTCCAGGGCGCAGGTGAAACTTCTGGAGCCCAAACCTTTGAGGTGCTACCGGTGCCATGTGGGGCACCACGTAGGCTGCCGATGCATCTCGGAGGTGGACCGCAGCGTATTATGTTTCCGCTGCGGTCAGCCCGGTCACAAGGCCGCGGCTTGCCTGGCCACAGTGGCCACGCCTCACTGCAATGCATGTGCGGCGGCTGGGAAGCCGGCCGAGCACCGGGCAGGGAGCAAGGCCTGCGCTCCACCCGCCAAGGCCAGGGGGAAGGGACGGCCCTCCGCCACCAACCCCACCGTCGTCAACGCCGCAGCCGCCGATGCCGCTGCTAAATCCGCCACCACCGCAACTCCCACTGCGGTTATACCACAGGAGGTCCCGGAGGGGGCTGAAATGTAGAGCCATTAATGGCCCCACTAAGCCTCCTCCAGGCGAACATCAACTTTTCTGTGACCACGTGTGTGCGGATGCGGGGCGAGTCGGTGGTGGACATTTCGTGCGCCAGCTCCGCTCTGTTACGACGCGTCGTCGACTAGCGCGTTATGGAGGGGGTGGAGACCTATTCCGACCACCGGTATATCCGGTTTGAGGTCGCTGCCCAGTCCTCGAGCGCGCCGGTCTCACAGACCCCGAGTGGTCCACGTTAGGCGCTGAAGCAGCTAGACCGGAAGCTCCTCCTGGAAGCCGCGATCGTGCAGGCCTGGGTGTCATCACCGGTCAGGCACGCCGACGTTGACACCGAGGCAGGTTGGTTACAGGAGGCCATGTCCGAGATATGCGACGCAGCAATGCCCCGAGTCCGGCCAGGAAGCGCCCGGCGTCACGTGTACTGGTGGTCGCAAGAGCTGTCGCACCTGCGGCAGCAGTATGTGGCTGCGCGGCGCCGGTACGCCAGGCATCGCCGGCTCCGCATCCGTCCTCCGAGTGCGGAAGCCATCGAGGCGGAGCTATATGAAGGGTACAGAGCGGCGAAGACCGCCCTCTTCGAGGCTCGTCGGCGGGCCAAGGCTCAGGCCCGCGAGGAGATGCTGGAGACTCAACAGAGATACGTGGGTCCGCCCTTATAAGACGGTGCGGAATCAACTCCGCACCCGGGCCCCCCCGCTGACGCAGAGTCTCCGGCCTGAGCTCGTGGAGGACGTGGTGAGCGCTCTGTTCCCTTCGCGAGAGGAGCATCGTCCCCGCTAATGGCTCCGCCACCTGCGGTGCCGGAAGCGGACGGTTCAGGAAACCGATGACGCCATTCCGGAGGTGACTAGGGTAGACCTGAGAGTGGCGGTACGGAGGTTTAAGGCCAAAACTACCGCCCCGGGGCCCGATGGCTTGCCTGGCAAAGCCTGGACCCTGGCCTCAGACTCAGAGGCTCTTGGGCCCCGACTGGAGTGGCTCTTTAGCGCGTGCATGGAAAGAGGCCAGTTCCCGCTTCGTTTTAAGACGGGGAAGCTGGTCCTCATCCAGAAGCCGGGGCGCCCTGCGGACTCGCCGTCCGCATACCGGCCCATTGTGTAGCTCGACGAGGTGGGCAAGCTCTATATGAGTAATTGCAAACCGCCTCGCCGAGCACCTTGAGGGAATGGGTCCGGATCTTGCGGATAAGCAGTTCGGCTTCCGCAAGAGGCGCTCGACGGTGGACGCCATCATGCGCGTGAGAGCCCTCACGACGGGAGATGCGGTCTCTCGGGGCGGTGTGGTCTTGGCGGTGTCTCTCGACATCGCCAACGCCTTCAACACCATGCCCTGTAGCTGCATCAGGGAGGCACTCCGGTATCACCGGGTGCCGGCCTACCTTCGTCGTGTAGTCGGGGACTACTTGACAGACAGGGCTGTCATCTGCCCTTTTCAAAACGGAGAATAGAACCGGCGAGAGATGTCGTCTAGTATGGACCGACTTACAAGCCTCGAACGAGCGCACTGCGAGCATTTCGTTCGTACTCGGCTGTGCTCCGAAAATTGACGGTTTTTTGGCGAACACAAAGAGATTTGACTACGTTCGAAGACCGTGATCATTGTAGGTTCGTTGTACGTCCACACTTACGCCGCGAACGACGAAGCCGAGACCGGCTCCGTCGTGCTCGGCTCAAAGTTTGTTTGCTGCGTAACATTTTTCTGGAATGCCAAAAAAATTTGAAAAAAACATATGTTGAGGTACTAAAAAGGTAGTACATATTTACAAAGAGATAAATTCGTTATGTTGTCTCGAACTATGAAAAAAAAAATGGTCCAGACAACCTGACGTCAGAATGTCTGACCACTTTCTTTACGTGTTTTTTCGCCGTGAGTCGATGGTACTTAATATTTGAAGTTAGGTATCAAATAGTAGAAAAAAGGTAGTACATTTTGGTATTTTCAAAACATCAAATACCTATCTCTTTTGGTCCAGGGGTCCTGACGCTTTCGATTTCTCGATAATACTATGCGCGCGTAATACGATGCGCAAAAACCTAGGGATGCAAGAGTCGAAATAAGTTTTTTTGGGCCAAAATGTTTGTTTAGGAACGTTGACAATTATTATTAAAATAAGAGGAAATGATAATTATTTTGCGTAGCGCACGGATCGCTTTTTGCCACAACAAAAACAATGATCTAAACGCAACGCGAACGCATAGCACTCCCGCCGCCCGCCCGCTTCTGCTTCGACATCATTATAATTATATACAAACATCGTACGCTAGCTCTGTATAAACTTCCGGCTATATATTTCTTATTTTTATGGGGTGCGAATGTAGTATACTTAGAATACATTACATATTAAAAAATCCATGACTACACTAATTTGCCCCGAAGTACAATTTACAAGTATTGTAAAATCCTGGTTTCCTAGGGGTGCAAAAGGGTGCTAAAATAACTGGGTGTTCATGATGCTTTAAAAAGCATATTACGAGTTTGCACCAACAGGCTGAATTTCCCTTGAGCCGCAAATTAAAAATAATAATTAATTAGTTATTCATACACCTCACACTGTTTTGGTGAAAAGTATTTATACACCAAAGGGGTATCTACAAATATCTAAACTTACCACAATTAGTTATTAATAAAATTTCAAAATAATGGGACTTGTGTTAAATACCCTAATATTAAACGATGTTCCGTACATAACAAGAATGGTGCAAACTTAGAGGAAACTTATATTTATGTCTTCTAATGATTCCACAAAAAATTACAACTACACGAATTCCGTCCAACCATTTTGCTAATTCGACTACACTACATCCGAAATGAGGTGATCCGAGAGAGGACCAGATTTGTCGACATAGCTCACAGAATAAGTAAGCTGAAGTGGCAGTGGGCCGGCCATATTAGTCGCAGAACCGATGACCGTTGGAGTAGACGAGTTCTTGAGTGGAGACCGCGAATCGCGTAAGGTGGGACGCCCGCAGGCTCGGTGGAGCGATGATCTTCGCAGAGTGGCTGGTAACAACTGGATGAGAGTTGCCGAAAATCGAGTTGAGTGGCGTAAGATTATAGAGGCCTATATCCAGCAGTGGATTGCAATAGGCTGATGATGATGATGTTGTTTGTTTGGCGAGATTGGTTCAAAGCACCAAGTCAAAGTTTTTTACTGGTTAAAATACCCAGTTTTGTTTTAAAAGGAACAACCGTTGTTTTCATTCCCTCACCAAATAATAATATATCCTCCTCCAGCCTCAATACACAAAACAAGTTTTAAGATTTCGAAACATAACCTGCGCGTTGTGGGAGCGTAAAAAAAAATGGCAAAATGCGTGTCGGATTCGTACCGTCGTCGTAGTAGGGAAGCCCCCTTTAATTTTTACAGAAATACGTAAGAAAGTTTTTTTTTTATGGGTTTTTTTTGTTACTCTTGACCTCAATCTTGCCCTAAGGGCAGAGATGAGGGCGACGATGCCTAGAAGTTAGAAGATTGGAAGATTTACAAAGTAGCACAGTGTTTTGCGATAATATTTTGTTTCCACAAATTTTGTTTGGCATTAGCTAAGATTTTGGCATACCTATAGACTTTTTCTGTAGTGTACATAGTTTTTCAGGTACAGATTGGCCCTCAATCCTCTATGTAAGAACTGAGGGCCCAACTTTACAGTCAATAACTCGCTAATATGACTTTCACAAAATCTGATTCCAACTTCCACAAATTGTAGGGGAATGTACACTAAATCCTAAGCACATTTTCAAAGAGTTTTAACAAACGGGCCCTCACACCACACGCACATAAATATTTACCTCTTTCTGACGTATTTCAATCCAGACTATTAGTCATTAGTCTGAATGGCAAGTCCCAGGACTCCCAGAGCAGACAAAAAATCAATGAGGACTTTCAATGGTGGATCCAAAACAAAAACTTTTTTACAAACAAAAACAACCGACTTCAAAAACACCAAAAAGTGAAAAATAAAGAGAAATAATTAAACGAGCCTCAGTTTTTTTAATTGGCCACAGGATCAAACTTCTAATTTTATAACTAAGCCACGGGAAAATTATATAGCCTCTATTATACTAATTCGTCTTCTTTACAACGCCCGCTAAATATTCTATAGAAAGCATCAAGTGACGATCAACATTTATATTAAGTTGTCCTTGTTATTTATACATAGGCACCTAATTTATTAACTCAGCCACGGAATTTATATCTCGCCACCATTTTACATTTTACAGCTTTAACACAAGGCCCTCAAAAAAATATAAATGAAGCGACCGTATTCAACATCATTTATTATAACTTCGCATGTAAAATAATACATCACATTCTTTTATCGTGAAAATAGCAACAGAAAGATTTGGCGCGAGCGCGCGAGACGACAGCGACCGGCCATTTGCACCAATCAGAGAGCGCCATGAAATGTCAACTTTTGATACACTTTAGATTACTATATTTACGTTAAAAATACCTATTAGTTACAGAAATGTTTTTACCATTGTCTAATTGACTAGTCACAGGCAGATTGTATGATTCGTTATTGTAAACTGAGGGAAATAGGTTAGGTTAGGTTAAAACTGTGACCAAACGCGCGCGAGCCGAGCGAGCGAAGCGAGCGGTGCCGCGGCAGCGGCCGGCGAGCGCTACTTCCGAGTTGCTTGCAGAAATGTTTTCACAATTATTTATTGTCTAGTTTTTCGATAAAAATGAAGTTCTGAAGCGATTCTGTCGATAACTTTTGTAGCACAACATGTAAATAAAATCGATCTTTAGGACATTCGATACTCTGAACTTCAATATTTAGGTCATTAAGTACTCTGAACTTCTATATTTAAGCCTTTCGATGACACGACAGGAGTTTATACATACTATTAGTGGCTATAATATAATATTTGATGACAATTTTAATTAAATTTTGATGCTCAGTTAATGTGGCATGAGTTATAATTTAAACGTACTGAGTTAATAAATTAGAAGCTAATTGAATATTTTTTTGATGCCATATATTAATATTTTAGAAGTTTACTGTTTGAATTCATGTTACAAAAGATGCTAAAAAATAATCACGATGCTGAGTTGTATTTAGAGTGGCTTTAAAAAAGATAACTTGTGGCTAAGATAGTATTATTTAGATGCTCGTTAATTGTGGCTGACTTAGTAATTTAGAAGGCAAGTTAGATTTTTAGATGCAAATAATGCTATTAAAAAGAAGCCGGTTTAATTAGCACCCAAAAATAAACTTCACTAGAAAAATCAGCTTCTGAAGTCGGTGACATTTGTTTGTTTGATTTCATTTTTTTTGCCTTTAAGTAAATGGCTGATTGCTTTTCTGTGTTTGTAAAATGATCTTGGATTAAAGCTCATAGTTCCAGTTTCGTGAATGGTTGTGAACCAGTAAACTTATTTGCTTTTAAATTTTTTTGCAAAGATAAAAGTGCTATGAAAATTTTGTCATTTGAAATTATCGAAACAGTGAAAACTACAATTTTAGAACTAAGTAGGGTGAACTCATCTAATTCTGTGATTCGCCTAATTCGGTGATATTTGATACTTAGTTAGTACTTTTATATTTCTACAAATGCCTTTATCACGAAGTTAGATGAGTTCACTAGGTATTAGGAAAAACCGACGACGCAGGCAGGGAATTCCACTCCTTGGCTGTGCGCATAATAAAGGAGTTCGAATGTGTGGAACGTCGACTAGGTATCGGTGATAACCTGCAGTACGTCTCATCATCATCATCATCATTTCAGCCAAAAGACGTCCACTGCTGGACATATATATGTCCAGCAGTGGACGTTTTTTGACTGCCGTGCTTTTCCCTGCCTGCGTCGTCGGTTTTTCCGAGTACATATAACCCTAATCTATTTAGGTCGCGAGTAAACAGGCTTCTTCTGGGTAAGCTCGTTCCATCGTCGACATCATCTCTGCCCTTAGGGCAAGATTGAAGTCAAGAGCAAGCCCATTTATAATAAAAAAATAAAAAAACTATAATTTAAACTTACCATATAGGTCTTCCCCAGGCGTCACCACATTGACCGGTCCCGTGCGTCTCTCATCCAGCGGGTAGCGGGCAGCGGGCAGCGGGCAGTACGTCTTATCAAAGTAAATAAGCCTAATAACTTTTTTAGTGCCTATGCCGTGCCAGAAACACAAAGGAGAATATCTGACCCATCTTATTACTTGTAGTGTCGTAAAAATATGTCAACTAGAAATTGCGACCGCCGAAATTCAAAGGCTTGAATTACAATCTACATCTGAAAATCTCCTCGCATCCGCAATCCTTGCTGAGGCTTGCCACATAATATGTCCGAAATTGTCCGCATATCTGCGGTAAAGTTCTATCGATAAATCAAAAAACTTTGTCCTTTCAGTTTAGCGGACTATTTCGCTTTCCACGGTAATATGAAAAGTATCTACTTGTTGGTATGAGTTGGTAAGTGTTTCTCTGGTTTTCCGCTTATTTTAATTAGAAAGTTTTCTTGCGAATAGGTGGCTTCTAGGAAATCTTGTCGTAACGTCTCTCTCGTATACAGGGTGATTGCTGATGAGGTAGTTGCCTTTTAAATGGCTGATACTAGACCTAATTTGCAACAATTTTGACCGCGACAACTTGAGGTCCAAACTGTGTTGTGATTGAGATATCCAACTTTTTAAGTACCCACCATAAACTGCTGATTGTGAGAAATCTATGCCGTTCAGGATGTTCAACTGATGCTTTTCTGATAGCACATAAACGAATGAATCGTTCGAAAACATATTTGTCAAAAGAGTATAATATGTGGAAATTAAGCGTTAATAAAGTTCAATTTCGAGCAGAGCAGCGGTGGCCCACAAGAGCAGCGGTGGCCCAGTGGTGTCGGCCCCGACTTACGAACAGTAGGTCGTGGGTTCGAACCCAGGCAGGCGCATTACTTTGTGTAATTTATTTCATCACCGCAGGAAGCGCACACGAGTGTACGTAAAAACAGATGCAGAAAGACAGTGGTCTTTCTTCAGTATCAACCTGGCGGGTGATCAACGATGGGGCGGCAATTTAACAAGATCGCAGAGATATGGCACAGGCTTTACGTGCTTTCCCCTTTTCAAGGCTAGCGGGTGTCACACCATCAACTTCCGAAACTCCGTACGGCTATTACATTGTTACTAACACAGTTGACATAGAATAACGCAATAAAGTGCCCAACGCTCAGCAGCCGCGCGTGTGTACCTTCGGACCTTTACATATCTGTATCACTATCATCACTACATAGTATATAAAACAAAGTCGCTTTCTCTGTTTCATGTCCCTTTGTATGCTTAAATCTTTAAAACTACGCAACGGATTTTGATGCGGTTTTTTTAAATAGATAGAGTGATACAAGAGGAAGGTTTTCACCTTTTTTGCACCCGTGCGAAGCCGGGGCGGGTCACTAGTATAATTATAAAAGGCAAAGCTGACTTACTCACGATCGAAGAACAGGCCAAACCCACAGGGTTAAAAACTTAAAATATCGCACACGTATTCCTCATATGAGGTAGGCATAATAGGCATCCACTAAGGAAGGCCTTTTAAAATTAAACCCCAAAGGGGGTGCAAAAGGGAATGAAAGTTTACGTATGGAAAATCGTCATTTTTTATATTTCCACATTCACGCGGGCGAAGCCGCGGGCAAAAGCTAGACAGTACAGGATAAGAATATTAACTCACAAAACTTTAAAACAGGATTACAGGGTGACATAATGCAGTCCAATTAGATAAGACTGCTAACATAAAGTGACGCAACAGTGAAAATAAAAACACTTAACTTTCTGAACACGCAGCGACTGTGAATTTATTCAGCTTACGTAATCTCTATGTTCATTATTTTTATCTCAACATTGTGAATGTTACTGAAAGGCATTCAAAATAATATAATATTAATTCACGAAGATTTTGTACAGCCGTATCTACACAGTAGACGATAGGTACAAAGTTTCTCTTATTACGTAATAGGTATCTTCAATTAGGTATCCAAAGTACTTAGCTTTCAGCTTTGTGCTTTCATAAAAGATGAATACTTTTACCTACTTACGACTAAAATTTCAACAGAGCTAAGAATTGTGTGGGCAAAAGATAATTTTTGAAATTTCTAATGGGTAGATAGGTATTTCTTTTTGCCAATAATTTAGTTTCGATACTACCTATTATTAACATACCTACATTACCTATTTCTGACAGTAGAATGTTCCGGGACTAAAAATGTAAACAAACTACAGATACTTATCTATAGGTATCCTATTACAGGTACACAGTCGTCGGCCCATTGCAGTGCTTTCTAAATATAGGTGTGACTACAAATCAATTGTATTCAGTTATTTTTGGTCACACTATAATATCAGAAATAATATCAATGTAAAACTTTTGTCGTACACAAACACATTAAACAAAGTTTTATTTGCACTAAATAGGTTTACATTTGACTGCAACTCGCCTGTTTCTTATGAACAAAGTTTTTCAAAAGATTTTTCGAAAACTGGCTCATAAAGCACTTTTCAACATTGTTCTTATTTATTACGCTTCCTAGCTCTGTGTTCTATGCATAGTAATAAGTATGCACAGCTAGATTTTCGCATTTGCGTCCTAAAATATGAAATTGTTTTAATTATAAAGTGCCGAGGTTGTAGCTCATCTACGTATGTTAAGTCGTTGACCCTACTAAGGTACCTTACTTGTTGAGCGTTCCGCCACAACCGAGGCAGTCTCCTTTGATAGTATTACATAATTTAATGTCCGGAGCTATGCATCTAATTAGGCCCAGCCTTTTAATCCAAAAGGGATGAGGATTAGAACTTTGAATGTTTATTTAGTCGTTGAATTTTAGGATGTTTCTTTCATGCTAAGTTTTGTCACGGTAATATTATCATACAGTAGTTCGACTTCATACAAACGGACGAAGCGCGAGCTATGCCTACGCGCCTCGATTAAGGGATGCGCCTGGGATGCAGACAGTCGCGACTGTGCCGCAGTGACGAGCGGACGGTATGTTGTTTTTTAACAATAAATGCGCGATGTTTTCTCTAAAAATAAGACAAGTACATTTAATTTACATTTTTTGTGTTGTTTTTGGTTTTATGAATTCGTTAATAACGTATCCAGAATTCCAGAGATAACTTTTTTTTAATTACCTGGAAACTTTGAAAGATAAGACTATAAAATAATTTTTAATACAGTTGCTCAAAAAGTGACGTATTGCAGGGACGTATAGCGTTCGGGATGTGGGCTATTACGTACTCGTGCTTTTTCTTTACCTTTCCCGAACTCGTGCGTTCTCTTTCCCAACTGTCAAAATAATGTCCACTAAAAAAAAAACAACCACGAAGTATTTACTAAATAAAATCATAGAAGTTTTTATGATTCATGCAAATATTTCTAAAGAAGCTACTAATTTGTTTCAATATCAGATTTATTTATTTGATTCAATGAGTTAAAGGTTTTCATTTTTATTTCATATCAATAAAAAAAATCTACTGAAAACTTGGCTGTATGGGCATAGTTCCCTTTGCCTACCCAGAATAGGTAAAGAAAAAAAAATCTCTGCGATTCTTTTACGCTAAGCGCCATTTTCAAAAATGTTCTTTGCGAGTTTAATTACGGTTTTATTATTTTATTAAATTGCTTCATTTTTTCGCAACTGTATTAAAAATAGTTGTTCAGTACACGTGCGGAACCGTCATTGCAACTTGTTCCGACTGTCTACCCTCGCCGTCGGCTGTGCCTCGGCTCGGCTAGACATTTGTCGGAACTCGTTGCAATGACAGGCTTTCCGCACTTATAATGAAATATACTATTCACTTACTAGTAGGTAGGCTTCTACTGTGTGTCTTTTTAATGGATAAGTATTTCTTAATATGTCCCGAAAAAAAACATGTTTTTTTAATTAAATCTATCAATCAAAAAACAACACGCATGTTTATTAAACACTTTCTATTCAATTCACAAAGTATTTTATTTGTTTTAAAAAGTATATTTACGATCACAAAACTAAATGGAAACACAAAATAAGCACATGTAATTAAAATACTGGAGGCGGGCAGCCCTTACGCATGTTTACGTACCGCGCGGCTGTAGGCATTTATTTCAAGGACACGGCCGAGTCACACTACTGTACATATTTATACTGTGGTTTTGTGAAGCGTTACATTAAAAGGAAATTAGAAAATGTATTTTTTAATACAGTTGCTCAAAAAGTGGCGTATTGCAGGGACGTATAGCGTTCGGGATGTGGGCTATTACGTACTCGTGCTTTTTCTTTACCTTTCCCGAACTCGTGCGTTCTCTTTCCCAACTGTCAAAATAATGTCCATTAAAAAAAAATCAACCACGAAGTATTTACTAAATAAAATCATAGAAGTTTTTATGATTCATGCAAATATTTCTAAAGAAGATACTAATTTGTTTCAATATCAGATTTAATTATTTGATTCAATGAGTTAAAGGTGTCATTCCATTTCATCTCATTCAATTTCATTTTTATTTATATCAATAAAAAAAATCTACTGAAGACTTGGCTGTATGGGCATAGTTCCCTTTGCCTACCCAGAATGGGTAAAGAAAACAAAAAAATCTCTGCTTATATTCTTTTACGGTTGGCACCATTTTCCAAAAATGTTCTTTGCGAGTTTAATTACGGTTTTATTATTTTATTAAATTGCTTCATTTTTTCGCAACTGTATTAAAAATAGTTGTTCAGTACACGTGCGGAACCGTCATTGCAACTTGTTCCGACTGTCAACCCTCGCCGTCGGCTGTGCCTCGGCTCGGTTAGACATTAGTCGGAACTCTTTGCAATGACAGGCTTTCCGCACTTAGAATGAAATATACTATTACGTAAAATTTACCTACACGGTTGAAGTGACACCGACACCTTGGATTTTATTATTTCAAAATATTAAAGTCTTAGTTTCATGTAAGTTTAAGTATCGGATTTTTTCACTGCCCGCGAGTAAAACTAAACGAAACGAAAAAAATAACATCAATAACTTATAATGAGAAGCTTATAAACTTATCTAACTTTTTATAAACAAGATGAACGCACTTTTTAACTAAGTTATCAAGGAGATGTGACAGTATTGTTGATTATGTTATTTGTTACGCAGACTACCAATTCCCTTTTTAACATCAATCGAAAGCAAAACGATTACACACAGAACGAATAAATGCGATCTCTTAACGCTTGATTATTGATAACGCTTAAATTCGTAAAACTCTATCATTACTTCTTTAAATCATAAGATCATAAGATAGCATCACGCCTGTAATCCCCAAAGGGTAAGGCAGACGTGTAACCACAGAAGAGATAAAAGAGGTTAGAAAGGCCATGTGGGCGGGGCACGCGCGCCGCTTATATGATCAGACGATCATATGTCGACAAAATTTGATTTACTGACCAACAATCGCGCTCATATTGTGACAGCGATCGGAGCTCCGCGAAAAAAAAAGAATTATGCCGTGTTGCGCGATTATTACGTGTCGGAAAAGAAGCCAGGTGTGCAGTGTGGCTCGAGAAGGGATTTCTCTTCATCGGTAAGTCTAAAAACCTTAAAATACAAGTGATATTTGTAATTATTACAATAGTATTATGTAGTTCGCAGACAAAAATGATACAATCGCAAGCAGAAACGAAATTATGTACATTGCTTGCAATACGTGGGTACCATCTTGTACTACGTGAGCGATTGCGCAATGCATTTCGTTCACTGCGAACGTCGCGTGCGACGAGCCAAAGCTTAAATTCTGCCTACTCTTTGCGTTTCGATAGTGTTGTACCAAGTTGTCAATAATGTCGATATTTAGTATGTGTGAATGCATTCAAATGATTATTATGTTATGATTAAAATAACTTTTGTTTATCCCATACTATCAATACCTTATTATTGTTTATTGATTGTTTTTCATCTAAAATTTGTTTTGAGGTTAGCCATTTATAAATCGAAACATACATTTTAAATTTTATTTTTAGGTTTCCAACAGATCCAGATATGTTACAGACCTGACTAAAGCTATTATAGAAAAATATTAGTGTGAGATTGCATTTTATTCTGAAAAATTCGAATTTGAAAGATAGCAAGCGCATGCTATTGCTACTTAATAAATACGTTTTATTTCAAAACAATAATAAAATCTGAATTGAAATTGAATTTCAAGTACATAATGATCAATACCTATTTGAAAAAAATCTTTTCTGTTTACTTTTTATCTTTAATTTTTTATGTGTGAGAGACCAATAAATATTTTTGCTTTCTTATTTTCTTTCTTTCTGTCCCGTCCCGAAATTAAAGCAAAAACTGCAAAACAAAAAAAAAAAGTAACAAAACTCAAGTAATTTTATCGATATACATTATCGACCTTTTGGTCACCGTAACATGTATGAGAAATATACGCAAGTGTGAGTGTACGTCAAACGCAATGTTTGCGCTAGTGTGACAACCAGTAGCAAGCTCGCGATCTAAGTGAGTGCGGTTTATTTGTGTGCATAATTCGCGTACTTATTAGCGTCTTGCATGTAGTGGATATAGAGAGTGGGAGACAAGCGGCGACACGCGTTCTAATACAAATCAGGAACTATTTCCTTTCTAACCTCTTTTATCTCTTCTGTGCGTGTAACCATTAGTAACCCACATTTCGCCAGTTATGTTTAAGTCTCATGTAATAGGGGGTGAGCCTATTGCCATCAACCGGTCACAAATCCAGACTCCGTGCCTACTACTGAGAAATTCCTAATGGAGAAACCTCTTATCATTTTGAACGACCCGGGAATCGAACCGAAGACCTCATACTCAGCCGTCGCGCTTGCGAACGCTAGACCAACGAGGCAGTCAACAAGTTAATCAGTTATTTAAATCAAGTTATGAAAAACCGAGACAAAATACAAATGAGATGGAATAAAGGTCACTCAAAGACCTTACAGAAGCATACCCTGATACATAATAAAACCCCAAACCACATTCATGTAGATAGTGTTATACAATAATGGCTCTTACGTCTTATTTCTCGACGAAACTAGAGGGATGGGTAACCTAAAAAACTGCGGTCTAACTTAAAAGCTATTACTTTCACGCGCTCGCGCCAACTGCGGTATATAAAACACCAACCTGTATGCTTTTTGAACGAAACCATTGACGTCAGAGGGTCGCACATGCGCCCTGGATTGTGGCGCCATTGCTCTATTCAAAGGGGAGTGAGGATCTGAATAACACAACGCGGCACGCTCTCACAGCGGGCAGACGTATCGTGAATTTACACAGAAGGCAAATAACGCGGGAATACGACCCCGGTAAGTAATGACGTAGTAATAATTACAGAGATAAAAATTAACACGTCGACCGCTCGCTGTTTTTTGGTGGAAAAGTTTTTCAACTTTTTTTGCGGTTGTTTGTTTTGGTACTTTCAGCTGAATTCTATATATTTTATTTATTTCAGGCTTCAAGCTCGTTTTATTAGTTTAGAATGTTTGCTCTTAGTTTTTTGATTGGCTTTCTGTTTTATATCTGACTTTTTAAGGCCCAATTAGGTTTTAATATTGTGATTTCGAAGTTTTCGCATTATATTACGAGAGTTTTACTAAAGCTTACTTTTGCTTGATATTAAAATATCAGCTGAAGTTTTTAAAATCTGGTCTTCTTCAATTTATTTGTTGTTTAAATGGCCCACTTTAGAAGATACTTTTTTATTTCTATATACAATAATTGCCGGAAGGAATTTTAATGGGTGCTTTTTTGGACGAAACCTGACATAACATCACGCCTATAATCCCTGAAAGGTTAGGTAGAGCACCCACATTTCGCCAGTTATGTTTAAGTCCCATGTAATAGGGGGTGAGCCTATTGCCATCAACCGGGCACAAGTTAAAAACATATGTATTAAAATTGCGATGTATATAACTGTTTTACTCGAACTTCTTTGGGTCTTCGATGACGACCGCGGGGCACAATAGGACAAATAGGATGGGCCCATTCAATGTCGTTCAATAAATGGGTTAAATAGAGTTAGTAACTGTGCACCCGTCACTACATTGAGTACATATCTAAGTATGTATCGTCAGTTTTAGGGTTCCGTATTATACACATGATAGGTACCTAAACAATAAATCACTGGGTAATCATAGAGAAGTTATTTGTCTATCCAACTATTTAAAAATAATAGAAAGAAAACCAAAGACCAATTGTTTAGAATATTTTCACAACTTTTCACGATTCTTAATTTTCTCCGTTTTATTAACACGTTTATTACTTAAATATGTAACTACCGATTCGATATGTTTATTGCTTATTTAAAGGTACTTAAAAGTAAATAATTTAATAATTCTATATGTACCTATTGGTCCATATGAGTTCATCGGTTGGTCAGTCTGTAGAAATCGTCTTTCAGTATTATAATTATAATGAATTAAAAAGTATTATTGATATAAATCTTCAGGGACTTTTAGGTAGGTATTGATTTTCTCGGCATCTATAGCTCTAGGTCTGTTGTTTGCTTAAGATTGGTTAAAGTCCCAGACGACTGAATCCCTGGCAAAACCTTGGAGGTTGATATTCGGAAACCTATCGTAATATAGTCCAAATATTTGAACTTATAGCCGGTATCGTTCATTCGATTCAATTTCGGAATAGTTTAATCAAGTTTAAGATTATTTCTTTTCTTTGTGAGACTGGACTTTCTAGGATTACTTAAGTTACATTTGTCGGGAAAAAAATCAACAGGCTAAACTCTTGTTAACTAAGGGAAGCACAGAAAAGGCACATTTCTGGTTTGAGCTTGATATTGAAATAGAAAAATGAAATTTTGCCGACAGCCACGCGGGCGAAGCCGTGGGCATCAACTAGTAAACTATAAAGTTTGCCTAATGGATTTAAATTACTTGATCCCGTTACAGACGCCTTTCATGAGTTCCAGTTTTTTGGTCCATATTATTAATTTTATTTATTTATTTATTTAATGCATAATGTACACAGCGGGGTTTATCTTACGGGGTGAACATGGCCCGAGATGGATAGAGAGGTTTAGAGGGAGAAATGCCCAGTGGGACACTTGAGACGATTGGGAAAGACAAATATTTGATTTTATTCTATTCGAGAAACTTACAGGTAATATAAAAATAAACAGTGGTCTTAAACAATATGCATTTGAAGGCCATTTACAAGTTTAACCCGCACGGTGCCCGCTTGGTGGATTAAGGCCCATCCCTCTCTTAGAAAGAAGGCCTGAGTCCCTGCAATGGGAACATTATAGACTGATGACGATGAAACAAAAAAAATAACTAAGAAAAGGTGGGATGTTGTCCATTGCTTGTTGGTTTTATCCAGTTCATTCAGCCATTTTTCATGTAATTTTCAAGACGCCTTTCGGTTGCGTCAGGGCTACACATTGTGGTTATTTGTTCACTGGATAATGACCAAAACAGACCCAGCTTTAAAGCTAAATGACTGATTACAACTGGATTACGAGCCATTAATGTAACCGGGTTGATATAACATAATCATAATGTCGGTAAACTATAACTCTATGAATATTAATGATCCAGAGAAGGTATCAGACTGTATCACTGAGTTCATCAGAAGTTGTTATTACAAGTAATTAGGGATTATTTATAAGCTAACAGGAATGGCGACCGTGTTATTGGTCTAGTACGAACGTAGACAAGAATGTGTTGGCCTGGGGTTTTCTCATTATGAAAACTTCTGTAGCAATTTAGTGTTTATAGACTTTATAGTCATCGTTAACCGACCGAGTCTTTATACGCCTGTTGAAAATCATTTAAAATAAAACCGTTTAAAAATATTTTACTATGCAGGGACGTCAAGTGTAGGTGTTGGGGTGTAGGTTTATTTTGTTACTTTTAAGGTGTTTATTTTTTTTAATACCGAATAAACACAATTTTCTTTCTTTACTTGTTATGAATTCGAATTTAGCTGAATGTTCCATTGAAAAATCTGAGTTAACTTTACGACTGGCATATATATATTCCTCAACTTACATGCAGCTGACTATTTCGGTTTTGGCTCGGTTTGAAGTTACATTTTTTACTTGGACACGCATTTCGCTATCAGAAAAAAAAACAGTCGAATCGCTAGTCTGTTCACAACAAATGGGGGCTTTGCTTCGGTTTGTGGTATGTATATACTAAATAGGCTTGCGTTTGACTGTTACTCGCCTTATGTAGAGCGATGTCGCGAATCAGAGTGAATAACAATTTCCATGTTGCGAATATAATATTTTGCGAATGTAATAATAATAGTCCTCCTGACCGTTTTTCGACCACGGCGGCCAATCTCAGCGGAGATTAGCCATCTGCGCGGGAGATATTATAGTGCACAAGTGTGTGCGCAGGCACAAGTGTACTCTCTGATCCCTTTTCTCTCATAGTCCGATGGGACGGCAATCCGACACGACCGGAGAGAGATCAGGCGCAGGACCAACGGCTTAACGTGCTTTCCGAGGCACGGGGGTATTATACCACCAACTTCCAAACTCCGGGCTACTACTGGGAAATTTCTAATGAAAAACCCAATAGCACTTTTTGGCCGACCCGGGAATCGAACCCAGGACCTCACACTCTGCAGTCGCGCTTGCGACCACTAGACCAACGAGGCAGCTGTAGGCAGGCAATGTGAAGAAACCGCACCGTTCACTCGCACTTTGAATAGATCTAGATTGTAATGATCGGGAAACAGAGAAGCCTGCAGTGAATTTCAAAGACTTAGCAGTTCGCAGAATAAACGAGGAAGCAATGCGCTTTGTTCGGGACCGTGGTATTTAAACCATAATTATAACGTTGACACTTCGCCGTATCTCTCGTTCGATGATAAAATAGGGATGGGGGAATTAGATTGAGTAATTCCAAAGCGCATTCTCCGAAATCTAACAGATAAGCTGGCAATTTTTCGCGGTCGCATTCAGACGTGTCTGGCTAAATAAATATGGGTGTTCTCAGATAACCACATTGGGTAGTAATTGTAAGTAAGGGTAAGTAAGGGTAAGTAAGGGTAAGTAAGGGTAAGTAAGGGTATATTATACCACGTCGGGGCTGCGGGATGCCCGTCGGGGTTGCGGGATGTCGAAAGAGATACCGCGGCCTCGGCACAAGGGCGAAGAAGGAACATGGGTGGTTTTTAGTCAGTAGAAGTCTGACACTCCCTTCCGCTCTGCCCAAGAGCGGGAGGAGTTATTTGATGATTTCCAAATACCAAAAAAAAAAAAAATGGGTGTGATATTATTTAAACAATGTCAGACTTTGTTGTCTACATTTCCAGTGAAGTCATGTAACAGCAAATTGTTAGGGAGCCAGCTGTTAACATTTTATCCTTACATAGTATAAAACAAAGTCGTGTCTGTTTGTTTGTTTGTCTGTATGCTTAAATCTTTAAAACTACGCAACGGATTTTGATGCGGTTTTTTTAATAGATAGAGTGATTCAAGAGGAAGGTTTTAGTATATAATTTGAACGACATCCACGCGGGTGAAGCCGCGGGCATCAGCTAGTAAGTTATAAACTTAATCCCAAGTTGGTTGGTCCTAACCTTGAGGCGGTCTCTTTAAGGTACATATTTGGGCCAGAGTAGTTGGGGGATTTTAGAGGGTAGATTATTGTTTAAGTGGTCTGAATATTACACATGTTTACATAGCAATTTAACTGATTACTGCGGGAGACAGTGAATAGGTAAAGCAGCTTCGAAGTCAGTTATATCAAAAGCCTTTTGAGAATACTACTAACAGTTTCAAAAGGTTTTCAGTCAGTTATTGTTATAGGATGCCGGTGATTATTTTCTATATTACGTATCTAAGTATCATTGATAACAGGATAAGGATAAAATATGAGTTCGTGTAATGATATTATTATATATAAACATAGTACCTTTAAGTATCAGTCATAAAACAATCACAATAAGTGATATGAAGCACATAATTATTACTATCGATGATAACTGTGTTCGATAAATCGATAAGTACTGAGTTTTTCTTCTCTCTCGATTTTCTTTTTTATGCGTGTATTAACTTTGTTGTTTTGTAACAGATTTTTTTATTGAAACGGATTCGTGCCTCGCAAAGACTGAACTACTGAAAAGCCATTTGAAGGATACCTATCCTCCAAATAGGGATGTGTCCTGGGTAAAACAATTATGATTCCGGTTAGTCCGTCAGTTAGATTATCGAAAAGTATTGAATACGTGTTTTTTGTTTTATCAAATTAATAAAATTGACGAAGATAAAACGCGTCAAAGATCAGGAGTGGGGGCTTTTGACGGCACTACGTGGTAAAAAATGCATTGCGATATGACGTCACACGAGTTTTTGAAGCACTGTTTCGTCTTCATTTTTGGTTTACGTGCAAAAAGAAAAAAAAAGTGTCCAATATTTTTTGGTAATCTATGTGACGGACTAATTAGTTTTTTTGTCAACTACCCTATTACCTTTTATTATGTTTAGTGCATTTCACGTCATGGGCATTAGAAAATCTTTTCACATCAAACGTGGTACTTTTCACAGAAAGTCTGATTAGCAAAATTCAAATAAGGTACAATTCCCGATTGGATTTTCTTTTCAACATGGCATTCTGCGGTATCGGATGTTCGGCGTCAAGAGCTTTGAAGCTATGCTGATGTGCACAAAGTTAAGCGTAATACAACACAAACATGTCTCATATTCAGAAGTTAAGCAACATACATTGTTCCCACCAACACACAACATCAGTTTACTTCACCTATTTTAAACGGCAATAGAACACGTAAACTTGTTGCAACAACTTTTGATCAACACAAAAACTTGTTTCTGCAAATTTTGTTCAACACAAAAACTTGTTGCTGCAACTTTTGTTCTACACAAAATTTATGAGTTTTTCTTTTTACTACAGGTACACTTGAATGTTATGAAGTTCTATCAGATCATCTCTTGTTATCGAAGGATAATAACTAAAAGGATCCTTCTTGAATGGACCATTATATTCTTTACAAAGGATTCTAATCATACCCGAGATGAAAGAAATTAATCTATGTTTACTCGTGTGTAGTGTCCTGTGATAAACAGAGATTGAGAGAGGGGGCGTCATATTGTGTGTCTAATATGAAAGACTATCTACTTTTTTGTTTATGTATGTAGTTGTATAAGAGAGTTATGAATAAGTATATAAGTATCGTGTGTTATTTTATTTGCCTCTGGCTAGGCGACGTGTTGTCCATTTTAAAGTCTTTTATTATGTTCTAGTTTTTCGCGAAATAAATTACTATTCTTAATGATTGTGTTCATTATGAAAAGAAGGCTTTTCAAAAGCTATTGTAACCGATTTTGTTTTGTAAAGAAATTGTTACCTATTGGTACCTAGTGAAGTGGAATACTTAGGTTGACGAGATATCGAGAAACAATTTGAAACGTATTACTTACTATCTTGTAAATATTGGTACTTGCTTACTAGTTTGGTATTGCCGTGTAATTTGGCCTTGGTACGTGTCGTGAGCATACAATAAAATACCATCTCACGTTTCCAATAGACTCTCTTTTCACTTTGAATCGAAATACTGTGTAGCTTTCTGATACTTATTACTTACCTTACTTGAAGAATATCAATAGCTGCCTACTATATATTGTATACCTACTGTATTGCATAATTATCAAAATTGCAGATAGTAGGTATAACAATAGCATTGTCATCGTTTAACGAAAATGTATTTTTTTTAAATGACTGTTAAGTGGAAGAGGAATTAGTGGTACATTTTAAGAATTTCTCAGATAAAAGGCGATTATATTTATGGCCGTGTCCATACTGACTACTGAGCTTTCAGCATTCATTAACAATTTTTGGTTCTTTTTGTGAATTTGATTTATTCGTAAAATGAGTTAGGTTTTAGCAGACACTTAAATTGTAAACCAAAGGAAGCTTTGGTGTACTTTGAGTAATAGTCGGCACTACTTGTTAAACTAGACTTATTTAGTGCAGCCGTGAGACACAATAATTTTAATCTTTACGGTGCATTTAAAAAAAAAAATAGTTTGCACTTGCTGTGATCACGACTCACGACTTCACGAGTATTAAAGGAAAGTATGGATAAGAAAAAAACAAGCTGCGTCGACCACAGATAAATTGGTTTATGGAAAGGAGAATGATGATATGATGTGCTGTGCATTTGTGACATGTTCCAAAGAAACGTATATTCTTTCTTTAGTTCCTTAGTGCTTTCAAAAATATGGATAATATTAGAAGTTTTCAAATATTGTTCCTTTGAAGTTCTCAAATATTAATCCACCGAATACACCCAAGTGAAACACTTATTAAAGACTTCGTTATTCGATTCCTCGAAATTCTACTCGACTGATCTGATGCTACAATTAGGCACCTTCTTAATCGAATGCTTAGAAAGGGGTTTGGCTAACTTTGTATGGGCTAGTGGCGTCATTTTTTTTTTGAGCGGCCACTTTTAATTTTCATGTTATTTTGTTGTGCTGTGTCAAATACACATACATGCTAAATTATTTTTGTCTTAAGTCATTTCTAAACTGAGATATTTGAGTTTGAATATTATAAAAATGTCTTCTTCAATTACTGTTCTGCGTAAAGAAATAATATAATAATATAATATTCCACAACTATCACACAACGCCATCTAGTCCCAAGCTAAGCAGAGCTTGTGTTATGGGTACTAGACAACTGATAAACATACTTATATATTTCTAAATACATACATATTATAGATAAATTACACCCAGACACAGAACAAATGATCGTGCTCATCACACAAACATTTGTCCTGGGTGGGAATCGAACCCACGACCTCCGGCATAGCAGTTAGGGTCACTAACCACTAGACCAACAGGCCAGTCTGAAATCTTAGTTTTGTGTTTAGAAGGTTGATATTAGAGCTGGCTTAATAATAACTGCTACTTGGGTCGATCTTTAGGTTAGGCCACGCTTGCCTAGGTGGGTCTGTGGATGGGTGGGTGTGGATTATATACCGAGTTTCCTCCGTGCCTTGGAAAGCACGTTAAGCTGTTGGTCCCGGCTGCCATATATAGATCTTTTGCAGTCGTTACTGGTAGTCAGTGACCTGAAAATCTGACAACCAGTCTTACCAAAGGGTATCGTATTACCCAGTATTAACTGGGACGTGGAGGTCAGATAGGCCGTCGCTCCATGTAAAATACTGATATTCAGCTGCCTCCGGTTAGACTGGAAGCCGACCCCAACCTATTTGGGAAAAGGAATAAATAATACAAGAGCAATATTGCATCCAGCCCTTGTGTAGCAGTTTCTACGAGAATGTACACGTAAATGTCCGTATAAATGAATGTGTAATACGAGTCCCGCCGACACGATTCAGACTTCACTGGCTACAAATGCAAAATGCACTGTTAATTACATCCATGGTGTTATACATCCAAATCTTAAACATATAAGAGTCTAAAGAGGTATGCTGGGTCTGTCACAATACACAAACGATCACAATGCCAAGTCTTTAGAATGCATCAGCCCATAGATAACAGACATCGAGCCATGCAATCTACGTACGTATTTAATTTATTTTGATTATTTTTTCATCGTTGGCCAGCACTAGGAACTTCAGTCTGCTGTATCGTGGGTGCATTCACAAACATTTAAACTCAAACACACAAATACCCAGACCCGAAACAACTATCTGCAAGTCATACAAATATTTGCCCTGTGTGGGAATCGAACCCGCGACACGTAGCGCAGCAGTCAACTGCTTGAGCCACTGCGCCTACCGTGTGGTCTGAATTCTGAAAAAAATACGACTGGAACCTTAAACAGTGCAATAGACTGTAATAACTTCTTCGATTTTAATGAGCAATTCAAAACCAAATATCTCCGTTCCGATTAGATTTAGAGAAATGCATCCATAATATTTTTGGATCGCTTTAATCTGTTCTTTCAAAATATCCAAGTTTCATTACTGGCCGCGCAACTTCAAAACGACGCCAACTTTAGCCAAACCCCTTTAAGAGCTTCCAGTTGCTAGTTTTGATCACATACTAATTACCTTAAGAGCGTATGGTACCTCAAACGCGAGTTTTATAATGCGTAAAAGTATATGATTCACTGCAGTAATCAACATCAGAAAAATATATGATATTCTTCAGGATATATGCTAGTGCCATAGTGTTGTGAAAACATAATACAACTAACTTTGCTCGATAGAAAAAAATCGCGAAGATACCTCTAAAAATTTCTTTTAACGAGTAAAAACCATACTAAAATACATGTCATCGTTCTGATTTTTTTGCCAAATAATTCTACAAGCAACATACTAAAGTCATAGTGTTTTACTTTTTTAGTCTAATCAATAGATTTTTTGTAAATCGCAAAATACCACTAATTTCGCACTATTCGGCCGCAGCGAAAGACGTAACAACCGCTTTGTAGTGCAAGCTGATTAGTACTTTATTCTAACAGTGTTTCAAGCGAAGTTTGAACCACCACAAATAGGGTTGCTAATCTGAGGTAGCATACGCTCTTAAACACAGGTGTTGCGTTTGCATTTTGAACGAGCTTAATTGGGCTACCGGAAAACCTGATTGCCTACTACGAATGAAGTAGTTTATTCACCCTGTAATATGTATGAGTATATTATTATTAATTACCTATTTACTTTATAATTATTATGATTGCAGTGGATTTCGGGGAAATATGTGGATGTTTATCACATTACCATACCATAATTGGCATAGATTTTTACATTTTGCGGGTAATATATCGGAATGATCCTAACAAATGGGTTTGTTTTAAACATCCTAAATACATATTTTGAAGGTCTGTATTTTCTCAGTAAAGTGACAATCAACACAGGTACGTACATAAGTACGTACAACCTACCAGCTAACATTGTAATTAGAAAATAACTTTCAAAAAGGTTACATCTGCCCTTCATGTCGAAAAAGAATGCGTTTCAAAATTCCTGAACCTTTTTGATTCATGACTGAACACACCTTCAATAGGTACTTGGCCCTCGTATTTAGATAAAAAATCCTGTATCAGACGCAACAGGCTTACGAAGAATTTTCCCATTATTTTTTTCACGTAATTTTCAGCGTTCGCCATTTTGTGGATTAACTCACATAATTCCCTCTCTCTCGTCCGCTGAACTGTGAAATGGGGCAGATTGGCAATCAATCACTTTCTCGCGAGCGCTCTTACTATAGTATATTATTAGGTAAGTACCTATATAGTTTCAAGACCAATATCGGATGGCGTAGGCGAGCTAGTGTCTTGCAATGCTTGTTTGCTATATTGAGTGATTGATAGAACCTCATCTCACTCACTACCAAGTGCCTATTGACTATCTTGAATATTATAGAGATGCCTAGGCATAGCTACGTAGGAGAGGGCAATTTAAGCTTATAAAGCCACAAGAGATCAAGACAAAGCACCTCAATTTAACTCCTAAACTAGGTCTGACTTGTTTCGAGAACAAAGTGTATAAAGATTAACGAAGGGCTCAGGAGAGAAATAAAAGCAATCTTAAACGGTGGTCATAGAAATAAGGTATACATAGTTACGTAGGTATAATATTGATCTCGCGAACTATAGGTACTAAAACACGATCTTCTCTAATCTTTCAATTTAAGACGCTGCTCTCAATTGCCCAGTTTATTCTGCAGCCCATTCATTGACAATAAGCTAAAATCCTTCTTCCAATTACGTTTTAAATTGCACGTTTCCTTTTTTCCCATGTTAAGATGTACTGGCGATTCGCCCTGGATTCTCTCGTGTAATATTCTTATTGATTTTATTGGAAATATTTATTAACCGACGGAAATGGCCTATTCAAAAGATGATTTATCATAGGGTTGATGATTGATATTGATGAGTATTAAAATAATGATTTTAATAATTTTATAGTTGATGCCTGACAAGTGATTAATGGTAATATCACTGTGATTACTATTGAGGTTACAGGTCAAACGATTCGGGAGTCCCTACAAGTGAATCGCAACTGTGTGATACTGGACTATCGGCTTATCCATTTTTAATACGGATTAGTGGAAGTAGGAAGCAGATTAAGGACATTGGATCAAAGCAAAGCTTTTGTTGGAAACCGAGCTCTTTTTAAGTAACTAAGTTTTCATGTAGAAAAAGATAACTAAATGATTCCGCCCGTTACTGTTGTTAAATTCCAATTTTCCACATTGTCAACGATTATTAGGTAGGTATATCTACTGATGCTGAATAATTCTGTTCATACGAAGTGAACGACACATCGAATTTTATATGTGTTGAGTTATTTAATGGCGGACTAGGGGCCCTACTATGACGTCTTAAAACAGTCCTAACTTATTCTTAATCCAGTGTGGAAAAGAGATGGCGCTAGACACCCTGTATAGTTCTGTCACGTTTCCACACTGGAGTAAGATTAAGTTAGGACTGTTTTAAGACGTCATAGTAGGCCACCTGGGACACAAATCGTTGCTAGCCATCGATTTACATCATTCGTAATTAGTTTTGGGTCGCTGTGGATGATGCCGCCTGCGTGTTCATACAAAACGAAACCAAGTATATCTTACTAGCACTTTAGCCCCGACTTCGTCGGCAAAAATTTGGACAACTCTGCTATTATGCTTGGTATAAAATATATAATTTAGATTACCCCCTACATACAAACTTACAAACCTTACCTCTTTATTATAATATTAGAATAGATGTATCCCGCATGCAGAATATCCTAAAAGATATGTACCCATAAACCCTTAAAGAATTAGGACACTATGGATCTTTACTTTTTACATCAGTCAAAATCTTCAATAAAAAACCGACCAAGAGCGTGTCGGGCCACGCTCAGTGTAGGGTTCCGTAGTAATAATTATTTTTTTGTTTGAAAAAAGATACGTTCAGGATAATAAAATATGTAAACGAAGTTAAAAAAAATGCTTGCATATACGATTATACTACAAACTTAGTCCAGAAATTATTTTGTACAACTTTTTGTCTTTTTTGTACAAAAACTGTTTCCATCCAAGTTCAAAATGATTTTCCTAGAAAGTCCTTATAAAGTTCTACTTTTCAGATTTTTTTCATATAGGGGGCTACCCTAATAAAACATTTTTTTCCAATTTTTATTTTATCACTTTGTCGGCGTGATTGATACACATATTGGTACCAAATTTCAGCTTTCTAGTGCTAACGGTCACAGAGATTGAGTGAGGACGGACAGACGGACAGACAGACATGGCGAAACTATAAGGGTTCCTAGTTGACTACGGAACCCTAAAAATGGTGAAGTGCCAAAAAAACCATCAGTAATCATATATCTCGCTAACTAATAGTAGATTATGCACCAAGGGGCTAAAGTTGTGTCTTATGTCACGGGCGTCATATTGAATCTCGAGCGCAATGATGGATTCGGGATTTAAGACGATGACAATAGCTATTGACTTCTGGTGTTTCAGTATTTTTGGACACGCCCACAAATTTTCCGATACCCTAGCGCCATACTACCAAGTAAGAAACAAATAGTCCAGGATCCGCGGTCCATTTTTGCACTTGATTACTATCAAGCTAATTTTGATGAGACGGCGAGACGCCCAACAATTTCCTGCACGAAACTCTCGAATTCTCGATTGTGGTAAGTAATAGGGGTAGCAGGGATAAAATATGTTGGTTTGATGATTCTCAAAAGTGTTAAGTACAAACACTTTTGAGAATCATCAGCTGGGTTTTTTTTGTTAAATCTGATGATAATTATCTAAATTATTTGAAAAAATATTTGTCCTACAAAATGTATGGTTTGATCAAAGAGTCCCCTTCCTTCCTTCCAATATGTATCGATAACGAAGTCATTAAAAATGATTACTTACTAACTGGGTTTTGGGGATTGAATATTTTCTATTAAACCCACTCTTTACAAGTTGCCTACAAGATTCTAAAAATTATATTAAGTGTTTGGCACTTACTCCACGCACCATCAATACTCCTGTACATCATAAACAACAGGCTAATACACTTTCTGGAGCCACAAATTCCAGAAGAGCAAGCAGGTTTTGTTAAAGGCAAAGACACGCGGGAACAAATCCTGAACGTTCGCCAAATTATAGAGAAAAGTCGGGAATTTAACAGCCCTGTATTGATATGTTTCATAGATTATACCAAAGCATTTGATTGCGTGGAGTGGGGCAAGCTGTGGGGGGTTCTTAAAGACATGGGAACGCCTCAACATCTTATTGACATAGTCCGATGCCTCTACCTACACATCAACAACCGCTCTTTCGTCAAAATAGACACCGACTGTTCAAATGCGTTAGGCAGGGATGCATCCTCTCACCTCTGCTCTTCAATATGTACGAAGAGTAATATCATTCAAGACTCTTTAGGGCTGGGACAAGGGGTTTACTGTTGGTGGAAAGTGGATTTCCAATCTGAGGTACACTGATGACACCATTCTCCTTGCTACAACATTTGGCAACATGAAAGAGATACGGCACAGATTGGAAGTGGAAAGTGGCAAAGTAGGGTTTGCAATAAATAGGCAGAAAACCAAGCTTATGGTGGTAGATCGTGCGGGAAACCTATGGTGCGCCTATAACATCTAAGGCATCTACGATTAACTGGATACTGTGGACAGCTTCGATTAACTGGGCTCCAATATAAGTAATGAAGGTAGCTGCGTCACAGAAATAAAACGGCGGATAGCCATGGCTAAAGATGCTATATTACGCCCCCGGAACATCTGGGAAAAACGTGGTATAAGTTTTAAAACGAAGGCCCGTTTGGTCAGAGCACTAGTTTTCCTGATTTTCCTCCATAGAGTTAATAATAATAATATTTATTTATTTTCAGGCTACTTTGGCCCATAGATAAATACCTTACAGACTAACATACATACGATATAATTGACAGCTTGTGTTAGTAAACAAAACCTTAAAACTATATTAGTATCACTACAGTTGCACTACGTCACTGTGCGATCATGTGGCACTTGCCCGCGGAAGCGTCGAAACACCACCCCCTGCGGCCAAAAGTCCTCTTCCAAGACGAGGTGCAGGTAGCATGTCGGTACTCGCACCACAAACGCCTTAAAGTTGACGTTGCGGCGCGATTCGAGCAGCTGCACTCTCGCCACGTACTTGATCTTCTGGCGCACGTACTCCACGATGTCCTCCGTCGTAGTGGTGTAATGTAGACGGGAGAGGTACAAAGGAGTGTTCGGCTTTGCGGCACGAATATGCACATTGGGCTCCGATGGAGCCGTGCCGCAGCGGTTCTTGATGGTTCGCTGACGGCGCTTCCTCCTCAACACCGTCACGAAACCATCATCAGCCTGGATCGGTTCCTTTTCATGCACAGGCTTCTCGGAAGGAGCATTTTTCCCCACAAGTTAAGACATGGACAATCCAAACAAGAGTAAGACAGAGGATAGACGCATTCGAAATGTGGTGTTTTAGGCGGATTCTCCGAATTCCATGGACGGCCAAACGCACAAATGTGTCTATCCTTTACCAACTCGATATCAAGACTCGATGGTCAACAGTTTGCCTACAGCGTATTTTGTCTTATTTCGGCCACATAATGCAAAGAGGAGATAGCAGCCTTGAAAAGCTGGTCATTGTTGGCAATACCGAAGGCAAGCGACCGCGAGGCCGGTCGCCATTTTACAAATTTGGAAGTGGCTGTCTTCCAAACGATTGGCTTTGAGAAAAAATTGTTTGTGGAACCTCAATGTCATTTTTAAAGACCTGTCTAATGTCTATAGACACCCCACACGTAGGTATAGGTTTGATGAAAAAAAAAATATAGTTTCAGTTCCATATATGGGGCGACCCCCTAAATCCTTTTTTTTATTTTTGTATAAAAATCGTAAAGCGGTTCACAGAATACTTGTAGAGTTTCAACTGTGGAGTCTCAATAGTTTCCGAATGAAGTGGCTGTGACATACGGGTGGACAGACGGACAAACAGACATGACGAATATATAAGGGTTCCGTTTTTTGCCATTCGACTACGGACCCCTAAAAAACAGCTGGTTTGTAGTAATTTTTGATGAGCTCGTTATCAATATGTCGCAGATTCAACACCGAGGCACAATATTTAGAGTTGACAATTTAGAATAACGCCATCTATCATCGTTTTTCGGATCTATCATCGTTAAAGTCGGAAACGTCAAGCAGTGAGCTTGGGTGAGGTCAATGCAGAGCGTGGCAGGTCTGGTTTGACAGTTTTCGGTTGACAGATGACAGCTGTCAGTTGTCATATGTCAAATGTCAGTTGTGAGTGGTCGGTTGACGTTGACGTTAGACACATTTGAATTGAGGGACGTCACTTTTTGGTGAGACACGAGCGCGAACGGTTGAGCTGCCCGCCTGTATCGAACTTTCCGCGTTTCCGTACTTAATCCATTTCCATCAGCTTGATCGTTTGAGATTTTGTTAATTTGTTATCGGAAGTAAATAAATAGGCGGTTGTAATCAGTGTCGAGACTATTATTTCGTACCTCCGCCATGCCGAACTTGGACTCTGACAACGATGTACCCGAAATAGTTGACCTACCGTCGTCAAATACATGTTGGATTTAGATAATGATCATCAGATAAAAATAAAATAGTTAGTAATAGATTTTTGAAAAACATCAAATAAATAATTATAATAATATATTGTTAGCAGAAAAGACACCGTCAAGACTATGCGTGAAGAGGAACGCACACTCCAGCCACCACGCGGCTATATAAACCGCTGCACGACGCATTTCGTCCCTTTTCTCCATCGAGTCAACAAGCTACGAGGAATCTCTGCCCGTTAGAACAGCCAATTCTGCCTACCTTCAATTTGATTCTGCCTATTTAGTGTTCTTTTTATTTCCTGTTAATTTAATTGTTTAAAATATAAAACCGTTGGTTGATAGTTGTTTTTATTTTTATCTGTTTAATGCTAGTTTGCTAAGATCAGAAGTGGCATTCATTCTCACGTCTCCACTCTGTTGCTATGGCAAAATTGGTTGTTCGAATTTGAAAAAGGAACCAAGTCACTGTTTTACATCGTAAATAAAATGTTGACTTTTTTCCTCCTATTATCATAATTACTGCGGGTAGATGTGTAACATGGTAAACGAAATGTTGAAAAATCTGGTGAGTACGTTCCAATTTGTTAACTGCATTATTGAAAAGATGACGGTAGTGCGTTTATGATTGCATTTTATAGAATGTTGTTCTGTAGCTTGTTTGTAATTTTGTAACTTTGTTTGTTAGGTTCAGCCTAGTAACGCTAATTAGCTATCCATCTATCCTTATTAGTGTTTTGTTTAGTGAATAAGCTATTTAAGTACCTCGTACCACGCTTGCGCGTTGAGCGGCATTATGAACATGCTTAATAATAGCCGTAAAAGCAGAAGGCGTTCTAACAACTGTGGTTCTCAATCTAGAAATTCGTGATTCGAGTTGTGGTCATCCAGGTCATCGGAACTAGGGCTCTAGTCGTACTCTAAAAGGACGTAGGTCACCTAAAAATTTACTAATAGATCAAATCTTAGATCGGTTGACGTCATTGGAAGAGCAGCGTCACAAGACTCCGCCGCGAGCACGTGAGGCGTGTGCGGTCGCGTCCCGTTCGCCGCGGGAGCCAGCCGAGGCGGCTTCGCCCTCCCCGGGTCGTTCCGCGAGCGCTGTAACTAACCGCGATGCGGCATGGCCGTTACGACCGAACTTCGAACGCATCATTGACGCTATTCGGTTAATCAACACGACGCGGTGAGATCTAACCAATCTTATTTTTCTAATTTCGATCAAAGTATCAACGGTATAGACAATAACATTTAAATATACGGCACGGTTGGCACAGTGGCTGAGCGATTGGACTGCTGCGCTGCGTGTCGCGGGTTCGATCCCCGCACGGAACAAATATTTGTATGACCTACAGATAGTAGTTTCGGGTCTGGGTGTTTGTGTATGTGAGTTTAAATGTTTGTAAACGCACCCACGCTAAAGGAAAAATTCCTGGCTTGGGGCAACGTAAGAATTATTGAAAGAATAATGAATTAATGACTGTCTGTATCGAATTGTAAATCGCTTAATAAGTGGGTCAGTAGTGACGGTAGATGGAGTAAATAAAAATAAAAAAATACTGTGCCATAGGAGGCTGGATATTGCAAACATTTTACATGAGGTCATGAAGACATTAGGTCCTGGGTGTGATTCCCAGGGCGGGCAAATTGTTATTAGGTTTTTGTGGGTGTACTAGTAGGTAAGTACACCTCTGCCTTACCCTTCGGGGATTGCAAACGTGATCTTATGTTGTGTTATGTTTGGTGAGTGTTTCAAACTTGATTTTGATTCTGGAGTTGAATTTTCCTAAATGATCGCGCCAGGACTCAGCCGAACCTTATCTCGGGCCCATGGGAGACAGGTCTCAGAACAGCCGCCGTCCTAACGGGATCAAATAGACGCGATACGCGCCTCCGAACAATATTACAATTTCTGAACTTAAAGCTACCCTTACCTCATTTCTTCGAGCCGGTCTCACTTCCTTGACCCCTCGCAAGTTGTGTAACTGTGTATGTGTATAATGAGTGTATATGACCTTGCGATGGTTTGCTGGTAGTTCCGGACGATTCTTCCACGTCGCTGCAAGCCACGCCGTTAACGCGAGCCACCACACTCACTCCGTATTAGTCTAACCACAAAAGCCTCGGTGCTTTCCCGATAGCACTCCCGTGACAAGGCAAACCAATGATATTATCAATAACCCGTTCGACATTCACAGCGTCGCTAACCGTACTGCTTAACTAGTATAATTGGGTGCCGCGAAATGACTCCACAAGTCGATTTAATCAATGCGCGTGCGCTTTCACCCGTTCTCCGATGGCTACTATAATATTCGTTCGACGCCCAGCGCGTCTCAATACGAACTACTATTCACGCCGAGCCCAGCGCTCGACCTCTACCTCCGCCCCTTCGCCTCTGTCGCCCCGAGGCGGAGAAAATCAAAAATCTGAAGGTAGATTATAAACAATCACCCCCCCCGGACCGACCCGTTGTCGGTCCGCTCAAACTCCCGGGAGTCGAGATAAAGTTGAAACTGCCCGTCTAAGGATCGAGTCCCTCACCTGGACGTCTGCGATCCTTGGAAACCCATCCTTGCCCGTAATCAGGTTAACAATGCGCCCCCGTCGCCAACACAACGGTGATAGGTTAGCATCCTTAACCAGAACGAGGTCTCCAACGCAGGGTGGGGTCGTCCTGTCCGTCCACTTAACGCGTTGCTGTAGAATATGCAAATACTCCAGCGACCATCGCTTCCAAAAATTTTGGCTCATTTGCCGTAACATCTGATACCGTGACAACCGGTACAACTTGACATCAGTATACGGATATTCCGGCAAGGCGTTAAGTGGTTGGCCAATCAAAAAATGACCTGGGGTCATGGCCTCAAGGTCATTCGGGTCAGCGCTCAACGGGCACAAAGGTCGCGAGTTTAAGACCGCCTCAATTCTGCAAAACACCGTTGACAACTCCTCAAAGGTGAGAATCGTTGAGCCGATGACCCGATACAAGTGAGTCTTGGAAGACTTGACTACTGCCTCGAAAATTCCACCCCAGTGGGGGCATCCAGGTGGACTAAAATACCACGAAATGCCCCGACTGGCGAGGCCCGTGCCAATCTCTCGCTCATTCTGACTTAAAAACAATACAATTTCCTTTAAGCACCGGTCGGCGCCCTTGAAGTTGGTACCACAGTCCGACCGAATCAGTGACGGTACTCCCCGTCTAGAAACAAATCGATCTAACGCCGCCAGAAAGGCCTCCGTAGAGAGATCGGCCACCAATTCCAAATGAACGGCCTTGGTCGCCAGACACACGAAGACACACAGATATGCCTTAACCGACTTCGCGTTGCGAAGGTGCGATGTCTTGACCATGAAAGGCCCCGCGAAATCTGTCCCTACGCCAGCAAATGGCCGAGCCTCCGTGACTCGATCGGCCGGGAGATCTCCCATTTGTGGCTGCATTGTGGCTGCCTTGAGTCGGTAACAAGGCAAGCAACGAAACACAACGCTCCGTATGATTCTGCGGGCCGATAAAATCCAAAATTCACGCTGCAAAATGCCCAGAAGGGTGTTACAGCCTGCGTGTGAATTCTTGGTGTGACGGTCCCTAACCAACAACTCCACCAAAGCTCCCTTCTTGGGGAGAATTAGAGGATGTCGCGCTGCATAGGGCAAGTCGGCATTCCGTAATCGTCCTCCCACCCGGAGCATTCCATGCTCATCAATGAACGGGTTGAGGCGGACAAGACCCTTTTTCAATCGACCTGCGCCAGTCTTCAAGACCCTAATTTCGTCCTGGAACTCATTCCGCTGAACGACTCTCACCCAGAGTGAGAGAGCCTTTCGCTGTTCTTCAGGTCCCATTATAGGCGACATGTTTCGCTGCGCGACAGGACAACGACAATTTTGACAAAATCTCATTACCCATCCCGTTACTCTAAGTAACTTCCCTAACGAACTATGTCGTTCCAAGAGGGTGTGGTCTACGGTGGCGGGTTCCACTGTAGTCACATTCAGCCTCAAGCCTTGGTCTGGGGGTAATGAATGTCGACCGCACTCATTAAATGGCCACTCCGCATGTGGCTGTTCCAGCCATTGTGGCCCCCACCAAAGAGAATGTTCAACCAAAGCAGGCGCCGGACAGCCGCGTGAAGCGCAGTCAGCCGGATTAATCTCACCTGGAACATGTCTCCAGACCAGAGGAGTCTCTGAGCTATTTATTTGTGAGACTCGGTTGGCCACAAATACCTCGAGCGTGTGGACCGAAGTCTGCAACCAGCATAACACGATTCGGCTGTCAGTCCATGCATAGACCGTCTCGTTCAGAGCCACCGTACCACGCAAATTCCGCACCACATGGTTCAAGAGCCGCGTCAGAAGGGCTGCACCTGCCAGTTCCATCTTCGGAATCGTCCAACGAGTCCGAACAGGTGCGACCTTGCTCTTGGCCAGTACCAAGCGTACCGTTCCCCTACCAGCGGTCTCACCTGTTCTCAGGTAGACTGCGGCCGCGTACCCCTTCTCCGACGCATCACAAAACCCGTGCAGGGTGACCTTGACTCCTGCCTGCGGGAGCAGTTTACGCGGGATCTCAATCTCTGAGATCTGTGGTAAGGTGGTGACGAATGCCGACCACTCCCGAGCCAGCTCCTCCGTGAGCTGATCATCCCAACCTAGTTGAGCCAACCAAAGCTTCTGAATGAAGCACTTTCCCATGAACGTGACCGGCGCGATCCAACCGGTTGGGTCGAACGTTCGTGCGATAGTCGAAAGGACCGATCGCTTGGTCCAGGTCTTCGACAGCAACTCGGCCTCACAACTGTATGTGAAGGCATCCTGACTCGGTCGATACTGGACCCCTAAAATGGCCAACGCATGAAGATTTTCCGAATCCTCAAACAAATGCGGGTCTTGTTGATACTCAGTTGGCAGTCCTGCCAGTACCTCTGGGCAGTTCGACAGCCATTTCCTGAGTTCATAGCCACCGGAGGCCATGAGCGCCACCAATTCATCCCTTAAGATGAGCGCCTGCTCAATACTGTCTGAGCCCGTACAAATGTCGTCTACATAGACGTCCCTATCAATGACAGCAGCCGCGCGGGGAAAGCGGAGCCGTTCTTGATCAGCCAGTTCTCGTAGCGTACGCATGGCTACATATGGGCTGGGCTTTAATCCGTACGTGTTTGTGTTGAGCTCGTACGTGACCATCGGTTCTTCTGGGCTCTCTCGCCACAATATCAGCTGGAACCGACGGTCGTCTGGATGAATCTCAGTTTGACGAAACATCATCCGTACGTCCGTAACGAAGACAACCTGGTGTCTCCTGAAGTCCGTGAGAATGTCTGCAATGTCTCTGGTCAGCTTAGGACCAGCATGGAGACATTGATTCAGGGACACCCCGCTAGACGTCTCCGCGCTCCCGTCGAACACGACCCTAATCTTTGAGTCAGGTGTCTTCAAAACAGCATGATGAGGCAACACATAATGCTCCTCATGACGATAGTCAACCCTGGACACCGACATGTGACCCAACGTCAGGTATTCGCGCATGAACTCCACATACTTCTGTCGGAAGTTGGAGTCCCGCTTCATGCGCCTTTCCATTGCCACTAACCGCTTTTCTGCCAGACTCCATGAGCTCCCCAGCGGAGGTCGAATTGACAGAAATGGCAACCTTGTCATAAATCTACCCGATGGGAGGCGCACCGTGTTAAATCGATAGAATGTTTCGCACTCCTCATCACGTGGGTTATTTCTAAGAGCGGTGGGTGGCTCTTCCGTTGCCCAGAACCGTTGCAGGACGTCGGATAACACGCTGCCATAATATATGGAGCTATAATCCGTTGAGTGCTGTGGTTCCCGTACTGGGCCCAATAACGCGTAACCACCTGCGGTACGCATGGCCACAACCCCGTTTGGTTGCAGCTCCCGTTTGCCGCTTCGGAGCAGCTTCCCGAGGACGTCAGACCCAAGCAAGACGTCCACCCGTCCGGGAATCGCGAAGTGGGGATCGGCTAACTCCAATCCATTGGTCAACCCTTTTACCGCAGACGGTAACCGAGTCTGAGGGAGGACCCCAACCACTTCGTCCAAAACGATCGCCGTGGCATTCACCCGCGTGACCGATGCCGTGTCACCCATCTCGAACAGGAATGTCGTCTGACCCCTGAGGTGAGGCACCCGATTGCCACCTATACCTACGGCGCCATCCCGTGATGGCTCTAATGTAAGGCCCAGCTTTTTCACTAAACAGCTGGACACAATACAACCTTGTGCCCCTGAATCTAACAGTGCTCGCACGTGCACCGGCTGTCCGTCAGTACCCCTGACAGTAATCCTAGCCGTCGGTAATAATACCGTTACTGTCGGGGTGGGCACCACTGACGAACAGGCTGCTAGTTGCTAATAGGAGGCACCTCCCTCCTCCCCTGCCGGAGGGGGAGTAAATACTGTCCCAGTATACGGGTCCCAACCCGGGTAGTAACCCTCCCGACCCATCGGTGACATCCGTGCCGGTCGGAAGTAGCCTACTGGCATCCTTCCGAACGGTGGCGGGCGCGCCGTCAGCCGAGGGCGTTCTGCGAGAGGCGGGGAGAAGCGACTACTCGGGGGTGGCAACATGCCCCCCAACGCATTCGAGTACGCCGCGTAACCCGTCTGTACTACCTCCGGGCCCCTGCCCGAGTCTCGGTGCCTATCCCCCCCCCGCGGGGAAGACGACGGTATCGGGTTGTGCTCTGGATCAGCCCTTGGCCCACCCCCCCGAGGGGGCGGCGACCGCTGATTCCTGGCCGACCCACCCCCCCTAGGGGGGGGTGACCGACCACCCGAATCTGGCTTAGGAGAGGGGGGGTGACCTCCCGGCGAGGCTCCGTGCACCTCCCTACTCTCCGCCAGGCATAGCAACTCGTGATGGGCTCCTCCGCAGGTTCCACAGTTAGTGGTCCTGTGGCACTCACGTACAAAGTGAGTCCCCAAGCAGCGGAAGCACAAATAGCGCTGCTTGACCACCCCTCTTCGTCTATGCACCCGCTGCGCCTTAAAGTCCGCGCATGCGGCGAGACCGTGCCCTTCCTTCCGACAGAAGGCGCACACTTCCGATTGGAGGGCGTGGTATTTCTTCCCCCCCCGACGGGGCTCAACCGGCTTGGGCCCGCTCGTACGTCGGGTTGACGGAGGAGGGTGCGACGTGGATGCCCCTTGGCAATCCGCCCGCCGGCACTCGCCTTCTAAAAACACCCTCAAGTCATCGTAACTTGGGAGGTGGTCCGTCGATTCGCCACCATGTGACTGCTCAAAGCGCGCCACCACGTCGATCGGCAACTTCCGTAAAACCCTATTGACGATGATATATTTATTGTCCCCTAACGACAACTTAAGTCGATCTAACGTGTTCACCGCAACCGTGACCGGATTAAGGATTTTCGCCCTTATTTCGTACACGTTAGACACCTTCGGGATTTCAAAAATCTTATCGATGAGGCCATCAACTATTAATCGCCGATTATCATATCGGTCGATTAATAGGCCCCATGCCGTCTCATAACTGGCGTCCGTAATCTCCAGGTGGGTCAAGATGTCGTGCGGCTCACCGTTAAGCCTACCCATTAATTGAGCCATCTTGTAGGCGGGCGAGAGATCCGTACGCGAATGCACGACACTATTAAAAATATCGCGGAATCGCGGCCAATCGGCATACTCGCCGCTAAACTCGGGTACATGTACTGGTGGCAACGGCGCCTGAATTCCTACGCCTGCTGGCCGACATGATTCCCTGACGTCACCCATGCGCGATCGCTCAATGTCGGCCGCCGCCTGGATTATGCTCATGGACATTTCCCCACACTGGTCCACATTGCCCCGTACCACCTGAGCATCCTTGTCCACCGACGACAGATCCGTCGATTCGAGACATGCTAAATACTCAGCGTGACACTTTAACACGGCGTCATATCGTTCGTCAACTTGCCGAGCGCGTGACAATAACGCATCTTCACGATCGGTGCGACCTACCAACGTAACAACCGATGAAAACCATCTCAATTCAGCTTCGATTCTGGCTGCGATAGTTTTCGTTACTGACGGAGCCATAGTACCAACTTCAATACGCGATTATGCAATAATAAATAACAATAACCAAAAAAAATAACAATTATTGTATCCGGAACTAACAATAATAATATATTCGTTGAGTGAATAAATCTACGACGCTATGCCAACTCTTGAACTTATTCCTCTACGTGCTCTAGAGGTTATTCCTCTATGTCTCAAATGTTGACAATCATAACACGATTTGTGATGAGGTTATATTTGTGCGTAACCGAACGTAAATAACAAATTATTTTATCAACGAATATTCACATTCCATGTACTTATTATTAATAACGCCAAACTCAACTTGAGGCGTACACTGGTATGTAGGTCAATGTACTACTACCTACAAGTTGAATTTGTACATGAACACAATTTTTACAAAGTAAATTGGTACCAAGTACCTACTAATTTTTACAAAGTGGGTTTAAATAAACCAAGCTCTGCTACCAGAATTTGATCGCGCCAGGACTCAGCCGAACCTTATCTCGGGCCCATGGGAGACAGGTCTCAGAACAGCCGCCGTCCTAACGGGATCAAATAGACGCGATACGCGCCTCCGAACAATATTACAATTTCTGAACTTAAAGCTACCCTTACCTCATTTCTTCGAGCCGGTCTCACTTCCTTGACCCCTCGCAAGTTGTGTAACTGTGTATGTGTATAATGAGTGTATATGACCTTGCGATGGTTTGCTGGTAGTTCCGGACGATTCTTCCACGTCGCTGCAAGCCACGCCGTTAACGCGAGCCACCACACTCACTCCGTATTAGTCTAACCACAAAAGCCTCGGTGCTTTCCCGATAGCACTCCCGTGACAAGGCAAACCAATGATATTATCAATAACCCGTTCGACATTCACAGCGTCGCTAACCGTACTGCTTAACTAGTATAATTGGGTGCCGCGAAATGACTCCACAAGTCGATTTAATCAATGCGCGTGCGCTTTCACCCGTTCTCCGATGGCTACTATAATATTCGTTCGACGCCCAGCGCGTCTCAATACGAACTACTATTCACGCCGAGCCCAGCGCTCGACCTCTACCTCCGCCCCTTCGCCTCTGTCGCCCCGAGGCGGAGAAAATCAAAAATCTGAAGGTAGATTATAAACACTAAATGAAAGAGTAAATTTTGCTTGTAAATTTAAATGATGAGGAGAATTTGAACATTTTGATCTTTGAATCTAATTGAATCTTTAAATACTTACCTACAAAGATGCACATGATTGGCTAAGGAATTAGGTCAGTGGATCATGTACCAGACAATGTTCATAAGAATTTTCATGAAGTTAAGTTGTGGTAGAAAGTCGAGTAAGGGATTCTATCGGCTGTATTGTGTTTGACAGTACCAGCTAATTGCGTAGTCGTAGCCCGATTCAAATGAATGTTTTTTTGAGGAAACTCATGTAGAATGTAGGTGCGCGATGCGCGTTAGCTTTAGTGGACGCCGGGGTCTGGAAAGACCGTACCTATTGTGACGTCAGTGATGAGTGATGCACATGGGACATTTACTCGATTACTGGTTGTTTTGAGAGCCGTGGCGTTAGAGGTTTTACTCGATAATTTCTGTAAATCTGGCATTTTTGATCGCAATAGATTTTATAGGATTCGAACTTTTCGAAATTCAGAACGACTATATAATTCAGAACGACTAATAGGACATGACCCAGGGTAGTTTATTGTTCTATTTTTGATAATTGCCAGTTTAACCACGTTTGATTCAATCAAAAAGAGTTGGACCCAATGAAAATAAAGTTTGGTCAGGGGTGACCGAGTGGAGCAAAATTCTGTCGTAGATTTGTTTCTTTGCAGAGTACTTAACCATTGCACAAGCACAGTGGTGTGTGTTTGGAAGCACCGCAACGCTGCCTGGTCTCACAGCAGTGGTCGCCAGGGCTGCGCTACAGTGACGCCGTGACCGCTGGCTGCGTGTGCTACTGGCGTTGCCAAGCGCGTCGCTGTTGGCTGACTGCACGCTATACTGGCGTTGCCGAGCGCGTCGCTACGGGCTGCCAGCGCGCTACTTGCGTGTTGAGCGCGTCGCTACGGGCTGCCAGCGCGCTACTTGCGTGTTGAGCGTGTCGCTACGGGCTGTCAGCGCGCTACTTGCGTGTTGAGCGCGTCGCTACGGGCTGCCAGCGCGCTACTTGCGTGTTGAGCGCGTCGCTACGGGCTGCCAGCGCGCTACTTGCGTGTTGAGCGTGTCGCTACGGGCTGCCAGCGCGCTACTTGCGTGTTGAGCGCGTCGCTACGGGCTGCCAGCGCGCTACTTGCGTGTTGAGCGCGTCGCTACGGGCTGCCTGCGCGCTACTTGCGTGTTGAGCGCGTCGCTACGGGCTGCCAGCGCGCTACTTGCGTGTTGAGCGCGAGGCTCCGGGCTGTCAGCGCGCCATACAGGCACAGTTGTGCGTGGCACACCACGGTGCCAGCGCGCCCTACAGGCGCAGTTGTGCGTGGCACACCATGGTGCCAGCGCGCCCTACAGGCGCAGTTGTGCGTGGCACACCACGGTGCCAGCGCGCCCTACAGGCGCAGTTGTGCGTGGCACACCACGGTGCCAGCGCGCCCTACAGGCGCAGTTGTGCGTGGCACACCACGGTGCCAGCGCGCCTTACAGGCGCAGTTGTGCGTGGCACACCACGGTGCCAGCGCGCCCTACAGGCGCAGTTGAGCGTGGCACACCACGGTGCCAGCGCGCCCTACAGGCGCAGTTGTGCGTGGCACACCACGGTGCCAGCGCGCCCTACAGGCGCAGTTGTGCGTGGCACACCACGGTGCCAGCGCGCCCTACAGGCGCAGTTGAGCGTGGCACACCACGGTGCCAGCGCGCCCTACAGGCGCAGTTGTGCGTGGCACACCACGGTGCCAGCGCGCCCTACAGGCGCAGTTGTGCGTGGCACACCACGGTGCCAGCGCGCCCTACAGGCGCAGTTGAGCGTGGCACACCACGGTGCCAGCGCGCCCTACAGGCGCAGTTGTGCGTGGCACACCACGGTGCCAGCGCGCCCTACAGGCGCAGTTGTGCGTGGCACACCACGGTGCCAGCGCGCCCTACAGGCGCAGTTGTGCGTGGCACACCACGGTGCCAGCGCGCCCTACAGGCGCAGTTGTGCGTGGCACACCACGGTGCCAGCGCGCCCTACTGGCGACTGCGCGACTCGCTGCAGGCCGACTGCGCGACCTGGCTTGGTCAAGCGCGTGACCTCGGCTGTATACGTGTGTAGAGAATGTGTGGTAGGCCTTACGTCGCTTGTGTGTGTTTTAGGCCTAACGTCGTGCCTATGCCATACAAGCGCTGAAATCACGTGGTATGCTAACGTCGTGCCTATGCCATGTGAAGTTGTTAGATTGCTGATAAGCTAACGTAGTGCCTCTATCATGCAAGTGTAGAAACTGTTTGGTATGCTAACGACGTGCCTATGCCATACAAGTGTTGAGATCATGTGGTATGCTAATGTCATGCCATGTGAAGTTATTAGATTGCTGATAAGCTAACGTAGTGCCTCTATCATGCAAGTGTAGAGATTGTTTGGTATGCTAACGACGTGCCTATGCCATACAAGTGTTGAGATCATGTGGTATGCTAATGTCATGCCATGTGAAGTTATTAGATTGCTGATAAGCTAACGTAGTGCCTCTATCATGCAAGTGTAGAGATTGTTTGGTATGCTAACGACGTGCCTATGCCATACAAGTGTTGAGATCATGTGGTATGCTAATGTCATGCCATGTGAAGTTGTTAGATTGCTGATAAGCTAACGTAGTGCCTCTATCATGCAAGTGTAGAGATTGTTTGGTATGCTAACGACGTGCCTATGCCATACAAGTGTTGAGATCATGTGGTATGCTAATGTCATGCCATGTGAAGTTGTTAGATTGCTGATAAGCTAACGTAGTGCTTCTATCATGCAAGTCCAGAGACTGTTTGGTATGCTAACGATGAGCCTATGCCATACAAAACGTTGAAATCATGTTGTATGCTAACGTCGTGCCTATGCCACGTGAAGTTGATAGAAATATGCTAAAGTTGTGTATATGTTTCTTACACTTATGTTTTTGTTCGTGTGAACATTGTTCACTGTGTATAATGGTAATGATGCGACTGAGATGTCTGCATCGTTTCAGTCTCACTGTTACTAAACGTTATTTAAAAAAAAAAAAAAACGGAAATCACGAGTAATGTTTTAAAATCAGAACAGTAATACCAGCTGTTTGTGTTTTCAGACCGTAATGCCGAGGACGTGGAGTCTACACCTGAGCTGCCAGACACAGTGATGTGCCATCTGGCGTGATGATGCCAGAACCTGTACCAAGCACCTTCAGTGCTGCCGAAGCCCTGCCACCTGAGATATAGGAGTACGAGGACGTCCTCCGGTCAGGAGAGGCCGTGTTAGCAGAAAAGACACCGTCAAGACTATGCGTGAAGAGGAACGCACACTCCAGCCACCACGCGGCTATATAAACCGCTGCACGACGCATTTCGTCCCTTTTCTCCATCGAGTCAACAAGCTACGAGGAATCTCTGCCCGTTAGAACAGCCAATTCTGCCTACCTTCAATTTGATTCTGCCTATTTAGTGTTCTTTTTATTTCCTGTTAATTTAATTGTTTAAAATATAAAACCGTTGGTTGATAGTTGTTTTTATTTTTATCTGTTTAATGCTAGTTTGCTAAGAATATAATCAATATATATTTTATCCCTGCTGCCCCTATTACCTACCACAATCGAGAGTTTTCGTATAGGGTAATGTTGGCTCACGGAAAATTAGCTTGATAGTAATCAAGTGAAAAAATGTACCGTGGATCCTGGACTAACATTGTGACGCGGTCAATAATAATTTATAGATGAACGGATAGCTGTCAGTGGGGCGCAAAGTGACATACGTCCGTCTAGCACCGCGCCTAAGCGCTCACTGTCGGATTGCATACGTAAGAAAGAGAGCGCGATGACGCAACGCTCGAACTTCTTACAAACCATATAATGATTAATTATAAAATAATAATTTATTAAATAATCAAAAATTAAAAACAACCAAATTTTGTATTTAAATATGATACGTTATTGTTATAAATTTTAACAACGTACGTTCATCAGTAATACAGATATTTTTGTTGGAAGATCATTTTAAGAGGTTAGTTTATCATTTTTTTGTATCGAGAAAACTTTTCAAAAACGTGTTTTGAAAACAACGAAATTATCAGAAATATGTTCAAGATTAACATATATTTTTTCCGCCGTGTCAAACTGTATAGATTTGGCTAAAAAATTGTTCAATACAAGCCTATTTGGCTCTTGTCAGCGCCTAAGCGAGGGAGTTAATACAAGAATCCTGAATGCACCGAGGGATTCAAGCTAGCCCAAGGCAAAGACACCTTTAGCCCAGAGGAGGATACTCTACTTTTTACACCTACTGTGAGAAAATAATAGCCATAGGTAGTACGAAAAACATAGTATTTATTATAAATATAAACAAACAGTAAGAATAACATATTAGAAATAATGAAATAGAAATAATTATAAGAAAGAAATGGTAGAATGGTTTTGGATGATTGTCTAAGCATTTTGAATTTAGAACTTCATTGGAGACGCGCGCTCGTGAAATTATAGTATTTTTGATAAATTGTGATAAATCGACTGTAGTATACTTAGATAGGTTTTATTATTTATTTATTTATTCACAAATTCCACAGCAATATAATCTTAGCGCAGTTTACTTAAAATAAATTAACTAATGTTACAGCCAATTACTATTACGGCTTTTCAATAAATTGAACAATAATAATTGTTCAATTTATTGAAAAGAATACAAATAAAAAACAAAAACATGCCTAAGGCGCGGCCAACTAGTTCCGCGCGCACTATAGTAGGTACTATACTGCCAATTTAGCTGAGCATGTGAGATTCCAAATTCAAATCACATTATTGACCAGGCGGGTCATAATGAAATGCAGTACAACATTATTGACCGGCTGTTCCCCCGGCCACTAATGACTCACTTTAGGTTAAGGTTGCTTGACATATAATTTGACATTTTCGAGCAGGTGGTGTGAAAAACCAATTTTAAGTAACTCGACACAATCAAAATCCACTTGCATCATTTTATTAAGAAAATAAAAATGTTATTCACTGCACAGTTAACCACGTGCAAACAAATCTCCTTTGGAGTTCAACTTTGTGGAAACGATTGTATATACTGCAAACGTTTACAAACGATTGAGAGACATGGCTGTGTGTGTGTGTCACCGTCTGGGAGCAGATTGACTGTGCAATCAGTCTCTTGTGTTTAAGATGCACTGTAGAGGTAGACGAACTGAATGCGTTATTTAAACTCTTTTGAGGAGGGAAGTGAGATTACGCTTTATAAAGTAGTATAGCCTTTTGTGTCCCACTGCTGGGCAAAGGCCTCACCCATTTCTTTAAAGCTCTCCCGGTGTTGTGCCTTCTCTGGCCAATCAGTCACGAGCGAGTCCAAATCGTCACGCCAACATTTCTTGGGTCTGCTTCGGTGACGACAACCGTCTTTAGGCACCCAGTGTGTAACGATGCTGGCCCATAAACCATTTTTTTCTTAGCCTGCTTTGGCCCACTACTGAACAAACGCGGGTCCTTCTTCCAATTCTGACGGAACCTCTTCAGGTCTGGCGTGCGTGACCCTGCCTCACTGTCTCAGTGCACCAGTTTTCTGATATTTTGGCCCACATTTATATTATCTTTAGTCAATACCAATACAATCAGGCTTACTGTTCTACTATAAATATAGTATATTATGTTGTTCATGCAATTTTCATATTACTTCATAAATAATCTCGCATTGGCCATGGCTTGCAGAGTGGTAGGGAGTGTCAGACTTCTGAACTATTGACTAAAACCACCCATGTTCCTTCTGAGCCCTTTGTGTCGAGGCCGCGGTATCTCTTTCGAACAACACGAAGCCCCGACGGGCTTTGGCCCTTGTGCCCCTGCAATGTTACTGACATCTCTTTGAGACCTTGTCAAGCAAAACTTGATGATAGTGAGTGGATTAAGGTTTATTTAGGTGAATTTTGAAATGGTCACCAATAAAACAAAGTAGAAAATACAAATCATCACACATCCAGGCTGTTACGTAGAGGTGTAGGCTTAACTATCATAATTATGTCCATTTCACCAGTTTTGTAACCCAATATGAAATTATGATAATACTGACCCAAAACTAGAACCCAGAAGGGAAACTTTGTAACCAATTAACAACAAATTAATAACAAATTGAATAATTATGCAAATGAAGCCCTTGGATTTATTTATTTATTTCTATAGATAGGTACTGGTCTTAATTAAACCCAACCTGATGAATGAATGACAAGTGGATTCTGTGAGAGTTTAACAATGAATTGAGAGAATCTATTTACGACCTAGATACGGTTCGTTACTTGTACGACTACAAGTAATACATTACCAGCTTTATTTATACTTGTCTAAGGTATAGATTCAAATACAGCGTAGAAAACCGGTCTTACGGGTCGGAAATGATATGTGGGTGGAGCCTGTTATCCTATAGGTAAATTTTCACACTACAATGCTTGCCTGAGCTCTATTCCGCTTCGATTAAAGCCATCATTTTAATAAACTGGTGCCAATCGACTGAAACATTCGTTCGACTTCTCGAATAATTATATTATAAGTTTAACACTACGACAACATCGACATTTCTATACCTTTCTATAAATTTTGAATGATCAAAACTGTTTATTATTATACTTAGAGAGAATCTGCCTAACCCATCGAGGATTAAAGGCGTGATGGTTGCTATGATATGAAAGTTCTAGAGAAAGGTAGAATTGGGTGTCTGTCTATCCAATTCTACCTTTTTACTCTTGAATCAGAAAGTTCCAAGAAACATTTGCTTATCTTATTTATGAAAGGCAAAAATCAGGTTTTTCTCTTGACAATCACACATAAGCTCTATGGATGTATTATCCGTGTATACCCGTAAAATAAAATGGTACATATCAAGAAAAATGGATTCCAAACGAAATGGATGTAATATTACGTTTATTTGAGCGGATTTGTACTTATATCTTGACTTTGACGGTATTACGGGTTACTTTATTAGAAAGCGAGTGAACAGAATCGATTTCTGTGATTCGTTTCTTAGATTTGTGTGATGTTATATTAACATTAGGAATTTGGTAGAAAAGTAATTGGGTTTCCGAAATAAACCGTAAGAACGAATTTCTGAATTTTTACAAGAATATTTTATAGCAAAAAAGATCTAGTGTGATTATCTATTTTAACACTCGTACACACATACACTCACTTACCTAAAGGTGAATAGGTGCCTTTAGGGAATTTCTCCACTGAATATCATCAATAAAAATAGAGAGGTGTCTTATGAATACCCGTTGGAATGGAGTTGCTCACACCATGTATCACTAAAAAAACTATTACTTAAATTTAAAATATGTCGGTGTTTGGTGTCGTTTATCATCATTGTTACATTACCTCGGCCCGCAAAGAAATCAGAACGATATCGATAGCGTGCGATAAGGAATTCCGTTCCAAAACGTTTTCTATCATCCAAAACCTGTCTAGTAGGAACATACCTAAGACATTCACAGCTAGCCTGAAGTCACTGAAGGCATTAACAAAGTCTTACAAATATTATTATGTATGCACATAAACTAAAACTTTTCACGGTACTTGTGATCTTCACACCACAGAATACGTGCTCATTTGGCAAACACTTGAATTCGTGAAGTTCAATAATACCAGCTAAAATTTGCGACCTACTCAAGCTCGTAGCACAGTCTAAACTTCAAAGCACTTCAACTTTACTGCTTACTGCTTTCAACATTGTAGATATTATAAAATGACTCGCACAAAGATTTACCTAGCAACGAAATTTTAATCTTCCCAAGAATGGTTTAGGTGAACCAAGTTTTCGTAAACTTCAGATATCGTTCATTAAGGCTCAGGCTTGAAATTTTCTCCGTTTTTGCCTTAAGAGGTGGGTACAAAGAAATATCTTTTGTCTTAGTGAAATGTTCGCGGTTAAATTCCTTTAAATCTGTTTGCTGGTTATAACTTTAGAAACGTAGCAAGAACTTACAGTTATTCCAAATGAAACGTTCATTATTACATTTCAATTGAAATATTTTATATTTCTAACCTTTGTATTTTTGAACCTTTTACGAATTTCAGTGAATCTAATATTTGATTTTGTAAATAATTCATAACTTATTTGATTGGAAAATTAATTGGAATTCGAATGGTTCATTATTGAATAAATTGCGACCGAATTGTTCAACACGATGTTGAACCGTAATAACTATTCCTCTGTGTTAGGGATTTGTCTACCTCAGCTTATGTCGAAGATGGCGACAATCCGGGGTGGTGTCAATCTTTATTAGTTACAAGTTTACAACCCCACACCGCCCACACTAAAACGGTTATCGCCTAATATTATGAGCATGTAAATTGAGGTGTTATCCTGTAAAATAATTACCTATTTTTCAAAAGTCCCAAGAGGCGAGCAAAATGAAATTCAGGTTGCAGAAAAACGCTGCGTATTGACCAAATATCAGGCTTACTTTTAACAATTAGGTATATACTTTGCAATGGGTTAACTGTAACTAATTAATTGTAGTTCGATTCTGTGCTTTGTTTTTATTTGTTTAGTAACTCCCACAAATCAGTTTTCTAATAATGTCTCCTGAAATGGTAACTATTCAATAACGTAATGCCAATTGGTGGTCTAACTGATTAAAATATCACAGGTATCATTATTTACACGCGATGCAACATTATGCACGAAGTAATTAAACTGCCCTCATGGTTTGTCACAACAGTCTGCTTTGAAAACTAATTATTTCGGAAGTGCAGTTTTCCTTATCATTAAACTTGGTGTTGAGATTAGCATATTAATGCCCCTGATCTACATGGAGCCACGGTTTGTTTATAAACAGAACATAAATTACTTTGAAACTTGGTTGGAGCGCAAACTTGCAGGTTTTTGACTATGTTTCTTAGTTGCCCAGGTTAAATTAGAAAGTTCCAGTGTTTTAACAAAATATCAAATGCTAACAATGTGTTTTATTATGCAGGTTTCATGTTTTCTGAAGGTAAATTATCTGTTGAACGGGTTTCATTATTCTCTTCTTCTTGTTTCCCATGGAGGTAGTCAGAAACCATAGAGCGCCAACTGCTAGGATCCTTAGATACTGCTTTTGGTTTGTCCACATTTTTTCATCAGGTTATACACGCACGCTGTTGAGTAAAATAATACTTACTAAATAACGAAAGCAGTAACATTATTGAGTAAGCTCTCCTGTTTCTCAACAGTTGCTCTCTCCAAGAAGACAGATGGAGCTTAATTAATTAATTATTAGAGCAGCTAAGACAGTCCCCAGACTTGCAAGGTGCTGGTATCACTCCGTCTACGTTACATTAATTTTCTGTACGTTTAATGAATTCACTAAGTTATGACGACGTTGGTGTGTCGGTGCCGTCTGGGGCGCTTTAATAATGAAACTAAAGGTACTGTTGACATTCCAAAGTTATACTCAGAATGAATCGATTGTTTTCCTCTTTAAAGTAATTAATAATTCCAATTAGCCACGTGTCCCGTCTATGATCTATTTACTGCTTCGTAATGATATGAAAAACAAATCTACAAATTAATTAGAAAAAATCTAATCAGCTGAGCAGTTTCCATGCAACATCCGCTTCGCTAGATCCATTTCCCCCGCTACTAAGTCAACGTCGAAAATTCCTGGAAAGTCAACAAGTCCGCAACTATATTGCACCAAAGCAATTTTAATCACGTTTCGATCAGCCAGTGCAGGAGCCGTCCCAGTCCCGGGACACAGGGGAGCGGGTCGAGGGGGGAAAAGGGGAACAACCGGTGAACTGGGTCACTAAACCAGACCAGTACGGGACCTACAAATAATATTTGGACACGTACTTTGAATCTGGAACTGGTTTTCCAAAATCCTTGTTCACATCCTCAACGTTCCGATTTTGAATTTCGGCTGCCAGATCTGCCAACATTCGAATTTTTCGTGGCTTTTTTTTAAGGTCTGTGGAAAGAGCAATAACCTCTGAAATAGGTCAGTGGACCAGCGCATGTTGGGACCTATATATAAATCGGGACGCGGTTTTGTGGCCGCTGTGGTTATCCCATTGTAGTTTGATGATGTTTTGAATTGTCTATTGATGTCTGCATTTGTTCTGTGTGTGCATTTAATAGTTATAAAGTGGAAGCAGACCAAATAAACGATGTATGAATTGATCGAAGATGAACCGTGCAAAAGTTGTGACTGCTAAGATGATGAGTAGGGAAGAAGAAGGCATGCTGCGCCGATCTTATATGAATTAGGGAGGAGGCAGGGGAATGACGATACTATTCGTAAATTAAAAGTGTCTTCGGTAATAGTGAAGCGAAGTTTTTATTTCATACCATACGTAACTTCAGCAGCCTTTAGTAATGGGTTTTAAAATTGAATAGGAAGCCAGGACTGCGTGAAATCTTATTGCTTTCCAGTCGGAGCGCAATCAAATTAAATAATTTTATCATTCCACTCTTACTTGCTCGTATTTCATGGCCGCCGTGAGTAATGTTTATGTTAAAAGGACTTTTACAGCTTTGCCCGATGAAACCGCTTTTAATTATCTACGCAAATTATAAAAGCAGCATTTATTTTTTCTTCGGAGTCGTTTAAAAATACAGTCTACCAAATTGAGCAATTCCGTCATGGCATTATCAGTATTGTTGATGAAAGTTATTGATACTTAAATTGAAATGGTGCTCCTATTTTCGTTACTTTCGGAAAATTGGGAAAGAAGCTATTAATATTTTTTTTTTTGCGATAAGGATTCTATTGAGTAGGCGAAGTTAAAATTACGCAAGGGTAACATTTTTAATGGAAATTCTGATTTCAGAGCCATTTCGAAGATACATAAACATAGATAAACGAATTCTGTGAAGGATGCAATGAACTTTTTTATTTTAGGAAAGGGATATTTATTTTTTGTAATAGGTAATATTAGACACTAGCTGAGCCCCGCGATTTTCGTCCGCGTGGGATTATTGAAAGTAGGTTATTGTTATTTTTCTCGGGAACAGTAATTTTTTTCGGGACTTTTTTCAGCGGAAAGGTACTCTATGTCCGTTTCTGTGAGCCTAACTAAGTATATAGGTATAAAATTTAGGATACTCGGTTCTAAGAATTAGATAAAAAAGGTATTAACAAACTGACATTTGCATTTATAACATTAATTAGGAATAAAGTTGCAACAAACATTTTAAGAGCAATAATGTCCAAACCAATTTCAGCATTATATTGCTGAAATTCGCAACATAAATCTGGTTATCACTTAACCACAAAACTTACTCTTAGCTGTCCCGACGTCACGTCAGGAGCACTCTCCGTGACGAGGGTCTGATATCAGGGCTTAACATCTATCGACAACCCGACGTTACGGTTTTTAATAAAACTCTATTACAGCAAAACTGAAAGGTTAATAATCACTATGACACCATTCAATTTCAATATAATTATGTTATTGTAATAATATTTATTTACCGAAAACAAGGCATTGCAGTAGGTACACATTAATAATACAGTTTCACAAAATAGTTCTACTATTTCTACAATCATGTCGGTGAGCACATGCTCTCCTAGCTAGGTTATGTAAACCTGTGTTAAGAGGAAATTATGGTTTTCAATTTTGATTCAGATCTTTACAGTAAAGTTGCTGTGGGTTTGCTGCTAGGCAACCAGGAAAGAGAACAGTGGTGGCGGCCCCGACTTACGAACAGTAAGCCGTGGGTTCGAACCCAGGCAGGCGCATTACTGTAATTTATTTCATCAACACTGCTCTCAAAACAGTGAAGAAAAACATCGAGGAAACCGGCATGTCTCAGAACCAAAAAATTCGAAGACTGGGCGCGTGGTGGATTATAGCTCATCCATCTCCTGCTGAGGACTGAGTCCCTGCAGTGGGAACATTAGAGGCTAATGTGGTTTTTTTGGACTGACTGACTTCTTGGCAAAGTGACTGTAACCTAGTTTAAAAGAAATACATATTTGGGTTTATTCTTCACTAGCTTTTGCCAGCGGCTTCGCCCGCGTGAAAATGACGATTTTCCATACAAACTTTCATCCCCTATTTAACTCCCTTAGGGATTGAATTTCGAAAAATCCTTCCTTATTCCTTGTCTACATTATAAAGGGAACCTCTGTGCAAAATTTCAGCTTTCTAGGTCCAAGGGTTTGGGCTGGGCGTTGATGAGTCAGTCAGTCAGGACTTCTCTTTTTTATTTATATAGATATAGATAGATAGATGAAACCTGAGAATTAAATTAAATAGCGGTCGATGAGAGCTTGAAGCACCATATAATTCGATTTTCAGATATACTTTACTTTTAAAACGCTGCTATTAGCCACCCCACAAAGTCACACGTAGAATTAAACTTGCCACGCTGATCTATGTTCTTGCTTTATCTTTAAACTTTTACCGCCTTATTACAAAAGGTAGATAAACCTGGTTTAACTTAGACTTGGTTTATCTCGCATGCCGTCACTTTCTTTTGAATATAATTGAAGTGAGACGTCATGCGAGATAAACCAAGTCTAAGTTAAACCAGGTTTATCTACCTTTTGTAATAAGGCGGTTTGAGTCGATAGCGCTTTTAAATTTGTATAGTACATTAATGATTGCAGCTTAAGTATTATGACTTTTCATTGATGTTTTTATTTGATGTGCTCACTGAAGAATCCCTTACCCTAGCGGGCATTAGTTTTACGGCTAATATTACGGTTGATCTATTGCTAGTTGATCTTAAAATGACCTAGAGGTTAAGCGACTAAACGAGCTCCTCAACTAGAAGACATTACGATAACAGCCCTCATTTTATAAAATTGGTGGCTATCATTCACAAGTAACTGCCCAAAGTACCCATCAGTTATTGTTCGTGGTGTATTAAAATAGATAAAAACTGATAAATCCAATATATCGCTGGGCATATTTCAGTATTGGATGGCACAGTATTTTTATACCAAGTAACTTTTTCGGTAACTTTAACTACGTGACTGGTTCTTTGATCATAATAACGCAAGATCGATACAAAAAAACTGAAAGAAATCTTATTTATATCTACAAAGAAATGTCGTGAAGAATTTTGTAGTAGACATAAGTTAGAGTTTTGTAAAATGTATTGGAATATATAGCGAAAAATAGTTACACTGAGAAAAATAAATGATAGTATGTATCAAGAATGTGTCTCCGTCAATTATGTAACTTATTTATATAGGAACGCACAAAGGTGTACGATTACAGTAATAAAGTACATTGAGTTGTCCGTAGTAAGATTACTTTATGGATGTCGCTATGATTTTTGTAGATTTTATTAAGAACTTGTTTACTTTTTTGACCAGTCGCAAAGCGTAAATAAGTAGAAAAATAGTCGCTTTATAAAGTTTCTTGATTAATTTGAATAAATAACTTGACTGATATTAACATGCCTTATAACAAAGCGTTTAGGTCTCTTGTTTATGCTAACTATGGCAGTTGTTGCGTTTAAAAAGCACTTGACCAATGTATAAAAGTCACTTGATTGATTTCAACATCTTCGCTGATAGATTAAATCATTAAAATTGTAAGTTTTAAAATGAAATATACTTATGACGATAGGCGATTTGTTTGATAGTATCATGTCAGATGATACATTTTATAATGACAATTAATTGATTGATGTAAGTACGTCTTTGTACAGATCATGTAGCTTATTAAAGTTAAGTAATTAAAAGTGTTGATCTGAATTAAGTACTTCTTTGTTGTGCTTAAGTTGTATGTTTGTTCCTATTAAGTTGTCTGTCTGTTACTATTAAGTTGTATGTTTGTTGCTAATAAGTTGTGTGTTTGTTGCTATTAAGTTGTATGTTTTTTGCTAATAAGTTGTATGTTTGTTGCTATTAAGTTGTATGTTTGTTGCTATTAAGTTGTATGTTTTTCGCTATTGAGTTGTTTGTTTAGGCTCAATTTACACCGCCGCGGAATGGAACGAAGCGACTTTTTGCTACGAAATTCTACTTAACATAATGAACTTTATGTCAATTGGTTAACGTACAAATTACGTACGTTACATAAGGTTCATTATGCTATAAACAAATTCGTTGCAAAAATTCGATTCGATTTCGGTGTAAATTGAGCCTTAACAAACTCAAAAGCAACAAACAAACAACTTAATAGTAACAGAAGACAAACAACTTAAACGCAAAAAAAAAACAAACAATAGCAACAAACATACAACTTAAACGTAATAAAGATAATTTGAAATATTCTTAAGTGTTTAGTACTGAAATAAAATAATCAAGTAATTTGACTCATTTATCTATATTCAAAACAGCAAGTTAAATAATCAACATAAAATGAACGAAATTGTTATAACATAAGAATAAACGGGTGTTAGGGACGGCCTTCCGAAAACTTCGCAGAGTAATCAGTCCATGAAACAAAGTCCTTTTTTCAGTGTCACCTGAAAAAAGAAACATTTTATATTAATATATATTACACACACATGTCTGCATATGGTGTCGTACGTAACGAATAGTACCATCCCATATCTTCCCGTGGGTGTCGTAAGAGGCGACTAAGGGACTTCCCAGAGAATGGGCAACAGCGTTCTCTGAGCTTTTGTAACAACCGCACTGCGATCGCCAACCCGCCTGCCAAGCGTGGCGATTATAGCAAAAACCCTCCTTTGGGGGTGGCCCATGTCCAGCAGTGGACGTCTTTTGGCTGAAATGATGATGATATATTACACATACACTCACTCGCACACACACTCACAGACACACCCATGTGAGCTTGCAAGCCCTGCTGTCAGAGGTTTGTGTAACGACAAACAAATGTCAGAAACAGTGACCCAGACCGATGCTAAACTCAGTTCACTTGACTCGTAACGAAAATTTGCATAATAACTCACAAACGGTTTACTAAATCAAAAACGGTCATTATTGAAAGACCTATCCAACAATTACCCCACACGATAGGGAACGCAAAACAAATTATCATCTCCACCTTACACGTAGGGGAGGAACCCCAAAAAAAAAAAAAAATTATTTGTTTCTCGCACTGCGCCCTTACCTGTTCCCTTCCCGCCAGTAGAGTATTCTTACGAAATTGTGATTGGTCTGAAGAGAAACTAAGCAGTACTTAGTGGCAAGTAATGTGGAAAGTAGATGCAAAATACTTACTGGTGAAAATGGGCTTTAAATCCGAGAGGCCCCACGCCTTTAGTAAGTCGCCAGCTTCCTCCATCAAACACTAGGTAGGTATTCACTTGCCGCCACGACTTGATACCGGGACCACTTTAAATAATACTATAGGTACTAATGGCAAATTATCAGAAATTTTATTTAAATTAACACGGGACAATTGCAAAATATCAAGAAAGAAAATAACAAAATTCGACACAATCACGAACGAAAAACGGTTAAACAGACGCGCGCGCTCGAGTCACAGCAACGACTGATTGAAAAAATAAAGACGAAGTTACCATTTTAAATTAATTATTAATTTAAAAAAGTTAATTGATTTCTCATATTATTTTCCGATCATTACTTAGATGAAGACATTTATAAATGTAATAAAGATATTTTATTAATGTTGCTAATCAAGTATCTTAGTAGGATTTATCATGAACTACATTTACATCAATAACGTAGTTTTTTAACTGAATTATATGCAAATGATTAAAATACCCCAATCATTTTATCTTATTAGAATTAATAATGGTTTATGACGTCACCAAAATTAAATAAGAAGTTTTATTGTTTTAAACATATTTCACTTTATAAGCGTACAATCATTTAAATTTGATTTCCACAATCAATTGTGGTTTGTTGTTTTAAAATGATTAATGATTAATTTAATCGTTTTTTACTCAATCAAGCAAAATTTCAACTTGATAGGAGACCAGTTTTCTCAGTGTAAGTACCTTCTAAAATATTTATTTAGAAATCAGAGAACCCAGAGCAGCTGTCCTCGATTTAATCTCATAGGTCACTAAGTAACCTGAGTAGTTTTCTTTTATCCGGTACAGTGAGTGAACTGGATTATCTTTTCAGTTTTGATAATATTCTGTTTTAGCAAAGCTGCCGCCGTAGAAGAATTATTGAGTTTAAATCGGATTAGGAAAAGGATATAATTCCTATGCGTATAACTACAAATCAAGACTTTACGAGATAAATTTGAAAATAATAGTATCTATTATTGAGTGCTAGCCACATTAATAATTATGCAGAGCATTAAAATACGTATCCAGCACATGCTCTTATAAAAGGAAATATAACAACCTATGTCAATATGCTGTGAATATATCGTCAGATCTATACACCTGATGCCTGTAACTTACCGCATACGCATATATATCTAAGCCGTTTATTTAAGTGTTTTTCCATTATCAGCGCTCCCTTTACATACAATAGTAAGTAGGTACTCGTGTTAAGTTACTATCCTAAAAGTATTATGTGTCTCAGAGTCGGTCTGTATTTCGGTCAGTGTGCCCAAGAGCTCCACGAGCTCATTCCACTTTCACTCTTTTTTCTTTGGGAGTACAAACGTATAGCAGGATATCACTGGTCGATGTCCCTAACATTCGTAACTAGTCCTTGGCTACATATTTATACGCACAGCCAATGAGTGGAATTCTCTGCCTGCGTCGATGTTTCCCAGTTCTTATGACACCAATCATCTCTGTCTGTGTCTGCCCATCTGTCTGTATAAATAAAAAGAGAAGTCCTGACTGACTGACTCATAAACGCCCAGCCCATACCCTTGGACCTAGAAAGCTGAAATTTTGCACAGAGGTTCCCTTTATAATGTAGACAAGGAATAAGGAAGGATTTTTCGAAATTCAACCCCTAAGGGAGTTAAATAGGGGATGAAAGTTTATAAGGAAAATCTTCATTTTCACGCTGGCGAAGCCGCAAACAAAAGCTAGTTTCTATGTGGAACGTACTAAAATGAAAAGAGATTTCGCGATGTTAGAGTCATACCAATTTTATAATGGGCTTCTTACTAGAATCTGACATGTACAAAAATTGATGCAAGCTTACGTCGAACTCGTATAACTTACACTTTTCTAAAGAAATAAGTGTTTCTTTTATGTGTTTAATAGAGAAATCCATATTTTCTCAAAAGCTTTTCGAATTTAGCTAAGTAGTATACACAGGCACGTCAGAAAAACTCGCATCTGCTAACTGCTGATTTAATAAATCTCTCAACGATTAACTTAAATATAATTATGCCCAACTTCTAGAAACCTCAACTGCTATAACGTCGTCTCACTGACCATGTAATCAACTAATAAATGACGTAGTAATCAAACTTTCAGAAGTCGTACAGAAGTCATTCGTGCCGAAATATCTAGTTAGGCTCGAGAGCAACTTTAAATTAGGGATAATTGAGTCTGCTCAAATCCATCAGAAGTTTCTGATTGATTCCTATTTTTAACAAGATAACTTAGAAAAATCTCTCGGACATTGATAGGATCGAGAATTTATTAAAAAAGATTTGGCGCTCAATCTGGAAATATAAAGGACCAGCGAAGTCTTTGATTAAAAGATTTCATTTTGTCATGTAAATTGATTTGCTGGAGATAATATACTCTTGCAGAGCAGTGGTAGCCCAGTGGTGGCGGCCCCGACCTACGAACAGTGAGTCGTGGATTCGAACCCCGTCAGGCGCATTACTTTGTGTAATTTATTTCATCACCGCTGCTCTCAAAACGGTGAAGGAAAACATCGTGAGGAAACCGGCATGTCTTAGAACCAAAAAATTCGAACACATGTGACATCTACCAGTACGCACTAGGCCCGCGTGGTAGATTATAGCCCATTCCCTCTCAAAAAGAGAGGAGGCCTGTGTCCCAGCAGTGGGAACATTAATAGGCTGTTTATGATGATGATGAATATACTCTTGACCGAATTTCGATCAATCATGAGGCTCAATGGGGCCTATGACATGATAACATCACGTCTATAATCCCCGAAGGGTAAACCTCTGCCTACAGAAGTGTACCTAATAGTGCACATATATTTCGCCAGTTATGTGTAAGTCTTATGGAATAGGGAGCGAGCCTATTTTCATCAACAGTTACTAAATTCCTGATAGAAAAATAACAGTTTGCCCGACCCCGGAATTGGCGCTTGCGGCCACTAGATCAAAGAGGTAGTCAATGAGACCTATCTCAATACATATTACAAAGAAACTGGTTCGTCACAAATGAACAACTTCATAACGATCTGCACATGAGCACAGTCAAACAGGAAATACTGTCCCATACAAACAAGTACAAGGAAAGAATTAGAGACCACCCGAACATCCTGGCCAATGTCTTGATGGAAGATATCACTACAATCCGCAGACTGAAACGGAAGATGCCTCAAGACACACTTAAATCGCAACATTGAAGTAAAGTAGGATGCGACACAGGTCGCATACCGAGCATGCCAATAATAAACCCAACCAACCCACTGATAAATGTCCCTGTGGCGACAGATCGCAGTGTAATGAGAGACAAAAAAAAAATATTACAAAGAAAGTGCGCACACAGATGCACTCTCTCAGTATCATACTCTCAATATTCCTCTTGTAAGTCATACAAACTTATGACCATTAGGTTCTGGATATACACCACAAAATGATATCGTGCACGTTTGTATAGTCACAACCAGGCTTGCGGTAAGCCACAGACTCAATTCAAATAGCCGCTTCAGCACTGAACATGCTTTTGACTTTATTTACTACAACAAATCCTTGTTTCTTATATTTTCTTTGAAAATAAAATCTTGATTTGCTTTCATACAAATTGTACCTACATACAACGACCTCTATGAATATTAAAAGATCTACGTATAAATGAGAGCCGAGACCGCGACGGATTAACGTGTTTTCCGAGCACGAAGGAAATTCAGTGTTTAATGTGTGGTCATTCATCCACGGTACAACTTAGCCAAGCACGGCTTAATCTAAAGATCGACCCGAGGGCAGTTATTATAAGCTCCTCTAAAATAAAATAATAATATTATTACTAGTAATCCATTACCTTTTGTACCTCAGTAGGTAAAACTTTGTTCTTATAAGCTTTCTGTTTTCGACCCCCGCCAGATTTTCCGTCCGCCTACTTATTTTCTTAGAAAATCTTTGAACGTATGGGCTTCCGTGGTTTCGTTTACTTAGGCATATTTCTTCGTCAATGTTTAAGGTAATATAAAACGATAAGGATAATGATCAAATATACTGAAAGGTATAAAATTCTGACGTATTTTCTGGTTGTTTAATAACATGTGAAATTATGATGTGGGAATATTTGTAAGTAATTTGAAATAACGATAAGTATTTGTATTATTACTTTTTGTTACCTTACGTATGTAGAAATTAATGTCAAACGTGCCTACAGAATCTCAATTTATTTTTGTACCCTCTTTGATACATAAAATATGTTTTCAAACTAGAATAATAGGTAGGTACACGCAACAGTCGTGTTTGTGTGATCCTAGCACGTAAATACGGCTAACATCTTTTCCGGTCACCCATCCAAAGACCAACCAAGTCAAACGTGGCTTAACCTGAAGATTGATCTGACCTGCTGTTATTACCTAGCCACAAGTTCCTCATGGCTCCAAAACAAATCCCCTTTCGGTATCCGGTGTCAGTATTCTTCTTTTCAAGTTGTTTAAACGATTTAAACTTTCGGCAGCACACAGCAATCTATTTTACAGCCATGAAAATGGTGGTGGATCGAAATTTTCTTTGAAAATATATGGATATCTTTCTCTTTGTCAACAGATCGCGATGACAGCTACGTGGTTGATCTTGGCGCTAGTCCTCGCGACTACGTCTCACGTGTTTGCAGCCCCGGCACACACAGGTAACTAACTATTTAACTTACAGTTCCCGACGGATACCGTCCGCATCACGGAATTTATAAGGATGTTTGAAACTCCGTCTCGAATGTTATGTCAATAACTTGAAACTTATCCACAGATTATTAAGAAGAATTTCTTAGAAACAAGTTTCTAGATTCCAGGTGTCAATTCTTTGGTAAAACTATTTTGTAGCGATGGAATTATTGATATTACTAGTTGCTAACTATAATATTTATTTACTGTAAAATGTATTGAAAAACTGAATTGCAACAAATATAATTATATAAAAGTGAAGTGAATAATGTATAAGATTTGAGAAATAATAAAGTAAATTTTAGGAGAATCAAATCCTAGGATCTTAGTTACTTAACTAACTAGAACCATCATTATTAAATTTAATCAACTAAGGAACTCGACCAATGGAGTCGTTTTAAATGAAAACTTGTAACATAATCATTTAAAATAACCGACCAAAGAGGCTCGAACTCGGTTCCGCATTAGTTCCCACTTCTAAAATGCTAATTAAATTACTACGGCATCGTTACATTTGGGAGACTGTAAACGTTTAAAAGGGAGATCAGCAAGAAATGCAAAAGTTAATTGTATTTTACAAAAGTAACTGAAACTTGAGATAAATATTTATATTACTTATGCAAAATTCTCTAATCTTCTAAAGTTTTTTTTCAACTTATATATTATGTTCGTTACTTACAAACAAATATATGTTATTTATAAGAACTTATTCAAACTTTCCATACCAATAAATATGTACAATTGTATATATTTAAAAAGACAACTACAAGTTTAAAGGGTAATTTAATACAAAAAACAAAAATGTCCATTTTAAGAACTTTCCATCAATCCCAATTAGTTTCCAATGGTGTCTGTCATTCAATATTTTATTGTAAAATTACTGCACAACAGTCCAATACCCAAAACTGACAATTATCATTTAAGGGTTTTGTCTGATTACAGACATTTCTGTGACAAGCGAGTAAATTAATCCATTCAGAAACACTGACGACAGGTGAATGACGGACGGTTAGATAATTAACCTCGTTGTATGCCTATATATATATATATTATATTTAAAAGTTATCCTGTAACAACATAATTATTATGTACATAATGCATATGTTTTGTTTTTTTGTGTCATTTAACCCTAAAAAAATAGACAGCGCTCAAACATTGAAACTTCTCCCGTCCTATGTAAATAAGTTCTTGTAGTATCGACCATCAAGCGGATAGTGGTGTCCCGGGCTTCAAACTTCACTGCTGTAGTTTTGGAGCTGGGATGTCGGAAACCACTAAAATTATATCGGAGCTAAAAGGTGCATAATGGTTTGCTGTACACCAAAGGCGAAAAGAAGAATAGCTGAAAATTTAAACCGAAAACGTGAAAAGCGAGTCACTATATATGTACGGTAGTTAAAGTTTATTTTTAAAAGGCAAGAGAACTATGGTTTTTGTATATTTTCTGGAGCGAATAATCCGAGCGATTCCATACGTCAACTACATTATCTATAGACACCGAACTAGTGTTATCGCAATTGACAGCCAATATCTCCGTCGAATAGAACTCGGTTCATTTCAAATAACTTTATAGACTGAAAATACAATTTTCGTACATCAGTTTTATTATTTGGCCAGTAAAATATAAAATTTGCATATTGTTTGTATTAGATTAAAAGAAAATAAAAAGTTCTGACGTGTAGTCCAACAATATATTTATTTATGCCATGAATATTTATCTGAATAAGTGCGGTCCCGAAATTATTCGTCTGTTTGTTTTCACAGAATAATAATTTATTTAACGATATTATTCCTAGAACTAAAATATAAATTTTCTCAGAAGGACCGTTGTTTTCAAAATCTAATACATTAATATTTTCATAAACATTTTTATTTTTGTTTCACGTAGACAAAGACATTATTTCCATAGCTTACCTGCGTATAAAAACAATTATTTTGAAGGACCAGAACATGATATTTGCTATGTGCAGAAAACACACATGAACAGTCACGAGCCACGAAATCACAGCCAATTTAGCATTCTGTTTGAATTTGATTAATTAGTTAAAAAATCACCAAACACCAGTCCTTTAAGAACGGAAAATTCCGTCGTCGTTAAATGGCCGTGTAGCTGACCTACCTGAAAATCCATTCTTAATCCCGTCGGATTATTTTTACGTAGAATAGAATAGAATAGAATATCATTTATTTGCAAATATGGGTTGGTACATAAGTAGGTAGTAGGTTTTTATCACAGTTCTGCCATATTTCACCATTCGGCATGCAAACATTTTCATTAAATAACATTGTTAAAATTTAAAATTCTTATTTGGAACTAGTTTAGTTATGTAAATAAAATTATTAGAAATTCAAATACTTATTCATTAAAAATGTCAACTTAATTATTATACATTATACCTAAAAAGAGAAAATTGTTAAAAATTTAAAATTGTCAGTAACAAGAAATACAAAATCGCAGTCCAAAGATAAATAAACAAACGTACATTAAAATTTCAGGTCATAGACAATACACATAATACCTACAAATAAACAAAAAAATTAATTAATTAAAAATTACGAGGTAGTTTGACAAAAACTTGTCCGTTAAAAACTCAGTTACACTGTAATATGCTTTGTCTATTAATAATTTACGGAGTGTACTTTTGAATTGCACCGTTTTCAAGTCTTTCCAAGCACTTGGCAATTTATTATAAACAACTGAGGCCATGCAATAAATACTTTTGCGCATCATAGTGGTTTGACACGGTACATTATTTAATTTTGAATTGTCACGTCTGTTTCTTGGGTATACGTCGGCCAAACGTTCAAAACGATTTGGATTGTTCTTCACAAACATCGCTACTTCAAGAATATAAATACAAGGAAGTGTCAATATGTTGTACTGTTTGAAATATGGCTTGCAACTGTCGGTGGTTTTTAGCTTAAACATTGACCGGAGACATCTTTTTTGAGCCTTAAATGCTGTCTCTTTGTCGGTGGAGTTCGCCCAGAAAATAACACCGTAGCGTAAGTGCGATTCAGCTATACCGTAGTAAGCCGCAAGAAGTGTTTTTGTATCTACTATGGAGGATAATCTATGTAAAGCAAATGCAGACGAACTCAATTTTTTACACAACATGTCGATATGTGCTTTCCAGTTTAAACTGCAGTCAATTTGTAATCCTAAAAATTTAGTATCAGTTACTTCATCAATGTCGTCATTTTTGTAGTGTATTTGAAGGTTCGGTACACGAGGCATACGTTGTCTAAAGTGCATTATCTTAGTCTTACTTAAATTTATATTCAAATTATTTTTATCTAGCCATTTAATCAAATTGTCAAGAGAATTATTTATGTCCGCTTCATATGTATTTACGTTCTTACACGGGATCGTAATGGTACTATCATCAGCAAACATAGTTAAGGGATGTTCAATGGACGTGGGCATATCATTAACATATAATATAAATCCAAACGGGCCCACAACGCTTCCCTGTGGAACACCGAATGTAATTTTGCGTTCTCGTGACCGTGATATCTCTTCATGTTTATTAATTACATTGATGCGACTAATTTCGGTTATCTGTGTTCTGTTTTCTAGATACGATTTCATTAGTTCGAGTATGTTGCCTCTTATGCCGTAGGCTTCTAACTTATTTAACAGTGTATTATAATGGACATAATCGAACGCCTGCGTCATATCACAAAATATGGCACATATGGGTAATCGTTTATCCATATTTCTAATAACCGGAAACAAAAAGTCATAAATTGCCATATCGATGGTTCTATGCTGCCTAAATCCTTTTTGTTCTTCACATAATATGTTATTCTTTTCAATAAAATTAGCTAACTGTTTGTAAATGTACTTTTCGAATACCTTTGAGATGACGTAACCACGGTGACGTATTTTCCTATCCGCTGCTCTTGACATTGACTCTTTTGCAGGGTTATATACATACTTTGTTATAACGCATAACCTATGAATACCTGTATATGACAGGTTAATCCCAACTTATATTTTTCCATAATTTGTGTCGTTCGTTTTTTGTTTTCCTACATTGGAATGACAGGGGTTGATCATTATATAAATTACTAGCTGAACCCGCGCATGCGTTGCAATGCGTTTTTCCTACCTACCTACCTACTACCCTACCTAAAAAAAAAAAGTGCCAAAGAACCTTCTCCTGGTTCTTAGCTACCTCCCTACCAATTTTCAGCTAAATCCGTCCAGCCGTTTTCATGCTATGTCGTGACAACGGAAAACGGGTTTCATTTTTATATACACTCGCGAGCAAGCAAATCGACTCAAGCCTTGTAGGCGCACACATACATTGATAAAACTAAAAATATGAATGGAAATTATAAAAATGATATGTCATTCGAAAGCTTAAGATGTCAGCTTTAATTTGATATCTTTATCATTGAAATCCATCCATATTTTTTTTAAATAAATGGTGTCTGAACGCAAGAGTAGGAAAAACAGGAATTTAGGGAAAAGGGTATGGGTCTCGTATTTTACAAATTTGTTAAAAATAAAATTAATAAATTTAAATCAATACTTCGTATTGCCCCCTCTTGCCCTAATTACAGCCTGCAGTCTGTTTTTCATTGACCTTATCAATTTTTTGACATTTTCTTGAGGAATGCCGTCCCACTCCTCTAATAATGCTGTCTTTAGCTCGTCTACGGTTGAAGGGACTGGATTCCTGGCCCGAACTCTTCTTTTAAGCTCGTCCCATAAGTGCTCGATGGGATTCATGTCAGGACTGAGCGCAGGCCAGTCCATCGTGCGTAATTCGACCTCTTCCAGAAACTGTCGAGTGACTCGTGCCGTGTGGCAGCGGGCATTGTCGTGCATTAACACGAAGTCTGCACCGACAAACCCTGCGTAGGGCACAACATGATTTAGTAGAATGTCGGTGATGTACCGATCAGCTGTTAGCCCGCCTCCTCGGCCGCCCCCAGGCACGAAAACAAGTTCGGTTTTTCCCTCTAAAGAAATACCAGCCCACATCATGCAGGAACCGCCGCCATATGCCACTGTTTCAGCGAAACAACATTGGGCAAATCGTTCCCCCGGACGCCTGTAGACTCGGCCTCTCCTGTCACTGCCATGTAGACACATTCTGCACTCATCAGTAAACAGGACCGATCGCCATTGCGCAACGCTCCAATTGAGATGCTCTCGAGCAAATTGAAGGCGCGCTTGTCGGTGGCCTGCAGTCAATTTAGGGCCCGTCGCAGGTCTTTTTGGCGTCAAGCTGGCTTCCTTCAAGCGTCTTCTCACTGTCCACTCGCTGACAGATACTTGTCGTACACGTCTCAGTTCTTGCTGCACATCAACGCCCGTAAGGTGTCGATTGCGCAGAGAGGTTGAGACAATGAAGCGGTCGTCTCTCTCTGAAGTGCACCGGTGGCGGCTCGTTCTTGGTCTCCGATTGAAGGCACCAGTCTCTTGGAACCGTCTGTATACTCGGGATACAGAAGACTGGCTCAAGTGGAGCTGGGCAGCGACTGCTCGCTGACTTAACCCTTGTTGCAACAAGGCAACCACTTGAGCGGCTTCTTCTGGTGTGGTATCCATGGTTTAGCGAAAACAAGGAATGCAATTTACGGAGATGTGTACCGGTCAACTTGTAACAAGCGACTGATAAGGTAAACCGGATGTGGAGGGGTTTTATAGCGGGAGCAGGTAGCGCAAGTCGTGGATTCCTAATGAGGTAATTTACGCTGACGGCCAATTAAAATGCGTCAATAAATCAGCGCTTAGTTTTTTTTTAAGGTATTGATGTTAATTGAAAGCATAATTCTTCAGCTTTCGAATGACATATCACTTTTATAATTACCATTTATCGTTTTAGGAAAATCAATGTATATGTGCGCCGTCAAGGCTTGAGTCGATTTGGTTGCTCGCGAGTGTATATAAAGATAGCTGATGCCCGCGGCTTCGTCCGCGTGGATACTGTAAAAACAATCCTTGATGCGGATTTATATATCATTCTAAAATTTCAGCTCGATCGGTGCAGAACTTTTTGAGTTTTCGAAGCGCACACAAACTAACATAACATTTTTATATTAAGAATATAATAATAATAATAAGAACTTTATTTCATAAAAAGCAGATTTAAAGATAGATATAGATATATAGATGTTACACGAATACATTATTGAAATACAATCCCCAAAGGGTTAGGCAGAGGTGTACCTAATAGTAAACCTACATTTCACCAGTTATGTTTAAGGTGTCATAGACCAACGAGTCAGTCGAGATTATGAAATTAAATTCAAAATCTACTAACCAATTTCATACTAATTCCCTCTCCAATTTAGTTTTTGATTGAAATTCATACTACGATATTGTTCCAGAATACGGGTCTTAATACTAATGAAAGTTTTCATAATTATCTGTTATAAAAACCATTCAAAACCTGACATGTAATTTGTATAGTTATTAATAAAATAAACTAAACTAAACTAAAATGAAGATTTATCTCATAAAGCTTGTATTTGGTCAATGAGATTGGTTATAGGTCTGCCACGCTTTTATTTATGCTCGACCACGGGTATAAACAAAATTAATAATAGGTTATGTAGTAACATTTCTAGTAAGTAGAGAGCAGCGGTGGCCCAGTGGTAGTATACCCGACTTACGAATAGTAAGTCGTGGGTTTGAACTCAGGCAGGTGCATTACTTTGTGTAACTTATTTTAACACCACTGCTCTCAAATTGGTGAAAAAACATTGGGAGGAAACTGGCATGTCTTTCTCCTAGAGAGGAGGCCTGATTCCCTGCAGTGGGAACATTATAGGCTGATGATGAATATGAAGTAAAATGCATGGAACACGTGGACGTAGCCAGTAGAGATAGTACTTATAAGTTAGTACTTATAAAATTTCTCTCTTGCCAGTGTTTCGCAAAAAATGAATCTCTATATGAGCAATAAAAGTAGATGACTTCTTTCTTGTAATATTGCTAGTTAACGTGTGCAATAAACTCAGTTTCAATTTATAATGTAGGTATCAAAGAATTTTCAAACTGAGTTTCATTTTACAATGTAGGTACTATAAAAACATACAGTCGAATTGTGAACCTCCTCCTTTTTTGATATGTTAAAAATATCTTAGGAAGAAGAAAAAGCTCTACCATTATCAGATCATGTCCAACTTGAAAGTCAAGGCTTATCTCGCTTTTCTAAGTAAACTTTCAACGGAGCAAGAGCACAGTGTCTGACAGTTTACATTCACTCAAGCAAAAATAACCTTACTTAGACCTTAATGATAACGACAAAAGACTTTTGAGTTAGTTTTCTACGTCTTGAGTTTTTCAAGATTTTCTCTAAAAAGAAAATTTATTATTCGTATGTCCATTTCAGTATTTGAATAATCTCATATTAAAACAATACGAAACCACGGTTACATAAGCTTTGTCTTAGATGGAAGCAGTGAACACTATTCATTACAACATATCTACATTATGTATCTACAACTTTACGTACAGTCGCGAGCGCTAATATGTTTATCTACCCAAATATCATAAACCCTCTCTAATGCGTTCAAAAACCATAGGCAATGACCAGCATTACCAACCAGCAGAAATTAACAGAACTGTAATGTGCTCATAACCTACTGAAAACCGTAGGTTATGAGTTTTAAATTTGGAACAGGTGTCAAATTCAAGTGAGTGTGCTATTCTAGTATCTACATTAAAACAGATACCTATCGATACGAAACCCCAATTCAGTATGATTTTAATTATAAATCGCACGACATTTTGATCTCGAGTGACACAAGAATAGTGACTTTGTTCGTTTGCCTATGATTTTAAAAAAATGACAGATATCCGAAACGCCGCCATTTCGAGCTGTCATTTGTTCGTTAGCTTTTTATTCCCTTTCATTGAGTAGACAAATTTTCTGATAAGTTCTTTATTTCTGTCGAAAATGAGTGATAGTGACTCAGAAATTAACATGAACACTCCGCCAGATATCGTAAATGCAGCGACGAATGCAACTAATAACCTGTTTATTTTTTATTGCATTACACTGGTAACAATGCTGGTCATTTCCCTATGGTTCCTGAGCCCATCATAGAGCCCTTATGATATTCGGGTAGATAAATTAGTGTATGCAACTATACATAATTAGGCATTACAACACTCGTGTGATGCTATTAAGAAACTCGCCTTCGGCTCGTTTCTTAAACCCACACTTGTGTTGTAATGCCCTTCATTATGCACAGTCGCATAAACTACTATTACACTTTTGCAAAGCGAATTTTTCGTGAAATAATCTATATAAATAAAGAGAGAAGTCCTGACTGACTGACTGACTCTTCAACGCCCATCCCAAACCCTTGGACCTAGAAAGCTGAAATTTTGCACAGAGGTTCCCTTTACAATGTGACAAGGAATAAGGAAGGATTTTCCGAAATTCCACCCTAAAGGGTGTTTGGAAAATCGTCATTTCCACGCGGGCGAAACCGCTGGCAAAAGCTAGTGATTAAATATTTGAAATATGACCTACCTAATTTATGATAACATAGATTCAAAAATATTATATTCGTTACGTAATATGAAAATTAATACAATATAGAAGATAAAAATTGCTTTAAAACTTCTATATTGTATTTCTGTCTTTAAACATATAGGTGTTGCTGACTGTACCCTTACATTAACAGATTGTTAGTAACCTTGGCAAAGCCCGAGCCGTTTAATTAAGGCATCAATGGTTTAGAACGTCAATGGCGCTGACGTAGGTAGGTACGGTATGATAAGGTATGCTAATTTAACGACGAAACTATAAGAATAGGTACTGTATAGAGCTCGATAGTTTTCTAGTCATCATGACAAATATTTTTCATTTCGTCATCCTTAAAATCATTTTTGATATTTCGCAATAGTTTTAAAGCAATTTTAAGGTTCTAGAAACATCATTTGAGAAACCAAAGAGTTGTTCGAGTATTACGTTTCGTACATTCGGGCTTTACTGGACATAGACAACCAAGACTGATCAAGTTTTGACGAGCTCTATGCGCGGAGAAATCTCGTTGTAAAACACAGTCACTCAGTCATATTTCGGGTCAACATGACTTTGCCGGCTTTTTAATAGAATTAACTATAAGCCAAAAATAATTGCCTCAGCTTGGCTTTGTTTTTAAGCGACTTCTAAAAGGAGGAAGCTAATATTCTTATGTTAATATTCTATGTTTGTTCACCGGTTTCCCCGTGATTACTACCATTTAAGCAATTCTTTAGGAAAGGAAGCTCGCGTAGTGACAATAAGTTAATAAACTTTGTTTAGGTATTGTTGTTGTTTCAATTGACGTTAGCATGTTTAGTTCATCAAAATGGAAGGTTACAAGTGCTCCCGCTATTCACTTAGTCAAATTGTAACCAAAATATTTGTGGCAACAACGTGTACCTATTGTCTAGAATAAGATGATAATGTATAATATTAGTATCTAGCGGTCGTTATTAATTGAGATGCCACTGGCGTTGGGTAAGGCCTCTGGTAAATGTCATAAGGGATGCCATTTACTCCAAGAATATCAGTGGCGTGCGCTCTATTAAGGCTCTTAGGCTTAGCCTACCTTACCAATTGAGCATTTCTTATAACTAATTAACCATGTAATAAAATAACACCATGTACAAAATAATAATAAAAAAGTTCAAACTCCTGTTAAAATACTTAGAGCAATTTTTCGCGTACGAATCTTTTAGTTACAGGCTTGCTTAGGCTAGCATTCGACTAGCCTAAAACCCATTCATAATTTTACGCACACAGCGTCACATCGGAGAATGATCGGTGCATATTTTCGTGTATATGAACCGCACACATGCATGCCAGCTCCTGCGAGTGGAGGCGGCCTGTGATTGGCTGCAACAACACAAGGCTACGATTGGATGCGTCATGCGGCCATCTTTAGCCCGCGAACTCTGGCGCGAAGTTCAAATTTGTGTTTTTTTTTTACGTTTTTTGCAATTTGCAGGCCAGTGCTAGCTTGAATACTGACTACATACGTCTTACAGCCGCGAATCATATTTTAATAATCAACATACAACCTAGCACGGGCCTGCAAATTGCAAAAATGTAAGGAAATTAAGAAATTTGAATTTCGCGCTTAGCGGTCTTCGCTCTTCCGTCCACAGATAGAGTGCAGCACTGCCAACACATTTCATTGATCGTTTTCGTATAATCCTGCAAAATTTTGTTGACCGCTGTTGTGAACAAACTCGATATGAAAATTATGCAATTTTATTTGGTAGTATTTTTCTATCGGCAAATTAGAAATTATATTTTACGCGAGGAAGCCATTATTATTTATTGTTTCATTGTTGTTTTATAGCGCGATTTGTTTTGAAACCGAAAACGTACAGATATTGTCAGTATTAGATAACATTATTAACAGTAGTGTAGGTAAATATTAGCTTTGTTGTGTATTATTTGTTTATTCCCACAAATAATAACAAAGTGAAGTTTGTGCTGTTAATGTGTGTTTGCTAGATGATAAAGGTAATAAGTTTTCTCAATTATGATATTATCGTATAAGTAATGTAATGATAAGGTGCAAATTGTATCTAAAGGTAGATGTGTGAAAGCCACTTCGGATATTATCTTGCAAGTGACGTGTTTTGTACTTTTGTAACTACCTATCACCCACTCACTTGGATGAGATATTTAAGGTGGCCGAATCTTTCTTCTGTTTGCATCGTTAGAAAATCATGAGTTGCACCCTTGAATAATGTGGTGAGTTTTTGAATTGTATTTAGGTACCTATAACTTTTACAGGCTTATTTATTTTTATAAATGTGACAATTTTTTTTTGCTGTCAATATTTCGTGGCCTACCCACCGTGGGAGACCACTGCACGCCACTGAAGAATATACCTAATTTTAGTGACTTTCCCGTAATAGCTACTCCATATTTAGAATTTGTTTTAAGAATAGAATGCAGACAGGCGCGAGGCGGCAGCCATTTTTAATTTTTTCGACTTAAAATTATCTATAAAACTCTTGTACTTACTCGTAATCTGTTAAATTTTGATTATACAATTCAATCATTGGAACCATCTTAATTTGTTCCTCTATTGTGAGCAAAATAAGCTTAACAATGTTCGCGTTTTCTCCTTCTGAAAAGTTATTTCCGTTTGAGGTTTAATGAGTAAAGTACTATAAGAGCCAATTCTCCTTTGTTACGAACGAGTTACATGCTCTCTCCATGATAACGACAAAAACAGGGCAACTAGGACAGTGTGTTAACAACCAGTTCACGAACTACTCCATTACATTAACCGGTTAATTTTACGACTGTTTTTATTTTCTGTGGTTGTGTAGTGTGTATGAGTTGTTTATGTTTGAGCGTGTTCGTTCAGTGGTTCCGGGAATGAAAACTCAACGGAATTGTACTGAGTTCACAGATTTGTTAAAAAAGTACCTAAGCGAATACGTTTTTGAAAAACGAACTTTAATTAAACTAAAAACTTACATTTTATAGTTTAGTTAGCGTTAATGTTTATGACTATTTTCATGGAAATAACTTAGCGCAGTATTAAATTTAATATTGGTTAAAGTGGAAATAACATTAATTGGAAACACTTCACACTAGTAAATAAAGTAGTTTGAACTAACACAGTTTATAACTAGCCGGTCTTAGTGCTATTGCTGCTCTTGTGTGTCTTAAATCTATAACTTTCCTGGAACATGCTTAGTATTGTTTTGGGCTCTGTATGATCATCTGTAAAGCCTTTTCCTGACTATGTTGTGGTCGCCTTCTATTCTCACCAGATGCAGCTGAATACCAGTATTTTACATGAATCGATTGCCAGTTTGACGTACAACACATGGGTGTTGTACGTCAAACAACAGGAATAATTTTATTTTCTTTTGTGAATATAAATATGGATTTATATTCACAAAAGAAAATAAAATTATTCCTGTAACTTCCGCAGACCACAATCTCTTAAGATCCCTTGTTTTTGTAGCGAAGAGTTGTTAACAAGAGTTGACAATTGTTGAGGAAAACACAATGATTTCTTGTCAAGGCTGTGAAAATAAAAAAAGAAGATTTTGATGAAAAGGAAAATCAACGTTGGCATATCTTTTGTGGTTGTAAGCAAAAAATGTAGCAAGATCCTGTAATCAAAATAACTTTAATATATTTTTCAGCTGGAAATTAAAGAGCCTTATAGCGTGTTCTCAACAAATTTCAAAGTAATTTAAGCTAGATAATTTTTCAATTTTGACCTCGTTTGTAAGATAGTGTTTATTAAAATTCAGGATATTTCTATCAGGCTTTTAGGATTGAAGTATAACCTCAATTCAACTATGGGTAATAACATAAGAATATTAATTATTGAGGGGCTTGTTACAAAATAATAAAAGTCACATAGGTCGATCTTCAAGGTTAAGCAGTGCTTGCTGATGTCAGCCTATGAATGGGTGGCCAGCAATATTTACTAATTTTTAATTCCTCTTCGTTCCTCGGAGAGCACGTTTTAAGTCGGTGGTTCCAGTTATTATTTGTGAATCTTTGACAGACTTTATGACTAGTCTCTAAAGCCTGGCTGTTTATTACTGTATTACCCAGTAACAGGGTTGTAGACGTCAGATAAGCCGTTACTTCATATAAAATACTGGAAGCTGTAGCTGCATCTAGTTAGTAGCTGACTCCAACATAGATTTCGCAAGGGCTAGTCAATAAGATCAAAATTAATTATTAGTAGACAATATGGTGCTAGTAATATTGAATCTTTTCACTAAATAATTCAAGCGAATGTTGCTTACACATCAGTTTATTAATTAAACACACAAATCCTTGATCCAGACAGACATACAACACATTACCTAATTGGTGTTATATTACATACTCTGTGTCTGTTTGGTTTGTTCTACTAAGGTTTTCTTAGACCTTGTACTTATGATTGTAAGAAATACTAAGAAAGGGTACCCAACGCTATATTTACCTACTTTTTGTTCTGTGTATTGCGCAGAAGTGCCTTTATAGAATATTGAATATAATGGTTCTATATTTGCACAGAAAGTAGGTACAAGTTACAGATGTTAAGAGTAAAATGAACCTTATACAAACTACATAACTTAAGGCATGCATACGGTTTAAGCTGTTGTAATGAAGACTCACTCAATATTTACTATTAATTCATTTAATCAAATCGTTTAATAAAACACGCTTTATGTAGAACAAAAAGATTAAGGATCGTCGCACTATAGTTTTTATCCCTATGGTAAAAAGGCTTGACTTTATGTGTAATATGTAAACAGATAAAAAATTGAACATTTAAGAAAAACCAAGAATGGACAACAGTAACTGTACAGTAATAGTTTTGTTAAGTGTGATAACGTACATTTTCAAATCCATAAAGTGTTTTCTCATGATACTCAGTGTAAAAGGGTTTGAAATATATCACACTAAGTGCAGTACAGGGAACGCATTTCCACGTAAAGTGTCTCATAGAATACTGAACGTTTCTAGCCCCGGGAGGTAAGACCTGGTTTCATTTTACTTAGAGACTACCTACTGCTTCGTTAGTCCCTACTATACTGCTGTGCTAAACATAAAAACGGTATAAGGAGCCCGGTTTCGAGAACGTTATAGCGATTTTTATGTTTTAAAATAGATATTAACTACTGCTATTTAACTTAGTTCATTAAATACGTATTTATTTAAGGCATCCGATGGCATTATTTTTTTTTTAAATTTATTTAAGATACCGGTTTTGAGCTTAGCACGGCAGTATATATGGAGACGAGCAAATTTTCTTGATTTCTTGTTTAGACTGCGTCCTGAAAATACTTTATTTAAATTAATGCAACAAAATAACAGGAAATGAAAATATTAGCTTCTACCTTGAATATGCAATCTCCTCACTTATGCAAATTGCAATGCTTTAGTAAACCTTTGCGAAGCCGTATTGAATATTTCGATGGTCGATGTATCATTCATTTCATTTGCATCCAGAACAAGCCACTCCGTTTCCATTTCATTAACCGACTTTCAAAAAGGAGGAGGTTTTCTATTCGTGTGTATGTATTTTTTTTTTTACTTACATTCACATTGACGGGATATCTTTCGTGATATGGTGTTTCGTGGGCTACCCCGCTGCGACTACTTGAAACATCATTGAAATATTTGGAAACTCATTAAAAAAAAACCGCTGATATACAGTCAGTTTCGATGTAAGTGTAGATACTGGTAAACCGTTAAAGTTTGGACTCGAATCATCAAAATGCTTTGAAATAAAATTAAAAATAAAATACCGCAAACCAATTTTTATAAACAATTGTTTACATACGTCTCACAAGAAATCAGGTAAATACCTGAAGTTAAAATTTAAACTGTGTTTCAGTATCTGAAACCTGAACACACACCCATAGTGTGTGACAAATTAGTAGAACTTTTACTTTTATAGAAGCCGACAGTTTCATTTACCCCAGTGATCGGCAAGACAGCTTCCTGACCCCGTGACCTTTAGGTAGAAGAGTCCATCTTTTTGTAGAGTCACACGGGCTGGAAATTGAAAATGTCGTCTGATACATGCCGATAGCCCCATTCCCTGCCTGGATGTGGAACGTAACGATGTTATCGAACTGAGGGAGAATGCCGATGTTGCTGCGTCAGCCGTAATTGCATATATTACCGGTTCCTTTGTATCAGCGGTGAAGGAAAATATGGGACATATTTTATTAAGGAATACTCGTAGATACTTTAGTGATTTTCATCTTCATCATTAAGTCACGTCTGTAATCCAAAAGAAGCATAGGCCGAGACAGTCAATCTTAGTGATTTTATATTGTTTAATTATAAATTATTGGTTTAATTATTACTAGTTCTAGCCCGGGGCTTTGCTTTACTTAGAAGATAAACTCATTCATGAAAGTCAAGTATCAACAGAGTATTTTACGAATAAATTAATGTTCACTATCAAGGGTCTCATTCACTTTAATCCCAGCGTATACAGCAAAACTTTGCACTTTAAGGGTATTAATACCACATTATAATTAATGGACAGGCACAACTTTCCATTATATTTAGTAGGCTTTTATGCGAAACAGCGTCCGCCTGTTTGCTATTTTTGTATTCAAACTCTCGGCTACGAAACCGCCCTACTTTGCTACGCGGGCTACGCCGTAGCAAGCGCTACGAATTTCGTAGAACATTCGCGTAGAATTCTTCGCATTGTTCGGAATGTCTGTAGACGCTCATACAAAAGCTATGCGGTACATTTCTTTGAAACAATACTGAGAAAAATATAGAAAGTAATTTTAATAAGCAAAAGGAAGAAACTTCTCTTTGGATTTCGTATTTTATCTCATTGTTGGGAAACAATTTTGTTTAAGGAAAGCTAAAAAATTAAAAGCAAATCAGATGAAAGGGTTATGTCATTGTTATGCACTTCAGACATAATAACACGGCACGAGTTTACTTTCAGTAATCAGGGTTCAATTTCCTCATCCGAACAAATATATCAATACATTTTATGGATTGATTTATTTCTTTAATAGCACTTTCAGTATTATTGGCAATCCCAGCATGAGGCTTTTGTACGAAACAATATCTGACATCCACAATACTGTGTTCTGTTCATTTTATGATGATTGATATGACAAACAAAACCAACCTTTCAGTCTTTTTACAGAGAGTACAAAGTCATAAACGTAACTTTTGATTTATGGTTTGCACTGGCCCACATCTAGATTTCAGAATGTGTCTCTATAAATCAACATTTAACTGACACACGTATCCTGCATTTGCATACTATTCTACATAGTTATTCTGAAACCAATTTAATTTCCACTAACATACAGTAGATATTTGTTAAACATAAACACAGCCCAGGCACGGAGGAAACCCACCCACACGGTGGTCACCCATCCACGGATCAACTTAAGCAAGCACGGCTTAACCTTAAGATCGACTCGAGTGACAGTCATTATTAAGCCACGAGCTTAAGTAAATAGTTTAATCATAGAACACTACTGAACCCACGTTTTTATACCAAATTGTTTACGAGTTTCATCATGTAACACTTTTTTTCAACGTCAAAGGCCTTCCCGTTAGACTTAATAATGAAAAACAAAATTGGCAATTACAAGATGTCAGCCCAATTTCATCACGGAGCAATTTATAATTACAGTGTGGCAAATCTACTCTTTAATTATTCGGTGGACTGGAGTTTTTTTGTATAAAAGTATCTTGTTAGCGTTCGTTGGCATTTTCAGGGTTAACACGGGTTAATGGGAAGTTCAACGGATCCTCCAAGTTTGTTTGTTTATAAGGCTTAGGTATTATGGGTAAGCTTTTAAGGTTTAGGGATATAATTCTTCTATGTAGAAGGGTATCATCGCTGTGTTTCTAAATGGATTATGTTTGTTTTCACGATTTATGAGTGTATTTAAGGTCTGGTTTGCGAGATACGTGACCATTGCGAAGTAAAAAGGGGTGGTTCGTCAATCTAACGTCTTGTCTTATTGGCGATTAAATTGCGATGTTAAAATATTTTCCACTCTACAGCAAAAATATGAACGGTTCTAAGACAAAACAAGAAAATAAGTTTGTAACATATTAATTCAATAGCATTGAAAACATGTGGACAATTAATATTTGTTTATAAACGGTGTTTCAATAATCTGTGTATTTTCGTAAGTTAAAAAAAGTCTACGACGCTCGTTATAAAATAGGCTTTTGAACATTTTTAATTGTTAGGTAGTCTAAATATTAATTAAAAGTTTCACTTTTCTTGATAGTAGTCAAACATTAATTTAAATTATCCCACGAATATATTCGTTAAAACAACTATTTATTAATTTCATTAGGTTTAATTATCTGTTTAACGAGCCAAATTAAACATATCCCGAAACTTCAGCTATATTGCTTGGTAAATATTTCAATAAGTTATTAATTATAGTTCAAAACTTTTAAGTGCTACAAGCACCATTCTGAGAAAATATAAACAAATAATTAAAACAATATATATTAAAATAAATAATAATTAAAATAAAAACAATATATTGGTCTTATTACATAAAATATTTACGCGAGAAGGTATAATATAATGAGTCATTTGTTGATGGAAGTAAGCTCACCCCCTAATATGGGACTTGAACAGAACCAGCAAAATGTAGACCTCCTAAAAGACACCTATTTCTTCAGCAAAAAACAGGCGCTATGTATTAGGTATGATTTCGAAAGATAATAATAGTTTCAGAAACCTAAAAAAAGGTACTCTCGTATGTGACTTTGTAGATTAAAGAAAGTGGTAACTCAAGACTAAAAGAACTATTAAATTGAGAACATACAATCTCTTTGATGCCATAGTCAATTATTTCCTACTAACAACACACGTTTTGCTCACAATCTTGAAATATTCATCAACACGACCGCCAGTAATGGAAGCTGAGCTTCAACTGAATTATTTCTTTCGTTACCTCACACGAGTGTTTGGCAAGAGCCAACACGACATTAATCCTTTGAGGATTCCATTATTGAGTTTACTTAGTTTTAGTTGGAAAATATAATATTGTAAGAAGTACTTACGTGTAGTTGCGTCTACTGAATTTGATATAAAATAATAAATAAACCTTGGAAAGAATGTGTAAACGAAAGTTACTGGGCTGATATTACGTTAGAATTCATCATGAGTTTTTTTGATCAATACTAAAAAAAGCAAATAAAATAAATAAATACAATATAATAATAAATACTTTAGACCTAAGCCGCCTTATTACAAAAGGTAGGTAAACCTGGTTTAACTTAGACCTGGTTTATCTCGCATGCTGTCACTTTCTTTTGAATATTATTGAAGTGAGACGTCATGCGAGATAAACCAAGTCTAAGTTAAACCAGGTTTCTCACTACCTTTTGTAATAAGGCGGAAGTAGTTTACATTGATTGATGACAACACGGTCATTTGTCTATGTTCCCACACCATTTCTTTCACAAATGCATTTATCTACTGATCGTGTTACGTGCCTACTGCTAGAAAGCTTCAATAAGTAATAGTCATAATTTAACATTCATAACTTAATAGTTTTTCATTTATTTTCATTCCTACACATCTTCAAAGTTTGTAAAGAAAAGAAAAAGTTTGGGTTCAGTTAGTTTATTTAATTATTATAAAGCTTTGACTCGAGTCAACATTTTCATAATTTAAATAAAAAATATGTCATACTTAACAGCAGTTAGACATGTAGTAATAATTAAATATTATTTTATAAAACTTCTCTGAAACCGTGTCTGCAGTTGCGCAGATATTAAAAAAGTTAAAGCACTTAAAGTTGTTAGCATTTAACGTTCATTTGAGTAGCATCTGTTCCGAAGTAATTTTATTAAAACATTACTGCTGGTTTATTGTGAAAATAATTTAGTCAGTTTATTGGCTATGTCATTATTAAATATAGCAACTGAAAAAAAAAAAACAAAGTAGTAGTAGTAGTAGTTTTTTATAAAGCATACTTCTGTATTTATACAAGGTGGGGACGACAGTTATGACAACATTGAGTATGAAACCATTGGTACTGCTAGTTCATAAGAGCATTCTGTAAACTATCAAATTCTCCTAGCATATTCTCAGAACATCATCCCTCATCTTTTTTTTTTGGATGCTTGGAAATCATCAAATGACCCACCACCACCACCCACCATGAATGATGATGATCCTCCTGCTCTGGGCGGAGTGGCTGTGGAAGGGGATCTATTTACTAAAAACCACCCAAGTTTCACTTTGTGTCCGGGACCGCGGTATCTCTTTCAAACAACCCGCAGCCCCGGGTTTATCCTTCATCTTACGTATAATTCAAGAAATAAAATTTAAATCCGTTAAACTTTTGCCAGAGCAAAAGTTTTGGAAGTGGCAAGTTGGCAACATGTGATTGTGTTAATACCGACGAGGGTCGTTAACCTGCTCTAGCTCTAGTCTATTAATCTACATCATGTAAACATTGCTAAAGATTAAGATTAATGTCCTGTGACTAAACTACTGGATATATTTGATTTAATTTTTGTATTCAAACTTACCTTCCCTCTCCTAGAGAGGAGACCTGAGTCCCTGCAGTGGGAACATTATAGGCTGATGATGATGATGATGATTACCTTGTTGGGTATACTATACGCAGTTTAATTTATATCGTAGTCGCCACCCATATATTTGACCTACCTTTTTTTTTTTTTTATTATTGATAGGTTCGCGTTTGACCACTATATCACCTGATGGAAAGTGATGATGCGGTCGACGATGGAGCACGCTTACCTAGAAGTAACCTATTCACTCTTGACTTAAAGACCCCTAGGTTATAGCTATCAGGAAATACAGACTCTGGCAGGGAATTCCACTCCTTAGCTGTACGCACAATGAAAGTATTCCCAAACCGTTTAGTGCGTATGGGTGGGATGTCCACCATATAACGGTGGCGCATCGCCGTACGTCTTGTAGTCCGATGATGGAACGGGCTTGGCGGAATTAGATCGTGCAATTCCCTCGCACACTCTCCGAAATGTAACCGATAGAAAACCGAAAGGCTAGCTACTCGTGGACGATGTTCAAGGCTCTGGACCTACCTTTTTCTACCCAAAGGTTACCATCATTGTTGCACTGTGCATTTCGTTTATATTTTTTTCAATGAAGCCATTTTGTCTTTAGCACTTTCAAATACGACCTTGTTACATCCTGCCTTCATTTTAACTGGATTGCTCATAAACTCGCGCTTGGGTAACCGGGTACGTATATCAAAATCCCGAAAGTTCATAATACCTATGATTGAAATACCGACGTCCACAACACCGAAATTCAGGATTTTGATACGTACCCGCAGAAACCATAGAACGCCACCTGCTACGATCCTTATATACTCTAATTTTAACTAGTTTAGTGGTTAAATTAATAACCTTTTAATGTCTATTCAGCCGAGCACCACAGCTTAATAAACGTCAGTAAAGCAGGATGCAATCCTATCAAGTCACTTCAGCGCGTGGTTTAGATATCTGCACGACGTTGGCTAAGTCCATCACTTACATTAGATTATAGGTAGGCAAATACTTCAGGCTTATTTGTATAGTCGATGTGGGAGTACAATGCCTGTCATTATTTGGGTAATATAGAGAAACCAATTCCCTAATGCATTTGTGAGTAATAGTATTTTTTTTGCCTTTAATGTTTCAATGACGCAAACCTACATTGAGATATAAAATCAACCACGCGAGCAGCGCAGGTATTTTCTAGTCATGTAAGTTTTATCCTAAGACATGCTGGTTTTCTCATAATGTTTTCTTCACGCTTATGAGAGCACTGGCGATGAAATAAATTACTCAAAGTTATGAACCTATCTGGGTTAGAATTCATGACGTATCATAGACATGACAAATGACTTCATCATTGTACAATAGTATATTTCATTATAAGTGCGGAAAGTCTGTCATTGCAAAGAGTTCCGACAAATGTCTAACCGAGCCGAGGCACAGCCGACGGCGAGGGTTGACAGTCGGAACAAGTTGCAATGACGGTTCCGCACGTGTACTGAACAACTATTTTTAATACAGTTGCGAAAAAATGAAGCAATTTAATAAAATAATTAAACTCGCAAAGAACATTTTTGAAAATGGCGCCTACCGTAAAAGAATATAAGCAGAGATTTTTTTGTTTTCTTTACCTATTCTGGGTAGGCAAAGGGAACTATGCCCATACAGCCAAGTCTTCAGTAGATTTTTTTTATTGATATGAAATAAAAATTAAATTTAATGAGATGAAATGGAATGAAACCTTTAACTCATTGACTCAAATAATTAAATCTGATATTAAAACAAATATTTGCATGAATCATAAAAACTTCTATGATTTTATTTAGTAAATACTTCGTGGTTGGTTTTTTTTTTAATGGTCATTATTTTGACAGTTGGGAAAGAGAACGCACGAGTTCGGGAAAGGTAAAGAAAAAGCACGAGTACGTAATAGCCCACATCCCGAACGCTATACGTCCCTGCAATACGCCACTTTTTGAGCAACTGTATTAAAAAATACTTATAAGACTCCTCAACCATATTTTAAATACATTCTTCATGAAAATATTTTAATAATATTTCCTAAGTAAAATCATTTTTAAATTCCTCATAAAGTCCTAAAAGTGGCTCCATAAAACGGCGTACCTAACTGAAGTCTAACGTATATAAAAGTACATGTCGTGAAGTTTTATCTCGCCGGCTCTTCGCATACAGTCTTAATAGCCCACATCGACGACAGACGGGCACATAAATTCCTCGGATTATTGACGATCCAGCTCCCGGAGTATAGTAGGGTGACTTCCTAATGCTCTGTCCTTATGGACCGTAGATTTGAGAAGTTTGTCGTAAAATACGGAAAGTACCTTCGTTCCTACACGTGCCGTTTGTTCTATACGTGGGTGTGTATATTTATGATGGCCCTGTAGGATTTGTTAGCGTTTCCTCCCATTTTACCGCATCCATTGTTTAGATAATCGCTGTTGAATTTAGAGAAACTTGGTTTGCTCTTCAAGTTGCAGAGTGTAGCAATCAGGGTTAATTACGCAAAAATTTCTTTCCCCATAATGCCATTTGAATGTATTTAAAATCGATTAATAAATTATAATAATGAATGACGACTAGTTTTATTTATTTAAACTTAATGCACAAGCGTGGTATTAGGCGGACTTCATGCCACAAGGCATTCTCTACCAGTCAACCTTAAGGTCAAATAAAATAGAAGTTTTAAATTTTATTGTTATTAAAAAAAACCCTCAAGTTATATTTCTGTACTAGTTTAATTTGAAAATGCTGGTGAACTTACAAATTACAGGTAGGAAGAAAATCTGTGCTTAAATACTTGCCGTTGATATGAAAATATGGAGGTCTTTAGCCGCGTAAAGGTTAATAAACTGTTCTATCATCATTTTAGCTTATTGCGATATGTTTGTGTAAATACGAAGAAGAGTAAGTGTTATTATGAATTATTATTTGCGAAAAATACACAGTTCAAAAAGGCAGGTTTACTGTTCAAGGCTTCGTGTACAAAGGAGGAAAATGAAGGGAAATTCGCGTGTAAGCAAATAAAGGGTTTCTTGGAAAACCTAATGATTTCTTTTGTTGCATGTCAAAGGATCTATTACTAACAGTATACATCCGTAAATGGTGGCTTTTACAAACCCTTCATTATCAGATAAAGAGAAGAAGAACCAAACGAGGGCAAATAAATGTCCATCTTTCCTGCTGTTTGATTATTTCGTTGGTCCAGTGGTCGTAAGCCAGATTGTTAAGCATGAGGTCCTTTTTTTTTTTTTTTGGTGGGTGGAAAATCATTAAATGACCCCCCCCCCCCGCTCTTGGGCAGAGCGAAGGGGAGTGTCAGACTTCTACTGACTAAAAACCGAACCCATGTTCCTTCTTTGCCCTTGCGCCGAGGCCACGTAATCTAGTACAAAATACCGCGGCCCCGAGCATGAGGTCCTGGGTTTGATTCGCGGGTCGGACACAGTGTTATTGGGTTTTTCGATCAAGAATTTCTCAATAGCAGCCACGGAGCCCAGATCTGACAATAGACTCGCTCTATTTAAAATGAAATTGGCGAAATGTGGGTGTACAACATCTCTACTTAAACCTTCGGAGATTACAGGCGTGATGTTTTCATATGTTTTCACAGATATTTTATTACGAGATTTGAAGCATTAAAATAATATGAAACGGTTATGTTCTGTACGACAGTAAAACTTGGGTTATTAAAAATTAACGTTTCGTGCACGTGATACCAGTTTTAAATAATGCTGATATGTTAATTGTAGCACTTAAAATTAAACACACAATGTAATTTTACATTCAATGTAGTAGTGTGTAAAATAAAATAAAGTTCCTCGAAAATTAGTTTTTTTAAGTAATCGTATGTACTGTGTAGATTTTGTAGTTAAAATACACAAAACATACACAAAATCACACCAAGAGTTGTACCTTGAAGTGGCTGCTTTTTAAAAGAAATCGTTTTACCGCACCTTCCTTACACAAACCCAGTTCAGGCACTCGGAGAGAAAATTTTGTAACGACTTATAAAATAATGGTTTTTATTTATATTTACAGCCCCAGTCCACTTCACATTGACAACAAACAATTTATCTGATACGAGTATACCTGTGAACAAAGTGGTTTTGACATTCAACCAGAACCAATTTATAACTTTATAATACTCGCCCACGACGCAAAAATTGGCCCTATTTAATTTACTCTCATGTGTGAGCTGCCAAAGTAAATGTCAGCAGAATGTAATAATTGTACGATAACATAAAAATATGTTATGAGAGCTTTAAAACAAAATGAATTCAAAATACGAAGGGATCACTCATAGATACAGTTCAGCAGAGTTTGTTGTAAAGGAATTTGGTAATACACCTATGATAACAGGAGGTGAGATGCAAACTCAAATTCAAATTTTGCCACTTCCATGTGGTGGCATACAAAAATAATTTGAGCAATTGCGTTGTCAATGCTGCAGTATAATAATATTTTCGGTCACAACGACCATTCTTAGCGGAGATTAGCCATTGGCGCGAGAGATATTACAGTGCACAAGTGCGCGCCCTCACACAGGTGCACTCTCAGTTCCTTTGCTCTCATACTCCGAGACGACAATTCGACACGACCGGGGAGAGATCAGGTGCAGGACCAACGGCTTAACATGCCTTCAGAAGCACGGGGGTATCATACCACCAAATTTTAAACTTGAAAAAACCTAATACTTAGAACTTTTTCACGAGACCAAAAAGATAGTTAATACTGCAGTAAGCACTTTAGAAACGCGCGGCATAACGTTTTAACATTTGAGACTTTCGATTACTGAGCTTAGTTATATGAACAGTTGTAGACAGTTCATATGATATGTACCTACGAATAGACCGACATGCCCTTATCATGCATGCGATATTGATTCTTAATTTACACCTACGCGAGTTCTAAACGTGTAACAGACAGCTGACCGTTCAAGGTTGAGTGACGTGACGTGGAAAATTGCAAACAGAAAATTGAAAAGTCTACCAACGTTTGTATTTTTTTACTTGTAAAAGGTTATAAATGCTCACGTTTTAATAAAAATCGCAAAACAAACTTCTAACAAATATTAAATGTATGTTTTAAGTAATGGCACATAAAACATTATGTGTTGAAATTCAACGGAGCGGCCATGAAGCTACAAATTCAATAAAAGTGAAACTCAATTTATTAACTTCAAATTGGTATTATGTGAAAAATACGTAACTTTTCCATTATTACCAATTTCAGCTGTTTAGGAAAACAAATAAAGTTCAGTTTCAATTGTACACGTATGTTATTAGTGAATCAACAGTGTAACTAAATTTTGAAAAACTCTTCAGAATATTTCTTGATAGTTGAGGAGTGAGGGCACTTATCGGTTCTGAACATCATTAACTTGATCAAAGGGGAAAGCTCGTCTAGTAGAATGATAGCTAAACAGCCTATAACGACTCCTGAACTGTATCAATTTCACGTCGACAGCGTTTTTATTTCATTACAGTAAGGGTAAATTTTGTATTCAGGCGAGACTTTTGACTTGTAAATAGTTGACCTTATGCTATGAACATACTAGGTGTTCATAAACTACGCCCGCCGCCTTCCACAACCAGTATTACATCTTAAATGAAGTTTGAACGAACTTACTGCTCCAAATGAAATATTTTAGTAGTTACCTTCACTTTGACTAGCATATTATTATATAAGTACCACATACCTTTTCACTTCTAGATCAAAACTTGACATAGGTATAGGTACCTATGTTTAAGGGTTGTAGTACCTAAAGTGGCTGTAGTAGTTTTAGTCAGATAAAACTTTAGGGTAAATCTTGTTAATACTGTTATTCTGTGGATTTCGTCAAAAGCTAAACAGAACTAAATAAATGCTGTACCGTAAAAATACGTCATTTTTAGAGGGTCATCGTTTTTCTTTACATAATAGTTGCTTAAAAAAAACATGATAGGGACAGGAGACATTGATTCTATGAAACGTTTTGTTTGGCACGTACAAGTGTGCGCAATTTTAGACTCTAAAAGCAATCCCAATTGGAGTAAACACAGAACGACACGTCCAAAAGAAATACGTTTCGACTAGTATTCGAGTTGTTATTGTTATGGCAAAACGCTATCTACTGCTAAAACATGGAAGGACGTTATTGAATTGGATTTCACATTTCTCACTACGAAGTGAAAGTAAAATAAAATATCTAGGTACCTGTACAAAATCACTTTGTATGTTGTTCACTCAAGTAGTGGTCAAAGCCGATAAACGTGAAATAAGCTCCCTATAAAAGCTACGGAAAATGTTGCTAGAGTTTTCAGCTTTTAATCTTATTGGTTACACAACATAAATTCAATATATCGAGCGTTTTGTGATGGCGTTAGTTCGCTCACGTGTAGAGATAACGAGCTGTTAAGAGATAAGCCAGTTTAATCGTGTATCTAGCCTGATTCGTGTGGACATATGCCAGTGGCTATTATTCTCGGATATAGCCAATTAGTCCGTTTGCTAATGAACGTGCACACACACAATGGCTCATGATGGCTCAAGTCTAATGAATACTTATGGTTGATTTAATTTAGTAATTTAACATAGTTAATTGATGGAGTGTTAAATTGTTCATGTTTCCGTAACAGCTTATAATTATACAATGTTTTGAAATTTGTTTTTTTTTTGTTTCGTGAACATTACACCTGTTATATTCACAAAGAGGCGTGCCTGTGTACCTACACATTTCTGCAGTTATTATTGATTCTCATTTATTAAGGGGTATGTTTACTACCATCGACCGAGCGAAAATGTAATCGGTTCAGTGTCCGCACAAATAATTTAGTTATATGCCGCTAGTTCCATTCCTACAGACAAGCCATGAAATGGGTTTTGTGGGGTTTAGTTCTAAGTAAAGATTTTCATAAAATTTTGAAAAATAAATAAATAAAAATAATAAACTTTGGTTTCGCAGCTGTAAAATACCGTATAGAATACCCGATAGTACTATCCGACCTTGGAATGAAACCCAGGACAACGACAGGGACTTATTGAGGGAAGGTATAAAATATTTAATTCTGGTCCCAAATATGTAAAAAAAAACTACTTAACCTTAATTTGTGACAACATTTGTGCTTCGATTTGTGTTGTCGTAATTTTGCCGTGACCCGCACGCTCTCCAGATCTCACTTTTCGTTTTCGCCATTGTCTTAAGCCAGTTTTAAAATGTGGAGGCAAAATGGATTATATAGGTACCTACATGAAAAGTCATTGACCCGCGATAAGCGCAAGGGTTACGAGAATTTTGCGAAATATTTGGTATGGTTCTGTCTGATATTTATCAGTGTTCATTTTGTTCATATTTTTATTAGTATCATGTATAAAGCATGCACTATTGCGGGTTTCAATTTATGTCCCTCGTTTAGACAAACATACCGTATAGATTAATTGTGGTTTTTCGGTGAAAAAATTACCATTAGCCCGAATCACTAGCGATATCACTAAAATAACTAGTTTTAGGTAATATTTTATTGTGTATTATTACACAATAATAATAATACACAATAAAATATTACCTGCTAATGTATAACCTGGAGAATAAACATTTTTCTATTTCTAATTATAGGAATTATTAGAATTACTTACCAGAATCAGATGAGTAAACAAAATAAAGTTCAGAACCGTATTTCCATGTAAACAGCGAATAAAAACATTTCCATGAAACACCTACGCAGGTATTATATTTTGTTTTACCAAATAATGTCTCGTCCCGGGTTTTAGTAACTGGGAACATAATTAGATAAGATCGTTAACCTGTCAGTCGAAACTCATAAAGGTCAGCTTTGATGGGTAGTATATTGAATTACGTGATATATTTGCAATAAATAATGTCACTTAGTGCCGACAAACTTACAAAACAGATGTTTGGACAAAGCAACATCGAGAGAAAAAAATTAGGTAGTTAGGTATCGCTTTCTTGGAAATTCTTCATATTGGATAGTTTTTGCCACCTGCCTCATTGGTCTAGAGTTCACAAGCGCGACTGCTGTGCATGACAGGACTATTTTTATTTTTTAAAAACGTTGCCCCACGCTAGGAATTTCTCCTGTATCGTGGGTGCGTTCACAAACATATAAGTCACATACACAAATACCCAGACCCGAAACAACTATCTGCAGGTCATACAAATATTAGTTCCGTGCGGGGATCGAACCCGCGACACGCAGCGCAGCAGTCCAATCGCTTAGCCACTGCGCCAACCGTGCCAACTATGCACAGCAGTCACAGTGTAAGGTTCGATTTTCAGATCGGACAAAGTGTTATTGGGTTTTTCATCAGACATTTCTCAGTAGTTGCGACGGGGCAGTAGACTCGTCCCTATAACATGGGACTTAAACATAACTGGCGAAATGTAGGTGTACTAATGGGTACACCTCTGCTTAACGCTTCGGGTATTATAGGCGTGATGTTATGTTATTTTCATATGAGGTAAGCAGTGCATGTGTACTCAAAACTACGTTATGTAGTTCACTTATATTTTTCTTGTGTGAGTATGAATAATAAAAATAAATTACGGAGTGCAGCTGGATACTAAATTACATCTGCTGCTATATCTATATTTACTTAAACTTTGAACAACTTAAATTAATGCACAAACTTTTAAATTGAATACTTACTGCAGTCACTAAATATTCCTTATAATGTTCAAGTGTCTTAACATAATACGAAGTTATTCTCAAACTTGATATTCATTTAAGACTACGTGAAACTTTGCTACGTCTTCGAGAACACTATCTTTCATATATTCTGAACATGCTCAGTGTGTCACTTACATAAACTTTACTTAAACTCACTTATGAAGTTGTCATACTGTTCCTTATGTTTTAATGGATTCCTTTACAAATGTACGTACGTAGGTGGCACATTTCGTATGTTGGAATTTGCAGCAGTTACGTTAGTATGTTCGTAATACTTGTCTGAAGGACTGCGGTTTTAGTTATACGTAAAACCCCGTCCGTCAACCCGTGTTTTGTTCATGACCGACCCATTGTCACACTAAACTACCACACCAGTGTGACTATGGTTAATTATATTTATCCGTAGTCACACTGGTGTGACTACGGCTGATCCGTAGTCACACTAGTATGACTATGGATAATTTAACCTGATCCGTAGTCACACTGGTGTGATTACGGCTGATCCGTAGTCACACTGGTGTGATTACGGCTGAACCGTAGTCACACCAGTATCGTAGCTTTTGGTCACGTCACTCATACATGCAACGCATGTACACCATGACGCGCGCTCGCTTCGCTCGCATATTAAATAACACTAATATCTTCTGTCCCCGAAGTGCCGGGCCTCCGCCGGCCTCCTTCGTCGGCCTACGGCCCGGTGCCCATGCCGCCCATAAAGGATACTGTCGCGAGACGGTGATTCATCCACTTAGCGGACGACTAGTAACAGCCTATAATTTTGGTTATTCATCCGGGTGTGACTACGGATCAGGTTAAATTATCCGTAGTCACACCAGTGTGACTACGGATAAATAAAATTAACCATAGTCACACTGGTGTGGTAGTTTAGTGTGACTATGGGTCGGTCACTGTTTTGATGCCCCAGGAATGGTTAGTATGACTTTTTAGGGTATAAAAAGGTATCAAGGAAGAGTAGGAATATCCCCCGTCGAGGCTGTGGGTTGTTCGAAGGAAATACCGCGGCCTCGGCACAAAGGGCTAAAAAGGAATATGGGTGGTTTTTAGTCAGTAGAAGTCTGAAACTTCCTACACCGCTCTTCCCAGAGCGGGAGAAGTCATTTGATGATGTTCGAACCTCCAAAATGACGTATTGTCATTACTTTTTTGGTAGATAATTAGTCTTTTTAACCGACTTCGAAAAAGGAGGAGGTTATATGTTCGTATGTATGCATTTTTTTTTATTTTTTATGTATGTTACCTGATTTCTCCCCCATTTGTGGACCGATCATCAAAATTCTTTTTTTATTTGAAAGAGTATACTCCTGAGGTGGTCCCATTTTTTTTTGGTGAAGATCTGGTGCTGATCTTCGGAGATATACAATGGAACTCTTCAAAAATAGACGGCAAATCTGTCGTAATTGCTGGAATCGCTTGGATGTTTATTGAATATACATTATCATGACGTAACATCACGCCTGTATGCTCTGAGGGGGTATGCAGATGTGTACAATACACATTTTTTTTGTTGTTTTATGAATTTTCGTGCTTTTTCTGGCGCTATTCAAGTATTCGCATCTAGCAGTCATCACTTGTATTCATGTTGATGAGCTGATAATGGAAGGTATACTACTCCTCAACGGTTAAGAGTTGAAAGTAAAAATAGGGGAATCTTGAAGGTTAAGGGTTAGGTTTCTTGGTTGAATGTTAAATGCATAGTAAATATTTGTATAGGATATAATATAGGTACTTATTACAACTAAAAATGAAAAAATAAAAAAAACTTTTTTGCAAAAAAAACAACCGACTTAAAAAAAAACCAAAAAGAGAAAAATAAACTTCAGAAGAAAAATCAGCTTCTGAAGTCGGTGGCAAAAAAATAAAACCAAACAATAAATGTCACCGACTTCAGAAGCTGATTTTTCTTCTGAAGTTTATTTTTCTCTTTTTGGTTTTTTTGAAGTCGGTTGTTTTTTACATAACTAAATAGTTTTAAATGTAAACTATATTAAATCTATTTAATTTTGTTAATCATAAGTATTTTTTTTATTAACCATACGTTTAAATGTAACAAAGTTGCCTTTACAAAGGTAGAATGTGCGTTTTGACTGTAATTAATTTTCCGCGAAAAAAACGCTTTGAGGCTTGAATTCAAGCTACAGAAGTAATCTAAGTAGAGTTAGTACATATTTGTAGTCCTAAAAGTTAATTTCGACCTCCAAAGTCATGAAAAGAAATTAAGTAACTTGAATACCCAAGTTAGGTAGGAAACTAGATTTGACTTACGACCGTCCCCTAGATAAGACAGATAAGGTCCATAAAAACATTTCAAGTCTACAACTTAATTGATCAACTTCGTGCCCAATTTCAATCCACGACTTTATTTGTAAGTAGTAACTACTGCTTTTTCGATTCACGGGTAGGGTAAAGAGTAATTAGGATATCTATTAGGAATTTCTTATTAGCAGCCAGGAGCCTGGTTTTCCATCCGGTGATATACATACCGACCCTTGAAAGCTCCGACAATGTCGCTTGGTATTTTTTTTTCAAGGGCCTTTCGTATGATACATGATAAAGGTACAAACATAACATAACATCACGCCTATAATCCCCCAAAAGGTAAGGTAGAAATGTACCTATCAGTACACCTACATTTTGCTAGTTATGTTTAAGGTATATAGGTACAACTACTACTTCTACTTCTCTCACATTCAAATGTAGTGTGTAATAATGCACTAGTTTCCTACGTAATTGTTCGAATTTAGTTAGAAAACGCTATTAGAACGTACCGAGACACGTTGTTTACTAAATTCATTAAGCAAAGGTTTCCGAGAAACCGAACACTGTGAAACAAATTGTTTTATGTTTATATTGAAACTCTTGTCGTCATTTGTTACGACTAACTTTGCTTTAACTTTTTAATTGGGAAATTGAAAAACTTGTACGTAAGCTACATTTTATTATAAAAATATTTTTGCGAGGAAATATATTTTTGGTCGTAAACTAAACTTGTTCAATGTTTATGTTGACGTGGATTGAAAATGAGTGAGAATAACAAAATATCTGCGATTTATCAACACACGAACGAAATGACAAAAAAATAACAGTCAATGGCTTCCTAAATGAAAAGAATAATTAAGCTAATTGGTGGGAACATTAATCTTACCCAAGCAACAGGCGGCCAAGAAAAAAGGAAAGAAAGAGCCAGCAACAAGTGAACTAGAACAAAAATCACAGAGCCTTGAACCCTTCAATATATTACTAAGACAATATGAACCCATTATAGTAACACTATATCATACAACATTCAATATAATCTCTTATATGCGTCAACAGGGTGTAGAAAGAAAATGTTTATCACCCCTTTCTCGTCGTGCATACAATATGGTGACTTGTGACGTCACACGTCTTGTCTGGCAACTCGTGTTTTACGAGCCGTATCGACAGTTTATAGGGTTATTGCTAATGTCATGTCAGAGACATTATATTAAGTGCTTGTTGTTTAGGTTTATTCCTTGTTTAAATTTGATTTCTAGTTTAAGATTGATTTCCAGGTCGGACATAGTTTTGAGTATGGCCATAATTATGTTACTGGGTTTATCAATCTGGAATTTCTCAGTATCAGACACGAAGCCTGGATTTGTGCCTGATCGATGGCAATGGGCTCACCCCGTGTTACATGGGATTTAAACATAACTGGGTGGCGAATGTGGGTGTACCTATTATTCAGTAACCCAGTGGGGATTACAGGTATATTCCTAGTTTAAATATGGATAACGATCTTATTTAAATAGTTTTCATCATCTGCCTAGCCTTTTCCCAACTATATTGGGGTCGGCTTCCAGTCTAACCGGATGCAGCTGAATACCAGTATTTTACATGGAGCGACTGCCTATCTGACCTCCACAACCCATTTAATACTAGGTAATACGATACCCTTTGGTAAGACTGGATGTCAGAATTTCAGGTCACTGACTATCTGTAACGACTACCAAAGATCTATATATGGCAGCCGGGACCAACAGCTTAACGTGCTTTCCGAGGCACGGAGGAAACCCGGTATGTCGGGCGGTCACCCATCGACAGACCGACCTAGGCAAGGACAACTTTACCTAAAGATCGACCTGAGTGGCAGTTCTTATTAAGCCACGAGCTCCTCGATCTTATCTAAATAGTCAAGCGATAAAATTCAATATTAGTTTTAGTAACGACACTGTTGACGTAATCGAACCCGTTTATTAATGGTCTCAAGTTCATACTCTCTGTATATTTTCTTGAGACAATACCTTTGAGAAAATATTAAGTCGTCTTTAACTGGTGGTACGGTTATATTAGTTTTTTTATTAAAGCTTCGGTCAATTTAATCAAAATAACGAAGACTTATCGCTTTACTGAAGTAAATATAATTGCTTTGTTTTCTGTGTTCGTTTGTTTGATAATGGTTATATAGCCATAGGTTATAGCTATTTTCTAAAATTATTTGAATAACTTTGCAATATTTATTTTATATTTTTGCATTATGATATGAACAAACTCCGTTGTACTCACAGCCATTTTGATACCGTGAGATACGATGGTGTCTCCGTTCACGGAATTTAAATTCAATTTTAATGAGAAACAAAGTGTGTCCATTTTCCCCGTAGCTTACATTGGTGCTAAGCTCACTGTAGATTTATCACCACAAAAGTTTTAAATAATTTATTACTTTGTTAACTTCGTTATAATTATAACCCTTCCTCTGAACTGTAATTAGATAAACAGAGTGCTCTTAAAGATAACGACACTTTGTTTATTTAAAGGTTTAACATAAACAATGTTTGTGTTTTGTTTAGATGCTGGGATAGGATAATATTTTTGATACCAGAAGGCTTAGCCAAGTCACAGTATAAATATGTACAGTAGTGTGACTCGGCCGTGTCCTTGAAATAAATGCCTACAGCCGCGCGGTACGTAAACATGCGTAAGGGCTGTCCGCCTCCAGTATTTTAATTACATGTGCTTATTTTGTGTTTCCATTTAGTTTTGTGATCGTAAATATACTTTTTAAAACAAATTAAATACTTTGTGAATTGAATAGAAAGTGTTCAATAAACATGCGTGTTGTTTTTTGATTGATAGATTTAATTAAAAAACCATGTTTTTTTTCGGGACATATAAAGAAATACATATCCATTAAAAAGACACACATTATAAGCCTACCTACTAGTAAGTGAAATTATTTTATAGTCTTATCTTTCAAAGTTTCCAGGTAATTAAAAAAAAGTTATCTCTGGATACGTTATTAACGAATTCATGAAACCAAAAACAACACAAAAAATGTAAATTAAATGTACTTGTCTTATTTTTAGAGAAAACATCGCGCATTTATTGTTAAAAAACAACATACCGTCCGCTCGTCACTGCGGCACAGTCGCGACTGTCTGCATCCCAGGCGCATCCCTTAATCGAGGCGCGTAGGCATAGCTCGCGCTTCGTCCGTTTGTATGAAGTCGAACTACTGTATGATAATATTACCGTGGCCAAGTTGACAATCTACAAGCGTAAACGTTAGTAGAAAACGACTCAAATGTATGGGAGTGACGTCATCGCAACGCTAAGTCACGTGGTCAGAAGAAACGAACAGAAAATACGTAGCCATGTTGACAACTTATCGTATCGTTCAAAATGATAGAATGAAATCTGATCCTTTCTTTAAAGTTGATCGCTACATCCCATATAAATGCTAGCCAAGTCACACTTTTGACAAGCGCAAACGAAACGTTGGTGTAGTATTTCAACGAAAGTGTAGCGTATGCCGAGACCCTGGAGATAACGCTACAAAATGGCGTCTTTATACGATCCAGCTGTCTTGAAACCGAGAAGTGTTTTGTTTATTTATCCTAATTTTGGATTCTATGTGTCATTTAGCATTTAAAATCTATAATTTATAATATTATAAGTATGTATTGTGGTGCGATAAGGATCAAACACAATAATTGTTTTGTTTATTTCGAAAGAAGTACCTAGTATTAGTTCAAGCCGCATATACACGTCATTGTTTATGTTGTAAAGTTTCAAGTTCCCAATTATATTAGATTTTAACAAAGGAAGGTCACGAAATAACTAATAATGCACGTACCTTCCCATGAATTCCAATAAAGCTGCGAACTGTTCTGGGTCTGCTCGAGATCTCGATTCCATTTTATAAAAGTTATCACTTCATTTAAGTATCTTTCATCCAAATGCAGAATATCATATTATTTCTGGACACAGTATTGTTTAAAATTACATTACGCGCTGTTTATTATTATTATTATTATTTCACTTATTTTTTAACTTTTAAAACGATTTATTCCTTTCTTAACAATTCAAAACAAAACTTCAACCCGCGCATAATGTAAACAACTGTGTCTTTGACGTTAGTTTGACGTTAGTAGATACGCTCACCATAGACTAAAGTGTAGGTTTTGTCTACATTTGCTAGAGAATGAGCGATCGACTCAGTTGTGTGAAGTTGGCTACCAACTTAGCGCTTTCTACAAAGCGCTTGCGCCGAAGCGTTCATTATTATAGAAAGAGAATAGATACGAAGCGGTTGTAACTTGTCTAGGCCCTCTGGTTAAACAACAGTTCAGTCCTTTTTTGTTTTGTTATCCTTCTGTTGAATATTGAATAGCAATCTGTTGAAGGCAGAAAATATAACGATATTTGTTTGTGTAAGAGCCTAGACAGTTCTATATATTTATGCGACTGCGCTAGAGCTTAAAGAAAAGAAAAGACGGCCCAAAAAAGTATGGATGAAATGTGTGAGGCCGACATCTATATAAATAAAAAGAGAAGTCCTGACTGACTGACTGACTGACTCATCAACGCCCAGCCCAAACCCTTGGACCTAAAAGCTGAAATTTCGCACAGAGATTCTCTTTATAACGTAGACAAGGAATAAGGATGGATTTTTCGAAATTCAACCCCTAAGGGAGTTAAATAGGGGATGAAAGTTTGTATGGAAAATCGTCATTTTCACGCGGGCGAAGCCGCTGGCAAAAGCTAGTAATATATGAAATAGAAAGGAGTAAATATGCGTGATGCCGTAACGTCTGACAGGGGAGAATGGAAGAAGAAAAAGTGTTGGGCATTAAGTACAATGGACATTAAGATGACGACTGCGGTAGAGCCCAAAGAGCGGGTATAGTGGGTTTCGAACCATGAAATTACTAAGCTGATACATAAGCGGTATTTAACAAAGTTTCCTTGATACTACCTAATTTTCCGGCAAGTCAAAACTGAAAGCTATTCCCTGCACTCTAAAGTCAATCTTCCACTAGCCGAATTCCCATTTAGCCGATACAGGGTCCAGACTCAAACATGTTACAGTAATCGTACCCGCCCCTATTTCAGGGAACTGGTTTCGAAAGCTTTTGACTTTGTTAATGTGCAACTAGCGTAAAACAGGTTACGTAGTATAGGACCTACTTTGTCCTCCGAATTATGTTATCTTCGGGCTAAAAGTCCGCCTACATTATCTACTATGGCTTCAAAAGATTGATAAAATCTTGAAAGGCTCTTTTTTAATTTTATAAACAGTGTACACAGAAAATTTCTTATAAAATACAGCGAAACTTACTGTCTGAACAATAAAAAATGGGGCTGTATTCTCGGAGAGTAGGTAACTTAAAAAAACACCTAATGAGCAATATCTGTGTAATAAGAGCATGACATTGTAATCAAAAAACTTCACAAAAATATGTTTCGTTGTTTATTACCCGCATTGTTCTACACAACCAGTTTTGTAGAACAAAGAGTACCTACATATAGTGGGAGAGCCGGCTGCAAAAATACCTACCTCATCAGGTACCCCAATAGGCTATCTTTAGATCGTTAACCGACACTTAACCATAAAGTTCGGTACAGGCCCCTTGAGGGGCTCGACACGTAAACCTACGCTGGCTCGGTATCGGCCCCTGTAGGGGCCAGCAGTGAAGTCATACGACACCCTAATTATTTATGTAAATATTTATTATTCTGTTTGTCAAATACTATGTGTATGTATTAATTAAGAGAGTTGAATAAAAAGCTTATATGTGAACGCCACTAAATATTCTGTATTTATTGCGCAAGTTTCTTAATTAACCCTTATAAAATAAAAGTACTTAAATACGGTCATCGCCATTTTGACGGCAGTACTGGCCGAGGCTAAAAAGCATAAAATATGTGGTTTTCGGACATTCAAGCTCCACTATTTGAGATCGAATAACTCGTCGTTTAATTTTCTGACGAATTCATCCGTAAATCATGTTAAATAAGCAGTGGTAGTGATTAATTTTAACATCTATCATCAAAGTTTTGCGCCAATCGTGTTTGTTTACATTTTTATTTTTCAAATTATATCACATAGACGCGTATAGATTCAATAACAAATATGACAAATATCATTCGAAATATTATACAAAACATGGCAATGCCCAGATCTTAGCATAATTTACTAATACAGGACCAATAATCACAAAATAATCATCATCATAGCTCAATTTGTATTCAAAATTGACGTCCATGTTCTTTTTCTTTTTTTTAATAATTAGCTACGATGTGTGAAAGCGATTATTCTAATCGATTCTTTTTTGTAAATTTCGATTAATTCGAGTAATAAAATTAAGGAATTTAAGAAATCGATTGACAGAAATTAAAATAAAATTGTTTTTAGCGTAAAATAGAATAAACATTTATTAGAATATTTTTTTAAGCTTCCTTTTATAATAATAATCGGAATAGTTTTATTAAGTACATAGAAAACATTCAAACAGACACAACAATTAAACAGAACAGTTTATCTATGGCTAAATTGGCGCCGATTATTTTTCCATAACATAATTTAAATTCGGAATGCACTCGCTTTTCTAAAATTAGGTATTAGAATATATTAATTAAATAAATATTCTAAAATTATTAGAATATTTATTGTTTTTTTTTTTAATTATTGTTTGGGTAGAGAATGCCATGGATCTTGGTATGTATAATATGTATAGTTAGTAAAAGTTTGTTTGGTTTTGATACTTATGTCATTATTATTTAGCCTGGATTGCTTGGTGTGTATTCACTATTTACAAATACTTTTTTTTATCAGCCTGATCTGTCCCACTATTTTTACCTTCTCCGCCAATACATTTAATCGTCAATTTTCATTTCATTTTTGGATGAGCTTGGTTTAGTGGCAACCCCAAAATCTATAGGAAGTTTATACTTTTTAGAAAACTCTACAAATGTTTTATCAGGGCATTAGTCCTACACTTGTCCTATTCTTCTGTCTCATTTGTTAATGGCTTCACTTAAAATCCACGGCCCGCGGCCTATGATGGGTAACCTGAACTGTGCAGTTGTAAAAAAAGAGATTTTAGAGCGGCCAGTGAACCTTTTTGAAAGAATAAACTAATGTTTCTATAGGATACGGCTTATGACTTGCCGATTGCGAAATTAAGGACAGTAAAATTTACTGACAGTCGTCGTTACCGAGGCAGGTTCAAGAAACGGCGTGACGATTTGGACTCGTTCTTGACAGATTGGTCAGAATTATATAAGTAACTGAGAGAGTTGGAAAGGAATGCAGTAGGCCTTTACCCAGAAGTGGGAAAGATTGGACTAAATAAAAAAGTACGTTCCAACTCAAGACGCCAGTAGTATCTGAAAGGTATTAAGGTACCCCATAGCCATCAACCGAGCACAAATCTGGACTCCGTGGCTGCTACTGAGAAATTCTTGATAGAAAAACTCAACAACACTTTGCTCAAACCCGGAGTTGTTCCAACTTAATACAAACACCCAACCTTCATAATTCCTCATATAGTTTTGGTGGATCAAACAATGTTTTTACTATGCTTATAAAGAACCTGGGCATCCTATAACCAACCATCTGATATTACAAAACCAAATTCACAATAAATTATGAAGAAAATACTTATTATTTGAATTGCGAACGCATTCCTAATTTAAATTAAAAGATTTTAAAATAAAATAACTATTTGATTTATACCAAGGAGTTGTAATTTCGTCTCAACTCTTTTTTCAAACTTGATTTCATTGCGATTATCGATTAAGCTGAATGCAACTTTTTAATCGTAATGATAAAACTGAGGTTTACGGTAAGCACTATCAAGTGTGATGTTCTATTTGTCTATGGTTATATTGCAACATAGTTTTTATGAATATTTTTCACGACTTTGTTCGTGTTTTTTTACGAAATTATGTATGAATAATGGCAAAAGTAAGAACGCAGGTGGAATGTTACTGTCTTTATTTTGTCCTTTAGAGTGTTATTAGCAAATGTGAAACTTTTTTATGTACATTATTTCCAGCGCATCTGGGATACCTATTTTTTGGAAGTGTGTAGTATTATGTATTTTATACATATTTGTCAATAGACTGACGCCGTTTTACCGGCCTCAATACGATACTGGAGACATGAGTCACAAACTTATCATATTAAGAGGAAAGGCGAGTGCTGTCTCTTTCTACTATCGCTGTCTCTCTCCGTCCTCCTGCCCTCAAATTCGTGCGATAAGGACAACTGTAGAAAAAAGTTAGAATTCGAGGTTTGGCTCTCGCCTATTTCCTCCTCCAATATTGAACCAATTTAAAAGATATTTTAGACAATGAATAAGGAGGTTATATACTACGCCGCTATGTTTTTCTTTTTTCGTTAATAGTTGTCAAATTTGTACACTAGGACTCTGTTAACAGCTATCTAAACAAGCAATTTTGAGCATTTTTTGAGGGTTCTATTGCTTATAAAAATAATTTATCACCAAAAAGGAAAACATAGGGGCATAGAAATAGTTAATATTTATTATTCTGTAAAAAACCATTGCTCTAGGGTCATTAACCAAAAAGAAAACAGGCGAGAGCGTTTGTATGGAGAAAAGACCACTCGCGTTTCCTCTTAAACAGCTGCCGTGACATGTTTTTCATTCTAAAATCCAATGCTGAAAGTTCACAAAAAATCTTGGATTTCATGACAATTCGCACCACCTCGCGTCGATTCAGCTGATATGTCATGTGTCAAAATCTTGTCGTGCATAGTGGTTAAACACGTAAAAAAAATCAGGTCTGCCAGTGCCGATCCTGCCGGGTCATGGAAAAAATTCATATTTTTTGTCGTATTTTTTTGGTGAAAATTACGTCACAAGGTACCCGAATTAAAGTGCTGGCAACAGTTAACCATTGATTAATTACGTAAAAAAAAGTAGGTCTGCCATTGCGCACTCTGCCGGAAGTACTTGGCAGACCTCTAAAATATGCTCGTGCTTGGGACGATGTCATCGTTTCTACGATATACGAGTACGAATACTTTTTGAGTGTATTGCTCATAAACACACAATGCTTCGCAATGACAGAGTGGATTAAGAGTCATTTTCTATTTCTTTTAAATGTCCTGTTTCTACGCTTAGATCTTTAAGACATGGTAACGGATTTTAATGCAGTTTTCAGCAATAGACAAAAGTGATTCAAGGGGAAGTTTTATATTCCGCACATTGCACCTTTGCAAAGCCGGGGCGGGTCACTACTAAAAAATACAATAAAAAAATCATTTCTTTAAAGGTGAATAATTTTTATCTCCAATTATTCACACAGTAAACGTGAATAATTGGAGATAAAAACAAATTGGATTTAAAAAAAAACTGGCCTATTGTGAGTCGGAATCGCACATGAAGGGTTCCGTACCATCGTAGGAGCCACCTTTAATTTGTATTATTTTTTGTTAAAGCGGCAACAGAAATACACATTTTGATAAGTTTGTTTTTCATAGTAATTGTATGAATGACAAAGTTATATTTGCGGTTTTTTAAATGTGCTATATCTCAAAAACGGCTAACTTTATCTTGTTCAAACTAATCTTGGTTGTAATTTTTCATTGCGATCTACTGCATATATTTTTTTTAGAGTTTTCACTCTCTTAGTTTAAAAGTTAGAGGGGGTGGGGACACATTTTAGCACTTTCAAACTGTCTATCTTTCAAACGATTGACTTTGAGAAAAAATAAGCTTAGAAACATCACAGTCATTTTAAAAGACCTATCAATAGACACCTCACTCAAGTATGTCCGATGAAAAAAAAAATAAAAAAAATATTTTCTCTCTTTATCGGTGAATAACTTTTTTTCCCTATTATTCACACATTTACTGTTTTAGAATAAAATGATCTATTTTTTACGCTCTTTCATTTGATATATAGGAGAAAGTGTTACAAGGGACATTTCGCCCCTTCTTCTTTGTATGAAATAATGCTGCCTACCTACCGTACCAACTTCAAATGCTTTGAACACCAAGTTCCGGCAAGATTAGACCTGGCAGACCTTTTGATCCTCTATCGAGGGCATCTTGGCTATTATTTGGCGTAGGTTCCATCAGGGTACTCGATGAGGTAGGTTCATGTTGCTGGAGGGGCCATATTTTAGAGGTCTGCCAAGTACTTCCGGCAGAGTGCGCAATGGCAGACCTACTTTTTTTTTACGTAATTAATCAATGGTTAACTGTTGCCAGCACTTTAATTCGGGTACCTTGTGACGTAATTTTCACCAAAAAAATACGACAAAAAATATGAATTTTTTCCATGACCCGGCAGGATCGGCACTGGCAGACCTGATTTTTTTTACGTGTTTAAGTGTCGGTTAACGATCTAAAGATAGCCTATTGGGGTACCTGATGAGGTAGGTATTTTTGCAGCCGGCTCTCCCTCTAATAGACAAAATGTCTGTGAACAGTGGACACAGAGATAGAGTGAAACGCGTAGTGTTTAAGTAAATACCTAACTGAGGTCTGGAACCGAATTATTGCATAATTAGGATATTGGATACACTTATGAAAGGATGTTTAATATTAAAATAAAATAATGTGGCCAAAATAGTACGGAAAAATATACACGACTTAAATAACAAATAATAATTTTTAAACACGATTGTCACATTGACTAACTTACTTTTATGTATATTCAACTAATCTGAAATACAGTATTTAATAAAAAAAGCAAAACAATTAGACGATGCGGTGGCGTTCTATAGTTTTTGCCTACCCGGGAAAAACATGAGTTTATAAAACAAAATAAATTATTTCGACATGCACGTGGAATATTTAAAGATAGGTTTCAACAGAAAATTTTCTAAGCAACTGCCACGATCTGGATACGCCTCCACAGAAGAAAGTTTGCCGATATTTCACTGAGTTGGTTCAATTCTTCGTTAATGAGAAAAAGATATGGATAGACGTTATCGATTTAACACACACAATCTCGGTTCTTCATCGGGGACCTTGTGACCTTTCAATAAGAATTATCTCAGTATTTTTGTTTCTTTAAATTTGTCATAGGAGCTAACTTTGAACATCCTTTTTAAACTGACATGGTCCCCAATATTATCATTAACATGAACGCGAAGAGAGTATCTCTTCGCTCACTCATACACTCCATTTCTTCTTCTTGTTTTCTTTACTTCTTTGTGGCTTAGCAGCAGTCGGGTAAAATTAATCAATAATTCAGTTGTTTGTGAGCAAACAATTTCCAGATTTTAACTATGCGAAAATTTTCATTTGTTTCGCTCGAATTTCACTACAGATTTGATTGAATTTCAGCACTCATTGCGGAAAGTGTTCATGAACTGATTGTAAAATCTGTTCTTGAAAACTTGCAGCCCTCACTTCAATTTTGACGGCACGGTTAGCGCAGTGGCTGAAGCAATGGACTGCCGCGCTGCGTGTCGCGGGTTCGATCCCCGCACGGTACAAATATTTGTAAGACCTACAGATAGTTGTTCCGGGTCTGGGTATTTGTTTATGTGAGTTTAAATGTTTGTGAACGCACCCACGATACAGGAGAAATTCCTAGTGTGGGGCAACGTTATAAAAAAAAAAATGCATGAAATTAAAATTGCAAGCAACCTTATAAAACTTATATCTGATTCTTTGCTCTAAATACCAATAGTTCGCATCATGTCATCATGTCATTAGCTAGTTCCAGTAGAACATATTGTGTGCTGCTGAATTACACAAGTAATTCATTATTCTCTTTCTTTCTTTTTTGCTTTGACTGACTAAAAACCCACTGTTCCTACACTCCCTGCCTATAACCGTTATGAAGTAAGTTTGTAAGGGTTTAACAGCGCATTTTTATCTCTTTTATCCACTTTACATAATTTCTTTGTTTGTCATACGGTAACGCTAATATGGACACCAATGAAGTATGAAAGCGTGATTAAAGAAGCTTTCCCCAGAACACTACGCCAAACCATATCGAGTGCTTTTGTACACATATGTGAAATGTGTAAACGATTTTATGTTCATTATTATCAATGACAATGCAAACAAACTTTTGTAAGTAATATGGCCAAGTTTTACTAAGTTATCGAAAAACAAAATACTATCAAGTTGCATGTAACTGATCGAACCTATTGATTCTACCGGTCCTTCCCAATATTAGAACTAGGGTATCGGTTTCACAAAACGTGTTTTCGTATTATGTAAACTAGTTTCGGAAATTCACGTGTTCTTCTTCGAGAATTCAATTGTCAATAGAAATTATAGCTAACTAAGGGTTTATTCAATTATACTTTGTGTCATAACAAGTTGCCTCGTGCCAATGTTCGATGCTATTCTATTAATCTGTGGTATAAATATCTGCTTTGTTTTTACGTACTGGGTTAAGGTTTGTTAGGACTGGTGTATTTGTCGGTACTCCCTTACTTCTCCTAAAATTGTTTGTCCGAAAATCATTATCCATAACACGTTTGCCATAAACTTCAATAACCATAATGTTCAAATTGCCGAAATTTTATTTAACATAATTATCTTTAGTTCTAAAAGTATTCTGTCATAATATCGATTACTTTAATAATTGAATCTCCTAATTTTACATGACCTAAATTAATATGTCCTAACTATTGCTTTACCTAATGTGTATTATTCCGAATGTTCGTTTATAATAAATTTTATAGTCCTAAAAAAAATTCGAAGTGTCTAGTCGTCCGATTAGCGGATGAATAAAATTAATTAGTCCGTCGATTAGCCGGATGAATAACCAAAATTATAATACGACCGTCTTGCGACAGTATCCTTTATGGGCGGCATGGGCACCGGGCCGTAGGCCGACGAAGGAGGCCGGCGGAGGCCCGGCACTTCGGGGACAGAAGATATTAGTGTTATTTAATATGCGAGCGAAGCGAGCGCGCGTCATGGAGTAGGTACATGCGTTGCATGTATGAGTGATGTGACCAAAAGCTTTGTTATACTTTACTATTACTAATAATATTATTATGATATATAAACATTATGTTATTTTAATTTAGGACTTAAAACTTTTATGGAAAACGATTTTATGCCTTTCGTATATTATTGATTGTAATATTTATGACAAATGGATTTAGGACATATTATATTTAGGGATTTCAATTTTATGGCATGTGTTATTATGTGATATTTAGTTCGGGTAAGTTATCATTCGGACAAATGATGATTAGGACAAAAAAAGTTATGGCATTTTAAATTATGGATAAAAAGTTAGGTGACACAATAGAGAACCGTATTTGTCCTATTCAATTAGCTTCTACGTAACAGTGTTTAATCCGTTTAAAACCAAACAATATCTGACATTTCCACAGATGGGTTGTTAGTTAGTTCTTTAGATAGGTATATTATTAATTATTCCTACTTATACAAAAACCCACCACCACCCCCTAAACCCCAGGTTTTAGGTTTTAGGTTTTATACCTATATAAATTCATCTAAGTAATCATAACAGTTTGCGCTGTGTACTGGAGAATTAGCTAGCTAATTTTTGGAATTATTTTCGTTCCAAATATCAGGTGTACCGAAACTTAATACGATTTTGAAAGGCCCCACTCCAATAGTGCAGAAATTCAAACTGAATAGGCACTTTCCGCTCTTCAGTTCGACATTCAGCGTCCGGGTGAAATGTCAACAGTCCATTGTGATTTGCGAAGTAAACCCACGCAAAAACATTCATTCATTGCGCCATTCGGATTTCGAGCTAGACGAAAATATTTTTGCACTAGAATGGAGTTTAGAATATTTTTTCATGGAATATTAGTTATGTATGTCGGTAACCAGCTGATACAAAAAAAGGTATTTTATCAAATAAACTTAATATAACACTCCTTAATATAAACCTGTATTATCTGGACAATATTATTTTGAATTTAAGTTGAATACCGGCCCGACTTTTGATACCTATTGACTCATTAATAATTATAATTAAAGCAACAAACTTTGCCTTTAACAACAACAATTTATTTAAAGGCCGTATTGTTGTTTCGTCAAAATCAAAAATAATAATGGCAATAATGGTTTAACTGTTATTGATGTTCAGTTAGTTCGTAACTTAAAACTTTCTAAGTCTTATAAATAAACTGGTAGCCAAAGTTATTAGCGAGTCTAAAGTTTATCTATTCGATGATCTCTTACGCTTTTTATTAATAGGGGATCGGACAAAACAAAAACTAATTAGTCCGTCATATAGATTTCCAAAAATTATTGGATACGTATTTTTCTTTTTTCACGTAAACAAAAAATGAAGACGATACAGTGCTTCGAAAACTCGTGTGACGTCATATGCTAGTCATTTTGTACCTACAAGTGACGTTTCAAACCCCACTCCATGATCTTTGACGCACTTTATCTTCGTAAATTTTTATTGATTTGATAAAACAAAAAACACGTATCCAATATTTTTCGATAATCTAAGTGACGGACTAAATAGAATAGAATAGAATAGAATCATTTATTTGCCAATAATGTAGGTATACAGATATGATGGTATTTTGGTAAGTGTCCCGATACATTTTGCCTTACGGCATGCAAAAATTATTTAACATAAAAACATATACTAAACAAACAAGAAAACAAACATAGAAAGCGTTCCATTCTTTTAGTAACATTCATTAGTTAGTAGGTATCATTCATCATCAGCCTATAATGTTCCCACTGCAGGGACTCAGGCCTCCTCTCTAGGAGAGGGATGGGCTATAATCCACCACGCGGGCCCAGTGCGGATTGGCAGATGTCACATGTCTTCGAATTTTTGGTTCTAAGACATGCCGGTTTCCTCACGATGTTTTCCTTCACCGTTTTGAGAGCAGTAGGTAGTAGTAGGTATCATTATTAAAAGGAAAAGAAAATATTTTTTTTATTACTTATTCTAAAGATTCAATTCGAAATTAGGCAGGATTAAAAATAATTAAAATAAAATCAAAACATTAAACTACAAATTTCAACAAGCTAATCCTAATATGATATCAACCGATTATAATGTAGAAACAAAAAACATATAAATGTCAAAAAGTTAAATTTAAAAAACAATAAAAAGAAAACCTCGATTAAGTACCCACACTACAATGTCAACAAATTAAGTTTTAAAATGTCCATAAGAAATTCAATTACAAATGTTAACAAATTGAGAAATAAAACAAATTGTCAAAAAATAAAAAAAAAACGAATAAATCCAAATGTCAGTTAACAAATTGAGAAATAAAACAAAATGTCTATAAAATACAAAAAAAAAAACAGAATCATATTTTTATGAGTCATAAGTCCGATCCCTTATTCTATGAAATCGGATGATGAGAAGGTCTGTCGACGATCTGCGTGGGCCTGTAGATAGTTGAGAACTCGAAGTGTTGAACTTGTTTTATTTTATTTAAATTGAGAGTTCTTCTTCTACTTCTTTATCGTGTGGTTAGTGCCTAACAGGTTGTCAGAGTTTTTAAAATTAAACTTGCCCAAGGTAGGTACTTGGGCAAGTTAATTTTCTTAGGAGTTTTCTTATAAAACTATCGTCTAAGTCAAACCTGACTGGTTAAATGTTTGGGTTGTCCTTTCCGCTAACATCCTTACTACCCTACTAATATTATAAATGTAAAAGTAACTCTGTCTGTCTGTCGCGCTTTCACGCCAAAACCACTGAACTGATTTAAATGAAATTTGATACACAGATAGTCTAGAGCCTGAGAAAGCGTCGTAAACCACCGTCATCGGCTAGTTGATTTTATCATATTCTGTATTCGCAATTGCTTTTGGGCAGTAAGAACACCCCTTGACAACCCTTTACCTAAAAAAAAACTACTAAGTACATAAAACACGTGTGTTTTATTTATTTCCTGAAAACGAGTTAAAAAATGTCAATGTCTTAGCAAAAGTAGTTAGTGTTTAGACTGAATGATGAATAATGGATTAGTATTTGTTGTACCTACAATGATCTACATGCATGCATATCGATTAAACTGTGTTCTTTTTTATTTAAGTTACAGTTATAATTCTATTTAGTTTCTGTTCTATAAAAATGTAATAACGTAAAAAATAGATTAACAAATGCAACAACAACATGCAATGTATTTCACACACGTGCATTTTCTTCATTTACCAAGGGCGAAAATAAAATTTACACTTAGCGAGTCGATGATTATTAAAATTGAGTCGGCTCAAAATTTGGCGATGAGTTTGGCATTTTCAGTAGTCTCCATCAGCCCATATGATGAGCAAATAATAGGACAGGCAAGACACCGTGTCTTGTCTGTTCAATCAAGTATCCCATAGTGAAAAATGTTTGTGCATCAATTAATAAAATATTTATCTTGTTAACCAGTGCAAAAAAACCACCTGGTTTTACAAAACCGACCGTATTTAAACGACTTAAAAAGAGGAGATTGTTTAAACACACAGTTTGAACACAACACCGCAAACTACGACAGTGAAATGCAAACAACGCTTGTTACAGGACTTTCAGGCCGCTTTGTTAGTTAGTGAGCGTTTGAAATCCCTCACATAGCTGTGTTTGTCCGTTGTAGGTACAGAGAATGACCGGCTTTTAAATGCAATGTGGAGTTGCCCCACAAAAAATGGAACACTTGATATCGTGTTCTGCCTGTCCCGTTACTTGTACATTATAGGAGCTGATGGATGGAACAGAAAATGGCAAACTCGTCGCTTAATTTTGGGCTGACTCAGTTTAAATATTGTCATCGACACGTTAAGAAGAAGAAATGCAAAGTGGGCAAAGTGATATTGGGTTTTTCACCAGAAATTTCTTAGTAGCAGCCAGAGCCACAGATTCTGGATTCGTGCACGGTTGGTGGCAATAGGCTCGCCACCTATTAAATGGGACTTGAAATATTATTGTCAAAATGTGAGTGTACTTAGTACACCTCTGCAGTACCTTGCGGAGATTAAAGGCGTGATGTCATGTTTTTTGTTTTTACGAGTGTACGATATGTTTTCCTTTGTTCAATTTGTTCCCACTGAAGATTTTCCCTCAAGCGGCTTCAACAAATGAAACTTATCTCTGTTATTACTTATTACAGTTGTTGTTGGGAAAATGTAGTGATTTTTTACGTCAACAATCTTTTCGCGTCCACTACAGTGATCAGTGATCATATGTGTTTCTACAGTTATCAGCATTTATTAGTCTTAGCTGTAACCTTAAAACCCACCCATGTTCCTTCTAAGCCCTTTGTGTCGAGGCCGCGGTATCTCTTTTTAACAACCCGCAGCTCCGACGGGAAAATGTGATTCTTAAATTGGTTGCTGTTATTTCACACACAAGTCCATGTTTGGCAATCAATTTGGAACACTAGAACACGAATTCGAGTGTAATTACTGTTGTCAATGCTGTCTGTTTGCTGGAATTTCATACTAACGCCACTGCTGTAGTAGGTATACGTACCGAACTATTAATACAGTCATTGAAGATTTGAGTTCATTCGATTTAAAATTGATTGAGCCTAAACTCTTATCGACATTTGATATCCGAATTCCGAACATATGTATTTTTTATTACCGTTGTTTATAAAACTTTTGCAAAACAAAATATTTTGCTTCTACGAGTATATTTGATTGACAGATTTTTCTGACCATTGGTCCCAACACGGGTCTGTTTGTGTAGGCGGATGATTGCAATGCTCGCTGCTCCATTGAATCGTGATTCATCCGGATAAAATTTCGATATCTCTGAGGTACATAGCGAATAGAATAACCAATAACATCTGTTTTTGGATTCGACCTTTGAACTTTAGATTACCATTCTGTTGCGTCATCATACATGATTAGAAGGAGGATTTCCAGTAGCGGTTTTGTAGGTCCGACTTTTTGCTACAACACAATCGCAAATTGACGATACGTAGCAAAAACCCTGTTAAACAAACGGGATGATTTACATTCTGTCTTTTTTTGCATGCTCGTGGTAGGATTACACACTCGCGTGTATGATAAAGTAGTGCTTTATTTGCACATGAAACGTGGTGAGCTTTATGTTCCAGTGATATTTTCTCCTATATCGTGGGTGCGTTTACAAACATTTAAACTCAGATTTACAAACGGCCTGCCACGACACACGAACTTCCACCGTGGCTAGGAAAGCGTGTTAAGCCATTGGTATTGGATGTCATTTTTAGGGTTCCGTAGTCAACTAGGAACCGCCATGTCTGTCTGTCCGTCCGTCCGTCCTCGCTTAATCTCTGTGACCGTTAGCACTAGAAAGCTGAAATTTGGTACCAATATGTGTATCTTTCACGCCGACAAAGTGGTAGAATAAAAATTGGAATAAAATGTTTTATTAGGGTAGCCCCTCTATATGTAAAGTGGGAAGTGTTTTTTTTTTAATTTCAACCCTAACGTGTGATATAATATTGTTGGAAAGGTATTTAAAAATGAATAGGGGTTTACTAAAATAATTTTTTGTAATGTCAATAATTTCGGAAATAACCCCCCCCCCCCCTCTAACTTTTGAACCATAAGTTTAGAAAATATGAAAAAAATCTGGCTAGGCAGATGATGAGGTAGACAGAACAGGACAGAAGAAATGTTGCTTGACATTTTTACAATTTACAACATTCCAATTTTCATTCAGTCCATTCCGAATTTCATTCAGTCCATTCCAAATTTAATTCCGTCCATTCCAAACATGTGCGTTCCATTTCACTTCCAATCACAGTCGTCGTCACAAATCCTAACAAGAGACTACGCAGTAGGTCATATATGCTAACCGAGGAAATTCCTACTGCGATATTCCATTGTGTGGAGTTTCCCGACAGTTCTAATTCGATTTTCATTTGGTAACGTGCGTCGTGCGCGATGGGAATTAGTCATCACGGGTTCACTTTTCTAGGGAAGAAGTAATTTCTTGATTAGCTTTGAAAATTTAAGTCTAGTTTTACTAAAGAATAGAACAAAGACAGTTGGTATGACGTAGATTTTTGGCGTTGTTTCCATTTACATGAAATAATGTAGGTAATTTGTAATCAATTAAAAGATTTGGGAAAAACTATTTCAATAGCTATACAAAGTTAAGTTTGCGCTACAACTTTATACATGTTATGACTTTTTCATAAGTATTTAATAACACAGACTTGATATTTAATTTTGCGGAAATAAAATCAATTAGAAATAGGGACTTGAATATAACTAAACACAATGAAACATAAAGAATTCAATTTAATTCCCATGTACAAATTCTTTGAAACAACACCTTCATTAAACCATATTGCACTACAAGATCGGAGATAGTAACCAAATTACTTGTAGAACAACAAAACTCGTACAAGGCACAAGTTTAATTACCGGAATACTAATTGTATTTATCACCGCATGTCGGCTAAGGGCTGACAGCTGACAGAAACACGGGCCAAGCAGTGAAATATACCGGCCTTGGGTGGGATTTATACAAAGTACAACGCAGTGACTTGACAGGACTCTTTATTCAGCGAGGATCGTTAGAGACTGGAATACTAAAGATCATGGCTACTTTTATTTTGTTTCTTTTTTCCTTATTTTTGTTGTGGTGTAGATAACGTAACATCACGCCAAAAATCCCTCGAAGGGATAGGCTGAGGTGTATTTAATGGTACACCCATATTTGCTAGTTACGATTAAGTCCCATTTAAAAGGTGGCGAACCTATTCCCATCAACCGGGCACAAATCCAGACGCCGTGGCTGCTACTGAGGAAATTTCTGATAGAATATCTCATTAACACTTTGCCTGGCCTGGGATTCGAACCCAGGCCCTCATGCACATCAGTCGCGCTTACGACCACTAAACCAACGAGGCAGTGTCAAAAGAAATGGTTGATAAAAGCCTGCATACCTAGCAATTTTTTTTATCACATAAACATCAAGTAGGTAATAACATTAATGTGTCTGTGTCCAGTTTCCTACCATAAAACCGAAGAGGAAAATAGAACAATATCATTAGGTCAGCGTCGTACGATTGGAGCCGATGAAGCGAATAAGGGGTGGTTCACAACGATCGTAAAAACCTGTTGATCGGACTCATAAATGTCCTCCGTTGAGAAACAGCGATAATTGGCGCGTGAAACATGTGACATATGGTTTATAGGGAAGTCTTAGAATCTTTTGGATGGTTTTATTTCGTGAGCAACTAATATTGCTCTGCTGTCTTGTATGGATCAGAATGTTGGGCCACAAAAGGGATAAATGAAAGGCATTTACATGTGGCTGAGATGAGAATGCTTAGGAGGACGTGCGGTGTTACGCGAATGGATAAAATAAGAAATGAGTACTTAAGAGGAAGTCTGAAAGTGGCGCCGGTGACTGAAAAGTTGTATGGAAATCGGTTGTCGTGGTATGGACATGTGATGCGGAGGAATGAGGAAAATGTCGTGAGGAAGGTTTTGAATATGATTGTGGATGGGTATACGAGTAGAGGAAGACCAAGAGAAACGATGGATGGACTGTGTTAAGAATGATATGGTAAGAAAGGAGGTGTCTCATGAAATGACGAAAAACAGAGAGGTATGGAAGACGAAGGAACGATGATGATGTAACTAATATTGATCTAGTAATTTGTTTTTGAGAAAGGAGTTAATATTGCCGTGTCGTCTGACAGGGAAGAATCGAAGAAGGAAACGTGTTGCGCCGACCCCAAGTAGAATGGAACGAGGGCAGGAAGATGATGATTAATTTGCTTTCGGAAAACTTTACTGATTTTGAGTCTTTTAAGGATCAGCAAAAATTCCTGTATGTATATACAATTCCTGATGGAAAAATGTAATAAGACTATGCCCGGAATCAAACCAAGGACCTCACGCTCAGCAGTTGCACTTCCGATCATTCGACCAAAGAGGCAGTCGTGTAGCAAAATTATTCAAATTGCAGTTTTCGACTTTTTTTGTTAATTTCCTCGAAATGTTGAAAGAAAAAGCTCTACTCTTCATTGTATTTTTCTCTGTAGAACCTTCATATTTTTCAACATAATAATACTGTGACAACACTCACTTTATAAGCTGTGAAAGCTTCCGTTATTTACTTCGCTTCGCTTTTAACTTAACTTCATTTCTATCGTAATTTTAATACAGAAAATGTTTTATTCAAACTCAAAAAAATGCATGGCGACTCAAAGTGAGTAAATTAAAAAAATCAGATGCAGTGTTATAAATTGCTTTGAGTTTATTTATTTAAATATTAAGATTGGGTTAACCTAGGTAGCCCAGGCCCCAATAGCTTTTAGATAAAATATCTATAAATGAACAGACTGTTTTTAGAAAGTGTCAAAGCTTTGCAGCAATATTGATTCAGATCTTAATCTAAATTAAATATCTGCTCAAATTCACACAATTTTTAGATCATCTAGATATAATATCAATAAAAATCTAGACTGTGGCTGATTAGACTACTGAAAAGTAGAGGGAGACCAGAAAACATGGATGGGTTGGGTGAAGGATGAATTTGGAGAAAGGTGATAATGTTCAAACATAATACGTGGATGACCGTGCCTTGCTCGGTTTTTTAGTAAATTATGTTTTCTAAAAATAAAATCTAGCTATATCGATTTATCGCCCCCGAAACTCCCTGCATACTAAATTTCATGAAAATCGTTAGTGCCGTTTCCGAGATTCGGATTATATACATATTTACAAGAATTGCTCGTTTAAAGGTATTAGATATAGCCTGATAAAACGCATTACAAGTAATTTAAACCTTACAGATATAACACAAAACCGCCAACGTTAATCATCGCCAGTATTAAAAAGTGAAACTTCCACAATGGCGGCAGCGCCTATTCAACTTTTAATAATAGCGCCTTCGTTAGGTGAACTATTTAATAGACCTAATTACAGACTGTTCGCTAATGGCGGCCTCCAAAGAGCTTGATAAATGAGTTGCAGTGTTTCATTCATATTCCATTTTCCTTTGTATATAAGGTAAAGTGGGTCAGGTATTCTAGGAATCTTACCACAATTTGCCTACATAACTTCTAGGCTCTTGAGTACTACGTCGTCAAGTCCTGAACTTGAGCATTTCTTGGAAGTTTGTATAAGAGTTTACATCATCTGTCTAGCATTTTCCCAACTAAGTTGGGGTCGGCTTCTAGTCTATCATGATGTAGGTGTACTAACTTATCTTTTGAATTAAACTTTTCAATACAACAAAATATTAAAGACTATTTTTATTCACACTTGTCTTCTCAATTATTTTTCAACAACTCTTGTATGGATAGAACTAATTGCAAAACGTACCTTTACTTTTCACTCTACTAAATGTAGATTTTCCAACCGACCTTGTACTACCAACGAGTTGTTCATACCACCGTCTTCTACGTTTCATCCCACATATCATTTTCTTAATCCAACCTTGGAAAGACAGTACCGATACCAAAAACCTTTGAAACGGAATATTTACGTAATTGTCACGTTATTGCGTGCCGCTCACGCGGCGCCGTATTTCAGCTCGTTTACATAACTAGGTGTCGGTTATGTCAGCTTTGGACGAACAAACATTTGTTTTATGAAGCCAGAAAAGAGGAGATTATTCGGTTTTTTGTATACCTACCTACGGATACAGCGTCGAGGGAAAAATGTTTGGAATATATTCATGCTGTCGTGGGTATTAAGTACAGAAAACCGGTACGTTTGTGAAATCGGCTTACAGTTAGTATATTGGTGTAGTTTTTATATTTGTAATAACGCTTTGATAAGAATTACCAATAGGTATCATTCGTCGGATTATAGATAACCCAAACCCAAATCGAAAGGGGTTAGCTGTACGCGTCTATTCTTGGTAGAATACGTGCTAGGTCCCACAGCATCCTGAGTGAATTGTGTGAAAGGTGGGACAACTTCATGCTGTTTCACTGGTTTTAATGTTGTATATAAAGTGTGGTTTTTACTTACAACATATTGATTAATTGTTATCTGAAATTAATATTTATTATTTACCATCTGAACTGAAAACTCAAAACATTAAATTTTTCATAATGATAATCCAATCGAAGAAGTTGTCTGTCTCTCGAGATTTAAAATATTATATTTTGACTTTGTTTCAAAGTTACAACACAAAATCAATAACAAAACAATTAGGTTAACAAAGAATAATTAAATAACGATTTAAACTGTTTTCGTCATTATTCGCACAGGATTTAAATTGACAGATCACCATAATATGATTTGTTTCATTAAAGGCAGATGTATGTATAAAAATTGCTAAATTACTTTGGCCATGACAAGATCAAGGATTATTATCATTTATTTGTATTATATCTCCGTACTATGACAGGCCGTTTTATCACCGGCGACACGATCACACGACACGCTACGTGCAGTCGAGTTTACGTGCAACGAACATCTATGAAATTGAATGGACAATTCTCTCTACGATTTCTCTTTTATACTGTCACTTGCACCCAGGTTAATTTCTTTTGTCATGCAATTTCTTTATGTTCTTGTTAAATAATTACTTCAAACTGCGACTGGGGCACATGAGGTGTATCTCAAAAACACAAATTTAAATTGTAAGGAGCAGTGCTCTTGGCAAATTGAATTGTGGTAATCGTATTATTTATTTATTTATTCATTAATTAGCACATACATTTGTTGTAACAGGTAAGACCCAAGCTAACAAAAGTAGTCATACAATGTTAATAGTTCAGTCCCAAGTAACGGGTCTGGGTTAGAAGTACAAGTTACACAGTAGACAACACACTTAGTGTCACCCTATGGAATTCCGCCAAAGAACAAGTAAATATGTCCAAATTATAACTTTGAGTATGGTCCTTATACATATAGCTATACTCGTATAGTTTCTAACATCTATAAACAACATTAACATCTATAGATCCTGACAAACTTTTGCAACATTTTTGTAGTATTTGTTCCAATTACGCAAAAGTATCAACAAAAAGAATTTAAGAATATGAAAACTATAACTGCGTCTTGTCGTGTCTCACAAGTATATTCAACTGACGAAAATAAATTGTTCCATGAGATTTTTCGCATTTCCACTGTACAAGATTCATATTGACAAGCATACACTATGGAATTTGCTCACAATTTCCCAGTTTTTAAAAGTTAGTTGTTGAGCACTAGCATCTTTTGGTGCATGAATCCGCCATTTTGTTTATTCAATACATTTTTACAAGTCTTCGAAAGTTTAACACTGACATCTCTCTGCCAATGATATTTAAGCGCCAAAAGTTACTTATTGTTCTGTTGGGTTTACTCGTAATCGCTGAATAAAGTTGAGATACGTTTAAACAAGTTTAAATGCGTTTAAATAGCTACTTAATTTTAAGCTGAGATGATCTTTTACACGCGGCGGAACTTAAACATAAGTGACGAAATGTGGATGTACCTACTATTAGGATACACCAATGCGTAAACCTTAGGGGGATTACAAGAGTGACGTTAATTCTCAGCAGTGTTTATAAGTAAATCCCTGTTCACATAACAATATCTACACATACTGCAGTGCATAGACCGATGCACCATCGTTCACCCGTTCGAACGTAGGACCACGCTGCTAATGCCACATAACAGAACAATGGAGCGAGCTTCAATTCCTTGCATGCACTTACTGATGCCTGAGGACTCGCTCCATCGAGCCCTATTTGTTTGAACATCGATTGCGATCGATAACGCATTCATGCAAGCTTAATGCAATCTTGGTCGTCGTTTGCAACCCGTGTGCATGGGGTGTTTTTTGTTCTACCCTTCCTACAGTAATCTACTGATATTATTTTTCGAAAAACGGTTGTATTTCTGGAGTGCGAGGCAAGTGACTAAATAAGTGATGGATATAAATGTTGATAGATGGAGCGGGACACGAAGGTCAAAGAAGAAAAGATGGATGGATTGTGTAAGGAATTATATGCAAAAGAAAGGAGTAAATGATGCCGAGACGAATGGGAAAAAGAAAATGTGGTGCTCCGACCCTTAGTAGAATCGGACAAGGATAGGAAAATGATGACACTTGTACGTTTAACGGAATAAGGGATCGGACAGTCTCGAAAAAATATGATTCTGTTTAGTCCGTCAGTTAGATTATCGAAAATTATTGGATATACGAGTTTTTTGTTTTATCAAATAATAAAAAAAAATTGACGAAGCTATAGCGCGTCAAAGATCATGGAGTGGGGCTTGAAACGTCACTTGATGAAGGTACAAAATGTACTATCATATGACGTCACACGAGTTTTCAAAGCACTGTATCGTCTTAATTTTTTGTTTACGTGAAAAAAGTACAATGGTCAATATTTTTTGGAAAGCTATCTGACGGATTAATTAGTTTTTTTTTGTCCGATCCCCTATTCTTATAATGATCCTACTAAGATCTACTAAAGAGGTAATTTAGACCCCCAGCGCACGGGTCGATCTACAAAGTTAGCAGCGTTTGCTGATATCATAAGGGTCTTCGAAAACAAGAGATGTAAGCGATATGCACGAGACTTGATTATAATCAACGTGACGAGATTTCTCGTAATTGGGTATACCGTAGGTACCTATACCATACAGCTAGACTAGTAGACCCAAATGAGTTTCGAAATGAGATCGAAATGAGTTTCGCGCTGCTCTCTAGGAGTTCCGTACCTACCTTAGGGATCGTAATATTTGGGAAACGCGGCTTTTGCTAAAGAACATCCTTTATATTCCCAAGTAACAAAAGAAAAAGTACGTAAAAATGAATAAGTAAACATATTGCCGTATTCTTTGGCATTTATCTTCAGGGGTATTCATAAATCTCCGATCTTTAGATAGGTACTGTATTTTCCTAGAAAGCCGTGGGCGGGGTGGTACGAGAAAGCGCACATATTTTAAGATCTAGTGTTATTTACTACACCTCTTGTCGTTCCCTTTATAGACTACGTAGAATAAATAGAAAGGTTCTACGTTTTGTAAACATGCCGTGACTCGTGTAGTTATTTATAGATTCAGTATTCATGAAATAGATTCGTTTTCAATTGAAGACAATTTGTGTGGTTTCATGAATAAAGTATGTGTTTTTTTCGTGGTTATGTTCGTGTATTAAACCTTCGCTACTTGAACGCCTGCAGCGTTTTATGGAACGATAAACTAGACACAGGAAACACTTAGGAAAAATATATGTAAGTATATTAATAATAAAGAGTTTTCCGAGCAATTTACCCACAAACCCCTTTTCAGAAATAAATATTATTGACTTTTTCCGCCACCCGTCATTGCTATGACCCAGACGGAAAGTCAATAAATACTTAGGTACCTTTGATTTCGTTCCAACTCAGTCTATGTAATGAATTTCAGCGAAAAGCCGGGAAAAGATAAACAAAAGACTACATTTAAAATCGCTTGGCTTTAGAGATCTTGAATGAAAATTTCCAAAGCCAAATAATATCGAGGATTCAATAATATTTAGAATACTTTGTATAAACTTGGGACCTTCAGGCAAATAAAACTTTTTCTTTGACTGCAGGAGCAAACGAAACTGTATCTTAATGCTAGAAACATAAAGTCATTTTCTTGATGTATAATTTTGTGCCGCAACGTTTGTCGCAGGATATTCAGAATATAATTTGCACGCTTGTATTGTCGTATTATAAGCGTGGGAAGTGCAAGATTTTATTACCTTTGCTAAAGGGTTCCTGTTTCAAACGATTAAATAATAAATACGATACCATCGTATCACCTTTGTAGCATTTTCGGATACACCCAAAAAGATTTTTCTGTCTAGAAAAACTAAGAACCCTCCTTTTGAGTTTCACCACTGCAGTCGGGTTAAAACTTACGTATATACGATTCGAATTCGAGACCTGATTTACGGAACTAACAAGACTATTTTCAAAAACACATAAAGGAGGCTATCCTTTATGTGTTTTTGAAAATAGAACGTGATAAGAATTAAAAAGAAACCGTACTTTTCCTGTTTTCACCAACACAAGTGATTGCTCTCTAGCCTCCAAGTCCCAACTTTCACAGCAACTAAATCTTACATTACAGAGAGAAAAAAGCCACTTGAAATAAACCTGTACCTATCTCATGCTCAAGTGCGACCCAACGGCAAATAAACATTGGTAAATACGCCTGTGTGTACAACTTTACTGAAATGTCCGTAAGGACTCTAAACGCTTACGGTCTGGTAGACTCGAATACATATAATTGTTTAGTCTTGTGGTAGCTACCATTATGTGGGTTGAATTTGGACATTTATGTCGTTTCGTATTACTCCATTAAATCCAATGAAGGTATGTTGGGGTGTAATTACAAGCATTAATTTAACTCGCACAGTTCGTATGAATATTATCCGCTTCAAAATTCGCTAATCTTTTTAAACACTTGTTGGCATCCTATTGAGCTGAAATTTTTCATACACCTTTAATTCTGGTAACAATATTTTTTTATGCAGGAGGACCTATCAGTGAATAGGACGGACACGAAACTTTGTAAACACGTTCAATGTTGGTAGATAAACCGATGTTTTGTCTTTTCATTTCAAAGAAAGCTTGCTTCAATAAAAACAAATATTGAATTTATTCGATTTTAGGCATTACAATGTAAAGGGATAATTAATAACTGTTAAGCACAACGGCATGCCATTCAATCGTTGTAAACGACAACATACACAACTGGCAGCAATATCTACGCAAGCATTTTCATAGAATTCTATAGAAACCTGTTGTTTCACTGTGGTCTGACGTAGCGATTCGACCGCGTAGCTACCCGGCTTCACGGTCTGCAGTGGTGGTGTTCTGAATTGCTCCTTTATATCGTAGACCACCACACAGTTTTTCATAATCCCGACAATGTATCACTACTTGAGCTTATGTATGCACCGTAAATTCTTCCTAAGAATTATGAAAAAGTATCATTGTTCAGTTTGACAGCAGGAACTTGTTTCAGGGCGTTATTTCTTAATGTCTTCCTCCTTACATTTTGCGGCAGCTTGAAAGTTTTCCTATTAAATAACTTTTCCAACTTTATAATTATTTATCATACTTCTGTAGGCAATTATTGATCGCTAACATTTCTAATTACGCCGATCGTAAACTTTCAACTGTCATTAAAAAGTTTTGACTGACAGATGACGGAAGAACTGTGTGAGTTTTACTATTGTGATTTTCTAATCATGGCAATAAAAATTAGGCAAGCACTTTCATGAATGTTCAAGTTCTATATATTAGCGTATATTGCACCATCACACGAAGGTACATACACGATGATTTACAAATGATGAATGATGAGATGATCTGTACAAAAGAAGACATAGTTTTTTTTTTTTTTTTAAGTATATAGGTATTACATATTTTTAGCAAAGGTAACGTTTCTTCTTTAATCTTACATCAATTTACATTCCAATACATCTTCCATTTGCTTCACATCAAGACATGTCACACGAGTAACGCGGCACTTTCTCGTGTCTACGTCGACAAGTCTCGCCCACGCCACGCCTCGGTACGTGACATCAAACATATTGGTTCAGCACTAACCATGCCAAGCACGTCTGCTCCTCCTGACTTTTGAACGTAATAGAAAATAAAGTTTACGGTCTTAAATTGCTGACGATTTTCCTCGTTGGCGCTTTTTATACTTTGGGGGATATGGGGAACAGGGTGTAAAGTTCCTCATCCCCCGTTGGAAAGGGAGGATCCTTCGACTGGACGGGTGTTGTGTCCGGCGGGTTAATTGCCCAACATATGTTTTTTTTTTTTTTTAACGTTGCCCCACATTAGGAATTTCTCCTGTATCGTGGGTGCGTTCACAAACATTAAACTCACATACACAAACACACCCAGACCCGAAACAACTATCTGTAGGCCATACAAATTTTTGTTCCGTGCGGGGATCGAACCCGCGACACGCAGCGCAGCAGTCCGATCGCTCAGCCACTGCGCCAATCGTGCCGTATGTAAGTCGGGAACTCCTATATAGGCTTATGTCGCGGATAATGTTGATAACGCGATGTAGGAATTTCTGTCGATCGTTGTTAGTACGCAGGTGTTGCGATAGATGTCGCTTGTCGTGGACGGTAGATTGAGAGTGAAAGCACGTAGTAGAAATTGTGTTTTTATTTATAGTAGATTTTTTATACATCACATAAAAAAAATTGAAGCTCTTCAACTTAAATTATATGTGATATCTACCAACCCGCACTTGATCCACGTGATAGATAGGCATATTATGGTAAATAACCCGTTCCCTCACATAGAGAGGAGGCCTGTGTCCCAGCAGTGGGAACATAATAGGCTCATCATTTTTATGCTTATGCATTAGCACAGATAATATAATACTAGCGGCAATAGTAACTTTAGAATACCAATGAGTTCATGAATCAATCCTTGTTACTCAGTTCATTGATATGACACGCTAAATATTGAAGTATTTAGTGTAGTTTCCAGATTAATCACTGATCTTAAAATAATAATCTAAGCCCGAATTTGAGACGTTTGTAAACACTCTCAAAGTCGCTACTCCTAAGTAATTCGACATGAAGCCTACGTTCCTTAGAAAATGATTATTCATTGTTTGTTTTCGTGCTTCCAACAAGACGGTTGGACCATCAGCGAGGGATTAATCAACACGGCCAAAAGGAAATTGAAAATAGATTGTCTATTTACGGCGCATCAAAAAAATGAAACAACAGCGCTCCAAATCCGATGAAATCCAATTTGATGTTATTCTTTAAAAGAAAACTAGAAGAGCTTTACGATATGGAAATTCATAAAATCAGGGATCGAAAAGTACCTAATCTCATTTTAAGTGTGTTAAAGCGTATTTTCTTATAAATATTAAATGACCCTTTAAACTAAATTTATGGTATTAGCATATTCAGCTGAATATAATAAGACATAGAAATGGTATAGGTACTTCAAATTTCGGACTGACGGTATCTGATTATGAACAACATTTATTAGAAAGGAATTAAACAAATACCTATACCATAATTCAGGGTGGTCTGAAAATATATTTCAAGCTGGTTAATTAGAGGAAAACGTTTGTTATGCCTTATCACACAATATACCCTGTTGTGTGGTTTATGGCCCAAGTGCTAGAAATGTTTTGAAAGGTTGGGTCGCAGATCGATGCGGAAGCACGCTTAACAATACTCCTATTTATATATACATCCTGCCGAAAATATGAACGAAGTGGAACTAAATATAGCCACACCTACACACATAGGTGTGTACCCATCTATATGTCAGAGGTTTTATGAGTCCACTGACGTAAAATGGGGTTTTCTACTTAGCGCTAACCGCTGTACTGGACTTCAAAACAATTTTAGGGCACATGTATTATAGGTCGACAACCTTTTTGGGTACACGGGACCTTCACAGGTGAACCGTATTATGAAAATAAATTTAACCCTAGGCTAGGTCATCCTCGCTCTAGGCAATTTATAAGAGATGAGAAAGGCACAAAATGCTTAGGTACTTATAGTATGGTCCATTTGGGCAAGGTTAGCGACCTTGTGATGATATTATCGTTAAGACAGTTTACAGCTATCACATCGTTAAATTCAAGTAAGAGCTCTGCCGAGGTCACGTGCAATGGATACTTGAAGGGTAATATAGGGAAAATGGACAATGGATGGATGGGTATCAAGAACCGATATAGTTTTCACGCTGATTTGGGGTAATGGAACAGTATAATGTTATCGTTGGTTATAAAACCTGTTGTTCTGAATGAGTTGGTTCATTTTATAGTAGTTTGATTTTGGCACTTTCTTTACATTACGACTTATGACATCATCTTCTGCCTAGCCTTACCGACCATTGTTGGGGTCGGCTTCCAGTCTAACCAGATGCAGTTGAATAACAGTATTTCACATGGAGTGACTACCTATCTGACCTCCACAACTCAGTTAGTATTGGGTAATACGGTACTTTTGATAAGACTGGTTGTCAGACTTTCCGGCAACTGTCTACCTGTAACGGCTGTCAAAGATTTATAAATTACAGCTGGGACCAACGGCTTAGCATCCTTTTCGAGGAAACTCGGTACTTACCTAAAGGTTTGTCACTCATCCACGGACAAACTTAACCCGAAGATTGACCCGAGCGGCTGCTACTACTACTACTGCTTAGTGCATGTTTACGTACAGGCGGGGCGACGCGCGACGCGTTGTATGTTTTTAATTCAAACACATGGCGATGTGTGAAAACGTTAACAATATCAAACGTCGACTTTTCTAGAAGGGGTTTTCGCTCGTTAGTTTAAAATGCAGCATTGGTTGTGGTGGACCCGCCTCTCAGTAAATTAATAAAAAAGCACGCATCGAGCCTTCTGCACGCGCCGCGCGACGCCCCGCGTCTCCGTAAACGAGCCCTTAAGACGCAGTTAACGGGGGAACCGTAAAAACGACCTGTTTTTCGTCGCAGAGTTAGCCGTATTGCTACTTATTACAATTCCAAAAAAAATACAGTGTATAGTCAAATGTATAGGTAAAAGACTTATGCAAAAATATTTTCTAAAAGTAATCAAGAACCTCGAAAAAAAAAAATCACAAAGTCACAAAAAAATCACACGAAAAAAATTTTTCGTCTCGAAATGCTCAATATTTTGAGTGACAACTGTTATTTATTTTTTTACTATCAGAAAGGAAATTTAACCAACTAAAGACATATGTAAAAATATTTTAACATTACAGCGTATTATTTTTTTTAATAAATTAAATCTGCGAACTGTCGTTCATTTTGGCAGTCACGAGCATCAAACGCATCGCCATTTTCAACCTTATTTGTTTAGGCGATGAGTTAAACGCGCGCTCAAGGTCGCGGGCAGCTAATGTCGCCTTAAGAGCATAGACGGGCTGCGTATAATATACGTATATATAACTATTGCCGTCGCGCTGCGCTCTAGCAACCGGGCGGTATCAATATGTGAGTGCGATAGAGACAACTGCAGCTCAGAACGATTTTACCTATAAAAAACCTTGACCGATCGACGTTTCGTATTCTCCTGTTTTCTCCTCGAAACCTAAGCCAATTAAATTATATTTGGTATCAAAATTTAAAGGAAGAATAGATCTATGCCCCTATTACTTGTTTTTATTTTAAAAACTTTTCAATTTTCTTTGGTAGTCATCTGATTACGTAGGTAAAAACGGGGTATTTTTTTAGGTTTTTGGTAAGTCATATTTATTTTTGTAATAATTTTTTTGAAAAAAAAAATGACAGGGGCATGCCTTCAATAGACCTGGATTTTTATAAATAAAAACGATTACTCTAGAGGCATTATCCAAGAAGAGAATAGGGGAATACATTTGTATGGGAAAATGCAGCCCGTCTACGCTCTTAAGTTACGAGTTCTAGCTACAAGCTGGCTCAATACATACCGAAGCTCATTTACGACAAAGCGACATCTGATGAAATAATAATTCTCTATCTTAGATGCCTAGTTGTCCCGTCGGGGCTGTGGATTGTCGAAAGGTTAACGCGGCTCCGACACAAGGGCGAAGAAGGAACATGGGTTTGGTTTTTAGTCAGTAGAAGTCTGACACTCCCCTTCGCTCTGCCCAAGAGCGGTGGGGGGTTATTCGATGATTTTCCACCCACCAAAAAAAAGATACCTAGTTGTAATAAAAAGTTTCTATTTATGCATAAAATTATACTTATTTGGAAACCTTTAACTTTTGCCGTAATCTTCATATTCGTCGAAAAGTGTTGAGTTATTTACTTAAAAAATGGCGTATTTACATTATGTTTATAGCCCAACCTTTAGGCGAGCCAAGGACAGCTGTAACCGAATAAAAAGACACCACCTTGAATAATTGGAAAATGGTTGAGAATAAAATACGGCTCGACTGTTTTCTCGCCTTTGTAAGAAATATGTAAATCTTTTATTTCTCAGAAAGTTATAATTTAGTTTTAGAAAGATTTCGTATTCATAAAAAAATATGTATATGTACTTTTATTTTTTATGTCGTTATGACACTATGTTTCAAAACAATTAAGTAACGAGCCAAAAAATGTTATCTTTAGTTTTGTAGGGTAGGTATAAATAACAGTCTATCTCGCATAACTGTTTAGTGTTGTCATCAAGGAATCAGAAACAAAGTAGAAAATAATAGTTCGAAAATGTAACATTCTCAGGAAGAAAACTGATTTCTTAGCCATATATGTACCTACATATTATTTGTTTGTAAGCTCATGCATATAATGTAGTTCTAATCCGATGTTAAATATTTTCACGTTGTAAATCCAATAACCGGCAAAATATCATGGTTTTCCCGCAGCAAACCTGCCAACACGTACGCAAGATGACAACGTAAAACAAACATAATATGTAAGCGAGACGCCGAAATAGGACCCTTTCTTGTAGCTCCCAGGCTTTCTCGTTGAAAGGGTCCTATTCCGTCATCGTACTCAAACATAAAGTTTTGTTTGTACACGTTGCACGTATTCACTCTACATTTGGCGAGTGTTCTTCCTGATTATCTTACTCGAAGAAAGTAATTTATTTCTGACGTCTATTTTTATCTACAGATGAAAATAGGAATAAACGGCGATACCATTTCTGGTAACGTAAAGGTTTTTCCTGTAGGTAGCTTCGAAAGTAATTCCGACAAGTCTTGAGACTTACTCAACCATTATTCCCAAAAGAAAAATTGAACATATAGATAAATTATAATCACTGACAATCACATACCGTTCTCGCTTAATTTATTTATTTACCAAAGTTACACAACTAAGTAACATACATACTTTGTAGATAGCTACTAAAATGAAGTAGGATACCGACCTGTTTGCTTTGTTTTTTATGGCACAGAAGTTAATCTAGCGAGATTAGTTTCACGAGAAAAACATTCCTATTCTGAAGCAATATGATTCAAGGTTCATAGTAATGTAAAACAAGAGAAATATCGCGGGAAACCATAACTCAATCAAGTACCTATTTCATACCAGTGCGCAGCGTGAAAAGTTTTCTGAGTGTGTCAATAAGTAGAATTGAGAAGAAATATAATATTCCGTCTTGCGGAATTGATGCTAGTTTTGTTTTTTTATATATTATTGCAAACTATTGTTTTGCCTACTCAAATGTTCAAAATTATGCAACTTATTGGATTCCTCAGACCAAGAAAAAAAGAAAGACGGCGCGCCGCGAACACAAACAGTGAAGCCACAAAACCACGCGCCTATAGCAAGTAAACATACAAGCTCACGCACACACCTACACTAAAACCACACGCATTTCTCCTAGAACGTCACGACTTCACGAGACATTGTCTACACACAGATAAAAAGTTGGCTTCACTTTTGATGTTCGTGGCGCGCCGTCTTCCTTTTTTTGTTGGTCTGAGTTGGATTCAGTGAACTTTACAACTTTCAAAATATTTTCATTACATTTTCAACTTGTACCTACGGCAATACTAATCCGATTTAATTTACAATTCACGTTCCACGTAGCTAAATAACGTTAGTAAAAAGCACATTATGTAGCGTACTCCTCCGCTACTGGGAGGAAAATAATCAGCTTCACACCGACCGCCTGTTTTTTTCTATCCTAGATAAATTAATGTCGGACAGATCCAAATAGATAAGGTAGGACTCCATTTGTCTTAATATCTTACGTCTCTTTGTTCTCCTGGGATTGTTTCCTAGAGCAAAGTAGAGCTTAGCATTAAAAGTAAGTGAAATAACTTCTAACTTTTTATGGAAGCTCACTGCAATTAATTCTCACAGCTCGGAATATTATAAAAGCAAAAGCAAGTTTTGTTACCTTTTGAGCCCTACATCACAGAACGGGTAATCCTGATATTTTGAATTATAAAAAATAAAAATAAACTTTATTTCAGACCTAAGCAGTCCTTACGTAGTTAGTGGTTCGTAACAAACTGTGCTTACATGCTATGTTAGTGTTGTTAGTACTTAATTCTATTTAACATAAACCTATACCTAATTCTACCCAGTGCCTTTGGATGGGGCAGTCCACTCTGCTAACAATCATTTTCAGGATGCTGTTCTGAGTGCTACGCAAACGTTGCAGTAGGGAAGCCGCTTTCTTACGCATGCATACGCATTCTGAAAAAGAGAACTGTTCCTGAAAAAAACAACAATAACTCTCTTTTGATAAATAGATGGCACCACGTGTTTTTCTAATCTTGATTTAATTATATGTTGTGTAGAATTTTTAAGTTCTACATAAATGCGAGTGTTTAAGATAAAAACGTTTCAAAGTATGCAAAATTATTGTAACACTTTCGTCAATTACTGCATTAACAATAATACAATAAAACTATAGAAGCAATAAAACAACGTCGTTAATATCGTTTTATAAGTGCTAAAATATTGTATTACAAAATAAAAATGCTGCACATTAAACTAAATTTGTAATAACACAAACAAAATATTTTGAACACGTTCAACCAGCAATTTGTGAAAGTAAAAGCCACTTTTGGAATGGCAAAAATAAAAGCTAAACTGAAACAAATGTTGGCTGAAAGCCATTCTCGCCAAACAAGAGAGTAAATTCGAGGATCCTTAAGAGGATCCTCGAATTTACTCTCTCTCATAGAACATAATTTATTAAAGAATTTATAAATAAAATTCTCAGTTATCATCTAGTGCTTCGTTGAAACGACTATTGTCACTGGCTACGACCCCAGGCGATGCAACTTGCGTCAAGCGACAAATTTGATAGATTCCTCTACCTTTGTCGCTTGACCAGCGCGGTGGTCCCGTATATGACATTGACGATATGATGGTCCCTAAATAATCAGGGGGCACGGCAGTGCCCCCGCCAAGTCGAGCGCAAAGCAAACACTGCCGTACCGTCCTTTACTGGAACCATTTCACCACATTTTCAGGCCCCTATTTGAGAACCTCTGGATAAGACCAGAACGCAGAAATTTTCGTCCATCCAGTAAGCTATAAAATCACACTTAAAATAAAAAAATCAAGTCAGTAGGTTCCGAAGATAAGCGAAAGCAAAGTTTGGCATTTATGACACTCATTCACTCACTCACTCATGATCATCAGAATAGAACTAGTACTTCCCATAAACTCAGAGAGCTGAAATTTGGTACAGAGTTAGGGTTTAATGGCCACATAAAGGGAAAACTATAAAAACTAGGATAATCGAAGATCTGGAGTACCTGGTGACCCTTATGCCCACGTTTCCACAAAAAGAAGTGAAATCCCACCAAAACATTCTAACAAAGACACTACTTCCGAATGTACAGTTATTTTAGACTTTAAGTTTTTTTTGGAATTTTAGATTTGTTTTCATTGTGTTCATGTAGGTACTGTCACTCCATAAGTCACGTCATGGAGACTCGTAACATGCTCGAGGTAACTTCCTCCATTGGTTTTCCTCGCAGTTGCTATCACATCACACGAGTCGCTTGAACGTGAAGCTCGTGGCCAAGCCTTAATAGAAAGAAATTATAAAAATCTTGCCACAAGAATTCACACGTCTTCGTTGCCCCAAAAGCAGTACCTAAGTAGATTGACTGAGGTGAGGTGTTAGCTAGATGGAACGAAAGTGACATTCTAAAACCTCCTGGGACTGCACTTTACGGTCCATAATTGCTTGCTTTTACACAATATAGGTAAGTAACAAAATAAAGAAGCTTTCTTCTTAATATAATACAATCATGTAAAAGTAATATGTGGCTGAGTGTTCGTGTCTTCTGATGAAATGTCGTCTGAATAACTCAAATATTTTATTTTGGTCCGGAATTTTCTGATAGAAAGTTGAAAGCTCGATATTTTATTTCCTTAACGTAATGGAATGTTTCTTCGTTGAGTTCAAACAAGATTAAGTAAGTCGACCGGTAGTACTACGATGTTGTTTTTTGTTGTGGATTAAAAACATTAACAAGGAGTTTGTTACAACGTTCTTCAGGTATAATACTGGTCTAGTGGTCGCAAGAGCGACCTCTGGAGCATGAGGTCCTGGGTTCAATCCCCGGGTCGGGTAAAGTGTTATTGGGTTTTCCCAACAGGAGTTTCTCAGTAGCAGCCACGGTATCCGAATTTGTGCCCAGTTGATGGCGATAGGCTCGCCCCCTATTACATGGAACTTTGACATGACTGGTAAAATGTGGGTGTAGTGGCTACACCACTACCTAACCCTTCGTGGATATCATGCGTGATGTTATGATGATTGTCAGGTATAATGTTTTATGACTTTTGATCAAACACACCTTCAAGCAACCAAAAAAATCATAAAAAAAAAAAAAAAAAACAAGAAATCATATGGTTTGGCAAAAGCTCTCGTATCTCAATTCGTCCACATTAACATTCTAACTGTGGACTGTTTTGACGAATATATTATTATTACTAGCTTTTGCCAGCGGCTTTGCCCGCGTGAAAATGACGATTTTCTATACAAACTTTCATCCCCTATTTAACTACCTTAGGGGTTGAATTTCGAAAAATCCTTCCTTATTCCTTGTCTACATTATAAAGGAAACAACTATGCAAAATTTCAGCTTTCTAGGTCCAAGGGTTTGGGCTGGGCGTTGATGAATCAGTCAGTCAGTCAGGACTTCTCTTTTTATTTATATAGATTATTATTATTATTCTCTGTGGAGTTCTCATCGTTGCAGATGAAATAAAAAACTAGGTGTTAAAAAAGTACATGATTCAAATCTTAAGTAGCTCCACCTAACCTTATTGAGACAGCCGTGACCCAAAAAGATAGTAACAAAAAGCAAAAACAACGACAGTGGTAATTAACACGTCCACCGAAATTTGTTCGGGCGAAGAAATAAAAAAAATGTTCGCAGCAGTCATTTATATTCTTGTCTAGCTCTATGAAAGTAGAAAGAAAAAACTGGAATTCATTAGGTTTATAAGGATAACTAGACGTTCTTTGACTCCTCTGCGTGTTATGTTTGAGAATTTACCCGTACCTAATGATGGCCAACATAATACATATTACCTGGCTAAGACGACGCGGTGACTTTCGCATGGAATGCAGAAACAAATTCATAATGGGTAATGAAATAGAAGTTAGTTGACATAATACGCTATTTTATGTATTAGAAAATTTGCATTTTCCTAAAAGAAAGCCGTAATGACAATACAACAGCAACACGTGTCTTTATTTCTTTAAATAAATGAGATCGATTTCTGGCTATAGGATATTGATTAATCAGAAATCCTATCATGAAGTTTTAGTTTGCCCGAGAGTCCTTTGACTAATTTTCACTATATATGGAAGGGATTGTCAGACTTCTACTGACTAAAATCCATCCATGTCAGGGGCCGCGGTATCTCTTTCAAACAACCCGCAGCCTCGGATTTTCACTATTCCCTGTAGTTTCGAATTTGACGACGCCCAGTTGAAAAATATATTCTGTATATTTTCCTTGTCCGTCGAGCAGGGCCGCCGGACACTAACCACCCCTACTTGCTTAGTCCCCCGTCACTTGTTATAGTTACCCTTTGGCCTAGCATAAATCATACCTCAAATGACCTCCTTTTCAGTTTATACATAAAAATAAATTAAATGAACTCGCTCACTTTCGCATTTGAATTTCATCAAAAAGGTTGTTAGGTATTTATGCTACCTTCATCATCTGACATAACGAACATTTGTATACACCCTTTTCATCCCAGAAGGGATGTTGCAAATTCTTCAGTTTTTTCATGAAAATGTTTTAAACTTGGTAAATGTTGGTAAATTGGCCCGACATCTTCTTAAATACTTTTTTATAGCATTCCTTTGTAGGTTACGCCTGTGTTTGCTCTTGCTGCTTACCCATGATTAATCAGAAGAAAGAGTGTACCTACTTGTTAATGGTGTTCAACATATTCATCACGGAATGATGTTGACCGCATTGAACATCGTTACCATGAAGTATCATTAAATATAGGTGTTGTTTAAAAGTATGCAAGCAGCATTACATTTATCATAATAAATAATTACAAAGACAAAACTATCTTTATTCAAAATGAAGGAAAGTAGCTCCTTCGAATCGCACGTTACTTTAACTCTTACAGTCATTTTACTTATTATAGGCACTCGAACTCAAAATAACCCGGAATAGTGCTAGATTTGAAGACTATAAAATAGTTCATTTCTGATTAACTTCTGTGTTTGTAAAGGAAGGATAAAATAAACTTTACTTTAAATTCCCACATGTCACCTATTTGTTAGAACAAAGCTAAAGTCTAAGTATGGTATACACAAAGTACGCACACTCATAATAAAATAAATTATAATTAAGATTCAGATACTTCGTGACGAAATTACGTTTTGGTTACAAGGTTACTTGGGGAACAACAGCTTATTCATTATGAGATGTCCTTGTCCACCCACACTTTTATAATAAATTGTCCTTAGTAAGTATTACTTTAGTATTTCGTAGAGAGACTCCTACGCAGTGTCACCTTACCTTAAATGTAGGCTCCATCATTTTACATTAAAGTTCAATTTTGTTTGACACAATAACCTTTTCAGCTGAGATTTTATTGTGACAATAATACTTAGTTCACCTGAAATGAAATTGGATGAATCCAAAATACACAAAATAAATTATTAGATCGTTTTCTAATTATTTTTTAAAGCTTTTTATTAATAAATTGATTAGTTAATATATATATATATATTACCCGTGCCATTAGCCACAGCCATTAATTAACCTTGCAAAATGTATTGTCACAATTTTGCCAATTTCGACTGAATCGGATCAGACTCATCATCAAAGCCAATTGATCACCATTCTGTCTTTGAAACTCTACACTGCAAAACACATTTATATTTCTTTATATTCTAATATTAGTCGAACTTTTCTTATCAAATGGTATGTTATTTCCCCGTACTAACCGGGTTGTAAATACTGTAAATGTGTGTATGTAAAAGACTGGAAGTTGACTCCAAAGTATTTGAGAAAAGGCTAGGCAAATGATGATTAGTCGAACCTATCTTTACATATCAACTGATAAAGTTTCATACTTTGCAGACAGCAGATTTCTCTCTAATATTAATAATTTGGTAGTCTCTCCATTTACCAGGTCCAATTTCATCCAGCCCAACGAGAAACTGAAACTGAGAATTTAGTGAACAATATTTTAATCCATTATCTGGTCGAAGACCCGCTGTGGCTTCAATTATATTAGTTTGTGTTGTTACTATCGTAAATGTCCTAGAGTAACTAGATGATAAAGATTACTATAATTTTAGTATTTTAATAGATACTAGGTAACTGTTGAAAGAAGTTGCTGAAAGTTTTATGGCTTGGTAATGAACTGGTTCGTTATCGACTATTTGAAAGTGCATAACTATGAACACATTACTAAAAGGAATGCACATGAATTAATAATCTATTATCTATGTTGTTAATGCCCGCTCTCAAATTTAACATTTTTATTTCGGGTAAATAAAAAATAATAAATTAAGTAACATGGTCCTTTAAAACTAGGGGTCTTTTCACGGATACGTTACTAATATAAGCTTTTTATTCGGTTTTCAGCACTGTTTCATCACGATTTGAAATTCCAACAATATCATTACTGCAATATTTTTTTTAAATACAAAATGAACTGATAAGTGATGAGAAAATTAGCAAGACAACCAGTATACTTGACGAAGTGCCATAAGATTTCATCCTAGACTAATGACATGTTCAAGATTAAAACAAACTATTAGACGCTATAGCTTCGTAATTATGTTAGTCTTAAATGCTAAGGTTGCTCATATTTACCTTAGTTACTGTTCTACAAAGTTTCCAGCAAACTACACCACAACTTATGTCAAGGGTGGGACGTCTTTCGCCGGAAATGGCGTAGCGCTGCAATCTCACGATAAACTCTGTAAACATCCGGTCGCTGGTGTTCGCAGAAGACTGCTTTACAGAAATGTGAAATTGTAGGGTAAATGAAATTTATGTTTCATAACCTAGTGGGAAAATGAGACTGAAATTTAAAGTTTTAATATCAATCGATGTAAAAGAAACATATTAGGTACTTGATTGTGTGGTTTCGGGAACATTATGTTCGCGATACAATTTCTATAGATATTGCTACCGAATCTTGCTCAAGTGTAAGGTATGTTATACTTATAACTCTACTTACCCTTGCTGTTTTCACATTGTGAGACAGGGATCCTGTTTTTCTGGACAGGGATCGCTATCTCTCATACTATAATTTATTTTTACAAATCATCCTCTGCTGTAAATTGACTTCGAATTTCAGCGTTATAATAGTACATTATGGTATAAGTGTGTAACGGTGGTGATTACCGCTGAGGCGGCATTGAGACCCGAGCCGTCAGGTGAGGGTCTTAAGAAAGCCGAGGACGGTAATCATCAATACACACGTGTATCATACGACGTTTTTCAACACACTTGCGAATAAAAAAAAAACGTGTGGCACTCGGAGACTGCCGCGGTAAAGCTATTGCATTTTTAATCAATTATTTAATTTGACAACCTTGTTATTTTCTGTAACTATAGCAACGTGGTTGAAATATTTTCATTACTGAATTTCTGGATTCGCTCTCCAAGCTCAAGGCCCGCAATAGAAGCTATGCAATAGCTTAATAATACAAGAAAAAACATTTTATTTAGTAGATAAAAAGTTTATTTAGAGAAACAATAAATGTGCAATTATTAAAATTATAATTAATTGTTTTTGATGGCGTAGCGGTCTCTTCAGATAGATTATTTACTGAAATACTTTCATGTTGTATTGTTATTTCAGATTGAATCCTTGGTATTTTATTCTTCTAGATAGGTATCTTCACTAAAAGCATCTGGCCATGGTTCTGTAGGTATGTCTTTTACAGTTATATTTGTTAATTCTTGTATCCTACATGCACCAGTTACACCAAAATAAATATTAAAGCAACCTGAAAAAAGAAAAAAATAATTATTAAGTTTAACACACAACACGCTGAAGCTGAAGTCACGTAGATTTAAAATTTAAAATTAGTTTAACTAACCTTAGTTACTAGATATTGGTTATCTGGAGCATCTTTTATAAATTTTTCAACATCGTTAGACGATAAAACCTTTGATTTCTTGCTTCTAAATCCATCTGACAGTCTTTTTAGATAAGCTGACAAATTAGAGTATGTTTTTAAGTCCACTCCATTCTTCGTTCGGACTGTACTTTTTAACATTGAGTTTAAACACCACAAAGAGCTAGGTTTGTACTTAGAAGATAATTCTTTAAAGTACGCCAAGAACACATTTTCAGAAAATTACTGCGATTTCTTGGTGTTTTGCCACTGCTTGAAATTTTGGTACGCTAATAGATATTTCTCCTTGGAGTTTTCGGGTAACAAATTTTCCATAACGCTAAGGGCTTCAAATCTTACATCGGGCGGTGTACAACATGAATCATTTTCTTCAAAACTAGACATTTTAACTAATAAAATAACTGTAATAACAGTGAAAACGAGTTGAGTATTTTTTTCGCACTATCGGGAAAATATTATGTTTTTTTTATAAGCGATCAGCCATAGACTCAAAGAGGTTTTTTTTTTGCTTGTCGTGGATAGTGTTTGGAGCCACGTACAAAATGGGGAATTCAAATTTTTATTTATCACAGAGAAAACAAAAATTATATTTAAGTGAAAGTTTTATTTATTAAAAACGTACTAAGTTTAAATTATCTATTTAAATACAAAGTTTCATGAAATGAGCAAGCACTAGGTACATTAATTAATTTTTACTATTGATCACGATCTTTTTTGTATCGAAACCTTTTTTTAGAACATAGCACATCAACCAATTAAATTTTAAAAAAAAACCTATAACTCACTAGTGAATAATAGTAATGAAAAATTCACAGTTTGATTATAGGTGTCATTATGTGCCTAATTGCGGTGAAATTTTAGCCACTTTATGAGCAAGTGTGTTGAAAATATAATTAACATACATTTTAACGAAATCATGCCACAACGTAGGCATATTGTTATTTTATCATAATGGGTATCTCGTTTACTCGCATTTTGCAATACTTTCTTAAATATCGGGAAGAGAAAAACGTCATTTTTTTGCTGGAAAACAACTTACTCATACGTACCTAAATCTGTGCCTAAACCTTCATTGAGCTCATAATAACTACGAAGGTAAATATCTAAATTCCGTTATATCTCTATCTGTATTTGCGAGTCTCGATTACCTGCCTTAACTTGTTGATTTAGTATTGTTTCGCTGTAACAAGGCTACAAAGGTGAAGCAAACAACTTGGGAAACTTTATTTTTATCCTGCCAACGTTCGCAATAAAAGTCTTTGTAGGTCAATGAAGACGTATTTCTTTACAGAGGAAAGTCCTCGAACTGATATTGCGAAAAAGTTTGATGAACGAATGTAAGCTATAAAGTTAAAGATCGTATGAAAAGCAATACTTGGTGATATAAAATCAACATCAGAGACAGCAATTTATTCCTATCAGATATAAGTTTACAATATTATTATAATAAACTATTCGTTTAAGATTATTTTTTATTTTATTTTTATTTACTTTTGTTTTGAGTTCCTTTCGGATGATGATGATGACCATCGATCACTAATAAAAAACTACGGATTAAGTGAAGTTAGGCGAGTGGGTGTTACAAACAGGCAACAACCAGTAAACATGGTACACAACAATTGAATTTAAATATCAGCCCTATTAAATCGTCATGATCACTTAAAAGCTCATTCATCATCATCATCTTCCTGCCCTTATCCCATGTCATTTGGGGTCGGCACAACTCGGTTTTTTTCTTCCATTCTGCCCTGTCAGTCGTCAGCAGGAGATATTACTAGATATATTTATACTTACTATTGGAAGATAATAATGATGTATCTTGAAAATATTATGTGATGAGGTAAGATTACTCTAACCTGATTAGAGACGTAGAATGAAATCAACCCCTCATCTTTCGTAATATTGACTTGAGGAACCTCTTATAAAGTAAAGCAATGAAGAAAAGATTTGTAATATCGGAATCCGACAAAGATCAATATAGCCACGTAAAATAAACAATATGCTGAGAGCCTGAGACTGAAATACTGCTAAAGTAGCAATACCTTTATTTTATTGGTTGATTTTTATGGGTATATATCTTATTCTGGTTCTAATAATAGCATAACGTTGCGTTTATAATCCTCGGAGGGTTGGCACCTATAGAAGGTACACCAATACTTAGTTAATTTAAAGAAAAGAATGAAAGCCAGAATAGTAGATTATTAACCAAGGGGATAAAGCAGTGTCTTCTGTCGCGGGTGACGATTTAAATCGCGAGCGCGAGCGTAACGAGGGACTCGAGGTTTACTCCCGAGCGTAGCGAGGGTGTTAAAAACTTAAATCACGAGCGAAGCAAGGGATTTAAGACGAGTCCTGAGTGTAGCGAGGGATTTAAGTTCACCCAAGACTAAGACAGCTTTATCACCGAGGAAAATACTCTACTTTTCGTACCATTTGCGAAAAAATTAACACAATAATAATATGAGATAAGCATTTATTAAAAAATAAATGACAATTAAAAGTAAAAGTTAACATTCGAAACATTGGTCCAATTATTGATAGAAATCACATTCTCCCCCTAGAGGAGGAATGAAATTCAGTACAATTTTCTTTTTCCAAATTTTAATCTCATCCTCTAGCTAGGGGGACCTAGAGGATGAATGAAATTCAGTACAATTTTCTTACCCTGTTTTTAACAGATTAAAAATGACTATTGTTATGTTCGCTTTTAGTGGCATTTATTGACACTTTTTTGAGCAAGTGGTACGAAAAAATATTTATTTGTCGCAGAAACAAGAACATACAAGGAGACACAAAGAGAAAAAAAGCAATACAACGCATAACAAACAGTAAGAAATAAAATAAGCAGGGATCATAAAAAAACGAGGGAGGCTATTTGTTACTAACCTAGCAGGGATCCATAATCCGAACTGCTTCTGAGAAATTCGCTATGGAAAGGCATTTTGCTTGATCTGGAAATCGAATCCAAGACTAACAATAGTACAGTCGAACAAGCTAATAAGTATACAGCCAGCTAACTTGCATTTACTCAGATACATTTAGAGACTGATGCCAAACGATACAGCGGTTGAACATAACAATAGTCATTCTTAATCTGTTAGATTAAAAATGACTATTGTTATGTTCGCTTTTAGTGGCATAGAATGTCACTTTTTTGAGCAAGTGGTACGATAAAATATTTATTTGTCGCAGAAACAAGAACATACAAGGAGACACAAAGAGAAAAAAAGCAATACAACGCATAACAAACAGTAAGAAATAAAATAAGCAGGGATCATAAAAAAACGAGAGTGGCTATTTGTTACTAACCTAGCAGGGATCCATAATCCGAGCTGCTTCTGAGAAATTCGCCATGGAAAGGCATTTTGCTTGATGTGGAAATTGAATCCAGGACTAACAATAGTACAGTCGAACAAGCTAATAAGTATACAGCCAGCTAACTTGCATTTACTTTTAAGATTAAACAGATACATTTAGAGACTGATGCCAAACGATACAGCGGTTGACATCAGTCGCTTAATGCAAAACTCTTTTAAAACAAAATTGCTATCAATATTTTCAGTATACTAGAATTATATAAAACTTTACTTGTATACTTATTTAGCTTGTTCGACTGTACTTGCGTCACTTGGTGAACGAGACAGTCAGGACTTACATTGTAATTTTTATGTAAATTAATTAGCAACCTTCGTAAATACTAGTTTTTTTCACAAGACGAAAGGTCGAATGGATTTACCAGTATCTTTCAATAAAAGAGTGAAAGCAAGTTCTTCAGGTTGTGAAGCTACCTAAACGAAGGCAATCTTCCTACTTGTTGTTTTTCTTCGAGTATTTATTTAGGACTCTCACAGGAGATACAAAAGCACCCAAAAGAAACATTTAAACTACGATTTTAGATTTGAGATATATGTTTGTGTATGTTTGAATACCATTATTTAAATAAACTACAGTCAGTCACTTTTTAAGTAAGTCGTGGTTTTTAATTGAAGATTAACACTTTTGACAGCAACATATATAATTGCACAGTTCAACTTAATTGATTGAAAGGAGCATTTTTTTTATATTAATTAGGGGATCGGACAAAAAAAAACTAATTAGTCCGTCAGATAGATTTCCAAAAATTATTGGACACTTATTTTTTCTTTTTTCACGTAAACTTAAAATGAAGACGATACAATGCTTCGAAAACTCGTGTGACGTCATAATTATGATAGTACATTTTGACGACACAAGTGACGTTTCAAGCCCCACTCCAAGATCTTTGACGCGTTTTATCTTCGTAATTTTTTATTGATTTGTTAAAACAAAAAACACGTATTCAATATTTTTCGATAATCTAACTTACGGACTAAACAGAATCATATTATTTTGACCCAGTCCGATCCCCTATTATAACTTTTGATGAGGTCAAGGGTCATCTTGTCCTGAGGACAACGATGGGTCGATATTTTGTTTTTCAAGTTGAGACAAAATGTTAATGAATAGGTACAAAAAACGCGTACATGTCCAAACACGTTTCGGTTTCATTTCATTAGAGTTAGAGTTTCTCTCACGAAATAGTTTCCAACAACTGCGTTTCGATATCCATTTCATATGTCACGCAACTCACGCAATACACATAGTCGGTGTTTTATCCTTTAGCCAAGCGTTAGTTTTCACAGTTATAGTTGAAACTACTCTAAACTTCTCTGCATAATTTATTTTAAACCTAGTCGTGTAACGTTAAAGCTATTCTACGAGCTGTGAAATTTCAACACTAGTGTCTGACATTAATTAATTTTGTTAGTGTCAGTGTAGCAGACGTTTATTTGCGGCTTTGCTATTACGCAATAGAGAGTGGCACTCAACTTTCCTTTGGAGCTTGGGAATTTGAAAAGTGATAGTCAGCTGTTTTTGAAGGCTGATGATAACATTTATTAGCTTTTTGTTCCAAAGGTTGGGAGTACAACGTTCGGACGCATCGATTCGCCAGTAATGTTAAGCCAAATATGGCGAGCTCATTGCATTCAACCGGGCACAGATCCAGAATTCCAAACTCTGTCAAAAATTCAATAACATATAATAGAATCGTCTAATATAACCAAATAGTGTTATTCGAACCCAGACCTCATGTTCGACCAACGAGGGTTGTAGCTGATTTCGCAAAATAAATATCAGATGATTTCCAGAAACATTGGAGAAAGAAACCATCTTCATGATACACATATTTATGTAAGTATCCCTCTATGTAAACAAATCGAAGGACAAAATATATTTATGAACGTCGTGAGCGCAAACACTTATACTATTACCCTTGCTCTAATTATGTTAACCTATAAGTGTGAAGCTGACCCATATTAGACATAACTGAGACATTACCGATACTAAGATTACACATAGTACGGTACCTATGTATAAAGCTAGGACTATTATAACACGTCATCACTTTCGATATGGTGAAAATACAGAAAATTCCTGTAGTGGCATAGTTCGATTGTTAGTCAGCTAACTTGCATTTACTTTTTTTACCTTTTGAGATACGGAACTCTAAAATTGGGAATTTATAAAGAAAAAAAGGAGGGTAGTCAACACGAAGAGTAATAAAATCATTTTTAAGAGCAACAATACAGTATCAAACGATCACTTGATTTTCAAGTTCGGGGTTCATTAATTTCGCTTTCATTTTTCTTTTTATTTGAGTTCCTTTGTATTAATTCACTTCAAATGTGATATCTGTTTCAATTGATATTTTCTATCTTATAAACACACTAACTAAACTCCGGATCGTATTAACTACAAGGTAACAGTAACTATACGAAGATAATTCTAATAACGCGAAGTGTATTTACTAATCAAATCCCTAAGCTCTTGGCGTGCCGACGCCATATTCCCTTACCAATGCCGCCTTATATAGATTACCCATACCGAAACACAATAACAACACCCACACATTATTGGCGCTGAAACTTCAGGGGTCTCCACATTCGGAAACCATACATGCGTATGAAAGCTATATAATAATCTATGGCAGTGATATGGTAGCTAGGTATTAAAGCCATATGGTGAACCAAAGTAAATAGTTGTTTATAGTTAAGAGTATTTACTAATACTGTATAAGTAGTAATAGTAAATAATTGTAGGCTAAACTGGCTTACTTCAAGACAAAGGCATTTGCTAATACATAAAGGAAATCGTTACTCAATACCTTACTTACTGTGTGTTGATAATATTATCGGTAAAACTTTAATACAGAAGTAAAAGCAAAAAGGATTAGCATTACCTACCTTCTACCACATCATCATCTACCTAGCCTTTTCCCTTGAAACGGTTTTCTTCTGTAACTTCATATTTTGTTACAGCAGCCGGGGAATTTTAATGATTAAAGTATCTGCGTGTGATATCAAACTATGTGGAAGTTAGTGTCGCGTGTACGATCAAAGCTTATGGCCTAAATGTGCGATGGACCGTGCAGCCGATCCCCACGAGCCCATCCTGCTGGAAACTTATACGCATCAAAACAAAGACTTTTAATTATGGAACAAACAACTAGATGGGTGGTGTAAATAGTGGCGGCTGCTGCGACCTTTATTGAAGGAAAGGTTCTATAATAAATGTGTATTTTTTTCGGGGTTCAGCTGTTTTGTGCTGTCTAGCGTTTCAGTTAGGTATACATATGTTGACTACTTGTGGTGTATAGTCGGAGACATTTAAAGAATCTTATGATAGATGTGTGAAAATGGTCTCTGAATCGTAAATGACGATTTCAGTCTCGATCAAAATAAAAAAATAAATAATAAATGTAATTATACACTTTTCTTAAGAGGTTCGTTTAGCAAGGTATGTAAAAATAAACAACAAATAATCTAAAGTTTCTTTTTATTTTGTTACAGGCAATGATGGATTGGGTGGCAAGTCGGTAAGTGACAACCCAGCTAACTTTCGTACTTCCTACCTAATATTAAAAATATCACCATGAGATGTGAGGAAGTAAATATAGATTTTTTATTGAAGCGATAACTTCCACTTGAATAACCTTTCTATATTTCCATCTCATATTTAAAAGTTATTCAGAAACGTATTTCGCAGTTCCAGTAAATCCAATCTCATTGATACAAATAGGATATTATATTTTCTCAGGTAGATAATACTTCCCTAGGGATATTGAAAGTTTCCTCTATAATGGAGTTATTTTTATGCCTGTTTTTTTATTTCAAACTACTGCTTTGAAACATTTGATAACTCGTAGCTAGGTATCAAAATGATTTTAAGAACTAATAAAGTTAGATTTTAATAAGATCCTTTGCTGATCACTCATTATGTATTTTATGTATTTGAATAGACAACTGCTGCCAACCATTTAGATGAGGTCGATGAAGCGATTTATAAAATCAACAGTACGAAAATCGCCGCATTTTAAAACTCAGAATAATCTAAGAAAACATTTAAAAAATCATTTTTTATTTCAATCAGACTGTTAGGGTAGGAGCTCGCTCATTTGACATGACAATTTAAACAGAAAGGTTTTAAATCAGATGCATTGGCGATTCCCAACGGGGATCTCTTGAAGTGAAAAAGGACTGCAATTGAGTGCAAGCTTCTATGCAGTAAATGTTAATTGTACCTTAGAGATTAATGGAAAAGAAGAACAAAATTTATAGGATTATGATCCTAATGTAATGTATGAGCACAATTTATAATGTAGTTTTTCTTAGACATTAGATATAGACTTTATAATAGGTACTCCTAAGCTCAAGTGATAGTACTAACATTATTACATGTAAATCCCAATTTTAATCAAGGTGCTCACCAGAAAGTTAATAATAAAAATGAAAGAATGTAGGTATGTATATTAGGGATGTGTCCTGGGTAAAAAAATATGATTCTGTTTAGTCCGTCAGTTAGATTATCAAAAAATATTGGATACGTGTTTTTTACCCGACTGCGGCGAAGCCCAAAAGGAGGGTTATTGTTTTATCAAATTAATAAAAATTGACGAAGATTAAACGCGTCAAAGATCATGAGTGGGGTCTTTTGATGGTACTACGTGGTAAAAAATGTAGTGCGATGTGACGTCACACGAGTTTTCGAAGCACTGTATCGTCTTCATTTTTGGTTTACGTACAAAAAGAAAACATACGTGTCCAATATTTTTTGGTAATCTACGTGACGGACTAATTAGATTTTTTTGTCAACTACCCTTTTCTTTTCTTTGAGGAAGCCTGTAAGTGAAGCTGGTTTTCATTAATTCATAAGAGATCTCGTTGTTTTGCATTTCGGGGTTCAGGTTCAATATTTTATGAAATTCACACTACACTACATAGATCATTGGGTAATAGGTATAGCTTAGTAAGCTTATTATCACTGGCCCTAATGATCGGCGTTAGTCTTGAGTGATATTGAATTGATTACTGTTAAACCTTGATAGCTAGATTTCTGATAAGATTAGTTCGATGTTTGCTGGTTGAGAGCGCCAGGCTCATCAAGATGGACTATATGTAGTGTCGCTTTAAGCAGTTATATCAAGTTAATGCGGATTGTTTTCTAATTCTAATTTGGATGAAGATGCTAATTAAAATCGTGTAAACATTAAAGTCAACTACTCCAACCAGCATTGGCAATGTCCTCGACTTTTTGATTTTAGAATCATAGTGAACCAATCCCGTTTTACGATGTAGTTTAGATTAGTTTAGTTTATGTATTTATACGTAGCCCCCAACTTCGTTCTCCTGGAAATTTTGGTGCGTAAGTGTGACAAAAAAAATCTATGTGCTATTCTATAAGTTGTTTTTTGTGTTTGATTGTCCGTGATTGTGGCGTCACTTTGGGTCCTATCAGAATACCAGCGCTGTGACATTGACATCTGTCATAAATGTCACAGCACATGCTGAGATAGTGGCCTTTTAGCCTCGTACAGGACTAAGTTCGGAATTAATTAGGCTTATTGTCAATAAATTGTGTTTTCTGTGTTTTTTTTTTTTTTTTCAAATTGTGTTGTCCTGTGTGAGCCTAATAATAGTAGATTATGCACCAAGGGGCTAAAGTTGTGTCTTATTTCACGGGCGTCATATTGAATCTCGAGCGCAATGAAGGATTCGGGATTTAACTCCCGACCGCAGGGAGGGAGTTAAGAGTTTAACTCACGAGCGAAGCGAGGGAGTTAATACAAGAATCCTGAATGCAGCGAGGGATTCAAGCTAGCCCAAGGCAAAGACACCTTTAGCCCAGAGGAGGATACTCTACTTTTTACACCTACTGTGAGAAAATAATAGCCATAGGTAGTACGAAAAACAAAGTATTTATTAAATAAACAAACAGTAAGAATAACATATTAGAAATAATGAAATAGAAATAATTATAAGAAAGAAATGGTAGAATGGAATGGTTTTGAATGATTGGCTGTATGCATTTTGAATTTAGAACGTCATTGTAGACGCTCGTGAAATTATAGTATTTTTGATAAAATGTGATAAATTGACTGTAATATACTTATATAGGTTTTATTAGGTATTTATTATTTATTCACAAATTCCACAGCAATATTATCTTAGCGCAGTTTACTTAAAATAAATTAACTAATGTTACAGCCAATTACTATTACGGTATTACGGCGCGGTACGGTATTTGTTATTATTAATGCCAGTTTTAATGTTATTCCATTCCTTTTAAAAAATGGTTCGTAGTTATCTAATTATTCTTACAAATTATTATGTCTTCGAAAACATGGCAACGATATGAAGAAGCAGTCGTTATGATTTTGTAGGAAATCGAGAATAACATCCACGCGTAGTAAGGGTATCGAGAATAGCTTTCCTCTTTCTGGCACCAAAGGGTGTTTGTTATAGTGCGCGTGGAACTAGTTGGCCGCGCCTTAGGTGGCGACAGGGGTGAGGGGGTGGGTTGCCTACAGCTCGCAATGCACAGGAGACTATAATTATACAGTGATGACCAATCTCGAGATATCGTGAACAATAATAATTGTTCAATTTATTGAAAAGAATACAAATAAAAAACAAAAACATGCCTAAGGCGCGGCCAACTAGTTCCGCGCGCACTATAGTACCTACTGCCAATTTAGCTGAGCATGTGAGATTCCAAATTCAAATCACATTATTGACCAGCGGGTCATAATGAAATCCAGTACAACATTATTGACCGGCTGTTCCCCCGGCCACTAATGACTCACTTTAGGTTAAGGTTGCATGACATATAATTTGACATTTTCGAGCAGGTGGTGTGAAAATACATTTTCTTTCTTCTTTCTTTCTTTCTATACTATAGTCCATCTCAGAAACATATTTCATCCGATCAGCCGTGCTGTATGATTGAGTAACAAGCGATCGATCGATCCAAACTTTCGCATCAGTACTTTCCGAGAGACGCAGGAAACTCAGTTTGGTGATCTCATGTATAGACTAACCTAGACAAACGCGGCTAAACCTTAAGATTGAGCGGCTGTTATTACTTAGCTTCGAGCTCCATATTAGTTTACAGAGACTAATAACACCGAGCTTTAATAACTTTTAGAATATTCTCAATTTACGACTTGATAGATTAAACAAAACGCGCTCTTGGCTCAAGGGAATAAAGACTGGTAGTATAATTACGCCTACCTTTGTTACGCGTAATTGCATTTTCCTACCTGTATGAAAACAAACCGTATATTATGTAAGTAAATAATGTTTTGGTGTTAACTTCGTGAGCGTGGGTTCCTAGAAGTATTACTGCTTTGCGTACATTTATAAATACACACACGCCTAAAATGAGCATCATTATTTTGTGGGCTTAATTGACGACCTAGATCTATATTAATGGTCTAGACGCACTTGCCTAAATCGGCCCGTGGACCTTCCATTAGGTACATGCCGAGTTTCCACCGTGCCTCGGAAAGCACGTTATGTCGTTTGTCCCGGCTGACATTTACAGATCTTTGACGGTCGTTACAGGAAGTTACCCGAAAGGATCGTATCACCCATTGGGTCTGGGTTTTGGAGGTCAGATAGGCAGTCGCTATATGTAAAATACTGGTATTCAGCTGCATACGAATACGATACTGGAAGCCCACTAAAACATAGTTGGAAAAAGCAAGGCAGATGTTGACAAACCTTAACTAACTCAGTGCTAGCTGCTTTCAAGAAACGCAACAAGTTCACGACGCAGCACAGTAATACTCATGCATGAGGCAAGAAGACATATTTTAGATATATTATGACGACCTAATACGACTTATATTTACATATGTATAGGCGAGGTAGACTACATCACTTAGGTACCTACTTTCCCTTTAAAATGGTGTTCGTTCTTCCACTTAGTAAACACATGAGCACTTCAAACATCTATGTTCATGACCTGTCTGGGTATTCCCAAAATAAGTACATTAAATACACGTTAGTAAAAAGACAGAAATGCTTAATGAAATACTAACAACTCTTAAAATAAATGTAGAATTTCATATTGAGCGATCTTTATTGAGACTGGCAACAATAGCTTTTGTTTATGGCAACATTGTTCAGAGATTTCATTTATGTAACTTTTTTTTTGTATTAAAAAAACGAGTCATCGCTTTTCGCTTGTTTGTGGAAGGGTTTGTTTGGTTTAGTTTTCATAAACGTTTTTGTTCAATGCTTTACTTTATTTTTTTATAGCTAACATACAATTAGCTTTAATGTAGTAGGAAATCAAATTAATGCCAAAGAAATTGTTTGGGTCTTAAAGAGTTGTTTTCCTACAAGTACCTATAAGGTACTTAAATTTAAACATAACTGGCGATATGTGGGTATACTAATGGGTACACCTCTGTCTAACCCTTCGGGGATGACAAGCGTGGTGTTATGTTACCTATAAGTATTATTTATCACGGTACAAAAGGTTTTTGAATATAAGGGATTCGAGGCAAAGAGTACCTACCTACGAAATATCGTATTTATATTTATAGTACCAATCGTGATAAAGCCTTTGAGGAATCTATTTTTGGAATCATTCATTGTTACGATGTAACAAAGGAATGGTCGGTAAGTAGGCTCAGAATAAATTAGAAATTCTATTTATGTATCTGTAAGCCCTGAATATTGCGCCCAAATAAAATAAATGTAAATGTAGGTTATTCTGAAATAAATGCCGCTCATTGGTATTTAAAACAGTTGACTGTTGAGGCAAAAAGCGGGGGTTTCATTGATCGTATAAAAGAATTGGCATTTTCAGCTTCGAGATTTTTTCGATTGGTATCTAGGGCACTTGAAATACGGGATCTGTTGGGAACTCTTGAAGTGGCTACGTGATCCCTAATTTAATACTTCAATCGTTCGAAGTGTTGAAATAGTAGATTATTAACCAAGGGGAAAAAGCAGTGTCTTCTGTCGCGGGTGACGATTTAAATCGCGAGCGTAACCAAGGACCCGAGGTTTACTCCCGAGCGTAGCGAGGGTGTTAAAAACTGAAATCACGAGCGAAGCGAGGGATTTATGACGAGTCCTGAGTGTAGCGAGGGATTTAAGTTCACCCAAGACTAAGACAGCTTTATCACCGAGGAAAATACTCTACTTTTCGTACCATTTGCGAAAAAATTAACACAATAATAATATGTGATCGCGCCAGGACTCAGCCGAACCTTATCTCGGGCCCATGGGAGACAGGTCTCAGAACAGCTGCCGTCCTAACGGGATCAAATAGACGCGATACGCGCCTCCGAACAATATTACAATTTCTGAACTTATAGCTACCCTTACCTCATTTCTTCGAGCCGGTCTCACTTCCTTGACCCCTCGCAAGTTGTGTAACTGTGTATGTGTATAATGAGTGTATATGACCTTGCGATGGTTTGCTGGTAGTTCCGGACGATTCTTCCACGTCGCTGCAAGCCACGCCGTTAACGCGAGCCACCACACTCACTCCGTATTAGTCTAACCACAAAAGCCTCGGTGCTTTCCCAATGGCACTCCCGTGACAAGGCAAACCAATGATATTATCAATAACCCGTTCGACATTCACAGCGTCGCTAACCGTACTGCTTAACTAGTATAATTGGGTGCCGCGAAATGACTCCACAAGTCGATTTAATCAATGCGCGTGCGCTTTCACCCGTGATTCTATGGCTACTATAATATTCGTTCGACGCCCAGCACGTCTCAATACGAACTACTATTCACGCCGAGCCCAGCGCTCGACCTCTACCTCCGCCCCTTCGCCCCTGTCGCACCGAGGCGGAGAAAATCAAAAATCTGAAGGTAGATTATAAACAATCACCCCCCCCGGACCGACCCGTTGTCGGTCCGCTCAAACTCCCGGGAGTCGAGATAAAGTTGAAACTGCCCGTCTAAGGATCGAGTCCCTCACCTGGACGTCTGCGATCCTTGGAAACCCATCCTTGCCCGTAATCAGGTTAACAATGCGCCCCCGTCGCCAACACAACGGTGATAGGTTAGCATCCTTAACCAGAACGAGGTCTCCAACGCAGGGTGGGGTCGTCCTGTCCGTCCACTTAACGCGTTGCTGTAGAATATGCAAATACTCCAGCGACCATCGCTTCCAAAAATTTTGGCTCATTTGCCGTAACATCTGATACCGTGACAACCGGTACAACTTGACATCAGTATACGGATATTCCGGCAAGGCGTTAAGTGGTTGGCCAATCAAAAAATGACCTGGGGTCATGGCCTCAAGGTCATTCGGGTCAGCGCTCAACGGGCACAAAGGTCGCGAGTTTAAGACCGCCTCAATTCTGCAAAACACCGTTGACAACTCCTCAAAGGTGAGAATCGTTGAGCCGATGACCCGATACAAGTGAGTCTTGGAAGACTTGACTACTGCCTCGAAAATTCCACCCCAGTGGGGGCATCCAGGTGGACTAAAATACCACGAAATGCCCCGACTGGCGAGGCCCGTGCCAATCTCTCGCTCATTCTGACTTAAAAACAATACAATTTCCTTTAAGCACCGGTCGGCGCCCTTGAAGTTGGTACCACAGTCCGACCGAATCAGTGACGGTACTCCCCGTCTAGAAACAAATCGATCTAACGCCGCCAGAAAGGCCTCCGTAGAGAGATCGGCCACCAATTCCAAATGAACGGCCTTGGTCGCCAGACACACGAAGACACACAGATATGCCTTAACCGACTTCGCGTTGCGAAGGTGCGATGTCTTGACCATGAAGGGCCCCGCGAAATCTGTCCCTACGCCAGCAAATGGCCGAGCCTCCGTGACTCGATCGGCCGAGAGATCTCCCATTTGTGGCTGCATTGTGGCTGCCTTGAGTCGGTAACAAGGCAAGCAACGAAACACAACGCTCCGTATGATTCTGCGGGCCGATAAAATCCAAAATTCACGCTGCAAAATGCCCAGAAGGGTGTTACAGCCTGCGTGTGAATTCTTGGTGTGACGGTCCCTAACCAACAACTCCACCAAAGCTCCTGAATGAAGCACTTTCCCATGAACGTGACCGGCGCGATCCAACCGGTTGGATCGAACGTTCGTGCGATAGTCGAAAGGACCGATCGCGTGGTCCAGGTCTTCGACAGCAACTCGGCCTCACAACTGTATGTGAAGGCATCCTGACTCGGTCGATACTGGACCCCTAAAATGGCCAACGCATGAAGATTCTCCGAATCCTCAAACAAATGCGGGTCTTGTTGATACTCAGTTGGCAGTCCTGCCAGTACCTCTGGGCAGTTCGACAGCCATTTCCTGAGTTCATAGCCACCGGAGGCCATGAGCGCCACCAATTCATCCCTTAAGATGAGCGCCTGCTCAATACTGTCTGAGCCCGTACAAATGTCGTCTACATAGACGTCCCTATCAATGACAGCAGCCGCGCGGGGAAAGCGGAGCCGTTCTTGATCAGCCAGTTCTCGTAGCGTACGCATGGCTACATATGGGCTGGGCTTTAATCCGTACGTGTTTGTGTTGAGCTCGTACGTGACCATCGGTTCTTCTGGGCTCTCTCGCCACAATATCAGCTGGAACCGACGGTCGTCTGGATGAATCTCAGTTTGACGAAACATCATCCGTACGTCCGTAACGAAGACAACCTGGTGTCTCCTGAAGTCCGTGAGAATGTCTGCAATGTCTCTGGTCAGCTTAGGACCAGCATGGAGACATTGATTCAGGGACACCCCGCTAGACGTCTCCGCGCTCCCGTCGAACACGACCCTAATCTTTGAGTCAGGTGTCTTCAAAACAGCATGATGAGGCAACACATAATGCTCCTCATGACGATAGTCAACCCTGGACACCGACATGTGACCCAACGTCAGGTATTCGCGCATGAACTCCACATACTTCTGTCGGAAGTTGGAGTCCCGCTTCATGCGCCTTTCCATTGCCACTAACCGCTTTTCTGCCAGACTCCATGAGCTCCCCAGCGGAGGTCGAATTGACAGAAATGGCAACCTTGTCATAAATCTACCCGATGGGAGGCGCACCGTGTTACATCGATAGAATGTTTCGCACTCCTCATCACGTGGGTTATTTCTAAGAGCGGTGGGTGGCTCTTCCGTTGCCCAGAACCGTTGCAGGACGTCGGATAACACGCTGCCATAATATATGGAGCTATAATCCGTTGAGTGCTGTGGTTCCCGTACTGGGCCCAATAACGCGTAACCACCTGCGGTACGCATGGCCACAACCCCGTTTGGTTGCAGCTCCCGTTTGCCGCTTCGGAGCAGCTTCCCGAGGACGTCAGACCCAAGCAAGACGTCCACCCGTCCGGGGATCGCGAAGTGGGGATCGGCTAACTCCAATCCATTGGTCAACCCTTTTACCGCAGACGGTAACCGAGTCTGAGGGAGGACCCCAACCACTTCGTCCAAAACGATCGCCGTGGCATTCACCCGCGTGACCGATGCCGTGTCACCCATCTCGAACAGGAATGTCGTCTGACCCCTGAGGTGAGGCACCCGATTGCCACCTATACCTACGGCGCCATCCCGTGATGGCTCTAATGTAAGGCCCAGCTTTTTCACTAAACAGCTGGACACAATACAACCTTGTGCCCCTGAATCTAACAGTGCTCGCACGTGCACCGGCTGTCCGTCAGTACCCCTGACAGTAATCCTAGCCGTCGGTAATAATACCGTTACTGTCGGGGTGGGCACCACTGACGAACAGGCTGCTAGTTGCTAATAGGAGGCACCTCCCTCCTCCCCTGCCGGAGGGGGAGTAAATACTGTCCCAGTATACGGGTCCCAACCCGGGTAGTAACCCTCCCGACCCATCGGTGACATCCGTGCCGGTCGGAAGTAGCCTACTGGCATCCTTCCGAACGGTGGCGGGCGCGCCGTCAGCCGAGGGCGTTCTGCGAGAGGCGGGGAGAAGCGACTACTCGGGGGTGGCAACATGCCCCCCAACGCATTCGAGTACGCCGCGTAACCCGTCTGTACTACCTCCGGGCCCCTGCCCGAGTCTCGGTGCCTATCCCCCCCCCCGCGGGGAAGACGACGGTATCGGGTTGTGCTCTGGATCAGCCCTTGGCCCACCCCCCCGAGGGGGCGGCGACCGCTGATTCCTGGCCGACCCACCCCCCCTAGGGGGGGGTGACCGACCACCCGAATCTGGCTTAGGAGAGGGGGGGTGACCTCCCGGCGAGGCTCCGTGCACCTCCCTACTCTCCGCCAGGCATAGCAACTCGTGATGGGCTCCTCCGCAGGTTCCACAGTTAGTGGTCCTGTGGCACTCACGTACAAAGTGAGTCCCCAAGCAGCGGAAGCACAAATAGCGCAGCTTGACCACCCCTCTTCGTCTATGCACCCGCTGCGCCTTAAAGTCCGCGCATGCGGCGAGACCGTGCCCTTCCTTCCGACAGAAGGCGCACACTTCCGATTGGAGGGCGTGGTATTTCTTCCCCCCCCGACGGGGCTCAACCGGCTTGGGCCCGCTCGTACGTCGGGTTGACGGAGGAGGGTGCGACGTGGATGCCCCTTGGCAATCCGCCCGCCGGCACTCGCCTTCTAAAAACGCTCTCAAGTCATCGTAACTTGGGAGGTGGTCCGTCGATTCGCCACCATGTGACTGCTCAAAGCGCGCCACCACGTCGATCGGCAACTTCCGTAAAACCCTATTGACGATGATATATTTATTGTCCCCTAACGACAACTTAAGTCGATCTAACGTGTTCACCGCAACCGTGACCGGATTAAGGATTTTCGACCTTATTTCGTACACGTTAGACACCTTCGGGATTTCAAAAATCTTATCAATGAGGCCATCAACTATTAATCGCCGATTATCATATCGGTCGATTAATAGGCCCCATGCCGTCTCATAACTGGCGTCCGTAATCTCCAGGTGGGTCAAGATGTCGTGCGGCTCACCGTTAAGCCTACCCATTAATTGAGCCATCTTGTACGCGGGCGAGAGATCTGTACGCGAATGCACGACACTATTAAAAATATCGCGGAATCGCGGCCAATCGGCATACTCGCCGCTAAACTCGGGTACATGTACTGGTGGCAACGGCGCCTGAATCCCTACGCCTGCTGGCCGACATGAATCCCTGACGTCACCCTTGCGCGATCGCTCAATGTCGGCCGCCGCCTGGATTATGCTCATGGACATTTCCCCACACTGGTCCACATTGCCCCGTACCACCTGAGCATCCTTGTCCACCGACGACAGATCCGTCGATTCGAGACATGCTAAATACTCAGCGTGACACTTTAACACGGCGTCATATCGTTCGTCAACTTGCCGAGCGCGTGACAATAACGCATCTTCACGATCGGTGCGACCTACCAACGTAACAACCGATGAAAACCATCTCAATTCAGCTTCGATTCTGGCTGCGATAGTTTTCGTTACTGACGGAGCCATAGTACCAACTTCAATACGCGATTATGCAATAATAAATAACAATAACCAAAAAAAATAACAATTATTGTATCCGGAACTAACAATAATAATATATTCGTTGAGTGAATAAATCTACGACGCTATGCCAACTCTTGAACTTATTCCTCTACGTGCTCTAGAGGTTATTCCTCTATGTCTCAAATGTTGACAATCATAACACGATTTGTGATGAGGTTATATTTGTGCGTAACCGAACGTAAATAACAAATTATTTTATCAACGAATATTCACATTCCATTTATGTACTTATTATTAATAATTCCAAACTCAACTTGAGGTGTACACTGGTATGTAGGTCAATGTACTACTACCTACAAGTTGAATTTGTACATGAACACAATTTTTACAAAGTAAATTGGTACCAAGTACCTACTAATTTTTACAAAGTGGGTTTAAATAAACCACGCTCTGCTACCAAATTTTGATCGCGCCAGGACTCAGCCGAACCTTATCTCGGGCCCATGGGAGACAGGTCTCAGAACAGCTGCCGTCCTAACGGGATCAAATAGACGCGATACGCGCCTCCGAACAATATTACAATTTCTGAACTTATAGCTACCCTTACCTCATTTCTTCGAGCCGGTCTCACTTCCTTGACCCCTCGCAAGTTGTGTAACTGTGTATGTGTATAATGAGTGTATATGACCTTGCGATGGTTTGCTGGTAGTTCCGGACGATTCTTCCACGTCGCTGCAAGCCACGCCGTTAACGCGAGCCACCACACTCACTCCGTATTAGTCTAACCACAAAAGCCTCGGTGCTTTCCCAATGGCACTCCCGTGACAAGGCAAACCAATGATATTATCAATAACCCGTTCGACATTCACAGCGTCGCTAACCGTACTGCTTAACTAGTATAATTGGGTGCCGCGAAATGACTCCACAAGTCGATTTAATCAATGCGCGTGCGCTTTCACCCGTGATTCTATGGCTACTATAATATTCGTTCGACGCCCAGCACGTCTCAATACGAACTACTATTCACGCCGAGCCCAGCGCTCGACCTCTACCTCCGCCCCTTCGCCCCTGTCGCACCGAGGCGGAGAAAATCAAAAATCTGAAGGTAGATTATAAACAATATGAGATAAGCATTTATTAAAAATAATGGCAATTAAAAGTAAAAGTTCGAAATAAGTAAATTCGAGACATTGATCTAATTATTGATAGAAATCACATTCTCCCCCTAGAGGATGAATGAAATTCAGTACAATTTTCTTTCCCTGTTTTTAACAGATTAAAAATGACTATTGTTATGTTCACTTTTTGTGGCATAGAATGTCACTTTTTTGAGCAAGTGGTACGAAAAGGGATTTTAATTATTCCTTTTCATTTTAGTTTTTGTGGCTTATATACAAAACAGTCAAAGAAGTTAATTTAATAACCTATTAAGAGACGAGTGTCCCTGTGCTGGCCAGCTGTAGGTGGATTTTGCCATGCTATCTTCAACTTTATTTTCATATCTTTAATATGTGCAAAAACAAGTCTAATGCCCTTGAAAAACAAATTAATAACAGAAGCCCTAAAGCCTAAAATAAAATAGCTCTTCATAAATAGTACGGCTCTTTAATATTCAAGTCAGCGAAACCCGCAGCATGCAAATAGGATTATATTACTTTACCGAAGGATATTTTGGTGTTTTCATCTGCCCGACGTAATTATCTTATTTACTTCTAACATGATGAAGATGGAATTTTGATTATTTTACGTGTTTTTTGACCTTTGTTTAAATAGGTGGAAGGTCAAGAAGATGAATCTAATACCTACCCATTATGTATGACGCTTGCATTCTATCTAGACCAGCTAACTCAAGGCCCTTATTTATTTTTATTTATATAGTGTATTTTTTAACAATTATCGATTTTACAATAAATAAAATATTAATCTTTGCGTATGCGCAAAGATTAATAATATTAATATTATTAAGATTTATAATATTTTCATGATTTTAAGAATTTAATCATATTTCGCTTGAGAACCAAGGTTACCGACGTAGCCCGAAGAATCGCCAGACTTAAGTGGCAATGGGCAGGGCACATTGCTCGCAGAACGGATGGCCGATGTGGCCGAAAAGTTTTGGAATGGCGACCGCGAACCGGAAGACGTTGCGTTGGAAGACCTCCCACTAGGTGGACCGACGACGTGGGCCCCGAGTCTGCTGTTCAATAGTGTCAGAATGGTCATTGATCTCATAATTTTTTATTTTGACAACACCAAACTTGTCAAATTCAACAATTATGAGATCAATGATTGACCATTCTGACACTATTGAATAACAGACTTGGGGCCCTGGTCAAGGTTGCGGGGACCCGCTGGATGAGAGACGCACGGGACCGGTCACTGTGGCGACACCTGGGGGGGCCTAGGTCCAGCAGTGGACGTCTTTTGGCTGAAATGATGATGATGATGATGATGAATTATATTTTGGAAGATACTGAGCGTCCTTGTTGCAAAAAAACGGATTGCACTTTAGGAGTGCCGGCAGAAGTGAAAACTTGAAGATTAACGTTGTGCATTTTTGAATATTTTGGAATGGTTAGGGAATAATTTCGCACGAATTGCTTTATTTATCAGCATAAAAGTACTATCATTTATGCAGTTAAATACAATATTATTTATTTATTGCGCTCTCGTATACAAACATGACAATTTATGTATTATTACATAAAAAAATTAACACTTCAGAACTACCTATTACAATTATTTTACATTAAAAAGTTTGTCTCAGAAAAAACAACTTAACACTTAATTTTTTTTGACATAAGACACACACGCACATTCGCGTACGCGCCCTGCGCCGTCTTACGAATTTGCGTCAGGACACATTTTTTACCCATCCCAAAAAAATGCACAACGACGCAAAAACAACTAAAATGCTGTTGGATGCCTATTATTGTATTTTTGACTCAATAATTCCAATATTCAAGTGCTCAGGAATAACTAATAAGTTTCGCATGGTCCGCCACCCGTGTTAGCTAGAATATTCCAGTGTTCTAACAAAGCTAACCTTACTCACAATATCATTATTAATGTGATTTGCTTTCACAGGACAACATAGACACGATATCGGAAAATCAGTATCAATTAATTTAATGTGGATACATAGAAACCTTTGGTTATTAGATTGATTGGCGATACAATAACTACCTATTTACAGTTTTGAAAACCTTTTTTATTTTTTGGAGGGTGGGAAATCATCAAATGACTCCTCCCGCAATGAGCAGAGCGGTAGGGAGTGTAGACAGAGTCCTACTGACTAAAAACCACCCATGTTCCTTCACCCTTTGTGTCGAGGCCGCGATATCTCTTTCGTACAACCCGCAGCCCCGACGGGAGTTTTGAAATCCTGGTTTCTTGTTTACGTTTATTTATTTAAACTTTTCGCACACAAAAAAAAAGGTACAAAGGCGGACTTAATGCCTTAAGCATTCTCTACCAGTCAACCAAGGGTGGTGTAGAGATTAGATGGCAGGTGCTCTTTCCATTTAAACGTTCTTTCCATTTAAATAATATGTTAGTATCCACTTTTCAATTTTATGCCATAGTAAATTAGGATTATTTTAGAATCACGATAAATATTAGCAAGTATTATTAAAATGTTAAAAAACATTAATATTGTACCATCGCGACTGTACCTACCATAAACTAAACTTTGTGTCGGTATTTAAAAGTAATTTCGGTAAAAACATATGAATCCAATTAAAATCAAATCAACATTTAACGGTATTTTATACAACTACCTACTAGCTGTATACAAACCATAAATATAATTCGGTATATTATTATGCTATAATGTCACATGAAAAGCACGAAATAGTATTATCTATACCGCCGGGAGCCGGCCAGCCTTGGTTGGAAAACACATGTTGCGTAGCCCCCGGCCTTCGAGAAGAACAGGGTCAGCCGTTTATATAGAGATCCAGAGATTTAACTTAATATCCTAAGGACTAGGTCATTTTATAAGGCAAAATGCAGATACGCTGGTTGTGACCAACATAGCGTCTATATTTACATATACAATACCTAGTACATAATAATATTATATGCTAATATGTTATTTTTCTCGCAGTTTTTTTGCTGAATGAGGTAAACAAGCGCCAGACTGGTTAATGCAGGGGTTTGGTAGACGGTAAGGCACTATTTTTGAAGAATGGGGGTGTCATCTACAAAAACATTAATGAGTAAAAAAATTGGTTGGATCGAATTTCAAAGGTTAAAATTATAAAATATGTTTGCATTATATATTCCCAAAATTTACTGAAAACTGAATGGATTGAAAAAAAGATTCCTAGGTGATCGGGAAGTGCAAAAATACGTTGCTTTGTCACCAACAAGCAACGTATTTTTGTTTGTTTTTGTTGTTTTCCCGCAAACAAATCAGAACGATAACGTGCGGTAAGGAACTCTGAGAAATTTTATCAGCCTGTTTTTCAAATACCATAATATATTCCCTAGACAAGCTCATAACAATATTAATTCATACGTACACGAGTAAGGAACCAAAGTACTTTAACATTAACAACGCAACTAGTAGATTATTATGTACTAAAATTACTGCTAATGGTTTACCGTTTAAACCTTGGAAAGCTACTGCATTATAACGTGCTGAATATGTTACTGTAAACTGTAAGACCATAATGCCGCCATGTCGCGTATGGTTCAAGTTCAAACTTGTGACTTACGTTGAAAATTGGTAAAACACTAACATTCGTTTTATATTGATTTTATTAAAATCATGTCCTCAATGGATTTATAAACGAATCCGTTATATTATGTTGATAGATTTTTACCCCAAACTGTCCGTTTAGCTAGGTTCAAAGGTATGGTCTAGAACAAAAAAAAATATCGCAGTGATGGGGAGAACAAGTGTCTTTCAGCTTCAATAAGGGTTTAGGTAAAAGTGTCAACTACAGAAAACAAAAACAGAAAAATTTATTGATAGTTTAAGACAGACTGATATTGTACCTTAAGTATTTAGTACCCTTGTGAATTGACTGGCTTGGATGAGTTTCACTGATGGAAAAGATTATGAAAAAGCAATTAAGTAACTATTGTATTTATAAAGCAGTATATTTACTGTACAAAACGGTAGGCAAATGATTTCATTTACCTATAATATTTTTTTTTTTTTTTTAAACTTTGCCCCACACTAGGAATTTCTCCTGTATCGTGGGTGCGTTTACAAACATTGAAAACCACATACACAAACACGCCCAGACCCGAAACAACTATCTGTAGGCCATACAGATACTTGTTCCGTGCGGGGATCGAACCCGCGACACCGAGCGCAGCAGTCCAATCGCTTAGCCACTGCGCCAACCGTGTCGTCGAATATACATGAATATACAATATACAATGAATGAATGTTTTTTTTAGAAAAAGCTTTTAGATTAGTGTGTACAATGGTTTCCCCAGCTCGTATCTCCTAAATTATACATCAACTAGCGGACGTCCCACGGTTTCACCCGCGTAGATCCCGTTCCCGTCGGAATACAGGGATAAAAAGTAGCCTATGACACTCGGCAATAATGTGGCTTTCTATTGGTGAAAGAATTTTTTAAATCGGTTCAGTAGATCCCGAGATTACCCCTTACAATTTAACAAATATACAAACACACAAACTTTACCTCTTTATAATATTAGTATAGATTATTTTGCTACTGCTAACAGATTAAGACGATGACAATAGCTATTGACTTCTGATGTTTCAGTATTTTTGGACACGCCCACAATTTTTCCGATACCCTAGCGCCATACTACCAAGTAAGAAACAAATAGTCCAGGATCCGCGGTCCATTTTTGCACTTGATTACTATCAAGCTAATTTTGATGAGACGGCGAGACGTCCAACAATTTCCTGCACGAAACTCTCGAATTCTCGATTGTGGTAAGTAATAGGGGTAGCAGGGATAAAATATGTTGGTTTGATGATTCTCAAAAGTGTTAAGTGCAAACACTTTTGAGAATCATCAGCTGGGTTTTTTTTGTTAAATCTGATGATAATTATCTAAATTATTTGAAAAAATATTTGTCCTACAAAATGTATGGTTTGATCAAAGAGTCCCCTTCCTTCCTTCCAATATGTATCGATAACGAAGTCATTAAAAATGATTACTTACTAACTGGGTTTTGGGGATTGGATATTTTCTATTAAACCCACTCTTTACAAGTTGCCTACAAGATTCTAAAAATTATATTAAGTGTTTGGCACTTACTCCACGCACCATCAATCCTCCTGTACATCATAAACAACAGGCTAATACACTTTCTGGAGCCACAAATTCCAGAAGAGCAAGCAGGTTTTGTTAAAGGCAAAGACACGCGGGAACAAATCCTGAACGTTCGCCAAATTATAGAGAAAAGCCGGGAATTTAACAGCCCTGTATTGATATGTTTCATAGATTATACTAAAGCATTTGATTGCGTGGAGTGGGGCAAGTTGTGGGGGGTTCTTAAAGACATGGGAACGCCTCAACATCTTATTGACATAGTCCGATGCCTCTACCTACACATCAACAACCGCTCTTTCGTCAAAATAGACACCGACTGTTCAAATGCGTTAGGCAGGGATGCATCCTCTCACCTCTGCTCTTCAATATGTATGAAGAGTAATATCATTCAAGACTCTTTAGGGCTGGGACAAGGGGTTTACTGTTGGTGGAAAGTGGATTTCCAATCTGAGGTACACTGATGACACCGTTCTCCTTGCTACAACATTTGGCAACATGAAAGAGATGACGGCACAGATTGGAAGTGGAAAGTGGCAAAGTAGGGTTTGCAATAAATAGGCAGAAAACCAAGCTTATGGTGGTAGATCATGCGGGAAAGCTATCGGGCGCCTATAACATCTAAGGCATCTATACTGTGGTCTGTGGACAGCTTCGATTAACTGGGCTCCAATATAAGTAATGAAGGTAGCTGCGTCACAGAAATAAAACGGCGGATAGCCATGGCTAAAAATGCTATATTACGCCCCCGGAACATCTGGGAAAAACGTGGTATAAGTTTTAAAACGAAGGCCCGTTTGGTCAGAGCACTAGTTTTCCTGATTTTCCTCCATAGAGTTAAGACATGGACAATCCAAACAAGAGTAAAACAGAGGATAGACGCATTCGAAATGTGGTGTTTTAGGCGGATTCTCCGAATTCCATGGACGGCCAAACGCACAAATGTGTCTATCCTTTACCAACTCGATATCAAGACTCGATTGTCAACAGTTTGCCTACAGCGTATTTTGTCTTATTTCGGCCACATAATGCAAAGAGGAGATAGCAGCCTTGAAAAGCTGGTCATTGTTGGCAATACCGAAGGCAAGCGACCGCGAGGCCGGTCGCCATTTTACAAATTTGGAAGTGTCTGTCTTCCAAACGATTGGCTTTGAGAAAAAATTGTTTGTGGAACCTCAATGTCATTTTTAAAGACCTGTCTAATGTCTATAGACACCCCACACGTAGGTATAGGTTTGATGAAAAAAAAAAAATAGTTTCAGTTCCATGTATGGGGCGACCCCCTAAATCCTTTTTTTTATTTTTGTATAAAAATCGTAAAGCGGTTCACAGAATACTTGTAGAGTTTCAACTGTGTAGTCTCAATAGTTTCCGAATGAAGTGGCTGTGACATACGGGTGGACAGACGGACAAACAGACATGACGAATCTATAAGGGTTCCGTTTTTTGCCATTCGGCTACGGACCCCTAAAAAACAGCTGGTTTGTAGTAATTTTTGATGAGCTCGTTATCAATACATGTTGGATTTAGATATGATCATCAGATAAAAATAAAATAGTTAGTAATAGATTTTTGAAAATCATCAAATAAATAATTATAATAATATATAATCAATATATATTTTATCCCTGCTGCCCCTATTACCTACCACAATCGAGAGTTTTCGTATAGGGTAATGTTGGCGTCTCATCAAAATGCAGCTGCTCACGGAAAATTAGCTTGATAGTAATCAAGTGAAAAAATGTACCGTGGATCCTGGACTAACATTGTGACGCGGTCAATAATAATTTATAGATGAACGGATAGCTGTCAGTGGGGCGCAAAGTGACATACGTCCGTCTAGCACCGCGCCTAAGCGCTCACTGTCGGATTGCTTAGGTAAGAAAGAGAGCGCGATGACGCAACGCTCGAACTTCTTACAAACCATATAATGATTAATTACATCAAAATAATTTATTAAATAATCAAAAATTAAAAACAACGAAATTTTGTATCTAAATATGATACGTTATTGTTATAAATTTTACCAACGTACGTTGATCAGTAATACAGATATTTTTGTTGGAAGATCATTTTAAGAGGTTAGTTTACCATTTTTTTGTATCGAGAAAACTTTTCAAAAACGTGTTTTGAAAACAACGAAATTATCAGAAATATGTTCAAGATTAACATATATTTTTTCCGCCGTGTCAAACTGTATAGATTTGGCTAAAAAATTGTTCAATACAAGCCTATTTGGCTCTTGTCAGCGCCTTAAGATCTATCGTAAAATTTAGTAAAATCTTTATATTCTTTTCATCATATCATTCTTTGACTCGACACAAAACACGCACATTATGTTCTCACTTTACATGAACTTTGACCGAGTTATTGAAATTAGGCCATCAGCCAACAAAAGGCACGAAGAGTTCAAGGGCTAGTTCATGTCGTAAACAAATAAACAATTTTGACGTGACAACGTCTTATAATTCGATAGAGCCGGCTGCACGCACGAAAAAACATGACTCAAGAGGCGTTACCTCTGAGGCGTTACCTCTGCGTTACCTCTGAGGCGTTACCTCTGAGGCGTTACCTCGCTCTGAGGCGTTCCATGTAAGGCTTGAAGTGCAAGCGAGAGCGCGGAACGAGCGACAAAGAAGCACAATCGGCCTTTGCGTTTGGCAGCGTTCGACATCCGTCTCTCTCCTACTTGAGTGAGCGATGCGTCTGCGTGGACAGCTGCTATGCTATAGTACATTTACATGTTTTGATCGAGTATCAAGTGCAGTGAAAAGTGAATGTGGTGTCAATTGTTTAAAGCAACGATAATTACAGCGATAAAGGTAATGATTCTGGCTCATTCCCATTAGTTCGATTCATTAGTTCGATCGTCGAACTAGTGAGATTTTTTTTTTCTCATCTGTTCGACCGTCGAACCAGTGAGAACTTTTTTTTTCTCATTTGTTCGACCGTCGAATTAATTAGATTTAAAAATAGTTCTACTACATTTAAATGTTTTACTAATTTCGTAATAAAATAAAAAACGCAAAATTATAGGCTGTTGCTAGTCGTCCGCTAAGTGGATGAATCACCGTTTCGCGACAATATCCTTTATAGGCGGCATGGGCACCGGGCCGTAGGCCGACGAAGGAGGCCGGCGGAGGCCCGGCACTTCGGGGACAGAAGATATTAGTGTTATTTAATATGCGAGCGAAGCGAGCGTGCGTCATGGAGTACATGCGTTGCATGTATGAGTGTTATCTATTACGAATTAAATCTAATTAATTCGACGGTCGAACAAATGAGAAAAAAAGTTCTCACTAGTTCGACGGTCGAACAGATGAGAAAAAAAAATCTCACTAGTTCGACGATCGAACTAATGAATCAAACTAATGGAAATGAACGATGATTCTTTCGATATTAATTATATATTCAGTGATACATTGTCGAATATTCGTGCTTTTATCATTAAAATGAATAGCATCGGTCCGCTAGTGCAGCGATTGTAGGTTATGCTATAATTGACAAAATTAAAACAATAAGTTAACAGAACTATTTCACGATGAGTAAAAAATCGATGGCTTTACTATTCAATCGAAATAATTATCGAGCGTAGCTATGATTTAAAAAAATTAAAACATAAATATTAAATCTTCCACATATCACAACAACGTGTCTGAAATGACAGGTTGGACCAGCCATCCGTCAAAGGGAACATTTTCTCCTATATCAAACACATTGAGGCGGGCTTTTTAAAAACTAGATTTACGAAAATTTTAATGTTTCCAAATTTTAAATGTAAGATTTATAAACAATAATTTAATCATTGTTTATTCTTATAATGAATTATTTAAAATTATTACTTTTTTATAACAAATTACAATTAAATTTGCTAAAATAATTAAGTAACTAATTGAAAAAATTTAATTATATTATTAAAATAATAAAATCAAAATTTTAATTTTAACAATTGAGTAGAAATTTAAACAATAAATTTTATTCAAGTATTTTGTTGTATTTTTATTTTTTAAATTTAAAATGATTTTCTGAATGAAGAATTTTATGTTTTTATCGTTGTCACGTTCAACTATCGTCAGTAAACCGACTTTACAGACAACCAATTTTTTTCATAGTTTATAAGTTCACCTCTAGCAGAAGTAACCCAATTACAACCTTATTGTAACGATTATAAAGATCACTGCGATTTTAACATACTTGACTCGACACGATGAGAAGAAGAAAAAAACTTTTCATTAGCAGCATCGAAAAAGCTACCTTTATACAACTAACACAAATATCACTGTGTTTTGGATAGTCAAATTAAAGTATGGGACAGCAGAAATCACATTAACTTATTTTTGATTCTTATTGAGGTTCTTATTTCGAATTCCAACCGCGTTCGATGAATTATTAATTCAAATAATAATCTACCACTACACGACTGCCTATTTGTTCTGAAATCAAAACAGAATGTAGGCTTAAAAGCGTAAACAACATGACGCAATCATGGCCTTTCACACTTCCATACAAGTTCTAGAGAACATGTATTATGGAAGTGTGAGTCTAGTAGGTGCCTAATTAAAGAGCTCCCGTATATATGTCATTACTCGACTCACGCAACTTGTGTAGGGCTGTAATCAGGTGCCCTAGGTTCTTCCTAAGGCAGTGCACAGACCACCCCATTGGACAGTAATTTTACCAATTAAACTGATTGCTATATCCGAACCGAACAAATATAGAACCTACATATAAAACCGTCGTATATAAAACCTAAATAATTATATATTATACGGCGTTCACGAGCTGTTAGTATCCATATTCCATAGCAATTATGACATCGACTCTTTGTTTGTGATCAGTTTGACTGTATTACGTTACTTCGAAGTTTTTTTTTTTTTTAAACGTTGCCCCACACTAGGAATTTCTCCTGTATCGTGGGTGCGTTCACAAACATTTAAACTCACATACACAAATACCCAGACCCGGAACAACTATCTGTAGGTCTTACAAATATTTCTTCCGTGCGGGAATCGAACCCGCGACACGCAGCGCTGCAGTCCATTGCTTGAACCACTGCGCCAACAGTGCCGTTCAATAGTGAAAAGAAGTTCGTTTAATAGTGAAAAGCCCGTCAACTTGAGAGAACTTTTTTATTGTTTTTAAAGAGCGACTGGTTGAGTAAGGGAAAAAATAAGAAAAGCTGCACTTCATATAAATTGAGATAAGGGCAACAAAAATATAAGACACAAAAATGTCTGTAGTCAAACAGAAGCAAGCGCGAAAACGCGGTTTAAACGTTACTAAACGTTGATTTTAAAACAAAAAATAAAACTATATTTATATTTTTAAAACAAAAAAAAATAACCAATAGGATTGCACACTGGAACAGAGCGCAGATTTTATGCAATCCTATTGGTTAATATTTTTCCATTTCTTCGCTCCGCAGCCTCGCACCGATTCTGTGCACAGGCAGCCTTATCCACAGATTTGAATAAAGTCATCATCATCATCAGCCTATATTGTTCATACTGCAGGGACTCAGGCCTCCTCTCTGGGAGAGGGATGGGCTATAATCCACCACGCGGGCCCAGTGCAGATTGGTAGATGTCGCATATCTTCGAATTTTTGGTTCTAAGATATGCCGGTTTCCTCACGATGTTTTCCTTCACCGTTTTGAGAGCAGTGGTTATGAATTAAATTACACAAAGTAATGCGCCTGCCTGGGTTTGAACCCACGACCAACTGTTCGTAAGTCGGGGCCGCCACCACTGCTCAATAAAGTCTTAAAATTATGAAAATATTTTAATGTGAAACGAGTATTTTATATTATACTGATGGTGCTTGTTGTAAACAATTTAACAAAACGCTACTAATAATTGAATTTTCGATTTAAAAATCAACGTATTTACTTTACATAAATACCATACCTTTCGTTTGTGCTAGCACTGCTAGCCTTAGTTCCGCGCACAGCCTAAAGCCATACACGTTACTTCATGTTAGGGTGTGTACCTGACAGATTTGCCTGTACAGGGAAACCCATGGGAAACCCGACAGGTAAACTTTCGCTACAAGCCAACGTTTTGTAGAAGGTACAAAAGATCCTAACTCTAACTTCATGTAAGGCGGTATTTAGGCGTTAGGTAGATTCTAGACTATTAACATTAAACACCTTATGTTTTTTGTTACAGGATGTACCAGTGGAACAACTTGAAAAACTTAAAATGGGTGAGTTTTTCTAGTTTTTAGAAAGAAGTTTTAGTAATTCCCGGGTGAGTTAAATCAAGATCAAAACTTAAAGATAGGAAATGAAGGATATGAAACTTTAAAATCTTTATTAAAATGTATGGCTTTATGGGTCATCTGTTCAGATCTTATTCTGTCTCTGTTGGCATGCCTGTGCTTTTCCGTTATTCATCAATAGAAAAACACGAACCCTTGTGTTTTTCGTGAACGATACACACGTGTATTTATAGTATGCCTACCTATATATAAAATATGAGTCTGATGAAGTTACTCGCTCACAAGTCTTTGTCTGGTGATCTGACAAAGAATTAGTACATTACTGCAGAATCCAGTAAGTAAGCCTTCCTGGCCAAGTATGAGTTAACCGGACCGAACCGCAGGTGAGGTCTGGTTATATACGAGGCCAGGATGGCTTTCTTACTGGTTGAGGTTTGTATAATGCTTTTCTCAAAAATTAAAGAAAGTTTAACAACAAATTCGTTTAATTAATATTGAAGGTTACATTCATATGTGAAAAACACAATAGCACTTTTTGGCCGACCCGGGAATCGAACCCAGGACCTCACGCTCTGCAGTCGAGCTTGCGACCACTAGACCAACGAGGCAGTTTAGGAAACAACTTTAGAAAAAACTTTTTAATAAACTGAAATTACCTACTAAATACAATCATAAAATCCCACACTATAAATGTCATACCAAAAAGAGAGATAGATATATTATATTTGGAACCTCCCTTCTACATATAACCATGTTAAAATGGCTAAACTCTAATCTGTGTCTGGTACTATGTTTTTTTTTCTAAGCAGATCTAAAGAGGATGACCTAGTGTCCAGTAAGTAAATTACATACTATACTTACTTACTGGACAGTAGGAGATTCCAAATTTAAAATCTCGCTTCTTACTGGACAGTTGTGAATAAGTCTCCGGTAAAGTTCACTTTCTGGATACTTTTTAGAGATGTTTTGGCAACATTACATACCATTTTTGAGAAAAATTAATTACTGTGAGCGAGTAACTAAAATCAATAGCTCACATCATTTTGTCTCAAAAAAGAATGAGCATTATTTTGTTTGACTCATTTTTAGGTAAACGAATGTGGAATAATCCTAAAAAAAAGGGAAAATTATAAATAGTTTAAATATATGTATATTTTTTTTTATCACGCCTGTCTTCCCCGAAGGCACACCTCGGACACTCCATACAACGCCCGCAAAATAATTACCTATTACTACTACATAAACAAATAACGTTTGTGCACGACGTGCACGTGCAAATGTGTGCGTAAACTCTAGTAGGGTTATCGTAGCCTAAAAAATGGCGCGGAAAGTGCAACGGCACAGTATAAATTATGTACAGTAGTGTGACTCGGCAGTGTCCTTGAAATAAATGCCTACAGCCGCGCGGTACGTAAACATGCGTAAGGGCTGCCCGCCTCCAGTATTTTAATTACATGTGCTTATTTTGTGTTTCCATTTAGTTTTGTGATCGTAAATATACTTTTTAAAACAAATAAAATACTTTGTGAATTGAATAGAAAGTGTTCAATAAACATGCGTGTTGTTTTTTGATTGATAGATTTAATTAAAAAACCATGTTTTTTTCGGGACATATAAAGAAATACATATCCATTAAAAAGACACACATTATAAGCCTACCTACTAGTAAGTGAAATTATTTTATAGTCTTATCTTTCAAAGTTTCCAGGTAGGTAATTAAAAAAAAGTTATCTCTGGATACGTTATTAACGAATTCATGAAACCAAAAACAACACAAAAAATGTAAATTTAATGTACTTGTCTTATTTTTAGAGAAAACATCGCGCATTTATTGTTAAAAAACAACATACCGTCCGCTCGTCACTGCGGCACAGTCGCGACTGTCTGCATCCCAGGCGCATCCCTTAATCGAGGCGCGTAGGCATAGCTCGCGCTTCGTCCGTTTGTATGAAGTCGACCTACTGTATGATAATATTACCGTGGCAACGGTCTGCGTCGCGAAAACCGAACGACGACTAATACGAGCGCGAGCCATTGCTCAAGTGTCGACGACGAATACCTCGAAGTGCGGGGTGAGGTGCGGTATTTAATATGAGCGCGGGGAAGGGAGTGTCCCTTCTGTACGTAGTACTATTATGTATTCTGTGCCGAAGGGTTAGGGCAGAGGTGTACTTTACCAAACATTACACGGCATACCCACAGTTATAAAAATAACTGGCGAAATGTGGGTACCTATGTAAAAGAGCCTATTCCCTTCAACCGGGCACAAATCCAGTCTCGATTACTACTACTGAAATATTCCCAATGGAAAAACCAAATAACAAATCATAACATAACATCACACCTGTAATCCCTGAAGGGTTAGGCAGAGGCGATTCATAACAATTTAAAATAATTGCCATCCATTATCTATAATTTATTCATAATACATTTTAATGTAATATTCTCCACGACCCGAATATTTATTAAATTAATGTAATTTGTGCTTCAGTTAAGTTAATCAATTAATTTATTCATAAAACCTTCATGAATGTAGATGACTTTCTGTTTTGGTGTTGAAGTCAGAATTCATAAATATTCTTGTGATGGCTGGGGTCTAGGCTAAGATAGAATAAAAATAGGGCTCTAAAATTCAGGTCTATTAATACAGTCTTAATACAATAAACTAGGTTGCCAGCGGCTTCGCCCGCTACAACTCGAAAATTAACCCACGAGAAGATAAAATCGAGATAAAAACTATCCTATGTGTTAATCCAGGTTATAAACTATCTGTGTACCAAATTGTATCCAAATCTGTTCAGTAGTTTTTGCGTGAAAGATTAACAAACCATCCATCCATACATAATTACATGCTTACAAACTTTCGCGATTATAATATTAGTAGGATATTATACCAAAACCATTTATATTCCTAAACTTTTGTAAAAGTAATACAGTCAAATACGCAAAACTTACCTAAAATTCTAAATTTTGTATACAACCACACTACTGTATACACACACACACACACTGTTGTATTATGTTGTTCTTTTGTTCTACATGTTGTTTTTATAATGTTGTGTTGTTATTGTTGTTTGTTGTATTTACTACTAGCGGTTGCCAGCGGCGTAACCGAATCTACAAAAAAATAATTCGAAATGGCTTCGCTTTGTATAAATTTCTAAAGCACAATGAAAGAACCTCTTATTTTATAGCTTGATTGGTCCTTGTGCGTACCTGTAATTGATTTTAAAACTTCTTTAAGTTACAACGTACTATTATAAACAGCAATGAAAGTAGATAGTAGTGTCAGTGACCATGTCAGTCTAAAAACTTATATAGCAATGAAAGATCCAATCAAAGATGTAGGTATAATATCCATCCCACTGCTACTCAGGGTGTTCACGGAGAGGTTTGTCTATACAAATACGCGGTTGATAAGCATGAGATAGATTTTTATTCTATGTTACGGATTCGTTTTCTGTACTTAGTCTTTAAAGTAGACTATTGTAAGTGAGGCATGGCATTTTTATTTCAACCAGCCCAGAAGCATATAAAACTTCCCAGTCTTCTCAGGACATCCTCAAGGGATCTTGGTGTTCTAAGAGTTTCCTGTCTCTCTGGAGTCTGGACGCTCGAATGCTCGATTCATTCATTGAACGCAAAGCTAAATACGTTCATAGTCAAGTGGGTTGCTGTGAAGCTGCTCAAACCAGAAAATGAACACGAGCACCATGTAATTAGTAACTTCTAGTAGGTACATGTTTAGTTCAATTAGTTAGTTTGTTATTCATAGCCACAGCAACACGGAAACTTTACAGTAACTAACTTTGAAATGTTTTAAAACTATAGATAAAATAAATAGAGTGAAGCCTTTGTGAATAAATTCACACGTGTTTAATTTGTTGGTAGCAATACCCAAATTATAACTACGGCTGGGGTATAATTTATCCAGTGTAGGTATAATTTGTATAATTTAGACAGTGTTATAATTATGATTAGTCGGATGTTTTAAATAAAACATTTTATACGGAAGAGTTGTTTTGTTCTGAGACTGCCTCGTTGGTCTAATGGTATCAAGCGCGACTGCAAGTGGTCCTGGATTCGATACCCGGGTCGTACGTACAAAGTGTTATTGAGTTGTCCTATCGGGAAGTCTCATTAGCAGCCACAGACTCTGGATTCGTGCAAAGTTGATGGCAATAGGCTTGCCCCTTTTGGTGCTGTAACATAACTGGCGATATGTGGGTGTACTTTTAGCTACACTTCAAGCTAACCCTTCGGGGATTACAGTCGTGATGATATGTTATTGTTGTTTTTGTTCAAATTGGGTCCCGTAATCAGTTAAAAGGCAGACCTTTGTTTGGCAACCGATTTACTCTGAAAAGTCAATGTCACGTTAAGAGCGTATGCTACCTCAGATTAGCAACCCTATTTGTGGTGGTTCAAACTTCGCTTGAAATACTGTAAGAATAAAGTTCTAATCAGCTTGCACTACAAAGCGGTTGTTACGTCTTTCGCTGCGGCCGAATAGTGCGAAATTAGTGGTATTTTGCGATTTACTAAAAAACTATTGATTGGACTAAAAAAGTAAAACACTATGACTTTAGTATGTTGCTTGTAGAATTATTTGGCAAAAAAATCAGAACGATGATGAGTAAAAACCATACATTAGTATGGTTTTTACTCGTTAAAAGAAATTTTTAGAGGTATCTTCGCGATTTTTTTCTATCGAGCAAAGTTAGTTGTATTATGTTTTCACAACACTATGGCACTAGCATATATCCTGAAGAATATCATATATTTTTCTGATGTTGATTACTGCAGTGAATCATATACTTTTACGCATTATAAAACTAGCGTTTGAGGTACCATAAGCTCTTAAGTATATCGGTAAAAGTGATAATTTTAATAGCTAAGTACCTACCTAAGCTCCACTTTAGATATCGAAATATGGATCAAGTTTCCAAGCTACAAAAAGCACTATTTTATTTTATAAGCACCAAGCACAAAGTTGCGATGCAATACAGAAATTCTTTTAACATACCAATCGGTACTGACCTAGTAGAATAATTTATATCATTTTATGCGTTTTCTAATCTGCGTTGAGATTTGCCGTAATGTCCAAAATTCTGGCTGGAGGATACTACCGAGCTACAAAATTATACTGCTATACATATTATTATACTTATTTGCATAACACCGCATGGTAAGCCAGGATACGCAAAGAATTTTACAGCTAATAGAAGAGATTTATTATGGATAAGGGATAAAAATGTACGTGATGCCATGCGCATAATTTGAAGGCTCTTATTCATGGCATGTGTTCAGCGTTCGCAACGGATTTTCCGAGAAGTACGGATCTTTCTCAGAAATTCTCTGTTCCCCCAATTTAATACGGTATTTAACGTGAGTTATTCGATCGTTTATTTTCTAAGCGATTTGTATGCGTTCTTCGCACCCTGATCGTATGGAATTGAGTGAGTTTCGTTAACGGATAATAATTAATTTTCTTAATATAATATTTCAAAACATTAATTAGTTCAATATTTGCTGTTGTTTGAGCTAATATAGATATTAGATAAGATCGATTGAGTCCTAATATTGAAATCGTTTGGGGATTAAACTTGGCCATAACTTTGTCAATTTAAGTCGCAATATTGACAAATGAGTTTAACGATACAAATTATTGATGAAATAATTGGCTTCCAAGTCAAGCTTTTATATTATTCTAGGTATTCAAATATTAGAATGAGCAATTTGCAGAAATTACACCACGATACAATCATTTGTTGCAGTATGAATAATTGTGTGTCGTATTATTCCACTGCTGGACAAAGGTCTCCCCCATTCCTTCCACTTCTCATGATGCTGTGCTTCTGCTCGCCAATTCGCGAGGAGGCTTCCTCGAGACCTCCCGCCATCTTCTTCTCGGTCTACCGCAACCCCGTATAACTGTCATAAAATAACCAATATTTAAAAAAAAATACTTCTCATTTTCTATTCACAACATAACTTTAAATTAATTATAGTTTGAACGCATTTCATTCTCGAGCAAGCAATTTTCGTCGTTAAATAATTGCTGTAGACAACAGATAATTTGTTCACTAATTGCTGTTCATCGGAATATTATTTACTGTTCTACAAAATAGATTGACGTCAACAGTTTTGTAATGGTGTTAAGCTAATTGATAATTTTGAACCTAAAATTTCGTCGAAATATTACGTAAACTTAATTTAAATGTGAAATGTTAAGGTGTGATAATGACCATCAATTTTCTCTATGGGAGTGAGTGACATAATCAGCTGTCCAACACAAAATTTTAATACCTACATGACCCAAATGTCTGCCTCATTGCCCGGTCATCGCAAGCGCAACTGGTGAGCATGAGGCCCTGGGTTAAATGCAATTACATGATTCCATCCAGAATTTCTCTGTCTGCCTAACCATCTGGATTCTACAGGCCTGATATTATGTTATGCACAATGTTAGACCCATGGATCATGTTGTTTAGTTTTCAGGACCTTAGCACACCCCTTAACTGTGACTATCCCGTTTTTGCTACACGCTGTATACCCAATAATCTGATTTCCTTTTACAAAGTGATCTAACGACAGGTTTCCAGCTAACTTCAAAGGACTTTTAACCTAATAAGGTTCCTGGCAACCATGTGTAGCTAGAAATCAATCACGTCGACTAGCGTTGAAAATGCCGAAAAATATTATAAAAATATACTCGGCAATTTTGTTGAAACTGAAACTTTCGAATGAAACATTGAAAAAATCAACGGGATTGGAAAGAAACGGGAATTTTTCCTGCTAACGCTAATCACGACTCGATGAAATATCGTCGTCTATACGTCCTTTGATCTTGTATTTACACGTTTATAACAGGTAAAACTCCAAGAGATATTTATAGCGTCGTAACTTAAGCTCCAGAACACACTTTATTTCACTTGAAATGAGATCGTGGACGAAAATAGCTCGAAAGTGCGCGCGGTGTTATTTAAGACGTAAGCAACTTTCGGTCAAGTATTGTGTGAGCTAAAAATAGCTGCGTTTGCGTGAAATAATGTATGAGATGGGGGGTTAGGTCGTAGGCAAGTTCCCCACCTCGTTTCGCCACCCTCGACTTACGTAAAATGCGACTAACGCCTAACTAGAAGTCCTTAGTAAGCATCCTTTTGTATCTAATCTATAAATAATATATCTTTGTTTCTAGTCTTTTCCAAACTTTGGATTTAGTAACTATTATCTACATATTATAACATCACGCCTAAACTCCCTGAGGGGTTCAGCAGATGTGTACCTAATAGCACACCCACATTTTGCCATTTATGTTTAAGTCTCTATTATGGTGGTAATAGAGACTTAAACATAAATGGCAAAATGCACAAAGGCACAAATCCAGACTCCGTAGCTACTACTGTGAAATTCCGAATGGAAAAACCCAATCTCACTTTGCCAGACCCGGGAATCGCATCCTTAACGTCAAAGTAGTAACTAAACTCAAGGAAATTGTTCATTATTTTTTGTATTAAATACTGTCAGGTACACAAAGTAAGCTGAAAATTTCATCTTACTTTAGGCTTTACTAAACTATTTTATCTTGACCATGAAGTCATGTCCGACAAAGATAGAGAATAGAACAAGTGGTACAAACATTGTAGACCAGAGTACCAGACTATAAATCCAGCTTGTTCTGAATATTTATGAACGTTCGCAAACCATTTTCACCTTCAGCCGATCCAGGTGCCTGAAAGGGGTCAGGAGATTATTTTTTATCAGGCATAAAATGTAAGATTAGCCTTACATCGGTTTTTTATTTTATTTGACCCCTAATTTATGTTTTGGAAAATGGGTCGGACCATAATTGGGTTCAAGAGTATGAAAGGACAGCACAGAAATTAAGTACCTATTATCTTTGTGGAGGACCTTTTTTGCGCATGTTTTAAAGTGTTTGTGAGGATGTTCAATAATAACACTTTAATTAAATTGTTAGTAGGGGCTTACTTACAACTTTCAAACATAGTTATTATTATTTTCTGCGCGGTTAAAATTATGGTTTCAACTTTAAATTTTGTGCTAGTCTTATAAATCAATATGAAACTTTAATTTTGTCGATGCCTATCGTACAGGTGAAGGATTATCTATCTAATCTCTTTTTACATTAGGTTCTAACTTGTTTATCTTGTACGATTTGATTGGTTCTTAACGTTAAATCTACATGTACTTAAATAATAATGTACCGTTTTCCATATCATTTAGACACGATCAGTCATTCCTCTCACAGTTGATCGATTACCCATGTTTTCGAGGCCGAAGCGGGTTAATGATTAAATGTAAACATATATTGAGCAAATATTTTATATACACATACATGTAGGTTCCTCTACGTTTACCGACTCACATAATATATTAATATGTTGGGTTTTAATCCTATTTGTATTGAAACAAAATCCCTGAGATTCCATTCGACACCCGAAGAGCCATCGGAAAATTAATGATGACCAGCTTTTCATTCTAAGCGATAATTCTGTACCATTGCAAAGACAAAACTCATATCTACAGATAGGATTAAGGAGGTTTACCATTTACCTGGATTTACATAACTGGATTTTAGGCACACGTCACTTCAGATTTTGTCCACCTTTTTCAATATACTACAATATTTTTTTCAATACACTTCCTCGAAAACTAGCTCTTATTGCACTACGATTAGGTTCGACATGCATCATATTTCGCACGCGTGCGGTAATAAGAATACAGCGTGCTGTAATATTATTACCGCACGCTGTAATCATAGAGCAGCGGTAATTCGATTAAAACTTATAGAGCAGGCGTGTTTTTTTTTTAATCTCGCCATTTTGATCTGCGTCTTTACAGCGTAAATATTTTTTGAATATTTAAATTGTGTTTGTAAAAAGAATACTACTAATAAACGTAAATATTTTAAACAATTATTTACTTTTATGAACAAGTAAGCATTTTTTTGTGTTCTTAATTAAAAAATATTTAAATTTTATATTTTTCCTGTGAGGCTGTTTGGCGGCTTTATACCTTTGCTTCTTTTTCAACCTGGCGAAATCAAACCGCGGAAAAAAGTAAATTAAATCATAGTCTCATCAAATTTGTTGACAAAAACACATAACGTTTTTAGTTAATTTCTTCGAAAGTGTATTGAAAAACGTCGTTTGATACACGTGGGAATTTGTTATTGCATTTCTCGACCCCATGAACACCCTCGCCATACGGCTCGGGTGTTCAATCTGCCTCGAATGCAATAACAAACTTTCCGCACTTGTATCAAAATGTACTATTTCAATACACTTCCTCGAAAACTAGCTCTTATTGCACTACGATTAGGTTCGACATGCATCATATTTCGCACGCGTGCGGTAATAAGAATACAGCGTGCTGTAATATTATTACCGCACGCTGTAATCATAGAGCAGCGGTAATTCGATTAAAACTTATGAAATTAAAAAAAAAACACCACTGACTATTATAGAGCAGGCGTGTTTTTTTTTTAATCTCGCCATTTTGATCTGCGTCTTTACAGCGTAAATATTTTTTGAATATTTAAATTGTGTTTGTAAAAAGAATACTACTAATAAACGTAAATATTTTAAACAATTATTTACTTTTATGAACAAGTAAGCATTTTTTTGTGTTCTTAATTAAAAAATATTTAAATTTTATATTTTTCCTGTGAGGCTGTTTGGCGGCTTTATACCTTTGCTTCTTTTTCAACCTGGCGAAATCAAACCGCGGAAAAAAAGTAAATTAAATCATAGTCTCATCAAATTTGTTGACAAAAACACATAACGTTTTTAGTTAATTTCTTCGAAAGTGTATTGAAAAACGTCGTTTGATACACGTGGGAATTTGTTATTGCATTTCTCGACCCCATGAACACCCTCGCCATACGGCTCGGGTGTTCAATCTGCCTCGAATGCAATAACAAACTTTCCGCACTTGTATCAAAATGTACTATTTCAATACACTTCCTCGAAAACTAGCTCTTATTGCACTACGATTAGGTTCGACATGCATCATATTTCGCACGCGTGCGGTAATAAGAATACAGCGTGCTGTAATATTATTACCGCACGCTGTAATCATAGAGCAGCGGTAATTCGATTAAAACTTATGAAATTAAAAAAAAAAACACCACTGACTATTATAGAGCAGGCGTGTTTTTTTTTTAATCTCGCCATTTTGATCTGCGTCTTTACAGCGTAAATATTTTTTGAATATTTAAATTGTGTTTGTAAAAAGAATACTACTAATAAACGTAAATATTTTAAACAATTATTTACTTTTATGAACAAGTAAGCATTTTTTTGTGTTCTTAATTAAAAAATATTTAAATTTTATATTTTTCCTGTGAGGCTGTTTGGCGGCTTTATACCTTTGCTTCTTTTTCAACCTGGCGAAATCAAACCGCGGAAAAAAAGTAAATTAAATCATAGTCTCATCAAATTTGTTGACAAAAACACATAACGTTTTTAGTTAATTTCTTCGAAAGTGTATTGAAAAACGTCGTTTGATACACGTGGGAATTTGTTATTGCATTTCTCGACCCCATGAACACCCTCGCCATACGGCTCGGGTGTTCAATCTGCCTCGAATGCAATAACAAACTTTCCGCACTTGTATCAAAATGTACTATTATAAATAAACTTCCAATAACAAATAAATGTAAGATACCATCTCTTTTGCAAATGCCTGACTTTTTGTCAGGACTTTTCAAACGACATGGTAACCCTAATAGGCAACATGGCAAATGACATGACTTATACCGATATTTTTTGTTTTCTTGAGGAACACGAACAAATATGGTTAACAATATAAGTGTCAAGAAAGATCTCTCAAATCGTTTACAAGTGCATGTGTGTCTAATGAAACGCATGAATTGCTGGTTATCACTTATCTATGGTACATTATAATCCTAGAACACACTTTAATCACTATGAAGTAAACTAGCATTGTTTTGATATTACTAAACATATTTTAACAAAATTAGCACTTCAGACATGTTTTGGTTACTTTTATAGTGCAAATTCGTGACATTATTGCACTTGTGGCACTATTTTAGTACTAAAAAGCGTTTCACTACACTTTTACGTCTCAACTATCGAGCTGATTTATCACCGTGAGATATATATATTATAGAATAAATCAGTGATAAAACTCGGGCCTATTTGGGGTTTTGTAAATGTTTACAACACCAATAAAGTACTAATTATGGAGCCTTTTAGCACGCTCCAAAACGTTCTCAGGACTTTTATAGTACCTATTTTTGTTACTTGGGCTGCACACAGAGAACGAATAAGTCTAGATACAATAACGTTCCTTTTAAATGGAATAATATATATTTTTCAATTTCAAATCGAACAAAGAATGATCGAGTTCAGTTTTCTAACATTGTAATGTATCCTGTAGAAAATGGAAACTAATTCTAAATCGTATTACAGCGGAGAGCGGCAAGGAAGAAGAAATGAACAGCGAACATGTGGAATATCACCGGCTCGGTAAGTAATACTACGCTAGTATTATATTATCTGTGGTAATACCTAACTTTGTTATCGCTCTTATTTAATCGTATCAGTGATCTATTGCTAACCCAATAGTATGTACTGAGATCTGAAGGAGGATACATTTCAATTGGGAAGAGGTCTATTTCAGAAAATATTACAAAATCATTCATCATCCTAGTCATTCCCCGATTAAGTTGGGGTCGATTTCCAGTATATCCGGGTGCAGCTGAATAACAGTATTTGAAATATAAAATCTTTGTGTGTCAAAAGTGGGTCCAGAATAGGCTGATTATTATTTTTATATATATATATATATATTTTTTTTTATATATATTTTTTTTTTAGCTCTGCTTAGCTTGGGACTAGATGGCGTTGTGTGATAAGTTGTGGAATATTATTATTATTATTATTTTATTATATTATACTTATGGTATGTTATGGATCTTATTTCCATTGGGTGAAAAGATCACAACAAAGATTGTTTTCTGTGATAGCAAAATAACTCCTAATTGGATTCCCTCTCTTCAGAAACAAAATATTTACAACACTCTTCCTTGTTTAGCAAAACAATGCAGTAAATAGGTAAACACAGACAACTACATAAATATCGACAAAATAACAACTTGAAAAGAGGACAACATAAATCACCCTATACCCTTTATTACCCTTTAAGCATTTCGCTCTACCGTTCGTTCGTACCGTGCTGTTTTTTTACCCGACTACGGCGAAGCCAAAAGGAAGGGTAATGATTTTGGCAGTCTATGTATGTATGTATGTTCCACCGTAGCGCCTAATCTACTGAACGGATTTTAATAAATTAGGTGTCAATAGATTCGTAAGAATAGCCCGGGTGACATAGGCTATATAAATTTTATAAATTCTTTTTATGACGGAATTTAAATGTCAAAAACTTACCTCAAAAAATATTAAATTCAGATAACCATAGCAAGTTTGGTATCAAATGAAAGGTCTTGGCGAGCACATTACAAATACATATGTATTAAATATTATAGTTTAAGTACACACAAAAATAAAATTCAAATAAAAAAATTAAGTTCAAAAATCTAAAACCCGACTACTAACAAAATCGCGGTCTTAAAAGTAGAAAACAAGAAAATAATTCTTGTCTGATATTCTTCGTAGTCGCATGCCACCTTGTATCAATGAGAACGCCATGAAGGAGCATCAGGTATCAGTGGCATGCGACTACGAAGAATATCAGACAAGAATTATTTTCTTGTTTTCTACTTTTAAGACCGCGATTTTGTTAGTAGTCGGGTTTTAGATTTTTTAACTTAATTTTTTTATTTGTTTTAGAACGTATTTAATTATGACACTCGTGGGCTGCAGCTGAAATTATGCTGAGCTGAGGCCCTTTTGTCATTAAAAGCTTTGTTTATTCATTTTGTGTAATAAGTGTTTCTGCCTGTTATGGTGCCCAATAAAATAATTTTCACATACATAAACTCAAGCCTTTTACCATGGGGGTATGCAGAAACCACAGTACGCCACCTACTACGATCTTTACATACACCTTTTGTCAAAAACCAATGTACTTTCTTTCTAAAATACTCTTATTTCCACATGACACGGTCCTTTCCAAAGCTGTCTACCGGAATATTAAACATATTCACGCGACGCACCAGCGTGCTAGTCCAATGTCACGCTCGTTATCGCGCGAACAAAGCTGAAAATGATACTATCGGGGGACTAGATAACTGAGCTCGGCTACGTATCTACTAGCGCTTATCTACTGCATTCGCTAAACAACTGTTAGTCTGGTATTTTATTAGTGACTAGCTTTTAGATGTCTAGGTTACGTCTAAAAGTATGTTGATAGTTATTTTGGTTGTGTCTTTGGACATCTTAACTTATGAGATTTGTAAATTGGTACACTGCATTCAGTTATACTGGTAGCTGAGCTATTTAGCTGTGAAAAGGTTAGGATGAGTATGATGTTTATGCAATTTTACTTTTGATGGTGTAGGTCAACTTTGATTGGTAGGTATCATCATCCTCTGCCGTTTCTTCAGGCTAATTGAGAGCAGCTGCAGCGACAGCTGCAGTAAACGTAGAATCATTAATTCGTAGAGTCCTATACAGTAGATCTTTTATTAAACAGATGCTGTACAAGCCAACGGTGAGCTCGTCTCAAGACTAGAACAACACGCATCAGCCGACGCTGTGGGCAGCGAGAAGCCTCACTTACACGCTCAGGCGCAGCTCGACGTTCCCTCAGAAGGCGTTCATCGCGTGCTGGTCCAAGATGGCGCTCATGTGAGCGTGCATGACGCGACCACTACTGCTCCAAGCGAAGAGGTCAAAACTAAGGTAAGATTTACCATCTTTTGGCTCTTGTATATTATTAGGAAGGCGATGTTGTTTTTTTTTTGCCCATCTCTCCGACTGCATCCGTGCTACGTGGCCTGCCCACTCCCACTTCAGCCTGGCTGTTCAGCTCTTTGAGTGAGAGATGTTGGTTAACTTTTGTAAAATTGTATTGACCAAACAATACGGTGTGGTTTGTTCCAACTATAGCCTATACACTATATCCCATATATTGTCGTACAAAGAATCAAGTTGCTGGTAACTGTTCTTTAACAACAAATCTTTGAATATTCAAATACATTCTGTTATTGTAACTCCACAAATTCAGATCTCATCCAAAATTGAGAACACCCAGTTACAAATCGTTCACAAATAAAAGTAAAGTTGCAGTCTTCAATGGATCAATTGCAGACAAAGATAGCTATACAAATATGCCTCTACCACCTACTCACATGTCGACATATTCATTCATCTCTTGAAAATGCAGAATACTAAGAATTCTCGTCGTTACAATAGATCGTCGTGTAGTGGAGAATCTATTGTAAACCAGATTGTAAATAAAAGTCTATTGAAAACTGATACCATCTGAATACATCAAGCAGTCAAGCTGCACTCGAGCCATTGTTAGATCGGATATTGTATCTACGTTTAGTCTTATCGAAGCTCGCTTTTCAGTGTTCGTAAAGCTGAAAGTATGAGGAAAAGGATAAGTTGTTCATTCGTTAAAGTCGATAATAATTGATTATGGATGTATTTATAGCAAAATTGATACAAATGATTTTTTGCTCGTCTATAGAATTTTTATGTTTTGCTGTCGTTGAGTAACTTGAATTTACCTAAGCCACCTTCTCGCGTCATAATTTCCTCATTGCTGAGAGTCCTGATTGCCTTGACGTGAAGTTATTTTGTGTTTAATCATGTGTGGCCAACTGTGACCAAGGCTTAGCATTTTGAAGCGCGTCGTAGAGTTTTGAGTCCAGCGATGAACTAGTCCGGTCCGGCTATCTAAGTGGACTGCGATAACTCGGACGTTTGTCAGTGACCTTGCCAGTAAACATCAGCTTTTCAAGGTTTTTGTTGCGAGGTGACGAGAAATTCTTACGGTTATGTTGGCAAGCCACTATTGCCTAGCCCTGTCTCCACCTACGCCTAAAAAACAGCAACGATCTTGATGAAATTTCGGTCGTTGAACCCTGTAATGGATGTAATTAATATATTATTACCGGAAAATTAAAACACATAGCTGACGGAGTGACGGTACGTGGGTAGATAAATACGGCAATGGGCGTTGAACTTGGGTAACTTTGTGTATGTGGCCCTATTTTCGTATAAACGAAAACAGCTAGGTATAATTAAAATGTATAATTATAGCTTATAACTCGTGGCTAAATATAACAGCTACACGGGTCAATCTTAAGGTTAAGCTGCGCTTGCTCCTTAGATGGGTAGAAACCAGTAGTGTCGCTACGACATGTCGTCTGCTGCTGCTGCGTGCAGTCGGCTACCAACTTGTACCTTTAAGGTAGTCCGTCGCCTGAACTTTAATAGGGTTGTGGAGGTCAGATTAGCAGTTCAACACAGATATTTAGCTGCATCCGGTTAGACTGGTAGCTGACGCCAACATAGTTATGACATCAGATGATGATGAATTGTGTAGCTTAGTTAGAGCGTTTTGTCGTTAGCAATGATGATTAATGATAAGACACTCAAGTTTTGTATTGTAATGTCCACTAATTTGATAATAATCAAATCTGAATGATTCCAAACTGTCAGTCGGGACAATGAATAATATTTCAGTACCGTTCTTGAATAACGCGAAACTCTGCAAATTCCGTTTTGAATTTATTTTCGGTAGACAGTTTTAGTACAACCCCTATCTCAATAAGGGGAATCGAACACCGCGTCGAACATATTGCTTTTATTTCCAACCATTTATCACTTTGTTCGCAATATCTTTCCTTCAAGCGTCTTCGGGGAAATTGCCTAGCGAAGGTTTACTAAAACAAAAGGTTAACGACCTTCTTTAATTGAATTGTACTGTAAATAAAGTTAGCTACAAAAATAAAAACCTTTTATTTAAAAGAAAACAAGGAAATTTTGTTTATCTATCAACATAGTTCGTATCACTAATAATAACCGCTAAGGAAAATGGTTGTGAGGAAGTTTTCTGGCTGCATGATGAAATCAAATGAAATTAAAATTATTGTACTCACATTACCAAAACTGTAACTGCGGAGAACTGCTATTTAATTTTGTTCACACGTAATACAAACACATAATTAAAATGAATCGGTTTAATTACATACCAGAACACTAAACCAAAATTCATGTAAATGCCTTAATGGTAGGGTGATTACTTACCACAAAATGACCGAATAATTCATTAATTAATCCGCAGGTGTTCCACGGAGCTGCCCGACTCGTGCAGCCTGGCCAGGCCACCAACATCCCTACAGGTCCTCAGCACACAGCTGTTCGAAGAGCATTCAACGCAGACATCACTAAGGAAACCAAGAATAACGTAAGACACTTATCTTGACTTAACCACTTAAGTGAAGTTGTCATAATTATTAAAGTTCAAATCAAATTAGCTAGCAAAACGTGGGAAAAAGAAGTTCCGTACGTTCAACATAGTTATAAAGCTTATAAATCTGGATGATATAGTATAAGTTCGAATCGGATTAGAATTACTACGGGCATTAGTCAGTTGACAATGAAACACCTATACATAGTTAATACTAGCTTCGACTTTCCGACTAGCTGAACACCCTTTAACAATTCAAAAGTGTCTTTAAACAGTAATTAAGGACGCATTTACGATTGATAAGTCAAATCATTACTTTTTAGGGTTCCGTACCTCAAAAGGAAAAAACGGAACCCTTATAGGATCACTTTGTTGTCCGTCTGTCTGTCTGTCTGTCTGTCTGTCAAGACCTTTTTTCTCAGGAACGCGTGGAGGTATCAAGCTGAAATTCATATCAAATACTCAAGTCTATGGTCTCTTGGAGCTGTGAAAAAATCAAACTTCTAAGTCAACGCGATCAAAAGATACTCCCGTTTATGCCGCAAATTTTCGACACTCGCAAGGGAATCAAAACCTACAGGGTACTTCCCGTGAACTCAGAATCTTGAAATTTGGTACGAAGCAACGTCTTATAGCATAGATAAAGGAATAATTACGAAAACCATAAATTTTTAGTTACATCAAGATACTCCCGTTTATGCCGCAAATTTTCGACACTCGCAAGGGAATCAAAACCTACAGGGTACTTCCCGTGAACTCAGAATCTTGAAATTTGGTACGAAGCAACGTCTTATAGCATAGATAAAGGAATAATTACGAAAACCATAAATTTTTAGTTACATCACATAATATATTTTTTTACGGAACCCTCGGTGCGCGAGTCCGACTCGCACTTGGCCGGTTTTTAAACAAAAGTATGTTTATTAAATACAATGCTTGAAAATATTTAAAATGTTTTTGCTGTGTGAAAAATTTTTACTTCGGTACATTTATTGAGAAACTGGACATATCTAAAATTATATTTATAGTTAAGAATTGTACCTTGCACATCTATCTACAATAAGTAGCAAAAACATTTAAAAAAAATACAAGCATTGTATTTAATAAACATACTTTTGTTTAAAAAAGTAATGATTTGACTTATCAATCGTAAATGCGTCCTTAATGTAAACGCTGGGTTTGTGTTTCAATAAAATAAGTAACATCAATAAAAAATGTCAGGTGTGCATTGCACGTTTCTACGCGCGACGTTGCGTCCTTGAAACGACATTTTCTATTAAGTACCTACACCTAATTTTCTTCTTATTTCCCTTAGCTCGCTTTAACAATTTGCGGCGAAGCAGCGAAACCTATTTTGTTGTATTTAGCCCACATCAAAGTAGCGAGGGCATTTGGATTCGGTAAAAGGATTTAACTAGATAGGTAGGTCTACCTGCGTTGGCGTTTCTTTTTGTGTTTACCGCAAAAAGGTCATATTCTAAAACAAGACAGACTACGTACAGATCATAAATATATTACTTGGCCTTTATAATAAGTTATCAATGAATTTATCCCAGATCCCGTTATAATGTTGCCTGGAACAAAGATTTTTAGAATACCGTTTTAACGAAAACCATGTTTGACAAATGAGCAACATTAGGTAGTAGTGTAGGCATGATATTAATATCTATCTGATCTATCACAATAAAGAAAGAATAATTCGAGTGACAGATATATCATTGGCCTGATACCATGTCGTGGACCCATTTTCTTTCAAAAATATGTACCAAATGCTATTCCGATAACTGATACGTTAAAACTATAACCGCGTTGTTTCAGATGGATCATTACGCTGCGTACTCTGGTGTCCAATACTCGCCTTTGGATATGGCTGAGTACGTCTTCTGGACTGGGGATGAACGAGGAGTGACCACTGCTATTGAAGCCTTCCTTCAGGAGGGAATGGTAGGTTTGAATTATCATAATATAGTCCTTATCCGGATTATTTTATAGTAAAATTCTCCTTGGCATAAAACAACGACTAAAGCTTTAGTGCAAATGGACATTTGGATCGTATTACAAATCCAATCGTCTATATGGCACATTTTATTGCCAAACAAGAATAACTGGCCAGTCGTAAAATATCATACGATTCTACGAATGCTAAAGCCTCGCTTAGATACTCGTGTTATGAATAAAAAGAACTGAATTTTATGTTTTTGGGTAAAATAGTTTGGGTGTTCGTAATCTAAACTTCGTAAATGTTAACAACATTCGTTTCAACTTCTACAAAATATTTTCAGCTTTTTACATTCATACAGCATAAATTCATTATTTTTTACCCATGATTTTTTACCCATGATATACCTAATTAAAGGGTGTAAAAAAGTACCCGTAACGAATCTAAAAGGCACTAGGCTGAGTTGCATCAAAAAAGTAGTTAAAGTTAAAGTTTGTGTCAAATGGCACGTCAAACAAACATCAAAACTTCAGTTTTGTATCGGTTATGCCAACAATGAGTTGCGCGATTTGACAAATAGTTAAATGACGTCATAACTTTAACGGTAACTGCAACCGCTCACTTTCCGCTGGTTAGTGTTATAGTTTATGTTAAATTGTCTGTCAATTTTATTGTCAAACGCGTTGAATATAACCTTTAGACATCATGTCCCTGCTCCAAGAAATACTCGCAGAAACCAGTTCTGATGACAAAAGCGATGAAAAGAAAAGTGTGATTACCTAGAGCCGATCGTTTTTCCACATGGAACGACGAATGTTTCTTGTCAAGATTTCGTTCGAGTCTCTAAAAACGTAGCTTGGTGGCTGACTATACGATTGCATTGCAAGGATATTCCTCTTATGTAATTGTTCAACCAAAAAATAATAGGTACGTGCTATAGGTAAACAAAGCAATAAATATAATAGGTACAGTCGCCCACAAAAGTGCATGGATACCTTAGGGCCTATTTTTCTGTGAAGGTAGAAATCAAATTTTCGAAAATAATTAATAGATGGCGTTTGGTTTCTGCACAACTGTGATATTAAACTCTTCAATCCCCAGTGTCACTTGTAGGTGGCATAAGTTTTATTTCTGTTTCTACCTCACAGAAATTTTATTTGTAATTCCTACTTAAATAATAATAAGAAATTAAACCTTTAAAGTTTTTACTTTCCGCAATGACAATATCCGGATTACCCGGTGTCACCTGTAGGTGAAATAAAATGGAGGTAGATTTTTATAACTTAGTCTTAACTAAATGTAAACTATTCTGTTGAGATATAGAAAAAAATGAACTTTGACTTGGGAATAGGTTAGGTAAGTAAGAAGTTAGGAAACACGTATTAGGTTGGATGTGAGAAGTTAAATGATAAAAAAAAAATACGAAAGAAACCATAAGGAATGTTTTCATTAAGCTAATAAGTGCGCATAGCATTCAAAAATATAATATTCGAGTTAGTAGTAGTTAGCAACAGGGATGAACGGAGACAAACAAAAAAACACACAAATTTTAGAGGTTTATTTCTTACAGTTTATTATTCAAAAACAGACATTTATTATCGTACAACATTATTATATTATATAAAACTTCTTATTGAGGCCATAGCTTAAGTATTCGTTTCCAAAATCGGAAAGAGGATTGAAGCTTTTGTAACCTCAACAAAGACAAACAGGAGACCGGATTATTTTATCACAAAAGTGAAAAGTTAAATTAAATGAATTAAATAGGTAGGATAACAGCTATACAATTGCACAAAAACATACGAAAAGGTTCTTATGTAATGTAAAAAAAAAAAAATTGTTTGACTTTTTTTAGTTATTAAAAATACGTAAGTCATAGGTTATAATAACAGTCAGTCGTAATAGGTTATAATAACCCGGTCTCCAGTTAATATAAAAAATAAGTACTAAAGTTAAGTAATAATATTTTTAAGTATTATGAAATATAAATCCTGGATCGGCAACACTTATCTATCCCCACACGTTCACTGCAATATGACCAGCATATTGGACACACATAACCACTTGTTTATCACGTAATATTTCTACACCACAAACATAGCGTCCGTGTTCACTGGACTTAAAAGTTACTCAAATCAAAGTTAATGCAGCTCTTCACTTATAAGAGCATGACGGGCATTGTCAACACTTGAGTCATATAAAGCAGCATAGTCGGTCATCGGCAGGAATCCATTTTCTTCATACTCTCATAACACGATTTGACGCTGTAATGTGTTTATGAGCCGTGGTCTACTAGTTCTTTGATGGTGTTGCAAAGATCCCTCGTCTTCAAATCGTCGTACCAATAGAACAACTGTTTTTCTCTGCAACAATAATTATAACAGAAATATAATAACACGCAATAATGATTATTTAATAAGTAGTACTTATAGACGTAACTAAAACATTTTTTTTTCTTATAAACATTTTGAAATCTAAACTACTTACGTTAACAATAAGATAAGTCGACAAGTTTCGAGTGTCGATAAGTTTTTGCCTTGATTTTGCAAATCAGTTATTTGAGCTCTTGTAAAGAAAACAATATTACAACGCGTACTCATTTTGATGAAATAAGTTAATACACCTAAATTAAAATAAAACTGAGCTAAACACACTCGAATGAGGTAATCGAAACAAACGAACAATCAATTGAGCTTAGTCTTAACTCATCTAAATCTTCAATCTAATTATTTCTACTACCTACAAATTTATTTATGAATTCATATTCGACCTACCCTCAAGTTTGAAAACTAAAACATAGATAATTAAAATCAGATACCTAGTTATAAAATGATAATAATATTCAATTTAAACAAACATAGTAGGTAGTTAGGAATAAATTTATATAATAGAAATAATTGATTATAAATTATTTGAATGTAAAATACAGAAAAAGAAACTACATGAACATTTTATACAGCGTGAGCGCCCTCTAGTTAGTGTAGCATCAACAATATAATCAATGTTGCTAATCGAGTACTTATTTACGCCAGGTGGCGTCATTTCTTGCTTCACACGGTATTTTTTCTGAACTTCCCATGCATTATTGTAGGCGATGGTACTTACTTTGTTTGAATGTTTGCAAAAAAAAAATTGTAATAATTTTTCTATTAGATACCCCATATAGTACTGTCAAATTTGACAAAAACTTTAACTTTAACGACTTTTTTGGTGCAACTCAGCCTAAGACTTGTTTTCCCACAATCATTTTTTTTCTAGGCCATACATAGATACGGAGATAATGGAGGATAAAGTTTAAAATTTTTCACAAGTTTTTCTTTATATGCTAGGTTTTTAGGTTACCTATACTTAAATTACCTCCATGACTCGTTTACTATTCAAATAATCCATAGGCACAATGTTTTAAGAAAGGTACGTCACCTACTTGATTCTTACACTCTCTTTTGTTTCGCCCACGTTTAACTTTTATTATTTTCTACTTTATTTGTCGATTACCAGATGTCAAAGGAAGAAGCCATCGCTTTCTTGCAAGAGATCAAGTTCAACATCGACTACCTACGAACACATTATTCTCAGAACTTGAAAGCTGCTGAAGAAAGTGCGCAACAGGAAAAACTGAGGAACATGCTAATGGAGCAGGCTGAGGCTAAGGTAAGAAACGAACTATTCTTCTCTGTTCCCGGATCATTATTATCTAGATCTATTCGAAGCTCGAGTGAATCGGTCTCAGCTAGGCAAGCGTGCTTCACCTTCAGGCTTCAAGGTCGCTTCACAGGCGAGTTATGGCCAAATGCAATCCAGTTTAGAATTTTAAAAAAATGATTGATTTATTATGACTAACGTTGTTCAAGACAAGAGATAAGATCTTCAGAAGAACTTGTTATCTAGTTAGATCTCACTTCTTTATTTGCAAAGCCGTTATCAGAGTCTCTCGTAGGCAAGTTTTCTTGTTCTGAACTTGGCTTACTTTAACATTCGTGTTTTAGGTGGGCTTACTGGAACAAATGATACGTTATAAATATTAGCTTTCAAAATTTGAGAGAATTGGATGACCCGAATGCCCGATTAGTCGGTCGAAACAATCGCAGCGTTCGCCGGTTTACAGTTCATTAGCTTAGTTCGCTCTTTACTTAATTATACTTGCTCGCAGTTAATTAAAGTGGAAGTCGAGAAGATTTACTAAATGAAAGTTACTGTACTTAAAGTGCTTACTTTGTAGTTATAGTTAATATTTACGACTAGGAAAATTCGTCGTTGTTACGAACTTAGCTTAACTTTTCATCCATTTTTTGCAATTAGCAGTTCAGTGTCAGCGTCATGATTTCTGTAAAACCAAATTTGTTACGATCATGAATGATAACTATTGTAATCAACATACAACCTGATCTGTTAATAGCAAGAAACGAATAAAAAAAGGGGGAACTTCACGAATTTTGATAAGGAATCGAAGCAATGATTTTTAGTGGGCAATTATACACCATGGGTACCTATATTTTTTGCGTTAAGTAGAGGTACTTTTACGTTATAGTTACACATGATCAATCGATTGGCCTATAAACTTACTAAGCACGTGTAACCTATATAATAGTAATAAGTACGGTATCATTAGAATATTCACGGAATAAACTATGATCCACGAGCCAAGCCTACATCTAAAATTTGCATGTATTTGCACGGACTTTATTCACCCATACATGCTGCGTGTAACGTGACACAAATAAACTAAAGTAAACAGCTGCTGATAAGAAGATCATACTGTTACAAGCTGGGTATATACTAAATAAAAAACAATCCCGATTAAACACCAAATAATTATTTTTATTCATCATCATCATCAATGTCAGATGTATGTGTCAGTGTCTCACAATGATTTATAAGTTTTAACTAAATCACAAATACACGACTGATCACTATTCATTTTGATTCTAGTTCACTTTAATAAATGCTTCGTTGTATCGCTTAAAATCAGACTGATTTTCTGGAATCTTCTAGACAATGCAATAGTGGAGCGTTCTGGACTAAAACGTATTCTAGAATATTCTCGTAAAACAGCCGACGTAACGTACTTGAATTAATTTTAAGATCTTTGTCTTTAAGCAAAATTAATTCAGGAAGTAATTAAAAGATACCACAACAAAAATAATACATAATCCGAAGCAAGATTCCCCACCTCTTATCTAAGCTGGAAGCTACGGGCATTCGCGGACATACTTTGAAAGTTTTCCAGGATTACCTGTGTGATAGAACTCAATGCGTTAAAATTAATGATGTTGTTAGTGACACCGTTTCATTGAGTTTTGGTGTTCCCCAGGGCTCAATCTTGGGTCCTACCTTGTTTCTTGTCTATATTAATAACTTATGCAAAATGTCTCTCACGAATTGTTCAATCTTCACTTACGCAGATGATACGGCTCTATTAATTCACGGTAGTGACTGGCCTGAAACACTAAAATACGCGGAACTTGCACTAAACTCAGTGATGAAATGGCTGTCAAAAAACATCCTAACCTTAAATCTGAACAAAACGGTATACCTACCTTTCTCCTTAGTATCCACCTACCTCCCTTCTCCGGATTCAATGGGATTTAAAGCTCATACTTGCTCACTCGGTCTATCTACTTCACAATGTGACTGTCTTCAACTTAAAAGGTGTGACTCTGTCAAGTATCTCGGAGTCTATGTGGATAGTTCTTTAAGCTGGAAACCTCACCTTAGTAATCTCATATCACGAGTCCGTAAGTGTATATTTATTTTTAAAAAACTAAGACACTCCGCGGATCACCGTACTATTAAGACTGTATATTATGCCCTCTGTCAAAGCATAATAAGCTACTGTATCACAGTGTGGGGTGGAACTCCTAAGACAATCTTCCTGCCTCTGGAACGAGCGCAGAGAGCGGTTCTCAAGGTTATGACGTCGAAACCTTTCAGGTATCCCACCACGGCTCTTTACACCGAATGTCAGGTCCTAACTGTGAGACAGCTCTTTGTGCTTGGTACTATTCTCCGCAAACATCGCCTTGTGGTCTACGATCCGAATGCTACCAAAAAACGTAGACACTTCGAGGTATGTACAACTCACGGTTGTAGAACAGCCCTTGCTCAGCGTCATTTTGGTATACTGTCAACCCATTTATATAATAAAATAAATAAACTCTGTTCCATTGCTCCCATGTGTCTAAATGAATGCAAAACCAGGATCACAAGGTGGCTCGTGACACTAACCTATGATAAGACTGAAGATTTACTACAGATATCGACCGCCTAATTTAGTCAATAAAGTAGTATGTTCATATTTATATTAACAATCTCAATCTATATACAATCTTACATAAACGAAATTTTTCACTAGGTATATTTATCTCCCCCTCACACATACACACACACACACATAGACACACACACACACTCACACACACACACAAAGACAAACACATTCATAGGTACCTACATAAATAGAATACATCATAGTTGCATTAGCTAGTAAACATAATTATTGTAATTTAAAGATTATGTACTGTGCTCACCCTACAACTACTGTCGCAGGTTCAAATCATAGGCGAGGACGCTGGCACCCTAAACACAAGTTAAATCTTACATTGGGTGCCAGAGTTCATCGAAAACACCCGTTTCCTAGTTGTAAAACTCCATATTATTGTTAAATAAGTGTTTTTTGTACAATTGATGATAATAAATATACTTATTTTTTTTTTTTAAGATCAAGCGGACGCTCTAAGTATTCTAGCTATTTATTATTCCTCCCCATTTCCTTTATAGAAGAAAAAGTTTGTATACCAATTTACATTCCCTTTTTTTTTTTTGGTGGGTGGAAAATCATGGAATAACCCCCCCCCCCCCCCCCGCTCTTGGGCAGAGCAAAGGGGAGTGTCAGACTTGTACTGACTAAAAACCAAACCCATGTTATTTCTTCGCCCTTGATGTCGGAGCCGCGTTAACCTTTCGACAATCCACAGCCCCGACGGGAATTTACATTCCCTTGGTGCCTAAAGAAGAAAACTTTTGCAATCCTTAATTATAGGCGGCTTCCCGCAAATTTCTTTTAGATTGAGCTGTACGCATCCTTTTCTGTCCCCGTAAGCCAAAAAGCGGTAACTCGCTGTAACTAGCGTCTTATTCTATACTAGCGACCCGCCCCAGCTTCGCACGGGTGCAAATGGATGTTATTATACATATAAACCTTCCTCTTGAATCACTAAAAACGAAACCGCATCAAAATCCGTTGCGTAGTTTTAAAGATTTAAGCATACAAAGGGACATAGGGACAGAGAAAGTGACTTAATTTTATACTATGTAGTGATAATGATTACTCTTTTATTGTTTATCTATATTTGTTGAAAGTTACCGCTCACCGCTCCTATCCCAGTGTCTCACTTTTTCAGTACAAATGTGAGATAGGAATGCTTCTGTGTCTTCTTGCTGGTTTGATAAAAATATATAAAGATACGATGATTTTGTTGGATGTACTCATCAAAATGAGTACATCAGTATTCAATTTGATTGGTGTTGTCAACGTTTGAAAGAAACAAAGAAGATAGATAATAGGTAAGTATATTGGACTCATGCCACAAATGCACACAACATTAAACACAATTTGTTGTTTAATGTTGACTAGACTACCCGAGGCTTGTTTTCAACTGGACCTGAGATAGTGGTGTGACGGACGTAAAACAGTTTCAAACTTTGTGTCAAAGTGTACAGGTATCCTTACATAGTATAAAACAAAGTCGCGTCTGTTTGTTTGTTTATTTGTTTGTTTGTCTGTATGCTTAAATCTTTAAAACTACGCAACGGATTTTGATGCGGTTTTTTTTAATAGATAGAGTGATTCAAGAGGAAGGTTTTAATACCTTTTTTGTACCCGTGCGAAGCCGGGGCGGGTCACTAGTATACAAATAAAATAAGATTATGATTTTGTCCCCTGCAGCCTCGTGATCCATAGTTAATCCGAAATTAATGAACGACTCAGTTCGACGAATGATACGCACGTGCCAGCGAGCGTGTTAATGAAATCGGTTTGATTCGATTTGAGTGAGTTTGGGTCACTTGGCTGTCGTCACGTGTTGGCTGCGTAGATTTGTAACTGGTTTGATTTGTTTCTTTAATGGGCTTCGTTTGGTAAATATTGGTATTGCTGCTTTAACGTGAAGCTACGCTGACGTGAATGAAGGAGTATTCATAGCATGACTGGGTATTTTTAGGTATTCAAAAACTTTATAAAGTCAAAACAAGTTTTCTCAGAAACTTGTCTGTAGGTAGGTACAAATCTCTTTAGGTCACCAGCTAGAAACACTAAAACAAAATATAGAGTCAAAGAAAGAAAACCTACCAACCTAATAAGTTTCTAATACTTAGTAAAAGTAAAAAATTAAGGGTAATAGTTTAAATTCTAATCCTAATACTAAAAGTCGGTACAAATTAGTTATGAGTGATTTTTGCAGTCAAAAGGAGTTATCATTGGTTTTGCATTCAGTAGTAGTATTGACTGGTATACAGTTATGTTTTAACTGTGACATTTAGAACAAAAAACTCACAAAATCAAGGCAAATATAACCTCTAAAATAAACCGTGAGTTTCCTATAATAAAACCGCTAACTGGCTATTAATTAGATAACTGCGAGAGTTATACACCTTTTGACCTTTTGCATACATAATGTGTGTTCCATGTGATATAAGCTTTAAAACAAAGGACAACATAATTGCGTGGCAAATTACGTATAGTCACGACCATTATCAATGTATTCACGAAAAATTAAAAAACGATTTTTTTCTCGTGGAAAATATTGTTACTGTGAGATCAGACCTATTTACCCGGCTGCGGCGAAGCCCAAAATTAGGGTTATTATAATAGACTAGCTGACCCACGCAACTTCGTCTGCGTCACATTAGTACATTATGGTACAAGTGTGTAACGTTGGTGATTACCGCAGAGGCGGCATTGAGACCCGAGCCGTCAGGTGAGGGTCTTAAGAAAGCCGAGGACGGTAATCATCAATACACACGTGTATCATACGACGTTTTTCAACACACTTGCGAATAAAAAAACGTGTGGCACTCGGAAACTGCCGCGGTAAAGCCATTGCATAGCATTTTTTATCAATTATTTAATTTGACAACCTCAGTTGACCACCTTGTTATTTTCCGTAACCATAGCAACCTGGTTGAAGTATTTTCGTTTCGGAATTTCTGGATTCGTTCTCCACGCTCAAGGCCCGCGATAGAAGCTATGCAATAGCTTATTAGTACAAGAAAAAACATTTTATTTAGTAGATAAAAAGTTTATTCATAGAAACAATTAGTAAATGTGCAGTTAGTAAAATTATAATTAATTGGTCTCTTCAGATAGATTACTGGCCATGGTTCTGTATGTCTTTTACAGTTATATTTGTTAATTCTTGTATCCTACAGTTACACCAAATATTAAAGCAACCTGAAAAAAAGAAAAAAAGAATTGTTAAGTTTAACACACAACACGCTGAAGCTGAAGTCACGTAGATAGATATTTAAAATTAGTTTAACTAACCTTAGTAACCAGATAATGGTTATCTGGAGCATCTTTTAACATCGTTAGACGATAAAACCTTTGATTTCTTGCTTCTAAATCCACACAGTCTTTTTAGATAAGCTGACAAATTAGAGCATGTTTTAAGTCCACTCCATTCTTCGTTCGGACTGTACTTTTTAACATTGAGTATTTAGACCACAAAGAGCTAGGTTTGTACTTAGAAGATAATTCTTTAAAGTACGCCAAGAACACATTTTCAGAAAATTACTGCGATTTCTTGGTGTTTTGCCACTGCTTGAAATTTTGGTACGCTAATAGATATTTCTCCTTGGAGTTTTCGGGTAGCAAATTTTCCATAACGCTAAGGGCTTCAAATCTTACATCGGGCGGTGTACAACATGAATCATTTTCTTCAAAACTAGACATTTTAACTAATAAAATAACTATAATAACAGTGAAAACGAGTTGTGTATTTTTTTCGCAGTAGCGGGAAAATATTGTTTTTTTTTATGCGATCAGCCATAGACTAAAAGATTTTTTTTTTTGCTTGTCGTGGATAGTGTTTGGAGCCACGTACAAAATGGGGAATTAAATTTTTTATTTATCATAGAGAAAACAAAAATTATATTTGAGTGAAAGTTTTATTTATTAAAAACGTACTAAGTTTAAATTATCTATTTAAATACAAAGTTTCATGAAATGAGCAAGCACTAGGTACATTAATTAATTTTTACTATTGAACACGATCTTTTTTGAATCGAAACTTTTTTAAGAACATAGCAACTCAACTAATTAAATTTTTTAAAAAAACCTATAACTCACTAGTGAATAATAGTAATGAAAAATTCACAGTTTGATTATAGGTGTCATTATGTGCCTAATTGCGGTGAAATTCTAGCCACTTTATGAGCAAGTGTGTTGAAAAAATCTATACTTCTATACTAATATTATAAAGAGGTAAAGTTTGTGTGTTTGTATATTTGTTAAATTGTAAGGGGTAATCTCGGGATCTACTGAACCGATTTTAAAAATTCTTTCACCAATAGAAAGCCACATTATTGCTGAGTGTCATAGGCTACTTTTTATCCCTGTATTCCCACGGGAACGGGATCTACACGGGTGAAACCGCGGGACGTCCGCTAGCATAGCTATAACCTTACCAGTAAATATTTTTTCAACACACTTGCTCATAAAGTGGCTAAAATTTCACCGCAATTAGGCACATAATGACACCTATAATCAAACTGTGAATTTTTCATTACTATTATTCACTAGTGAGTTATAGGTTTTTTTTTTTAAATTTAATAGGTTGAGTTGCTATATGTTCTTAAAAAAGTTTCGATACAAAAAGATCGTGTTCAATAGTAAAAATTAATTAATGTACCTAGTGCTTGCTCATTTCATGAAACTTTGTATTTAAATAGATAATTTAAACTTATAGTACGTTTTTAATAAATAAAACTTTCACTGAAATATAATTTTTGTTTTCTCTGTGATAAATAAAAATTTTAATTCCCCATTTTGTACGTGGCTCCAAACACTATCCACGACATGCAAAAAAAAAAAACCTCTTTTAGTTTATGGCTGATCGCTTATAAAAAAAACATAATATTTTCCCGCTACTGCGAAAAAAATACACAACTCGTTTTCACTGTTATTATAGTTATTTTATTAGTTAAAATGTCTAGTTTTGAAGAAAATGATTCATGTTGTAGGTACACCGCCCGATGTAAGATTTGAAGCCCTTAGCGTTATGGAAAATTTGCTACCCGGAAACTCCAAGGAGAAATATCTATTAGCGTACCAAAATTTCAAGCAGTGACAAAACACCAAGAAATCGCAGTCATTTTCTGAAAATGTGTTCTTGGCGTACTTTAAAGAATTATCTTCTAAATACAAACCTAGCTCTTTGTGGTGTATATACTCAATGTTAAAAAGTACAGTCCGAACGAAGAATGGAGTGGACTTAAAAACATACTCCAATTTGTCAGCTTGTCTAATTTGTGCAAAAATCACAAAAAGAATTAACTTGATTCTGAGGCGCGTCCTACTGGTGAAACACCAAGTACCTCAAATGTTTGGATTTCACCTACCTACACGAATAATGAACCATCTCAATCTGAAATAACAATACAACATGAAAGTATTTCAGTAAATAATCTATCTGAAGAGACCGCTACGCCATCAAAAACAATTAATTATAATTTTACTAACTGCACATTTACTAATTTTATTGTTTCTCTAAATAAACTTTTTATCTACTAAATAAAATGTTTTTTCTTGTATTATTAAGCTATTGCATAGCTTCTATCGCGGGCCTTGAGCGTGGAGATCGAATCCAGAAATTCCGTAATGAAAATATTTCAACCAGGTTGCTATGGTTACGGAAAATAACAAGGTTGTCAACTGAGGTGTTCAATTAAATAATTGATAAAAAATGCTATGCAATAGCTTTACCGCGGCAGTCTCCGAGTGCCACACGCTTTTTTTTATTCGCAAGTGTGTTGAAAAACGTCGTATGATACACGTGTGTATTGATGATTACCGTCCTCGGCTTTCTTAAGACCCTCACCTGACGGCTCGGGTCTCAATGCCGCCTCTGCGGTAATCACCAACGTTACACACTTATACCATAATGTACTATGAATTTGAATTTCCCGGAGGCCAGCCAGAATCCCCCGTAGCTACATTGCGACGCGCGAATTATTTTGCCGCGCGGATATTTTTACATTGCGATATCTTCAAAGATATTTGTTTAAACTGTATAGAGTAAAGGGCACAAATATTCTATATTAAATTTCCGTTCTAACAAACACGTTTATTTGGATATAGATTAATACCATATGGGTTAAATAAGCTTCGCAATAAATAATTATTTTTAACCTAACAGTTTAACAGTAAAAAAAGGTTACAGTAAGTCAATCTTAAAAGATAGATATATGTTGTTGCGGACTTTTTTTTAGAACTTTTAAAGAGGAACAATTACTTCATACGTGATATTTGCGTAACTTAAACCGTTTTCGCAGCGCACGCAGCGGAAGCTCTCAAAAAGGAAATACCTTTTCCCGTTTTTGTAACATTTTTCATTTATGCTCCGCTCCTATTAGTCGTAGCGTAATGTTATATAGCCTAAAGCCTTCCTCGATAAATGGACTATCCAACACAAAAAGATTTTTTCAATTCCAACCAGCAGTTCCTGAGTTTACCGCGTTCAAACAAACAAACATACTCTTCAGCTTTATAATATTAGTATAGATACTATATTCGTATCTAAATAAAATTACAATCAATACTATAAAAAAATCCCTAAAAGTGACTATAATATTAACTCTCGCGACTGATTCTACTCATCATTGTCTTCTTGCCCTTGTCCCATTCTACTAGAGTCGGCGCAACACGATTTCTTCTTCCATTCTATCCTATCAGAGGTCACGGCATCACTTACTCCTTTCTCTTTCATTATAATTCTGTATCTACTATGTATGGGTCCTTAAATTAGTTATTTTGCAAGCATTACTTTTGTAAACATCGAACATAGTTTTATTACTCTCTGATTAAAATTAATAGCTTTAACTGTGCGTTTTATTAAAACTTAGCTTACATAGTCGTGGTGACACGACTAACATTTATTTATAGTCGTACGCTCTAAAAACGTAATTAAATGTCACTCAAACGTTTGTGGTAACAGAAACAAAGTACTATGAGAGAAAAAGTGAAATAATCCGCAGCCATGTTTAGAATCTGCGTAGGCGTTGCGGTGGCGAGACGCCCACGTTAATACTTAGGTCTCAGACCAAGAAAAAAGGAAGACGACGCGCCGCGAACACCAACAGTGAAGTCACAAAACCACACGCCTATAGCAAGTAAACATACAAGCTCACGCACACACCTACACTAAAACCACACGCATTTCTCCTAGTACGTCACGACTTCACGAGACATTGTCTACACACATAGATAAAAAGTTGACTCACTTTTGATGTTCGTGGCACGCCGTCTTCCTTTTTTTGTTGGTCTGAGTACTTAGGTACAGAGTGAATTCGTTGCGGTGATTGCTTTTTATATTATTTAGCAGAGATTTAGGACGGCGTATTTAAATAATCCTTCGGGAATGTGTTCCTGTTCATCAAACGGTTTTTTATGGTTACTGGGAATTTTTTGATTAAGTAAGGAGTCTTGTTGGATAATGATTCATATGAGATGATACCCACACTACAAGGTGCGTTAATTTAATCCAATAATACTTGATTTACCGTATTTAAAATGTGCTACGAACTTCGTAGCAATCGTAGCACTTTGCTACGAGCTGTCTACGAAGCGTAGCATTTGGCTACGAGAAATCAACGAAGTGCCCCGATCATGGTGACTTTATTTTTCATACATGTTTATGCATGAAATTCATAATAAGAACTTTATATACAGTCATAAAATGTATTACTAAAGCAGAGTGATAATAAAAATTAACTAGTATCTATCAAAGCAGTTGATTTAGTTCTCACGTCGTACGTAATACTCGGTTTTATGTGACTATTAGACCCATGATGATGTGTCACATTTGGTACACTCGCTTGAGTGTTAATGAATGTTTAGTGTTCATAAAAGTGTTAGTTATTATGTCGTAAAATATAAATAGATTCAGATTGTTTACTTGTTTTCATGTATTATTACTTATCAACATTTTATGACTGTGATGTTATAGAGTCCTTGTAAATTGACTACGTGCATAGTTTTCATATAACTATAACGAACATACAAATTGAGATTGACGATTTTCGGGAATGCATGATTGTTTATGTTTTCTGCCTTTCTAAACTTAAAAAAATCGCACTAGTTACTTTTGAATCGACATTGCGTGTTTTAAAAACCGACTCCCCCCCCCCCCCCCTCCTATGTGGTTATATTTACCCTTGTTAGTTAACCAACCTTGCCTCATAAGCCAATCTACCTTCTTCAGGAATACCAGTACCGCAGCCCGGCCCTCCAGTCGTTCCCGTTCGGCAACAGCCCCGACATCATCCGAACGATTGCGAACAAGAACTGGGAGCTCAGCAACAACCTGTCCCCGGTACCCGCGCTGCCAGTCAGCAGTGAACTTAGACCTGAGGCCATTAAGAGGACTTTCGACCCTATGCTGCAGCAGTCTATGCGTGAGTTTTTATTTCTTGGTGGTTCTTGTAGGTTTCTGGAAGACTGATCAACCCAGAATTTGAAAAGTCATGAGAAGTTTCAGAAGTGTGTACCTTTTAGGATTCGAAATCATCAAATTACTCCTCCAGCTCTGGGCGGAGCAGAAGGGACTGTCAGACTCTTACAGATTAAAACCCATCCATGTTCCTTCTAATGGCCGTTGCGTTGAGGGCCACGGTAACTCTTTCGAACAAATTTCGCAATTAGTTCAAGTACCTAGTGAGTTGAACCTTGACAAATTCAGACTAATTTTTTATGAGCATTATTAGATATAATTTGACGACACGGTTGGCGTAGTGGCTAAGCGATTGGACTGCTGCGCTCGGTGTCGCGGGTTCGATCCCCGCACGGTACAAATATCTGTATGACCTACAGATAGTTGTTTCTGGTCTGGGCGTGTTTGTGTATGTGGTTTTCAATGTTTGTAAACGCACCCACGATACAGGAGAAATTCCTAGTGTGGGGCAACGTTTTAAAAAAAAATAAAAAAAAATTAAGGTTTAAATTGCAATGCCACAACTACTGGGTAAATATCGTTAGATTAACATTGTATTTTACGGTCATTTGTTTCAGGGGCACAAGAGTATGAACGCGAACGCGAAGCCCAGCAGGCCTTCCCTGACGAGGAATATGAAGAGATAATGGAAAAATTGCAGAAGCCCACCAGCATTCCCTACAATGAGTACACGCTTGAGGAGATTATCTACCAGCTTGCTAAGGTAGCTATTTTCACTATATTAAACAAGCAATGAACTAAGCCCCTGAACGGCTAAGAACTGTCGCAATGTTTGCGGTAATCCCAAACTTACGCCCGTGCCTAATTCGCCAAAAAGGAAGACGAGCGGAACGGTACGACGACGTGTTAGAATCGACCAATCCAAGAGAGACGAGAGTACGAGAGATGCGATATAGATTTCAACGAGGGTGATACCGGCAAATTTTTGGTCGCTTTGGTGGAGACAGCAGCTCTGAGCCTTGGATCGATACTTTTCAGATACACATCTGCACAGTTAAAATAAAAGAAATGTCTCATCTGCCGAAGTCAGTAAAATGTATTTTCTAAGATCACAATACTGGACAAACATTATCAATAAAATTAAAAACAGAACATAGTTTAATTCGAAAACATTGGTTCTCATACAAAAGGGACCTGAGTAAAGAAAATATAGAAAAATTTAATTATTATATTAGTAAGCTTTCATTTTCAGAAGTATACTTAGAAACAGACGTAAATAAAGCTTTTTCATTATTGCACGATGAACTGTGTCTATTTTATGAACTTTGTTTCCCATTGATTAAAATTAAGATGAACAGTAAATCTCTTAACCCAAAATGGATAACTAAAGGTCTAAAAAAATCATTTATAACAAAGAGAAAGCTACAAAATATTTATTATAAAAGTAAAACTACCCACAATAAACATGCATTTAAAAACTATAGCAAAAAACTTAAACAATGTGCAAATACGATACAAAAGGCTAACAATAAAAAATATATAGAGAAAGCGGACAATAAATGTAAAGCTACATGGAAAATAATAAATGAGAAACTTAAACAGAACGATGCTAGTAATGAAATTAGAGAAATTTTGGATGGGAAAAATGAATTAAAAGAAGGTCAAGATATTGCAACATACTTAAACAATTATTTTATCAACATTGCTAAAAAGGGAAACGCCCCAAACCCAAAAAAGAAACATGTTTGCAAAAAAACGGTTGTGAACTCAATTTATCTTGAACCTGCTACTTGTATGGAAATATTTTTGACAGCAATGAAATTGCGAAATACCAACTCAGTCGGTTATGATAACATTAGCACTAAAATGATCAAACAAAATTTAATATCCTTAACAAAACCCTTGACTTACATAATTAATTTATCTCTGGAAAAGGGTATATTCCCCGACAGCTTAAAATTTTCTGTTGTAAAACCCATTCACAAAAAAGGACCTAGATCTGAGGCGAATAATTATAGACCTATTACTTTAGTTCCCATACTTTCAAAAATATTTGAAAAGGTGATGAGCAAAAGGATTATAAGTTTCTTAGAGAAACATGATATATTATGTAGCCAACAGAACGGCTTTATTAAGCACAAATCCACAACTTTGGCATGTTTTAAACTGGTAAAAGAAATTATGGATGCGATCAATAAAAAGGAAATCCCAGTAGCGGTATTTTTGGATATGAGTAAAGCATTCGATATGGTATGTCATGAAACCTTATTACGTAAACTTGAGCAATATGGTATACGAGGCGTTGCTTATAGTTGGTTCGAAAGCTACTTAAGAGGTCGACAACAATGCACGGAAATTAAAAAAATGTGCTTAAAAACGAACACCCAAAAAATCTTTAGGTCACCATACTTAACAAACTGCTGTGGTGTACCACAGGGAAGTGTCCTTGGCCCCTTATTGTTTATAATATACATAAACGAACTGCCCGACGCCACGAATCAGTACACCATATTATTCGCAGATGACACAACCGTCTTGACAAAAGAGAAAACTCTGGATAAAAGTAAAATAGTGACTAATAAAGCATTGACAGATTTAATCAATTGGCTCGATGAGAATAACTTAAAAATTAATGCAAACAAAACTAAAGTCATGACATTTTTGCCGTATAATAACCAGACAAAATTAAAAAATGACATGAAAGTAAGATTAAATTACAATAACAATGACATAGAGGAAGTTAATAATATAAAGTTTTTAGGAGTAGTGATGGATAGACATTGCAATTGGAAAGCGCACGTAGATAATGTATGTAAGAAGGTAAACAAATTCGTATTTGCACTAAGGAGGATAAAAAAAATAACAGACATTCAAACCGCACTACTGGTATATCATAGCCATGTCTGTTCTGTTTTAAGGTATGCTATAACTGTATGGGGAAATTCAACAGATGCTTCGAGGGCATTTATAGCCCAAAAAAAGTGTGTAAGATCTATTTTTAATCTTAAGTGGACAGACTCTTGCAAACCTATATTTATCAAACAAAAGCTGCTTACTCTCCCGTCTCTTTATATATTTGAAACCTGCAAATTTGTAAGAAACAATTACTCGCTTTTTAAAAAGGATGAAAAGGCTATGTCGAAGAGGAAAATAGCACAAAAACCACTAGTAGTCCCTCGTAATAGACTAAAGCTTGGTGACAAAAACTGTTACACCATGGCGGTGAAAATATATAACCACTTAGCTGAAAAAATTAGAACTGCTACAGAATTAGAATTTAATAAAAAGCTATATGACTGGTTGTGTGAGAGATGTTTTTATTCCATCGATGAATATTTTGAATGCAAAATGTAAAATGTATTAACTGTGATTATTATGACATCTAGGTATATTGACATTATTTAAATATTTCATTATTCTTATTTATTGACGTGACATAATTATTGACTGATATTTTAAACATAGTTGATGAATATCTTGAATGATTAGAATTTATTGTATTTAATTTTAATCTTATTTGTAATTGCATAATAATCTAAATTTCAATTGTTATCAGTATTTCTTCATTCTAATGTTTTTTGCTATTTAACAATATGTACCGCATGCTACAAGCACCTACAACATTTTGATATTACCTATTTAATTTCCACTATTCCTTTTGTTTTTTATTAACATGACATCACTATTATTGATTGATAGGTAATGTAATTGATAATAATTGTATTTTATTTGTATCGAGTAATCCCATTGTAATTTAAATTTAAATTGATTTTATTAATTTTTATACTGTTGCTATTTAGTAAATGTGTACAAGTATGAACAGAATTGTATTTAACTTTAAGAAATTCCATTGTAATCGTAATTTAAATTATTGTCAGTATTTTTCAAATGTATAATGCATGTCAAAGTTTATTTAACCAAAATAGGTACCTAAATCTAAATATTTGTATGACAGAAATGTCGAATATAGTGAAACCCATATTTATATCGACCAAGAACTGTAAAAACCTATATTCTGCAAATAAATACATCATTCATTCATTCTGAATTCAGTTCCCGACTGCTTAAAAAAACTCTTTTTACCCGACTACGGCAAAGCCAAAAGGAAGGGTAATGATTTTTTTTGGCAGTCTATGTATGTATGTATGTATGTATGTATGTATGTTCCACCGTAGCGCCTAAACTACCTAACGGATTTTAATAAATGAGGTGTCAATAGATTCGTAAGAATAGCCCGGGTGTCATAGGCTATATAAATTTTATCAAATACTTTTATGACGGAAGTTAAATGTCAGATTATAACATCGAAAAAAATTAAATTGAGATAATCAGAACATGTTTGGTATCAAATGAAAGGTCTTGACGAGCACATTACAAATATGTATATGTTATAGTTTTAGTCCGCCGTTTGTAGTCGGGTTTTAGTTTTTAGACTTGTTTATCATCGTCTCAGCGGACGAGATATTTACAGTCCAGTTCAAAAGCATAACGGTTTATATTGATGTTTTCCAGATGATGTTCTCGCAGTCTTTGTCACGAGACCCTGCATCAGCTCGATCAGCCACGCGACGATTCATGGCTTTCCTGGAACTCCAAGCAGAAAGGGGACAGCTTTCCCGCACCATTGAGAAGAAAGTGCTGGGTACGTTTAGCGAATACCTAACCTCTTGCTTGTTAACTATATCAGCTAGTATCATCGATTGGATTATTTCGCTTACCAAGTAGGCCATTTTTCATAGTACGATTGATTTGAGAAGGCCATAACTAGTAGCGATACCTAAGTCAAAATGTGGTGATCAACAAAAACATTCGAACACCTTACTAATTAGTTCCTACCTTATTTGGATTTAATATGATCACACTTTTTCATTTTTCTTGGACCTTTAACTGGGTTTCTTTGAGTGACTTTTATTAAATGAAAACTAGTAGGTAATTTGTTCATGACATAGGGCGCAATCTAATTTCATTTATTTCTTTTTTTACAGACTTGATGATTGCCGCCCTGACAGACACAATAAGCGACCACCCGGAGCTGCTGCCACCACGCGAATCAATGGCCGCCAACCCAGCTAATAGGCAAACATTTTATCCATTTACTTTAGAATAAAGCCGTAGTGGAAACACATTAGCACACACAAGAAAAAAAGCAAACATCCACGACGAAGTAAGTCTAGTAGTAAAAATAATTAAAATTACAGCTGTAACCGTTTGTTAGTCGGTTTTGCTGTAAGTATTAGAGAAATAGGGATAAAAAATACTATTTATTAAAATAATAACTAGTTAGGTCAACAGAGATTTGATTTGGTCCCTATAATAAACACCAGTTAAGAGCGTATGCTACCTCAGATTAGCAACCCTATTTGTGGTGGTTCAAACTTCGCTTGAAATACTGTTAGAATAAAGTTCAAATCAGCTTGCACTACAAAGCGGTTGTTACGTCTTTCGCTGCGGCCGAATAGTGCAAAATTAGTGGTATTTTGCGATTTACAAGAAAACTATTGATTGGACTAAAAAAGTAAAACACTATGACTTTAGTATGTTGCTTGAAGAATTATTTGGCAAAAAAATCAGAACGATGACATGTATTTTAGTATGGTTTTTACTCGTTAAAAGAAATTTTTAGAGGTATCTTCGCGATTTTTTTCTATCGAGCAAAGTTAGTTGTATTATGTTTTCACAACACTATGGCACTAGCATATATCCTGAAGAATATCATATATTTTTCTGATGTTGATTACTGCAGTGAATCTTATACTTTTACGCATTATAAAACTTGCGTTTGAGGTACCATACGCTCTTAAGCTACTTGGAATTGCTTTTATTCTAATTCATTTACATTTAGTTTCATCGATTTCACTTTAAATTATTACCTACCCGTAAAAAATGTAACTAGCCAAGAAATTTATCAGTAACATTTATATTTATTTCCACAGCCAAATGGGACACCTCTTCGAAGCCAGACCACCCAAACCAAATATGTCTCGAGAAATTCTTTCAGCATACAAGAACGAGCTCCTTAACAGACAACCGATGCACACATTTGGTTACCCAGAGAAGAAGTAAACTATTATACCTGCATACCTGTAAATAACTACGAAGATAGGGCACTTATAAATTAAGAAAAGCTATTAAAAATATATTGCCTTTTAATCGCCTTTCTAAATTACCTACTTATATTTTCTAGAACAAGCTTCGTTCCATGGGCTAAAATTAAAACGTGGGTAGGTAAACTAATATCAGGAAATTTGTATGAGTTTTTTGTAGATTTATAAAACGTAAAGTACACCATCTAGTGTGTAATTTGTCCATTAGATGGCGTCCTTTAATTAACTTTAATTACACAGGTTATTAAGAACCACGAAGTCCAAAACACATTTTGTATTGATAGATTTTGTATTCGGTGCCATATCTTCGTAATTATTTTGAATATAATTGAAACAAACTGTACCTAATTATTATTCCGTATATCAAAAGTGTGTCTTAGATATTTTTTGCAATTCTTGTCCCATTCTCTATTCTATGTTCTCGTGTAATCATACTCAATTGAAATGTATAAAAAAGTAAATGAAAAGAATCACTGAACTTGATCTCTTGTACTTTTAAAGGAGCCAACATTGTTTTAACTTAGTATTACAACCTATAACTTGTTAGGGTATAAGTTATGTGAAATATATTTTATGAAATTTCAATCAAAACCTTGAAAAATATCTATTTTAGGTTGACTAAAAGTTGACCAGAAATTATTAGGTAAGATTTAAGACCATTTAATGTCAAAATAATGTTAGGAAAGAGAGGCCTATGATCGGCAGTGGATTCAACTAACCGATAATGATCTCTCACTTTCCCATTGATGTCAAAGTCTAAAAGACTATTTGAGTTACGTAGAGTCGAGTCTAAAATCCTTTATCGTATACCCCAAGAGACTTATTACAGTATCATAAATATATTACATCAATTAAATTATAAAATTATAAAGGCAAAAATATTTGTTAGCTTTGCATGTAAGACCTTTTTGTTTAGCTTGGTTTATGTAGATGAATATACGTGCTAAATGTAAGATAATATTGAAATATATTTACCTACTAGTTTAGACTAATATTTCTTCATATTTTTCTACATACTATTCTGAACCTTCTCATCGCCACGTTGTGCAAAAATGGTTACCCCACAGGTAATTGCGACTTCAAAGCGATAATAATTATATTTGTTCCGTACAAATCAGCCAAAAATATGCTTATGAGATACCAAGAACAGTTTGGTGCACCTTTCGGTTAGTTGCCGTCAATTTAACTTTAAATTCGAACTTGCACTTTCGTGGCGGTGAAAAGGTATTACTACAATGTGCAATTTTGTGTTTCCATTTATAGAGAAAATAGAGCTTACAGACATCATCCAAGATCCACAGAAAATGCATATCAATATTAAGAAACATATCTTGAAATCAATCATTGGATCGCTACTTTAGAAAAAAATATATAAAATGCCATCAGGAAGCCCTATGGAATACCGAATATGCTAATACTTGCGAGGGCGCCTTCGCACGAAAGAAGCTTGCTATGATAATGTACATGCAATCAAAAGCCTACATTATTTTAGGCATAGACGTTACGGGATACTAATACAGTATTCTCCACATGTTTCAATTGATTGAATCTGGACGTTATAAAGACAGTATTCAAACTTTTTACGAGATGACAAAAACTGAAAATACTCAGAAAGTTTTTCGGATATCTCAACTTTGTAAAGCGTGTTAGCTTAGCATAAAAAATTGTTTAATCAAGAGGATGGACTGTGGCTAGAGAAGGCATTAATGGGCGCTGTAAGCAGCTGGAAAGACTTGTAAGAAAATGTAAAGTGATAGTGGTTGCCAAAAGTTGGACATCTAGTTGGCTCTCGAACCTTCCATCCTTCATCAATGCTGTAGGTATATTGTAAATAGATTAAAAGGTATAACACAATATTGCACATTGAAAATCTTTCAACTTTCAGCTGCATACCAAATCTAATAATGTATAAGTAAATGTATCTATAGTTTAGAACTGTGACTTTCTATTTAAAAATCACAAAAATATGTTCTATACCTTTACTGTAAGACTACCATTATATTCAGCATTGTCGGTATATTAGTGGTTAGCAAAATTTATTATATTTATATTATTCTTTGAAATATATTGTGGATTTAATAAAAAATGTTTTAATGTCATTGGGCTTTCATTTTAGAAAAAATAATAATAGAAATATTAATGACCCTTGAGTGTTGTGCCATGTCTTCAAATCATTCAGGTATTTTAGTATTACCTACAGGTAAGTAAATCAAGAATATTGAAATATTTTGGAGCAGGATCTATTTTTTTAAGGTAGTAAAAAGTAAAGCAAAGATGAGTCTTAAAAACTGTATTCATGTTCTGATACAATCACTACTATTGATACATGCAAATAGTTGAATAGTGAAGTATACATTCAGCTAACCTTCATGTATTATATGATTAACATAATTTAACTCTTTTCTTTTAAGTACTTAGGTATGTTAAATATCATAATAAATTGACAAAACTTACAATCCTTCATAAAGTTTATATATCTCACTGGGGACTAACATAAAGAGCAAAATATCATAGTCATTTCAAATAACTTTTGACATTTTAGACTTTATGACATACAACTTAGAATTCAAAATCCAGTGTAAGTTGAATAAAATCAGGTCAAAGATCTCAATAACATAAGCCTACAAACGATTAACCAGTAACTGGTTACAGACTGGGTGTATAACACCCTATTATCAATAGTGTTAGATTCAAAGTCATTCATTTTGGCACATTAACAAAGTGTTTTGATTTATTAAATGAATGAGTTTTTCTGCATTATATTCATTCATGTTTAAATAATCACTAAATACTAATCAATGCTACAATAATAAATCATGTACCAGTTGATAAGAACCGTCCATTACAACGTAAACTCACTTGTGCACGCAGCAATGTCTATTGTCCACCACTTTCTTCACTTCATTGTATGAAAGTACAAAAGTCATACAAAAATAGATCTTCTAAAATTATGGTAAAACCACTGTGGGCTCTATGAGGAGAGTAACACTTATAGACTTTAACAATATCAAAGATTTCATCATATTCTTTGGCATAGGTATTTTATTATTGTTAACTATCATGATAAATAAAGGCTTTCATGAAATTTTACATCTTACCATAATAACTTCTTTAGATGTAATTACTGTTACAAGCATTGTTATCATAGATAGACTAGAATAAACAAGTGCCACTGCAATACAATAGTTGTTAAGATAGAAGGTTAATAATAATGATCTTTGATATTGAGTATCCTCCTATTTATTTAGAAGAAGTCTGCACACTCATGCTCCACCTCCACAGAGCCCGCGCTGGACTAGCATAAACTAGATAAAGACGGAAACGCATTCTGTTTGCTCACCACCACCTTCTTGTGTTGAAATGATATGTAACCTTTAATCTTTCCATCGAAGATCAAGTTTGCAACAATACACTGAGTTTCGTCAGCATCCACGTCATCATGTCCCATCAGTTGCAGAGCTGCTTGGAAACTAACTATATCAATTTGATGGTTGTTTTCTGCCATATAAACCCTTCTGAACAAGTTCCTGTATGCGTAAATCTTCAATTTCTCCACAATCAAGTATATACCAGCACTAATGAAGAAACTCTCATGTTTTTCCATGACTTGGTCTATGCCTCTTAGGTCACCATTCTTTACAGCCATAACAAGGTCCCAAAACTGCATCAAGTCATACTTCTGCAGCAAATGTTCAGCTGGCATGAACCCAAGTAACATTTTTACAGGCACTAAGTAAGTTAAAATTAGCCTCTTATTCTTAATGCTCCTTCGGTGGCATTTTACAAATGCGAATGTTAGAAATTCGTCAGCAGTACGGTAGTCTGAATCGAACATAGCCTTTCTTCCGACAAAGTATTTGTATGTGATTTGTTGAGCTAGTGGAAACTGACTTCTAATGGTGGAAGAATCAATAGCTCTTATTAAGGGTTTGCATAGATGAAGCTTGTTGATCCTGAAGTATACTTTGAGGAGTTGGTTGACTAGAGTCAGCATTCCCAGTCTCTTGGTGTCTGCTTCAGATGAACGATTATCAGCAGCACACACCCTAAAGCAGGCCAGCAGACTCTCTGCAGCTTTTTCGAGAATTTTGCCATTTGTTTGAGCTGAAACAATAGATTGAAGTTTAAATAATGGTTGGTATTCTAACGCTAAGAACTAAGAGCATTTTCTGCTGAAACTGAAACACTTTAGAAAAAAACTAAACATTTCAGATCAACAGTTAAGATTTGCATAGCTGCCATTCACTTAATTTGGCTACAAAATGAGCAGAATAATTCAGAATATTATCTTAGTTTAAACTAAAACAGTTGAAATCAAATAAAGTTGTATTGCATTCATTTGTTGTTTGATTGTTGGTTGGTCGTTCAATCCTAAATTTTTTGGGGATCAATAAGCTTTGAAGTCTTCATAATATATTGGCAGATTAGCAGTCACAGCCTTGTTCCTCCACATCTCTTAACATGTGTGATCTCGAAATAAGGACACCAACCATTTTGCCACTTAATAAATGTGTCATTTAACTTAGAGGTGGTGCAAAACATTATTTTTCAATTCACCCCAGTCTAAAATAAATGCAAGTATCTTTTGTAGAACACTTACCACAAGCCTCGGCCCTATATGCAACAAATCTAAGGTCCAGGCACACAGTGTACATCAATTGAAGGCCCCAGTTGGCCTCCTTCTGTGCTTGTAACAGGCGCACCACACAAGCTACACAAGCACTCTGGTATTCAAAGGCCTCCATATAGTCTTTCATGTATAGTGCCTGGAAACATAAATACAATACTCTATAATTATGTTAACCATGCAAATTACCAGCAATTCAGTTTCAGCAAAAGGGAGGAAAGATTCTACTAGTAATAAAGCCAAGGATGGCAATGTTGAGGCCTAGTTTAGGTCAAACAGTATTAAAAGGTGCAAAGAATGATGTCCCTTTTGCTATTATTCCTGGACATTACTTAACATAATATAAGACTTATTCAGACTCATTTGTGATGGAGTAAATAATTATGGGTAGCAAAAAGCAGTAGATGTTACCCTTTAGCTCGCAACGTTGAGCCGGCTCAACGTTCACTTTACAAAAAGATTGCTAAAAAATTAGTAACTTTTTATAAGATTTTAGTTAAAGCCTACAACGAAGAACTAAACTCAATTGTAAAAAAATATAATTTGATATTTGCGAACGTATTTTATGTGCAAAATGGCGTCACGGTCGCAGCGACTCCGCGGATCGCATTTAATTTAATTTTATAAAAAATATTATTTAGAGTTTTCCTGATAGTGGGACACCGGCATTTCATTTTTAGAAAGCCACTTTATTATTATGTTTACAAATAACTTCATTGCACTGAGTAACTTACGAGCACAGAGTTCATAAAGTGATATGTTGAGCATTCTCAACGTTGCGACGTAATCAGTGAAGTACTTCGTAAGATGTATGTTGAGCATGTTCAACATTGCGGCTGTACTAACGATTAACTTAGCATGTATTTATGAACATTTTATTTTATATATTGGTGTTCTGTTTTACTTTGGGTGTGGCTTTGCATGTTTTTTTTTACTTGCTTCAGAATAAGCCAATTTCGCAAAAAAAAAAACACTGTAAATAATTATGCACTAGTACCTCCAGAGAATGCTCTATCAGATAGTAGCAGTATTAGAAACGCTAATATCTAATGGATAAGGACGATGAACTTATATTTAATTGAATACAAAACGAAAGAACGTGGAAACTCTGATTGGAGCACCCAATCCAAGTCATATCCTTCTTCACTGGACGACTTGCACCTTGATAGGTCTGGAAATGAGTCTCACCTCAACGCAGTTCAAGCCTAACAAAGCCTGCGTGACGAACGCAAAGTGGTCACAAATTCAGATACCGTGAGAATGTGACTTGCTGAACGGAATCTATTTCCAAAGAGCAACAGGCCCAGCATTAACGGTAGCCCATCGTCGATCACGACTTGAATTTACTCGAGAGCATAGGGATTGGACGTTAGAGCAGTGGGGTAATGAACTCTTCCCTGATAAGAATAGGGTGAGTTTACATAAGTGATCGAACATTCGTATGATGGACTGGCCAGCTCGAAGCCCGGACTTGAATACGATAATGCATCACTTATGGGATGAGCTAAAACAGGTCGGGTTCGAGCCCAGGTACCTGCTCCAATAAGGCTTCTAAAGCTGCGAATAGCAATTGAGGAGTGGAATGCAATTCCTCAAGATTTCATCGTCAGGCTCGATGATTACGAGAAAGCTGCCCATTACCCGAGCAAGGGTAGGGAATACTGAAGACTGACCTTTATAATTATCTAAACTTCTAGTGCTCTAGAACCTCCTAATTCAGTCAGGTATGACAACATGGGATACTGGGATACTGTCACCGTCGTCCATATCTCATAAACTGTGATAGTTACACAGTTAAAATTTTCACAGATTATGTATTTCTGTTGCCGCTATAACAACAATTTCTAAAATACAGAATATAATAAATATTTAGGGGGGCTCCCATATAATTAACGTGTTTTTTTTGTTAAATTATAGATAATGGTACAGAGCCCTTCGTCCGCGAGTCCGACTCGCACTTGTTATATAATACATAATGACTGGTGTGATGATGAATGTCTTTTTCAATTGTATTTTTTTATAATGAATGTATGATAATTGTGAATAAGTGTTTATTTTATGAAAATCTCAAAAACCTACTTATGTCGCAACGTTGAAAATACTCTACGTTCATTTTGCTACCTAATTTTCTCAGTACATCGCAACGTTGAGTATTCTTAACGTATGTTTTTCCAAAAGTTACATAATCTAGATTTTTTTTATCATTTTTTTGTACATTTATACACTATTTACATACATATTAACTAAAAAAAACAACTAAATTGTAAGTTTTGTTCCCTTGCGACTTAAAGGGTTAACAGTGGCTATTTAAATTAACAGTCATCTCAGACCAAGAAAAAAAGAAAGACGGCGCGCCGCGAACACCAACAGTGAAGCCACAAAACCACACGCCTATAGCAAGTAAACATACAAGCTCACGCACACACCTACACTAAAACCACACGCATTTCTTCTAGAACGTCACGACTTCACGAGACATTGTCTACACACATAGATAAAAAGTTGGCTTCACTTTTGATGTTCGTGGCGCGTCGTCTTCCTTTTTTTGTTGGTCTGAGTCAGTCATACAATTAATTGTCCAGCAGTTGATCTATATTCTGATGCTATAAAATATGATGATCACTGGTCCACTTACTCTTACACAAAGCAGATGACTGATGATAATCTCGTCCAAAGGAGCAAGACAGTTTCCCTCTACCAAAGTAGCGATGTCACTTGACCGTAAGTTCCTGTTAGCAACATGATCGTCACGAAGGGACAGCAGACGCGCCAGTACATTTCCTTGAGCGGTCCTAAACACGCGCTCGACGAATTGTATGTATTGGTTCAGGGTGCCGGTAGACGACATTTTGATGAGTTATTGAAAACCTATTTTATTGTTTTATTGATGCACAGTCATAACCCTTTATGAAATTGTAACTGTTAAATAATTTATGTTTATAATAACAATATTGAACAGTTTTAAAATTTGTTTTATCAAATCAAAACAACAGACAGAATGAACAAGACAAAGATAAGATAGAAAAATAGGGATGCCATATTAAAACAAAAGTTTAAAACCAATGTTTAAAACTCAAAATTTGTCTATGATTATTATCAGAGATTCGAAAAATATTGTTTTACAAGGCTCTAAACTGGTTCTATTATCTGGTATTCACGTTCAAGGTCACTGTTTTATTTTTATAAGCTGGGCTATTGAAAAGAACATAGGGTACCGTAAAGGCGACAAGGTAGCCCGCGAAATTCGCATTTTTTTTTTTTCGTTTTTTTTTTGTAATTTCCCGGTCAGTGTCAAGTCTTTTCTTAAATAAAATGAAATTCGCGGCAATAACAGATGTTTATTTACTGAGTAATAATGATTAAAAACACCAACACAACCGTCTCAGTTCATAAAGGCCTCTTGAGTGACTATTTGATGAAAACGGCATTCTTGAGAGCTTTTTATGTACTGAGACGGTTGTATTGATGATTTTAATTATTAGAACGATACGGCAACACTTTGGCCGCGTTCCGTATTACAAAATAATCGCTCACAGCGCTCACGACGATATTTTGCGTTCCGAATTAGATATCACGATTATGACAGCTATGACCTGTCATCAATTCGGAACGCTCGTTAGCGCGATTACAGTGCTCACTCGTCACGTGATAACAAAAACATAACCTGCATGAGAGAAATTCGTCGCCCGTTAGGCTAGTCTTGTATATTTACTTGAATACGCATGGTTATGAGACTCCAAAGAGATTTCAAAGAACTAATTGAATGTATTTGTGCGACTCCAGCCAGTGAACCTCAGCTGTGAACACACACACCCACCCAGACACACTCACACACGCATCAGACATCTGTCATTTTTACTTTGATTTTGACAGCGCTCACGGTGATATTTAGGGTGCGTTCCGAATTACGCTGTAATCGATTTGAGCGTCCATAAACCCGTACCGAATTACTGTGAGCGCGCTAACGATGTCCCTTGAATCGTCATAGATGACGTCATGACAGCGATTACACCGACCATGCCCCAAATAAATATCACCGTGAGCGCTGTCAAAATCAAAGTAAAAAGTGACAGATGTCTGATGCGTGTGTGTGTGAGGCTGGGTGTGTGCGTGTGTTCACAGCTGAGGTTCACTGGCTGGAGTCGCACAAATACATTCAATTAGTTCTTTGAAATCTCTTTGGAGTCTCTTAACCATGAGTATTCAAGTAAATATACAAGACGAGCCTAACGGGCGACGAATTTCTCTCATGCAGGTTATGTTTTTGTTATCACGTGACGAGTGAGCACTGTAAGCGCGATAACGAGCGTTCCGAATTGATGACAGGTCTTAGCTGTCATAGGGTGCGTTCCGAATTACGCTGTAATCGATTTGAGCGTCCATAAACCCGTACCGAATTACTGTGAGCGCGCTAACGATGTCCCTTGAATCGTCATAGATGACGTCATGACAGCGATTACACCGACCATGCCCCAAATAAATATCACCGTGAGCGCTGTCAAAATCAAAGTAAAAAGTGACAGATGTCTGATGCGTGTGTGTGTGAGGCTGGGTGTGTGCGTGTGTTCACAGCTGAGGTTCACTGGCTGGAGTCGCACAAATACATTCAATTAGTTCTTTGAAATCTCTTTGGAGTCTCTTAACCATGAGTATTCAAGTAAATATACAAGACGAGCCTAACGGGCGACGAATTTCTCTCATGCAGGTTATGTTTTTGTTATCACGTGACGAGTGAGCACTGTAAGCGCGATATCGAGCGTTCCGAATTGATGACAGGTCTTAGCTGTCCTATTCGTGATATCTAATTCGGAACGCAAAATATCGACGTGAGCGCTGTGAGCGATTATTTTGTAATACGGAACGCGGCCTTAATCGTGATATCTAATTCGGAACGCAAAATATCGACGTGAGCGCTGTGAGCGATTATTTTGTAATACGGAACGCGGCCTTATTTGGGGCATGGTCGGTGTAATCGCAAGATGACGCATGTCATGACGTCATCTATGACGATTCAAGGGACATCGTTAGCGCGCTCACAGTAATTCGGTACGGGTTTATGGACGCTCAAATCGATTACAGCGTAATTCGGAACGCACCCTTTAGTGCAGCTGTCATTACTGTCAATGTCAACTTGTCAAGCAGGAAGCAGTGTCAACACATCAGAGAATCACACGTGCGGTGCAGGTTTCGGTTTGCACATTTTATTTGTTAATCAATAAATATGGAAGAAAACGTAGCGTTAGACTCTAAGAAGCAGAGGAAGTTTGTTAAGTCTATTAGAGGTATCAAAAAGTTAATTAAGGTTAGTATTTCCGAATATTTCGTCTCAATGCAGTGGGGTTATAAAACACATGAAAACATGCTTACCATGCTTCGCAAATTTGAATATTTTTGCAGAAAAATGAAGGTAAACCCGAGCCTCAGAAGAATGATGAAGAGGTTAAGCCGAAGAAGCCGTTTAGCATGAAACTGAAAAAAGATGGCAAAATCAATAAAAGTAGGAAGCGCAAGGAAAGAGGACTGGTGTATTTATCACATATTCCGCATGGATTTTACGAGGTTAGTGTAGTGTTTAATTGACAAACTGCAAAAAATTGGAATGGTTTCTTCACCTGCCTTTGACATGGACATAATATTATGCAATGCAATTTCAGAATGAAATGACCCAATACTTTAAGCAGTTTGGTGTTGTTACCAATGCTAGAGTGATCAGGTCTAAACGCACTGGCAACTCGAAAGGCTTTGCCTTTGTAGAGTTCAAGGAGCCGGCAGTAGGGCAGATTGTAGCCGAGACCATGAACAATTATCTCATGGGGAAGAGGTTGATCAAAGGTAAAGTTCAAAAACAAAATCATTCATCTGGGGGCACGGTAGTGCCCCCGCCAAGTCGAGCAATAAAGCGGCACTGCCGTACCATCCTTTTCTCGAAGCAGTTCAGGCCATTTTCGACCTCTTATAACTTCGTTCTGGATAAAACTAGAAGCCTGAATTTTTAGTAACTAATTAGTCATTGTATAAACACGGTATATTTAAAATTTCATTCAATTTGAACCAGTAGTTTAGGAATTATAACTAGTCAAAATGTCTTAGTTTTGTCACTCACTCACTGACTGACTGACTGGCTGACTGACTGACCGATCATCAAAAGTCTAAGGCACTTCTAGCTGACATAGAAGCTTCAAATTCAGAATACAATTAGCGTTTAGTGTATAAATCAAGGAAAAATTAAAATATTTTGAAATTTCAGTCTAGTTTTCAAGATACATTAACTGCATAAATAACTTTGTAATCCCATATAAATATATAGGATTACAAAGTTAAAGTTACATTTTCAGTGAATTAATTTTACGAGTTAAATTTAACACTTCCTGTTTACCGATTGATCTGAAATTTTGCTCGTATATGTATATCACCTAACAATTCAATATAATGATGACATGGAACTGATCTGATGATGGAGCTGGAAGTTGGCCATAGGAACTCCATTTTAAAATATCATAACCCCATCGAGTTTCGACTCGTTTAATTCGTTTTGACGAGTACTTTGTCTTTAAATGGTGTCCAGGGTCTGTTGACGGAGCTGGAAGGTGGCCATAGGTATTCCGTTATAAAACGACTTAACCCTATCGAGTTTGGGCTCGTTTGATTTGTCTTGATGAGTACTCTGTCTTTGGATGATGTTCAGGGTCTGATGATGGAGCTGGAAGGTGGCCATAGGAATTCCGTTATTTATAAAACGACTTGACCCTGTCAAGTTTGGACTCGTTTGATTCAGCTTGTCGAGTACTTTTAAGCAGTTCATCAAATCGATGAATAAGACTGCTGCAAGTTCGAATAAACCTATGTATTGTTGATTCATTGAACGAAATAGATAGAACGAGAGACGCTACAAAAAGAAATGAGATCCCACTAAAAACAAAACTTGTAAAAAAAGCCAAGCCGCGCAACTCAGTTCTTCTACCGTAAAAAGTAGTGAGATCCATGTAATACCAAGTCAGTTAATTTATTCAGTCCCTACTTACAAATATGTGATGTTTTAAATAAATAGATTGACTTGGCCATCGCATCGCATTTGCCAATGTTAAACAGGCCATTCTAATGGTTAATCGCCATCGCATTGGCCAATGTGATGCAGTGGCCAAGTCAATCTATTTATTTAAAACATCACATATTTGTAAGTAGGGACTGAATAAATTAACTGACTTGGTATTACATGGATCTCACTACTTTTTACGGTAGAAGAACTGAGTTGCGCGGCTTGGCTTTTTTTACAAGTTTTGTTTTTAGTGGGTTATAATAGTCTACCTGTTAATCATGCACATATTATCATGCAATCTCCAATAAACTAACAACAAAATAATTTCAAGAAAGGAAGTTGCAAGACTTGCAAGAGCAAGTCGCTTGAAAATCGTTTCATCTTGCCTTGAATAAATTCAGATGCATATTTTATATTATGTAATTTGAGATTAAAAAGGCCACATGGGTCGTGTTAGGGGCGATTTTTTGCTCATGTTTAAAATCAATGAGACTGCAAATCCAGAGGCAGAAAAAGGAACCTTTGTGATAAAAGATTTGATGTACTTATTTTAATGTCCGTTGATGTTGATCCAAATATGTTTTTTTAGTTAGCCCTCACTGTTCCACCCCTGGGCAAAGGCCTCCTCCATTCATTGCATTTCTCTTGATGGTACGCTTCTCTTCTCCACTTCGCGAGTAAGCCCGTTGAATCCCGCCGTCTTCTCCTTGGTCTCCTGCTACCCCGTCACGCTATCTCAGGGCCCCAGTATTGCGTATTTGGGCATGTGCAGTGTTAAAAAACAACATAATTAAGAAAGTAATGTTGTTTCAGCTGCTTACATTCCTCCTGAAAAGCAAAAGCTCAAAGCCTTGAGGAAGAACTGGAATAATGTGAATAATCCTGCACACCATAGGAGATTAAAAACAAAAAAGGTCAGATATTTTAAAAGGCTGTGCTACATTGATGCTCGTTTTGTGTCCTTTCCAATAATTTAAAGTAAACTCTTCTTGTTTCCAGGCATTCAATGCAGACAAAGATGAAAGTGGTGAGCTTATTAGGGCAAGGAAGCTTTTGTCTAAGTGAGTTTGACATCAATATCCTTGTTACCAATTATTCATTTGTCACTGCATTATAAATTATAAAGCAACTAGCTAGAGTCTAGACCACTGTTTTTGGATCATCAACTCATTCATGCCAATTCTTAATATTTTTTTCAGGTTAAATAAAAATAAGAAGAAACTTAGTGAAATAGGAATAAATTATGATTTCTTTGCACCAGTGGATGTGCCAGAAGGACTGCTCAATGACATTGTCAAACAAGAAAAAGAAGGTAACAAAAGTGTAACAGAAGAAAGCAAGCCTAAAAAAGCTGAAAAACGCAAACAAGAAGCTAGACAAGTAAGCAAACCTGAGTTAGTACAGAATGGAGAACCAACTAATGAAGGAAAAAGAAAGAAGAATAAAAATCAAAAGGACAATAAACAGGCAGAAGTTCCCAAAAAGGGCAAACCTGTAGAAGTTAAAAAAGATGAACCTGCACCAAAAGCAAACAAAAAGGAAAAGTTGCCAGTAAAAGTTAATCAGAAACAGCAAAATGAAAAGAATCAGAAATTGAAGGATGCTGGTGTGAAACCAGCAGAGTTCATTAAAGTAGCTCAAGATTCTGAAGATTCAGATGATGATAGTGACGCTACATATGATAATGTCCTACAAAAGTATAACCTGCCATTTTTGAATGACGAAGATGATGAGTCTGGCGATGAAGAGGAAGCAAGTGACGAGGATGACTCCGGTGATGAAGGGGAAGAAAATGATGATGATGACGAAAGGTAATGCTTTTAATATAATTGTCATCTTACCACTATTAAAGATGCGAAATTGTGTAAGAATGGATATTGGGTATGCGCATAGTTTGTCACCTGGATTATACCACTGGATACTGTTTAGTATTAGTATGATCCTGTGAGACAATAACGGAACTCTACGTCGGCAAAGCCGCGGGCATAAGCTAGCCATTCATAAAATTGGAGGAAGTTCGTAAATTGGTACAAATGTTTACAGCTTAGTACTTTACAAGGTCCTTAAGATCTTTGGTTTAGATTAATGTTCTTTTTAGAGAAAACTGCTGTTAGCTGCAGCAACATATTTGAAAAAAACTACTAGCATGACTTTTATTATTCCAGTGATGAAGAAGAGGCACCTAAGCCTGCCACCAGACAGACCTTTACACAGAAAGCCTTTGTGCCTAAGAAACAGGCACAGAAGCAACAACAACAAAAACCGCAGGCCAAGAAGCAGCAACAAAAAAAACCTGTTGAAGCTAAAAAGAAAGCACCTCAAAGTAAGTGTACTTTTAAAGTGAAACAACAACAAAAAAACATATGTTGAAGTATCTTTGGTCTGGAATCATGCACTAGTCACAATTTAGGCTTAACGTATGCTGGGATAGAGAGCGGCCGTGGCCCATTGGTGGCGGCTCCTACTTACGGAGCCCGTTTTCTGGACGTGCCGCACGTGCGGCTAGCTCGCAAAAAATTTCGAACAGTAAGTTGTGGGTTCGAACCCAGGCAGGTGCATTACTTTGTGTAATTTATTTCATCCATCACCGCTGCTCTCAAAACGGTAAAGGAAAACATCGTGAGGAAACCGGCATGTCTTAGAACCAAAAAATTCGATGACTTGTGACATCTACCAACCCGCACTGGGTCCGCGTGGTAGATTATAGCCCATCCCTCCTAGGGAGGCCTGGGTCCCTGCAGTGGGAATATTATAGGCTAATGACGTATGCTGGGATACAGGTGACGCAGCCCAGCATAGTATAGATTGTGCAGGGCAGGGCAAGCGAGGCAGACGTATGCCTCGAGCGTATGCTGCGACGCTGCTCAATGACACATTCGCGATCTAACTAGCACAAAGAATAAATGTGTTCGAGTTGGGGGCCGTTCAAGTATTACGTAAGCACTAAGTATAGGGGGGCGGGGCTTTGCTTTGCTTATTTTTGATGACATAGGGGTGTGGGGTCTAGATGATGTTTACGTCAGCAGTAGTTGTTTACTGTTTTAAACATATGGCAACCCACACATTGTCTATGCTTGAAAACAAAACACATTGTCGGGGATTCTGTCAATAAAGTTGGTTTTAATGAAGTACGCTAAAGTCCTCTATCCTAAGCGTATTTTCTTATTTGATTAAAAAAAAAAACATAATAGGTACATTAGTAGAAAAAAAAATTCATATACCAATGTTTACGTAAGCATGGGGGGAGGGGTAGGTAAGAGCTTTGATTACTTTTGCTGACAAGGAGGATGGGGGGGGGGGGGTTAATAATTGCAGTAAATCTGCTTACGTAATACTTGAACAGACCCTTGACGAGCAAAATGAGTTAGCAAATGAAAATGAGTTAGAGCCCTAATTAATTAATAACCTAAAACAATGTTAGAAAATAGAAAGATAAATTTCTTTTTGTTTTCTTTTCAGAACCAGCAGTCTCACCCAAGAAGTTTGAGAAACAAAATCAGAAACCCATGAAGAAACAGTTTAAAAAGAAATAGTATTTTTAATACATTATGTGTAGTAGTTTATAAGACACAAAATAAAACTTATTTGGCAGGTACCATTTATTTATTGACTTCATTTTTCTAATATTTCAAATACACCGATAAAACCAATACCATAAAAGTCTACCGTTAGGTAAATTGCATTATATGACTTATTGATATGTGCGGCGGGGTTCACAGGACACTACTTATTTATATAAAAAGTTTAAACATGAAAAATTCAGTTACAAATGTACAGTCAGCATCAGAAGTATATTAACATTACTCAAAGTTTCGAAGCTGTTTTTTTAATAAAAACTTGTTAGTTATTACTCGTTACTAAATGTTATTGGAGTTTATGGACTATTTTAACGAATAACCTTCTGAAACATTAAAAATAATAGCCAGAGTCCTGTACATAAAAGAATTAAAATTCCGAAATGTTCAGCTACTTCTGATGCTGACTGTACATACTGAGACACATCTCAGTGCCACACAATATAACATGGACAGAGGCACCCAGTTAGCATATCCCGGCAGACACATAATGTAGTACACATCTACACACATGAAACTACTTTTAAAAAAATGGAATATTGTATACTGAAGTTTGATTGACTTAAATTGAGTAGCAATAAGATTTGTTCAACTACAACTGCAATTCACGGAAAAAATACCTGCTTTGGTTTGTACTTATTGAAAAAAATACCTGTCAAACAAACTTCGTTTTTAAGATTATAGCCTCACTGAAGCATTGTAGACACTTCAGTTGTAGGAAATAAATCGTCCTTTCTTAAATACTATTACAAAAATACGAATTTCCACTAGCAGAGACTGTCGTTACAATCTTACGTCGTCACTCTACCTCAGCAAGGCAGTCTTTAAAAGTTCAAGTAAAATGAACTAATATTCTAATACGATATTATAGTAAATAAAATTTATGTCTAATTTATTCTCCCTCATTTAGTTGAACTATGACTGGTCTTTCGTCATCTTCATCGGCATCTAAACCTGTGAAATCCCATTGCAGTTTGTCCGTCAAATTATCCTTGAATCTCTCAATCATTGTAAGAAGACGACCATCGACTTTGCTCACGTATGCAGTACGGAAAAATTCTCGAAGCTTCTTATACACCAAATTTTTGTTCATAACTATATCGGCTAGGAAATCCTCTGGCATTTCATCGATTTGTATTTCAATTGTTCTGATAAAATGGAAGAATACGCTACGGTATTTGTGTATAGCGTCATCGCAAGAGCACATGAGAATCACGAGTTCTTTCCAGTGCTCAAACGCCTCAAGGGAATGTCCGATAAGGAAGCATAGGTAGGCAAATTGTAGTTCGCCGATGATATGAAGTGGTCTGAAAGTAAAAATAAAGTTTAAGTAAAATTGATGTAGGTATACATTTTTTAACTGTCATACATAAACTCACGCCCTTTTCCAATGGGAGTAGGCAGAAGAACCTCACTAAGGTAAGGCCAGTTTGTCTTTCTGGCTCATCCCATGACTAAACCATACATAACTAACTTTTATAATATCTCTATAGGTATTCCAACATGCTAAGAAAAACTTGCAAGAACTCACTCATCATGCTGTGCGATCATAAGCTCCAATGAATATGATTGATCCAAATAATGTTTAGTAATCTCTTCTGCGGTTGACCCTGGAGGGAATTTGTCGCGCGGTATTTCTGTGAACCTCATAGACATACCTGGGAATAGAAAATTCAAGTAAGGAATTAGTATCATCAAGCATTTACTTCTAAGGTTTCTTGTAGAAGGCACTATGGGATGGTGCCGCCGTACCTATGCACCGTGTGCGACAGTCCCAGAATGGAAGAAAAATACGTGTTACGGGTCGGCCCAAGAAATATGGGTCAAGGGTAGGAAGATGATATAGATCCAAAATAATAGTACATTCATGTATAGGTTTATACTTATGTACATACATGCAATGGTATTATTGCATGTAGGTACACACGGCTACACATCAAGCATTACAAACCCAAGTTTTTTTATCATACAGAAACAGGAAAATCAATGAAATTAATCAATACTTCTCTGAATGAATTAGCTAACACGTTAATAAAAAAAATAACCTACAACGAGATGTTGCAGCTACCCACAAAACTAGCTATATAGTACATATTTATTATTATGTCGTTGTTTTGCATAACTGCATTGGATGTAAATATTAAGAGATTGGCTGGCTGCTACAAAACACTGTTTAATTTATTAACCTTATTTTACATGATAATTTTGTGTTGTTTTGGATGACAAGGATTAAGACATTATCCTTAAGTTTCTACTTATAATATATAATATCTGCCCAATGCCTCTGGTTGCAGGACTAAATGTGGAAACCAAAACCCTAAAATAAGATATTAGTAACTAAGTAGGTATGTTAATATGAAATGCAAAATATTTTACCAGGTGCAGGTTTCAAATGTGGCAACATAGCATCTTCTCTTTCCTCTCTTGTAATCCTCTTGGCTCTCTTAGCATCTGACTGTCCAGCAGCCGGTTCTTCCATCTCTTCTCCAGGTTTTTTAGTTGACTCATCTGTACTCGACTGGCTTTCCATAGAAGCTGTAGTCTTTACTCCCCTTGGTCTCTCTTCATCAGTCATTGATAGAAGTTCTACAGATGCTCTGATCATACCATTTTCTGGAGATAGCTTTGTGGCTAGTTCAGCTGTAATTTTTAAACACAATGATGGGGAATTATGACTTGCTCAGCACTTGTATGTGGTCATACGAAAGTGATATCAATCCTGATTGGTGAAGAATACTTGATTAGGTATTCAAATCAAAATCAAAAATGTTATTTGCACAAAAATAAATGAAATTGCAGCAGCATAGAAACACTAACTTATATATTTTACTAGCTGAACCCACGCATGTGTTGCAATGCGTTTTTCCTACCTACTTATCTATCTACTACCCTACGTACTACCCGACCTACTACCCTACCTACCTACTACCCTACGTACTACCCGACCTACTACCCTACCTACCTACTACCCTACGTAAAAAAAAAAAAAAAGTATCAAAGAACCTTCTCCTGGTTCTTAGCTACCTCCCTACCAATTTTCAGATATAATATAATAAAATATATAGATATAGATAATAATAACTAACCTGGTATTTGAGAAGTCAGTAGTTTCCATTTCTGCCATATCTCATAAGGATAAGGTGCGAGATGCCGGTCCAGATTGAACAGGTTGTCTTTAAGGCGTTGAATGCTTTCATCTGTAATCTCATCTTTGCTCATGTCCTCTGTCTTTTTGTCCCACATTTTGACTAGAAACTCCTTTTTATGGAAGTAATGCATGAAGCCTGATCTGAAATTGTTTTTAAAGGATAATGTCAGTTTAATTGGTAAGCAGAGTGTCTTATTTTTGAAGCATCATGCTTCAACCAAGAATACATACAATTGATAGTTTTAGAATTATTTGATTTGGGTTTACAATACGTTACAATGTCCAGCACTATCAATCATAGCCACATTTTCATTTTATCTTCGGGGACGTCGGCAGACACCAGACGGGCGATCAGTCCTTTCGTTGTGGATTATTTCGCCAAATCATAGCCACATACTCAAGAGTTTCTGCTCATGATGCTGTATCTTTTCTGTTTAGAATATTCATAATCAAAGGCACTATATGCCAGTTTTTGTATGACAAAACTGTCAAAACCTTTACTAAGTGATGGCCTAAGTAATCAGTAAAGCTCTCTGAGTATGGCAGTTAGAGTGTATTAAATTCATTAATTAAGCATCTGAATTCAAAGTCATATGGGCACTAACATTTCATAGTATTTGTTGGAATAAGGCTCCATTTGTTTTTAAGTTTCCTGTTCTGTCCCACTGCTGGGTAAAGGTCCTCCATTCCTTTCCAAATCCCCATGTTTTGCCTTCTCTGGCCAATCAGTCAGTCAGGCACAAAACCAAATTATAAGGCTAAAAGATTGTAACAAAAATACCAGTCGGTCTAGACTGACTATCATTTTGATTTCAACTAATAATCAGGAACTTGGTCAGTTATGTGGTATGTTTGCGAGGGTTGATAACTCTATATTTCTCCTCCTATCTATCGTTATACATAATCCGGGCAAGGCAGGAAGACATTGATATTACAAGATAATGTGCAATTCTTATGGTCTGAATATAATAAGGTATGGGTTGACCTTGAAAGATAACACTTGTGCAAATATTTTAAGCTGACTTGTAGCAGTCTGACTTGGAGCCAAGATATTATTTATGGTGTATTGTTAAATTTTGTAATTATGGGTTCAAATACAAAGCATTTTACAAATTATGTATGTTGTGGTCTCTGTTTACATGTAAAATTGTTTATTTTGGTGATGCAGACCATGTTTCACTGATTTATGTGTTGTTAGAAGAAGCATTTACCTTGGTGAGACATCCCCCGTTCCTTTGCTGACTCCAGAGAAATGGATGTAGTGTAATCCAGGTGGTATCATCTTAATTCCGCGAAAATCTTCTTCTGTATTCCAACATTGCATATCGATACCAAATTGTGTTTCCTGAGGCACTCCGAGGAAAACAAACGTTCCTCCTTCAACCAAAAGCTTTTTCGCGGTTTCTTGATCCATTTTCTACTGATATCCCGATGCAAATCAATAAAATGTGATAAAAATAAAACCAATCAATATGTTTACATCCGGGAAACGTCAATTTGTTTGACATTTGTCGTGCTCCAGGCTCCAGGATGAAATGTGAGGTCGTCGAACACGGAACAATGCAAAATATTATGTTCTTTTTATAAACTTTATTACAACATTATACAAAATTATAAATATCGTGAAATCGCAAAATATTCCAATTATTTAAATAAACTAATCATTATTTTGTTTAGTATTTCGAAGATTCTGCAAAAAAAGTTTTTTTTAACGGAAGTTGACCTGTTTCAAAATGATTCTGGAACGCAGCATGCTAACATGAGTGTGAACAAAACGCGGGATTTAAAATCGTTTTATTATTTCCAATTAAATAAAATCTATTAAAAATGTAGTTCTTTTAAAGAACGTGAAGTATAATATTCAAGTTCAAGTTTTTTTTTAAATTTAAGAGGATCCTGTCGGGTCTGCGGTTTGTTCGTAAGTGATACCGATACCGCGGCCCCGACACAAAGGGCTAAAAAGGAACGGGGTGGTTTTTAGTCAGTAGAAGTCTAACACTCGCTACCATCTCTGCCCAGAGCGGGAGGACTCAATAATTAATGATTCCACATCATTAAAAAAAAAAAAAAAAGTGGATGCGATCCTTGTTATCTGGTAGGTATACATACTTAATACTATGATTGCATTGCGTTACCTACTATGGCCGAAAATGGCAAGGTAGGCTACAATGTAAAGGCACAATATAAATATGGTGAAGGGTGAAGCTGTGAGTGGCTGGCTGTTAATTACCATTTTGAAGGTTGTTATGTAAGTATAAGTAAGTCGTCAAGTTATTCCTCAAGATGGCAAGCGCCACGACTAATATCTGAAGAGGCTTGTGATACAAATCATAATATTTCGAATCCATGCATGTATGACCCGTGTTCTTTAATTAGTTAACTCCTTTGCAGGCAAATGTGGACGTGGAATGGGTATCAAAATTATCACATTTTGCTTACTGTTGCCCTACGTCAATGCGGGGTAATTCTAAGACGTCCAGAGTTTCCAAAAATTCTATGCACATTTTGTTATAAATATTTTAATGACATCATTATAGATATCAACAGCTTCAATTGGGTAAAAAACTGTATTTTTATCCCACTAGATGTCGTATCAGGGCGTTTTTCAAAAAAATTGTTTACCCGAAAATGACGTGTCCCATGACTTTAGACTAATATTCTGTGAGCTACGTGTTTCATAACTTTTTTTTTTCTGCTTAGATACGATACAATAACTTCAAAACTGTTTATTGATGTCGTCAAAACTACTTAAATCTACATATTTAAATTAATACAATCAATATAAGAAATTAAAAAGGTGATTTTTGTACTGTCCCACCCAGGTTTCGTAAAGTTCAGAACGAAAAATATCAGTATTATCCTACCTTTATCGTCAACATAGTTTGTAATTTGGTAGGATAATTATGTGATCTAAATTCGATAAAATGCCTTATTTATTGGGTTTTAAACCTCAAAATAGTATAAAATAGGTATTCATTTTAACTTGTTCTTAAAAATCGTCATTGGTGGAAAGTTCCATCTACGCAACGTCGAATTTCGACTTAAAATGCAAAAAAATTATAAACTGAGTTTTGTTTTTGTCTTATGGCAGCATTTAAACGTGCAAACGGTCGTTTTATTAGTTATTTGGCAGCAGGAGCGTTTGCAAAGTGTAAGTGAATGGTTGGGCGTCACGTTGTCTTGTTTCATCGTTCCACTACGAACTTGATTATTTGAGCTAAGTAACGACATTTTTAGTTAGAAATTTTGACAATTAATTAAAAAAAGTGTTAACGAATCTGAATTGAAAGTAATATCAACTAAATTTACATCGAAACTATTGAATTTTACTGTTTGTTTCTGTGCTGGCGTCATCCGTCACGTCCTCTACGCAACGTTTCGTATAAGCGGAACAACAAATGTGACGTAGTGGAATTCTTAAGCATGGTTTACATTGTTCCTTCTTTATTTTGAAGTTTTTATCAAAGTGATTATGTATGATGATTTTGGGGTCCAAAATAATATTTTGTCAAATAGATTTTATTAACTAGAAAATAAAAATGTAGTTGTTCATTCAAACTTACAATATAAAGGGTGTAACAGTACCCTTAACGAAGCTGAAAAGTACTAGTTCTCCCAGTCATTACGATAATTTTTTGTTCTACACCATTCCCGGGAACCTTCTAGTTATGTAGATATTGAAAGGTTCCGAGTTTTTCACATGTTTTTGTTTATATTTCAGTTTTTAAGGTAATTACTTTACTTTAATTGCCTCACTATTCAAAGCATTCATTAGCACAATGTTTTAAGTGTACTACATGCAATAACACGTGATTTTTACTCCAAAAAAGTTGTTTCCTAGCAATATTTTTTGCGTAGGGTTGCTTATTTTGATGTACCTACATAATGCTTGCACCCTGTACATTATAGATTCAAATTTACATAGTTATGCTACTAAGCTTTAATTTGATTACTTAAATATAATTTATGTAAGCCATGCCTTATAGTTCCTCAACGCGACGTAACGTAACGTGTCCTATTATTTTTGTGATATTTAGATTTAATTTCATAATTCTGGGTATTATGAAATTTAATTGAGACAATATTGTCTCAATTAAATTAAAAATTCAATATATACTTACATTAAGAATTTTCTAAAATTAATTTGAATAGCATAGTAAAACAAAATTCCAAAGTAATATAAAGATTGTGCAATAAAACCTACCATAAAGTAACGTATAGGAATCGTTTACATAGAAAAAACCTTATTATATTTGAAAATTACTAATTATAAGCTTGTGATTAAGAAGACTGATTAAGTTGAAAAATGTTTTGATAATAATTATAATGTTTTTGGAAGACCTTTATGTTTTAATAGGGTTCTCTATTGTGTCACCTAACTTTTTTATCCATAATTTAAAATGCCATAACTTTTTTTGTCCTAATCATCATTTGTCCGAATGATAACTTACCCGAACTAAATATCACATAATATCACATGCTATAAAATTGAAATCCCTAAATATAATATGTCCTAAATCCATTTGTCATAAATATTACAATCAATAATATACGAAAGACATAAAATCGTTTTCCATAAAAGTTTTAAGTCCTAAATTAAAATAACATAATGTTTATTTATCATAATAATATTATTATAACAAAGTATAACAAAGCTTCTGGTCACGTCACTCATACATGCAACGCATGTTGTACTCCATGACGCGCGCTCGCTTCGCTCGCATATTACATAACACTATTGTCTTCTGTCCCCGAAGTGCCGGGCCTCCGCCGGCCTCCTTCGTCGGCCTACGGCCCGGTGCCCATGCCGCCCATAAAGGATACTGTCGTGAGACGGTGATTCATCCACTTAGCGGACGACTAGCAACAGCCTATAATTTTGGTTATTCATCCGGCTAATCGGACGACTAATTAATTTCATTCATCCGCTAATCGGACGACTAGACACTTCGAATTTTTTTTAGGACTATAAAATTTATTAAAAACGAACATTCGGAATAATACACATTAGGTAAAGCAATAGTTAGGACATATTAATTTAGGTCATGTAAAATTAGGAGATTCAATTATTATAGTAATCGATATTATGACAGAATACTTTTAGAACTAAAGATAATTATGTTAAACAAAATTTCGGCAATTTGAACAATATGGTTAATGAAGTTTATGGCAAACGTGTTATGGATAATGATTTTCGGACAAACAATTTTAGGAGAAGTAAGGGAGTACCTTTAATAGTTATCCAAACTTCGTGATGTAATGGAACTTTTCAGCTGACCTATCCTATGAAAACATAAAGAATAGTGGCAAACGCTCGAACAAATTTTTGTTGACATTTTTTTTTTTGCGTCAGCCTATGGAAAAAATATATTTGTATAGAGTTTGAATTCCTGAACAGTTTTGTCTTCTGTTATATTTTTATAGGTACGCCAGAATTAAAGATATTCCTGTTTAAAGTTTTAGAGGTTATGTTGTATTAACAATGGACTAATCGAAAAAGAACTATAGAAATACAAAATAAACTACGGACGTTTTCAGAATGTTAAAGCCCGGTGTCGGTCGCAAGCTGAGCGGACCCATTAATGACTTCTTTTACCTACCTCGCAATAGAAAACTGCTTACGTGTGTGTTTCCACAAACACCAACGAAACACCAACAAAGAGTCGAGCGGAAACGAGTAAAAATGAGCTTGCTCTGCTACGCCAGAATTAAAGATATTCCTGTTTAAAGTTTTAGGGGTTATGTCGTACAAACAACGGACTAATCACCCTACTTACCCTTTAAATATAGATATAAATGCATTTACACATTATAAACTACGGACTACCGTATTCAGAATACTAAGTCCAACCGATGCAAGATACCGCGACCTCGACATAAAGGGCTAAGAAGGAACATGGGTGGTTTTTAGTCAGTAGAAGTCTGACACTCCTTTTCGCTGTTCAAGAGCGGGAGGGGTTATTTGTTGATTTCCCAACCACCCAAAAAAAAAGGTTAACCTGCCCTTACCATTTTAGTAGATACAGAAAAACACGTTTAACACAATTTATTTATTTAGAATAGGTACCTACACCAATAATAGTATGCACATTTCACAATCATTCATGACAATATGCAGGCTAGGGATGTTAAGGTATCAATTGCATACCTAACTCTCCTAAGTACAATAAAGCTATATCATCGTAAAGTTATAGAAATAAAACGTGTAATAGAAAACTAAACATCTTTGCTATTCGTCTACAATTGGCTAACTCCACAACTTGTGTTGGCTCCAGTGAACGGAAATAGTTGGCTCAGGTTGGGTTGATGCATCAGCATCAGGCTGGATTACATTTTCTTGTGGTTGCACATCGTCAGTTGTGTCTAGCTGAGGACTACTTTCATCTTGACTATTCATACGTAGGACTTCTCTTCTTGTGCGTTACCAGCACGCATGGCAAACACGTTGTATAATGCTTGTAGGCCTTACACGGCTACCCATCGTGATATTCAATTCGATGTACACACAATAAAGTCCAAAGTAAAGAGGCAGAATCGGAATCCAGAGTCATCCTTAGGCAAGTCACACAGGGAACAGTAAATATCAGAGTTCATAAGCAGAACTAGTCGATGAATTAGAAAATCACGGAGAATCCATGGAAAATAATATAATGAGATGCTCGTGCAGACTATGACAAGCTGTCAGTTCAGTACAGTTGAGAATTGAAATGTCTTTTAACTTACAAAGGTTTATTACATGCCAATATTAAAAGCATAGCTAAGTCAAAAGTTGTAAAGTCAAGTCAGATAGAAAAAATAAATTAAGCTATGATTATTTATTATCACCTGTAGTCTAGTCAATTGAGCTCATAATTATGATGATTTTTTTTCCCAGCGATTGATAGGCCTTAAGCTTGATTTGATAAAACTAAGTAAATTATTTCGTCGGTATCTATCACGGTGACTTAAGTAGACGCTTATTAATTCCATCAGCTATAATATAGCCACTGTTCTTTCTCGTTAAATATACGATACAATTTTTTTATTTTTTGTAAATATTAATTATGACGTCTAATAAACACATATTTATAATTAAATCATCTATTTTCTCGGTGGAAATCCACTACGCAACGGACACTTTTTTTGAAAAACGCCCATCAACGACTTTGCCTAATTTTGTCTGGTCACCTGTCAAAATCCAAAGTAGGTACCTACCTAATTTAATATTTATGTTACCTACGTAGGTATCTACACTAATATCTAAAATAATTGCATAGGTACCTACTTATGAATGTATATGAATATGTGTCACACACAGTGTCATATTCCAGACTGCAAAAAGAATCCAACTATTTAATTAGTACTTTGCATTGGCCATGTAGGTATGTATAAATACACCACGCACCTTCAATGGACGCTACCGAAAGCGCCAAACTAGTAGCTCAATATATTATTCTTGGCGGACACAATTTAGATTGCCATCGACACGCTAACAAGAAAAACGTTACTAAAATAAAATCACCTTTCGAAGTACCTACCACAGCAGAAATCAGTGACTCGGCATTGATATTTTATCTTTGTAAGAAGTAGGTACCTATTATAGTTTGCGGCGATATTGTGGATGGAATTCCACTGGCGTGAGCACTTGCTTCTTCTAACTGTTCCTCGCGCGAGGACTTGCTTCCAGCACTGGCGCGGGCACTTGTTTCCATAACTGTTGTGACTACTTACCTAACTCTATCGCTGGTGAGTGCACATTGCTCCATCGCTGGCATGTGCACTTCCTTCCTACACTAGTGCGATACTTTCGTCCATTATTGGCGCTATATAATCATCACAAAAAGGCTGTGATACGGTCAGGTAAGGTTAGAAAATTGGCCAACAACGAGTCGAATTTAGCGGGTACATAAGAAACCATTAATTTCACTTGTTTCATGGTCATCAAATGAAAATCACGTAGGTACCTAGTAACTAAGAGATGGATGAGGGATAAATCCGGGGCTGCGGGTTGTAAGAAAGAGGTACCGCGGCATCGACACAAAGGGCTCAGAAGGGTGGTTTTTAGTCTGTAGATGTCTGACAGTCCCTACCGCTCTGCCCAGAGGAGTCATATATTTTGATGATTTCCCAAACCCCCCCAAAAAAAAGTAAGTAACAAGGTATCTACTGAGCTGCACGTTTTACTGCCCATTTCCACCTATATTTGCACGACCTGTACCAAGCACGTCTTCTCTATGTTTCTATCTTACATAGATATTATGTACAACTGTACATAAGTTAGGCAGGTACCTACCTGTCTCCTCTCCTACTCAACCCCCTATGAACCGATATTAAAAATCCACTAAGGGCTCATACATACGTACGAAAATTGCGCCGATCCCAAAGAGGTTTGTTTTCCACTTGTGATTTCGTCAGACGAGCGAGCACACTCGTTCGAATAGTTTGCGTTCGTTGAAAAATTCCCACCGAAATTTTAGTCAGATTTTTTTTCGAGTTCTCACGTCGAGAGGTTAACACAGGAACCTAGATGTCGAGCATTACGCAGCACCTGCATTTTTGTTTTAGTACTGATTTTTTTTGACTAATTATTTTCAACAGGTGACGAATTCAGCGTCTCGAGCACCACTAGCGGCGGCGAGACGGAACGGCAATCAGAAAAGCGCTTTAGTTTAGCTGTCGCTTGCAATTAGTGGATTTTATGTACTCGTACCTACCAGTCATCCTACTACTTACCTGTAATGAATTTTGCCTTTATTTCGTGGTTTTAAGTATCGTCGTTCGTGTTTGTCTCCTAATTGGAAATGTTTTGTTTTTTCCAGGCCTCTGTAAAGAATGGAAGGCATATCGTATCATTAAAAAACCTTTGAAGACAAAGAGCAGAGAATGACAAACGTTGAATGTTGTTTTGTGGAAAGACTATAATTATTCACACGGTAGTCCTATTTTCCCAAACGTAGGTATAGATGTCTCCAAGCCTGAAGCTTTGCCTGTGGAACTTCGTTGCTTTTCATTGCTGTCATGTTGGCGCTGTTTGAGTGGCGTTGGTTCTGTGGTGCCTGTCCGTCAATCGGTCTGACTCTCGTCTGTCTACAAAAATTGGCTTGCTTCAAAATTCATTAATTTGAGAGATGAATATTGAAGTGAACCAATGCCAAACATTTTCACATGTCCATGCTTTTTCAAGGTTTTTTTTATGGTAGCTTCATATTTTCTTTGGCACAGTGAAAATATTTGTACCTAGTGAGGCGCATATTTAGCAAATGGCACAGAATGATGGATATGAAAGCTTTTCTTCTCCGATGTTGAATATATAATCAAGTTCCTTCATTATTATTATAGAACATGTACGTAGGTGTAGTTGTCTCCTTACGGTAGTAAGGAGACTGCTGCTGGCAGTTCATTTATTTATAAGGTTTCGACAGTCAGAATTAAGGTGGATGTCGTAGTTGCTAATTCATAAGCTGGAGTAAAGTTCTTTTACCAAAAACAAATCCAAAAGCCTGGCAATCAGTACCATGTCGATAATCGAATTACAGGCCGTCCTTTTACACTACAGGGTCTCGATATATCCGATTTTTGATAACGCTGACGAATAGAGACGCTCAGTGGGTATACACCTGGGAAATTAGGATGTAAATTTCCATTCGCTCGCTCCCGCGGACCTATATTCACGGATTCTTTGTTTTCATCGGATATTTAAGGATACGAAGTCCCAGGGGCCCCTCTGCGCGTAGACAGCAGGATGGGCCTCGAGGGATGATGAAAACTGGGAAAAAACGTACATCGATGCCCCGGTAGGTAGGTACCTGAATATCACACCTTTTTTCCTTTCGTGTTTAGGTACCTACATATTGAGTATCATGATGTAAATTGAAAACAAGTATGATATAGGTACTTGAATGGTCTCAATCGTTAAGAGTTAGTACTTACTACTTAGATTGCGCTATATCTAGACGGGTGCGTTAATTATTATAGTTCTTTTTCGAGTATTAGGGTAAAAGGAAACTTAGGTACCTACTTCAATTTTAACGCACTGCTTGTTTTTTTAACATCCTAGAACCTGTAAGTTGGCCTCCAATCTTTTGAAGTATACTCTGTCTACCGTACATAATCCGAATCAATGTCAATTCGTTTTTAGGGTTCCGTACTTAAAGGGTTTTAACCCTTTGGGTACGGGAACCTGTTACTAAGACTTCGTTGTCTGTCCTTCCGTCTGTCCGTCCGTCTGTCTATCTCAAGAACCGCGATAGCTAGACAGTCGAAATTTGCACAAATTATGTATTTCTGTTGCCGCTCGCTATATCAACAATAACTAAAAACAAAATAAAATAAATATTTAAGGGGGGGCTCAATACAACAACCGCGATTTCGTGCACGAGTCCGACTCACACTTGGCCAGTTTTTAGGGTTCCGTAGTCAACTAGGAACCCTTATAGTTTCGCCATGTCTGTCTGTCTGTCTGTCTGTCTGTCCGTCTGTCCGTCCTCGCTTAATCTCTGTGACCGTTAGCACTAGAAAGCTGAAATTTGGTACCAATATGTGTATCAATCACGCCGACAAAGTGCTAAAATAAAAATTGGAAAAAAATGTTTTATTAGGGTAGCCCCCCTATATGTAAAGTGGGAAGTGATTTTTTTTTTAATTTTAACCCTAACGTGTGATATATTGTTGGAAAGGTATTTAAAAATGAATAGGGGTTTACTAAAATCATTTTTTGATAATGTCAATAATTTCGGAAATAATTGCTCCAAAAGTTAAAAACAAAGCGTCCCCCCCCCTCTAACTTTTGAACCATAAGTTTAGAAAATACGAAAAAAATCTGAAAAGTAGAACTTTATAAGGACTTTCTAGGAAAATTATTTTGAACTTGGATGGAAACAACAGATGGAAACTGCAGTTAACCAATATAATTTGGTCCCTGAATCGTATGAGCGCCTATACAATCCAGAGGTCAAGTTTCATTGGCCCGTATTTCAAACAAAAAAAGAATTATTACTACGGAACCCTACATTGAGCGTGGCCCGACACGCTCTTGGCCGGTTTTTTTATTTATTCAACTCTTCATGTGACCAGAGGACTGGCCAATAATAAAACAATAATTACCAGTCTTCCAGCATTACACAACAATTTTCCTCTCAACCACTTCCAAACACCTGCAAAACTTACCTCCTATGTAATGTACGTAAGTAAACATACATCGCTATAATAACTTAGTAACCTGTACATTAATGTACATCGACATCACGTCTCGGAAGCACTCTGGAGACATGAACACTATTAAAAGTTCGCCTAACTCTGCGAGAGTAGCGACGCAACTAGTTTATGTTAGAGACCTATCTAAACACCAAATAGCCCCGGAGATGTAATTCTTACAGGGTAGGGCACAATGGATGTAAGTTTGATAGTTGGAACCGCGAAAGAAATCTCGTGAGAGATGAAAGAGTTGGTAGGTAGAGGCGGTAATGTCATCTTAAATCTGGCTTTATGTTTTGCAATTATTATTTTGAATTTATCCGGATATGGAATTTGTTGAGGCTAATAAGTGAATAATCGTTGCAATGATCGAACAAAAACAAAGCACGCTGCTTTCTTCTTTATTTGATGTCATCATAATAAACGTAACGAATGTCAGAGCTGCTTTTTTTTAAAATATTTAGAACCACAAACTTTTTGCTATTACAACAATGCCTACTTGGAGTTCATTTTACATAATTTTTACGCATTTCTTTCGTCAAGCTACGGCGCGGCGTAGCTCGCAATGTAGGTGCTGCTACGTAGGTGTAGCTCCCGTAACGTAACAGGTTTTTATGGGACTCTTTATAGGTACGGTCAGCATCAGAAGTATATTAACATTACTCAAAGTCTTGAAGCTGTTTTTTTAATAAAAACTTGTTAGATATTACTCGTAACTACATGTTATTGGAGTGTAAGGACTATTTTAACGAATAATCTTCTGAAACATTAAAAATGATAGCTAGAGTCATTACATAGCATATTGTCATTAGCTAGAGACATTAAATCAATTAAAATTCCGAAATGTTCAGCTACTTCTGATGCTGACTGTACGTAAAGTTAAAAGTTCCGTAATGATCAATATAGTTTAGTTACCTATAAACTGTGAAAGCTTAAAGCAGTGTTCCTTTATACTTTCCAAAGTTCAAAGTGTCTGTTATGATGACTTTTGTCTAATCCAGGCATTTTTTTAACTGAATAACCGTCATCAGAAACGACCTTTATTTATATTTAAAACTTTTACCTGCCATGACTAGGCAAAATATAACCGCGAAACACTCATATATTCTAATAAACATAAGCAAAACTCTGAACTTCTTTTGAAACAACTATATGTTACCTTAACGTACCTACGCACTAAAGCATAAGTTCCGTGATGTATGTATGTACAATGTGTACTAAAATTTTTGAGGTTAGTTCACATACTGTACTTTCTATCCTCTAATTATTTTTCTTCGTATGAGCTGATGGTCGTAAAATAACTGATAAACCTAATTATCACCATTTAAAACGCACTTAAATCGGTTCATTCTTTTACGAGCTATGACGTTCCATACGTACAGGCATAAAAAATAAGAACAATAATTGTTGTGTTATTTTTTAAGAAATTGTAACTCGTTGTACGCATGTTTGACTGCCGTGCAATGTCCAGGGTTCGACTCAACTCTAGTGATGGTAAGTTGGTAAGTTGATCGGGAATTTCTCAGTAGCCGCCACGAAGTCTGAATTTGTGGCCTTTGACGGCAATAGGCTCGCCAGCCGCCACGTATTAAATGGGATTTAAACATAACTTGCGAAATATAAATGTGCTATTATAATAAGTTCACCTCTGCCTGTCCACTATGAGCGTTTCGGCGTGTTATTATACCTATAACTTTGTTTTTGCTGAGAGTGGGTTAAAACATGGAGTAGGTACCATCACTACCTACACAACTTACTACCACGACAATATAAGGCTGAGTTCACACGATTAACAACAGTAAGCAACTATCAAAACGCCAGTTGGAACTTCAGGAACTGGGTCACTGACCGGGCCGGTTTCCAACTGGTTAACGTAATAAACGTGAGTTGGAACTTCAGTTAAATTGCTTTATTAATTTATTAGAACAGCTTTCGTGATTGACCGCTTGACCAAACAGAGTTTAAACGCTACCTTATAATTATATACGTAGAGGAAACTTAGTTTACTAAGAGAAACTTTGTTTTTGTTATTTTAAGGGGGAGCAAAACAAAAATGACTGGCGTGGCAGGTAAGTAATACCTAAATGAACTTAGAGGGTTGTATTTTAGGTTATAATTATTGATGGGCTGCGGGTTGTTCGAAAGAGATACCGCGGCCACGACACAAAGGGCTAAGAAGGAACATGGGTGGTTTTTAGTCAGTAGAAGTCTGACACTCCCTACCGCTCTACCCAGAGTACCCTACCTAAGTCATTTGATGATTTCCCACACTCCAAAAAAAGGATTGTATTGGTGGATCTGGATACTCAGTATAGCCATATTTGTTACAGACGCGAGCCATATTTTAATTAAGGTTTAACCTGAAAATCGCAAATAAATTAAAACTGACCAGAAAATCGCAAATAAATTAAAACAACAAAATACCTACCCATTTTTTAAATGATTTTTAATACCGATGTTTGATCAAAAAATATTTTAAACTGTTCGTTTACATTGCAGTAGGTAGGTATTTGGCATATTTGTCGAAACAGCTTTATAAAACCAAAATCAAAATTAATTAATTTGGAAGTATTCGACAGTTGCTATTTAATTTTGTTGTACGATCGATGTTCGATACTTTCAAATTGTTTTATTGTAAAGTTTTCTACCCTTATAGTAACTCTCTCAACCCGAGACTACACTGAAAAAAATAAGCAGTAAAAACAATCGAAAAAACATTCAACTGTACTGCTTTAAACAGTAAAATATGAGCCTAACGTTCAAAGCAGTAACTTTTAATGCGTCGAAAACAGTAAAAGCTTGACAATAAATTTTAATGTTTTAAACAGTTAAAAAACATTTAACTGTTTAAAACATTAATTTTTTTTTTACTGTTCTAAACAGTAAAATTTTTTAATGTTTAAAACATTAAAAAAACTTTAATTTTTTTAATGTTTAAAACATTAAAAAAACTTTAATTTTTTTAATGTTTTAAACATTAAAATGTTAAAAAAAATTTAATGTTTTAAACATTACAAATTTTACTGATTAAAACAGTAAATTATTTTAATGTTTAAAACATTAACCTATTTTAATGTTTTAAACATTATTTTTTTTAATGTTTGAAACATTAGCAAAATGTACTATTTAAAACAGTAAAAAATAATGTGTGTACACAGTAGCGGGTACTGTAAGTGCACAGTTACAGGTAATGTTTAGGATGCTACTTTTTAATGTGCTTGCACAGTAGCGAGTAATGAATTTCACAGTTAAAGGTAACGAGAAGGATAGTACTTTTCAATGTGCATGCACAGTAGCGGGTAATGAGTTTCACAGTTACATTTAACGAGAAGGGTAGTACTTTTTAATGTGCATGCACAGTAGCTGGTAATGAGTTTCACAGTTACATTTAACGAGAAGAATAGTACTTTTTAATGCGCATGCACAGTAGCGCGTAATGCATGTCACAGTTGCATTTAACGAGAAGGATAGTACTTTTTAATGTGCATGCACAGTAGCTGGTAATAAGTTTCACAGTTAAAGGTAACGAGAAGGGTAGTACTTTTTAATGTGCGTGCACAGTAGCAGGTAATGAATTTCACAGTTGCATTTAACGAGAAGAATAGTACTTTTTAATGTGCATGCGCAGTAGCGGGTAATGAGATTCACAGTTACATTTAACGAGAAGGGTAGTACTTTTTAATGTGCACGCGCAGTAGCGGGTAATGAGATTCACAGTTACATTTAACGAGAAGGTTATTACTTTTTAATGTGCGTGCACAGTAGCGGGTAATGAATTTCCCAGTTGCATTTAACGAGAAGGATAGTACTTTTTAATGCGCATGCGCAGTAGCGGGTAATGAGATTCACAGTTACATTTAACGAGAAGGGTAGTACTTTTTAATGTGCATGCACAGTAGCGGGTAATGAATTTCCCAGTTGCATTTAACGAGAAGGATAGTACTTTTTAATGCGCATGCGCAGTAGCGGGTAATGAGATTCACAGTTACATTTAACGAGAAGGGTAGTACTTTTTAATGTGCATGCACAGTAGCGGGTAATGAATTTCACAGTTAAAGATAACGTGAAGGATAGTTATTTTTAATGTGCATGCACAGTAGCGGGTAATGAGTTTCACAGTTACAGGTAACGTGAAGGGTAGTACTTTTTAATATGCATGCACATTAAAAAGTACTTTTTTATTCACGTTACTTGTAACTGGGCACTAACCGTACCCGCAACTGAGCATACACAAAAAATATTATCCTTCACATTACCTGTAACTGTGCAAGTACAGTAGCGAGTACTGTACGTGTACAGAAGCAGGTGTCGTGAAATAAAAAAATATGTTCTTTAAGACATTTATTTTAAATTAATAATCATACGTACTAAAGTATTATATTTACCACAAAATAAATGGAAAACCAATCAAAATAACACTTAGATAACTTAAAGATACTTATTATACTTACTACTCATGGTACACGAAATCTCTTAAGGGGTAATTGTACTCATCATTTTGAACAGCTTTTATTATGGGACAAAACCCTTAATCGCGAGAGAAAAAAAAACAGCTTTTCCATATATCGTCTGCTTAGTGCGAAAAGATGATAAATGCAGTTTGTGTCAATTTGAGTAAATCACTTTTTAAAGTTTCAGTTTCAATTTGATCTACTTAAAACTCTTTAACTACTCTGCTTTTAAGATTTGCTCATCTATAATATTTGGTGTTAGTAAAAACTTTGTAAAATTAAATTTGAATCGAAAGGAGGTCGCATTTATCACGTTTTACCTGTACTTAACAAACATGTTGTATCTTCTGAATTCATTGATTTCAGTAGCTCATTTCCATTTTGTAATGTGACTTACTGTACTTTACACCAATTACTTGATTGGAAAGGCTTTCTTTCACGAAATACCCTGAAATATTGATATTTTTGATACATTTAACCGGTTTTACCTGTAGAGTTTTAGTTTAAGTATGTCACTTATTATGTCCTAAAGCTTCGCAAAGTGATCATTAAATAAATAGATAAAAATAGATGTTTATTTCATAGGTAATCTATGAAACTACAATAAATGAAGTGGCTTTTTAAGAACAAATCAATTTTATTACTTTTCACATAGTTATGGCAATCAAACTTCGATCACAATCAATTATTACAAACAAAAAATATTGGGTTAACGACTTTTAATTCAATTAAGTATCTTAATCTTTCGATGGCGGTCCTTTAACTAAAGGTTTAGGTTGACGATCTACTTTAATGGTTGCTGTTGTTAAACAAGAGTACCAACCATGATTCAATAGTTAACACAAATCACAGGTTCTTGCTAAATAATCGACCTATTCATTTCGCGGAATACGTGAGCACTCGCGTACGCAATGTGATAACTGCGATCGATCGCTCTGTTTCTTGCTGGTAAAAAAGCATAAATACGACATTTATTTCCTTTTTTCTGAAGAGACCTGAGTAAACCGAGTAGAAATATTTAACAAGTAAAATGTAATAAATGCGTTTATGACCTTTTCTCAGAATATTTTTTACCATTTTACTATTCAAATTAATAATTTTAAAAGCATTAACCGTATTTATTGTTATTTAACTGTTTCAACTGAAACGGATTTAGGGCATAAGATTGTTTATTATGTTAGCCTGCTACATTTTTTTCAAAATGTGTAAGATATCACTTTTACACATTCATTATCTCTGCAGCCATTGGACATAGCATTTATTGGGTTCTACCAGTAGATAGCCCGTGAAAATTTACATTTAACTGCGTTTTTAACTCAATTTGGTAAAAAAGTGCATTTATCATCTTTTCGCAGTAAGCAGACGATATTTTGACGAGTTATTGCGATCATATTGTAGAGAACAGCTGATTCAGGGTTTGGTGTTATAGTAAAAGTTGTTCATAATGATGAATACAATGACCTCTAGCTTTTAAGAGATTTCGTGTATGAACAGATAGACCTTATAATTATGGACATAGTCATTTCAGGCCATAATTTAAGTACAATATTTATAATTAAGTATAATACCAAAACAATATTATATCCAAAATATTTAGAATTAAGTAAATTGAAACAAGTTTTAGTCTTAAGGGTAATTGAACTGAACTTAGTCTGAAAATAATCATACATATTAAACTTGGAAAATTCTTATATTTACCACAAAATAAAGGGAAAACAAACCCAAGTATTTACACATAAATAACTTAAACATAATTATATTGTATACACATCGTCAATTGTCACTAGATAACTTAAAGATACTTATTATACTTACTATTCACGGTACACGAAATCTCAAGGGGTAATTGTACTCATCATTATGAACAGCTTTTACTATGGGACAAAACCCTGATTCGTGAAAAAAACAAACAGCTATTCCATATATTTTGACGAGTTATTGCGATTATATTGTAGAGAACAGCTGATTCAGGGTTTGGTATTATAGTAAAAGTTGTTCATAATGATGAGTACAATGACCCCTTAAGAAAAGAGAATGGGCGAAAATGTATGAAAGCTGGTACACCCCTCCAATAGCAATGAGATATACACGTCGTTGGATAGCTCTTTTTAACTGAAACAATATTTACTATTACAGTTTTGTTGAGATGTTTGTCCGTTTTGAGTTACTTATAGCTCAAAAACAAAAGTAAAAATGGATACCTATTAACGTTATAATATATTAGTGTGTAAGCTAAAATTACATCAATGTCGTTGTATATAACGTAATTCGTAATAATTATCATAACAAAACATAACATCACTCCTGAAACTCCCGAAGGGTTAGGCAGAGGTGTAGGTGCCTAATAGTAGGTACACCCACTTTTCGTCAGTTATGTTTAAGTCCCATGTAATAGGGGGCGAGCCTATTGCCATCAACCTGGCACAAATCCAGACACCATGGCTGCTACCAAGAAATTCTTGAGGGAAACTCCAATAACACTTTGTCCGACCAGGGAGAATGTATGGAAGCTGGTACACCCCTCCAATAGCAATGTCATATACGTCGTTGGATAGGTATTTTTAAATGGAACAATATTTACTATGACAGCTTTGCCGAAATAGTTTGTCCATCCTGAGTTATATCTCAAAAACCAAAGTTAAAAAAAGTTTTTAGTAAGTATTCCGAGTATTCCGACACAAAGTACTCATCTGTTTACGTACATTTTAATTGGTAATTTTTGAATGTCTCGTTGATCTAGTGGTTGCAAGCACGACTGCTGAACATGAGGCCCTGCGTTCGATTCCCGGGTCGGGTAAATTGTTACCTATTGGATTTGCTCTCAAGAATTTGTCAGTATCAGTCAAGGAATTTGTATTGGTGCCTAGTTCATGGCAATAGGTTCACCCTCTATTACATGGGAAACATAACTGCCGAAAACATCGATGTATTATTATAAGTTACACCTCAGTCTAACCCTTTAGGCATTACAGGCGCGATGGTATGTTATGTTATTTGCGAATTACATTATTATACTATAATAATATATATTATTATACAACGACGTTAGTGTTATTTTCCTTTATACACCAAGATATCACAATATTAATATCATCAATTTTTACTTTTGTTTTTAACCTATAACTCAGAATGGACACACATTTCGACAAAACTGTCAAAGTAAATATTGTTCCATTTAAAAATACCTATCCAACGACGTATATGACATTGCTATTGGAGGGGTGTAACAGCTCCCATACATTCTCCCTGGTCGGACAAAGTGTTATTGGAGTTTCCCTCAAGAATTTCTTGGTAGCAGCCATGGTGTCTGGATTTGTGCCAGGTTGATGGCAATAGGCTCGCCCCCTATTACATGGGACTTAAACATAACTGACGAAAAGTGGGTGTACCTACTATTAGGCACCTACACCTCTGCCTAACCCTTCGGAATTACAGGCGTGATGTTATGTTTTGTTATGATAATTACGAATTACGTTATATACAACGACATTGATATAATTTTAGCTTACACACTAAGATATTATAACGTTAATAGGTATCCATTTTTACTTTTGTTTTTGAGCTATAACTCAAAACGGACAAACATTTCAACAAAACTGTGATAGTAAATATTGTTTCAGTTAAAATGAGCTATCCAACGACGTATATCTCATTGCTATTGGAGGGGTGTACCAATAAGCCCATTCACCTTTACCAATAAAATACAATAGGATAAGACTCTAAGTTCAACCACTGCTTTCAAAACATCTTTTGAAGAAAGGTTGTACTAAAGTTTGAATCTAAGGGTAATTGCTACTGAACTTAGTCTGCTATAAATTAAATATCCACTACTTACACTAAATTTAAGTACAATGCCAATACAATACAATAGGATAAGACTCTAAGTTCAACGACTGCTTTCAAAACACCTTTTGAAGAAAGGTGGTAAGTACTAATTTTTGAGTCTAAGGGTAATGCCGTGCTTAAAATTAAATAAATAACAAACAATTTTGTTTTAAAACACCTTTTGAAGAAAGTTTGAATCTTGGTGACATGTTTTTATTTTTAGGATCTTGCTTTGCTCTTGGCTACTACCCCAGATGGTCAATTGCTACTTCAACATGATCAAGAATAGACATTGGGATAACAATGTAGAAAAATATTAGTACGAGTAATTTCAAACGAAATTCTTAGACATGACCCCAGGTCAAATGTAACTGCTGATATACATATATTTAAGTTGGCTTAGCGAGACCTTCAGAAAATCTTCATTGTTATTACACCAAACCAAAAGCTGGAATACAACGAGCTCACGGCCGGCTCTACGACGCAGTGGTAAATTTAAAAGCCAAGTACCGAAGACAAAAAGTGTATCAACCGAGAGCACGACGCTCTCTAGAGAAGACGTTAACTCCAGAACTGTCTACATCTACATGTAACAGTGTTAGTTTACATAATAATAAAATATCCATCACGCAAGAAGAAGAGGAGTTCCTGGAGTGGTTACGTTGCTCTTCTGGTAATTATGCCTTGTGTGCAGAAAAATGGCAAAGCACCAACAAGAGCCAGTTCACAAAATTCTGCGGAAAAGCAGTATTTTTGCAAAACTTGATATTTATAGAACAAATCAAAAATATGTGTTAAATAAAAGTACTACTTTACAGCTAAAGTTAATCTCTACATAATTATTAATTAGAACATCTTAGTTTTTTATAATTGAACTTTCATGTATTGTCTTCTTTTCTTACGCGGAAAATTCTACATGGGTAGTTGGCAGAATAGCTTTCCACAAAACCAGTAATAGAATGAATGCCTAAATTGTCTCCGATAATTGAAACCAGTTCAAAATACACAACTCCATCAAAATTTGGAATAACAAATGAGATGCCAGTAGAACTCAGATAATTAAGCTCATCTATTACAGGCTGGAAAATTATATTATTGCCGAATTTTAATCTGTCAGAAGAATGGAATAGCAATGTTAAGAAAATATGAGATGGAACACTACAACGCCAAGAAGGCAGACAAGGGACTGACACATACACAGCACCTAATTTATGAATCCCGGAATGACTTCCTAAAGCATTTGAAGTCTCATAGTCGTCAAAAAATAAAAACAACGGTATTACATGTTTGCCTACGTGAGCTCTTCTTTTTGATTGCCAATAGCGCCCTTGAATAAAATTTCGAATAACGTTAACATCTTTGTTAAGATCCGCCATGTAATGCAATGTATCAACCAAGACTGTTTCGATGGAAAAAAAAACTATCTATGACGTCTCCTAATGGAATCAACTGCATAGTGCAAGTAACCGAAGAAAGTACCTGACTGCCTCGTAAAGTACTCGACTTGTGACGTTCACCCACTACTTCTGCTTTAGGTGGAATATAAGTCTGAAAGTATTTCAATCTACGATACTCGGATAAGTCCGATAAAAACGGATTGAAGCACGAAGTGATTGCAGTAGACATTGTATGTAGCACTTCTGAAACGGGACTGTTACAAGAAATTTCACCATTATCAGCCATATTCTGCAAGAAGTCTCCTATCAATTATTGAACCACCGAAGACGACAAAATGCTTAAAAGATTTTTTATAATTATTTGGACAATATTTCTTGGCAAGTTCACAGACCCATACAAGGATGCTACTAGGGAAGGTAGAGCCATTTCTAAAGAAACGTGAGGTAAATCTTGTCTTAAAGGGTCTGGTGTTACAACAAAGTTACAAGGATGAGTTTGATTACTAGATTGTTCAGAAGACGAATGATCATTCACGGGCCCAATAAGATAGAGTGGCTAACTAGTTCTTGAGAAGGGGAACCGTCAGTCTCGACTAAAATTTCCTGATCTGTGCAGGATGTTGTTCGTTTTCTTCAGTTAAATCATAAAGTTGACTTGAATGCTCCCGAAAGTAATGTCTACGAAACGAATTAAAGAGGTGATACGACCGGAAACAATTGCCTTCTACGCAGTGATATTGTTCAAACCTGTGGTGCTGATGAAAAACTTGGAAATGGACTTTTAACGCTCGTACGTTTATGACAACAGTATTACAAATAAAACAGGTAACCATTTTTACTCAGCAGACATACTACAATCACTCAATAAACTTAGGACAGACGATGAAAGTCTGTTTTTTGAAATAAAATTTGCAGGAAACTTGTAAATGGCCCTTTCTAAGAATTGCCAGATGGGTAAACATTCACTAGGATACTCTAAGTTAAGAGCCCATATAATTTTAAAATATGTATCAACAGTTTTGCAGATGTTTGGCAATTCGTAGAGAATATCATCAACAACAACGTAACGTGCTATATTTTTCAATGGACCTGCAACTATCATATAAGGTTGGATGGTCAATCCCAAAGACTTGTACCTGTCGTGTCGCTTCAATCACTCTTCCAAGACTTGTCTTTCCTCTTCAACATGTAAAATAAAGCTTTGACGCACTTCTGCAGCGGAGATTCTCTTCTTTTTTAAGTGAACTGGTCCAATTATGTGGGGAATAAGGAGTAATACAGCGAGAATGCTCGTTTCAGGATCTTGTTCTGTCAAGCAAGAAGAACAAAAATTAGTTACTGTCATTTTGAATAATCATTATAACATCTAATAGCATGAAAATCAATAAATATAAGTATTGAATTAAATTGATTATTAATCTATTGCATAGATTCTATCGCGGGCCTTGGGTTGAGTTGAGCGTGGAGAGCGAATCCAGAGATTTCCTAACAAAAATATTCAGTTCAAGATTCAACCAGGTTGCTATGGTTACGGAAAATAACAAGGTTGTCAACTGAGGTTGTCAAATTAAATAATTGTTTGTCTCTCTGCTTTCTCCTTCTAAAATATTCTTACTCGTATAATTTGTGTACAAAGTGTTTTAAATATGAATAAACAAAGTGCATTTATTAATGAAGAAAGTCACGAAAAAATAGTGAAAGAAAATTAGTGAGGAGTGAGTACTCTATAAACATTCATTTTATTATTAGTACGCATCTATCATAAGTTTTATTGGTTTTTGCATTACTATTCTGCGAATCGGTCTAAAACGATTCGTTTTCTTATAAAATATCTAAAATAAAATAAATAATTTTCATATTTTTCAATGTTATGACACTTACGTCAGGCTGTCAATACTTTTTCTTTTAAATTTTCTGTCATAGAGTTTCTTACTAGCTTACTAGTCTATGAAGGTTAGTTTTGATTTATATAATGTACATCGCGCGAAATTCGAAGATCAAACTCTTAATATCGTTATTTTTGTTCAAATTTTTTGAATGAATAATTATTTTGGTGTGTAATTACACTATTAATACCTAATTATTTATATCTATTATTGCATAAGTTGATAAAAAATGCTATGCAATAGATTTACCGCGGCAGTCTCCGAGTGCCACACGTTTTTTTGACTTTGAAATTGGCAGGGCTCCGACCAACCAAAATTTTATCTAGACTAGAATGATTCTTTTAATTGAAGCATGGTACTGAAAGAGGTGTTACATACACATGTCGCAGCCAACTGGTTGAAACCGCAACTCTTTTGGG